>OZ014523.1:113859855-116259855 GCA_963966055.1 Lathyrus aphaca | reverse complement strand
CCCGTTGAAGAAACAACTCCTTGATGTACTATGCTGGAAATGGTTTTGCTTCCAGTCTTTAGACTGATGGATTGGCTACTGAGCATGAGTGAACAATGGTTCCTTGCAATCTTCAACTTGCTTCAGACTATGGTCTATCTGGGGAAATTGTCTCAAGAGGATTTTACAGAAAACATGGCATTCGAGATGCATCAGTGTCTTCAAACTCTTGGAGAGATTCGTCGGATCTTGAAATAACTTCCCTAGTCTACATGGTCTATGCAATAATTTTGCCTCACGAGGATTCGTGAAAAACCTCATATCACTGTGAGATATTCTTCCCTATTATTTTGAATCCTGGATAGGTGTCTATGATTAAACGTCTTCGAGAGAGAGTAACTTCTAGTGCTCTTGGGATGGCCTGCCCCAGTACGAGCCTTGAAATGATTACCTTTGACTGACTGATCCTTGAGTGAATACCCAGACTAACTGTTCTTGGAGAGATTTGAATCTCGAAGTGATTGCCCTTGTTTGGCTGAGATTTGAATGAATACCTCAGACAAATGGCTCTTTGAGAGCTTTAATCTCGAAGTGATTGCCCCAGTATGGCTGAACTTTGGAGAGATATCTCGACGTGATTGCCCCAGATTAGTTGGCTCTTACCACAACTGTTGGGAAAGTACCTACTCAATGGAGTTTCTTGGAAAAGTGCATCTTTATATGTTGATCCTTCGGAAGTTTCAGACTTCTCAACTTTGGCAAGATTAAGCTTTTGGACTGAGGTTCCGTATGTGAACTCCTTTGATGTCAAACAAATGTATGCAAGCAAAAAATGTTTATTTTGAGAATGAAAATTCTAATGTAACACACATGTTAATCTTGAAGTTTTACTGATAAAAGATGTCGCAAACCTTTGTGAGTG
This sequence comes from Lathyrus aphaca, assembly GCA_963966055.1. Lineage (NCBI taxonomy): Eukaryota > Viridiplantae > Streptophyta > Magnoliopsida > Fabales > Fabaceae > Lathyrus > Lathyrus aphaca. The sequence goes on along the minus strand of OZ014523.1, from coordinate 116,258,954 downwards.
AATCACTGGTTGAGATACGACATTTATTTTTTATGAAAGTGTGTACATGTAATACCAACAAAGGTCTTTTAACATCACTCATAGGAGTCGCAAACACATTCTCATGGTAGTACGCTCTCAAAATAACCCTGTTTCAGTTAGGACTTTTGAGGGTTGTATCTTTTCCTGGTTCACGGTTATGGAAACAAAGGATATAGGCTCGAAATTTATTGGTACCCACCCCTCTTCGTGATGTTCTCCATTCCTATGTTCAGCTAGCTTTCACAAGCGCTCACCTTTCAAAAAGGATTTTGTGATGATTGAGAAACCATTGACACTAACGGTTCAAGCACCAATCAAGTTATTGTTGTTGGGAGTCAGTCACCCCTTTGTCTTTCGTGTCTGTATCGCACAACTTTGTTCTTGTTTAAGTATCTTTCTTGTGTAATCCTTTTCATCTTTCGCTTTTGCATTCTTTTGCTTATGCCTAACTTTTTCCTGGACTGATTCTATGAATCTTTGATTGCAAAGTCTAGTGGGATGCCCTAATTTTTGCCTAAGTCGCTTGTTTTCAAGTTTCGACTTAGCGGGATTTTTCATTTCTCTCTTTTTTTCTCTTTGAACAAATCGTGTGGCACTGTTTGTCTTGACTGTTTTATGGGGGTTGTGATTGCCTCCTTCTTTGGTCGATGAAGGATAACCATTGTGTCTTCCGATCTTTGGACCTCTTGATTGGGATAACCATTGTGTTTTTTTTTCTTTGGACCTCTTGATTGGGATAACCATTGTGGTTTTTGGTCTTTGGACCTCTTGAGTTGGTACAACGAAAGGTAATGGATCCTCAGATGCACTCCTTTTTGAAATTTGAATGCTCGGTCAACCTAACTGACGCCTACCCTGCCCATGGGTCAAATGCAAGGGTTTTTCCGTACGAAAAGAAACTCCTCCCTCAAGGCTCAAATGGGTTGGTGAGGGTCTATCTCCCTTATATCTCCAGTGTTTATGGTTTGAAACAATGCATGTACATCGTCAACATGATCTTATTCAAGAGCACACAATTAGAGATTTTTGCGTTTTCATTTCGTCATCCCCCCTCATAGAGTTTAAACATAACTGTTGGCATTGTGATGCACATACACAAAATCATGAGTGAATACGAATGGATTTCATCAATAAAAACATGTGAATTCTATTATGATTATCATTCAAAAACAAACAAGTTGCATGCATGCATACAAATGTTTAAACAAACATAAGAAACAACAACTAGAAATGCAGTAAAGAAGCTGAACATTGCCATCGTTGAGGAGACTTGACTCTGTTCGGACTAATCAGTCTTGGATGCTTCCTGTGATCAGTAGCTATTCATGGATTTGTAGTCTTCAAGTAAGTGGTCGCATGTCCGACATGGCAATCACACCTCTTCTTCCAATTATTCTGACACGAGACTTCTGGAGGAAAGAGTAAAGTTGGGGAATAAAGTTTCCCCATAAGGTTGCTCGAAAAGACATGGAGATCTTCTGCCTACGTATCTTCATTGACTAATGAAGAATCAGAGCGACGTAGTTCCCCTCAATAGGTATGTAAATGCATTGAAGAAAGACACACATAATTTCCATTACTGAAAGTATTTGAATACTTCTGGCTTTATTTGCTTCTATGAATACCCCTGCAACCTGGGTTACTAATTCGAAGATTTCAGCTTAATACAGACCATTTGGTATAAAAAACCTGACACCTTCATTCACAAAGTTTGCTCTGACTCCACCGCGATTAGGCATTGGATTTGGGAGTATGTTCGAGTGAGGGGAGAAATTGATTTCCTTGGAGTCAATTAGGTCTTATACCTCATTCTGAAAAGCCCAACATTTCTCAATATTGTGCCCCTAGGCACCCGAATGGAATTCGCACCTGGCGTTTGCATCAAAATTGCGTGGTGGATTGTTAGGAGAATGAGCTCTCATGGTACGAAGCTCGACCATGTTCAACTTAAGCAGCTTTGGAAGAAACACAACATACAGAAATGGGATGGGATCAATTTTACGGTCCCTTACTCTTGTTCTTTGCTGGAATGGTCTATGTGTCTGTTGTTGCTAACCCTGGTGTTGTAGTTGAGCATTTTTTTTGTTGATATTGCTTTGAGCGCTTATCATGTCCCTGCACTTTCTTACTCATACTCGACCGAGGAGCGACTGAAGGTTGTTGAAGTAACCTCCTTGAAGACTTAGCCCGAGTAATAACTCTAGAAGAATGGAATTTGACCCTCTCTTTAGTGTCCACATATGCCTTAACTTGTGACACTTTCAGACCATTCAGCCCAAAACTAAATACTCCTTCATCTACCAAATCTTGCACCCGATGCATGAACGCTCTGCAATCGTTTATATTTCTTTGAGCGCCTATCATGTCCCTACACTTTCTTACTCATACTCGACCAAGGAGCAACTGAAGGTTATTGAAGTAACCTCCTTGAAGACTCGGCCTGAGTAATAACTCTAGAAGAATGGAATTTGACCCTCTCTTCAGTGTCCACATGTGCCTTAACTTGTGACACTTTCAGACCATTCAGCCAAAAACTAAATACTCATACATCCACCAAATCTTGCACATGATGCATGAACGCTCTGCAATCATTGATGTCATGCCCTTGAGCTCCGGAGTGGAAAACACAGTAGGCATCAGGATTCCATCTTTGGGGGCATTCACCAGGAGGATGAGATAGCTCGCGACACTCAATCAATCCCATTTCAAGCAACTGTGGACATAGCTCAACATAAGACACGGGTACATGATTAATAACCCTTTCTTGCTTCTGTCGAGAACGGGTTGCTGCCACTGGAAGAGCTACACCTGACATCTGTTGACATCCTTCTCCTAGAAACTAAGGCGTAAAAACTGAGGAAGAACCTTGATAAGGAAAGAAAGTGCTCACTTCTTTGGCAATAATTGGTGTAGGATCATTCAACTCAATTATATCAGGCAATATGGAGTTGATTCCTATCTTAGGCTCTTCCTGACTGCCAAGTGGTGATTTCCGGTGAAGAGACTCAAACTGTAGAGGAACTCCCCCTAACAACTCTTGGTTTAGTGGGAACCCCAAGAAGATGGGAGAAATAAGACCTTCTGTTTGAAAAGCAAATACATGGCTATTTTCTTTCTTCAACGTAGCATTCATGATTCCCGTAAGCAGTCTCATTTGGATCTTCATGAAGTTGAATTCTTCTCTCAGCAGTTTCTGATCTTGGGACAACGTGCGAATGTCCACCATAAAATTCCCCAGCTGGGCCTTCATCTCAGTCAACTCCGCTCGGAGTTGTTCCCTGTCTATACCCTGACAATCGTGATGCAAGTTGGCCATTTTGGAGAGAAACCAAATAAGGATGAGAATCTGTCCCCGGACACCTGTTATGTATGCAAATATGTATGCAAATGCCATGTTCAGTTATTTCACGGAATCCATCTGCTTTGATACAGTTTTAATGCAAAAGAAATCCAACAGTGGAATTCAGATATGCGATCCCCGGAAAAATAACTGACATGTGTGCAGAAATGTTATGATATTATGTATGCAGCAGGCATGTGATCAGGAACTGGTGTTGGTGTTAGGAAGATACTCAAGTGTCTATGCAGGGTCACAATAGAAATCACGATAACAGTTTCTCTGAACAGAAATCCCGGATCTCAGAACCCAAGATCCAAATAAATAGATCATAACACTGGACAATACTGGAAAAGTGGGTATGTTGGAAGTTTTAGGGTTTATGAAAACTTGTAAACCCCTCCCATCTCACGGGTGTGCTACTCGAGTCAACATCACGGACTCTCAAAGTCAAATAGCAATAATACGTTCACAATTTCCAAGAAATGGCTCATGACCAAATCAGGGAATCAATTTGGCATTATGTACTATTCAAGGAGGTCTCAGCAGAGTCAAAGGAAACAAGCATCCCTCACAAGTCCCCAGCTTCAAGCATTGAATCGAGAAACAATAGTACATTCATCCTGAAGGGTACAATACTATCGGCATACAAACAATTTGCTTTAACTGAGTTCCTATGAGAGAACCAGGCCATCCTATACGATTTCCCAGTGGACCCTCGGATGCGAGTTGGTTTGCCAACAAATGTGATCTGCAACTGTCATCACTGGAGAGGGGTGTTTCCACTAAGGTCCTCGAAGATTGGTCACCAGATGCACATAACTATCGAGGTCGTACCCTGAAGTGGAGTAATCCCCACATAGAATAGTTCCAAGACGGTCGCAATCTGGGTATGGAAGACATCGCCACTCATCATGGTGAGATACCATGGGAGTACAATGTTTGTCCATGCTAATCCTATGGTGCACTCGAGCCAGGTAGTTGGCTTATCTCACAGTAACTCCCACCCACAGAAAAAATCCAAACCTGCACAGTCTAGTATATATGATGCATGGAAAATAAATATTGAAAGCGGTAAATAAATGCTGTAAAGTAAAAGCTATAAATGAAAGAAGTAAAGCTAAACTAAAGCACACAGCAGCACACAAATAAACACCCAAAGAAACAGAAACAAATAGGAGCTAGGGTACACTCTCAAAGGGAAACCAGAGATTATGGGTTCAATCCCCAGCATAGTTGCCAGTTGTCGGTCCCGGGATTTTCATCCTAGTACAAACACGAAAGTGGCGCGGAAAAGTCAGAGTCACCAGCCAAACATATTTATCCCAAAGGAATGGGAAAGGTAATGTTGCACAAACCTGAGGAAGAAGGAAATGACGAGGTCCTGTGAACCAAAGATCTGGGTTCGGGAGTCGGTTACGACATGGGAAGGTATTAGCACCCCAGACCTTCCGCCGTACCTGTAAACACCCCAAATTTTCCCTCCCTTTTCTCACACTATGGCTTGTGATCTTTTCATATAGCATTGCATAAGCATATCATCTCACTGCATAATTTATTTCATCTGCATGACTGCATAGCTAGGGTTTGTGATCAGGAGAATCCAAGAAGTGATCTGAGCTATATCAATGGTCTTAAAGCATTCCAAGAGGGTCCATGAGTGTTATATGATCATTTTACATCTCCAATAAGTCTTTGAAGTCACAAAATCACAAAGGATTGCATAGAGGTCCAGGCAGGCTAGGGTTTCCTGCATAGATGACCTAAAATTAGGGTTTTGGGTTTGAGGCCCTTAACCTCAAATTTTTTTGTCATTCTTGTTTCTAATGGTCTCAATATGTTATAAGGAGCATATGTACCAAATTTGATGAAGAAATTCATTGTGGAAGTCATCTGATCAACTGGTAACTTGTTGTGCAAGAAAAGTCAGGATCAGGGCATCTGAGGCCCCCAACAATGGAACCAAAGTGTCATATTCATCATTTTGAGGTTCTATGATCTTTATTTGATCTTAGAAATGGTTAGAAGTTCACAATATTGAATAATTTCAAGCCATTTGCAAAATTTCCATTTTTAGACATGAGTTGTAATGAAAACTTTCCATTTTGGGAAAGATTTTCAACCTCCTCTTTCTTGATCAAAAATGCTTCAAATGAAAAATCCTTAAACATGAAAGTTGTAGATTGGATCTTCCCATTTTCAAAAAGTACAAGAATTCCTCTTGATTCATCCTAGAACTCAAGATATGATCTTTCAAAGTTGGAAAAAATCCTATAATTTTCAAGTTCATGCCAAAGAGGGATTTTTGCAAAATCAAGTTCTAAGCACTTTCATGACCTCTAATTGACCTCTAAGCATCATAACAACATCACATGACTTTCCTTGATCAGAATTATGCCTTGGATTGCAAGAATCTACAAGCCATTTTCACAAAATTCTCAAAGGGGCCGATCTGCAAAACATATGCTATCTCTTATATCATGTCATCCAGATCATCACAAACCATCCAAGGGCCATCCTTGATGCAAGCTGAGGCAGGACAAGCCTCCAAGCCAACTCTGACCCGTGACCATACCTCATAGTACACAATCTTGACTTCTTGCAAAAACCTCCCATACCATTCAACCTGTGCCACAACAACTTTCTGATCAATCCCATTGGCCTATACTAACATCATGGGCTTCATTTCATAACACACACAAGCCTGAAATCTCACCATATTCAGTTTCACAAAAATTCCCAAAAACATTCATCTCTTCGAATCTCATCACACAAGCATCAAACCTCAAATCTTCTTCCACCAATCATCTTCACACATCATAAGGATCATAAACCACCCTTCATCATGGCCTAAATGCTCCCAAAACAGAAATACAATTTCCGCCTTAGAAGAACTGAATCATCCAAACCAGCCAAAATAAACTCTTGCTAAGCACCACACTAGCTTCAGGGGATCAAGTGGAGTTGGTTTGCATCAAAGGAGGGATCAGAAAGCACTATATTACAAAGCTTCAACTCAGGTAGTCATCTCAAACTTTTTTTCCAGAACTTTGTTTTTAAGTTACAATGTGAAAGAGTATGCCTCCCTGATCATGGTGATGTGATTATTTTTGAAAATGGTGGAGAAATGGCCATGTATGCTTGCTCTGAAATTTGTTGACCTAAACATTTTCTTCTTCGAATCTCCCTTTTGATGCATGAAAAATGTTTTTTGATGTTGGATTCTTGTTCTATGTTGTTTGATGATCCATTCTGGAGCTTTTGGTGAGTTTTTATGGTGTTTTGAGTGAACTCAGGGGAGGGGGTGCCGGAGAAGACGACCGGAGCTCTTCTCCGGCCGCCTGAAAGTAATTAGCCCTAATCCTCATTAATTAGGTTAGTTTGAATTCTGACCCTTGGATGTGTTTTACCCGCGTGTACGAATGTCCAGGATTGATCCAATTAACCCTAATCTCAATTAATTAGGTTAATTAATTTAAATTACTCAGATTGATTCTCAGCCACCCATTTACGCGCCAGTCAACCAAGCTTTGAATCCTGGCCTTAGATCTTGATTACTTCTCATTTTTATTTCAATTTATTCCATTTCTTTCACATAATTATTAAAAATAGCAAAAAAACATTTTAAAAATCTCATTTTCTGCATTTTTACTTCAAATATTTTTCTTAACTCAAAAACATTTTTTATTTTAATTTTTGCATTAAAAAAGTATTTTTAAATTATTCAAATGTTTTATTTAATTAATTAATTAATTTTAATTAATTAAAAATACATTTAGGTTTCCAAAAATCACCAAAAAACTTCATAAAGCATTCTCATACATTTAGAAACATTTTCAAACTCACCATACAAATTTCTTTTTAGGTTTGATCACATTTTCACAATTATCTTTGAATTAGGGTTCTTAAATTTCACATTTTTTAACCTTAACTTGAAAAATTCATTTCTGCCTAACCATTATGAGTTTGAACTTGATTATTTTTGCATTGTTTCACATGTTGCATCTAGTTTCTAGGTTATTTATCACATATATTTGCATTTCATTTTCAATTTGATTTGCATTTTCCCCTTAGAAGTATCCAAAAACCCTAGTTAACTTAGAAATTTCATAACTTTTACTAGGTTTGGCTTCTGACCTTCTCCTTTGGGTAGTGATCTTGTGTATGATTAGGGTTTATTTGAGTTCAATTTCAAATTTTTGTCACGATGTATGCTTCTGTTTTGGTCATATGCATCTCATACATTCATAAAACCCTAATTTCTCATGTTCATTTGCATTCATCTTTGCATAACATCATCACATGAGCTTTCCATGAAATTTCAAGCATTTGTATGACATCTTAGACATCTTAAGACATGATTGAACATTGCTTGATCATTTATTCATTAATTTGGTATGCTTTGCATTCATTACATCCCATGTGTATCCATGTGTTTTTCATACTTCTAACATGCTTCCATTGCATCTCATCCTTGTATGATCATTCATATGGATTATGTATGTTTCATCGTCATCTCATAACACATTTGCCTTGCATATACACTTCTGGTTTTGACCTTTGCATCTTTATTCATCTTATTTCCTTTTGCTTTATGTCTTATGCATCCATACTAACATTTCAGGGGCTTATGGTAAGTTTGTTTGGGATGTGGATTTTCCTTCACATCCCACCTCTTGTCATCCCTTCATTTGCATATTTTACTTATCTATGAAGTGAACTTGCTTCACTTATGCTCTCTCCTTCTTACTTTCTTTCTTTTAGGTTATTTATCTTCTTCAGGAAGTAAATAACTTATTCTTTCTCTCCTCCCCTTTTCATCTGCTTCTTCTTCCTTGGTGGTTCCTAAAGATCTTTCTTTAAGCCTCACAAACCATAGGAACATCCAAGCATGATAATTTTAGTGTTGTACATAGTCTCCCCTAGTCATTTACCTTTGAGTCTCCTTGAGTCTCTCTTATCATCTCAATAATCAAGGCTAAACACTTAAAGCTACTTTAGGACTTTGAATTAGGGTTATGCTTGCATCCTTATCTTAGGATGGAGTGTATAACTTTAATTCTTAGTGTTAAACCTTTAATTTGTTTACACCTTCTAATCAAAATACCTAATACTGATTAAGACTTAAGCTTGTAAATTGGGCCTTATATTAGGGTTACATCTCTTCCTCTTGGTTAGAGGGACTAACCCTAGTGTTCAATGGACAAGTCCCCCTCATGCTAAAGTCTTGCAAACATAAAAAAACACTTCTTCATTTCATATTTAATTAAAATCCACTTAATAAAGGCTTGTTATATAATGAATTTGGTCCCTAACCATGGATTAAGTTGAGGAGTCTTCCTCAGCTTAAGTGTTCTCATCTATCATCCTTCTCTTAGGATGGTGTAATGAGTTCACTAATCCCTGATTAGAGATTAAACTCATTACTTAACACTAAACAAAAATCCAAAAAAAACACTTAGTAATTACCAAAGTAGGTTAATGATCTTAATCCTATATCATCATGGTAATTAAGTTGAGATCTCCATCTCATACTTGAGTAGGCTCATTATCCCTAATCAAGGAGGATATAATGAGTTTACAACCCTTGATTTAGGCTTAAGCTCATTATCCTATGCAAAACACCAAAAATAATAAAAAACTGAAAACACAAAAACAAACAATAAATGTCTCCTCCGGGATTCTTTTCTCATCACCCTCATTAAAAAACGAGAACTCACTTCTTTTGTCTAATGCAAGACAATTAGCACTCGAGCCAGACGAGTCACACATTTGAGCATAGACAAGTAAGCAGTTCACAACAAATCATCCCAATCTCTTTGAGTCGAACTACAATGTTCTGACTTCCTCATTGCATAAGAGGATACGTAGGAATAACTTAACAGTTATCGAACAAAAGTCTCTTTGTCTTCCCCCTCTTTCAGCTTTCTTTCTAAGCCTCAGTCTTGAGCATTTCACCCTTTTCTTTGCACTGACACATTGTACTTTCATCCTTAGCTTTTTATACACAGTCAGCACATACATTACCCCTTTTAAACACAATCATGTAAGCGTGGATCCCGTCGAGTACGACGGACAATCTAAGTGCTAATACCTTCCCAGGTCGTAACCAAGCCCCTTTCTCAGTTTCTTTGGTTCGCAATCGTCTTATCCATACCCTTCCAGGTTTATGCAGCATTACCTTTCCTTCGGAATAAAAATTCCTAGCTGGCGGCTCTATTCAACCTAAACCTCCAACATCGCCGACCGTTCGCGTCTGCATCGGGGGACATAAAGTCTTTTCGGGCGCGACAGCTTGGCGACTCTGCTGGGGATACTTTTCAACCAGGGCTTCTGGTTCTCTTATGGGTTTCTCCTAGCGCTTGTTTGTTTGTGTTTGTCTGGGGTGTTATGTTCTATGTGTGCTTTTATTTTTGCTTTATTTATTGTTTTCTGTACAACTTTATTTACTGCATTTTCTTTATCGCTTTCATTTACTGTTTTATGCATTTCATTTATCATATCATACATGTGCTGTATTTGTTGGTTTGCCTTGGTGGGAGGGGTATTCCAGTGAGAAAGGTCTAACACAAAGGTCTGAGTGACAGACATAGGATTAGAGTGGCTTCATATTCTTTCCCATTCCATTTTGGTCTGGTACGGGAATATGAAACATGGGTCAGACATGGGTTTCTTCTTGAGAACTCTGTGCTACGGATCTCCTGTAGTGCTAGAGCTATCTGGGAAGCCTGCTAAGTCTGGATGACCTTTTATATGACCTTCAGCATCTGAGGTGAATTAGAGGAGGATCCTTTATGATTAATGTAAGCATTGTACCTCCGGGTTAGAAGTGTTTACACTTCTCATAATAGATACAAACTTGAGGATCCTTGTTCTAGAATAATACATGTGAGTGGGTGGGGTTGTTTACAGGTTTGCAGGAACCCTTGGCCTCATCATACCCTATTACTGATATTGTTTTAAGGTCACACTATTTTGGACTAATCTTATGAAACCCTGGACTTGTGACTCTTTATTTGAGCCCCCACCTAGTTATTGGTTCTCATACCTTCATCCGGAATTCTGAACACTCATGGACCCTATCAAAAGCAACTAAGAATCCAGCACCTGATCACAAACCCTTGCATATCATTCAACATACATCATATTGCATCATTTTAACATTTGTATGTTTGTTTTACAGGGTATCCACATCTTCTTTGGTTTGGTTTTGACCGTTCTTCTGCTTCAACCATCTTCATCAGATATCTTCTCCAGTTGTCTTCATCAGTTATTTTCTTCAGCTATCTTCATCAGCCCATTGTCAGTATGGATTCAACCAGGAAGAGCAACATCACATACCATTTCTTTGAGTATCCCCTAGCAGGCATCAGGCAGATTCAGGCCCTTATCACTCCTGATCATGTTCCTTTATTCAGAGAGCATTATGGTGGTATTATGGACATGATCATGGACTTAGATGCATCACAGAGGAACATGATTCACACCTGTCTTCAGTTCTATGACCCTCCTCTCCATTGTTTCACTTTCCCAAAATTTCAAATAGGGCCTTTGTTGGAAGAGTTTTCCATGTTGTTGGGTGTCCCTATAAGAAGAGGAATTCCCTTCAACCCTGAGATGACTGCTCCTAAGAATGAAGACATAGCTAAGGCTCTACATTTGGAAGTTACTATCATTGATCAACATATGACCACCAAGACTGGAATCCCAAGCCTCCATCTGGACTTCTTAATCACTCAGGCTACCAGTTCTACTGCAACTGGGAAGTGGGAAACTGTTTGTGCCCTCCTGGCTCTTAGTATATATGGTATCATCTTGTTTACGGACGAGCCTAAGTTTGTAAGCAAGAATGCTATCCATATCTTCATGCTCAAAAATCCGATTCCTACCTTGCTAGGGGATTTCTACTACTCAGTGCATCAAAGGAATGAGAAACAGAGGGGAAGACTAGTCAGATGTTGTGCACCCGTCTTCTATAGATGGTTAATGAGACAAATGCCGAAGACGAAAGCTTTCCTGAATCCTCATCAGTCAAGGAATTGGGCTAAGAGAATGATTGCCCTTACTTCAGAAGACATCAGATGGTGTACTCAGAACACCAAGGGCAGTGACATAATTATAAGCTGTGGACAGTATCCTAATGTACCTCTTATTGGAGTGAAAGGTTGCATCAATTACAATCCTTTGCTTTTCAGAAGACAGTTAGGGTATGCATTGGTACATCCACCAAAGGAGCAAGACTTAGAAGAATATCTTTATTGTGTCGTTCTGAATAATCATGTCACCGTCCGACAAATAGACTGGGCTTGGGACCACATACAGACAAAAGGGACTGCTATTCTTGGCAAGTGTAACAACATAGCTTCTGCTCAGTACATTGAATGGTCTTGCATCAGAGGATAGATCACCCACATGCCATTCACCCTGGAAGATGTGCCAGGGCCATCAGCAGTTGAGCCTGTAGCTATAGTCAGTTTGGAAGAGTTTGAGAGGTTGAAAGAGAGGAATACCCAGCTTTCTGAAGCTCTAAAGAAGACCATTTGGGAAAGGAATGATGGTCGTCTGGACATTGAGAGGTTAGAAAAGCTCCGGATCGAGCATATAACCAAGATAGAAATGACAGAGGATTTCATCAAAAAAGCCCAAGCAGGGGAATTGGTATTGAAGAATGCTTGCAAAGAAGCTAAGATTCAGAAGGCCAGAGCTGAGCATTACCTGGATGAGAGTTAAGCTAGATGGATCAGGATCATTGAAGCTCGTTTGCAAGAAGATCAGAAGACACAGGCTAAGATAGAGTAGCTGGAAGCTAATGAGAAGAAGAGTCAAGAAGCCTTGTTAGCAGAATAGAAGGAAATCTCCGAGTTGAAACTCCGTGCGGGGTTGAAGAGATCAAAGGACCAAAACAACTACCAGAAGATGACAAGTGCCATTGCAACCAGAAACCTTCTTATTAGGACCATCACAGAGCATCCAGTTGGACCAGTGACTGATGCTCTCCTGAAGGAAGTCAAGGAGGATGAATTTGGGCTGGATGTTTTATTTCCTTTACTTGTATTTTATTTTGGTTATACTTTATTTCTCCATGGTGATTTTGTTGTATTTCTTAACTTAATTGTATTTTGACCCACCATGGGAACTTGTTGTAATCATAAACTATGTATTTTGGCATTTTTGTAATGTTATAGTTTGTGTATTACCTGGATCTGCTTGTGAATTTCACTTATATTCAACATCTTCATTCCCAGAGGTATGGAAGGTCAAAACCAAAGAACTAAACTCGGATACCCTTGGAAGACAAATGGACATACTGCATTGCATGATAACCTCATTCTCTGTGTTTTTGCAGGTGTTTTTGTTGTTGTTTTCTTGCTTTACTGTGTGTTTCAGGAAACATTGCTCGTAGGAGGGTTTTCCCCATCAATAGAGTCCACAGGTATCCTGCAAGACACAACCTTCCGAGAGTTCAGATGGACCAAGTTCAACAAGATTTAACTGACGTTAGAACTCAGATGGCTAATGAGAGAACTGAGATGAGGGCTCAGATGAACCAGTTCATGGAAGTAATGATTGGGTTGGCTTAGAGCCAAGAAAGATTGAGAGAGTTAGTTGAGCGGCAAACTCCAGAAGAGAATCATCCAGACACTAGAGGTACTAGTAACAACGATCACGGGCAACCGTGAACAAATCCACCAGAGTTTGGGCCCCACCTCAATCCTGAGGTCAATGTCATTGGAAATACCCAAGGAAATGCAGGAGGTCGTGTTCTACAAGAAGATCCTCAGGATGAACAATTCACAGTAATTGGTGTTGGGGATGAAGCTTATGATAATCGTCTGGACGAAATAGCGGAGAAGCTAAGATCCTTGGAATCCCAAAACTCATTGGGATTTGATGTGATGGATATGGGATTAGTAGAAGGAGTCAGGATTCCTCACAAGTTCAAGCCTCCATGCTTTGAGAAGTACAATGCTACCTCCTCTCCTCGTACAGACCTTCAATCCTTTATGGGAAGATTAAAAGCTTATACCATGGATGAGAAGCTGTGGATGTTTTATTTTGAAGATAGCTTGACCGGGGCATCTCGTGAGTGGTATTCTCACCTATCCAGAGCTACTGTCAGGAATTGGAAGGACTTAGCTGAAGCTTTCATACGACAGTATCAGTACAACATGGATATAGCTGCCAATAGGACCCTCCTGATGGGTATGTCTCAATCTTCAAGAGAAAGTTTCCGAGATTATGCCCAAAGGTGGAGACAACTTGTTGCTACTGTCCATCCACCTATGTCAGAAAGAGAAATGGCTGACATGTTTATGAACACATTACAAGGTGCCTACATTGATAGACTTGCTGCTTTCTCTTCCACCAGTTTTGCTGATGTAGTTATAGTTGGTGAGAGAATTGAGAGTCTTTTGAAGATGGGAAAGATTTCAGACAATGGTGCTAGCTCCAGTAATGCGAGGAAACCCTTCTTGGGACCTCAAAGAACAGGTGAAACTAATTCAGTTCATATGGGAAGAGGTAGGCCTCAATACATGCCAAGATCAGTGGCTTCTGTCACCATTCCTGCTCCAGCACCTCAACAACAGTATCCTCAACAACCACAACACTTCCCACAACAATAACATTTTCCTCAACAGAGATCTTACAACAACAACAATCAGCAACAACGTCCGTTCCAACAAATGACTTCATAAATCAACAGGGTTATCGATCCTATCCTGATTCCCTATGTAGCTCTACTTCCACAATTACTGAAGCTCAATCTGATCGAATTAAGGACTCTGGCTCCACCAGATCCCCAGAACCTTCCAAGGAACTATGATGTCAATACCATATGTGCCTTCCACTCCAATGCACCTGGTCATACAACAGAGAAATGCAGGGCCTTACACATGAAGGTTCAAGATTTGATTGATTCTAAGGCAGTCAAATTTGCACCCCCTCCAAGTGTTACCAAGAATCCTATGCCTAGCCATGGTGGGCCTAGGATAAATGCCATTGAGGAGGATCAACCAGTAAGCTAAATTGACAATGTTGCAAGTATTCAAACACCTCTGGCCGAGGTTAAATCCCAGCTTTTGAAGTGCCAAGTGTTTCCAGGTTGTGGGGCCCATTGCGAAGCCTGCAAGATTTCTACCAACGGTTGTTCAAAATTGAAGATCGGTATCAACAGTCTTATCAGAGAAGGCATTTTACAGATCACTTCAACAGTTCCATCTCCTACAACATCAACAACCATTCCTCCTACAACACCAGCAAACATCACTTCGTCAAATATAACAGATATCACTCCTACAACTTCAACAACAATTATTCCAACAGATTCTTCTACAACACCAACAACCATCCCTTCTTCAACTTCAACAGACATCAGTTCAACACATCCTTCTACAACAACAACAACCATCAATGAAGACATTTCCACAGTCACCATCTATTATGACCCAGCAACAATCCATGTTCCAGATTCTTTCAACAACTCACATCAACATCCCCATCAACATCAGCAACTTTCATCAACTGCACCATCTCCAATCAGACCTCCTGTTACAATCTATTATTACCCACAAACTGTCTCAACTCCTTCTTCCGCAGCAATCAGTCCGGTAACCATCACGGTACCTGGACCAGTTCCATATGATAGCAGCAGTGCCATGCCTTGGCACTATGACTCAGATTTATATTGCAACGGAAAGAAAGTCACTCTTGACACTTCTACACCACAGATTGATAATGTCGGGGGAGGCGGAGGCTTCACTCGAAGCGGACGTCTCTTCGCGTCACAGTTCCCAGGAACTAATGCTAAAGCGGAAGTTGTTGCCAAAGCTAAAGGTATGAGTGTGGTTCCTGAAGAACCAATTGCTAAAGAAGCTCAGAAGACACCCTTTGATCAGGATGTAGACGAGTTCATGAGAATAATCAAGAAGAGTGTCTACAAGGTTGTGGACCAGCTCCATCAGACACCCTCCAAAATCTCCATATTATCATTGCTCATGTGTTCCAAAGCTTACAGGAATGCATTACTCCAAGTCCTGCATGCAGCTTACGTGCCTGAGGAGATTACAGTTAATCAGCTAGAGACGGTGGTTTCAAATGTCAATACTAGTCATGGACTAGGTTTTACTGATGCTGATCTGACTACGGAGGGCCGTAATCACAATAAGGCTTTGCATATTGTAAACACCCAAAATTTTACCTCACTAAGTTCACACCATGGCTTGTGATATTTCATGTTTGCATAAGCATAAGCATACCATCTCACAATGTATTTTGTTTCATCTGCATAAGTTCAAGTTCATCTGCATCTAGGGTTTGTGATCTGAGCAATCCAAGGATCCATCTGAGCCACCCCAAAGGCCTCCAAGCATTCAAAGGGGGTCCATGTGTGTTATATCATCATGTTATGTCTCTCAAAGTTCAAGGAAGTCAAGAAATCACAAGAATTGGGAAAGCATGGAAGCAGAGCTAGGGTTTTCACTACACAGATGACCAAAATTAGGGTTTTGGTTTCAGAGGCCTTAACTCCAAATTTTTGGGCCATTATTGTTTCTAATGTTCTTAAGATGTTATAAGGATCATATATACCAAGTTTAATGAAGAAATTCATTATGGAAGTCATCTGCTCACTGGTTAACTTCTTGAGCAAGTCAGAGCAAAATCAGGGCATCTGGGGCCCCAACAATGGAACCAAAGGGGTATTTTCATCAAATTGAAGTTATATGATCTTTATTTGATCATTGAAATGCTTGTAAGTTCACAAAATTGAAGAAATTTGAGCTAAACCAAAAGTTTCCAAAAATGGAAATGACTTGTAATGGAAACTTTCCATTTTGGGAAAGTTCTTCAACCTCCTCTTTCTAAACCAAAAATGCTTCAAATGAAAAATTCTTGGTCATGAAAGTTGTAGATTAGGTCTTTCCCTTTTCAAAAAGTACAAGAATATGTTCTAATTCATTATGGAACTCAAGTTATGATCCTTCAAAGTTGGCAAAAATCCTATAATTTTCAAGAATGCACCAAAGAGGGATTTTTGAAAAACCACTTGCCAAACCATTTCATGACCTCTAATGCATCTCTAAACATCATACCATCATAGTACAACTCATTTTGATCAGAATTGGCCCAAGAATCATACACTTTCATGCCTTGAACTTCAAGAAATTCAAAAAGGGCCAAAGTTCTTCAAATTTGCAAAATGGTTCAAATCTTTCCATACACTTGCATCATCACCCCAAATTTGTTTCTATAGCTTCCCTTGATCTTTGCTGAGCCGAGCCATGCCCAAATCCAGACTTGCCATGTGCCCATACCTCAAGTACAACCAACCTTGGCTTTTTGCAAATCACCCCATACCAATCAGCATAGCTCACACCAACTATTCTGACCTATCACAGCTTCACATACATGCCTTATGCAACTCATTTCACATAACACATTGCCCTGAATCCACACACAACTCAAGAAAACAAAAATCCTCAAGAAGCTTTCCCTCTTCGAAACTCAGAAACCAACCATCAAAACTTCAAACAAACTTCACCATTCAACTTAGCATCACTCATAGAACACTTCCCACCCTCCATTATAGCCTGAAACATCACAAAACCAAAACACGATTTCTCACATTTCAAAACTGAAACTTCAAAACAGCCCAAATAAATTCATTCTAAGCATCAAAGCATACTCAGGAGGTCAACTGGAGTTGATTGACAGCAAGGAAAGGCCCAGATAGCTCAAACTGAGAAAGCTCAAGCTCAGGTATCATCAAGAACTTTTTTCCAGAAATGTAATGTTAATTTCCTAAATGATTCCTCATGCTTCATTGATCATGCTGATGCTTTTATTTTTGAAAATGGTTGAGTTTTAAGCATTTCATGATGTTCTGAAATTTTTGTCGTTTGAATGTTTTGTTTCGAATCTTGATGATGATGAATGATAAATGATTTTTGAGGCTGGATTATTGTTTAGGATAGTTAGTTGGTCATTTCTGGAGATTTTGGGGGCCTGGGGTGATGATTTGAGCAAGGTCAGGTGAGGGTCTCGCTAGAGAAGATGACCGGAGCACTGTTCCGGTCATCTGAAAGTGATTAGGGCTTAATTAGGGTTTATTTTGCCAGATGCGTTATGGGCCTTTGGATCAGGAATAGTTTAGGAACGGGTGGTCAGGATTAGTTCACTTAGGGTTTAATTCTGATTAATTAAATTAATTAAATAATTAGGCTAGTTTGAATGTGAGCCACTGGATATGGCGCGCAATCAATTCCCTCCATTTTCCCTTTGAATCCCAGCCATCAGATTGGATTACTTTCCCTTTATTTCATTTTTATTTTTATTTTATTCTATTTCTTTTGCACATTTATTTTAAAATACTTAGAAAAATCCCAAAAATATTTCCTTTTGCATTTTTATTTCAAATATTTTTATTAATCAGAAAATGATTTTTATTTTATTTTTTGCATTAAAATTGTATTTTTAAAATATTTAAATGTTTATTTTAATTAATTAATTGAATTCAATTAATTAAAATACCATTTAAGTATCTAAAAATCACCAAAAAAATCATGAATCACCCCTTTGCATTTAGAAACATTTTCAAACTCTTCACACAAATTTCTTTTTAGGTTTGATGATCATTTGAGAATTTTATTTGAATTAAGGGTCATTTAAATCCTATTTTTGAACCCTAACTTGAAAAATTCTTTTCTGCCTAACCAAGAAGAGTTTGAAGATGATTCTTTTTGAATTGTTTTGTGCATATCATGTAGTTTCTAGGATATTTTTGGCATGAATTTATCTTTCATTTTCAATTTGTTTAGCATTTTACATTGAGGATCACCTAAAAAACCCTAGAAACTTAAGAAATTCATAACTCCTTCTAGTTTTAGCTTCTGACCTCCCCCTTTGAATGGTAGCCTAGTATAGGTTTAGGGTTTGTTTGAGTGTGATTTCAAATTTTATCATGTCATTTGCTTCTGTTTTGGTCATATGCATCTCATACTTCCATAAAACCCTAATTTTGCATCTTCACTTACATTCACCTTGCATATGCATCCATACATGAACTTGCCATGACATTTCATGCATTCATATGTCATCTTAGACATCTTAGGGCATTTTAGAATCATGCTTGATCATTTCTTCATTCATTTGCTATGATTTGCATTCATTTCCTTTCATTAACTTTCATGAAATTTCAAACTTCAAAGCATGCTTCCATTTGCATCTCATCTTTGTATGACCATTCATTGCACTTTGTATATCTTTGCATCATGTCATAGCATCATTTGCATCATGATTATGCTTCTGGTTTTGGTCTTTGTCTTTGCTTATGCATCATTTCATTTCTCTTCTTTCCTTATGCATCTTGTGCTAACATTTTCAGGTGGTAAGTTAATTTGAGAAATGGATTTGCCTTCACTTCTCATTTCTCCTCATCTTTTTCATATGCATCTTTACTGCATTTTTTATTGTCTTTGAGTGGGCTTGCTCACTTATGTCCATCTCTCACCTTCTTTCTTTAAGTTACTTATCTTCTTTAATGAAGTAAGTAACTTATTTCTTCTGCTTCTTCCTCCTTTCATCTGCTTCTTCCATTGGTGGCTTCCTTGAAGATCTTTCTCAAGCCTTAAAAACCATAGGAACATCCAAGCATGCCAATAATTAGGGTTGTGATTAGTCCCCCTTAGCTTTTACCTTTGAGTTTTCTTTGCGTCTCTCTTCTCACCTCATCATTAGAGACTAAACCTTTAAGGCTTTAGGACTTTGGAATTGGGGTTATGCCTGCATCCTTCTCTTAGGATGGAGTGTATAACTTTAATCCTAAGTGTTAAACACTTAATTTGTTTAAATCTCTTAATCAATCCATCTAATAATCACTAAGACTTCATCTTGTAACTTGGGCCTTACATTAGGGTTCTAATTCTTCCTTTATGGTTATGAAGGACTAACCCTAGTGTTTAATGGACAAGTCCCCCTCAAGTTGTCTTACAAACCATAAAATCCACTTATTAATCTCACCTCTTAATTAAAATCCACTTAATAAAGGTTTGTTATATAATGACTTTAATCCCTAATCATGGATTAAGTTGAGGTATCTTCCCCAGCTTAAGTGTGCTCATCTATTATCCTTCTATTAGGATGGTGTAATGAGTTCACTAATCCTTGATTATGGCTTAAACTCATTACTTAACACTAAACAAAAACCCAAAAAAACATCTAAATAATCACAAGTAGGTTAATGATCTTAATCCTGCATCATCATGGTAATTAAGTTGAGATGCTTATCTCATACTTAAGTATTCTCATTATCCCTAATCAGGGAGGATATAATGAGTTTACAACCTTTGATTTAGGCTTAAGCTCATTAACTTATGACAAGCACCAAAAACAATAAAAGACTAAAAACACAAAAACAAACAATAATCGTCTCCTTCGGGATTCTTGTCCCATCATCTTCAATCACAAACGAGAACTCGCTTCTTCCGTCTAATGCAAGACAGTTAGCACTCGAGCCAGACGAGTCATACACTTGATCATAGGCAAGCAAGCAGTTCATCAGTCAATTTATCTTTCAGTCTCTTTGAGTCGAACTACAGTGTTCTGACTTTCTCATTGCACGCGAGGATACGTAGGCATAACTTAACTGTTATCGAACAAAAGTCTCTGTGTCTTCCCCCTCCTTCAGCATTCTCTTCTAAGCCTCAGTTCCTGAGCAATTCACCTTTTGCACTGATACTTGTACATTTATTCCTAGCTTTTGCACACAGATAACACATACACTACCCCTTTAAACAAAATCTTTTAAGCGTTGATCCCGTCGAGTACGACGGACAATCTGGGTGCTAATACCTTCCCAAGTTGTAACCAACCCCCTTTCTCAGTTTCTCTGGTTCGCGACCGTCTTATCCATATCTTTCTAGGTTTATGAAGCATTACCTTTCCTTCGGGATAAAAATGCCTAGATGGCGACTCTATTCATCTTCACCTCATTTCTCTTTTCGCCGACCGTTCACGTCTGCACCCTATCTGACCAGGTGTCTTTTCGGGGGAGCGACACATATCACCTTGGAATGTAAAGGTGTGGTACTTTCTCATGTCTTGATTGACACTGGGTAACCTCTCAATGTCCTTCCAAAGAAAACCTTAGTCAAGATGGAGTATGATGGTCTGGCACTTCGCCCGAGTAACCTAGTTGTGAGAGCCTTTGATGGTTCTAAGAGATCGGTTCTTGGAGAAATTGAGCTGCCTGTGGTAATTGGCCCGCAGATTTTCAAAACTATCTTTTATGTGATGGACATTCAGCCTGCCTACAGCTGTTTGTTGGGTCGACCCTAGATTCATGCCGCCGGCGCCGTAACATCGACCATTCATCAGAAGTTAAAATACGAGTGGGAAGGCCAAGTTATCACCATTTATGGGGAGGAGAACATCTTTGTCAGTCATCTAGCTACTTACAAGTATATTGAGATGGATGGGGAGATCCATGAGACAATGAGTCAGGGTTTCGAAGCTCTCAATGTCAATGAAGCAACAACTGAAGTGTCTGGTACTTCAATCTCTTCTTACAAACAAGCTTTGAAGGTTGTGGAAGATGGGAATGCCCAAGGCTGGGGCAAGCTGCTACAAGTTCAGATTAAGAAAGACAAGTTCGGTTTGGGTTACAAACCATCCCGACAGGTCCAAGAGGAGGCTGCTGAAGCTCCCAAGTTTATCAGTGGGGGAATGCTGACCCCAGATGCAATCAACAATGTGGAAGACGAGGATAAAAGCGACTTCAACCTGGAAAGCTGGATTCGTCCAAGAGTCTCGGCCCAAGAAGTCCTCAATTGGTCATCCCAGGAAATTATAAGGATTACTGCTGCAGAGTAATTATTATTTCCTGTTTAAGCATGCATCAAGTCTTGACTCTTGCCCAAGGTGTCAGGACTCATTTTGTAATAGGGCCATATATGTATTTTGTGCAAATGAATGATTAATGAACAATGGACATCTTTTGCAAACGATCTTTTTTTTTCCGCTCATTTTCTTTTCATTTTTGTTATTTTCGAACAAAACAATAAATGGCAATGTTTTTCTTAATAAACTTCATTCACTTTTTCTAAATAAGATAAAATCAATCACTAAAATGAACAAATCTCAACCCTTGCAGAGATAGCCCTCCAGATTGCACCGACAACGACACTGTTATGACCTTGTATGACTTCGACAATCTGATTAATCAAGCAGATGAAGGTGTTGATGAAGACTATGATTTGCCTGAAGAGTTCGCCAGATTGTTGAAACAAGAGGAAAAAGTGATTGCTCCTCATCAGGAGGAGGTTGAAACTGTCAATCTTGGTACCGAGGAAGATGTGAAAGAGGTGAAGATCGAGGCTAGTCTGCAAGCTCCAGTGAAAGAAAAACTCATCAGTATGCTTCGAGAATATGTTGATGTGTTTTCTTGGTCCTATCAAGATATGCCAGGTCTGGATACAGATATTGTCATGCACAAACTGCCATTAAAAGAAGATTGTCCGCCAGTCAAATAGAAGTTGCGTCGTACTCGCCCATACATGGCCATGAAAATCAAAGAGGAAGTACAAAAGTAGTAGGACGCCGATTTTCTCGTTGTAACTAGTTACCCGCCTTGGGTTGCTAACATTGTACTCGTACCTAAGAAGGATGGCAAGGTGCGTATGTGTGTGGATTACCGGGATCTGAACAGAGCTAGCCCGAAAGATGACTTCCCATTACCTCACATTGATGCATTGGTGGATAACACGGCTCAATTCTCGGTATTTTCTTTCATGGACGGATTTTATGGATACAATCAGATTAAGATGTCACCAAAGACATGGAGAAAACAACCTTCATCACACCTTAGGGCACGTTTTGTTACAAGGTAATGTCGTTCGGTCTGAAGAACGCCGGTGCAAAATATCAACGGGCTATGGTAACATTATTCCATGATATGATCCATAAAGAAATCGAGTGCTATGTGGATGATATGATTGCCAAGTCCCATACAGAGGAAGATCATTTGGTGAATCTGTTAAAGTTGTTCAAGCGTCTGAGAAAGTATCAGTTGAAGTTGAACCCCAACAAATGTACATTCGGGGTACGTTCTGGTAAGTTGATGGGTTTTATTATAAGTGAAAAGGGAATTGAGGTTGATCCCGACAAAGTCAAAGCTATTCAGGAAATGCCTGCACCTAAGACTGAGAAAGAAGTTTGAGGGTTCTTAGGTAGATTGAACTACATTTCAAGCTGAAAATACTGAAAGCAGTAAATAAAGCTGTAAAGTAAACTGTAAATGAAAACAGTAAAGCTAAACTAAAGCACACAGCAGCAAACAAATGAACACCCAAATAAACAAAACCAAACAGGCGCTAGGATTGACTCTACAAGGGAAACCAGAGATTCTGGGTTCGTCCCCAGTAGAGTCGCCAGCTGTCGGTCCCGGGATTTTCATCCTAGTACAAACGCGAAAGTGGTGCGGAAAAGGTAGAGTCGCCAACCATGCATTTTTATCCCGAAAGAATGGGAAAAGTAATGCTGCACAAACTTGAGGAAGAAGGAAAGGACAAGGTCCTGCGAACCAAAGATCTGGGTTCGGGAGTCGGTTACGACCTGGGAAGGTATTAGCACCCCAGACCGTCCGCCGTACCTGACGGGATCCACGCTTGCTTGTTTGTTTCAAAGGGTGAGAAAATAAAGTGCTGTTGAATAAAACTGCTACTTGAACTGGAATGGGAATGGAAAAGAAATAAGAACAAAAAGAAATAATGGGGAAAATGTAGGGAAAATAAAGAATGTGCTCGAACGGGCCCTACCCCGCTGCCTACGTACCTCATCAGGAAAATGAGGATCAGAGTCGACGTAGTTCCCCTAACTAAGGTGGGAACTAATTGTTGTATTTTTTATGGCTGGAACTGCGTATGTCTATGCTCAGGTGTTGCAGGTTCGTCTGGTATGAGTGCGTTTACCGTCTTGCATGCGAGATAAGTCGTCGCAAGTTCGCATTGTGAGTGAATGAGATGAGAAGAGAAGTTCCCGCAGGAAAGTCGCTTATTGTGTGTTTTTGTCTTTTAAGAGAAGTGTTTTGAATTTGTTTGTTTTATGAAACAACCCCTTGATGAGACTTGTACATCATGATAGACAAGCTTACACCACTCCAAGATGGAATGAGTGTAAGTGCATCATGGAATAAGGCTATACACAAGGAATCCTTTCATTTATTTGTTAAGTGTTTTTGGATTTTGTTTGAAGATGAGAAGAGAAAGACTCAAATCGAAAAAGGACAAACTAAGGGAAACTAAGACACACCCTAAGTTATTTATAATTCACAAAAGGGAGATCCTAATGGTTTGTGAGGTTTTCTAATCCTAAGGATCAAAAGGAAAAGAAAGAAGAAAAAGGATGCAACTTACTTCCTAAGGAAGATAAGTTGATCCTAACAATGGGGAATCCTACCAAACACAAATATGGAAGGAAAAATGAATTAAAATGCATAAAAGAAATGCATAAAAAAATAAAAGGATAGAGTGAAGTAAACTTACCTCAATCTTCCCCACTACAAAACAAATGATTAATGTACATTTTTATTAAAAGAAATAAGCAAACACACATTAATTAAATCCTAATTACATTCTAAGGCACCTTGGACCTAAACTAGACTCTATTTTTTTTTAATCCTAAAGGAACTAAAATGCTAGGACAAAACTACAACACCTATTACAACCCTTATTACACAAACAACTATGAAAATAATGCATAACACCAAGCAGCTTTTTACAGCCAGCACGCAGCATGAAATAGTAGGTGTAAAAGGTTACAAACAACATGTACACATAACAAACAGCACACATTTTACAGCACTTATGCAAAAAAAAAACAGCTATGAAATGCAAAATCCAGAATTTGATTATTTTCACCTTTAAAGCACAAACTCAATGCAAAAATCACTAATCTCATCATGAACATGTATTTGAACTTAAATCAATATATACCAATGCAAGAACATGAACATTATTGAATGATTATGCAAGCATGCATCACATGGATTATGCAACAAGTAAATGCACAAAGTAGCACCTAAACATGCATATGAACATGACATTTGAACATGGTGATTATTAATTATGAACATACGACGTGATAGCTCAAAAATGATGTCAAACTTGATACAAAATTCATAATTAAATTGATATGGATGATGTGATCAAGTATGCAACGAAATGCAACCGAATGCACAATTATGCAACATACATCAACATAATGGAATGCAAAAATTGAATTAATGCAATGCAAACATGTAAAACCAGTATGCTACATGATTATTATGTGTCAAATGATGCACAAACATGGTAACAACATGCAAGAATTTGAGCTATGTACAAAGAAGTACAAAAATGCCTAATACGCAACATGGACGGAAACGCGTCGAAACGACTCGAAACGGGGGAATGAGCTACTGGAAATGGACCCAAAAATTCCCTAAAATCAATACCTAAACATGTATGAAACCTAAAGGCACTAGAACTTAGGACTAAGCCATCAAATAAGCAAAAAATAAAAAAATTAACAGCGTTAACCAGTTAACCAATTGGTTAACCGGTTAACGAACCTAAATCTGCCCTATTTTGTGGCCAATACGCACCTGTTAACCGGTTAACCAAATGGTTAACCGGTTAACACTGAACCAGAAGGTAAAAAAAAGTTGAGAAAAAAGTGCTTTTAGCCACAAACTCACTTCTAATGATCCCTAACATTCCTAGGAACATGCTAACACGAATTTCTACTTAGTTTGAGCTCATTTACACATGATAGAACCTATAACTATCAACACCTTAAATCCAAATTCAACCAAAATCACAAATCACAAGCAAACATAATCGAAACGGAATTGATTTTAAACAAAGCGAAAAGTACTTAAAGAATGCCAAAAGTGGCGAGATGGAGAGAATAACTTAAAGAAGAAGTGGTTAAGATCACCAACCTATGAAGCGGAGGAGTGCTTCGGTGATTGTTGCAAGAATCGGAGCTTGAATCGAAGAGAAAACCAAAAACCGAGAAATCGCAAAATAAATGCGTTCTTGAGCTTGAATCTTCGTGTGCTTCCGATAAGTCGATAATCCCCATAAAATTCAGTAGCTTATCCTTCTTCAATCCACAAAATATAAAGGTTGGAGGCTTAAGCTTCAAGATCTTCAAGTTTCAATGTGAAACTTGAAGAGCTTATTTGAAAAAGCTTTGGTGAGAGGGAAAAGGAGGAAAAGTGAGAGAGAAAAAAGTGCTTGTGCAAGAGTGAAAAATTGGAAAATGGTGTTCAACCCTTTTGGTTTGGATGAAAATGGCTTAAATAGAGACTAGGCTAGGAGCTAGGTTTGGGTTTGGGGCCCAAAAATTAGGTTTGGGATCCAAAATTAGGTTTGGAAGTTAGTTAGGGTTAGGGTTGGAAAAGGGAATATTCCTTGGAACACTCTAGAAGGTGGTGGAAGTTTCCAAGGGAAATGGAGTGCAATTAAAGTTGAAAAATGAGATGGAAAGAATGAAAGGAAGTGTGGAAAGAAAGTGGAAGGAAAGGTGGAGGGAAATGGTGAAACTAACTACCTTTCAAATGATTTTTCTTTTGATTTTTCTATGATTCCTCCATCATTTCTTGATCAAGTTTGAACCATAGGATCATTGTAACCCTAATTTCATGATCTCGATCTTAAAAGTCAGGAGTTGACCCTTTTCACCTAGCTCGGTTGCCTTTTCTCCGATTCCTTGATTTTCCATCGTCCGGCCAGTCGAACCCCTTCCAAAATGAATTTGTGGACGAGATTTGAAACTCAGGCACTTGACATCATATATAAGTCAAAGGAATCCTTCTTGAATCAAAACTTCACGCGGAAGCCCCGTAGAAACGAAACCCTAATTCGGCTCTTTTCCCTCAGGAAATATTGCACTGCTTGCCTCCTTCAATCAAACCAAAACTTTCCATGACTTGTGGCTTCAAGTGAAGACTTGTGGGATATTGTGAACCCTTTGCACAAGGTTGAGAAGCTTTGTGGCCCTTCGGTAGCCTCTTCATAGCTTTCGGTTGCTCCGATCATTGATCACATACCCACGCCTCGGCTATGCTATATATGATGCAATGTTTTTGGTTATTTTATGAATTTATGTATGCAAAATGTTGAGGAAATGAGAGGAAAAATTTTGAGGTATTACAACTGCAACCTGCGAACCCTTGTTCAAGCTATTAATAAAAGAGAAAACAGTCAGGTGGAACGATGACTATCAGAGAGCTTTTGACAAGATCAAAGAATATCTGCAGGAACCTCCAATTCTCATGCCTCCAGTCGAAGGAAGACATCTAATCATGTACCTGAAAGTATTAGAAGAGTCAATGGGGTGTGTGTTGGGCCAACATGACGAGTCTGGTCGAAAAGAGTATGCAATATACTACCTAAGCAAAAAGTTTACCGACTGTGAACAATGTTATTCACTGCTCGAGAAAACTTGTTGTGCTTTAGCATGGGCTGCTAGCCGACTAAGATAGTATATGTTGACTCATACTACCTTATTGATCTCAAAGATGGATCCAGTCAAGTACATATTTGAGAAGCCATCACTTATCAGAAGGGTTGCAAGATGGCAAATGATTCTAACAGAATATGACATTCAATACACCTCTCAGAAAGCCATCAAGGGCAGTGTATTGTCTGACTATCTGGCTGAACAACCCATTGATGACTACCAGCCTATGAGATTTGATTTCCTTGATGAAGACATCATGTTTTTGAAAGAAAAAGATTGTGAAGATCCTATTCACATTGAAGGGCCTAACCCAGAAGAAGCATGGACTATGATGCTCGATGGGGAAGTTAATTGCAACGGTCGTGGGGTTGGTGCAATGCTTATTACACCTAAAGGGGTTCATATGCCTTTCTCAGCAAGGTTCACCTTTGCATGCACTAACAACAAAGCAGAATACGAAGCTTGTATCATGGGTCTTGAGGAAGCCATTTACCTCAGGATCAAAACCTTGAATGTATTCGGAGATTCAGCTTTAGTAATCAACCAGACCAACGGCAAGTGGTACACTCATTAGGAGCATCTGATTCCCTACCGTGACTATACGAGGAGATTGTTGACCTTCTTCACAACAGTTAAGCTTGAATACATCCCTCGAGATGAGAATCAGTTTGCAGACGCTTTGGCTACCATTTCGTCCATGATCAAAGTACAAGCTGCTAATTATGTACCCCGGATCTTGGTATCCAGACTGGACAGACCAACATATGTATTTTCTATGGACACTGTAACTGATAACAAGCCTTGGTACCACGACATCAAATGCTTCTTGGAAACTCAGACATACCCACCTGGGGAATTGTCAAATGATAAGAAGACATTAAGAAGGCTAGCCGACAGTTTCTTCCTCAATGCTGATGGTTCTTTGTACAAATGAAACTTCGACATGGTCTTGCTCAGATGTGTTGACAAGAAGGAAGCAGACCTACTGATGCACGAAGTACATGAAGGTTCTTTCGGTACCCATGCCGGAGGACATGAAATGGAAAAGAAGTTATTAAGATCAGGTTACTACTGGATCACAATGGATGCAGACTGTTATGCCTATGCCAGAAAATTCCACAAATGCCAGATCTATGCAGATAAAATGCATGTGCCTCCGAATCCTTTGAATGTAATATCTTCACCTTGGCCCTTCGCCATGTGGGGCATTGATATGATTGGAAAGATTGAACCGGCTGCTTCAAATGGTCACAGATTCATCCTGGTAGCCATTGATTACTTCACCAAATGGGTTGAAGCAGCTTCATATGCAAATGTCACCAGATAAGTGGTAGCTTGATTTTTGAAAAGGGATATCATCTGTCGATATGGAGTTCCCGAGAGAATCATTACTGATAATGGTTCCAATTTGAACAACAAGATGATGGCAGAACTTTGTCGGGACTTCAAAATTCAACATCACAACTCTTCTCCTTACAGGCCGAAGATGAACGTCGTTGTTGAGGCAACTAACAAGAACATTAAGAAGATTGTGCAGAAGATGGTAGTCACCTACAAAGACTGGCACGAAATGCTACCATTCGCCTTGCATGGGTACCAGACCTCTATCAAAACATCTACTGGGGCAACACCCTATCAACTTGTGTATGGCATGGAAGTTGTCCTACCTGTTGAAGTTGAACTACCTTCCTTACGGGTAATGATGGATGTGAAAATGGATGAAGCAGAATGGGTCCGATCTCAATATAATCAACTAAATCTGATTGAAGAAAAGAGATTAGCAGCCATTTGTCATGGGCAGTTATATCAGAAGCGAATGAAGAAAGCCTTCGATCAGAAAGTCAGACCTCAGGAATAATAAGTGGGAGAGCTTGTTCTGAAAAGACTTCTTCCTTCTAATACAGACCACGGGGATAAATGGACTCCGAACTACGAAGGCCCATTTATAGTAAAGAAAGTTTTCTCTGGTGGAGCACTGATGCTCACTACTATGGATGGCGAGGATTTCTTATCTCCTGTGAATTTAGATGCAGTTGGACATAAAAACAGAATGTAAGTCCATGCAAAAATAGGGCATTCCGGCAAATAAAAAACAGAATAAAAGACTCGGGCAAAAATAAGGGAAAATTGAAAAGAAAATGTTCACCCACTGAGTTAAAAAGCCACATCGGACAGCTCAGGCAAAAATGGGTATCCCGGTGTATTGAAAACCCGAAAGGGAAATCCATGCAAAATTAGGGAAAAAACGAACAACTGCATTATGAATTCGTTTGTATCACTCACAACATGGCAAGCTTCGAAAGGATAAAGTGTCGGTCAGAATCAACCTTCTTCAGAAAGCAAGATAAGAAGAACGTCAAGGTCATACAGGTCATAGCAAAGGAAGCTCGCTGGAGCGTCAAGTTCACATTGCCAACACTTTTATTTTCTCAGTTTTACAGCAATCTCCTCCTTTCAGGGATTCGCTTCTTCACTGTACTTGCCTATTCAGGGCACACAAATCAATAAAATCAGAATTTTCAGTCACACTTTATTTTGTACATTTTTGTTTCGTTTGCAAAATGTCCAAAGTTCATAATACAACACTTGCATGAAAACATATAAGCCATTTTTAATATATGCTTGTAGGAAATATGTTGCTCTCAGACAAATCTAACTCATATGACGGAATCTGGTTGAGGATACCTCAGGACACTTGTGCATTCCCTTTGTTTAATAGGTTACAGGTACTCAAGTCAGACAATCTCACAGCATGGGGCATATCAAGCATTATATCCCCAGCCAAGTCAGTAATTACCTCATCAACAGGATTACTTGACAAAAGTATTCCCCCATGAAGCTATTATCCCCTCAGAGGATCCTTCAAGAAACTCATTAAATCCCTAGCGTGTCACTTGGACGAAGGAGTTTCAATAGATTACTTCCCAGAAGTTCTCTTCTCCCCAAGCATAATCTCCCGAGCAATGCCTAAACTGCTTTTCCCCCATCAGAGTTGACAAGATTTTTCTCATCCTCAGTAAAGTTGGCATAATCGCTTTCCTGCAGAGTTGCCAGTTTCTCCCCAGTAGGGCAATGCCTGAAATACTGTTCCCCAACGGAGTTGCCAAAGCCTCCTCACCCCCAGCATGAGTCTCTTCAACAAAAAGCTTCCCCAGCCGGGATCCCCACAGATTTCTTCCCCCAGAGCGCCACAAAATTCCCTTAAAAGATCGTTCAATGATCTTTTCTCCCCACAGATCGGCCAATTATTTCTTTCCCCAGCGGAGTTCTCTCTCCAGACAGATCGCCCAGAGATCTTTCTCCCCACAGGATCCGGATCTCGGATCGGTTCTCTCATTTTTGAATAATCATAGCATTCGCATCATCTTTCCCCAAAATAAGTGTAGCATTCCGTATAATACGGAGCATTACGGCAAAAATCAAACATTCGCATGATTATAAGCCGGGTTCGAGCCAATCACCCGCAAACATCAAATCACTTCACCAACAATATAAAAAACTCATATCCCCTGCAGACAAAGCCAGAATACCTTTTGCACTCTCAATACAGATACTTGTTCATACTGATACATATTTTTCATGATACTCACCCGTTTCTTACCTCCCCAGCAAGTCAAAACACTCGTCCGTGTCCCTTGCTCAATCTTTTGGCACTCGTCCGTGTCTTGCACATATATCCTCCAGCAAGTCAAACACTTGTACATAATTATACACAATTCTCTAATACTCGTCTGTATCCTGTATATATCACCTCCTCAGCAGATCAACACTCGTCCGTGTTCCTTGCTTAACTGATTTATACTCGTCTGTATCATCATACCTCAAGCACGTGTCAGCATTTGCTTCTATCGATACTCGTCTGTATTATGGTCCTAAGGATGCTCGTCCGCATCTTTAATCTATACACACCGTCAAACACTTATACCGTTTATTTCAGAGCATAAGCATATCATCTCATTGCATAGTTTATTTCATTTGTATGACTGCATAGCTAGGGTTTGTGACCAGGAGAATCCAAGAAGTGATCTGAGCTATATCAATGGTCTTGAAGCATGTCAAGAGGTTCCATGAGTGTTCTATGATCATTTTACATCTCCAAGAAGTCTTTGAAGTCACAAAATCACAAAGGATTGCACAGAGGTCCAGGCAGGCTAGGGTTTCCTGCACAAATGACCTAAAATTAGGGTTTTGGGTTTGAGGCCCTTAACCTCAATTTTTTTGGTCATTCTTGTTTCTAATGGTCTCAATATGTTATAAGGAGCATGTGTACCAAATTTGATGAAGAAATTCATTATGGAAGTCATCTGATCAACCAGTAACTTGTTGTGCAAGAAAAGTCAGAATCAGGGCATCTGAGGCCCCCAACAATGGAACCAAAGGGTCATCTTCATCATTTTGAGGTTCTATGATCTTTATTTGATCTTAGAAATGGTTAGAAGTTCACAAGATTGAATAATTTCAAGCCATTTGCAAACTTTCCATTTTTGGACATGACTTGTAATTAAAACTTTCTATTTTGGGAAAGATTTTCAACCTCCTATTTCTTGATCAAAAATGCTTCAAATGAAAAATCCTTAAACATGAAAGTTGTAGACTGGATCTTCCCATTTTCAAAAAGTACAAGAACCTCTTCATTCATCCGAGAACTCAAGATATGATCTTTCAAAGTTGGGGAAAATCCTATAATTTTCAAGTTCATGCTGTTGTGTCGCTCCCACCAAATGACACTGGGGTCAGAAGGGGTACAAACGCGAACGGTCGGCGAAAAGAGAACGAATGAATAGAGTCGCCAGCTAGGCATTTTTATCCCGAAGGAAAGGTAATGCTGCATAAACCTAGAAAGATATGGATAAGACGGTCGCGAACCAGAGAAACTGAGAAAGGGGGTTGGTTACAACCTGGGAAGGTATTAGCACCCAGATTGTCCGCCGTACTCGACGGGATCCACGCTAAAAATATTTGTGTTTCAAAGGGGTAGTGTCAGTGCAATTTGTGTACCAATGCTAGAAAGAATGCAAGTGTCAGTGCAAAAGAAGTGTGAAATGTATGAGAGAGGTGTCAGT
Organism: Lathyrus aphaca; assembly: GCA_963966055.1. Classification (NCBI taxonomy): domain Eukaryota; kingdom Viridiplantae; phylum Streptophyta; class Magnoliopsida; order Fabales; family Fabaceae; genus Lathyrus; species Lathyrus aphaca. Next base: position 116,227,031 of record OZ014523.1, on the reverse strand, counting down.
GTGAGAACAAGAGTGAAGCTCAAGACTATGAGGCTTAAAAGAACAATACTGGAAGAGGGGGGGATGTACAGAGACTTTTGTTAGATAACTGTTAAGTTATGCCTACGTATCCTCTCGTGCAATGAGGAAGTCAGAACACCGTAGTTCGACTCAAAGAGACTGAAAGATAAATTGACTTGTGAACTGCTTGCTTGTCTATGCTCAAGTGTATGACCTATCTGGCTCAGGTGCAAACTGTCTTGCATTAGACGGAAGAAGCGAGTTCTCGTTTGTGAGTGAAGATGATGAGAAAAGAATCCCGGAGGAGACGATTATTGTTTGTTTTTGGTCTTTTTAGTTTTGTTATTGCTTTTTGAAGTTTGTCATAAGTTAATGAGCTTAAGCCTAAACCAAGGGTTAGTAAACTCATCACATCCTCCCTCTGATTAGGGGTAATGAGAATACCTTAAGTATGAAGTAAGCACCTCACACTTAATCACCATGGTATAGGATTAAGATCATAAACCTACTTGTGATTATTTAGATGTTTTTTTGGTTTTGGTTTAGTGTTAAGTAATGAGTTTAAGCCATAACCAATGATTTAATGGACTCATTACACCATCCTAATAGAAGGATAATAGATGAGAACATTTAAGCTGAGAAAGACTCCTCAACTTAATCCATGATTAGGGATTAACCTCATGACAAAACAAGGCCTTTATTAAATGGATTTTAGTTAATGGTAAGATGAAGAAGTGATTTTTATGATTTGTAAGACAACTTGAGGGGGACTTGTCCATTAACACTAGGGTTAGTCCTTCTTAACCAATTAAGGAAGAATTAGAACCCTAATGCAAGGCCCAAGTTACAAGCTTGATGTCTTGATGATTATTAAATGGGTTGATTAAAGGATTTAAACACATTAAGGGTTTAACACTTAGGATTAAAGTTATACACTCCATCCTAATAGAAGGATGCAGGCATAAGCTTAATCCTAAAGCCTTAAAGCCTTTAGGGTTTAGTCCCTGATTATGAGATGAGAAGAGAAGACTCAAAGAGACACAAAGGTAAAAGCTAGATGGGGGACTAATCAAACTCTAATTATTATCATGCTTGGTTATTCCTAGGGTTAATGAGGTTTTGCAAGAAGATCTTCAGAGAAACCACCAGGAAAGAAGCAGATGAGAGGAGCAGGAAGCAAAAAGAAACAAAACAACTTGCTTCACTTAAGAAGACAAGTTGCTTGAAGAAAGAAAGTAAGATTAACATGAATGAGCAAGCACACTCTAAAGCAAAGTTAAAATGCAGCAATGATGCAAGAGAGATGAGAAGAGATTGTGAGAAGTGAAGGCAAATTCACTTCTCAAAACAACTTACCACCTGAAAAGTTAGCAAAAGGAATGCAATGTAATGCAAAAGAGATGAAATGTCATGATGCAAACCAAAGTCAGAAGCATTTACATGATGTTAATGATGCTAAGAGATGATACAAACATGAGGCAAGACATGAGAATGATCAAACAAGCATAAGGATGCAAATGAAGCATGCATTGAAACATGTATGTTCATGAAAAGTTATGAAATACAATGGACATATAACATGGAAAATGAAAGATGCAATGATCAAACATTATTCTAGTATGTCCTAAGATGTCTTATGAATCATGTGGATGCACAAAATGTCATGTCAAGTCATTGGATGCAAGCAAATGAGAAATGGATGCAAAGGAAGGCAAGAATTAGGGTTACATACAACATGCAAAGCAAAAACCCAAAACCAGAAGCAAATGACATGACAAAAAATTGAAAATGCAATCAAAGATACCCTAATCCTATACAAGTTCACTGCCCAAAGGAGGGGATCCAACTCTTAACCTAGTGCAAGTTATGAATTTCCTAAGATTACTAGGGTTTTAAGGCACCTCACCAAGAAAAATGCAAAACAAAATAAAAAATGCAAGATCAATTCCAACCAAATTTATCCTATACACTACATGCCATGAAGGATGCAATGCAAGAAGAATCATCATCAAACTCTCAAAGGTTAGGCAGAATGAATTTTTAAAAGTTTGAACCAAAATATTGCCTAAAAAATGAATTTAATTCCAAAGAAATTGATCAAAATGTATCAAGATCAAAAAAGAAATTTGGTTTGAGGGTTTTATAATGCTTCTAAATGTTTCTAAATGCAATGTGAATTTTTTTGTGATTTTTAAATACCTAAATGTATTTTTAATTAATTAATTTTCATTAAATAATTAAAAATAAACATTTAAATGATTTAAAAATAATTTTTAATGCAAAAAATAAAAACAAAAATATTTTTGGGTTTTAAAAATTAATCAAATCTTTGACAAAAATTTTCATAATTTTTAAATGATTTTAGCTATTTTTAATAATTCGTGCAAATTAAATGAAAAGAAAATGAAATAAAATGAAATAAAATGAAAAGTATGAAGATCCTGAGGCTGAGATTCAAAGTCAGAGGGCGGGAGTTGACTGGCGCGTGTTTCAGTGGCTAGGATTGATTCTGGCAAATTCAAATTTTAATCCTAATTAATTAATGTTAATGACTGGATTAGGGCTAAATTAAAGGATCTGGGCCGTTCACAACGCGCGGGAAATTGGATCCAAAGGCCTACGTTCAAACTTAGCTAAACCCTAACCCTAATTTAGTCACTTTCAGATGACCGGAACAGTGGTTCCGGTCATCTTCTCCGGTGAGACGAAAAAGGAACTCTCTCCCTAGGCCATTTCTGGAGCTCTAAAGCTCCAGATCAAACCTCCTAACCTCCCTGAATCCAAACCTACCCTCAAAACAAATTTCTATGGCCTACAAAACAAGATTCGAATCAGAACTTAAAAATGGCAAAAGTTTCAGACAACCCGTACACACTCAAATCTTAACCATTTCAAAAAGTAAAAACATCAGGATGATCAGCAAGGCATAAGGAACAATCTAGGAACTTAAATTTTCATTTCTGGAAAAAAAGTTCTTGAGGTACCTGAGCTTGAGCTTTCTCAGTTTGCAACTTTCTGGCCAGCTCTTTGCTTCCAATCACCTCCAATGATCTCCCTGAGAAGCTTGCAAGGCTTGGTTGGAGTTTAGTTTGGCTGGTTTGTGAGATGGATGGAGTTCTGTTTAGTGAGGGGTGAGAATCGTGTTTCTGATTGTGGAGGTTTCAGGGGCAAATGAGGCTTGGGAAATGATCAGAGGAACATGTTGAGTGATTCTATGAAATTTGTTTTGGTGTTTGATGCTTGTGTGCTATGATTCGAAGGAAAGTGCATAAGAGGTGAGTTTTGAGAATGCTGGCTTATGAGAGAGATCAGGCTTGTGTGTGTGTTGTGTTGAGTCTCATTTGGTACATGTATCACACTTGGATAGGTCAGAGGAGTTGGTGTGGCCTAGCTTGATTGGTATGGGTCTTTTTGCAAAAAGTCAAGTTTTGTGTAAGAGAGGTATGGGTCAATGGCAGGCCAAGGACAAAGGGGTGTCCTGCGCAGCAAGGATTGAGGAGAGCCATAGAATCAGTCTTGAGGCCAATTATCAAGTGGATTAGGGTTTGAGAGATGTTTTGCAACTTTATGAACTTTTGGCGCCTTTGGAATTTCTTAATGCACAAGTCATGAAAATGGACAATTCCTTGGTGCATTCTGATTTTTAGGCATTGGTTTATGTTTGTGCAAAGGTTAGAAGTCCATTTGAGGTCACATTTTGCCTTGGTAAGGGGTTTTGCAACTTTGCCTCTTTAGTGTAAAACTTGAAATTATGTGATTTTTCTCAACTTTGATAAGCCATATCTTTTGATCCAAAATGAATTAGAATGAGTTCTTGTACTTTTTGAAAAGGGAATGATCCATTCTACAACTTTCATGACCAAAGTTTTCTCATTTGAAGCATTTTTGAATCAAAAAGAAAGGGTTGAAAAACTTTCCCAAAATGGCAAATTTCCATTACAAGTGACTTTCCCAAAAAGGCAACTTTGCAAATGGCTTGAAATTCTTCAATTTTGTGAACTTATAACACCTTCTATGATCAAATAAAGATCATACACATTCAAAATAATGAAGAACACCCTTTGGTTGGGTCATTGGGGGCCTCAGATGCCCTGATTTTGCACTGACTTGCTCAAGAAGTCAACCCTTGATTAGATGCCTTCCCCATTGAATTTCTTCATGAAAATTGATATGCATGATCCTTATAACATATAGAGACCAATAGAAACAAGAGTGACCAAAAAATTTGGAATTATGGCCTTTGAAACCAAAACCCTAATTTTAGTTCATCTGTGCAGTTAAACCCTAGCTCAACTTCCATGCTTCATCAGTTCTTGTGATTCTTTTGACTTCTTTGACTTTGTGGGGATATAATATGATGCTTGAACATACATGGACCCCTTTGAAGTGATTAAAGACCTTTGGAGTGGCTCAAATGGCTCTTGGATTGCTCAGATCACAAACCCTAGATGCATATGACTTTGAATCAATGCAGTGAACCAAAAATGTGGTATGAGATGCTATGATTGAACTTATGCAAATGAAAAGATCACAATCCATGGTGTGAATGGGTGAGGGCAAATTTGGGGTGTTTACAGCTGCCCCTATTCAAGCATGAGTTAGCTGTGCAGGATGTAAGCGACGGCTTATCAGGCAAACAAGATAACTTGTGGTTGAATACCAAAGACAGTCCAAAATTTGCACTCACAGATTGAAGAAGAAAAGGGATATAGATTGTAAAGGAAAAAATACAGTATTTTTATAAAGTGCGGGCGACGGGGGACAACCGTCGAGCAGAGGACGACTGCTGGAGACGAAGCAATGGCGGGGACGACCGACATGATGGGGAAGATGCGGGAAATAAAGCAATGACGGGGACGGCCGACAAGCTGGGGATATAAGAGATTACGATGGGGACGATCATCAAATAGAGATATAAGACTCTCTGGGGATTATAGGTAGATGATGGGGACGACCATCAGGTTCAAGGTATGAATGAAATAAATGATGAGGTACGGTCATCAAAGGTGAAGGACGATCACCTAGCAGGGGACGGCTGCTTTGTCGAGGATAAGATGAGGGACGGTCATCTAGGGTGAAGGACGATCACCTGGCAAGGTACGGCTGCCAAAAAGTATCGCGACATAGGACGAATGCCGGATAGAAAAGGTCGACGATGGGGACGGCCATCGGATAAGCATGATGAAGGAAGATCATCAAGAGGTGAAGGACGATCACCTAGCAGGGTACGGCTGCTCTGAAGGTATCATGACATAGTACGAATGTCAGACATCAGGACCAATGATGGGGACGGCCATCGGATAAAATGATGAAGGACGATCATCAGGAGGTGAAGGACGATCACCTAGCAGGGGACGGCTGCTAAAAAAATATCACGACATAGGACGAATGTCGGATAAGAAGGGATTCTAATGAATAGAGACTCCAATGAGGGTGATGAAGGACGATCATCAAAAAGGTGAAGGACGATCACCTGGAAGGGTACGGCTGCCGAAAAGGTATCATGACATAGGACGAATGTTAGATAGAAAGAAAATAGTTTAACGAGGTTTGCCGGGAATTCCTCTGGGGAATGGTAGACACAGACGAGTGTCTAATTTCAAGAAGACATAAGTGTTTGACACGGTGTATAGATTAAAGATGCGGACGAGCATTCTTAAGACTATGATACGGACGAGTATCAGTAGAAACAACTGCTGACGCATGTTCAGAGATGATGATACGGACGAGTACCAACTAGTTAACAAGGAACACGAACGAGTGTTGATTCTGAGGGGATTTAAGTGGCATATACAAGATACAGACGAGTATCTGAAATAAGTAAACATGAGTGAGACGCAAACGAGTATTCAACTTGCTGGGGAGAGTATGATACAGACGAGTATCATAAAGGGAAGTGTGTAAGTTGTATAAATGTAAGAGATATTCTTGAAGATCTATGGGGAGAAAATGACACGGACGAGTGTCATAAAAAGTGTATTATAAACAAGTATTCAGGCAACTATGCTGGGGAAGGTGACACGGACGGGTGCCAAGGAATTGTATATATATATATATATGAATCTGTGAGTGCAAAGGGGACGCTTTGGCTTTCTGCTGGGGATATGACACAGACGAGTGTCGAGGAGTATCTGTAATGTATAAGTGTCTGTTTGTAAAGAATGCCCGGGCGACTTTACTGGGGAATGATGACACGGACGAGTGCCAAAAGGAGTGTGTATCTGTATCTGTAAGGGAAATGCTTTTGCTCTCTGGTGGGGAGTTGGGAAATATTCTGTATATTGTCCGATGGGTCGTCAGTATTTACAAGCGCTCAGTTCAGAACATGGCTTATGATTATGCAACATGTTTGATTTTTGCCGTAATGCTCCGTATTAGACAGAATGCTACGCTCTGTGGGGAAAATATGATGCGAATGCTATGATTATGCAAAGATACCGATCCGGGATCTGGATCCTGTTGCTGCGGAGATCTCTGACTGATTTGCTTGAAGCAGACATCCCAGCTGGGGATGGAGATCATTGGTAGATCTGATATGACTTTGCTCGGGGAAATAGGTCACTGATAGACTGTAAACACCCCAAATTTGCCCTCACCCATTCACACCATGGCTTGTGATCTTTTCATATGCATGAATTCAATCATAGCATCTCATACCACATTTTTGATTCACTGCATTGCTTCTAAGTCATCTGCATCTAGGGTTTGTGATATGAGCCATCCCTGAGCCATTTGAGCCACTCCAAAGGTCATCAATCACTTCAAAGGGGTCCATGTTGTCACTCCCACCAAATGACACCTGGTCAGAAGGGGTACAGACGCGAACGGTCGGCGAAGGAGGAGAGAACACACAGGGGTGAACTCAGGAAGACAAGAGTCGCCAGCTAGGCATTTTTATCCCGAAGGAAGGGTAATGCTGCATAAACCTAAGAAAGGATATGGATAAGACGGTCGCGAACCAGAGAGACTGAGAAAGGGGGTTGGTTACAACCTGGGAAGGTATTAGCACCCAGATTGTCCGCCGTACTCGACGGGATCCACGCTTAAAAGATTTGTGTTTTAAAGGGGTAGTGTCTGTGCAAATTGTGTATCAAGGCTGGAAAAGAATGCAAGTGTCAGTGTAAAAGAAGAGTGAAGTGTATAAGAGAAGTGTCAGTGTAAGAACAAGAGTAAGAGGCTCAAGATTATGAGGCTTAAAAAATAATGCTGGAAGGAGGGGGAATATACAGAGACTTTTGTTCGATAACTGTTAAGTTATGCCTACATATCCTCTCGTGCAATGAGGAAGTCAGAACATCGTAGTTCGACTCAAAGAGACTGAAAGATAAATTGACTTGTGAATTGCTTGCTTGTCTATGCTCAAGTGTATGACCTGTCTGGCTCAGGTGCAAAACTGTCTTGCATTAGACGGAGGAAGCAAGTTCTCAGTTAAGAGTGAATGAGATGAGAAAAGAATCCCGGAGGAGACGATTATTGTTTTGTTTTTGTGTTTTCAGTCTTTTATTGCTTTATGAAGTTTGTCATAAATTAATGAGCTTAAGCCTAAACCAATGAATTAGTAAAATCATCACATCCTCTCTCTGATTAGGGGTAATAAGAATACCTTATGCATGAAGTAAGCACTTCACACTTAATTACCATGGTGTAGGATTAAGATCATTAACCTACTTGTGGTTAATTAGATGTTTTTGTTGTTTTTGTTTAGTGTTAAGTAATGAGATTAAGCCATAATCAAGGATTTAATGGACTCATTACACCATCCTAATAGAAGGATAATAGATGAGAACACTTAAGCTGAGGAAGGCTCCTCAACTTAATCCATGATTATGGATTAACCTCATGACAAAACAAAACCTTTATTAAATGGATTTTAGTTAATGGTAAAATTAAGAAGTGGATTTTATGGTTTGTAAGACAACTTGAGGGGGACTTGTCCATTAACACTAGGGTTAGTCCTTCTTAACCAATTAAGGAAGAAATAGAACCCTAATGCAAGGCCCAAGTTACAAGCTTGATGTCTTAGTGATTATTAAGTGGATTGATTAAAGGATTTAAACACATTAAGGGTTTAACACTTAGGATTAAAGTTATACACTCCATCCTAATAGAAGGATGCAGGCATAAGCTTAATCACAAAGCCTTAAAGCCTTTAAGGTTTAGTCCTTGATTATGAGGTGAGAAGAGAAGACTCAAAGATGACACAAAAGCAAAACTAAATGGCAGACTAATCAAACCCTAATTATTGTCATGCTTGGATGCTCCTAGGGTTTATGAGGCTTAAGAGAGAAAAATCTTCAAAGAACCACCAAGGAGAGGGGCAGATGAAAGGAGCAAGAAGCAGAGAGAAGCAAAACAACTTGCTTCACTTAAGAAGACAAGTTGCTTGAAGAAAGAAAGTAAGAGAGAACATGAATGAGCAAGCTCAATCTAATACACAAGATAAAATGCATCAAAGATGCAAGAGAAATGAGAAGAGATTGTGAGAAGTGAAGGCAAATTCACTTCTCAAAACAACTTACCACCTGAAAAGTTAGCAAAAGGAATGCAGTGCAATGCAAAATGAGGTGAAATGTCATGATGCAAACCAAAGTCAGAATCATTTACATGATGTTAATGATGCTAAGAGATGATACAAACATAAGGCAAGACATGAGAATGATCATACAAGGCAATGGATGCAGATGGAGCATGCTTTGAACCATGAATGTACATGAAAAGTTATGAAATGCAATGGACATACAACATGGCAAATGAAAGATGCAATGATCAAACATGATTCTAATATGTCCTAATATGTATTATGAATCATGTGGATGCACAAAATGTCATGTCAAGTCATGGAATGCAAGCAAATGAGAGAAGGATGCAAGGGAAGGTACAAATTAGGGTTACATGCATCATGCAAAGCAAAAATCCAAAACCAGAAGCAAATGACATGATAAAAATTTAAAAATGCAATCAAAGATACCCTAAGCCTATACAAGCTCACTGCCCAAAGGAGAGGATCCAACTCTTAACCTAGTGAAAGTTATGAATTTCCTAAGATTGCTAGGGTTTTGGGGTACCTCATCAAGAAAAATGCTAAACAAATTGAAAATGCAAGATCAAATCAAACCAAATTTATCCTATAAACTACATGCTATGAAGAGTTCAATGCAAGAAGAATCACCATCCAACTCTCAATGGTTAGGTAGAATGAAATTTTTGAAGATTGAACCAAAATATTGCCTTAAAATGAAATTAATTCCAATGAAAATGATCAAAAGGCATCAAGAACAAAAAAGAAATTTGGTTTAAGAGTTGGACAATATTTCTAAATGTTTCAAAATGCAATGTGAATTTTTTTGTGATTTTTAAATACCTAAATGCATTTTTAATTAATTAATTTTCATTAATTAATTAAAAATAAACATTTAAATGATTTAAAAATAATTTTCAGTGCGAAAAATAAAAATAAAAATATTTTTGGGTTTTAAAAATTAATGAAATCTTTGACAAAAAATTTCATAATTTTTAAATGATTTTTGCTATTTAAAATAATTCGTATGAATAAAAATGAATGAAAATGAATTTAAATTGAAAATAATGGAAAGTAATCCAAAAGGAGGGCCAGGATTTGATCTGGGTTTGGACTGGTTGACTGCGCGCCAGATCCAAAGGCCCATATTCAAATCTGGTTAATTTTGTTTTATAAATTAATTAAACAGGATTTAAATAATTAATTGGAGATTAGGGTTTTAATGAGACATCCAGGCCATTCATTCACGCGCGGGAAAGCACATCTAAGGGTCCATATTCAAAACTCCTAATTAATTACACTTAACCCTAATTAATCTCAGGCGACCGGAGATAAGCTCCGGTCGTCTTCTCCGGCTGCCTCTCTCACCAGAATCACTTAAAACACATCCCCAAGACTCACAAATCTCCAGAATCAATCACTCAACAATGGGTAACAAGAATCCATGGCCAAAAACAATTTATATTAACTACACAGTGAGAATCGAAGAAAACAAATTCTAGGGCACAAGTTTCAGGTCAACACCAAATGCTCATTTCTGGCTCATTTTCAAAAATAAATAGATCCCCATGATCAGGGCAACACATAGAACAAGATTCTAACAAGAAATCAAGGTTCTGGAAAATTTGTTCATCATGTTACCTGAGGTTGAGCTTTCAATCCAGGAACTTTCTGCTTGCCTCTCTGCTTCAAAATGGCCCCAATGATCCCCTTGATGAAGCTTTGAAGCTTGGTTGGTGTTTAGAGTGACTGATTTGTGAGTTTGAAGAGGTTCTGTTCAGGGAGGGGGAAAAATCGTATTTTGATTTCAGGGGGTTTCAGGGCAAGGTGAAGGGTCAGGGATGATCAGTGGAACATGCTGAGAGATTCTATGAAGTTTGTTTTGGTGTTTATGGCTTGTGCAGTGAGTTTCGAAGGAAAGTGCATAAGAGGTGAAAACTTGGAGCTATGGCTTGGGGGATATTTCAGGCTTGTGTGTGTGTTGTGTTGAGTCCCTTTTGGTCCACTTATCACATTTGGATGGGTCAGAGAAGTTGGTGTTGCACTGTGGGATTGGTATGGGAGTTTTTGCAAAAAGTCCAAGTTAGGTGTACTTGAGGTATGGGCAAGTGTGAGGCTGTGATAGGGGCATGGTTTGGCTCAGCTGAGATCAGGGAGAGCCAAGGAAATGGATTAGAAGCAATGCAGCAAGTGGATTAGGGTTTGTGATAGGTTTTGCAACTTTGTGACTTTTTGGCCCTTTTGTGATTTCTTGATTCATAAGTCATGAAAATGGGCAAACCTTTGGTGCATTATGACTTTTAGGCATTGGTTTATGTTTGTGCAAAGATTAGAAGTCCATTTGAAATTACAATTTGCCTTGGCAAGAGATTTTGCAACTTTGCCTCTTTGGTACAAAACTTGAAATTATGTGATTTTCTTCAACTTTGACAAGCCATAACTTTTGATCCAAAATGAATTAGAATGAGTTATTGTACTTTTTGAAAAGGGAATGATCCATTCTACAACTTTCATGACCAAAGTTTTCTCATTTGAAGCTTTTTTGAATAAAAAAGAAAGGGTTGAAAAACTTTCCCAGAATGGCAAGTTTCCATTATAAGTCATTTTCCCAAAATGGCAACTTTGCAAATGGCCTGAAATTCTTCAATTTTGTGAACTTATAACATCTTCTATGATCAAATAAAAGTCCTACACATTCAAAATGATGAAGAACACCCTTTGGTTGGGTCATTGGGGGTCTCAGATGCCCTGATTTTACACTGCCTTGCCCAAGAAGTCAACTCTTGATCAGATGCCTTCCTCATGGAATTTCTTCATGAAAATTGATATGCATGATCCCTATGACATATAGAGACCAATAGAAACAAGAATGACCAAAAAAATTGGGGTTATGGCTTATGAACCCAAAACCCTAATTTCAAGTCATCTGTGCAGTTAAACCTAGCTCTGCTTCCATGCTCTTCTCAGTTCTTGTGATTCTTTGACTTTCTTGACTTTGTGGGGATATAATATGATACTTGGACACACATGGACCCCTTTTAAGTGATTGATGACATTTGGAGTGGCTCAAATGGCTCAGGGATGACTCAGATCACAAACCCTAGATGCAGATGACTTAGAAACAATGCAGTGAAGCAAATATGCAATATGAGATGCCATGATTGAACTTATGCAAATGAAAAGATCACAAGCCATGGTGTGAGTGGGTGAGGGCAAATTTGGGGTGTTTACAGCTGCCCCTATTCAAGCATGAGTTAGCTGTGTAGGATGTAAGCAACGGCTTAACAGGCAAACAAGATAACTTGTGGTTGGATACCAAAGACAGTCCAAAATTTGCACTCACAGAATGAAGAAGAAAAGGGATATAGATTTTAAAAGAAAATAAAGTATGATTATAAAGTGCGGGCAACGGATGACGACCGTCGAGCAGAGGACGACTGCTGGGGATGAAGCAATGACGGGGACGACCGACATGCTGGGGAAGAAGCGGGAGATAAAGCAAAGACGGGGACGGCCGACTAGCTGGGGATATAAGAGATTATGATGGGGACGACCATCAGGTAAAGCTACGGAACTCTCTGGGGATTATAGGTAAATGATAAGGATGGTCATCAAGTTCCAGGCATAAATGAAATAAGTGATGAGGTACGGTCATCAGAGGTGAAGGACGATCACCTAGCAGGGGACGGCTGCTCTGTTGGGGATAAGATGAGGGACGGTCATCTAAGGTGAAGGACGATCACCTGGCAGGGTACGACTGCCGAAAGTATCACGGTATAGGTGTTGCACCCCAAAATTTGCCCTCACAATACAAGAATTTGTGTGCTAAGAGGTTCACGAGGTTCACAAGACCTTTCATGAGGTTCATGAAGTCTACAAGACACTTTATGAGGTTCACAAGGTTCACAAGACCTTTTATGAGGTTCATGAAGTTTACAAGACCCTTCATGAGGTTCACAAAGTTCACAAGACATCTTATGAGGTTCACAAGGTTCACAAGATCATTCATGAGGTTCACAAGGTTCACAAGACATCTTATGAGGTTCACAAGGTTCACAAAGTTCATCATGAGTCAGAAGATTTGACAAATCCCTCAGGCAAGGCATTCTCCTAAGCAGTGCATCCAAAACTAGGGTTTTGACTTTAATCAGGCTAAATGGATTTCCAAGACTTCAAGTGAGATTCATAACATCTTATATGTCTCTAAGAATCCCCATGACAAATTTCAGAACTTTTCTCAAAGGTTTGCTCAGTCAAATGATCAGATAAGTCAAAATCAGTCAAAGCAGTTAAAAAGTCAAACTGAGGTCAACTGTGGTCAAACCAAGGTCAAACTTCATGATTTTTTGTCAACATCAAGTATATGGAGTAAAATTCATCATTTTATCAAGGGTTGATCATGATTCATCAAGGATATTTCAGATCATCAAGAATCAGAGGTTTCTAAATTAGGGTTTCTTCAGTAAAAGTCAACTGAACTTTGACCAGCCATAACTTTCACATGCTTCATCACATTTTTCCCATACAAAGATCATTTTGAAGGAAATTGAATTCTCTACAACTTTGTGTCTCACAAGCCAAGCCCAAAAATGCTTCATTTGGAAGGTATGAGCTAAGACATTATAGGTCCTTTTGAAAGTCAACAAAAAGTCAACAACTTCAAAAGGGCATAACTTGAGAATGGTAAATGATATGGACATGAAACCAATGGGGTTGATTAGAGGACTCTTCAAGCTTTACAAAATGTCCAAGAACACCCTCATAGCATTAAAATTGAAGGATGTGTGCCCTTGCAAAGTTGGGAAATTTTAGGGAAGTTTATGAAGCAAATGGAGGTTCAAAACCAAATCTTTCCAAATGGGCTTGCCATGTGTTAATCCAATCCATACAAGTACCTCATACACGACCCAACCATCATTTATTCAGATTTTTTATTATTTTTATTTTATTTATTTTGATTTTATTCATTTAAAATCATTTTAAATCAAAATAAAATAGAAAAATCAAATGTTTAAATGAGATATTGTTTCTAGAAAATCATAAATATGGTTTGGATCAAATTGATATGAGAATTATGGTGATTGTCTCAAAATAGCAAGGATATATCAAAAAATATTTGGATTTTAAGACATGATATTTTTCAATCTCATTGATCCAAAATATCCAAAGAAAAGTCTAACTTTTTGACCTAATTCAGTGTACTACATATACACAAACTCATTACAATGCATGGGACGAAAAAATTCAGCCTCCAAGCATAGAACCAAAGTCACAAAAACTCAAAGAAAAGTGAGCATCGAATTTTCATTTAGAGACCATTTTAAAGCAAGCTGGAGGTCTAAACATGTTTCTTGATCATCATTGATGCAATTTGAATGCTTTACATCATCAAAAACGCATCTAAAAGCATAATCTGAATTCTCACTCTTTCATGGTTTTTTAATTTTGCGTTTTCATAGATTAATCAATATTAAATTGTTTTTGAATACTTATTTGTGTTTGTGACATTGCAAGGATTGATTCTGGGCAATTAATTGAAGAAATCGTGGCCATATGTGTAGAAACCGAAAGCTAGGGTTCTTGAGTTTTTTTTTTGGGAACACATGATTGAGTTGATTTCTGTTAAAATTAATGTGATATTTGTGTTCATAGACCTCATGTTAGTCAATCTGGACCATTAAAACTGTTTGATTCATTGTATATTGGAAGTTTGATTTATACAGGTTTTTAGTGACGAACATAATCTGTCACTATAGGCTATAGCGACGGAAAACTGTCACTATAACCTAAACAGACGGCTGGAGGTTGAAGAAGGTTCATGGCGTGAAAATTGGATTTGAATATTTGACTTATTTTATTATGTTTTGTTTATGTTAAATTATCAGAAACGCTGCTTGGCTCAACTGGTAAGGGAGCGCATATGCGAAGCAAAGGTCAGGGGATCGAATCTGGTCTCCAACATTTTTTTTTGGCCTCAAATTCTTTTATCTCATGATTTCACAATATAAGGATCAGCTTGCCATTATACATCACAAGTGCGCGGTAGCTCAGGTGGTTTTGGGAGTTCTCCAACCAGGTAAAGGACCTGGGTTCAAATCCCAGGTCCTGATGTTTTTAGTACTTTGTTTATTTTTCATGTATTTACATTTTATGGTCTTATATTTTTAATATAATTCAATTAAAATAATTTCTAGCATAAATAATAAATAATATTTCTTAAAATCTCATATTTCAAAAATATATATAATTTATTTTCCCAAACTTTTCTTCATGTTCATATTTATTAATATGTATATATTATCATTATATTTTTTTTATTGTAATTTAAAAAAGAAAACCCAATTCTATTTTCTAAACATATAAACCCTAATTTTCTAAAACCCTAAAATATTTTGTAAAAACTTAAATAATTTTTTATAAACCCTAATAATATTCTTAAACCCTAATTATTTCATGTAAATGTTAATTATGTCCATATTTTTATTATTTAATATAATTCTTGTATATAGATAATTTTAGATAATTAATTAAAACTTGATAAGTTAATTTTGTAAATATAATAATATGATTATTCAATTATAATTAACCTTATTTTCATAATATGTATATATTTTATAATTTGTTTATAATTTAATTCTTGTATGTAAATAATTTTTTAATATATGCTTAAAAATAATTAAAACTTGCTAATTTAATTTAATTTTCCTAATTTTTATAATTTAAAACTTTATGATAATTAGTATATAATTGTTTATATTTTCCTCTTAATCTTAAAAAAAATAAAATAATTGTTTATATAAAAAAATTGAACTTTTAATTATTATGCTAATATTCTTATTTATTTTATTATTAATGTTATTTATTTTCATATGATATTTATTATTACTAACCCCATATATATATATATATTGTGATTTATTATTATTACTAACCCAATTATATTATTATTATTATTATTTTGCTTATTTATTTAATTTGTTAATTATTATTATTTTGTAATTGCCTCCTCTATGTAAAATTTTAATAGTAATATTTATTTTTAACTGCTATGGTTAGTAAAATAGGGAGTGAAACATGTTTGTATTTAAAATTAATTTAGATCATTAATTTAAAAGATAAATATTTAAAATTGAACACTCACACACGTAAGTCGATCTTTGATCGCCATCTCACTTCCTTAAGGATACCTCTCATGTTGCCTAAAACAAAAGGCCAAGTAGGGTGTATAAAGCAAAGTCCCTCATTTCACATCATCTAGTCCCTAAACAAATAATAAGATCAAGTCCCTTCGAATGTTGCCTTCGTAATGATCTTGTCCCTTTCGAAATAAAGATGATAAGTCCCTTCGAATTGCTTATACACCCTACAGTTGCCTAAATAATAGATGACCCTTCACTTGTCCCTTACATCCAAGGTAATGACTACCTATTCCTTAATAATAGGGATAGTCTTACCATTTAAAGGATTCAAGAACAGAAAAGACTTAAACTTAGGGTAGGTTCCTCTTAGATACTTGCTCACTCTTCAAAACATTTCAAACACTTCAAACACTTCAAACAAATTTTCAAAACAAAGGTTTTATACGCATCCGTACATGGATCATTATAAAACACTTAAGAAAATTTTTATTCACACACTTCACATTTCAAAAACAGTTTAAATTGAGCTAAGTAACTAAGAGCCCATGGATAACCATGGATGTAAAGGGTGCTAACACCTTCCCTTTACATAACCTACCCCCCGGACCCAAAAATATTTTAAAAGGTCTTTCCTGTTCTTTTATGCCTTTCCTTTGGATAAAATAAAAGTCGGTGGCGACTCTTGCTATCCGCAACATAACTAAAAGTCAGTTCTCCCACCGTGTTACAGAACTGGCGACTCTGCTGGGGATTTAATAAAAGAGGGGTACCCTTAGGAATTAGATCACTTTAAATTTGTTTGCTTTGGTTGCTTTACTTTACTTGTTGGGTGCTCTTATGTGTGAAAGATCCTAACCCGGATCTAGTGTACCTTAGGTAAATGGCAATAGACCAAGGAAACTGTACGGCATATACCGATATGGTTGATCTGGTGGCCATAGTTAGTGTGACTTCTTGGTTGGTGCTTATGTTCCTTAAGTCAAGTTGAGGATAATATGAGGCTGCCATTTGTTGTCAATACACTAACCAACTTTTAGAACCCTAGTTATCCCATCTTGGCCTTTAGAAAGTAGTGAGATAACCGGCTTTGGTGAAGACTGAAGTTGGTTGATACTCGATACTACGCTCATTGAGATTCTAAACTTGGAGGGTTTTGGTTGGCAAGTAAGTTGCCTACTGAACAACCACCCTTGTGAAGGATAAATGATATTGATATCCCTTAGAACCTGGTTACTTTTGTAGGACAGGATGAACCAACTAACTTCAGGGGAGGGTACTTACCTTAAACCTCATGCAGCCCTTCAAACCTAGGGCTATTGTGTGACTTGTTTGTGTGTGCCACATGTTTGTGATTGAACATAACATCATGACATCATCATGCATCATAAGCATAGCATTTTCACTAACCATTTCAAGGACCAAAGGATTTATCTTTGTTCTTTGTTGCAGGTCATGGCTTCTGCTCGTAGAAACACTATCAGGATCAACTTTGTAGGCATACCTGCTAAGCTTAAAGAGTTGGTTTCTCAAGTGTCTGATCATTCCTAGTTTATCAAGAGACATGGTCACCTATTGGATCTAGTCACCTCAGGGTTCAATAAAGACATGATGAGTGTCCTATTTCAGTTCTTTGATCCTAAGCACCATTGCTTCACATTCCCTGACTATCAGCTGGTTCCTACAATGGAAGAGTTCTCTAAACTTCTGGGTATACCTGTTCTTGATCAAAGACCCTTCATAGGCTTGGAGAAGGAGCTTAAACCAGAGGTTATTGCTGCAGCTCTACATCTGAAGAAGTCTGACATTGTTCTAGAAACGAGAAGCGGAGTTAAAGGTATTCTTGCTAAGGTATTAATGGATAAAGCTCAAGTGTTCTTGAAGGATATGAGCTACGATGCTTTTGAGGAGATCTTAGCCTTATTTATTTATGGCTTAGTGTTGTTCCCCAATCCTGATCAGTTCATAGACGTTCATGCCATCAACATATTCCTGAGTCACAATCCAGTACCTACTTTACTTGGAGACATCCTGCATTCTCTTCATACTCATACTACAAGGGCAAGAGGAACTTTGATGTGTTGCATACCTTTTATATCTAGGTGGTTTATTTCTCACCTTCCTCGATCAGTAATGAAGAATGAACAAGGTTTCAGGTGGTCCAAGAGGATTATGTCTCTCTCTCATTCAAATATCCATTGGTGCTCCAGATCTATGGAGAATGTCACTATCATTGACCGTTGTGGGGAGTTTCCTAATGTGCCACTTCTAGGCATAAGAGGAGGCATTACTTACAACCCTTCTTTAGCTTTACGACAGTTTGGTTACGCTCGGAGTGATGGCCCACATGACATGTTGATTCAAGGCATTGTGTTTGACTACGACAACGATCTTCAAGGTTACCGTCAGAGATTCATACGAGCATGGGGAAAAGTGAACAAGGTTGACAGCAAGACTCTGGAGCCTAAGTACACTATTCCTATGGAAGCTTATCTCAGATGGGTATGATCTCGTGCTCAGACTCTCATGATGCCATATCCTGCTATCCTGCCAGTTACCATGGAACCTGTTGCTGAAGGAGATACTTCTTATACCATCCTTCACCCAGACATGCCTACTGACATGGAAGATTTACAGAGGTCATGGATCCAGTTGAAGGAGCAAAGGGATACTTTCGAGGCTCATTACAAAGCAAGCCAAGAAAGAATCCTGGAACTAACAAAGCAACTTCACGAGGAACGGAATCTCAATTCATACCTCAACACAAAGAGGAAGCGTCCATGGGAGACTTAAAACCCTATCTCTTGTATTTATTTCATTTCATTTTCTGTAAGCCCAAGAGGCAAAACAAATTTATTACTAATAAAAGTTTACCTTCTTGTTTGTTTAAGCAAATTTAAATCCTGCGGTCCTTGAAAACATTGCATACGCATTCACATATCATATCATTGCATCACAGGTTTATTGTGCACAGGTTTCTTATCTTCTCGCTGTTTATTTCAGCAATGGCTCTTGAGCAAACAGTTAAGGATCTCCAGGCACAAAATGCACAGTTCCAAGAGTTAATCCTGAACTTGTCCAAGGGGCAGGATGAATTGAAGACACTGCTGGCCAAGAAGACTAAGAAGACTAGAAGGTCAGGTGGCCTGATCAACATGGGAAGAAGGTTCAAAGGTCCTGTCAAGACCAAAGAACCAGTTGAAGATTATGAGTCTGAAGAGTCTGAGAAAGAGGGAGGCAGTCTCCATAACACAATGGGGGACTCTGATTCTGAAGCTAACTACTATCATGAGACTAATGAAGATAAGTTCAAGATGCTGGTGGATAGAATGGATGCTATGGAATTGCAAAAGTCTTCTGGGCTGGATTTTGAAGACCTGAGTCTGATATCTGGGGTAGTCATACCCATTGGTTTCAAGGTTCCTACTTTTGTTGTTTATGATGGTGTCTCTTGTCCCAAGATGCATCTGAGGTCTTACGTCTGGAGAATCCAACCCCATACTGCTGATAAGAAGTTGTGGATCCATTTCTTCCAAGAGAGCTTATCTGGAGCTCAATTGGAATGGTACTATCAGTTGGAGAGTGTCAACATCCGTGATTGGAATGATCTTGCTGAAGCCTTCTATAAGCAGTATCAATACAATGCTGATTTAGCCCCTACTCGCATGCAGCTTCAGAGCATGTCTATGGGTCCTAAAGAGAGCTTCAAGGAGTATGCTCAGAAGTGGAGAGATTTGGATGGAAGAGTGAAACCACCTTTAACTGACAGGGAGTTGGTTGATATGTTCATGTGTACGTTGAATGGACCATTTTACAGTCATCTCATTGGAAGCTCATCATCTGGCTTCACTGAGTTGATAATGACAGGAGAGCGCGTAGAAAGTGGTATAAGGAGTGGAAAGATTCAAGTGGGTGCTTCTTCATCAGGTGATGCAAAGAAGCCTCCCAGTGGAAAGAAAGAATCAAATGCTGTTTATGGTCAACCTGATCGTAGTAGAAGGCATCAGTCTGTGAGTGCAGTCCATATCTCCAATCCAACTCCTACAACACCAGAGCAGCCACAGGGAAATCAACAGAGAGCTAGAAGGCAGTTCACTAAGATCAACATGTCAATGGCCCAAGCCTTGCAACACTTGTTGAAGGCTGAACTTATCACTTTAAAGGATTCTCCTCAGAATCCTAATGTTACCTCTCCCAGGTACAATCCCAATGCACGATGTGCATATCATTCAAATTGTCAGGGACATGATACTAATAGTTGCTGGGTATTGAAGAACAAAATTCAAGATATGATTGAGGCTGGAGAAATTGAGTTTGACCCTCCAGGTACTCCAAATGTGATTACTGCTCCCATGCCAAATCATGAGAAGACTGTCAATGCCATTGATGAAGATTCACATATTTCCTCAGTTGCAAATTTGACTACACCATTGTCTGTTATCAAGAAGAAGTTAGTACAAGCTGGGTTCTTTCCAGGTTGTCGTGAAGATTGTACTTATTGTGCTTATAGACCGGATAGTTGCTGGAGGCTGAAGGACGGAATTCAACGCCTCATGAATAATTACACCATAGTATTCGAGAGGACATCACCTTCTGTGGAGAGTATGGTGGATCATATAACTAAAGGTAAGAATATTGAAGAGGTGGATATGGTTGATAAAGTGTCGGTAAGGATTACTTCCAAGGGACCTGTTAAAATCACTCATAAGGGTCCAATTAAGATTACTGCTGAAGGCCCTGTGAAGATTGTTGCTGAAGCTAGAGTGGCTCCTGTGGTCATTACCACTCCTGGTCCTATTCCGTATACTTCTGATAAAGCTGTGCCTTGGCATTATGGGTCTGATGTTTATATCCATGGTGTTAAGCAGGAACCCTTAGCTGATATGCCTGTTGATGTTGATAATATTGCTGGATCTAGTAAGATCACACGAAGCGGAAGAGTTTTCTCTCCTCCAATTACTTCCAAGAATGCAGTTACTCCAGCTGCTACCTCCACCACTGATGCTCGGGGCAAAGGTCCTGTTATTGAACCTATACCTACTGATGTGCCAACTGCTGATGATCTTTCTAAGCAAATGGATGAAGTATTGAAAATCATTCGCAAGAGTGATTATGACATTGTTGATCAATTGGGGCATACTCCCTCCAAGATTTCTATGCTGTCTTTATTGTTATGTTCTGAGGCTCATGCCAAGGCCTTGATCAAGTTTCTGAAGACTGCTCATGTACCAAATGAAATTTCTGTTAACCAGTTTGAAAATTGTGTTGCACACTTGACCTATGATAATGGGTTAGGTTTCTCTGATGCTGATTTGACTCCTGCCAAGAGGGATCATAACAGGGCTCTACATATCTCAATTGAATGCAGGGGCACTACCCTGTCACATGTATTGATAGACAATGGTTCCTCTCTGAATGTGTTGCCCAAAGAAGTCCTGAATAAGCTTAGTCCGGAAGATGCTGTGCTGAAGCCCAGTAACATAGTGGTGAAGGCTTTTGATGGCTCGAGAAGAGTGGTGCATGGAGAAATTGATCTCCCAATCAAAGTTGGTTCTCAGGTTTTCAATGCTACATTTTATGTAATGGATATTCGTCCATCGTATTCTTGTTTGCTTGGGCGTCCCTGGATCCATGGGGCAGGTGCTGTAAACTCCACTTTACATCAGAAGCTGAGATATCCAATAGAAGGGAAGGTTGTTACTGTCTACGGAGAAGAAGGGTATATGATTAGCCATGTGAACACCTTTAAGTATCTTGAAGTGGAAGGTGAATACGTTGAAACTCCGTGTCAGACATTTGAAGTGGTTCCTTGGATTGTTAATGATTATGAAGCTCCTCCTGTTGTCAAGAAAGTTCCTGTGGTCACTAGAGTACCCCCGACAATGGCCTCCCTTAAAGATGCTAGAGCTGTGGTGGATGAAGGTGGTTGTACTATTTGGGGTCAGCTTCCTGATATTCCGTACAAGTCTGACAAATTTGGTTTGGGTTTCACTGCAGAGTCCCAGAAGGCTGTTCGTCGTGCTCGTGCTGTTCGTATCACCAATCAGGGGATTATGAAAGACCAGATTAATGCTGTGGGTGACTATGATGAAGACTACAACTTGGATGCGTGGATTTTTCCTACTGTGGGTGATGGGCTCAACAACTGGAAGGCTGAAGATGTTATTCCTATCTCCTTTAGTCAGGAGTAAATACTATTACTGTGTTGTTGCTTTTTAAGTTTGTAATTTCTTGAACAATTGAACTCTTTAAGCCTTGTGCCTTGCCCGGGGCACAATGGTGTGCTTGTTACGGGATGTCATTTCATTTGCATACTTCATTCAATAAAAATCAGTGGACGTTTCGTTTTCGTAAATATTGTGTTCCTTGTCTTTCTTTTCTTTTATTTATCAGCTATGTGTTCTTACACACACCCACGTCACTAAAATGCAGATCCTCATCCACTCTGGATCCTGTTGATAACAGTTCTACTATTGCCAATTATAATTTCGAGAATCCGATCTATCAAGCTGAAGACGGAAATGAGGACGATTGTGAAGTACCTGTAGAGCTTGCTAGGTTGTTACAACAAGAAGAGAAAGCTATACAACCACATGAAGAGCCAGTTGAAGTTGTGAATCTGGGAACTGAAGAAAACAGGAAAGAAGTCAAGATAGGGGTTGAATTAGAGGATAGTGTCAAGAGCAGATTGATTCAGATGCTACATGATTATGTGGAGATATTTGCTTGGTCCTACGAAGATATGCTAGGGTTGGATACAGACATTGTAGTTCACTATTTACCAGTGAAAGAAGATTGTCGTCCAAAGAAACAGAAGGTTCGTCGCATGCGTCCTGAAATGTCAGAGAAGATCAAAGCAGAGGTAATGAAACAGTTTGATGCAAGGTTCTTAGCTGTGACTTCTTATCCTCAGTGGGTTGCAAATGTGGTACCGGTACCTAAGAAAGATGGTAAGGTACGTATGTGTGTAGACTACAGGGATTTGAACAAGGCCAGCCCCAAAGATGACTTTCCACTTCCTCATATTGATGTTCTGGTAGACAACACTGCTCAACATAAGGTATTCTCGTTTATGGATGGTTTCTCTGGTTACAATCAAATTAAGATGGCACCTGAAGATATGGAGAAGACAACGTTTGTTACACAGTGGGGCACGTTTTGCTATAAGGTGATGCCATTTGGTTTAAAGAATGCAGGGGCAACATATCAGCGTGCTATGGTGGCTTTGTTTCATGATATGATACATCATGAGATAGAGGTATATGTGGATGATATGATAGCCAGGTCCCAGAATGAAGAGCAACATCTTGATCATTTGCATAAATTGTTTGGGAGGTTGAAAAAATACAAGTTGATATTGAACCCAAACAAG
This sequence comes from Lathyrus aphaca, assembly GCA_963966055.1. NCBI lineage: Eukaryota > Viridiplantae > Streptophyta > Magnoliopsida > Fabales > Fabaceae > Lathyrus > Lathyrus aphaca. The sequence continues at coordinate 116,204,005 of OZ014523.1, read as the reverse complement.
TGTACTTTTGGAGTTAGGTCTGGTAAGCTCCTGGGTTTCATTGTCAGTGGAAAAGGTATTGAAGTAGATCCTGCAAAAGTGAAAGCTATACAAGAGATGCCAACTCCCCGTACTGAGAAGGAGGTTAGAGGTTTCTTGGGACGATTGAATTACATTGCAAGATTTATTTCCCAATTAACTGCCATCTGTGAGCCAATCTTCAAGTTGTTGAAGAAAGATCAGGTGATGGAATGGAATGATGAGTGCCAGACTGCCTTTGATGAAATCAAGAAATATCTACTAGAACCTCCAATTTTGATGCCACCAGTTGATGGAAGACCCTTGATTATGTACTTAACAGTGTTAGACAACTCAATGGGGTGTGTGTTGGGGCAACATGACGAGTCTGGTCGAAAAGAGCAGGCAATATACTACCTTAGCAAAACGTTTACCGACTGTGAAACAAGATATTCACTGCTCGAGAAAACTTGCTGCGCTTTGGCATGGGCTGCTCGCCGACTAAGACAGTATATGTTAACTCATACTACCTTATTGATTTCGAAGATGGATCCAATCAAGTATATATTTGAGAAATCTGCTCTCTCTGGAAGAATTGCAAGATGGCAAATGATCTTGACAGAATATGACATACAATATACTACTCAGAAGGCCATAAAAGGGAGTGTTGTAGCTGATCATTTGGCTCATCAAGCAGTGGATGATTATCAGTCAATGAGTTTTGAGTTCCCTGACAAAGACATTATAATTATTACCAAAGAACTTGGACAATATGACGGACCTGAACAAGGATCCCGATGGACTATGGTTTTTGATGGTGCTTCTAATGCACTAGGTAATGGTGTTGGTGTTGTGATTAGTTCCCCTGAAGGTTGTCATACCCCGATTACTGCAAGATTATGTTTCTATTGTACCAATAACATGACTGAGTATGAGGCATGTATCCTGGGTATTAAAGCTACTATTGATATGAAGATTCAGTTCCTTGATGTGTATGGAGATTCAGCCCTGGTAGTAAGTCAGATTAAAGGAGATTGGGATACCAAGCATGATAATCTCATTCCATACAGAGAGCATGTGTTGTCTTTGATCCCACATTTCAAAGAGATTACCTTTGGACATATTCCACGAAGAGAAAATCAGTTGGCAGATGCATTAGCCACCATGGCATCTATGTTTGAGATCAGTTGGGATGATGAGGCTCCCAAAGTTACTATTGATAGATTTGAGAAGCCTGCATACTGCAATGAGATTGACACTGAAGAAGCAGAAGAAAAGACTTGGTTCTATGAGGTGAAAAGATATCTTGAAGCTCAGGAGTTCCCTGAAGGGGCATCTGTCAAAGATAGGAAGTTCCTGAGAAGGTTTTCTGCTAAGTTCTTTTTGAGTAATGGCATTTTGTACAAGCGCAATCATGATTCAACTTTGCTTCGTTGTGTGGATAAGAAGGAAGCTACTGAAATTATGGAAGACATGCATGATGGGATTTTTGGCACTCATTCTAGTGGTCATACTATGACAAAGAAGATATTGAGAGCAGGTTACTATTGGTCTACCATGGAAGCTGACTGCTATCAACATTCTAGAATGTGTCACAAGTGTCAAATCTATGCTGATAAAGTTCATATACCTCCATCACCATTGAATGTGTTGACTGCTCCTTGGCCTTTTGCCATGTGGGACATTGATATGATTGGTGAGATCAAGCCTACTGCTTCTAATGGGCATCGTTTCATCCTGGTTGCTATTGATTACTTTACTAAATGGGTGGAGGCAGCTTCATTTGCATCTGTTACTAAGAATGTGGTGGCTCGATTCATTAAGAATAATCTCATATGTACGTATGGCATCCCTGAAAGGATTATTACTGACAATGGCTCTAATCTGAACAACACTATGATTACTGATCTCTGCACGCAGTTCAAGATTAAGCATCACAACTCTTCTTCGTATTGTCCGAAGATGAATGGGGCAGTTGAAGCTGCTAATAAGAACATTAAGAAGATTATACAGAAGATGACTGTCACTTATAAAGATTGGCATGAGATGTTACCATTTGCTCTTCATGGTTATCGTACCACAATACGTACTTCAATAGGGGCAACCCCGTTCTCCTTAGTATATGGTATGGAAGCAGTTCTGCCCATTGAAGTTCAGATTCCCTCCTTAAGAATTATGAAGGATGCAGGCTTGACCAGATAAATTTGATTGATGAGAAGAGGTTAGTAGCTGTTTGTCATGGCTAGATGTACCAGAAACGAATGATTAAAGCTTTTAATAAGAAGGTTAAGACAAAGGTATATCAGACTGGTGATTTGGTAATCAAGCGTATCATACTACCACAAGGTGATCCTAGGGGCAAGTGGACTCCTACATATGAAGGACCATTTGTGGTCAAAACAGTATCCTCAGGAGGTGCCATGATACTTACTACTATGGATGGTGAAGATTTCCCACAGCCTGTAAACGCAGACATAGTTAAAAAATACTACGCATAGAAAGAGACCCGCTAGGTTGACTGGCCTAGGCAAAAATAAGGGCATCCCGGCGAACCAAAAGGGTTCGGGAAAAAATTAGGGATATATATAAAAAAAATGTACACCCGGCAAGTCGAAAAACTGAAAAGGCGGCTTGGGCAAAAAAGGGTATCCCGGTGGATTGAAAACCTGAAAAGGCAATCCAGGCAAAAGTTAGGGATTAAAGCGTATGACTATGTCTCGTTTGGATCACCCATGAAACTACAACCAGTTGTACTACTTACTCAAGTTCGAACAGATAAAGCTCAATTCAATCGTTTCCATCTCAACAGAAGAAGATGAGATACTTGAAGATAATGGCAATAGTAGAATTGAAACTCAATAGGATTATTTCCCACATAGCTGATTTTCTTTGTTTTGTAAAATATTTATGACAAATTCCTCTTACTAGGATTTCTGTCTCCTTGTACAAACTTGCCTATGTATAGGTTACTTTGTGATATAAATAAAATTCCATCTTTGAATCCAGATTTACTTTTACCCTATTTACATAAGCGAAGCGTCCATTGGTTGTGTTTGAATGTATGTATGCTTTTGAATATGATTGATGTTTACCAGAAATGCATAAATGCTTAATATGATTGATGTTTACCAGAAATGCATGAAAATGCAGTAATAGTATTTACTAAGGACGAACGAGGGAAGGATTTCAACGAAGCTTCACCGGTTCATCCCTACAAGACAGCTACAAATCCCCAGTAGGGCAAATCCATCTTCATAAGTACTTCAAGTCACATCTCCCCTGGAATTTATATCCATCTCTTTTATCCTCATACGGATAGTCGGGAATTTATACTTTCAATAGGAGTACGACGAACGAAGGCGGGAGGTTAGATATACCTTATTATCCAACGAAGACGGGAGGTTATATATACTATATTATCAAACAAGACGGGAACAAGTTCCTCATATCCTTCAGCAACAAATCGGGATTTATTTTCCCTGGCCAGCAGTTATTATACAAAGATATCCAGACGCGTCAAGCTACATGATGCATACATACATCATTTACATCATAACATACATATACCTAGATACATAATACATTACTTAAGTGCATCATATTATACATGCATACATAATGCATAAGCTAATGTTGTCATACAGAATGTTATAATCTTGTTTTTCAGATTAATTCTCCAGCAGACAGACTTCATCAACAACTTGTGACTTTGGGCCGTTGTTTATCTTCCCAAAAGTTATACCTCAGGACGTTGATTATCCTCCTGAAAGCATATCGTTTCCTCATGACATTGTTTATCCTCCTGAAAGCTACCATTTCCTCAGGACGTTGTTTATCCTCCTGAAAGCATATCATTACCTTGGGCCGTTGTTTATCTTACCAAAGGTTACATTATTTCCTCAGGACGTTGTTTATCCTCCTGAAAGCATATCATGACTATTGGGTCGTTGTTTATCCTCCCAAAAGTTATACTTATACCTCAGGACGTTGTTTATCCTCCTGAAAGCATATCATGACCTTGGGCCATTGTTTATCTTCCCAAAGGTTACATCATTTCCTCAGGACGTTGTTTATCCTCCTGAAAGCATATCATGACTATTGGGACGTTGTTTATCCTCCTGAAAGCTATCATCATACCTCAGGACGTTGTTTATCCTCCTGAAAGCAATCATTACCTCAGGACGTTGTTTATCCTCCTGAAAGCTATCATCATACCTCAGGACGTTGTTTATCCTCCTGAAAGCAATCATTACCTCAGGACGTTGTTTATCCTCCTGAAAGCTGTCATTATATCTTCATATTTTGGACTGCTTTACCCTCCAAGAAATATATTTGAAGAACTTTTCTCCAAGTGGCATCTTTAAGCCCACTCAAGCATATACAAATAGTCATCAGTATCACTCTACGCACCGGTGAGTGCAAATTTTTGGGCTTTTGTGTTCAATCCCCTTCAACCTTCCAGGTCACGACTGGCACATATACCAATCTAACCCCTCAGGTTTTAGAAAATTGAACAGGGGCAGCTGTTGCACCCCAAAATTTGCCCTCACAATACAAGACTTTGTGTGCTAAGAGGTTCACGAGGTTCACAAGACCTTTCATGAGGTTCATGAAGTCTACAAGACACTTTATGAGGTTCACAAGGTTCACAAGACCTTTTATGAGGTTCATGAAGTTTACAAGACCCTTCATGAGGTTCACAAAGTTCACAAGACATCTTATGAGGTTCACAAGGTTCACAAGATCATTCATGAGGTTCACAAGGTTCACAAAGTTCATCATGAGTCAGAAGATTTGACAAATCCCTCAGGCAAGGCATTCTCCTAAGCAGTGCATCCAAAACTAGGGTTTTGACTTTAATCAGGCTAAATGGATTTCCAAGACTTCAAGTGAGCTTCATAACATCTTATATGTGTCTAAGAATCCCCATGACAAATTTCAGAACTTTTCTCAAAGGTTTGCTCAGTCAAATGATCAGATAAGTCAAAATCAGTCAAAGCAGTTAAAAAGTCAAACTGAGGTCAACTGTGGTCAAACCAAGGTCAAACTTCATGATTTTTTGTCAACATCAAGTATATGAAGTAAAATTCATCATTTGATAAAGGGTTGATCATGATTCATCAAGGATATTTCAGATCATCAAGAATCAGAGGTTTCTAAATTAGGGTTTCTTCAGGAAAAGCCAACTGAACTTTGACCAGCCATAACATTCACATGCTTCATCACATTTTTCCCATCCAAAGCTCATTTTTAAGGAAATTGAATTCTCTACAACTTTGTGTCTCACAAGCCAAGCCCAAAAATGCTTCATTTGGAAGGTATGAGCTAAGACATTATAGGTCCTTTTGAAAGTCAACAAAAAGTCAACAACTTCAAAAGGGCATAACTTGAGAATGGTAAATGATATGGACATGAAACCAATGGGGTTGATTAGAGGACTCTTAAAGCTTTCCAAAATGTCCAAGAACACCCTCATAGCATTAAAATTGAAGGATGTGTGCCCTTGCAAAGTTGGGAAATTTTAGGGAAGTTTATGAAGCAAATGGAGGTTCAAAACCAAATCTTTCCAAATGGGCTTGCCATGTGATGATCCAATCCATACAAGTACCTCATACACGACCCAACCATCATTTATTCAGATTTTTTATTATTTTTATTTTATTTATTTTGATTTTATTCATTTAAAATCATTTTAAATCAAAATAAAATAGAAAAATCAAATGTTTAAATGAGATATTGTTTCTAGAAAATCATAAATATGGTTTGGATCAAATTGATATGAGAATTATGGTGATTATCTCAAAATAGCAAGGATATATCAAAAAATATTTGAATTTTAAGACATGATATTTTTCAATCTCATTGATCCAAAATATCCAAAGAAAAGTCTAACTTTTTGACCTAATTCAGTGTACTACATATACACAAACTCATTACAATGCATGGGACGAAAAAATTCAGCCTCCAAGCATAGAACCAAAGTCACAAAAACTCAAAGAAAAGTGAGCATCGAATTTTCATTTAGAGACCATTTTAAAGCAAGCTGAAGGTCTAAACATGTTTCTTGATCATCATTGATGCAATTTGAATGATTTACATCATCAAAAACGCATCTAAAAGCATAATCCGAATTCTCACTCTTTCATGGTTTTTTAATTTTGCGTTTTCATAGATTAATCAATATTAAATTGTTTTTGAATACTGATTTGTGTTTGTGACATTGCAAGGATTAATTCTGGGCAATTAATTGAAGAAATCGTGGCCATATGTGTAGAAACCGAAAGCTAGGGTTCTTGAGATTTTTTTTTGGGAACACATGATTGAGTTGATTTCTGTTAAAATTAATGTGATATTTGTGTTCATAGACCTCATGTTAGTCAATCTGGACCATTAAAACTGTTTGATTCATTGTATATTGGAAGTTTGATTTATACAGGTTTTTAGTGACGAACATAATCTGTCACTATAGGCTATAGCGACGGAAAACTGTCACTATAACTTAAACAGACGGCTGGAGGTTGAAGAAGGTTCATGGCGCGAAAATTGGATTTGAATATTTGACTTATTTTATTATGTTTTGTTTATGTTAAATTATCAGAAACGCTGCTTGGCTCAACTGGTAAGGGAGCGCATATGCGAAGCAAAGGTCAGGGGATCGAATCTGGTCTCCAACATTTTTTTTTTGGCCTCAAATTCATTTATCTCATGATTTCACAATATAAGGATCAGCTTGCCATTATACATCACAAGTGCGCGGTAGCTCAGGTGGTTTTGGGAGTTCTCCAACCAGGTAAAGGACCTGGGTTCAAATCCCAGGTCCTGATTTTTTTAGTACTTTATTTATTTTTCATGTATTTACATTTTATGGTCTTATATTTTTAATATAATTCAATTAAAATAATTTCTAGCATAAATAATAAATAATATTTCTTAAAATCTCATATTTCAAAAATATATATAATTTATTTTCTCAAACTTTTCTTCATGTTCATATTTATTAATATGTATATATTATCATTATATTTTTTTTTATTGTAATTTAAAAAAGAAAACCCAATTCTATTTTCTAAACATATAAACCCTAATTTTCTAAAACCCTAAAATATTTTGTAAAAACCTAATTAATTTTTTATAAACCCTAATAATATTCTTAAACCGTAATTATTTCATGTAAATGTTAATTATGTCCATATTTTTATTATTTAATATAATTCTTGTATATAGATAATTTTAGATAATTAATTAAAACTTGATAATTTAATTTTGTAAATATAATAATATGATTATTCAATTATAATTAACCTTATTTTCATAATATGTATATATTTTATAATTTGTTTATAATTTAATTCTTGTATGTAAATTATTTTTTAATATATGCTTAAAAATAATTAAAACTTGCTAATTTAATTTAATTTTCCTAATTTTTATAATTTAAAACTTTATGATAATTAGTATATAATTGTTTATATTTTCCTCTTAATCTTAAAAAAAATAAAATAATTGTTTATATAAAAAAATTGAACTTTTAATTATTATGCTAATATTCTTATTTATTTTATTATTAATGTTATTTATTTTCATATGATATTTATTATTACTAACCCCATATATATATATATATATATATATATATATATATATATATATATATATATATATTGTGATTTATTATTATTACTAACCCAATTATATTATTATTATTATTTTGCTTATTTATTTAATTTGTTAATTATTATTATTTTGTAATTGCCTCCTCTATGTAAAATTTTAATAGTAATATTTATTTTTAACTGCTATGGTTAGTAAAATAGGGAGTGAAACATGTTTGTATTTAAAATTAATTTAGATCATTAATTTAAAAGATAAATATTTAAAATTGAACACTCACACACGTAAGTCGATCTTTGATCGCCATCTCACTTCCTTAAGGATACCTCTCATGTTGCCTAAAACAAAAGGTCAAGTAGGGTGTATAAAGCAAAGTCCCTCATTTCACATCATCTAGTCCCTAAACAAATAATAAGATCAAGTCCCTTCGAATGTTGCCTTCGTAATGAGCTTGTCCCTTTCGAAATAAAGATGATAAGTCTCTTCGAATTGCTTATACACCCTACAGTTGCCTAAATAATAGATGACCCTTCACTTGTCCCTTACATCCAAGGTAATGACTACCTATTCCTTAATAATAGGGATAGTCTTACCATTTAAAGGATTCAAGAACAGAAAAGACTTAAACTTAGGGTAGGTTCCTCTTAGATACTTGCTCACTCTTCAAAACATTTCAAACACTTCAAACACTTCAAACAAATTTTCAAAACAAAGGTTTTATACGCATCCGTACATGGATCATTATAAAACACTTAAGAAAATTTTTATTCACACACTTCACATTTCAAAAACAGTTTAAAGTGAGCTAAGTAACTAAGAGCCAATGGATAACCATGGATGTAAAGGGTGATAACACCTTCCCTTTACATAACCTACCCCCCGGACCCAAAAATATTTTAAAAGGTCTTTCCTGTTCTTTTATGCCTTTCCTTTGGATAAAATAAAAGTCGGTGGCGACTCTTGCTATCCGCAACATAACTAAAAGTCAGTTCTCCCATCGTGTTACAATAGGACGAATGTCAGATAGAAAAGGTCGACGATGGGGACGGCCATCGGATAAGTATGATGAAGGATGATCATCAAGAGGTGAAGGACGATCACCTAGCAGGGTACGGCTGCTCTGAAGGTATCATGACATAGGACGAATGTCAGATAACAAGACCAACGATGGGGACGGCCATCGGATAAAGTGATGAAGGACGATCATCAGGAGGTGAAGGACGATCACCTAGCAGGGGACGGCTGCTACGACATAGGACGAATGTCGGATAGGAAGGGGTTCTAATGAATAGAGACTCCACTGGGGGTGATGAAGGACGATCATCAAAAAGGTGAAGGACGATCACCTGGAAGGGTACGGCTGCCGAAAAGGTATCATGACATAGGACGAATGTCAGATAGAAAGAAAATAAATCAACAATGTTTGTTGGGGATTATTCTGGGGAAGGGTAGACACAGACGAGTGTCTAAATCCAAGAGATGAAGGTATAAGTGTTTGACACGGTGTATAGATTAAAGATGCGGACAAGCATCCTTATGATACAGACGAGTATCGGTAGAAACAAACGCTTGACGCATGTTCAGAGATGATGATACGGACGAGTATCAACTGGTTAACAAAGAACACGGACGAGTGTCAGATCTGAGGGGATTTAAGTGGTATATACAAGATACGGACGAGTATCTATATATGTGAAAGGTATGAGTGAGACACAGACGGGTATCGAGGAGTTGTATATGTATGTACACATATGTTGTGAGTGCAAAGGGGACATTTTGGCTTTCTGCTGGGGATGTGACACGAACGAGTGCCGGGAAGCATCTGTAATGTATAAGTGTCTGTTTGTAAAGAAAAGCTCGGGCGACTTTACTGGGGAATGATGACACGGACGAGTGCCAAAAGGAGTATGTATCTGTTTGGCGGGGAATTTGGGAAGTCTTCTGTATATCGTTGATGGATGGTCAGTTTTTACAAGCGTTCAGTTCGACACATGGCTTATGATTATGCAATATGTTTGATTTTTGCCGTAATGCTCCGTATTAGACGGAATGCTACGCTCTGTGGGGAAAATATGATGCGAATGCTATGATTATGAAAAGATACCAATCCGGGATTCGGATCCCAGTGCTTGTGAAGATCTCTGGCTGATCTGCTTGAAGTGGACATCCCAGCTGGGGATGAGATCGTTGGTAGATCTGGCATATATGATTCTGCTTGGGGAAATAGATCATTGATAGATCTTCCTTAGTAATGAGGGACCCAGCTGGGGTCTGTAGAAGCTTTCTTCACCCTGTTGTGAGATCTTCAGGTATTGCTTCTGGGCAGAGACTGAAACTCTGTGGGGAGATGGTTCCCTGTCCTGCACTCGGCTGGGGAAGAAGAGAGATCACTGGAAGACCTTCTTGGAGATTTCTGTGGGGGATCCTGCTGAGGATGATACTTGGCAACTCAGCTGGGGAATATGAACACCTTCTGGTGTTGCCTTTTGAAGGAAATATTGGGGAAGTGGTGCCTGGCCCCTCCGATGGGGAGAAAGCATCTCCGGTGCTGTTTAGAATGCGGACTGAGTACAATGGTTTGGCAGCCTACTGGGGAGGAACTTTCATGCCCCATGTTGCGCTCTGAACACCTGCAATCCTGTAAAGGCAAAGAAACGCACAAGTACCCCGAGGTATCCCTTACTGGATTCCCTCATAGGAGTCTAGACACTCCTGGGAGTAAGCATATTTCCTGCAAGCATGTAGTTTTAAGAAGGACGCATTTGTATTTATGCAATCAAATATCTTAAAGACATCGGACATTTTTGCAAATAAAAGAGTACGAGACGGTGTGTGACTGAAAATCTGATTTTATTAATTTGTGTGCCCTGAATTGGCAAGAATACAGTCAAAGAAACAAATCCCCTGAAATGAGGAGATTGTTACAAATTGAGAAACAAAAGATGTTGGCAAAGTTGATGACGCTTCAAGGAGCTTCCCTCTGGCTATGACTCGTATGACATTTGACATTCTTCTCGCCTTGCTTTCTGAAGAAGGCTGATTCCGACCGATGCTTGAACCTTTCGGAGCTTGCCATATTGTAAGTGATACAAATGAATTCAGAATGCAGTTGTTCGCTTATTCCCTTATTTTGCGTGGATCGCCCTTTCGGGTTTTCAATCCACCGGGATACCCATTTTTGCCTGAGTTGTCCAATGCGGCTTTTTAACTCAGCGGGTGTACACATTTTTTTATATTTATTTTCCCTTATTTTTGCCCGAGTCTTTTATTCTGTTTTTGACTCGCTGGGATGCCCTATTTTTGCCTGGACTTACATTCTGTTTTTATGTCCAGCGGGTCATTTTCATGCGAAGTATTTTTTAACTGCATCTGAATTCACAGGGGACAAGAAGTCTTCACCATCCATAGTAATGAGCATCAGTGCTCCACCGGAGAAAACTTTCTTTACTACGAATGGCCCTTCATAGTTCGGAGTCCACTTGCCCTTGTGGTCTGTATGAGGAGGGAGGAGTCTTTTCAGCACAAGATCTCCTACTTGGTAATCTCGGAGCCTGACTTTCTGATCGAAGGCCTTCTTCATTCTTTTCTGATATAGCTGCCCATGACAGATTACAGCTAATCTCTTTTCTTCAATCAGACTCAGTTGTTCGTATCGGGATTGGACCCACTCTGCTTCATTCAACTTAACATCCATTAGTACCCGCAGGGAGGGTACTTCAACTTCAACAGGTAGGACTGCCTCCATACCATCAACAAGCTGATACGGTGTTGCCCCAGTGGATGTTCTAATTGACGTACGATACCCATGCAAGGAAAACGGTAGCATTTTATGCCAGTCTTTATAGGTAACTACCATCTTCTGCACAATCTTCTTGATATTCTTGTTAGCTGCCTCGACAGCGCCATTCATCTTTGGCCTGTAAGGAGAAGAATTGTGGTGTTGGATCTTGAAGTCCCGACACAGTTCTGCCATCATTTTGTTGTTTAAATTGGAACCATTATCAGTAATGATTCGCTCGGGCACTCCGTACCGACAAATGATGTCTCTTTTCAGAAATCGGGCTACCACTTGCCTTATAACATTTGCATAAGAAGCTGCTTCGACCCACTTGGTAAAGTAGTCAATGGCTACAAGAATGAATCTGTGGCCGTTTGAAGCAGTCGGTTCGATCTTGCCAATCATATCAATGCCCCACATGGCAAAGGGCCAAGGTGAAGACATCACATTTAGAGGATTGGGAGGCACATGCACCTTATCCGCATAAATCTGGCATTTATGACATTTTCTGGCGTAAGCACAACAGTCTGCATCCATTGTGATCCAGTAATAGCCTGACCTTAGCAACTTTTTAGCCATTGCATGCCCTCCTGCATGGGTACCAAAGGATCCTTCGTGCACCTCGTGCATCAACAAGTCTGCTTCTGACCTATCAACACATCTGAGGAGTACTATATCAAAGTTTCTCTTGTACAGAGAACTGTCAGTATTCAGGAAGAAACTACCAGCTAGCCTTCTTAATGTCTTCTTATCATTGGATGATGCCCCCGGTGGGTATGTTTGATCCTCCAAGAAGCACTTAATGTCATGGAACCAAGGCTTATCATCTTTGGTAACATCTGCTGCAAATACATACGCTGGTCTGTCGAGTCTGGATACTGAGATCCGAGGCACAAAGTTGGCAGCTTGAACTTTGATCATGGATGAAATGGTAGCCAGAGCATCTGCAAACTGATTTTCGTCCCGAGGGATATACTCAAGCTTGACTGTTGTGAAGAAAGTCAATAACCTTCTTGTATAGTCCCTGTAAGGTATCAGATGATCCTGGTGGGTGTACCATTTGCCGTTGGTTTGATTAATCACTAGAGCTGAATCTCCGAACACAGTCAAAGTTTTGATCCTGAGGTCAATGGCTTCCTCAAATCCCATAATACAAGCTTCGTATTCAGCTTCATTGTTAGTGCAGTTAAAGGTGAGTTTTGCCGAGAAAGGCATGTGAACTCCCTTGGGTGTAATGAGTACTGCACCAACACCACGACCATTCATATTAACAGCCCCATCAAACATCATAGTCCATTCTTCTTCTGGGTCAGGCCCTTCAGTGTGAACAGGCTCCTCATGATCTTTTGCTTTTATGAACATGATGTCTTCATCAGGGAAGTCAAATCTCATAGGCTGGTAATCATTAATGGGTTGCTCAGCAAGATAATCAGACAATACACTGCCATTGATGGCTTTCTGAGATGTGTACTGGATGTCATATTCTGTGAGGATCATTTGCCATCTTGCAACCCGTCCGGTAAGTGTTGGCTTCTCAAATATGTACTTAATAGGGTCCATCTTTGAGATCAATAAGGTAGTGTGAGTCAACATATACTGTCTTAGTCGGCGAGCAGCCCACGCTAAAGCACATCAAGTTTTCTCGAGCAGTGAATAACGTTGTTCACAGTCGGTAAACTTTTTGCTTAGGTAGTATATTGCATACTCTTTTCGACCAGACTCGTCATGCTGGCCCAGCACACACCCCATTGACTCTTCTAATACTGTCAAGTACATGATTAGAGGTCTTCCCTCAACTGGTGGCATAAGGTTTGGAGGCTCTTGTAAGTATTCCTTGATTTTGTCAAAAGCCCTCTGGCAGTCTTCGTTCCACCTGACCATTTGTTCCTTTCTTAACAGTTTGAACAAAGGTTCACAGGTTGCAGTAAGGTGAGATATGAACCGCGAAATGTAGTTCAATCTACCTAGAAAACCCTGAACTTCTTTTTCAGTCTTAGGTGCAGGAATTTCTTGAATGGCTTTGACTTTATCAGGGTCAACTTCAATCCCTTTCTCGCTTACAATAAATCCCAGCAACTTACCGGATCGCACCCCAAATGTGCATTTGTTGGGGTTCAACTTCAGTTGGTACTTCCTCAGACGCTTGAATAACTTTAACAGATTTACCAGGTGGTCTTCTTCTGTGAGGGACTTGGCAATCATGTCATCCACATAACATTCAATTTCTTTGTGGATCATGTCATGGAATAATGTTACCATAGCCCGTTGATAAGTGGCACCAGCATTCTTCAGTCCGAATGGCATCACCTTATAACAGAATGTGCCCCAGGGTGTGATGAAAGTTGTCTTCTCCATGTCTTCAGGTGACATATTGATCTGATTATATCCTGAAAATCCATCCATGAAGGAGAACACCGAGAACTGAGCTGTATTATCAACCAATACATCAATGTGAGGTAAAGGGAAATCATCTTTTGGGCTGGCTCTGTTCAGATCCCGGTAATCCACACACATCCTCACCTTTCCGTCTTTCTTAGGCACTGGTACAATATTAGCAACCCACAGCGGATAATTAGTCACAGCCAGGAAAACGGCGTCCCAATGCTTTTGTACCTCTTCTTTGATCTTCATTTCCATATCTGGGCGAGTACGGCGCAGTTTCTGTTTTACCGGCGGGCAATCTTCCTTTAAAGGAAGCTTGTGCATGACAATATCAGTGTCCAACCCTGGCATATCCTGATAAGACCAAGCAAAGACATCCACATACTCCCGAAGCAGATCAATCAGTTGCTCTTTCACTGAATCTTGTAAGCAGGCCCCGATCTTAACCTCTTTCACATCTTCTTCCGTACCAAGATTAACCGTTTCGACCTCCTCCTGATGAGGAGTGATAACCTTCTCCTCTTGCCTTAACAACCTGGCTAGCTCTTCAGGAAGCTCATAATCTTCTTCAACCCCTTCATCAACTTGATTGATTGGATTGTCAAAGTCATACAGAGTCATAGCTGTGTTGTTGTCGGTGCAGTCTGAAAGGCACTCTCTGCAAGGGTTTAGATTGTTCATTTTAGTGTTCGATTTTAATCTTGTTTAGAAAAAGTGAAATGAGGCTATCATTTTGGAAAACATTGCCATTTTATTTTTGTACAAAAAGAAAAATGAAAAACAGTGAGCGGAAAAGGAAAAGACTCATTTGCAAAAGATGTCCGATATTCATTGATTGATCTGTTTGCACAAAATTACAAGATGGCCCGATTACAAAATGAGTCTTGACATCTTGGGCAAGATGCAAGACTTGATGCATGCTTAAAATACACAGGAAATAATAATTACTCTGCAGGAGTAACCCTTATAATTTCCTGGGAAGACCAGTTCGAGATATGGCTCCCCGGGGTCCCTTGACGTATCCATCTCTCCAGGTTGCGCTCATCTTCCAAGTTGTTCACAGCATCCGGGGTGAGCATCCCCCCGCTAACAAAGTTGGGCTTCTTGGCAGCCTCTGATTGATCTTGTTGAGTTGGTTTGTAACCCAACCCAAATCTGTTTTCCTTCTTTTCCACGGGCAACAGCTTGCCCCAGCCTTGGGCAGTACCCTCTTCAACAACCTTCCTGGCTTGTTGATAAGACGTTATGGAGGTTCCCAGTACAGCAGATGCTTCATTAATTTTCAAGGCCTCAAACCCCTGGCTCATGGTTTCATGGATTTCTCCATCCATTTCAATGTACTTATACGTAGCCAGATGGCTAATAAAGATGTCCTCTTCCCCACAGATGGTGATGATCTGGCCTTCCCACTCGAATTTCAACTTCTGGTGAAGGGTAGACGTAACAGCGCCAGCGGCATGGATCCAAGGTCTACCCAACAAACAGCTGTAGGCCGGCTGAATGTCCATCACATAGAAGGTAATTTTGAAGGTCTGCGGGCCAATCATCACAGGCAGATCAATCTCCCCAAGCACTGATCTTTTAGAGCCATCAAATGCTCTCACCACCAAATTACTCGGACGCAATGCCAAGCCATCATACTCCAGCTTCACTAAGGCTTTCTTTGGTAGAACATTGAGTGAGGACCCAGTGTCCACTAGTACATGAGATAAAACAGCACCCTTGCATTCCAGAGTAATATGTAAAGCCTTGTTGTGGTTACGCCCCTCAGTTGTTAAGTCATCATTGGTAAAGCCCAGTCCATGACTGGTATTGACATTTTCTACCACGGTTTCCAGCTGATTAACAGTGATCTCCTCTGGCACGTATGCTGCGTGCAGGACTTTCAGTAATGCATTCCTGTGAGCTTCAGAACACATCAACAGGGATAATATGGATATCTTTGAGGGAGTTTGGTGAAGCTGATCCACCACCTTGTAGTCACTTCTCTTTATGATTCTCATAAACTCGTCTACATCCTGTTCAAAAGATGTCTTCTGAGTTTCTTTGACAGCCGGCTCTTCAAATACCACACTCTTTCCTTTTGCTTTGGCAGCAGCTTCTGCTTCGGCATTAGGTCTCTGAGTTTGTGAGGCAAAAAGGCGTCCGCTCCTGGTGAAGCCTCCGCCTCCCCCAACATTATCAATTTGTGGAGAAGAGGTTGAAGAATCCAAAGTGATTTTCTCCCCGTTGTAGTAGAGGTCAGAGCCATAATGCCAAGGTATGACATTACTGCTTTCATATGGAACTGGTCCAGGCACCGTGATAGTAACTGGACTGACTGCAGCAGAGGAGGGTACTAAAATGGTGTGTGGATCGTAGTAAATGGTGACTGGTGATCTGGAAGGAGGTGCCACTGTTTGTTGTTGAAAGTTGTTGTTTGGAGGAACATTTGATGGATCATAGTAGATGGTGACTGCTGAGATATCTTCATTAATTTCTGCTGGTGTTGTAGAAGATCCCGCCGAATAAATGGATGCTGATGTTGTAGAAGAAAGGGTTGTTGTCATTTGATTTGTTAAAGTGATGGGTGGAGCTAATGTTGATGATATTGATGAATCGGTCGGAATGATTGTTGCTGCTTGTCGCTCCCGACAAATGGGACTGGCCCAGGATGAGGGTACAGACGCGAACGGTCGGCGAAGGGGACAATGAGAACACACAGCCGTGAACTCACTGGAGATGAATAGAGTCGCCAGCTAGGCATTTTTATCCCGGAGGAAAGGTAATGCTGCATAAACCTAGAAAGATAAGGATAAGACGGTTTGCGAACCAGAGAGACTGAGAAAGGGGGTTGGTTACAACCTGGGAAGGTATTAGCACCCAGATTGTCCGCCGTACTCGACGGGATCCACGCTTAAAAGATTTGTGTTTTAAAGGGGTAGTGTCAGTGCAATCTGTGTATATAATAGCTGGAAAGGATGTACAGGTGTCAGTGTGTAGTGTATAAGTGATGTGAAATGTATAAGAGAAGTGTCAGTGTAAGGATAAGAGTGAGATGCTCATGAATATGAGGCTTAAAAGAAATGAAGCTGGAAGGAGGGGGAATATACAGAGACTTTTGTTCGATAACTGTTAAGTTATGCCTACGTATCCTCTCGTGCAATGAGGAAGTCAGAACACCGTAGTTCGACCCAAAGAGACTGAAAGATGAATTGACTTGTGAACTGCCTGCTTGTCAATGCTCAAGTGTATGACCTGTCTGGCTCAGGTGCGAACTGTCTTGCATTAGACGGAAGAAGCAAGTTCTCGTTTATGAGTGAATGAGATGAGAAAAGAATCCCGGAGGAGACGATTATTGTTTGTTTTTTGAGTATTCAGTCTTTTATTGCTTTTGAAAGTTTGTCATAAGTTAATGAGCTTAAGCCTAAACCAATGGATTTAGTAAACTCATCACATCATCCCTCTGATTAGGGGTAATGAGAATACCTTAAGTGTGAAGTCAGATTCTCACACTTAATCACCTTTGGTGTAGGATCAAGATCATTAACCCACTTGTGATTATTTAGATGTTTTTGGTGTTTTTGTTTAGTGCTGAGTAATGAGGTTAAGCCATAATCAAGGATTAAACAGACTCATTACACCATCCTAATAGAAGGATAATAGATGAGAATGTTTAAGCTGAGGAAAGCTCCTCAACTTAATCCATGATTAGGGATTAAACTCATGACAAAACAAGCCTTTGATTAAGTGGATTTTATTTAATGATATGATGATGAAGTGAATTTTATGGTTTGTAAGACAACTTGATAGGGACTTGTCCATTAACACTAGGGTTAGTCCTTCTTAACCAATTAAGGAAGAATTAGAACCCTAATGCAAGGCCCAAGTTACAAGTGTGATGTCTTGATGATTATTATGTGAATTGATTAAGAGATTTAAACACATTAAGGGTTTAACACTTAGGATTAAAGTTATACACTCCATCCTAATAGAAGGATGTAGGCATAAGCTTAATCACAAAGCCTTAAAGCCTTTAGGGTTTAGTCCCTGATTATGAGGTGAGAAGAGAAGACTCAAAGAGAGACATAAAGGTAAAACTATGAGGGGAGACTAATCAAAACCCTAATTCATTGTCATGCTTGGTTGTTCCTAAGGTTTGTGAGGTTTAGCAAGAACAATCTTCAAAGGAGCCACCAGGAAGCAGATGAAAGGATCAAGAGAAGCAAAGTGACTTGCTTCATTCAAGAAGTCAAGTCACTTGAAGAAAGAAAGTGGGAGGAACAAGAATGAGCAAGCTCAATCCCAAGCACATACATAAATGCAGCAAAGGATGCAAGAGAGATGAAAAGAAAGGTTATGAGAAGTGAAGGCAAATTCACTTCTCAAGTTTACTTACCACCTGAAATGTTAGAAAGAAATGTAATGCAATGCAAAATGGGATGAGATGGTATGATGCAAACCAAAACCAGAAGCATGTTGATGATGATAATGATTTTTGGAGTGCTATAAACATGAGGCAGCACATGGAGATGTTCATACATGTTTATGGATGCAAATGATGCAAGCTTAGAAGCATGGATGCACATGAAAAGTTATGAGACATACATGGCAAACAACATGGCAGATGCAAGATGCAATGATCAAACATGCTTTCTACATGTCTTATGATGTCAAATGGATCACAAGAATGCACCAAGTGCAAAGACAAGTCAAGTTATGCAAGAGAATGCAAGAAGGATGCAAAAGAAAGCCCAAATTAGGGTTTATGAATCAAACAACAAACAAAAACCAAAAACAGAAGCAAACCCTAAGATAAAAAAAAGGAAACCCTAAACCTATACTAAACCAAGGTTTAAAGGGGAGGTCTCAACTCTCAACCACTCTCAAGATATGAATTTTCTAAGTTATTAAGGTTTTTAGGGCTCCTAAACAAAAGAAATGCCAAACAAATTGAAAATAGGGGAACAAATCATGGCCATTTTACCCTAGAAACTACATGCCAAATACAAAACAAAGCAAAAAGAATCAATGTCCAACTCTTCTCCAATAGGCAGAAATGATTTTTTGAACTTATGATCAAAATAATGCACAAAATATGATTTAATTCAATGAAAAATTCTCAAAATGCATCAAGATCAAAAAAGAAATTTGGTTTGAAGGTTGGACAATGTTTCTAAATGTCTTAGAATATTTCATGAATTTTTTGGTGATTTTTAAATACCTAAAAGTATTTTTAATTAATTAATTTCCATTAATCAATTAAAAATAATCTTTTAAATATTTAAAAATACTTTTTTAATGATAAAAAAATAAAATAAAAATATTTTTGTGTTTACAAAATTAATAAAACTCAGAGGAAAAAGTTTCATAATTTTTAAACCTTTTTTACTATTTTTAAATAAATGTGCAAATAAAAGGAAAAGAAAATGAATTAAAATTAAATAAAATGAAAGGTATGCGCAAAGGAGGGCCAGGATTGATTCTGGGGGAGAGGCTGTTGACTTGGCGCGTAATCCAGTGGCCCACATTCAAACTGGCCTAATTTCCATTTACGAATTAATTAATCCAGATTAAGAAAAGTCAACTGGGATTAGGGCAAAATGGAGTGATCCTGGGCGTCCAAACACGCGCGAGTCAACACATCCAAGGGACCAAATTCAAACTTCATTAATTAATGACACTTAACCCTAATCACATTCAGGCTGCCGGAGAAGACTTCCGGTCGTCTTCTCCGGCGAGCAACTCCCCTGAAAATCCCCAAAACCCCTCAAATCGTAACAAAAATGAAATCTAAAAGTTGGGAAATGATCCTTACACACTCACGAACCAAAACCCTCACTCAAAACAAATTTCTCCTTCCTAACTAAGCTGAATCGAAGAAAATAAAAACTAGGGCACGCAAGCTTCAGAGAGCAATTAAACTCTCATTCCAGCACCATTTCAAAAACTAAAAACACCAGGATGCTCAGTGAAACATAAGGAACAAGTTTATAACATAAAAAACAATTTCTGGAAAAATAATTTTCGAGCTACCTGAGATTCGAAGCTTTCAACCTGATGACTTTCTGGCCACTTCTTTCAGTGCAAACCACTCCACTTGATCCCCAGATGATGTTTGAATGCTCAAGAAGAGTTTATATTGGCTGGATGAGAAGTTTGACAAGCTTCTGCTCAAGCTCAGTCAGAAATGGCAATGGAGTTTCAGGCAGTTTCAGGTCATTGTGAGGGGTTGTTTGTGATCCTGAGGGTGAATGGAGAAGCTTTGCAAGGTTTGTTTGGATGTTTGTAAACTGTGGAAGGTGATTCGAAGAGAAATGCAGGCTGAGGTGAAAATGGTGAAGTGGCTTTGTGGTTGGTTTCAGGCCTGGTTCTTGGCTGGTTTCTCCTCAATGGATCATGGTGATTTGAAGTGTGGAAATGGTTTTGATGTTTTGTGGCTGGGCAGAGAGATTCGAAGGCTTATGCAGCTTGGTGTGTTTTTGTGTATGTGTATGTATGAAGTGTTTCAGCCTTGCCTTGTACATGAAATGGCTTGCAAAATGATAATGTATTTTAATCCTATAGTTCAGATGATGTGACCTGGCCTATAGTGATTGGTAAGTTGCTTTTGCCAAAAGTCAAATCTTTTTGTAAGGAAAGCATGGCTCATGATCTAGGCTTGGTACAAGGCATGGGCTATGCGCAGCAAAATGAGGGGAAAGGGCTAGCTTGGTTCAGCAGCCAATGCTGCAAGTTGGTGAAGAGAAATGAGTGGTTTTGCAACTTGTTGCTTTTTGAAACTTTATGAGAAAAGTCTTGTTACATGAACCATAACCATGGGCATTCTTGGTTCAAATCTGAATTTTATGACTTAGAGAATGTTTGCATACTGGTTTGAAATGAATTAGAGGTCACAATTGGCTTTGGTTCATGATTTTGCAAAATTCCCATTTGAAGCATGCCTTGAAAATCAATGATTTTAGCCAACTTTAACACACCATAACTTTTGATCCAAGAAGAGTTTGATCATGTTCTTGTACTTTTTGAAAAGGGAAAGATGAGATCTACAACTTTCATGATCAAAGTTTTTCCCTTTGAAGCATTTTTGGACCAAGAATCAAGGCTTGAAAAATGACCTAAAATGAAGCATTCTTGAAAAGTCAACTATACCCAAAAAGTCAACATTTGCAAAAACCCTAAATTCTTGATTTTTATGAACTTCAACCTTCTTCCATGATCAAATAAAGATCATATACACTCAAAATGATGAAGATCACCCATTGGTTGGGTCATTGGGGGCCTCAGATGCCCTGATTTTACACTGACTTGTCTGAAAAGTCAACCCTTGATCAGATGACTTCCCCATGGAATTTCTTCATGAAAATTGATATGCATACTCCCTATACCATATAGAGACCAATGGAAACAAGAATGGCCAAAAATTTTGGGGTTATGGCCTCTGAAACCAAAACCCTAATTTTAGGTCAACTGTGCAGTCAATCCTGGCTCTGCATCCACTCAAACCCTAGTTCTTGTGATTCTTTTGAAATTTGACTTTGAAAGGATGTAATATGATAATTGAACACATATGGATCCCTTTGAAGTGATTGGTTGCCTTTGGAGTGGCTCAAGAAGCCCTGAGATTGCTCAGATCACAAACCCTAGATGCAGATGACTTAGAATCAATGCAGTGACTCAAAAATGAGGTGTGAGATGATATGATTGTGTTTATGCATATGAGAAAGATCACAAGCCAGGGTGAAATGGGTGAGGGCAAATTTGGGGTGTTTACAGCTGCCCCTATTCAAACATGAGTTAGTTGTGCAGGTTGTAAGCAACGGCTTAACGGGCAAACAAGATAACTTGTGGTTGAATACCAAAGACAGTCCAAAATTTGCACTCACAGAATGAAGAAGAAAAAGGGATATAGATTGTAAAAGCAAATAAAGTATATTGTAAAGTATGGGCGACGGAGGACGACCGTCGAGCAGAGGACGACTGCTGGGTAAGGAACAATGACGGGGACGACCGACACGCTGGGGGAGGTGCAGGAAATGAAGCAATGACGGGGACGGCCGACATGCTGGGGATAAAAGGTAAAGCAAAGACGGGGACGGCCGACTAGCTGGAAAAAAGATAAGATATTATGATGGGGATGGCCATCAAGATAAAGCTGTAAAATTTTCTGGGGATTAATGAAACATGACGGGGACGACCATCAAGTTCATAAAGGTAAAGTAACCGACGATGGGGACGGCCATCGGGCTAAAAAGGAAAAGGGACCACGACGGGGACGACCATCGGGTTAAAGAATAAATGAAATAAACAGATGATGGGGTATGGCCATCAAAGGTGAAGGACGATCACCTGGCAGGGTACGGCTGCTCTGTTGGGGATAAACGAAATATGATGGGGACGGCCATCAAAGGTGGAGGGTGACCACCTGGCAGGGTACGGCTGCCGAAAATATCAACGATGGGGACGGCCATCGGATAGAAAAGGTCAACGATGGGGACGGCCATCGGACGAGCAAGATGGAGGACGACCATCAAGAAGTGGAGGACGACCACTCAGCAGGGGACGGCTGCTCTCAGGGTTTATCATGACACAGGACGAGTGTCAGATAACCAAAATCAACAATGGGGACGGCCATTGGATAAAGTGATGAAGGACGATCATCAAAAGGTGGAGGACGACCACCTAGCAGGGGACGGCTGCTAAAAAGATCAACGATGGGGACGGCCATCGGGCGAGCATGATGGAGGACGACCATCAAGAAGTGGAGGACGACCACTCAGCAGGGTACGGCTGCTCTCAGGGTTTATCATGACACAGGACGAGTGCCAGGAAAAATTGTTGTGTTGGTGATCTGCTGGGGATAGTAAACACGGACGAGCGTTTACAACCAAGAAAGGAAAGTATAAGTGTTTAGATGTTGTGTATAGATTAAAGATGCGGACGAGCATCCTTAAGACTATGATACAGACGAGTATCATGTAGAAACAAACTGACACATGCTCAGAGATGATGATACGGACGAGTATCAACGGGTTAACAAAGAACACGGACGAGTGTTGAATCTGAAGGGACTCTTCTGGGGAATAGTAGACACAGGAGAGTATCCATATTCAAGAAGATATAAGTGTTTGACACGGTGTATGGATTAAAGATGCGGACGAGCATCCTTAAGATTATGATACGGACGAGTATCATGTAGAAACAAACACTAGACGCAATGTTCTGAGATGATGGTACGGACGAGTACCAACTGGTTAACAAAGAACAAGGACTACTGTCGAATCTGTGGGAAGATGAGTGAAGGTGTATACAAGATACGGACGAGTATCTGTATAAGTGTATCGTGAGTAGTGAGTATATATAGATGAGTGTTTTAACTGCTGGGGAGAATGACACGGACGGGTGCCAAGAGAGAAAAGTGTAATATGAACAAGTATCCGCTATACAAAGTCTAGGCGACTGCGCTGGGGATATGACACGGACGGGTGTCAGGAAAGTGTATATAGGTATGTGTGGGTGCAAAGAGGATGTCTTTGGCTTTCTGCTGGTAATATGACACGGACGGGTGTCATGAAGTATCTGTAATACGGGTGATTTTGTTATAAAGAGTGTTCAGACGACTTTACTGGGGAGAGGTGACATGGACGGGTGTCAAGAGGTGCATATACGGGTGTTTGTAATTTGTGAGGCAACTGCTTTCGCTAGGGACTCCGGTGGATTTTGGGGGAAGTATTCTGTATTCTGATGAATGATTATTATTCACAAGTGTTGATTCCGATCATGGCTTATGATTATGCTATGCGTTTGATTTTTGCCGTAATGCTCCGTATTAGACGGAATGCTACGCTCTGAGGGGAAAATATGATGCAAATGCCATGATTGTGCAAAAGGTAAAGATCCGGGATTCGGATCCTGTTGCTGCGAAGATCTCTGGCTGATCTGTTTGAAATGGACCTCTCAGCTGGGGATGAGATCATTGATAGATCTAATGATGTATCTGCTTGGGGATACGGGTCACTGATAGACCTATCCTAATAAATGTGAGGCCCAGCTGGGGTTGTAGAAGCTTTCTTCACTCTGTTGTGATTCCTTCGTGCGCTGCTCTTCTGGACAGAGGCTGGAGCTCCGTGGGGGGATAGCTCTCTGACTTCTGTGCTCCGGCTGAGGATGAGATGGCAACTCGGCTGGGGAATCATGAGAGGCAAATCAGCTGGGGAGAGCAACAAGAGGCAACTCAACTGGGGGAAGTCATGAGAGGCAGCTCAGCTGGGGATAGAGCATTTCAGATGCTGAGATTGAGTGTATGTTGATTTGGCAACTTCGCTGGGGAAATGGGCACCTTCCAGTGCCACATGGAAGATAGACCGAGTTGACCATGATCTGCCAGCTTGCTGAGGGCGAAGCTTTCGTGCCCTAAGTTGTGCTCTGGATACCTGCAATCCTGAAAAAGATAGAAAAACGCACAAGATAATCCCGAGGTATCCCTTACTGGATTTCGTCATAGGAGTTAAACATTTTCGAGAGTAAGTATATTCCCTGCAGGCATGTTTCTTTATTTTCTTAGAGAAAGACGTCTGTACTTATGCAATCAGTTTTTTCTTTTAAGACATCAGACATTTTTTGCAAAGAAAGTGTATAAAACGAGACATGACTGAAAATCTGATTTTATTAATTCATATGCCCTGAATTGGCGAGATACAGTCAAAGGAACATATCCCCTGAAATGAGGAGATTGTTACAAATTGAGAAACAAAATGCTGGCAGTGTTGATGACGCTTTAGGGAGCTTCCTCTTCTGCTATGACTCGTATGACTTTTGACTTTCTTCTCGTCTTGCTTTCTGGAGAAAGTTGATTCTGATTGAAGCTCGATCCTTTTGAAGCTTACCAAGTTGTAAGTGATACAGACGAATTCAGAATGCAGTTGTTCGCTTATTCCCTTATTTTGCATGGATCGCCCTTTCGGGTTTTCAATCCATCGGGATACCCATTTTTGCCTGAGCTGTCCAATGCGGCTTTTCAACTCAGCGGGTGTACATTTTTTCATTTATTTCCCTTATTTTTGCCCGAGTCTTTTATTCTGTTTTTGACTCGCCGGGATGCCCTATTTTTGCCTGGACTTACATTCTGTTTTTATGTCCAGCGGGTCATTTTTATGCGAAGTATTTTTTAACTGCATCTGAATTCACAGGGGACGGGAAATCTTCACCATCCATGGTGCTGAGCATCAGTGCTCCACCAGAGAAAACTTTCTTTACCACAA
The DNA here is from genome assembly GCA_963966055.1 of Lathyrus aphaca. Lineage (NCBI taxonomy): Eukaryota > Viridiplantae > Streptophyta > Magnoliopsida > Fabales > Fabaceae > Lathyrus > Lathyrus aphaca. Next base: position 116,178,997 of record OZ014523.1, on the reverse strand, counting down.
ATGGTCCTTCGTAATTTGGAGTCCATTTGCCCCTGTGGTCTGTATGAGGAGGGAGGATTCTTTTCAGCACGAGATCTCCCACTTGGTACTCTCGATGCCTGACTTTTTGATCGAAGGCTCTCTTCATTCTCTTATGATATAACTGCCCATGACAGATTGCAGCCAACCTTTTTTCTTCGATCAGACTCAGTTGCTCGTATCGGGACCTAACCCATTCTGCTTCACTCAGTTTGACATCCATCAGTACTCGGAGAGAAGGTAATTCAACTTCAACAGGTAGGACTGCTTCCATACCATACACAAGTTGATACGGTGTTGCCCCAGTGGATGTTCTGATTGACGTGCGGTACCCATGCAAGGCGAACGGTAGCATTTCATGCCAGTCTTTGTAAGTGACTACCATCTTCTGCACAATCTTCTTAATATTCTTGTTTGCTGCCTCAACAGCGCCATTCATCTTCGGCCTGTAAGGAGAAGAATTGTGGTGTTGGATCTTGAAGTCCCGGCACAGTTCTGCCATCATTTTATTGTTTAGATTAGAACCATTATCAGTAATGATTCGTTCGGGCACTCCGTACCGACAGATGATATCTCTCTTCAGAAATCTGGCTACCACTTGTCTTGTGACGTTTGCATAGGAGGCTGCTTCAACCCACTTTGTAAAATAGTCGATGGCGACCAGGATGAACCTGTGGCCATTTGAAGCAGTTGGCTCAATCTTGCCAATCATGTCAATGCCCCACATGGCAAAGGGCCAAGGTGAAGACATGATGTTCAAAGGGTTGGGAGGCACATGCACCTTATCTGCGTAGATCTGGCATTTGTGGCATTTCCTGGCATAGGCACAATAGTCTGCATCCATTGTGATCCAATAATAGCCTGATCTTAACAACTTCTTAGCCATTGCATGTCCTCCAGCATGGGTACAAAAAGAGCCCTCATGCACTTCATGCATCAACAAATCTGCTTCCGTCTTGTCAACGCATCTGAGGAGTATCATATCAAAGTTCCTCTTGTATAAAGACCCATCAGTGTTCAAGAAGAAACTACCAGCGAGCCTTCTCAAAGTCTTCTTATCATTGGAAGATGCCCCAGGTGGGTATGTTTGATCCTCTAAGAAGCACTTAATGTCATGGAACCAAGGCTTATCGTCTTTGACAATATCTGCTGTGAATACATATGCTGGTCTGTCTAATCTGGACACTGAAATCTGAGGTACGAAGTTGGCAGCCTGAACTTTGATCAAGGACGAAATGGTAGCAAGAGCATCTGCAAACTGATTCTCGTCCCGAGGGATATACTCAAGCTTGACTGTTGTGAAGAAAGTCAATAACCTTCTTGTATAATCCCTGTAAGGTATCAGATGATCCTGGTGTGTGTACCATTTTCCGTTGGTCTGATTGACTACCAAAGCTGAATCTCCGAATACGGTCAATGTCTTGATCCTGAGGTCGATGGCTTCCTCAAGACCCATAATACAAGCTTCGTATTCAGCTTCGTTGTTAGTGCAGTTGAAAGTGAGTTTTGCCGAGAAAGGCATGTGAACTCCTTTGTGTGTAATGAGTACTGCACCAACACCACAGCCATTCATGTTAACAGCCCCATCAAACATCATAGTCCATTCTTCTTCCGGGTCGGGCCCTTCAGTGTGAATAGGCTCTTCATGATCTTTTGATTTAATGAACATGATGTCTTCATCAGGGAAGTCAAATCTCATAGGCTGGTAATCATCAATGGGTTGCTCAGCAAGATATTCAGATAGTACACTGCCCTTGATGGCTTTCTGAGAGGTGTACTGTATGTCATATTCTGTGAGGATCATCTGCCATCTTGCAACCCGTCCGGTAAGAGTTGGCTTCTCAAATATGTACTTGACTGGGTCCATTTTTGAGATTAACAAGGTAGTGTGGGTCAACATATACTGTCTCAGTCGGCGAGCAGCCCACGCTAAAGCACAGCAAGTTTTCTCGAGCAGTGAATAACGCTGTTCACAGTCGGTAAACTTTTTGCTCAGGTAGTATATTGCATACTCTTTTCGACCAGACTCGTCATGCTGGCCCAGCACACACCCCATTGACTCTTCTAATACTGTCAAGTACATAATCAGAGGTCTTCCTTCGACTGGCGGCATAAGGATTGGAGGTTCTTGCAAGTACTCTTTGATCTTGTCAAAAGCCTTCTGGCAGTCTTCGTTCCACCTGACCGTTTGCTCTTTCCTTAGCAGCTTGAACAAGGGTTCACAGGTTGCTGTGAGGTGAGATATGAACCGTGAGATATAGTTCAATCGACCTAAGAACCCTCGAACTTCTTTCTCAGTTTTTGGTGCAGGCATCTCTTGGATGGCTTTGACTTTATCAGGGTCAACTTCAATCCCTTTCTCGCTTACAATAAATCCCAGCAGCTTACCGGATCGCACCCCGAATGTGCATTTGTTGGGATTCAACTTCAGTTGGTACTTCCTCAGACGCTTGAATAACTTGAGCAGATTCACCAGGTGATCTTCCTCTGTAAGGGACTTGGCGATCATGTCATCCACATAACATTCGATTTCTTTATGGATCATATCGTGGAATAATGTTACCATAGCCCGTTGATACGTTGCACCGGCGTTCTTGAGCCCAAATGGCATTACCTTGTAGCAGAACGTGCCCCAGGGTGTGATGAATGTTGTCTTCTCCATGTCTTCAGGTGACATTTTAATCTGGTTGTATCCTGAAAATCCATCCATGAAGGAGAATACCGAGAACTGAGCCGTGTTATCAACCAATACATCAATGTGAGGTAGAGGGAAATCATCCTTCGGGCTGGCTCTGTTCAAATCCCGGTAATCAACACACATTCTTACTTTGCCGTCTTTCTTAGGCACAGGTACTATGTTAGCAACCCACGGCGGATAACTAGTCACAGCAAGGAACCCGGCGTCCCATTGCTTTTGTACCTCCTCCTTGATCTTCATAGCCATGTCTGGACGAGTACGGCGCAGTTTCTGTTTAACCGGTGGGCACTCTTCTCTCAAAGGCAGCTTGTGCACGACAATATCGGTATCCAACCCCGGCATGTCTTGATACGACCAAGCAAACACATCCACATACTCTTGAAGTAGATCGACCAGTTGCTTCTTCACTGAGTCTTGCAGGCAGGCCCCGATTCTAACTTCTTTCATGTCTTCATCTGTACCAAGATTGATCACTTCAACCTCCTCCTGGTGAGGAGTAATAACCTTTTCCTCTTGCCTTAACAACCTGGCTAGCTCTTCAGGAAGCTCATATTCTTCTTCAACCCCTTCATCGGCTTGATTGATTGGATTGTCAAAGTCATACGAAGTCATAACCGTGCTGTTGTCGGTGCTGTCTGGGAGGCACTCTCTGCAAGGGTTCAGTTGGTTCATTTTAGTGATTGATTTTAATCTTGCTTTAGAAAAGTGAAGTAAAGTTATCATTTTGAAAACACTGCCATTTATTTTTTTGTACAAAAAAGAAAAATGGAAAAACAGTGAGCAGAAAAGAAAAAGACTCGTTTGCAAAAAGATGTCTGATGTTTCATTAATTGATCTTGTTTGCACAAAAAAGTACAGATGGCCCTATTACAAAATGAGTCTTGTCATCTTGGGCAAGATGCAAGACTTTGATGCATGCTTATAAAAATACAGGAAATAATAATTACTCTGCTCGAGTAACTCTTATAATTTCCTGGGAAGACCAGTTCGAGACACTGCTCCCCGGGATCTTCGGACGAATCCAATTCTCCAGATTGCGCTCCTCTTCCAGCTCGTCTTCCAGACAGTTGATAGCATCGGGGGTAAGCATCCCTCCACTGACAAAACCGGGCTTCTCAGCAGCCTTTGCTTGATGTTGAGTTGGTCTGTAACCCAACCCAAATTTGTCTTTCTTCTCTTCCACAGCTAAAACTTTGCCCCAGCCTAGGGCAGTTCCTTCCTCAACAACCTTCCGGGCTTGTTGGTAAGATGACATGGAGATCCCAGATACAGCAGATGCTTCATTCACATTCAAGGCTTCAAATCCTTGGCTCATTGTTTCATGGATCTCCCCATCCATTTCAATAAACTTATAAGTAGCCAGATGGCTAACAAATATATCCTCCTCCCCACAGATTGTAACAACTTGGCCTTCCCACTCAAATTTTAACTTTTGGTGAAGGGTAGACGTTATTGCGCCGGCGGCGTGAATCCAGGGTCTACCCAACAAACAGCTGTAGGCGGGCTGAATGTCCATCACATAAAAGATAGTTTTAAAGGTCTGTGGGCCAATTGTCACAGGTAGCTCGATCTCTCCCAGAACCGATCTCTTAGAACCATCGAAGGTCCTTACTACCAGGTTGTTGGGTCTCAATGCCAATCCATCATATTCTAACTTCACCAGAGCCTTCTTTGGTAAGACATTAAGGGATGACCCCGTGTCTACCAGCACATGGGAAAGGACAGCACCTTTGCATTCCATGGTGATGTGCAAGGCTTTGTTGTGGTTGCGGCCATCCGCTGTCAAGTCAGTATTGGTGAACCCTAGCCCATTGCTAGCAGTAACGTTTCCAACCACGGTTTCCAACTGGTTGACAGTAATCTCCTCAGGCACGTAAGCTGCGTGCAAGACTTTGAGTAGTGCATTCCGATGGGCTTCGGAGCACATAAGCAGTGAGAGGATAGAGATTTTGGATGGCGTCTGGTGAAGCTGATCCACGATTTTGTAATCACTCTTTTTGATGATTCGCATAAACTCATCAACTTCTTGATCGAACGGCGTCTTCAAGGCTTCTTTAACAGCTTGATCTTCCTGCACAGGGCTCTTCCCTTTTGCCTTAGCAGCAGCTTCTGCTTCGGCGCTAGGTCTTTGAATTGGTGGAGCAAAGAGACGTCCGCTTCGAGTGAAGCCTCCGCCTCCCCCCACATTATCTACTTGTGGTGCAGGTGTTGATGTTTCAAGAGTGATTCTTTTTCCTTCGCAGTACACGTCAAAGCCATAGTGCCAAGGGATGGCCCTATTGCTTTCATATGGTACTGGTCCAGGCACCGTGACAGTGACTGGACTGATTGCTGCTGCTGAAGGGACTGTAATTGTTTGTGGATCATAAAAGATCGTAACTGGTGCTCTGATGGGAGCAGCACCTTCTGAATGGTAGGCAGAGTTGTTCTCAGGATCATAAAATATTGTGACAGTAGAGACATCTTCATGAGTGGTTGTTGGTGTTGTAGGAGATATTGTCGGAAGAAATGATGTTGTTGTTGTAGGAGTCTCAAAATGGAGTGAAGCTGAAGTTGTAGCAGGAAAATTTGTTGAAAACTGATCAGTTGAGATGACAGATGAAGTACTTGTTGATGAAGCCGAAGAATTGTCAGGAACAATAGTTGCTGCAGTTGTAGGAGGTTCTGAAACCGTTGCTGATGATATTGCGGGATTTGTTGGGAATGATGTGGTGATCTGAAGTTGGCCACTCTGAATGAGGCCGTCTATGCCATTCCTCAAATTATCGCACCCATTTACAGAGATGTTGCAGTAAGCACAACCCAACTCACACCCTGGGAACATCTGACATTCCAAGAGCTGAGCCTTGATTTCTACCAATGGTGTCCTGATCTGTCCCACACTGGTTATTAAATAAGACGGCTTGTCTTCTTCAATAGCGTTAATCCTGGGACCACCATGGTTTGGCATTGGGTTTTTATTGACATTGGGCGGTGGTGCGAAATTCAGAGCCTTGGAGTCTACCAGGTCTTGTACCTTCATATGCAGGGCTCTGCACTTTTCTGTACTGTGGCCAGGTGCATTTGAATGAAAAGCACACCTAGCATTGGAGTCATAGTTCCTTGGTAGACTGTTGGGATCCGGAGGTGCCAACGTTCTTAGCTCAACTAGGTTGAGTTTCAGAAGCTGTGGCAGCAATGTAGCATATGGCATGGGGATCGGATCGATCACTCTGTTAGCTTGAGAAGGCCTCTGCTGAAATGGCCTCTGTTGACTGTTGTTGTTGGTGTTGCCGTTATTGTAATTCCTTGGAGGATACTGATTTTGTTGGTGGTACTGAGGTTGCGGCTGATAGTTTTGCTGAGGAGGTTGATAGACGGGTTGAGGATGTGCTGGAGCAGGAATGGTGACTGCTGCTATTGACCTTTGAGCATATTGGGGCCTGCCCCTGTTTGAATGGATGGCATTGGTCTCGCCAGTTCTTCTCGGGCCTGCAAAAGGCTTTCTTGTACCACTGGACGAGCTTGCACCGTTGTCTGAGATTTTTCCCATTTTTAACAAGCTTTCAATTCTCTCCCCGGCTATGACAACATCTGCAAAGCTAGTGGAAGAGAAAGCAGCCAACCTGTCAATATAAGTTCCCTGAAGGGTATTCATGAACATATCTGCCATTTCCCGTTCAGACATAGGTGGTTGAACAGCAGCAGCCAGTTGCCTCCATCTCTGTGCATATTCTCGGAAACTTTCCCTTGACGACTGTGACATTCCCATTAGGAGGGTCCTGTTGGGTGCCATGTCTAGATTATACTGGTACTGTCTGATGAAGGCCTCTGCCAGGTCCTTCCAGCATCTAATAGTTGCCCTTGTCAAGTGAGAGTACCATTCTCTCGATGCTCCAGTTAAGCTGTCTTCGAAATAGAACATCCAGAGCTTCTCATCCATTGTATAGGCCTTCAGCCTTCCCAGAAATGATTGTAGATGAGTCCGGGGGCATGAAGTCCCATTATACTTTTCGAAACAAGGAGGCTTGAACTTATGGGGGATCCTGACCCCGTCTACCAAGCCCATATCCATCACGTCAAAACCCAAAGAATTTTGAGATTCTAAGGACCTCAACTTCTCAGCTATCTCTTCCAACCTCCTATCGTAAGCTTCTTCTCCAGCACCCATTACTGTAAACTGGTCTTCTTGAGGGTCTTCTTGAAGTACCCTGGCTGCAGTGGCTGTCCCTTGAACATTTGCAGGAATATTGATTTCAGGGTGGAGATGTGGACCAAACACAGGAGGGTTAACATGGGGTTGTACCCTTTCATTGTTACTGATGTCGGCAGTCCCTATGTGTGGATCCTCTTGATTTTGCCTTTCCACTATGGCCCTCAATCTTTCCTGGCTCTGAGCCATGTTGTTCATAACTTCCATGAACTGCGTCATCTGCGTTCTCATTTCTAATCTTTCGTTTGCCATCTGATTTCTGACCTCTGCAAGGTCCTGCTGTACCTGATCCATTTGAATTCCCGGAAGGTTGTTTCGGGTTGGATAACGGTGCGGACGGTTGAGGGGAAATACCCGGCGCCTAGCAATAGTTCCTGAACATCACAACAGAGGTTAGCAACAATAAAACAAAACCTACAAAACAAGCAAAGGGTTAGCATGCAATGCAGTTATGCTTATTTGTTCTCAAGGTATCCGGTTTGGCCTTCGGTTTTGACCCTTCCAGACCCTTGGAGATGTTGTTGTTGTTGCTTGAAGAAAACTCAGATGAAGCAAACTGACGCAAATATATTACAGAAGGTGAAATAATACAACTTGTTCATTTTACAACACAAGCCCACTAAGGGGTCAAAATACAGTACAAAATAAAAGTACATGGGAAGAAAGCAACAACAAACAAATGGTCAAACACCAAGACCAAACTCATCCTCACGAACTTCCTTGAGAAGTGCTTCGGTCACAGGATCAGCCGGACGCTCAGTGAGATTCCTGATGAGGAGATTCCGGGTTGTAACAGCTGCTGCTAGCTTCTTGTGCTGAGTTTGGTCCTTGGACCTCTTCACCCCTGCTTTGATCTTCAGCTCTGATATCTCCCTCTGGGCTGCTGCCAGGGCTTCTTGATGTACTTTTGCACTAGCTTCCAATTGCTCCATCTTGTCTTGAACTCTCTTGTCCTCTAGAGTACGAGCCTCGGTGATCCTGACCCACCGGGCTTGACTCTCCTTCAAATACAAGTTTGTCCTTGCTCTCTGGAACTGGGCTTCTTTGCAAGCATTCTTCAGAATTTGTTCACCGGCCTTAGACTTTTTGATGTAATCCCCAGACTTCTCAATCTTAGTCAAATGCTCCACTCTCAACTTCTCCAGCCTCTCAATCTCCCTTATACCCTCACTCCTCTCCCGGAGGGTCTTCTGCAAAGCCTGGGTTAACTTCTCATTCCTCTCCTTCAAGCTCTCAAACTCTTCCAAACTGATAGTGGCAGGGGGTGGTGCTGAAGATGACTCAGGCATGTCTTCTATGGTAAAGGGCATTCCAGAGAGTTGAGCCCTGGCACGGGACCATTCATAATATTGCGCTGATGCCGCATTGTTACACTTCCCCAGAATGGTGACTCCCTTGGTTTAAACATTATCCCAGGCCCAGGCAGCCTGCCTAACAACAGCCAAACTAATCTTGTTCTCACAATAGAGAGTCTCCACCAAGTCCTGTGCCTTAGGAGTATGGACCAATGCATAGCCCAGTTGTCGCCTGAACAACAGAGGGTTGTAATTAATACTACCCTTAACTCCTATTAGGGGCACATTAGGAAAATGCCCACAGCTGGTGATGATATCCCTGCCCTTGGTGCTCTGAGTGCACCATCTGATGTCAGCTGAAGTTAGAACAGTGAGTCTCTTAGCCCAGTTACTCTGCTGATGAGGGTTTAGGAATGCATCTGTCCTGGGTAGATGCCTGAGAAGCCAAGTGTGAAACAATGGAGCACAAAACCTCACTAACCTTCCCCTCTGCTTCTCATTCCTCTGATGCACTGAATAATAAAGATCCCCCAATAAAGTTGGCACTGGGTTCTTCAAGATGAACAGATGGATTGCATTCTTGCTAATGAATCGAGGCTCATCTGCAAACAGCACAATTCCATATACACTTAAGGCCAACAAAGCACAAACAGCTTTCCACTCCCCCAGGGAAGCCTTCAGACTAGCTTGGGAAATTAAGAAGTCCAGATGAAAACCAGGGATCCCAGCTTTAGAGGTCATATGTTGCTCAATCAGGACAGGCTCCAGATGCAAAGCCTTTGCTACTTCTCCGTTAGCAGGAAAGACCATCTCAGGGTTGAAAGGAACTTCTCTCCTGATAGGCATACCAACTAATGAGGAGTACTCTTCCAATAAGGGGCCCAACTGAAAGTCTTGAAAAGTGAAACATCTCAATGGGGGGGTCATAAAACTGAATGCAGGTGTGGATCAAACTTCTCTGTGAAGGGTCCAGATCCATAACCATGTCAAGTATATCCCCATAATGCTCCCTGAACTGAGGTATGTGATCTGGAGTGATCAGGGTTTGGATCCTCCTGATGTCTGATAAGTCTGGCTGGAAGAAGTGATAGGTGATGTTGCTTTTCTTAGGAGCCATGACAATACTGAAGGAATGAGCCACTGATTGGCTGGTGCTGGTGATAACTGAAGCTGATAACTGAAGCAGGTGCTTGTGAAGATAGGTCAATACTGAAGATGGGGTCAAAACCAAAACCAAATGAAGATGGATACCCTGAAACACAAATAAGCAAATGTCAATATGATGCAATGAGTATGAATGCAAATGAAATGCAAAGGGTTTGTGACTGAGCTGGATCTGATCAAAATGCCCTGATATAGGTCCAAGTGTGTTCAAGAATTCCAGATGGAGGTCTATAAATCCAGTAACCAAGGTGGGGGACTCAAATAAAGAGCCACATGTCCAGGGTTTTAGAATCACAAGAACTGTCCAACATGGAGTATTCTCAACAAAATCAAAGTAACAGGGTATTCTGAGGTCAAGGTACCTGCAAACCTGTAAACAGCCCAACCCCCTCACAGGTGGTGTTCTAAAACAAGGATCCTCAGACTTGGATCAGTTATGAGAAGTGTAAACACTTCTAACCCGGAGGTACAGTGTTTACAATAACCATAAAAGTTCCTCCTCTAATTCACCTCAGCTTCTGAAGGTCAATACTAAAAGGTCATCCAGACTTAGCAGGCTTCCCAGATAGCCCTAGCATTGTAGGAAATCTGCAACACAGAGTTCTCAAGAAGAAACCCATATCTGAACCGTGTTTCATATTCCCGCACCAGACCGAAATGGAATGGGAAAGAATATGATTCACTCTAGCCTAGGTGTCACTCAGGTCCCAGGTATAGGACCTTAACTCTCAATAGAACCCCACCCACCAAAAGGAAAACCAGATCCAGCCAGCAGCACAGTATGACAATATGATATAATGCAAAGCTATAAAGAAAGCAATAAACAAAACTGTACATAAAGCAAAAATAAATACAAATATATAAACACAAATAAGCACATAACACCCCAGTAAACACAAATCAAACAAGCGCTAGGAGGAACCCACAAAAAGAACCAGAAGCCCTGGTTGCAGTATAAGGCTCCCCAGCAGAGTCGCCAAGCTGTCGCTCCCGACAAATGGGACTGGCCCAGGATGAGGGTACAAACGCGAACGGTCGGCGAAGGGGACAATGAGAACACACAGCCGTGAACTCACTGGAGATGAATAGAGTCGCCAGCTAGGCATTTTTATCCCGGAGGAAAGGTAATGCTGCATAAACCTAGAAAGATAAGGATAAGACGGTTTACGAACCAGAGAGACTGAGAAAGGGGGTTGGTTACAACCTGGGAAGGTATTAGCACCCAGATTGTCCGCCGTACTCGACGGGATCCACGCTTAAAAGATTTGTGTTTTAAAGGGGTAGTGTCAGTGCAATCTGTGTATATAATAGCTGGAAAGGATGTACAGGTGTCAGTGTGTAGTGTATAAGTGATGTGAAATGTATAAGAGAAGTGTCAGTGTAAGGATAAGAGTGAGATGCTCATGAATATGAGGCTTAAAAGAAATGAAGCTGGAAGGAGGGGGAATATACAGAGACTTTTGTTCGATAACTGTTAAGTTATGCCTACGTATCCTCTCGTGCAATGAGGAAGTCAGAACACCGTAGTTCCACCCAAAGAGACTGAAAGATGAATTGACTTGTGAACTGCCTGCTTGTCAATGCTCAAGTGTATGACCTGTCTGGCTCAGGTGCGAACTGTCTTGCATTAGACGGAAGAAGCAAGTTCTCGTTTATGAGTGAATGAGATGAGAAAAGAATCCCGGAGGAGACGATTATTGTTTGTTTTTTGAGTATTCAGTCTTTTATTGATTTTGAAAGTTTGTCATAAGTTAATGAGCTTAAGCCTAAACCAATGGATTTAGTAAACTCATCACATCATCCCTCTGATTAGGGGTAATGAGAATACCTTAAGTGTGAAGTCAGATTCTCACACTTAATCACCTTTGGTGTAGGATCAAGATCATTAACCCACTTGTGATTATTTAGATGTTTTTGGTGTTTTTGTTTAGTGCTGAGTAATGAGGTTAAGCCATAATCAAGGATTAAACAGACTCATTACACCATCCTAATAGAAGGATAATAGATGAGAATGTTTAAGCTGAGGAAAGCTCCTCAACTTAATCCATGATTAGGGATTAAACTCATGACAAAACAAGCCTTTGATTAAGTGGATTTTATTTAATGATATGATGATGAAGTGAATTTTATGGTTTGTAAGACAACTTGATAGGGACTTGTCCATTAACACTAGGGTTAGTCCTTCTTAACCAATTAAGGAAGAATTAGAACCCTAATGCAAGGCCCAAGTTACAAGTGTGATGTCTTGATGATTATTATGTGAATTGATTAAGAGATTTAAACACATTAAGGGTTTAACACTTAGGATTAAAGTTATACACTCCATCCTAATAGAAGGATGTAGGCATAAGCTTAATCACAAAGCCTTAAAGCCTTTAGGGTTTAGTCCCTGATTATGAGGTGAGAAGAGAAGACTCAAAGAGAGACATAAAGGTAAAACTATGAGGGGAGACTAATCAAAACCCTAATTCATTGTCATGCTTGGTTGTTCCTAAGGTTTGTGAGGTTTAGCAAGAACAATCTTCAAAGGAGCCACCAGGAAGCAGATGAAAGGATCAAGAGAAGCAAAGTGACTTGCTTCATTCAAGAAGTCAAGTCACTTGAAGAAAGAAAGTGGGAGGAACAAGAATGAGCAAGCTCAATCCCAAGCACATACATAAATGCAGCAAAGGATGCAAGAGAGATGAAAAGAAAGGTTATGAGAAGTGAAGGCAAATTCACTTCTCAAGTTTACTTACCACCTGAAATGTTAGAAAGAAATGTAATGCAATGCAAAATGGGATGAGATGGTATGATGCAAACCAAAACCAGAAGCATGTTGATGATGATAATGATTTTTGGAGTGCTATAAACATGAGGCAGCACATGGAGATGTTCATACATGTTTATGGATGCAAATGATGCAAGCTTAGAAGCATGGATGCACATGAAAAGTTATGAGACATACATGGCAAACAACATGGCAGATGCAAGATGCAATGATCAAACATGCTTTCTACATGTCTTATGATGTCAAATGGATCACAAGAATGCACCAAGTGCAAAGACAAGTCAAGTTATGCAAGAGAATGCAAGAAGGATGCAAAAGAAAGCCCAAATTAGGGTTTATGAATCAAACAACAAACAAAAACCAAAAACAGAAGCAAACCCTAAGATAAAAAAAAGGAAAATGCCACCCAAAGAAACCCTAAACCTATACTAAACCAAGGTTTAAAGGGGAGGTCTCAACTCTCAACCACTCTCAAGATATGAATTTTCTAAGTTATTAAGGTTTTTAGGGCTCCTAAACAAAAGAAATGCCAAACAAATTGAAAATAGGGGAACAAATCATGGCCATTTTACCCTAAAAACTACATGCCAAATACAAAACAAAGCAAAAAGAATCAATGTCCAACTCTTCTCCAATAGGCAGAAATGATTTTTTGAACTTATGATCAAAATAATGCACAAAATATGATTTAATTCAATGAAAATTTCTCAAAATGCATCAAGATCAAAAAAGAAATTTGGTTTGAAGGTTGGACAATGTTTCTAAATGTCTTAGAACATTTCATGAATTTTTTGGTGATTTTTAAATACCTAAAAGTATTTTTAATTAATTAATTTCCATTAATCAATTAAAAATAATCTTTTAAATATTTAAAAATACTTTTTTAATGATAAAAAAATAAAATAAAAATATTTTTGTGTTTACAAAATTAATAAAACTCAGAGGAAAAAGTTTCATAATTTTTAAACCTTTTTTACTATTTTTAAATAAATGTGCAAATAAAAGGAAAAGAAAATGAATTAAAATTAAATAAAATGAAAGGTATGCGCAAAGGAGGGCCAGGATTGATTCTGGGGGAGAGGCTGTTGACTTGGCGCGTAATCCAGTGGCCCACATTCAAACTGGCCTAATTTCCATTTACGAATTAATTAATCCAGATTAAGAAAAGTCAACTGGGATTAGGGCAAAATGGAGTGATCCTGGGCGTCCAAACACGCGCGAGTCAACACATCCAAGGGACCAAATTCAAACTTCATTAATTAATGACACTTAACCCTAATCACATTCAGGCTGCCGGAGAAGACTTCCGGTCGTCTTCTCCGGCGAGCAACTCCCCTGAAAATCCCCAAAACCCCTCAAATCGTAACAAAAATGAAATCTAAAAGTTGGGAAATGATCCTTACACACTCACGAACCAAAACCCTCACTCAAAACAAATTTCTCCTTCCTAACTAAGCTGAATCGAAGAAAATAAAAACTAGGGCACGCAAGCTTCAGAGAGCAATTAAACTCTCATTCCAGCACCATTTCAAAAACTAAAAACACCAGGATGCTCAGTGAAACATAAGGAACAAGTTTATAACATAAAAAACAATTTCTGGAAAAATAATTTTCGAGCTACCTGAGATTCGAAGCTTTCAACCTGATGACTTTCTGGCCACTTCTTTCAGTGCAAACCACTCCACTTGATCCCCAGATGATGTTTGAATGCTCAAGAAGAGTTTATATTGGCTGGATGAGAAGTTTGACAAGCTTCTGCTCAAGCTCAGTCAGAAATGGCAATGGAGTTTCAGGCAGTTTCAGGTCATTGTGAGGGGTTGTTTGTGATCCTGAGGGTGAATGGAGAAGCTTTGCAAGGTTTGTTTGGATGTTTGTAAACTGTGGAAGGTGATTCGAAGAGAAATGCAGGCTGAGGTGAAAATGGTGAAGTGGCTTTGTGGTTGGTTTCAGGCCTGGTTCTTGGCTGGTTTCTCCTCAATGGATCATGGTGATTTGAAGTGTGGAAATGGTTTTGATGTTTTGTGGCTGGGCAGAGAGATTCGAAGGCTTATGCAGCTTGGTGTGTTTTTGTGTATGTGTATGTATGAAGTGTTTCAGCCTTGCCTTGTACATGAAATGGCTTGCAAAATGATAATGTATTTTAATCCTATAGGTCAGATGATGTGACCTGGCCTATAGTGATTGGTAAGTTGCTTTTGCAAAAAGTCAAATCTTTGTGTAAGGCAAGCATGGCTCATGATCTAGGCTTGGTACAAGGCATGGGCTATGCACAGCAAAATGAGGGGAAAGGGCTAGCTTGGTTCAGCAGCCAATGCTGCAAGTTGGTGAAGAGAAATGAGTGGTTTTGCAACTTGTTGCTTTTTGAAACTTTATGAGAAAAGTCTTGTTACATGAACCATAACCATGGGCATTCTTGGTTCAAATCTGAATTTTATGACTTAGAGAATGTTTGCATACTGGTTTGAAATGAATTAGAGGTCACAATTGGCTTTGGTTCATGATTTTGCAAAATTCCCATTTGAAGCATGCCTTGAAAATCAATGATTTTAGCCAACTTTAACACACCATAACTTTTGATCCAAGAAGAGTTTGATCATGTTCTTGTACTTTTTGAAAAGGAAAGATGAGATCTACAACTTTCATGATCAAAGTTTTTCCCTTTGAAGCATTTTTGGACCAAGAATCAAGGCTTGAAAAATGACCTAAAATGAAGCATTCTTGAAAAGTCAACTATACCCAAAAAGTCAACATTTGCAAAAACCCTAAATTCTTGATTTTTATGAACTTCAACCTTCTTCCATGATCAAATAAAGATCATATACACTCAAAATGATGAAGATCACCCATTGGTTGGGTCATTGGGGGCCTCAGATGCCCTGATTTTACACTGACTTGTCTGAAAAGTCAACCCTTGATCAGATGACTTCCCCATGGAATTTCTTCATGAAAATTGATATGCATACTCCCTATACCATATAGAGACCAATGGAAACAAGAATGGCCAAAAATTTTGGGGTTATGGCCTCTGAAACCAAAACCCTAATTTTAGGTCAACTGTGCAGTCAATCCTGGCTCTGCATCCACTCAAACCCTAGTTCTTGTGATTCTTTTGAAATTTGACTTTGAAAGGATGTAATATGATAATTGAACACATATGGATCCCTTTGAAGTGATTGGTTGCCTTTGGAGTGGCTCAAGAAGCCCTGAGATTGCTCAGATCACAAACCCTAGATGCAGATGACTTAGAATCAATGCAGTGACTCAAAAATGAGGTGTGAGATGATATGATTGTGTTTATGCATATGAGAAAGATCACAAGCCAGGGTGAAATGGGTGAGGGCAAATTTGGGGTGTTTACACTGCTGTTGTAGGAGACTCAAGAATTGTTGTTAGAGGAACTGCTGGATTTGTAGGCGCCGTTGTTGAGATCTGAAGTATACCACTTTTGATAAGACCATCTATGCCGCTTCTCAAGTTATCACACCCGTTGATCGAAATGTTGCGATACCCACAACCGAGCTCACACCCGGGGGAAATCTGGCACTCTAGAAGCTGAGCTTTAATTTCTACCAGAGGTGTTCGAATCTGTCCAACACTGGTTATCAAGAAAGATGGCTTGTCTTCCTCAATGGCATTAACTCTTGGCCCTCCATGATTGGGCATGGGATTCTTGTTGACATTTGGTGGGGGTGCAAAGTTGAGGGCTTTGGAATCCACCAGATCTTGTACTTTCATTTGTAAAGCCCTGCATTTCTCAGTATTGTGGCCAGGCGCATTGGAGTGGAAAGCGCATCTGGCGTTGACATCATAATTTCTTGGGAGGTTGGAGGGATCTGGTGGTGCCAATGTCCTTAATTCAACCAAGTTGAGTTTCAGGAGTTGTGGCAATAAGGCAGCATAAGGCATAGGGATAGGGTCAATCACCCTATTTGCCTGTGATGGTCTTTGCTGAAAAGGTCTTTGTTGTTGATTGCTGTTGTTGTTGTTGTAGGTTCTTTGTGGCGGATACTGAACTTGTTTTTGATAATGTGGTTGTTGTTGTGGTTGATATGCTGGTTGCTGAGGAATTGGAGCTGGAATTGTGACAGCTGCTACTGATCTGTGAACATACTGAGGCCTGCCCCTGCTGGCATGAATGACATTTGTCTCACCGGTTCTTCTAGGTCCCACAAAAGGCTTCCTGGGATTACTGGACGAACTTGCACCATTATCATAAATCTTGCCCATCTTTAGCAGACTTTCAATTCTTTCACCGGCTATAACTACGTCAGTAAAACTGGTGGAAGAAAAGGAAGTCAATCTATCAATATATGTTCCTTGCAGAGTATTCATGAACATGTCGGCCATTTCTCTTTCCGACATGGGTGGTTGGACAGCAGCAGCAAGTTGTCTCCACCTTTGGGCATATTCCCTGAAGCTTTCTCTGGAGGACTGAGACATTCCCATCAGAAGGGTCCTGTTAGGGGCCATGTCCAGATTGTATTGGTACTGCCTGATGAAAGCTTCAGCTAGGTCCTTCCAGCATCTGATAGTGGCTCTGGTCAAGTGTGAATACCACTCTCTTGAAGCCCCAATCAAGCTGTCTTCAAAATAAAACATCCACAGTTTCTCATCCATGGTATATGCTTTAAGTCTTCCCAGAAAAGACTGCAGGTGAGTTCGTGGATAGGAAGTTCCATTGTACTTCTCGAAGCACGGGGGTTTAAACTTGTGGGGAATCCTTACCCCATCCACTAACCCCATATCCATTACATCGAAGCCTAGGGAATTTTGATACTCCAGAGATCTCAACTTCTCAGCAATTTCATCAAGCCTCCTATCAAAAACTTCATCCCCAGCTCCCATTACAGTAAATTGCTCTTCTTGGGGGTCTTCTTGCAAGATCCTTCCCCCAGTAGTATTTCCTTGCACATTACCCGGGATGTTGACTTCTGGATGTAGGTGAGGCCCAAATACTGGTGGATTAACATCAGGCTGACCCGTTTCATTGTTAGTTGTTCCTCCAGTTCCCAAATGGGGTTCTTCTGGAGTTTGTCTTTCTACCAATGCCCTCAACCTTTCTTGACTTTGGGCCAAGCCATTCATTACTTCCATGAATTGAGTCATTTGGTTTCTCATCTTCAGCCTTTCATTAGCCAACTGAGTTTTGACCTCTGTCAGATCCTGTTGTACTTGATCCATTTGGATACCAGGAAGATTGTTGCGAGTAGGATACCGGTGCGAACGGTTGAGAGGGAACACCCGGCGGCGAGCAATAATTCCTGAACCACAACAGAGTTAGAAACAAATAAAATAATGACAAAACCTACAAAACAAAACAAAAGTTAGTATGCAATGCAGTATGCTTATTTGCTTTCCAAGGTATCCGGCTTGGCTCTTGGTTTTGACCTTTCCAGACCCTGAGGAATATGTTCTGATGTTGCTTGAGAAAAGAAACTTATTGAAACAAACTAACAAATACATTACAAATGGTGGATCATACATAGTTTGTTTTTACAACATATGCCCCTGAAGGGTCAAAATACAACATAAAAAGAAAAGTACATCAAGTGGAAATAACAACAAGCAAAGAAGTCAAACATCTAATCCAAACTCATCCCCCTTAACCTCCTTCAAAAGTGCTTCAGTTACAGGACCAGCCGGATGCTCTGTGATGTTTCTGATGAGGAGATTTCTGGTGGCAATAGCAGTGGTCAACCTCTTATGCCTATCTTGGTCCTTTGACCTCTTCAATCCAGCCCTAAGCTTTAACTCTGAAATTTCCTTCTGGGCTGCCAGCAAAGCTTCCTGTTGCTTCTTTTCAATGGCCTCCAACTGCTCAATCCTGTCCTGAGTTTTCTGATCTTCTTGAGTACGAGCTTCAGTGATCCTGACCCACCTGGCTTGACTTTCTTGTAGATAGAGATCAGTCCTAGCCTTCTGAAACTGGGCCTCTTTACAAGCATTCTTCAATATTTTCTCCCTAGCTTTTGATTTCTTGATGTAGTCCTCTGCTTTCTCAATCTTGGTCAGATGCTCCACCTTAAGCTTCTCCAACCTCTCAATGTCTAGACGACCATCACTCCTCTCCCAGAGGGTCTTCTTCAGAGCTTGAGACAGATTCTCATTCCTTTCCTTCAGCTTCTCAAATTCTTCCAGGCTGATAGTGGCTGGTGGCTGTGCTGTGGATGGTCCAGGTATATCCTCAATTGTGAAAGGCATCCCAGAAATCTGAGCTCTAGCATGACACCACTCATAGTACTGAGCTGAAGCAACATTATTGCACCTCCCAAGAATGGCCATCCCTTTGGTCTGGATGTTGTCCCAAGCCCAGGATGCTTGTCTGACAACAGCTAGATTAGGTTTTATCTCACAATACAGGGTTTCAGCTAAATCTTGCACTCTAGGAGGGTGGACCAAAGCATAGCCCAATTGTCTCTTAAACAGCAAAGGATTGTAGTTGATGCAACCCTTCACTCCTATCAGAGGTACATTGGGGTATTGTCCACAGCTAGTGATTATATCCTTGCCCTTGGTGCTCTGGGTGCACCATCTGATGTCATCTGAAGTCAAAGCAATAAATCTCTTAGCCCAATTCTTCTGTTGGTGGGGATTCAGGAAGGCATCAGTCCTGGGTAAGTGTTTGAGCAGCCAGGTATGGAATACAGGAGCACAGCATCTCACCAACTTTCCTCTTTGCTTCTCATTCCTCTGATGAATGGAATGATAGAAATCTCCCAGCAAGGTGGGTACTGGGTTCCTCAGAAGGAAAAGATGAATGGCATTCTTGCTGATAAACTTGGGCTCATCTGCAAATAGTATAATCCCATATATACTGAGGGCTAACAATGCACAAACTGCCCTCCACTCTCCCAAGGAGGCCTTCAGGATGGCCTGAGAAGTCAGAAAGTC
This sequence comes from Lathyrus aphaca, assembly GCA_963966055.1. Taxonomy (NCBI): domain Eukaryota; kingdom Viridiplantae; phylum Streptophyta; class Magnoliopsida; order Fabales; family Fabaceae; genus Lathyrus; species Lathyrus aphaca. The sequence continues at coordinate 116,159,969 of OZ014523.1, read as the reverse complement.
TAAGTGCAAACCAGGGATCCCAGCCTTTGTTGTCATGTTCTGCTCAATCAATATAGGCTCTAGGTACAGTGCTTTTGCCACTTCTCCATTGCTGGGAGAAGTCATCTCTGGGTTGAAGGGGACTCCACCCCTGACAGGTACTCCAATCAGTGATGAAAACTCCTCTAACAGAGGTCCTAGCTGAAAGTCTGAAAATGTGAAACATCTCAAGGGAGGGTCATAAAACTGTAGGCAGGTGTGAATCATGCTCCTCTGGGAAGGGTCTAGGTCCATGACCATATCAAGGATGCCTCCATAATGTTCTCTGAATAATGGGATGTGGTCTGGAGTGATAAGTTCCTGGACCTGCCTGATGCCAGCCAGCACAGGCTCAAAGAAATGATATGAAATGTTGCTCTTCCTGGGTGCCATGACTGCTGATGAAGAACTGAAGACAAGTGCTGATGAAGATCAAAACTGGTACTGGAGATGAGCCACTGATAAACTGATGATGAAGGTAACTGAAGCAAACAACTGATGAAGATAGCTGAAGCAGATAGCTGATGAACAGAGGTCTATGCAGATGAAGGGGTCAAAACCAAGCCAGATGTAATGTGGATACCCTGAAAGACAGATAAACAAAGGTTAGATGATGTAATGATGATGTATGCAAATGACATGCAAGGATTTGTGATCAAGCTGGATCTGATTAATTATCTTGATATATAAGGCCCATGTATGTTCAAGAAGTCCAGATGGAGGTTCAGAAATCCAGTAACCAGGGTAGGGGACTCAAATAAAGAGTCACATGTCCAGGGTTAAATCACAAGAACTGTCCAAAATGAGGTACTCTTAAACCAAATAAAAGCAGGGTATGATGTGGCCAATGGTACCTGCAAACCTGTAAACAGCCCATCCCCCTCACAGGTGGTGTTCTAAAACAAGGGTCCTCAGACTTGGATCAGTTATGAGAAGTGTAAACACTTCTAACCTGGAGGTACAGTGTTTACAATAACCATAAAAGATCCTCCTCTAATTCACCTCAGTTTCTGAAGGTCATAATAAAAGGTCATCTAGACTTAGCAGGCTTCCCAGATAGCCCTAGCACTACAGGAAATCTGTAGCACAAAGTTCTCAAGAAGAAACCCACATCTGAACTGTGTTTCATATTCCCGTACCAGACCGAAATGGAATGGGAAAGAACATGAGCCACTCTAGCCTAGGTGTCACTCAGGTCCCAGGTATAGGACCTTAAACTCTCAGTAGAACCCCACCCACCAAGACAGAAGAACAGATCCAGCAATGATAATGACAGTATGAAATATGAAAAACTGTAAAGAAAGCAATAAATAAAGCTGTACATAAAGCAATAAATAAAGCAACTATATAACACAATTAGCACATAACACCCCAGTAAACACAAATCAAACAAGCGCTAGGAGGAACCCACAAAAAGAACCAGAAGCCCTGATTACCGTATAAGGGTCCCCAGCAGAGTCGCCAAGCTGTCGCTCCCACCAAATGACACCTGGTCAGAAGGGGTACAGACGCGAACGGTCGGCGAAGGAGGAGAGAATACACAGGGGTGAACTCAGGAAGACAAGAGTCACCAGCTAGGCATTTTTATCCCGAAGGAAAGGTAATGCTGCATAAACCTAAGAAAGGATATGGATAAGACGGTCGCGAACCAGAGAGACTGAGAAAGGGGGTTGGTTACAACCTGGGAAGGTATTAGCACCCAGATTGTCCGCCGTACTCGACGGGATCCACGCTTAAAAGATTTGTGTTTTAAAGGGGTAGTGTCTGTGCAATTTGTGTATCAAGGCTGGAAAAGAATGCAAGTGTCAGTGTAAAAGAAGAGTGAAGTGTATAAGAGAAGTGTCAGTGTAAGAACAAGAGTAAGAGGCTCAAGATTATGAGGCTTAAAGAATAATGCTGGAAGGAGGGGGAATATACAGAGACTTTTGTTCGATAACTGTTAAGTTATGCCTACGTATCCTCTCGTGCAATGAGGAAGTCAGAACACCGTAGTTCGACTCAAAGAGACTGAAAGATAAATTGACTTGTGAATTGCTTGCTTGTCTATGCTCAAGTGTATGACCTGTCTGGCTCAGGTGCAAAACTGTCTTGCATTAGACGGAGGAAGCAAGTTCTCGGTTAAGAGTGAATGAGATGAAAAAAGAATCCCGGAGTTGACGATTATTGTTTGTTTTTTGTGTTTTCAGTCTTTTATTGCTTTATGAAGTTTGTCATAAATTAATGAGCTTAAGCCTAAACCAATGGATTAGTAAACTCATCACATCCTCTCTCTGATTAGGGGTAATAAGAATACCTTATGCATGAAGTAAGCACTTCACACTTAATTACCATGGTGTAGGATTAAGATCATTAACCTACTTGTGGTTAATTAGATGTTTTTGTTGTTTTTGTTTAGTGTTAAGTAATGAGATTAAGCCATAATCAATGATTTAATGGACTCATTACACCATCCTAATAGAAGGATAATAGATGAGAACACTTAAGCTGAGGAAGGCTCCTCAACTTAATCCATGATTAGGGATTAACCTCATGACAAAACAAAACCTTTATTAAATGGATTTTAGTTAATGGTAAAATTAAGAAGTGGATTTTATGGTTTGTAAGACAACTTGAGGGGGACTTGTCCATTAACACTAGGGTTAGTCCTTCTTAACCAATTAAGGAAGAAATAGAACCCTAATGCAAGGCCCAAGTTACAAGCTTGATGTCTTAGTGATTATTAAGTGGATTTATTAAAGGATTTAAACACATTAAGGTTTTAACAATTAGGATTAAAGTTATACACTCCATCCTAATAGAAGGATGCAGGCATAAGCTTAATCACAAAGCCTTAAAGCCTTTAAGGTTTAGTCCTTGATTATAAGGTGAGAAGAGAAGACTCAAAGATGACACAAAAGCAAAACTATATGGGGGACTAATCAAACCCTAATTATTGTCATGCTTGGATGCTCCTAGGGTTTATGAGGCTTAAGAGAGAAAAATCTTCAAAGAACCACCAAGGAGAGGGGCAGATGAAAGGAGCAAGAAGCAGAGAGAAGCAAAATAACTTGCTTCACTTAAGAAGACAAGTTGCTTGAAGAAAGAAAGTAAGAGAGAACATGAATGAGCAAGATCAATCCAATACACAAGATAAAATGCAGCAAAGATGCAATATAAATGAGAAGAGATTGTGAGAAGTGAAGGCAAATTCACTTCTCAAAACAACTTACCACCTGAAAAGTTAGCAAAAGGAATGCAGTGCAATGCAAAATGAGGTGAAATGTCATGATGCAAACCAAAGTCAGAAGCATTTACATGATGTTAAAGATGCTAAGAGATGATACAAACATAAGGCAAGACATGAGAATGATCATACAAGGAAATGGATGCAGATGGAGCATGCTTTGAACCATGAATGTACATGAAAAGTTATGAAATGCAATGGACATACAACATGGCAAATGAAAGATGCAATGATAAAACATGATTATAATATGTCCTAAGATGTATTATGAGTCATGTGGATGCACAAAATGTCATGTCAAGTCATGGAATGCAAGCAAATGAGAGAAGGATGCAAGGGAAGGTACAAATTAGGGTTACATGCATCATGCAAAGAAAAAATTCAAAACCAGAAGCAAATGACATGATAAAAATTTGAAAATGCAATCAAAGATACCCTAAGCCTATACAAGCTCACTTCCCAAAGGAGAGGATCCAACTCTTAACCTAGTGAAAGTTATGAATTTCCTAAGATTGCTAGGGTTTTGGGGTACCTCATCAAGAAAAATGCTAAACAAATTGAAAATGCAAGATCAAATCAAACCAAATTTATCCTATAAACTACATGCTATGAAGAGTGCAATGCAAGAAGAATCACCATCCAACTCTCAATGGTTAGGCAGAATGAAATTTTTGAAGATTGAACCAAAATATTGCCTTAAAATGAAATTAATTCCAATGAAAATGATCAAAAGGCATCAAGAACAAAAAAGAAATTTGGTTTGAGAGTTGGACAATATTTCTAAATGTTTCTAAATGCAATGTGAATTTTTTTGTGATTTTTAAATACCTAAATGCATTTTTAATTAATTAATTTTCATTAATTAATTAAAAATAAACATTTAAATGATTTAAAAATAATTTTCAGTGCAAAAAATAAAAATAAAAATATTTTTGGGTTTTAAAAATTAATGAAATCTTTGACAAAAAATTTCATAATTTTTAAATGATTTTTGCTATTTTAAATAATTCGTATAAATAAAAATGAAAGAAAATGAATTTAAAATGAAAATAATGGAAAGTAATCCAAAAGGAGGGCCAGGATTTGATCTGGGTTTGGACTGGTTGACTGCGCGCCAGATCCAAAGGCCCAGATTCAAATCTGGTTAATTTTGTTTTATAAATTAATTAAACAGGATTTAAATAATTAATTGGAGATTAGGGTTTTAATGAGACATCCAGGCCATTCATTCACGCACGGGAAAGCACATCTAAGGGTCCATATTCAAAACTCCTAATTAATTACACTTAACCCTAATTAATCTCAGGCGACCGGAGATAAGCTCCGGTCGTCTTCTCCGGCTGCCTCTCTCACCAGAATCACTTAAAACACATCCCCAAGACTCACAAATCTCCATAATCAATCACTCAACAATGGGTAACAAGAATCCATGGCCAAAAACAATTTATATTGACTACACAGTGAGAATCGAAGAAAACAAATTCTAGGGCACAAGTTTCAGGTCAACACCAAATGCTCATTTCTGGCTCATTTTCAAAAATAAATAGATTCCCATGATCAGGGCAACACATAGAACAAGATTCTAACAAGAAATCAAGGTTCTGGAAAATTTGTTCATCATGTTACCTGAGGTTGAGCTTTCAATCCAGGAACTTTCTGCTTGCCTCTCTGCTTCAAAATGGCCCCAATGATCCCCTTGATGAAGCTTTGAAGCTTGGTTGGTGTTTAGAGTGACTGATTTGTGAGTTTGAAGAGGTTCTGTTCAGGGAGGGGGAAAAATCGTATTTTGATTTCAGGGGGTTTCAGGGCAAGGTGAAGGGTCAGGGATGATCAGTGGAACATGCTGAGAGATTCTATGAAGTTTGTTTTGGTGTTTATGTCTTGTGCAGTGAGTTTCAAAGGAAAGTGCATAAGAGGTGAAAACATGGAGCTATGGCTTGGGGGATATTTAAGGCTTGTGTGTGTGTTGTGTTGAGTCCCTTTTGGTCCACTTATCACATTTGGATGGGTCAGAGAAGTTGGTGTGGCACTGTGGGATTGGTATGGGAGTTTTTGCAAAAAGTCCAAGTTAGGTGTACTTGAGGTATGGGCAAGTGTGAGGCTGTGATAGGGGCATGGTTTGGCTCAGCTAAGATCAGGGAGAGCCAAGGAAATGGATTAGAAGCAATGCAGCAAGTGGATTAGGGTTTGTGATAGGTTTTGCAACTTTGTGACTTTTTGGCCCTTTTGTGATTTCTTGATTCATAAGTCATGAAAATGGGCAAACCTTTGGTGCATTCTGACTTTTAGGCATTGGTTTATGTTTGTGCAAAGAATAGAAGTCCATTTGAAATTACAATTTGCCTTGGCAAGAGATTTTGCAACTTTGCCTCTTTGGTACAAAACTTGAAATTATGTGATTTTCTTCAACTTTGACAAGCCATAACTTTTGATCCAAAATGAATTAGAATGAGTTCTTGTACTTTTTGAAAAGGGAATGATCCATTCTACAACTTTCATGACCAAAGTTTTCTCATTTGAAGCTTTTTTGAATCAAAAAGAAAGGGTTGAAAAACTTTCCCAGAATGGCAAGTTTCCATTACAAGTCATTTTCCCAAAATGGCAACTTTGCAAATGGCTTGAAATTCTTCAATTTTGTGAACTTATAACATCTTATATGATCAAATAAAAGTCATACACATTCAAAATGATTAATAACACCCTTTGGTTGGGTCATTGGGGGCCTCAGATGCCCTGATTTTACACTGCCTTGCCCAAGAAGTCAACTCTTGATCAGATGCCTTCCTCATGGAATTTCTTCATGAAAATTGATATGCATGATCCCTATGACATATAGAGACCAATAGAAACAAGAATGACCAAAAAAATTGGGGTTATGGCTTCTGAACCCAAAACCCTAATTTCAAGTCATCTGTGCAGTTAAACCTGGCTCTGCTTCCATGCTCTTCTTAGTTCTTGTGATTCTTTGACTTTCTTGACTTTGTGGGGATATAAGATGATACTTGGACACACATGGACCCCTTTGAAGTGATTGATGACCTTTGGAGTGGCTCAAATGGCTCAGGGATGGCTCAGATCACAAACCCTAGATGCAGATGACTTAGAAACAATGCAGTGAAGCAAATATGCAATATGAGATGCCATGATTGAACTTATGCAAATGAAAAGATCACAAGCCATGGTGTGAGTGGGTGAGGTAAAATTTGGGGTGTTTACACATGTGTGTTCAATCATCATATTATATCCCCTCAAAGTCAAGAAAGTCAAAGAATCACAAGAACTGAGAAAGGCATGGAAGCAGAGCCAGGTTTAACTGCACAGATGACCCAGAATTAGGGTTTTGGTTTTAAAGGCCATAACTCCAAATTATTTGGTCATTCTTGTTTATATTGGTTTCTATATGATATGAGGATCATGCATACCAATTTTCATGAAGAAATTCCATAGGGAAGGCATCTGATCAAGAGTTGACTTCTTGGGCAAGTCAGTGTAAAATCAGGGCATCTGAGGCCCCCAATGACCCAAACAAAGGGTGTTCTTCATCATTTTGGATGTGTATGATCTTTATTTGATCATAGAAGATGTTAGAAGTTCACAAAATTGAAGAATTTCAAGCCATTTGCAAAGTTGCCATTTTGGGAAAATGACTTGTAATGAAAACTTGCCATTTTGGGAAAGTTTTTCAACCCTTTCAAATTGATTAAAAAATGCCTCAAATGAGAAAACTTTGGTCATGAAAGTTGTAGAATGGATCATTCCCTTTTCAAAAAGTACAAGAACTCATTCTAATTCATTTTGGATCAAAAGTTATGGCTTTGCAAAGTTGGATAAAATCATTGAAATTTCACTTTTGCACAAAATGGAAAACTTGCATATTCTCATGGCCAGCCTTTATGTGACTTCAATGTGACCTCTAATCATCATACAAATACAATGCATGACCTAAAAATCAGTTTGGCCCAAGGGATTTCCCATTTCTATGCCTTGATTTTCAAGTAACCATAAGCCATTCTTCATGAAAGTGCAAAGAGGGATTTCTTGCAAAATGATTCTCAAAGGGATTGTATGACCTCTAGCTGGTCTCAAGACATTGCCATGACCTAATGAAGCATCCCACACCAAAAATTCAGCAAGACTTCTCACATATACATGGCCAAAAATCATGAAATGTAACAAGTTGCCATATTGCAAAAACACTTCAAACATGTGATCCATTGCACCCAGCTGTCTTCCCTTGATCCTAGGGCCTTCCTTGACTCAAGCTGAGGCAGGACAAGCCTCAAGATTGCCTCTGACCCGAGCCATGCTTAGAGTACACAATATCTTGACTTTCTTGCATTTTGCCCATACCAATCCCACAGTGCCACACCAACTCTCTGCCCAACCAGAGTATGATATGTGGACATCAAGCAATCCAAAAACACACCATACACAAGCTAAATCCTCCCACATTGCAGCATACACAAAAACTGTCAAAAACTTTTCCCTCTTCGAATCACTCAACACAACCTTCAAACAACCAAAATTTCTTCACCCACAAACCACAAATCATTCATAGAACATAATCCACCCTTTGAAACTGCCTGAATCATCACATATCCAACTCTCCAAATCTGCTACACCAGAACCAAAACCTTTAAACCAGGCCATACAAACTCATTCCAAGCCTCATTTCATCATCCAGAGGTTCATAGGAGGGGATTTGCAGCAAAGGAAAGTCCAGAAAGCTCAGGAATAGGAAGTTCAATCTCAGGTATACTTCATGAACTTTTTTCTCAGAAGCTTGTTTGTAAGTTCATTTATGATTCCTTGAGTTCCCCTGGTCATGGGGATATGTTTATTTTTGAAAATGGTTGAGAAACCACTATGTATGCAAGCTCTGAAATTTTACCCGTGAAAATGTTTTGCTTCGATTCTCTGTGTTCATACTTGGTAAATGATGTTTGATGATGGATTTGAGTTTAGTTTGGATAAGAGAATGTTTCCGGGCAATTAATTTGGGTTGGGGTGGCTTGTAGTGAAAGCTAGGTTTTTGGTTTCGCCGGAGAAGACGACCGGAACACTGTTTCGGTCGCCTGAATTTGTTTAGCCCTAATTGTGTCATTAGTGAGACTTTGAATCTGGACCTTAGATGCTGTTGACCTCCATTGACTTCCGTGCGTGTGTGTGGCCAGGATTTGTCATTAAAACCCTAATCTGTCATTTATTAAATTAACCTAGGTTTAATTAAATATTAAAACAAAATTAGCCAAGTTTGAATCTGGACCTTTGGATCTGGCGCGCAGTCAACTAGTCCAAACCCAGATCAAATCCTGGCCCTTCTTCTGGATTACTTTTCATTATTTTATTTTTAAATTCATTTTCTTTTCATTTTAATTGCACGAATTATTAAAAATAGCTAAAATCATTTAAAAATTATGAAATTTTTTGTCAACGATTTCATTAATTTTTAAAACCCAAAAATATTTTTATTTTTATTTTTTGCACTGAAAATTATTTTTAAATCATTTAAATGTTTATTTTTAATTAGTTAATGAAAATTAATTAATTAAAAATGCATTTAGGTATTTAAAAATCACAAAAAAATTCACATTGCATTTAGAAGCATTTAGAAACATTGTCCAACTCTCAAACCAAATTTCTTTTTAGTTCTTGATGCCTTTTGATCATTTTCATTGTAATTAATTTCATTTTAAGGCAATATTTTGTTCCAAACTTCAAAAATTTCATTCTACCTAACCCTTGAGAGTTGGATGATGATTCTTCTTGCATTGCATCCTTAAAAGCATCTATTTTATAGGTTAAATTTGGTTTGATTTGATCTTGCATTTTCAATTTGTTTAGTATTTTTCTTGATGAGGTGCCCCAAAACCCTAGTAATCTTAGGAAATTCATAACTTACACTAGGTTAAGAGTTGAATCCTCTCCTTTGGGCAGTGAGCTTGTATAGGTTTAGGGTATCTTTGATTGCATTTTCAATTTTTTATCATGTCATTTGCTTCTGGTTTTGGATTTTTGCATTGCATGATGCATGTAACCCTAATTTGTGCCTTCCTTTGCATCCATCTTTCATTTGCTTGCATCCAATGACTTGCCATGACATTTTGTGCATCCACATGATTCATAATACATCTTAAGACATATTAGAATCATGTTTGAGCATTGCATCATCCATTTGCCATGTTTTATGACCATTACATTTCATAACTTTTCATGTACATTCATGGATCAATGCATGCTTCATTTGCATCCTTATGCTTGTTTGATCATTCTCATGTCTTGCCTCATGTTTGCATCATCTCTTGGCATCATTAACATCATGTAAATGCTTCTGACTTTGGTTTGCATCATGACATTTCATCCCATTTGCATTGCATTTCATTTATTTTGGCTAACTTTTCAGGTGGTAAGTTGTTTTGAGAAGTGAATTTTCCTTCACTTCTCACAATCTCTTCTCATCTCTTATGCATCATTGCTGCATTTTATCTTGTGTATTGGATTGAGCTTGCTCATTCATGTTCATCTTACTTTCTTTCTTCAAGCAACTTGTCTTCTTAAGTGAAGCAAGTTGTTTTGCTTTTCTTTGCTTCTTGCTCCTTTCATCTGCTTCCTTCCTGGTGGTTTCTCTGAAGATCTTTTCTTCTTAAGCCTCATAAACCCTAGGATCTCCAAGCATGATAACAATTAGGGTTTGATTAGTCTCCCATTTAGTTTCACCTTTGTGTCATCTTTGAGTCCTCTCTTCTCACCTCATAATAAGGGACTAAACCCTAAAGGCTTTAAGGCTTTGTGATTAAGCTTATGCCTGCATCCTTCTATTAGGATGGAGTGTATAACTTTAATCCTAAGTGTTAAACCCTTAATGTGTTTAAATCCTTTAATCAATTCACATAATAATCATCAAGACATTAAACTTGTAACTTGGGCCTTGCATTAGGGTTCAAATTCTTCCTTAATTGGTTAAGAAGGACTAACCCTAGTGTTAATGGACAAGTCCTTCTCAAGTTGTCTTACAAACCATGAAAATCACTTCTTCATTTTATCATTAACTAAAATCCATCTAATAAAGGTTTTGTTTTGTCATGAGGTTAATCCCTAATCAGGGATTAAGTTGAGGAGTCTTTCTCAGCTTAAATGTTCTCATCTATTATCCTTCTATTAGGATGGTGTAATGAGTCCATTAAATCCTTGATTATGGCTTAAACGCATTACTTAACACTAAACCAAAACCAAAAAAACATCTAAATAATCACAAGTAGGTTTATGATCTTAATCCTATACCATGGTGATTAAGTGTGAGGTGCTTACTTCATACTTAAGGTATTCTCATTACCCCTAATCAGAGGAAGGATGTGATGAGTTTACTAACCCATTGGTTTAGGCTTAAGCTCATTAACTTATGACAAATCCCAAAAATCAATAAAAGATTGAAAACACAAAAACAAACAATAATCGTCTCCTCCGGGATTCTTTTCTCACCTCATTCACTCTTAACCGAGAACTTGTTTCTTCCGTCTAATGCAAGACAGTTTGCACCTGAGCCAGACAGGTCATACACTTGAGCATAGACAAGCAAGAAGTTCACAAGTCAATTTACCTTTCAGTCCCTTTGAGTCGAACTACGGTGTTCTGACTTCCTCATTGCACGAGAGGATACATAGGCATAACTTAACAGTTATCGGACAAAAGTCTCTGTATATTCCCCCTCTTTCCAGCATCATTCTTTTAGTCTCATTGTCTTGAGCATTTCATTCCTGTTCTTGCACTGACACTTCACATATTTCACTTCACATTCTTTTTACACTGACACTTGCATTCTTTCCAGCTTTGATACGCAGATTGCACTGAAACTACCCCTTTAAAACACAAATCTTTTAAGCGTGGATCCCGTCGAGTACGGTGGACAATCTGGGTGCTAATACCTTCCCAGGTTGTAACCAACCCCCTTTCTCAGTCTCTCTGGTTCGCAACCGTCTTATCCATCTTTTCTTAGGTTTATGCAGCATTACCTTTCCTCCGTGATAAAAATGCCTAGCTGGAGACTCTTGTCTTCTGAGTTCACCCTTGTGTGTTCTCTCTCCTTTCGCCGACCATTCGCGTCTGTACCCCATTTGACTTAGCCTCATTTGGCGGGAGCGACAGCTTGGCGACTCTGCTGGGGACCCTTATACTGTAACTAGGGCTTCTGGTTCTTTTTGTGGGTTCCTCCTAGCGCTTATTTGATTTGTGTTTACTGAGGTGTTATGTGCTAATTGTGTTATATAGTTGCTTTATTTACTGCTTTATGTACAGTTTTATTTATTGCTTTCTTTACAGTTTTTCATATTTCATACTGTCATTATCATTGCTGGATCTGTTCTTCTGTCTTGGTGGGTGAGGTTTCATTGAGAGTATAAGGTCATATACCTGGGACCTGAGTGACACCTAGGCTAGAGTGGTTCATGTTCTTTCCCATTCCATTTCGGTCTGGTGCGGGAATATGAAACACGGTTCAGATGTGGGTTTCTTCTTGAGAACTCTGTGCTACAGATTTCCTGTAGTGCTGTGGCTATCTGGGAAGCCTGCTAAGTCTGGATGACCTTTATTATGACCTTCAGAAACTGAGGTGAATTATAGGAGGGTCTTTTATGGTTATTGTAAACACTGTACCTCCGGGTTAGAAGTGTTTACACTTCTCATAACTGATCCAAGTCTGAGGATCCTTGTTCTAGAACATCACCTATGAGAGGGGTTGGGGCTGTTTACAGGTTTGTAGGTACCATTGGCCACATCATACACTATTACTTGTTGTGTTTAAGAATGCTCCACTTTGGACAGTTCTTGTGATTTAACCCTAGACATGTGACTCTTTATTTGAGTCCCCCACCTTGGTTACTGGATTTCTGAACCTCCATCTGGACTTCTTGAACATACATGGACTTTATATCAATACAGTAATCAGATCCAGCTTGATCACAAACCCTTGCATATCATTTGCATACATCCTTATTGCATCATTTAACATTTATTTATTTGTTTTTCAGGGTATCCACATTACATTTTGGCTTGGTTTTGACCCCTTCATCTGCATAGACCTCTGTTTCATCAGCTATCTGCTTCAGCTATCTTCCTCAGTTGTCTGCTTCAGTCATCTTCATCATCACCAACACTAGCCTATCAGTGGCTCATCTCCATTACCAGTCTTGATCCTCATCAGCACTTGTTTTCAGTTCTTCATCAGCAATCATGGCACCCAGGAAGAGCAATATTTCATACCATTTCTTTGAGCCTGTGCTGACTGGCATCAGGCAGGTCCAGGCACTTATCACTCCAGACCACATCCCATTATTCAGAGAGCATTATGGAGGCATCCTTGATATGGTTATGGACCTGGACCCTTCTCAGAGGAGTATGATCCACACCTGCCTACAGTTTTATGACCCTCCCTTGAGATGCTTCACTTTCCAGAACTTTCAGTTAGGACCTCTGCTGGAGGAATTCTCATCATTGATTGGAGTGCCTGTTAGGGGTGGTGTCCCCTTTAACCCAGATATGACTTCTCACAGCAATGGAGAAGTGGCAAAGGCACTGTACCAGGATCCTACTTTGATTGAGCAGAACATGACAACAAAGGCTGGGATCCCTGGTTTGCACTTAGACTTTCTGACTTCTCAGGCCATCCTGAAGGCCTCCTTGGGAGAATGGAGGGCAGTTTGTGCATTTTTAGCCCTCAGTATATATGGGGTTATATTATTTGCAGATGTGCCCAAGTTTATCAGCAAGAATGCCATTCATCTTTTCCTTCTGAGGAACCCAGTACCCACCTTGTTGGGAGATTTCTATTATTCCATTCATCAGAGGAATGAGAAGCAAAGAGGAAAGTTGGTGAGATGCTTTGCTCCTCTATTTCACACCTGGCTGCTCAAACACTTACCCAGGACTGATGCCTTCCTGAATCCTCACCAACAGAAGAATTGGGCTAAGAGACTTATTGCTTTGACTTCAGATGACATCAGATGGTGCACCCAGAGCACCAAAGGCAGGGACATAATAACTAGCTGTGGGCAGTACCCAAATGTACCTCTAATAGGAGTAAAGGGTTGCATCAACTACAATCCTTTGCTGCTTAAGAGACAGCTGGGCTATGCTTTGGTCCACCCTCCTAGAGTGTAAGACTTGGCTGAAACCCTGTATTGTGAGATAAAGCCTAATCTAGCTGTTGTCAGACAAGCATCCTGGGCTTGGGACAACATCCAGACAAAGGGGATGGCCATTCTTGGGAGATGCAATAATATGGCTTCAGCTCAGTATTATGAATGGTCTCATGCTAGAGCTCAGATTTCTGGGATGCCTTTCACCATTGAAGACATACCTGGACCATCCACAGCACAGCCACCAGCCACTGTCAGCTTGGAAGAATTTGAGAAGCTGAAGGAAAGAAATGAGAATCTGTCTCAAGCTCTGAAGAAGACCCTCTGGGAGAGGAGTGATGGTCGTCTAGACATTGAGAGGTTGGAGAAGCTTAAGGTGGAGCATCTGACCAAGATTGAGAAAGCAGAGGACTACATCAAGAAATCAAGAGCTGGAGAACAAATATTGAAGAATTCCTGTAAGGAGGCCCAGTTTCAGAAGGCTAGGACTAATCTCTATCTGCAAGAAAGTCAAGCTAGGTGGGTCAGAATCACTGAAGCTCGTACTCAAGAAGATCAGAGAACTCAAGCTAGGATTGAGCAGTTGGAGGCCAAAGAAAAGAAGCAACAGGAAGCTTTGCTGGCAGCCCAGAAGGAGATTTCGGAGTTGAGGCTTAGGGCTGGTTTGAAGAGGTCAAAGGACCAAGATAGGCACAAGAAGCTGACCACTGCTATTGCCACCAGAAACCTCCTCATCAGAAACATCACGGAGCATCCGGCTGGTCCTGTAACTGAAGCACTCTTGAAGGAGGTTAAGGAGGATGAATTTGGATTAGATGTTTGACATCTTTGCTTGTTGTTATTTCCATTTGATGTACTTTTCTTTTTTATGTTGTATTTTGACCCTTCAGGGGCATATGTTGTAAAAACAAACTATGTATGATCCACCATTTGTAATATATTTGTTAGTTTGTTTCAATGAGTTACTTTTCTCAAGGCAACATCAAAGCATCTTCCTCGGGGTCTGGAAAGGTCAAAACCAAAAGCCAAGCCGGATACCTTGGAAAGCAAATAAGCATACTGCATTACATGCTAACTCTTATTTTGTTTTGTAGGGTTTTTGTCTTTATTTGTTTCTAACACTATTGTGATTCAGGAATTATTGCTCGCCGCCGGGTGTTCCCCCTCAACCGTCCGTACCGGTATCCTACTCGCAACAACCTTCCTGGTATCCAAATGGATCAAGTACAGCAGGACCTGACAGAGGTCAGAACTCAGATGGCTAACGAAAGAGTGGAGATGAGGAATAAAATGGCCCAATTCATGACTGTAATGACTAACTTGGCCCAAAGTCAAGAGAGGTTAAGGGCATTGGTAGAAAGACAAAACCCCGAGGAACCTCATCCTGGGACTGGAGGAACTAGTAATAATGAGGGAGGTCAGCCTCATGTTAACCCACCAGTGTTTGGACCTCATCTAGATCCAGAGGTCAACATCCCAAGGAATGTACCAGGCAACACTGCTGCAGGCAGGATCTTGCAAGAAGATCCTCAAGAGGAGCAGTTTACTGTAATGGGAGCTGGGGATGAAGTTTATGATAGAAGGTTTGATGAAATTGCTGAGAAGTTGAGATCTCTGGAGTCTCAAAATTCCTTAGGCTTCGATGTTATGGATATGGGGTTAGTGGATGGTGTAAGGATTCCCCACAAGTTTAAACCACCGTGCTTCGAGAAATACAATGGAACTTCCTGTCCACGAACTCACTTACAGTCCTTTCTGGGGAGACTTAAAGCATATACCATGGATGAAAAACTGTGGATGTTTTACTTTGAAGACAATTTGACTGGGGCTTCCAGGGAGTGGTATTCACACTTAACCAGAGCTACTATCAGATGCTGGAAGGACCTAGCTGAAGCTTTCATCAGACAGTACCAATACAATCTGGACATGGCTCCTAACAGAACCCTTTTGATGGGAATGTCTCAATCCTCCAGGGAAAGCTTCAGGGAATATGCCCAAAGGTGGAGACAGCTTGCTGCTGCTGTCCAACCACCCATGTCGGAAAGAGAAATGGCCGACATGTTCATGAATACTCTGCAAGGAACATATATTGATAGGCTAGCTGCCTTTTCTTCCACCAGTTTCGCTGACGTAGTCATAACTGGGGAAAGGATTGAAAGCCTTTTGAAGATGGGTAAGATTTCTGATAATGGTGCAAGCTCGTCCAGTAATCCCAGGAAACCTTTTGTGGGACCTCGAAGAACCGGTGAGACAAATGCCATTCATTCCACCAGGGGCAGACCTCAGTATGTCCACAGATCAGTAGCAGTTGTCACTATTCCAGCTCCGATTCCTCAGCAACCAGCATATCAACCACAACAACAACCACATTATCAATAACAAGTTCAGTATCCGCCACAGAGAGCCTACAACAACAACAACAACAATCAACAACAGAGACCTATTCAGCAAAGACCGTCTCAGGCAAACAGGGTAATTGACCCTATCCCTATGCCTTATGCTGCCTTATTGCCACAACTCCTGAAGCTCAACTTGATTGAGTTAAGGACATTGGCACCACCAGATCCCTCCAATCTTCCAAGAAATTATGATGTCAACGCCAGATGTGCTTTCCACTCCAATGCACCTGGCCACAATACTGAGAAATGCAGGGCTTTACAAATGAAAGTGCAAGATCTGGTGGATTCTAAAGCCCTCAACTTTGCACCCCCTCCAAATGTCAACAAGAATCCCATGCCCAATCATGGAGGACCAAGAATTAATGCCATTGAGGAAGACAAGCCATCTTTCTTGATAACCAGTGTTGGACAGATTCGGACACCTCTGGTCGAAATTAAAGCTTAGCTTCTAGAGTACCAGATGTTCCCCGGGTGTGAGCTCGGTTGTGGGTATTGCAACATTGCAGTCAATGGGTGTGATAATTTAAGAAGCGGAATAGATGGTCTTATCAAAAGTGGTACACTTCAGATCACAACAACAGCGCCTACAAATCCAGCAATTCCTTTAACAACGATTCCAGATTCTCCTAGAACAGCAGCAACAATCATTCCGACCGATTCATCCATATCATCAACAATGGCTCCACCCATCACTTCAACGAATCAAATGTTAACAACCCTTTCTTCTACAACGTCAACATCCATTTATCCGGCCGAATCTTCTACAACATCAACAGAAATTAATGAAGATATCTCCGCATTCACCATCTACTATGATCCGTCAAATGTTCCTCCAAACAACAACTTTCAACAACAAACAGTGGCATCTCCTGCCAGATCACCAGTCACCATTTACTACGATCCGCACACCATTTCAGTACCCTCCTCTGCTGCAGTCAATCCAGTTACTATCACGGTACCTGGACCAGTTCCATATGAAAGCAGTAATGCCATACCTTGGCATTATGGCTCTGACCTCTACTGCAACGGGGAGAAAATCACTTTGGATTCTTCAACCTCTTCTCCACAAATTGGTAATGTTGGGGAGGCGGAGCCTTCACCAAAAGCGGACGCCTTTTTGCCTCACAAACACAAAGACCTAATGCCGAAGCAGAAGCTGCTGCCAAAGCAAAAGGAAAGAGTGTGGTATTTGAAGAGCCGGCTGTCAAAGAAACGCAGAAGACATCTTTTGAACAGGATGTAGACGAGTTTATGAGAATCATAAAGAGAAGTGACTACAAGGTGGTGGATCAGCTTCACCAAACTCCCTCAAAAATCTCCATATTATCCCTGTTGATGTGTTCTGAAGCTCACAGGAATGCATTACTGAAAGTCCTGCACGCAGCATACGTGCCAGAGGAGATCACTGTTAATCAGCTAGAAACCGTGGTAGAAAATGTCAATACCAGTCATGGACTGGGTTTTACCAATGCTGACTTAACAACTGAGGGACGTAACCACAACAAGGCTTTACACATTGTAACACGGTGGGAGAACTGACTTTAAGTTATGTTGCGGATAGCAAGAGTCGCCACCGACTTTTATTTTTATCCATAAGGAAAGGTTATAAAAGAACAGGAAAGACCTTTAAGAGAATATTTTGGGTCCGGGGGGTAGGTTATGAAAAGGGAAGGTATTAGCACCCTTTTCATCCATGGTTATCCATGGGCTCTTAGTTACTTAAGCTCACTTTAAATTGTTTTTTTTTTTTTTTTTTGAAAGTGTAGTGTGTGAATAGAAAAATTTTCAGAATAGTTTGATAATAATCCATGTACGGATGTGTAAAAAACTTGTTTGAAAATTTGTTTGAAACTTGTTTTAAAAAAAATAGAGTGAGCAAGTAACTAATAGGTACCTACCCTAACGTTCTAAGTCTTTCTTGTCTTTTATTCTTTCCTTGGTAAGACTATCCCTACTATTAAGGAGTAGGTAGTCTTTACCTTGGATGTTAAGGGACATGGGAGGGACAATCTGGTTATGAAGGCAACTGTGGGGTGTAATAAGCATACGGGAGGGACTATCATCATTTTTCGAAGGGACTCGATTCGTATAGGCAACCATGAGGGACTTGATGATTTTTATTTTTAGGGACTTGCTTTATACACCCCACTTGACCATTATTCGTAGGCAACTTGAGGGATAACCTTAGAAATGTGAGACGACGATTAAAAATCGACTTACGTGTGTGTGAGTGTTTATTTTAATTATCTTTGATTAAAAGTGATCTAGATTTATTTTAATATAACATACATGTTTTTGCACTCCCTAATTACTAACCATAACAAAAATAGTTAAATAATTACAAATTTACATCCAGGAAGCAATTACAACATAATTATAATAAACAAAATAAAGTAAATAGCAACATATAATCAAAATAAATATAAAATATTGGGGTTAGTAAATAATAATAATGAGAAAAATTAAATAAGGTTAGTAGAAATATAGAGTTAGTGAAAATAATTTAAATAATAAGCAAAAAGTTAGTAATAATAAAATAAAAGAGGTTAGTGAATAATAATAAAAATTAATTGAAATAATGATATAAAATTAATAAAGCAAAATAAATAATATAGTTAGTAAAAATAATAATAAGAATAATTAGAAAGAATAAACAAGATTTAGAATAATAAAAATATAATGTGATAATACATAATAATTTAGTTAGTAACAATAATAATAAATAAAATTAATCGAAATTATAATAACAAGATTAATAATTTTTAATATAAACAATTATGTTAAAAGGAAATATAAACAAACAATTATTTTTTTTATTTATAAGTTATTAAGTTATTATAAAATTAAAATATTATAGACTCAATTTAGAATTATTTAGATTATGAAAAAATATTTACATATTACTAATAATAAATCATATTTACAAAATTATTATTAAATAAATATATACATAATATCTATACTAAGAATTAGGAAATAGAAATTATTTAGAAAATAAAAAGTTAGATTTTACAAAATTAAAGTTCATTTTTAAAAAAAATATTTTCTAGGGTTTTGAAAATTAGGGTTAACTTATATACAAAATATATATTTTAACTAATTATATAAAAGATTATCTTAAATAATATAAATAAAGTTTACATTGAGAAATCAAGAATTTTATATTTTTTTTTAGAAAATAATTTTAAGAGTTGGAATACATAATATATACATAATATTATAATATAATGATACAATTTTGATTATTTAAACTAATTAAATTAAATGAAAGAAAATAAAATAAAAAGTAATACAGAAAAGGAACCTGGTGGGATTTGATCCCAAGACCTCACACTTGCAAGCAACAACAACATCCACTGGGCCAGCCAGGCGCAGGTGACAATGACTGAACTTCACTTGGTTTTGTTCTTGATTCACAAAATATCCTGGAAAAATAAAATATGCAAAAGGCCTGGGGAAGGATTGAACCCAGGACCTTATAGTTACACACACGCGCGTCTTACCGCCTGGCTGGGAGAGCCTATCTGGCTATTGAATGGCAAGAACACATAATATATTCAATCTCTTTTTAACCTGAAAAATAAAACAAAATAATGCACTTGGCCAAGAATCGAACCAAGGCCCTTACAACATACACATGCAGAGCTTACCACCAGGACACACGCGCGTGTCTGATAACAAAACAATAAAACATCATAAAATATATTATCATTATTTGAATTTCTGGGCGCGCGGGAACAACCTTCTTCTTCCTTGAGACCTTCGAATTTTCTTGCGAAAATAGCTACAAGTTTTCCTGCGAAAAAATTATTCCCAGCAAAACCTACAAACATCAACAAGCAACAAAACTGTACGATTTTGCAAAATTAAAACCAGCATCCTGATCCAAACATTCACACGATTAATTCTATGTTTTTAGAATTGATTTATGTTTCTTAAATCCAAAGTTCCTAAACCTAAGTCAAAACCCTAACTATGGCATCTTGTGAATTGGCTACGGTTTCTTTGGTTTTCCTATCCAGAAACAAGCTACACAACATCATAAACAACATTAGTCAATCAAAATCCATTCAAATGCAGTGAATCATTGGAATCGAAAAAATGTTTTCAAGTATGAACAATGCTTCGGGTTCATCATATGTGCATGAATTGGATGCATTTGAGGATTGCTTTCGACTCAATGATGACTAAGGAAGCTAGCCATGTCCTTGTTTTACCTTGTAGAGCCTTGAATCTCCAAATCCGAATTTCACTTTTTGAAGGATTTTTGTGTTTTTGAACTTACCTTGAAGCTGCTGGATTTCGTTAGCTAGGGTTATGTTTATGATCTATACTTATATGGGAGTGAATTAGGTCAGAAATATGTCTTCATTGTGTGGAGATTTGGATCCAAAAAGATTGAAAAGATGGTGTCATGAAATTCAAATATTGGCTCATGAATGCTTGCTATTTTTGGAGAGATCACATGATTTCTTTCTCTTTAAGCTTCAATCACTAATTATGATTTTCTAGAAACATTATCCAAATAAAATCCTTAATTTTCATATTTTATTTATATTTAAAATGATTTTTAATGATTTAAATCAAAATAAATAGAAATAAAAATAATAAAAATCAGATTTTAAGTGATTTGGGTCGTGCATAGTGTTAAGAGATGGATTGGATCACAACTTAGCAAGCCCATTTGGAAAGAATTACTTCTAAGCCTCCATTTTCAACATAAACCATCACAAAATTTCCCAACTTTGCAAGGGCACATCTCCCTCAATTTTAAAGGTATGAGGGTGTTCTTGGACTTTTTGGAAAGCTTGAAGAGTCCTCTAAACAACCCCATTGGTTTCAGGTCCATATTATTTACCAATCTCAAGTTATGCCCTTTTGAAGTTGTTGACTTTTTGTTGACTTTTGAAATGACCTATAATGTCTTAGATCATATCTTTCAAATTAAGCATTTTTGGGTTTAACTTTCAACATCAAAATTGTAGAGAATTAAATTTTCTTCAAAATGAGCTTTGGATGGAGACTTGGTGATGAAGTATGTGAAAGTTATGGCTGGTCAAAGTTCAGTTGACTTTTACTGAGGAAACCCTAATTTAGAAACTCCTGATTATTGATGATCTGGAATCTCCTTGATGAATCATGATCAACCCTTGATCAAATGATGAATTTTACTTCATATACTTGATGTTGGCAAAAAATCATGAAGTTTGACTTTGGTTTGACCACAGTTGACCTCAGTTTGACTTTTTAACTGCATTGACTGATTTTGACTTGTCTGATCATCTGACTGAGCAAACTTTTGAGAAAAGTCTTGAAACTTGTCATGGGGGTTCTTATACACATATAAGATGTTATGAAACTCACTTGAGGTATTGGAAGTCCATTTAGCCTGATTAAAGTCAAAACCCTAGTTTTGGATGCCCTGCTTAGGAGGTGCATTATTTAAGGGCATTGTCAACTTCTTTGACCCATTGTGAACTTTGTGAACCTTGTGAATCTTCATAAGATGTCTTGTGATACTCATGGGAGGTATTTTGAAGCTTGTGAACCTTGTGAACCTCATGAAGTGGCTTTGTAGACCTCATGAACCTCAGGAAAGCTTTGTAATCATTATGGAATTTGTGAACCTTATGAACCTTCAAGAAATAACTTGTAGACTTCTTGAACCTCATGAAAGGTCTTGTAAATGTTGAGAAACTTGTGAACCTTGTGAATCTTCTTAGAACACAAAGTCTTGTACTGTGAGGGCAAATTTTGGGGTGCAACAGCTGCCCCTGTTCAATTTTCTGAAACCTGAGGGGTTAGATTGGTATATTTGCCAGTCGTAACCTGGAAGGTTGAAGGGGATTGAACACAAAAGCCCAAAAATTTGCACTCATCAGCCTAGAGTGATATTGATGGTTGGTTGAACATGATTGAGTGGGCTTAAAGATGCCACTAGGGGAAAGTTCTTCAGCAGTATAATGAGAGCTGTCAGGAGTCTGGAGTAATATTGATGTAACAGCATGTCTTCGTGAGGATAGAGCAATCAATAATGATAACCCTAAAGCAGTCTTGAAGTAGTAAATCTGACCTCAGGAGGATAGAGCAATCAATAGCTCTAAAGCAGTCTTGAAGTAGTAATATGACCTCAGGAGGATAGAGCAATCAATAGCTCTAAAGCAGTCTTGAAGTGATAATATGACCTCAGGAGGATAGAGCAATCAATAGCTCTAAAGCAGTCTTGAAGTAATAATTTCAGGAGGATTGAGCCATTAATAATGATAACTCTAAAGCAGTCTTGAAATAATAATGTGATGTGTCTTCAGGAGGATAGAGCAATCAATAATGATAACCCTAAAGCAGTCTTGAAGTAATAATTTCAGGAGGATAGAGCAATCAATAGCTCTAAAGCAGTCTTGAAATAATAAGGTGATTTCAGGAGGATAGAGCAGTCAGTAGCTCTAAAGCAGTCTTGAAGTCATGAGAAGTTATCAGGAGGATAAAGTAACCCTGAGGTTACAATAAAGCAGTCCCAAAATAATAAGAAGCTCATCAGGAGGATAAAGTAACCCTGAGGTTACAATAAAGCAGTCCCAAAGTAATAAGAAGCTTATCAGGAGGATAAAGTAACCCTGAGGTTACAATAAAGCAGTCCTAAAGATCATTTGTTTGTTGGATAATTAACTTGAAAACAAGGCAGCGTTTGTATAATAACATTAGTTTATGCTTGATGTATGCATGTATGATATGATGCACTTAGGTAATGTACTATATGTCTATGGATATATATGTTATGGTATGATGTAAATGATGTATGTATGATATGATACTGCCGGAAGCGTCTGGATATCTTGTAAAACAACTGCTGGCCAGGGAAAATAAATCCCGATTCGTTGTTGAAGAATATATAACCCTCCGTCTGCTGGGGATAACAAAGTATAGATAACCTCCCGTATGCTGGGGATGGTAAGGTATATATAACTTCCCGTATGTTGGGGATGGTAAGGTATAGATATAACCTCCCGTTGTTGGGGATGGTAAGGTATATATAACCTCCCCTTGTTGGGGATGGTAAGGTATATATAACCTCCCGTCTTCGTTTGATGGTAAGGTAGAGATAGCATCCCGTCTTCGTTCGTCGTGCCCTTATTGGAAAGTAATTTCCCGAATATCCGTATGAGGATAAAAGAGATGGATATAAATTCCAGGGGAGATAAGACTTTATGAAGATGGATTAGTCCTACTGAGGGTTTGTAACTGTCTTGTAAAGGTGAACCGGCGAAGCTTTGTTGAAATCCTCCCCCCCGTTCGTCCTTAGTAAATACTATTACTGCATTTTCATGCATTTCTGGTAAACATTAATCATATTCAAAAGCATACATACATTCAAACACAATCAATGGACGTTTCGCTTATGTAAATAGGGTAAAAGTAAATCTGGATTCAAAAGATGGAATTTATTTATATCAAAAAGTGATCCATACACGGGTAAATTTGTACAAGGAGACATAAACCCTAGTAAGAGGATTTTGCCATAAAGTTTTACAAAAAGAATTAGCTATGTGGGAAACAATCCTATTGAGTTTCAATTCTACTATTGCCACTCAAGTATCTCATCTTCTTGCTGTTGAGACGGAAACGATTGAATTGAGCTTTATCTGTTCGAGCTTGAATAAGTAGTACAACTGGTTGCAGTTTCCTGGGTGATCCAAACGAGACATAGTCATACGCTTTAATCCCTAACTTTTGCCTGGATTGCCCTTTCAGGTTTTCAATCCACCGGGATACCCTTTTTTTCCCAAGCCGCCTTTTCAGGTTTTCGACTTGCCGGGTGTACATCTTTTTTATATATATCCCTAATTTTTGCTCAAACCCTTTTGGTTTGCCGGGATGCCCTTATTTTTGCCTAGGCCTGTCAACCTAGCGGGTCTCTTTTTATGCGTAGTATTTTTTAACTATGTCTGCGTTTACAGGCTGTGGGAAGTCCTCCCCATCCATTGTAGTCAGTATCATGGCACCTCCTGAAAATACTGTCTTGACTACAAATGGTCCTTCATATGTTGGAGTCCACTTGCCCCTAGGATCACCCTGTGGTAGTATGATACGCTTGATTACCAAGTCCCCAGTCTGATATACCTTTGGCTTAACCTTCTTGTTAAAAGCTTTGATCATCCGTTTCTAGTACATCTGGCCATGACAAACTGCTGCTAACCTCTTCTCATCAATCAAATTTATCTGGTCCAGTCGAGTCTGAATCCACTCATCTTCATCCAAACCTGCATCCTTCATAATTCTCAAGGAAGGAATCTGAACTTCAATGGGCAGAACTGCTTCCATACCATAAACTAAAGAGAATGGGGTTGCCCCTGTTGAAGTACGTATCGTAGTACGATAACCATGAAGAGCAAACGGTAACATCTCATGCCAATCTTTGTAAGTAACAGTCATTTTCTGTATGATCTTCTTGATGTTCTTATTAGCAGCCTCAACTGCCCCATTCATCTTTGGACGATACGGAGAAGAGTTGTGATGCTTAATCTTGAACTGCGTGCAGAGATCAGTAATCATAGTGTTGTTCAGATTAGAGCCATTGTCAGTGATAATCCTCTCAGGGATGCCATACCTACATATGAGATTATTCTTAATGAATCGAGCCACAACATTTTTTGTAACAGATGCAAATGAAGCTGCCTCCACCCACTTCGTGAAGTAATCAATAGCAACCAGGATGAAACGATGCCCATTAGAAGCAGTAGGTTTGATCTCACTAATCATATCAATGCCCCACATGGCAAAGGGCCAAGGAGCAGTCAACACATTCAATGGTGATGGAGGTACATGTACTTTGTCAGCATAAATTTGACATTTGTGACAAGTTCTGGAGTGTTGATAGCAATCAGCTTCCATGGTAGACCAATAGTAACCTGCTCTCAAAATCTTTTTTGCCATGGTATGGCCACTAGAATGAGTGCCAAAGGTCCCATCATGCATCTCTTCCATAATCTCAATTGCTTCCTTCTTATCCACACAACGAAGCATAGTTGAATCATGATTGCGCTTATACAGAATGCCATTACTCAGAAAGAACTTAGCAGAAAACCTTCTCAGAAACTTCCTATCTTTGACAGATGCCCCTTCAGGGAATTCCTGAGATTCAAGATATCTTTTCACTTCATAGAACCAAGGCTTCTCCTCTGCCCCTTCAGTGTCAATCTCATTGCAGTATGCAGGCTTCTCAAATCTATCAATGGTAATCTTAGGAGCTTCATCATCCCAACTGATCTCAAACATGGATGCCATGGTGGCCAATGCATCTGCCAATTGATTTTCTCTCCGTGGAATGTGTCCAAAGGTAATTTCTTTGAAATGTGGGATCAAAGACAACACATGCTCTCTGTAAGGAATGAGGTTATCATGCTTGGTATCCCAATCTCCTTTAATCTGACTTACTACCAGGGCTGAATCTCCATACACATCAAGGAACTGAATCTTCATATCAATAGCAGCTTTAATACCCAGGATACATGCCTCATATTCGGCCATGTTATTGGTACAATGGAAACAAAGTCTAGCAGTAATCGGGGTATGACAACCTTCAGGGGAACTAATCACAACACCAACACCATTACCAAGTGCATTAGAGGCACCATCAAAAACCATAGTCCATCGGGATCCTTGTTCAGGTCCGTCATATTGTCCAGGTTCTTTGGTAATAATCATAATGTCTTCGTCAGGGAACTCAAAACTCATTGACTGGTAATCATCCACTGCTTGATGAGCCAAATGATCAGCAACAACACTTCCTTTAATGGCCTTCTGAGTAGTATACTGTATGTCATATTCTGTCAAGATCATTTGCCATCTTGCAATTCTTCCGGAGAGAGCAGGTTTCTCAAATATGTACTTGATTGGATCCATCTTCGAAATCAATAAGGTAGTATGGGTCAACATATACTGTCTTAGTCGGCGAGCAGCCCATGCCAAAGCGCAGCAAGTTTTCTCGAGCAGTGAGTATCTTGTTTCACAGTCGGTAAACTTTTTGCTAAGGTAGTATATTGCCTGCTCTTTTCAACCAGACTCGTCATGTTGCCCCAACACACACCCCATTGAGTTGTCTAACACTGTTAAGTACATAATCAAGGGTCTTCCATCAACTGGTGGCATCAAAATTGGTGGCTCTAGTAGATATCTCTTAATTTCATCAAAGGCAGTTTGGCACTCATCATTCCATTCCATCACCTGATCTTTCTTCAACAACTTGAAGATTGGCTCACAGATGGTAGTTAATTGGGAAATAAATCTTGCAATGTAGTTCAATCGTCCCAAGAAACCTCTAACCTCCTTCTCAGTACGGGGAGCTGGCATCTCTCGTATAACTCTCACTTTTGCAGGATCCACTTCAATACCTTTGCCACTGACAATGAAACCCAGGAGCTTTCCAGATCTAACTACAAAAGTACACTTGTTTGGGTTCAATCTCAACTTGTATTTCTTCAACCTCTCAAACAACTTGTGCAGATGATCAAGATGTTGCTCTTCATTCTGAGATCTGGCTATCATATCATCTACATATACCTCTATCTCATGATGAATCATATCATGAAACAAAGCCACCATAGCACGCTGATATGTTGCCCCTGCGTTCTTCAAACCAAATGGCATCACCTTATAACAAAAAGTGCCCCACTGTGTCACAAATGTTGTCTTCTCCATATCTTCAGGTGCCATCTTGATCTGATTGTAACCAGAGAAACCATCCATGAAAGAGAATACCTTATGCTGAGCAGTGTTGTCTACCAGAATATCAATATGAGGAAGTGGGAAGTCATCTTTAGGGCTAGCCTTGTTCAGATCTCTGTAGTCTACACACATACGTACCTTACCATCTTTCTTAGGAACTGGTACCACATTTGCAACCCACTGAGGATAAGAAGTCACTGCTAAGAACCCTGCATTGAACTGTTTCATTACCTCTGCCTTGATCTTTTCTGACATTTCAGGACGCATACGACGAACTTTCTGCTTCTTTGGACGACAATCTTCTTTCACTGGCAAACGGTGAACCACAATGTCTGTATCCAATCCTGGCATATCTTCATAAGACCAAGCAAAGATCTCTACATAGTCACGTAGCATCTGAACCAACCTGTTCTTGACACTGTCCTCTAAATCAGCCCCTATCTTAACCTCTTTTCTGTTTTCTTCAGTTCCTAGATTCACAACTTCGACTGGCTCTTCATGTGGCTGTATAGCTTTCTCTTCTTGTTGTAACAACCTAGCAAGCTCTACAGGTATTTCACAATCGTCCTCATTTCCGTCTTCAGTTTGATAGATCGGATTCTCGAATTTGTAATTGGCAATAGTAGAACTGTTATCAACAGGATCCAGAGTGGATGAGGATCTGCATTTTAGTGATGTGGGTGTGTGTAAGAACACATAGCTGATAAAACGAAAATAAAAGAAAAGAAAAACAAGGAACACAATATTTACGAAAACGAAACGTCCACTGATTTTATTGAATGAAGTATGCAAATGAAATGACAACCCGTAACAAGCACACCATAGTGCCCCGGGTAAGGCACATGGCTTGAAAGTTTTAATTGTTCCAGAAATTACAAATTTAAAACATAACACAGTAATAGTATTTACTCCTGACTAAAGGAGATAGGGATAACATCTTCAGCTTTCCAATTATTGAGTCCAGCGCCCACAGTAGGAAAAATCCATGCATCCACGTTGTAGTCTTCATCATAGTCTCCCACAGCATTGATAACCCCTTGATTGGTAATACGAGCAGCACGAGCATGACGAACAGCTTTCTGGGACTCTGCAGTGAAACCCAAACCAAACTTGTCAGACTTGTATGGAATATTAGGAAGCTGACCCCAAATAGTACAACCACCTTCATCCACCACAGCTCTAGCGTCATTGAGGGAGGCCATTGCCATTGTTGGAGGTTTTCTGATGACCACAGGAACTTTCTTCACAGCAGGAGGAGCTACACCATCATTAACAACCCAGGGAATCACTTCAAATGACTGACACGGGGTTTCAATGTATTCTCCTTCCACTTCCAGATACTTGAAGGTATTGACATGGCTGACAAAGTATTCTTCCTCTCCATAGACAGTAACAACCTTTCCATTCACCGGATATCTCAACTTTTGGTGCAATGTAGAGGTCACAGCTCCTGCCCCATGGATCCAGGGACGACCAAGCAGACAAGAGTATGAAGGACGAATATCCATCACATAAAATGTAGCAGTAAACACCTGAGAACCAACTTGAATTGGAAGATCAATTTCCCCATGCACTACTCTTCTAGAACCATCAAAAGCCTTTACCACAATATTACTGGGTTTCAGCACAGTATCTTCAGGACTCAGCTTGTTCAGGACTTCTTTAGGCAACACATTCAGAGAGGAACCATTGTCTATCAGCACATGAGACAGGGTGGTGCCCCTGCATTCAATTGAAATATGCAAGGCCCTGTTATGATCTCTTTTGGCAGGGGTCAAGTCAGCATCAGAAAATCCTAACCCATTGTCATAGGTTAGGTGGGCAACACAGTTTTCAAATTGGTCCACAGAAATTGCACTGGGTACATGAGCCATCTTCAGAAACTTGATCAATGACTTGGCATGAGCCTCAGAACATAATAATAGGGAGAGCATAGAAATCTTTGAGGGAGTATGCCCCAACTGATCAACAATGTCATAATCACTCTTGCGAATGATCTTCAATACTTCTTCCATCTGCTTAGAGAGATCATCAGCAGCTGGCACATCAGTAGATACAGATTCAATAACAGGACCCTTGCCCCGAGCATCAGTGGTGGAAGTAGCAGCAGGAGTAACTGCATTCTTGGAAGTATCTGGAGGAGAGAAGACTCTTCCACTACGAGTGATTTTGCTAGATCCAGCAATATTATCAATGTCAACAGGCACATCAGGTAAAGGCTCCTGCTTGACACCATGGATGTAAACATCAGACCCATAGTGCCAAGGCACAGCTTTGTCAGATGTATAAGGAATAGGACCAGGAGTGGTAATGATCAGAGGAGCCACTCTGGCTTCAGCAACAACTTTCACAGGACCTTCAGCAGTAATCTTGATTGGGCCCTGATGAGTGATTTTGATGGGACCCTTTGAAGTGATTCTCACCGGTACTTTGTCAACCATATCAACCTCTTCAATCTTCTTACCCCGAGTCAGATGATCCACCATACCTTCTACAGATGCTGGTCTTCTTTCAAACACTATAGTATACTTATCCATGAGACGTTGAATTCCATCTCTCAAAATGAAGCAACTATCCGGCTTATAGGTACAATACAGACAATCTTCACGACAACCTGGAAAGATCCCAACTTGTACTAACCTCTTTTTGATAACAGACAATGGTGTGCTCAACTCCATAACTGAATAGACATGCAGATCTTCATCAATGTCTTCATCAATGGCATTGACAGTCTTCTCGTGATTTGGCATTGGAGCTGTAATCACATTTGGAGTACCTGGTGGATCAAACTCAATTTCTCCAGCATCAATCATATCTTGAATTTTGTTCTTCAAGACCCAGCAGTTATTAGTATCATGTCCTGGACAGTTTGAATGATATGCACATCGTGCATTGGGATTGTACTTGGGAGATGTAACATTGGGATTCTGAGGAGCCTCCCTCGGGGTAATAAGTTCAGCCTTCAACAAGTGTTGCAATGCCTGAGCCATTGACATGTTGATCTTCGTGAACTGTCTTCTAGCCCTCTGTTGGTTGCCTTGAGGCTGCTCTGTTGTTGCAGGAGTTGGATTTGAAATATGAACTACACTAACAGACTGATGCCTTCTGTTACGATCAGGTTGACCATAAACAGCATTGGATTCTTTCTTCCCAGTGGGAGGCTTCTTTGCAGCACCTGATGAAGAAGTGCCCACTTGGATTTTACCACTCTTGATACCATTCTCTACCCGCTCTCCTGTCATGATCAACTCAGTGAAGCCAGATGATGAACTTCCAATGAGATGACTGTAAAACGGACCATTCAGCGTACACATGAACATATCAACCAATTCCCTGTCAGTCAAAGGGGGTTGAACTCTTCCAGCTAAGTCTCTCCACTTCTGAGCATACTCCTTAAAACTTTCTTTGGCACCCATAGACATACTCTGAAGCTGCATGCGAGTGGGGGCTAAGTCAGCATTGTATTGGTATTGCTTATAGAAAGCTTCAGCAAGATCATTCCAGTCTCTGATGTTGACACTCTCCAACTGATAATACCACTCCAACTGAGCTCCAGATAAACTCTCTTGAAAGAAGTGGATCCACAACTTCTTGTCAGCAGTGTGAGGTTGGATCCTTCTGACATAAGACCTCAGATGCAGCTTGGGACAAGAGACCCCGTTATAAACAACAAAGGTAGGAACCTTGAAACCAATGGGTATGACTACCCCAGATATCAGACTCAAATCCTCAAAATCCAGCCCAGATGACTTCTACAACTCCATGGCATCCATCCTATCCACCAGCATCTTGAATTTGTCTTCATTAGACTCATGGTAATAATTAGCCTCAGAATCAGAGTCCCCCATTGTGTGGTGGAGACTGCCTACCTCTTGCTCAGATTCCTCAGATTCATAGTCTTCAACTGGTTCCTTGGTCTTGGCAAGACCTTTGAACCTTCTTCCCATGTTGATCAACCCAGCATACCTTCTAGTCTTCTTAGTCTTCTTGGCCAGCAGTGTCTTCAATTCATCCTGTCCCTTGGATAGGTTCAGGATTAGCTCTTGGAACTGTGCATTCTGTGCCTGAAGATCCTTAACTGATTGTTCGAGAGCCATTGCTGAAATAAACAGCGAGAAGATGAGAAACCTGTGCACAATATAAACCTGTGATGCAATGATATGGTATGCAAATGCGTATGCAATGTTTTCAAGGACCGCAGGATTTAAATTTGCTTAGACAAACACGAAAGTAAACTTTTATTAGTAATAACTTTGTTTTGCCTTTTAGGCTTACAAAAAATGAAATACAAAAGATGGGGTTTTAAGTCTCCCATGGACGTTTCCTCTTTGTGTTGAGGTATGAGTTGAGATTCCGTTCCTCGTGAAGTTGCTTTGTTAGCTCCAGAATTCTTTCCTGACTTACTTTGTAATGAGTCTCTTACAAAATTGGTCCTGATGGTGTTTCTACGAGCAAAAGCCATGCCCTACAACAAAGAACAAAGATAAATCCCTTGGTCCTTGAAATGGTTAGTGAAAATGCTATGCTTATGATGCATGATGATGTCATGATGTTATGCTCAATCACAAACATGTGGCACACACAAACAAATCACACAATAGCCCTAGGTTTGAAGGCTTGCATGAGGTTTAAAGGTAAGTACCCTCCCCTAAAGTTAGATGGTTCATCCTATCCTATAAAAGTAACCAGGTTCTAAGGGATCTCAATATCATTGATCCTTCACAAGGGTGGTTGCTCAGAAGGCAACTTACTTGCCAACCAAAACCCTCCAAGTTTAAGATCTCAATGAGTGTAGCATCGAGTGTCAACCAACTTCAGTCTGCACCAAAGCCGGTTACCTCACTACTTTCTAAAGGCCAAGATGAGTTATCTAGGGTTCTAAAAGTTAGTTAGTGCATTGACAACATATGGCAGCCTCAATATTATCCTCAACTTGACTTAAGGAATATAAGCACCAACCAAGAAGTCGCACTAACTATGGCCACCAGATCAACCGTATCGATATACGTCGTACAGTTTCCTTGGTCTATTGCCATTTACCTAAGGTACATTAGATCCGGGTTAGGACCTTTCACACATAAGAGCACCCCAACAAGTAATATAAATCAAACAAGGCAAGCAATTCAAAGTGATCTTAATTCCTAAGGGTACCCCTCTTAAAATAGATCCCCAGCAGAGTCGCCAGTTCTGTAACACGGTGGGAGAACTGACTTTAAGTTATGTTGCGGATAGCAAGAGTCGCCACCGACTTTTATTTTATCCATAAGGAAAGGTTATAAAAGAACAGGAAAGACCTTTAAGAGAATATTTTGGGTCCGGGGGGTAGGTTATGAAAAGGGAAGGTATTAGCACCCTTTTCATCCATGGTTATCCATGGGCTCTTAGTTACTTAAGCTCACTTTAAATTGTTTTTTTTTTTTTTTTGAAAGTGTAGTGTGTGAATAGAAAAATTTTCAGAATAGTTTGATAATAATCCATGTACGGATGTGTAAAAAACTTGTTTGAAAATTTGTTTGAAACTTGTTTTAAAAAAAATAGAGTGAGCAAGTAACTAATAGGTACCTACCCTAACGTTCTAAGTCTTTCTTGTCTTTTATTCTTTCCTTGGTAAGACTATCCCTACTATTAAGGAGTAGGTAGTCTTTACCTTGGATGTTAAGGGACATGGGAGGGACAATCTGGTTATGAAGGCAACTGTGGGGTGTAATAAGCATACGGGAGGGACTATCATCATTTTTCGAAGGGACTCGATTCGTATAGGCAACCATGAGGGACTTGATGATTTTTATTTTTAGGGACTTGCTTTATACACCCCACTTGACCATTATTCGTAGGCAACTTGAGGGATAACCTTAGAAATGTGAGACGGCGATTAAAAATCGACTTACGTGTGTGTGAGTGTTTATTTTAATTATCTTTGATTAAAAGTGATCTAGATTTATTTTAATATAACATACATGTTTTTGCACTCCCTAATTACTAACCATAACAAAAATAGTTAAATAATTACAAATTTACATCCAGGAAGCAATTACAACATAATTATAATAAACAAAATAAAGTAAATAGCAACATATAATCAAAATAAATATAAAATATTGGGGTTAGTAAATAATAATAATGAGAAAAATTAAATAAGGTTAGTAGAAATATAGAGTTAGTGAAAATAATTTAAATAATAAGCAAAAAGTTAGTAATAATAAAATAAAAGAGGTTAGTGAATAATAATAAAAATTAATTGAAATAATGATATAAAATTAATAAAGCAAAATAAATAATATAGTTAGTAAAAATAATAATAAGAATAATTAGAAAGAATAAACAAGATTTAGAATAATAAAAATATAATGTGATAATACATAATAATTTAGTTAGTAACAATAATAATAAATAAAATTAATCGAAATTATAATAACAAGATTAATAATTTTTAATATAAACAATTATGTTAAAAAGAAATATAAACAAACAATTATTTTTTTTATTTATAAGTTATTAAGTTATTATAAAATTAAAATATTATAGACTCAATTTAGAATTATTTAGATTATGAAAAAATATTTACATATTACTAATAATAAATCATATTTACAAAATTATTATTAAATAAATATATACATAATATCTATACTAAGAATTAGGAAATAGAAATTATTTAGAAAATAAAAAGTTAGATTTTACAAAATTAAAGTTCATTTTTAAAAAAAATATTTTCTAGGGTTTTGAAAATTAGGGTTAACTTATATACAAAATATATATTTTAACTAATTATATAAAAGATTATCTTAAATAATATAAATAAAGTTTACATTGAGAAATCAAGAATTTTATATTTTTTTTTAGAAAATAATTTTAAGAGTTGGAATACATAATATATACATAATATTATAATATAATGATACAATTTTGATTATTTAAACTAATTAAATTAAATGAAAGAAAATAAAATAAAAAGTAATACAGAAAAGGAACCTGGTGGGATTTGATCCCAAGACCTCACACTTGCAAGCAGCAACAACATCCACTGGGCCAGCCAGGCGCAGGTGACAATGACTGAACTTCACTTGGTTTTGTTCTTGATTCACAAAATATCCTGGAAAAATAAAATATGCAAAAGGCCTGGGGAAGGATTGAACCCAGGACCTTATAGTTACACACACGCGCGTCTTACCGCCTGGCTGGGAGAGCCTATCTGGCTATTGAATGGCAAGAACACATAATATATTCAATCTCTTTTTAACCTGAAAAATAAAACAAAACAATGCACTTGGCCAAGAATCGAACCAAGGCCCTTACAACATACACATGCAGAGCTTACCACCAGGACACACGCGCGTGTCTGATAACAAAACAATAAAACATCATAAAATATATTATCATTATTTGAATTTCTGGGCGCGCGGGAACAGCCTTCTTCTTCCTTGAGACCTTCGAATTTTCTTGCGAAAATAGCTACAAGTTTTCCTGCGAAAAAATTATTCCCAGCAAAACCTACAAACATCAACAAGCAACAAAACTGTACGATTTTGCAAAATTAAAACCAGCATCCTGATCCAAACATTCACACGATTAATTCTATGTTTTTAGAATTGATTTATGTTTCTTAAATCCAAAGTTCCTAAACCTAAGTCAAAACCCTAACTATGGCATCTTGTGAATTGGCTACGGTTTCTTTGGTTTTCCTATCCAGAAACAAGCTACACAACATCATAAACAACATTAGTCAATCAAAATCCATTCAAATGCAGTGAATCATTGGAATCGAAAAAATGTTTTCAAGTATGAACAATGCTTCGGGTTCATCATATGTGCATGAATTGGATGCATTTGAGGATTGCTTTCGACTCAATGATGACTAAGGAAGCTAGCCATGTCCTTGTTTTACCTTGTAGAGCCTTGAATCTCCAAATCCGAATTTCACTTTTTGAAGGATTTTTGTGTTTTTGAACTTACCTTGAAGCTGCTGGATTTCGTTAGCTAGGGTTATGTTTATGATCTATACTTATATGGGAGTGAATTAGGTCAGAAATATGTCTTCATTGTGTGGAGATTTGGATCCAAAAAGATTGAAAAGATGGTGTCATGAAATTCAAATATTGGCTCATGAATGCTTGCTATTTTTGGAGAGATCACATGATTTCTTTCTCTTTAAGCTTCAATCACTAATTATGATTTTCTAGAAACATTATCCAAATAAAATCCTTAATTTTCATATTTTATTTATATTTAAAATGATTTTTAATGATTTAAATCAAAATAAATAGAAATAAAAATAATAAAAATCAGATTTTAAGTGATTTGGGTCGTGCATAGTGTTAAGAGATGGATTGGATCACAACTTAGCAAGCCCATTTGGAAAGAATTACTTCTAAGCCTCCATTTTCAACATAAACCATCACAAAATTTCCCAACTTTGCAAGGGCACATCTCCCTCAATTTTAAAGGTATGAGGGTGTTCTTGGACTTTTTGGAAAGCTTGAAGAGTCCTCTAAACAACCCCATTGGTTTCAGGTCCATATTATTTACCAATCTCAAGTTATGCCCTTTTGAAGTTGTTGACTTTTTGTTGACTTTTGAAATGACCTATAATGTCTTAGATCATATCTTTCAAATTAAGCATTTTTGGGTTTAACTTTCAACATCAAAATTGTAGAGAATTAAATTTTCTTCAAAATGAGCTTTGGATGGAGACTTGGTGATGAAGTATGTGAAAGTTATGGCTGGTCAAAGTTCAGTTGACTTTTACTGAGGAAACCCTAATTTAGAAACTCCTGATTATTGATGATCTGGAATCTCCTTGATGAATCATGATCAACCCTTGATCAAATGATGAATTTTACTTCATATACTTGATGTTGGCAAAAAATCATGAAGTTTGACTTTGGTTTGACCACAGTTGACCTCAGTTTGACTTTTTAACTGCATTGACTGATTTTGACTTGTCTGATCATCTGACTGAGCAAACTTTTGAGAAAAGTCTTGAAACTTGTCATGGGGGTTCTTATACACATATAAGATGTTATGAAACTCACTTGAGGTATTGGAAGTCCATTTAGCCTGATTAAAGTCAAAACCCTAGTTTTGGATGCCCTGCTTAGGAGGTGCATTATTTAAGGGCATTGTCAACTTCTTTGACCCATTGTGAACTTTGTGAACCTTGTGAATCTTCATAAGATGTCTTGTGATACTCATGGGAGGTATTGTGAAGCTTGTGAACCTTGTGAACCTCATGAAGTGGCTTTGTAGACCTCATGAACCTCAGGAAAGCTTTGTAATCATTATGGAATTTGTGAACCTTGTGAACCTTCAAGAAATAACTTGTAGACTTCTTGAACCTCATGAAAGGTCTTGTAAATGTTGAGAAACTTGTGAACCTTGTGAATCTTCTTAGAACACAAAGTCTTGTACTGTGAGGGCAAATTTTGGGGTGCAACACACATCACTCTAGAATGCAAGGGTGTTGTTCTATCTCATGTACTGGTGGACACTGGGTCGTCACTCAATGTTCTACCAAAGAAAGCCTTAGTGAAGCTGGAATATGATGGCTTGGCATTGCGTCCGAGTAATTTGGTGGTGAGAGCATTCGATGGCTCTAAAAGGTCAGTGCTTGGGGAGATTGATCTGCCTGTGATGATTGGCTCGCAGACTTTTAAGATTACCTTCTATGTGATGGACATTCAGCCGGCCTACAGCTGGTTGTTGGGTAGACCCTGGATCCATGCCGCTGGCGCTGTTACGTCTACCCTTCACCAGAAGCTGAAATTCGAGTGGGAGGGCCAGATCATCACCATCTGTGGGGAAGAAGACATCTTTGTTAGCCATCTGGCTACGTACAAGTACATAGAGATGGATGGAGAAATCCATGAAACTATGAGCCAGGGATTTGAGGCCCTGAACATTAATGAAGCATCTGCTGTACTGAGAACCTCCATAACGTCTTATCAACAAGCCAGGAAGGTTGTTGAAGAGGGTACTGCCCAAGGCTGGGGCAAGCTGCTGCCCGTGGAAAAGAAGGAAGACAGATTTGGGTTGGGTTACAAACCAACTCAACAAGATCAACCAGAGGCTGCCAAGAAGCCCAACTTTGTCAGCGGGGGAATGCTCACCCCGGATGCTGTGAACAACTTGGAAGATGAGTCGGAAGATGAGCGCAACCTGGAGAGCTGGATACGTCCAAGGACCCCGGGGAGCCATGTCTCAAACTGGTCTTCCCAGGAAATTATAAGGGTTACTCCTGCAGAGTAATTATTATTTCCTGTATATTTTAAGCATGCATCAAGTCTTGCATCTTGCCCAAGATGTCAAGACTCATTTTGTAATCGGGCCATCTTGTAATTTTGTGCAAACAGATCAATCAATGAATATCGGACATCTTTTGCAAATGAGTCTTTTCCTTTTCCGCTCACTGTTTTCCATTTTTCTTTTTGTACAAAAATAAAATGGAAATGTTTTCCAAAATGACAACTTCTTTTCACTTTTTCTAAACAAGATTAAAATTAATCACTAAAATGAACAATCTAAACCCTTGCAGAGAGTGCCTTTCAGACTGCACCGACAACAACACAGCTATGACGTCGTATGACTTTGACAATCCAATCAATCAAGCTGATGAAGGGGTTGAAGAAGATTACGAGCTACCTGAAGAGCTAGCCAGGTTGTTAAGGCAGGAGGAAAAGGTTATCACTCCTCATCAGGAGGAGGTCGAAACGGTTAATCTTGGTACAGAAGAAGAAGTGAAAGAAGTCAAGATCGGGGCCTGCTTACAAGATTCAGTGAAAGAGCAACTGATTGACATGCTTCGGGAGTATGTGGATGTTTTCGCTTGGTCTTATCAGGATATGCCAGGGTTGGACACCGATATTGTCATGCACAAGCTGCCTTTGAAGGAAGACTGCCCACCAGTAAAACAGAAGTTGCGCCGTACTCGCCCAGATATGGCAATGAAGATAAAAGAAGAGGTACAAAAGCAGTGGGACGCCGGTTTCCTTGCTGTGACTAGCTATCCGCCGTGGGTTGCTAATATTGTACCTGTGCCTAAGAAAGACGGCAAGGTGAGGATGTGTGTGGACTACCGGGATCTGAACAGAGCCAGCCCGAAAGATGACTTCCCTTTACCTCACATTGATGTATTGGTTGATAATACGGCTCAATTCTCGGTGTTCTCCTTCATGGATGGATTTTCAGGATACAATCAGATCAAAATGTCACCTGAAGACATGGAGAAGACAACTTTCATCACGCCCTGGGGCACGTTCTGTTACAAGGTGATGCCATTCAGACTGAAGAATGCTGGTGCTACTTATCAATGGGCTATGGTAACATTATTCCATGACATGATCTACAAAGAAATTGAATGTTATGTGGATGACATGATTGCCAAGTCCCTTACAGAAGAAGACCACCTGGTAAATCTGATAAAGTTATTCAAGCGTCTGAGGAAATACCAACTGAAGTTGAACCCCAACAAGTGTACATTCGGGGTGCGATCCGGTAAGCTGCTGGGATTTATTGTAAGTGAAAAAGGGATTGAAGTTGACCCTGATAAAGTCAAAGCCATTCAAAAAATTCCTGGACCGAAGACTGAAAAAGAAGTTCGAGGGTTTCTGGGTAGATTGAACTACATTTCACAGTTCATATCTCGCTGTAAACACCCCAAATTTGCCCTCACCCATTCACACCATGGCTTGTGATCTTTTCATATGCATAAGTTCAAATATAGCATCTCATATTACATTTTTTATTCACTGCATTGCTGCTAAAGTCATCTGCATCTAGGGTTTGTGATTTGAGCAGTCCAAAAGCTTCTTGAGCCACTCCAAAGGTCATCAATCACTTCAAAGGGGTCCATATATGTTCAAGCATCATATTATATCCTCTTAAAGTCAAGAATGTCAAAGAATCACAAGAACTGAGAATGGCATGGAAGCAGAGCCAGGTTTAACTGCACAGATGACCTAGAATTAGGGTTTTGGTTTCAGAGGCCATAACTCCAAATTTTTTGGTCATTCTTGTTTCTATTGGTCTCTATATGGTATAGGGATCATGCATATCAATTTTCATAAAGAAATTCAATGGGGAAGTCATCTGATCAAGATTTGACTTTCTGAGCAAGTCAGTGCAAAATCAGGGCATCTGAGGCCCCCAATGACCCAACCAAAGGGTGTTATTCATCATTTTGATTGTGTATGATCTTTATTTGATCATAGAAGATGTTGGAAGTTCACAAAATTGAAGAATTTCAAGTCATTTGCAAAGTTGACTTGTTGGGAAAGTTGACTTTTAATGAAATTGCCATTTTTGGAAACTTTTTCAACCCTTGCTTTTTGATTCAAAAATGCTTCAAATGAAAAAAATTTGGTCATGAAAGTTGTAGAATGGATCATTCCCTTTTCAGAAAGTACAAGAACATGACCTAATTCATTTTGGATCAAAAGTTATGGCTTGTCAAAGTTGGCTAAAATCACAAAATTTGAAGTTTTCTACCAAAGAGGTATTTTGCAAAATGGCATGATCAAGTGTTCTAAAGGCCTCAAATGTGTATCATTTCTTCACAACATGATCATGTGACATCTAAAATTCAGAATGGGCCAAGGAACTTTGCATTTTGATGCCTTGAATCACAAGAATTTCCAAAGGGGCCAAGCTTTATGAAAATTGCAAAACACTACACAAACCTTGATCAAGTTGCTGAATCATCTCATAAACAATTCCATGGTTCTCCTTAAACTCAGCTGAACCAAAGCAAGACAAAAAGCAAGTTTTACAATGGCCCATAACTCAAGTACACATCAAGTTGACATTTTGGCCAAAGACCCATACCAATCACCATAGGCCACCAACAACTTTCTGACCTATCCCCTTTTGATACATGGACCAAAGCCAGCATAACACACCATTCACTTCAAGCTGAAGCAGACCACAAGCCATAGTTATCATTTTTGCTCCAACTTGCAAAAGCATTCGAAAAACTCAGCACAGCCTTCAAACACATAAACAAACTTCACAAATCAACTCAGCATGCTTCACTGATCAAAAACCACCCATCACCATAGCCTGAAACTCACTGAAACCAAAATACGATTCCTGCCCCTCTTTGAGCAGAACTTCAGCTATCTTTCAAACCAACCATTGTAAACTTCAAACAAGCATTGAAAGCTTCTCAGTAGGTCCATTGGAGGTGATTGGAAGCAAGAAACCAGCCAGAAAGTGCCAGAAATCAAAGCTTCGATTCAGGTAGCCATGGAAATTCATTTTTCCAGAACTCTTATTTCTTGTTTCTAAAATGATCTACATGCTTCCCTGAATTCACTGAACCTTTTATTTTTGAAAATGATCAAGTATTGAGTGTGTATTGCATCTCTGAAAGTTTGGCCATTTTTGCATTTTTGTTTCGAATCATGGTTTTGAGTGGAAAGAAATGAGTTTTGAGGCTGGATTCTTGTTCTAGGGGGCTTGGGGATCATTTCTGGAGATTTGGGGGGTTTGATTTGACCTAGGGAGTGTTTTGGAGATTTTCAGGGAGGGAGGTCACCGGAGAAGACGACCGGAGCTCCTCTCCGGTGACCTGAAAGTAATTAGGGCTAATTAATTAGGGTTAGCCAGGTTTGAATGTGAACCCTTGATTTGGTTGACTTAGTCAATCTCTCGCGCGCATGAATGGCACAGATTCCTCACTTAACCCTAATCTCATTTATTTAATTTAATTAATTAGGATTAGTCAGTTTGAATTCCAGCCACAGGATCTGGCGCGCAGTCAACAAACCATTTCCCAGATTCAATCCTGGCCTCTCTTGCTGTATACTTCTCATATTTTAATTTTATTTTCATTTATTTTGTATTTTATTTGCACATTTTGTTAAAAATAGTAAAACATTTTTAAAAATTCTGAAATTTTTTATACAACCTTTTATTAATTTTCAGAAACCAAAAAAATTTTTATTTCTATTTTTTGCATTAAAAAATATTTTTAAATCATTTAAAAGATTATTTTTAATTAATTAATGAGAATTAATTAATTAAAAATACTTTTAAGTATTTAAAAATCACCAAAAAATTCATGAAACCTTTAAAATCATTTAGAAACATTGTCCAACCTTCAAACCAAATTTTTTTTTTGATCTTGATGTCTTTTGACAATTTTTCATGGAATTAATTTCATTTTAAGGCATTGTTTTGATCCTAGCTTTGAAAATTCATTTCTGCCTAGTCTTTAAGAGTTGGACAATGATTCTTTTTGCATTGCATCTTGCATATCATGTAGTTTATAGGATTAAATTGGCATGATTTGATCTTGCATTTTCAATTTGTTTGACATTTTTCTTGACAAGGTACCTTAAAACCCTAGCAATCTTAGGAAATTCATAACTTTCACTAGGTTAAGAATTGGATCCCCTCCTTTGGGCAGTGATTTTGTATAGGTTTAGGGTTCCCTTGAATGCATTTTCAATTTTTTATCTTGATGTTTGCTTCTGGTTTTGATTTTTGTTTTGTGCATTGATCATAAACCCTAATTTGGGCTTCATTTGCATCCATCTTGCATTTGCTTGCATACCATGACTTGCCATGACATTATATGCATCCATTTGATTCATAACACATCTTAAGACATATTAGAAGCATGTTTGATCATTGCATCATTCATTTGCCATGTTGTATGTCATTTGCATTTCATAACTTTTCATGTATGTTCATGGTTCTAAGCATGCTTCACTTGCATCCATATGCTTGTATGATCATCCCCATGCCTTGTTTCATGTTTGCATCATCTCATAACATCATTAGCATCATGTTTATGCTTCTTGTTTTGGTTTGCATCATGTCATTTCATCTCATTTTGCATTGCATTGCATTTCTTTCACTAACTTTTCAGGTGGTAAGTCACTTTGAGAAGTGAATTTGCCTTCACTTCTCACAATTTCTTTTCATCTCTCTTATGCATCATTGCTGCATTTTATCTTGTGTTTGAGATTGAGTTTGCTATTTCATCTCCATCTTACTTTCTTTCTTCAAGTGACTTGTCTTCTTAAATGAAGCAAGTTACTTTGCTTCTCTTTGTTCCTTTCATCTGCTTCCTGGTGGTTCCTCTGAAGATCTTTCTTGTAAACCTCACAAACCTTAGGAACAACCAAGCATGACAATAATTAGGGTTTTGATTAGTCCCCCACTTAGTTTTTACCTTTGTGTCTCATTGAGTCTTCTCTTCTCATCTCATAATCAGGGACTAAACCATAAAGGCTTTAAGGCTTAGTGATTAAACTTATGCCTGCATCCTTCTATTAGGATGGAGTGTATAACTTCAATACTAAGTGTTAAACCCTTAATGTGTTTAAATCCTTTAATCAATTCACTTAATAATCATCAAGACATCAAGCTTGTAACTTGGGCCTTGCATTAGGGTTCTAATTCTTCCTTAATTGGTTAAGAAGGACTAACCCTAGTGTTAATGGACAAGTCCCCCTCAAGTTGTCTTACAAACCCTAAAAATCACTTCTTCATCTTACCATTAACTAAAATCCACCTAATAAAGGCTTTGTTTTGTCATGAGTTTAATCCCTAATCATGGATTAAGTTGAGGAGCTTTCCTCAGCTTAAACATTCTCATCTATTATCCTTCTATTAGGATGGTGTAATGAGTCTGTTTAATCCCTGATTATGGCTTAACCTCATTACTTAACACTAAACAAAAACAACAAAAACATATAAATAATCACAAGTAGGTTAATGATCTTAATCCTACACCATGGTAATTAAGTGTGAGAAGCTGACTTCACACTTAAGGCATTCTCATTACCCCCAATCAGAGGGAAGATGTGATGAGTTTACTAAATCCATTGGTTTAAGCTTAAGCTCATTAACTTATGGAAAACATCCAAAAGCAATAAAAGACTGAAAACACAAAAACAAACAATAATCGTCTCCTCCGGGATTCTTTTCTCACCTCATTCACTCATAAACGAGAACTTGCTTCTTCCGTCTAATGCAAGACAGTTTGCATCTGTGCCAGACAGATCATACACTTGAGCATTGACAAGCAAGCAGTTCATCAGTCAATTTATCTTTCAGTCTCTTTGGGTCGAACTACGGTGTTCTGACTTCCTCATTGCACGAGAGGATACGTAGGCATAACTCAACAGTTATCGAACAAAAGTCTCTGTATATTCCCCCTCTTTCCAGCATTATTCTTATAGCCTCATGATCTTGAGCATCTTATTCCTTTTCTTACACTGACACTGTACATTTATACACTTCACATTTTTCTTTACACTGACACTTGCATTCTTTCCAGCTTTGATACACAAATTGCACTGACATTACCCCTTTAAAACACAAATCTTTTAAGCGTGGATTCCGTCGAGTACGACGGACAATCTGGGTGCTAATACCTTCCCAGGTTGTAACCAACCCCCTTTCTCAGTCTCTCTGGTTCGCAACCGTCTTGTCCATATCTTTTCTAGGTCTATGCAGCATTGCCTTTCCTCCGGGATAAAAATGCCTAGCTGGCGACTCTTTTCTTTCCCTGTGAGTTCACTCATGTGTGTTCTCACATCCTTCCTTTCACCGACCGTTCGCGTCTGTACCTCATTTGAGCCCAGTCTCATCTTTTGGGAGCGACAGCTTGGCGACTCTGATGGGGACCCTTATACTGTAACCAAGGCTTCTGGTTCTTTTTGTGGGTTCCTCCTAACGCTTGTTTGATTTGTGTTTACTGGGGTGTTATGTGCTATTTGTGCTTGTATATTTGTTTTGTTTTTTGCTTTATGTACAGTTGTTTACTGCTTTCTTTACAGCTTTACATATATCATACTGTCATATTGTTCTGGATGGATCTGGTTTTGTTGCTTTGGTGGGTGGGGTTCTATTGAGAATTAAGGTCCTATACCTGGGACCTGAGTGACACCTAGGCTAGAGTGGTTCATGTTCTTTCCCATTCCATTTCGGTCTGGTGCGGGAATATGAAACACGGTTCAGATATGGGTTTCTTCTTGAGAACTCTGTGCTACAGATTTCCTGTAGTGCTAGGGCTATCTGGGAAGCCTGCTAAGTCTGGATGACCTTTAGTATTGACCTTCAGAAACTGAGGTGAATTAGAGGAGGATATTTTATGGTTATTGTAAACACTGTACCTCCGGGTTGGAAGTGTTTACACTTCTCATAACTAATCCAAGTCTGAGGATCCTTGTTTTAGAACACCACCTGTGAGGGGGTTGGGCTGTTTACAGGTTTGCAGGTACCCTTGACCTCAGCATACCTTGTTACTTTGTTTTGATTAAGACTACTCCATTTTGG
Organism: Lathyrus aphaca; assembly: GCA_963966055.1. Lineage (NCBI taxonomy): Eukaryota > Viridiplantae > Streptophyta > Magnoliopsida > Fabales > Fabaceae > Lathyrus > Lathyrus aphaca. The sequence continues at coordinate 116,116,191 of OZ014523.1, read as the reverse complement.
GACAGTACTTATGATTTTAACCCTGGACATGTGACTCTTTATTTGAGTCCCCCACCTTGGTTACTGGACTTATGAACCTCCATCTGGATTTCTTGAACATACATGGACTTATATCAAGGCAGTTAATCAGATCCAGCTTGATCACAAACTCTTGCATATCATTTGCATACATCATCATTGCATCATTTAACATTTGCTTATTTGTTTTTCAGGGTATCCATATTATATTTTGGCTTGGTTTTGACCCCTTCATCAACATAGACCCCTGTTCACCAGCTATCTGCTTCAGCCATTCTCACCAGTTGCCTGCTTCAGCTACTGTCATCACCAGTCTCAACCTGTCAGTGGCTCATTACCAGTATCAGTCTTCATCATCAGCAGTTATTTTCATCTCTTCATCAACAAACATGGCACCCAAGAAGAGCGACATCTCATATCATTTCTTTGAGCCTGAGCTGGCTGGCATCAGGAAGATCCAGGCCCTTATTACTCCAGACCATATACCACTATTTAGAGAACATTATGGAGGCATCCTTGATGTGGTTATGGATTTGGACCCTTCCCAGAGGAGCTTGATTCACACTTGCCTACAGTTCTATGATCCTCCTCTGAGGTGTTTCACCTTCCAGAATTTTCAGTTGGGACCCTTGTTGGAAGAATATTCATCACTGATTGGTGTACCTGTCAGGGGTGGTGTCCCCTTCAACCCTGAGATGGCTTTTCCCAGTAATGAAGAAGTGGCAAAGGCACTATATTTGGAACCTGTTCTGATTAAGCAAAACATGACAGTAAAGGCTGGAATCTCTGGTCTACACTTGGATTTCTTGACTTCCCAGGCTACCCTGAAGGCTTCCTTGGGAGAATGGAAGGCAGTCTGTGCATTATTAGCCCTCAGCATATATGGGATTATATTATTTGCAGATGAGCCTAAGTTTATTAGCAAGAATGCCATTCACCTTTTCATTCTGAGGAACCCAGTGCCCACCTTACTGGGAGATTTCTATTACTCTGTTCACCAAAGGAATGAAAAGCAAAGAGGAAGGTTGGTGAGATGTTGTGCTCCCCTGTTCCATACCTGGCTGCTCAAACACTTGCCCAAGACTAATGCATTCTTAAATCCTCACCAACAGAAGAATTGGGCTAGAAGACTCATTGCTTTGACCTCAGATGACATCAGGTGGTGCACTCAGAGCACCAAGGGCAGGGACATCATTACTAGTTGTGGGCAGTTCCCCAATGTACCTCTGATAGGAGTGAAGGGTTGCATCAACTACAACCCTCTGCTGTTAAAAAAAATTGGGCTATGCGTTGGTCCATCCTCCTAGAACACAAGACTTGGCTGAAACCCTTTATTGTGAGATTAAGCCTAATCTAGCTGTTGTCAGGCAAGCATCCTGGGCTTGGGACAATGTCCAGACCAAGGGGATGGCCATTCTTGGGAGATGCAACAATGTGGCCTCAGCACAGTATCATGAATGGTCTCATGCCAGGGCTCAAATTTCTGGGATGCCCTTCACCATTGAGGATGCACCTGGACCATCCACAACACCCCCTCCAGCCACTGTTAGCCTGGAAGAGTTTGAGAAACTGAAAGAGAGGAATGAGAATCTGACTCAGGCTCTACAAAAGACCCTCTGGGAGAGGAGTGATGGTTGTCTGGACATTGAAAGGTTGGAAAAGCTTAGAGTGGAGAATCTATCCAGGATTGAGAAGTCAGAGGACTACATCAAGAAGTCAAGGGCTGGAGAACAGATTCTGAAGAATGCCTGTAAAGAGGCTCAGTTCCAAAAGGCTAGGACTGATCTCTATCTGAAAGAAAGCCAAGCTAGGTGGGTCAGAATCACTGAAGCTCGCACTCAAGAGGATAAGAGAACCCAGGACAAGATTGAGCAGTTGGAGGCTAATGCAAGGAAGCAACAGGAAGCCCTGCTAGCAGCCCAGAAAGAGATCTCAGAGTTGAAGATTAGGGCTGGTGTGAAGAGGTCAAGGGACCAAAGCAGGCACAAGAAGCTAACTGCTGCTATTGCCGCCAGGAATCTTCTTATCAGGAACCTCACTAAACGTCCAGCTGATCCGGTAACTGAAGCACTTCTGAAGGAAGTTCAGGAGGATGAGTTTGGTCTTGGTGTCTGACTTTTTGCTTGTTGTTGCTTTCATTTCATGTACTTTTCCTTTTATGTTGTATTTTGACCCCTCAGGGGCATGTATTGTAAAAAACAAACTATGTATCATTCACTTTTTGTAATATATTCGTTAGTTTGTTTCATTTGGACCTCTTTCTCCTAAGCAACATCAAAGCATCTTCCTCAGGGGTCTGGAAAGGTCAAAACCAAATGCCAAGCCGAATACCTTGGAAACAAATAAGCATACTGCATTGCATACTAACCTTTTGTTTTATTTTGTAGGTTTTTGTTTTGTTTGTTACTAACTCTGTTGTGGTTCAGGAACTATTGCTCGCCGTCAGGTGTTCCCACTCAACCGTCCACACAGATATCCTACCCGCAACAACCTTCCGGGTATACAAATGGACCAGGTACAACAGGACCTTACAGAAGTCAGGGCTCAAATGGCCAATGAGAGACTGGAAATGAGGAATCAGATGACTCAGTTTATGGAGGTGATGAATGGATTGGCACATAGCCAAGAAAGATTAAGGGCATTAGTAGAAAGGCAGACTCAGGAAGACCCCCATCTAGGGACTGGTGGAACAAGCAATAATGATAGGGTTCAGCCTCATATCAACCCACCTGTGTTTGGGCCTCACCTTCATCCAGAGATCAACATCCCTGCTAATGTACAAGGGAATGCCACTGCAGGCAGAGTATTACAAGAAGACCCCCAAGAAGATCAGTTCACTGTGATGGGAGATGGGGATGAAGCCTATGACAGAAGGCTAGATGAAATTGCTGAGAAATTAAGATCCCTGAAGTCTCAAAACTCCTTGGGTTTTGATGTTATGGACATGGGCTTAGTGGACGGGGTAAGAATACCTCACAAGTTTAAACCTCCGTGCTTTGAGAAGTACAACGGAACTTCCTGTCCGCGAACCCACTTACAATCCTTTCTGGGAAGGTTGAAGGCATACACCATGGATGAAAAACTGTGGATGTTTTATTTCGAGGACAGTTTAACAGGAGCTTCAAGGGAATGGTACTCTCATTTGACCAGAGCAACCATCAGATGCTGGAAAGACCTGGCGGAGGCCTTCATTAGACAATACCAATATAACCTGGACATGGCTCCTAACAGGACCCTCCTGATGGGAATGTCCCAGTCATCCAGAGAAAGCTTCCGGGAATACGCCCAGAGGTGGAGGCAGCTTGCTGCTGCTGTCCAGCCACCCATGTCGGAAAGGGAGATGACCGACATGTTTATGAACACCCTCCAAGGGACATACATTGATAGGCTAGCTGCCTTTTCTTCCACCAGCTTCGCGGATGTAGTAATAGCTGGAGAAAGAATTGAGAGCCTTCTAAAAATGGGTAAGATTTCCGACAATGGAGCGAGCTCGTCCAGCAACCCCAGAAAACCTTTCGTAGGTCCAAGAAGAACTGGTGAGACTAATGCTATCCATACCAGCAGGGGCAGACCCCAATATGTTCATAGGTCAGTGGCAGCTGTCACCATTCCCGCTCCCATTCATCCACAACCAGCATACCAACCACATCAACAACCCCACTACCAGCAACAAGCTCAATATCCACCTCAGAGAAATTATAACAACAACAACACCAGCAACAACAACCAGCAAAGACCTTTCAACAGAGACCATCTCAGGCCAATAGGGTAATCGATCCGATCCCTATGCCTTATGCCGCTTTGTTGCCACAACTCCTGAAACTCAACCTGGTTGAGCTAAGGACATTGGCACCGCCAGATCCTGCCAGTCTGCCCAGAAATTACGACGCCAGCGCCAGATGTGCTTTTCATTCCAACGCACCTGGCCACAGTACAGAGAAGTGCAGAGCTTTGCACATGAAAGTACAGGATCTAGTGGATTCCAAAGCTCTAAACTTTGCACCCCCGCCGAATGTCAGTAAGAACCCTATGCCCAACCACGGAGGACCCAGAATTAATGCTATTGAGGAAGATAAGTCGTCTTTCTTAATAACCAGTGTGGGGCAGATTCGGACACCCCTGGTAGAGATTAAAGCTCAGCTCCTTGAATGCCAGATATTTCCCGGGTGTGAGCTCGGGTGCGGTTATTGCAACATTTCGGTAAATGGGTGTGATAACTTGAGAAATGGCATAGATGGTCTCATCCAGAGTGGCTTACTTCAAATCACAACATCAACACCTCCAAATCCAGCAATCTCCTTAACAACAATTCCCGAGGCTTCTACAACTGCAACAACAATTGTTCCAAACAACTCTTCAATCTCATCAACAAATGCTTCATCTGTCACTTCAACGGACCAAGTATCAACATCCATCTCTTCTACAACTTCAACATCCATCCAGTCAACAGTGCCTCCTACAACATCAACAGCAATTAATGAAAGTGTCTCAACGGTTACAATATATTATGATCCTGCAAATGATTCTTCCTACAACTCACAAAATGCCACTCCTATCAGAGCACCAGTTACAATATACTATGATCCACATACTATCACGGTCCCTTCTGCAGCTGCTATCAGTCCAGTCACTATCATAGTGCCTGGGCCAGTCCCTTATGAAAGCAATAATGCCATCCATTGGCATTACGGCTCAGATCTATACTACGAAGGACAGAAAATCACTCTAGAATCATCAACTTCTTCACCACAGGTAGACAATGTGGGGGGAGGCGGAGGCTTCACTCGAAGCGGACGTCTCTTTGCCCCGCAAATTCCAAGACCCATTGCTGAAGCAGAAGCTGCTGCCAAAGCAAAAGGGAAGAGCATGGTGCAAGAAGAACAAGTTGCTAAAGAAGCTTTAAAGACCCCTTTTGATCAAGAGGTTGATGAATTCATGAGAATCATCAAGAAAAGTGATTACAAGATAGTGGACCAGCTTCACCAGACACCTTCCAAGATCTCTATTTTATCATTGCTAATGTGCTCTGAGGCTCATCGGAACGCACTATTAAAAGTCTTGCACGCAGCTTATGTGCCAGAGGAGATTACCGTCAATCAGTTAGAGGCAGTGGTTGGAAACGTCAACGCTAGTCATGGACTAGGATTTACCAACACTGATTTGATGACGGAAGGTCGCAATCACAACAAGGCTTTGCACATTACCTTGGAGTGTAAGGGTGCAGTTCTTTCCCATGTACTGGTGGACACAGGGTCATCCCTCAATGTCCTACCTAAGAAAGCCCTTGTGAAGCTAGAGTATGAAGGATTGGCATTACGCCCAAGTAACTTGGTAGTGAGAGCCTTTGACGGTTCTAAGAGATCAGTTCTGGGAGAAATTGAGTTGCCTATAATGATTGGCCCACAAACTTTCAAAACGACCTTCTTCGTGATGGACATTCAGCCTGCCTACAGCTGTCTATTGGGTAGACCATGGATACACTCCGCTGGCGCCGTGACGTCAACCCTTCACCAGAAGTTAAAATTCGAGTGGGAGGGCCAAATCGTTACTATTTGTGGAGAGGAAGATATCTTTGTTAGCCATCTGGCTACATACAAATACATTGAGATGGATGGAGAGATCCACGAAACTATGAGTCAAGGGTTTGAGGCCTTGAACATAAATGAAGCATCCGCTGTGCCTGGAACCTCAATGACATCTTATCAGCAAGCCCGGAAGGTTGTTGAAGAGGGGACTGCCCAAGGCTAGGGCAAGCTGCTATAGATTTGGGTTGGGTTACAAACCAACTCAACAAGATCAAGCAGAGGCTGCTAAGAAGCCCAATTTTGTCAGTGGAGGGATGCTCACCCCCGATGCCGTGAACAACTTGGAAGACGAGGATGAAAGCGACCGCAACCTGGAGAGTTGGATACGTCCAAAGATCCCGGGGAGCAGTATCTCAAACTGGTCTTCCCAGGAAATTATAAGAGTTACTCCTGCAGAGTAATTATTATTTCCTGTATTTTTAAGCATGCATCAAGTCTTGCATCTTGCCCAAGATGACAAGACTCATTTTGTAATCGGGCCATCTGTAATTTTGTGCAACAAGATTAATCAATGAAATATCAGACATCTTTTGCAAATGAGTCTTTTTTTTCTTTTCCGCTCACTGTTTTCCCATTTTTCTTTTTGTACAAAAATAAAATGGCAATGTTTTCAAAATGACAACTTTATTTTCACTTTTCTAAACAAGATTAAAATCAATCACTAAAATGAACAAACTGAACCCTTGCAGAGAGTGCCTTCCAGACCGCACCGACAACAGCACGGCTATGACTTCGTATGACTTTGACAATCCAATCAATCAAGCTGATGAAGGGGTTGAAGAAGAGTATGAGCTTCCTGAAGAGCTAGCCAGGTTGTTGAGACAAGAGGAAAAGGTTATCACTCCTCGTCAGGAGGAGGTCGAAACGATTAATCTTGGTACAGATGAAGACGTGAAAGAGGTTAAGATCGGGGCCTGCTTAAAAGACTCAGTGAAGAGACAACTGATTGACCTGCTTCGGGAATATGTGGATGTGTTTGCTTGGTCTTATCAGGATATGCCAGGGTTGGACACCGACATTGTTATGCACAAGCTGCCTTTAAGAGAGGATTGCCCGCCAGTTAAACAGAAGTTGCACCGTACTCGCCCAGACATGGCAATGAAAATCAAAGAAGATGTACAGAAGCAGTGGGACGCCGGGCTCCTTGCTGTAACTAGCTATCCGCCGTGGGTTGCTAATATAGTACATGTGCCTAAGAAAGACGGAAAAGTAAGAATGTGTGTTGACTACCGGGACCTGAACAGAGCAAGCCCGAAAGATGACTTCCCATTACCTCACATTGATGTATTGGTTGATAACACGGCTCAGTTCTCGGTATTCTCCTTCATGGATGGATTTTCAGGATACAATCAGATCAAGATGTCACCTGAAGACATGGAGAAGACGACCTTCATCACACCCTGGGGCATGTTCTGTTACAAGGTGATGCCATTCGGTCTGAAGAATGCTGGTGCGACATATCAACGGGCTATGGTAACATTATTCCACGATATGATCCATAAAGAAATCGAATGTTATGTGGATGACATGATTGCCAAGTCCCTCACTGAAGAAGACCACCTGGTAAATCTGCTGAAGCTATTCAAGCGTCTGAGGGAGTACCAACTGAAGTTGAACCCCAACAAGTGCACATTCGGGGTACGATCTGGTAAGCTGCTGGGCTTTATTGTAAGCGAGAAAGGGATTGAGGTGGACCCTGATAAAGTCAAAGCCATTCAAGAAATGCCTGCACCAAAGTCAGAAAAAGAAGTTCGAGGGTTCTTAGGTCGATTGAACTACATTTCACGGTTCATATCTCACCTCACAGCAACTTGTGAACCTTGGTTCAAGCTATTGAGAAAAGAACAGACGATCAGGTGGAACAAAGACTGCCAGAGGGCTTTTGACAAGATTAAAGAGTACTTACAAGAGCCTCCAATCCTTATGCCTCCAGTTGAAGGAAGACCTCTGATAATGTACTTGATAGTATTAGAAGAGTCAATGGGGTGTGTGTTGGGTCAGCATGACGAGTCTGGTCGAAAAGAGTATGCAATATACTACCTAAGCAAAAAGTTTACCGACTGTGAACAACGTTATTCATTGCTCGAGAAAACTTGCTGTGCTTTAGCGTGGGCTGCTCGCCGACTGAGACAGTATATGTTGACCCACACTACCTTGTTAATCTCAAAGATGGACCCAGTCAAGTACATATTTGAGAAGCCAGCACTTACCGGACGGGTTGCAAGATGGCAAATGATCCTCACAGAATACGACATCAAGTACACATCTCAGAAAGCCATCAAGGGCAGCGTATTGTCTGAATATCTTGCTGAGCAACCTATTGATGATTACCAGCCTATGAGATTTGACTTCCCTGATGAAGACATCATGTTCATCAAAGCAAAAGATCACGAAGAGCCTGTTCACACTGAAGGGCCTGACCCGGAAGAAGAATGGACTATGATGTTTGATGGGGCTGTTAATATGAATGGTCGTGGTGTTGGTGCAGTACTCATTACACCTGAAGGAGTTCACATGCCTTTCTCGGCAAAACTCACCTTTAACTGCACTAACAACGAAGCTGAATACGAAGCTTGCATTATGGGTCTTGAGGAAGCCATTGACCTCAGAATTAAGACATTGACTGTATTCGGAGATTCAGCTCTGGTAGTTAATCAAACCAACGGCAAATGGTACATACACCAGGATCATCTGATACCTTACAGGGATTATACAAGGAGGTTATTGACTTTCTTTACAACAGTCAAGCTTGAGTATATCCCTCGGGACGAGAATCAGTTTGCAGATGCTCTGGCTACCATTTCATCCATGATCAAAGTTCAAGCTGCCAACTTTGTACCTCAAATTTCAGTACCCAGACTTGACAGGCCAGCATATGTGTTCGCAGCAGATGTTGTCAAAGATGATAAGCCTTGGTTCCACGACATTAAGTGCTTCTTGGAGGATCAAACATACCCACCTGGGGCATCTTCCAATGATAAGAAGACTCTGAGAAGGCTTGCTGGCAGTTTCTATTTGAACACTGATGGTTCCCTGTACAAGAGAAACTTTGATATGGTACTCCTCAGGTGTGTTGATAGAACAGAAGCAGACTTGCTGATGCATGAAGTGCACGAAGGATCCTTTGGTACCCATGATGGAGGGCATGCCATGGCTAAAACGTTGCTAAGATTAGGTTATTACTGGATCACGATGGATGCCGACTATTGTGCTTATGCCAGAAAATGCCATAAATGCCAGATTTATGCGGATAAGGTGCATGTGCCTCCCAATCCTTTGAATGTGATGTCTTCACCCTGGCCCTTTGCTATGTGGGGCATTGACATGATTGGCAAGATCGAGCCGACTGCTTCGAATGGCCACAGATTCATCTTGGTTGCCATTGACTATTTCACCAAGTTGGTTGAAGCAGCTTCCTATGCAAACGTTACAAGACAAGTGGTAGCCAGATTTCTGAAGAGAGATATCATCTGTCAATACGGAGTTCTCGAGCGAATCATTACTGATAATGGTTCCAACTTAAACAATAAAATGATGGCAGAGTTGTGCCGGGATTTCAAGATCCAACACCACAATTCTTCTCCTTACAGGCCAAAGATGAATGGCGCTGTTGAGGCGGCTAATAAGAATATCAAGAAGATTGTGCAGAAGATGGTAGTTACCTACAAAGACTGGCATGAAATGCTACCATTTGCCTTACATGGGTACCGCACGTCAATCAGAACATCCACGGGGGCAACACCGTATCAGCTTGTTTATGGTATGGAAGCAGTCCTACCTGTTGAAGTTGAATTACCCTCCCTACAGGTATTGATGGATGTTAAGCTAAACGAAGCAGAGTGGGTCCGATCCCGATACGAACAACTGAGTCTGATCGAAGAGAAAAGATTGGCTGCAATCTGTCATGGGCAGTTGTATCAGAAAAGAATGAAGAGAGCCTTCGATCAGAAAGTCAGGCCCCGAGAGTACCAAGTAGGAGATCTTGTGCTAAAGAGAATCCTCCCTCCTCATACAGACCACAGAGGCAAGTGGACTCCGAATTATGAAGGACCATTTGTAGTAAAGAAAGTTTTCTCGGGCGGAGCACTGATGCTCAGTACTATGGATGGTGAAGACTTCCCATCCCCTGTGAATTCAGATGCAGTTAAAAAATACTTCGCATAAAATGACCCGCTGGACACGAAAACAGAATGTAAGTCCAGGCAAAAATAGGGCATCCCGGTGAGTCAAAAACAGAATAAAAGACTCGGGCAAAAATAAGGGAAAATAAACAAAAAAATGTACACCCGCTGAGTTGAAAAGCCACATTGGACAACTCAGGCAAAAATGGGTATCCCGATGGATTGAAAACCCGAAAGGGCGATCCATGCAAAATAAGGGAATAAGCGAACAACTGCATTCTGAATCAGCCTTCTTTAGAAAGCAAGACGAGAAGAACGTCAAAATGTCATACGAGTCATAGCAAAAGGGAAGCTCCTTGGAGCGTCATCAACATTGCCAGCACCTTTTTGTTTCTCAATTTATAACGATCTCCTCATTTTAGGGGATTTGTTTCTTTGACTGTATCTTGCCAATTCAGGGCACATGAATTAATAAAATCAGATTTTCAGTCACGTTTCGTCTTGTACATTTTTATTTGCAAAGAATGTCTGATATCTTTAAAAAAAAAACTGATTGCATGAATACAGATGCTTATCTTCAAAAATAAAAACTACGTGCTTGCAGGAAATATACTTATTCCTGGGGGTGTCTGACTCCTATGACGGAATCCGGTAAGGGATACCTCGGGATTACTTGTGCGTTTCTCTGTCTTTACGGGATTGCAGGTACTCAAAAGCGCAACATGGGGCGTGTAAGCTTCATCCCAGCAAGCTGGCAAATCAACACTCACTCAGTCTTAGCACCCAAAGTGTTTTCTCCCCAGCTGAGTGGCCACTTGTTATTTCTCCCCAGCCGAGGTGCCGATTACTTTTCCTCCTCAGCTAAGTACAAAAGCTAGAGAACCGTCTCCCCACAGAGCTTCAGCCTCTATCCAGAAGAGCAACGCATGAAGGAGTCACAACAGAATGACGAAAGCTTCTGCAAACCCCAGCTGGGTCTCTCATTTATTGGAATAGGTTTATCATTGACCTGTTTCCCCAAGCAAATGCATCTCATCAGATCTACCAATGATCTCATCCCCAGCTGGGATGTCCATTTCAAGTAGATCGGCCAGAGATCTTCACAGCAACGGGATCCGAATCCCGAATTGGTATCTTTGCATAAACATGGCATTCGCATCATATTCACCCCACGAAGCGTAGCATTCCGTCTAATACGGAGCATTACGGCAAAAATCAAACATGTTGCATAATCATAAGCCATGTTCTGAATCAAGCACCTGTGAATATTGACAATCCATCAACATACAGAATACCCCCCAGATTCCCCCAACAGAGAGCTAAAGCTAAAGCAATTGCCTTACATTCACAAACATCAGTACATACCTCCTTGTGGCACCCGTTCGTGTCATATCCCCAGCGGGAAGCCAAAGCATCCTCTTTGCACTCACAGATACTCATATATACAATTCCTTGACATCCGTCCATGTCATTTTTCCCAGCACAGTAACATAAGCACTTTATATATCAGATACTTGTTTATACTATACTTTCCTCTTCTCGACACTCGTCCGTGTCACTCTCCCCAGCAGGTTAAACACTCATCTATACACCACTCATGTTACTCTCATACAAGTACTCGTCCGTATCTTGTATATACTATTTATATCCCCACAGATTCAACACTAGTCCGTGTTCTTTGTTAACCAGTTGGTACTCGTCCGTACCATCATCTCAGAACATGCGTCAAGCGTTTGTTTCTACTTGATACTCGTCTGTATCATAGTCTTAAGGATGCTCGTCCACATCTTTAATCCATACACTGTGTCAAACAATTTTGTCTTCTTGAATATAGACACTCGTCTGGGTCCACTATTCCCCAGAAGAGTCCCCTCAGATTCAACACTCGTCCGTGTTCTCTGTTAACCAGTTGATACTCGTCTGTATCATCATCTCTGAACACGTGTCAGTATTTGTTTCTACCCGATACTCGTCCGTATCGTAGTCTAAAGGATGCTCGTCCGCATCTTTAATCTATACACAGCGTCAACACACTTATACCTTTATTTCTTGGATGTAAACACTCGTCCGTGTTTACTATTCCCCAATAGATTGCCAACAAAGCAAAGTTTCTTTTCTATCTGACGTTCGTCTTACGTCATGATAAACCCTGAGAGCAGCCGTCCCCTGCTAGGTGATCGTCCTTCACCTCTTGATGGTCGTCCTCCGTCATGCTCATCCGATGGCCGTCCCCATCGTTGATCTTTTCTATCCGACATTCGTCCTGTGTCGTGATATTTTCGGCAGCCGTACCCTGCTAGGTGATCGTCCTTCACCTTTTAGATGACCGTCCCTCATCATTTTATCTGATGGCCGTCCCCATCGTTGATCTTTTTATCTGGCGTTCGTCCTACGTCATGATAAACCTTGAGAGCAGCCATCCCCTGCTAGGTGGTCGTCCTCCACCTCTTGATGGTCGTCCTCCATCATGCTCGTCCGATGGCCGTCCCCATCGTTGACCCTTTTATCCGGCATTCGTCCTATGTCGCGATATTTTCGGCAGCCGTACCCTGCCAGGTGATCGTCCTTCACCTTAGATGACCGTCCCTCATCTTATCCCCAACAGAGCAGCTGTCCCCTGCTAGGTGATCGTCCTTCACCTTTGATGACCGTACCTCATCATCTGTTTATTTCATTTATTCTTTAACCCGATGGTCGTCCCCGTCGTGGTCCCTTTTCCTTTTCCTGATGATCGTCCTTCATCAGTTTAGCCCGATGGCCGTCCCCATCGTCGGTTACCTTACTTTATGAACTTGATGGCCGTCCCCATAATTTCTCATTAATCCCCAGAGAATCTTACAGCTTTACTTGATGGCCGTCCCCATCATAACCCCTTTTATCCCCAGCATGTCGGCCGTCCCCGTCATTGCTTTATTTTTTCGCACTTTTCCCAGCATATCGGCTGTCCCCGTCATTGCTTTATTTTCCGCACTTTTCCAGCATGTCGGCCGTCCCCGTCATTGCTCCTTCCCCAGCAGTCGTCCTCTGCTCGACGGTCGTCCTCCGTCGCCCACACTTTACAATATACTTTATTTTCTTTTACAATCTATATCCCTTTTCTTCTTCATTCTGTGAGTGCAAATTTTGGACTGTCTTTGGTATTCAACCACAAGTTATCTTGTTTGCCTGTTAAGCCGTTGCTTACATCCTGCACAGCTAACTCATGTTTGAATAGGGGCAGCTGTAAACACCCCAAATTTTCCCTCACCCATTCATACCATGGCTTGTGATCATTTCATATGCATAAACTCAATCATAGCATCTCATATCACATTTTTTATTCATTGTATTGGTTCAAAGTCATATGCATCTAGGGTTTGTGATTTGAGCAATCCAAGAGCTTCTTGAGCCACTCCAAAGGTCACCAATCACTTCAAAGGGGTCCATATATGTTCAAGCATCATATTATATCCTCTCAAAGTCAAGAATGTCAAAAAAATCACAAGAACTGAGAATAGCATGGAAGCAGAGCCAGGTTTGACTGCACAGATGACCTAGAATTAGGGTTTTGGTTTCAGAGGCCATAACTCCAAATTTTATGGTCATTCTTGTTTCTATTGGTCTCTATATGGTATAGGGAGTATTCATATCAATTTTCATGAAGAAAGTCCATGGGGAAGTCATCTGATCAAGAGTTGAATTTTCAAGCAAGTCAGTGCAAAATCAGGGCATCTGAGGCCCCCAATGACCCAACCAAAGGGTATTCTTCATCATTTTGATTGTATATGATCTTTATTTGATCATAAAAGAAGTTGGAAGTTCACAAAATTGAAGAATTTCAAGTCTTTTGCAAAGTTGACTTTTTGGGAAAGTTGACTTTTTAATGAAATTGCCATTTTGGGAAACTTTTTCAACCCTTGCTTTTTGATTCAAAAATGCTTCAAATGGAAAAACTTTGGTCATGAAAGTTGTATAATGGATCATTCCCTTTTCAAAAAGTACAAGAACATGACCTAATTCATTTTGGATCAAAAGTTATGGCTTGTTAAAGTTGGCAAAAATCACAAAATTTGAAGTTTTCCACCAAAGAGGCAAAGTTGCAAATTCACTTCTCAAGGCAAATTAAGTGATAAAATGGACTTCTAAACTTCACAACATGATCATACAACACCTAAAATTCAGAATGGGCCAAGAGATCACACATTTTTTATGGCCTATGGAGCAAGAAATCTCACAAGAAGCAAAAGTGAACCAACTTGCAAAACTCATCATAAGTTACAATCCACTTGCTTGCTGACTTGCTGATTAATCCTAAGGTTCTCCCCACATCATGCTGCGCAGGACACACCTTTTGTTCTTGGCTAGAAAGTAGCCCATGCTTCTCTTACACAACTTTGACATTTTGGCAACTTGAGCCATACCTATCACAAAAGCACACATCACCTCATCTGACCTATCACAATTGTTTATACAAATCAAAAGCAAGCCAAAGCATACACAACACAGGCCTGAAGCACTCTCTAACACAGCATTCTCATTTTCACACCATCTTGCAAGAGCCTTCGAAACTGATTGCACAAGCCACAAACACACAAACAAACTTCACAAATCAACTCAACACACTCTCCTGGTCACAAAGCACCCCTCACCATAGCCTAAAACTCCCAGAATCACAAATACGATTTCTGCCCCTCATTGAGCAGAACTTCAGCCATCTCTCAAACCAGCCATCACAAACTTCAATCAATCCTTGAAAGCTTCTCAGGAGGTCCAGGGGAGTTGATTGCAAGCAAGACATCAGCCAGAAAGTGCCAGAAACTAAAGCTTCGATTCAGGTAGCCATGGAAATTCATTTTTCCAGAACTTTCATTTCTTGTTTCTAAATGATAAAGCATGCTTCCCTGAGTTCACTGAGCCTTTTACTTTTGAAAAAGATTGAGAAATGAGCTTGTATGGTGTTTCTGAAATTTCTGCAATTTTTGATGTTTGATTCGTATCTTTTTCTTGAGTAGAAATAAATGGATTTTGTTGCTGGATTGTTGTTTAGGGATGTTAGTTTAGTTGATCTGGAGAGTTTGACATGATTTCATGGCGTTTTGGGAGAGTTTGGAAAAGGGGCTTGCCGGAGAAGATGACCGGAACCACTGTTTCGGTCATCTGAAAGTAATTAGGGCTGGATTAGGGTTTAATCATTAATTAACGAAATTTAAATTTCAGCCCTTGGATGTGGCGCCAAGTCAATTCCCGCGCGCGTGTATTTGAATCCTGGCCCTTTGATTTGCATACTTTTCTTTTTTCAGTTTAAATTCATTTTAATTTTTCATTTTTATTCATTTCTTTTCTCCAATTTATTTAAAATAGCAAAACAATTTTAAAAATTCTGAAAATTTTTGTACAAACTTTTATTAATTTTCAGAAACCAAAAACATTTTTATTTTTATTTTTTGCATTAAAAAATATTTTTAAATAATTTAAAAGTTTATTTTTAATTAATTAATGAGAATTAATTAATTAAGAATACTTTTAGGTATTTAAAAATCACCAAAAAATTCATGAAACCTTTAAAATCATTTAGAAACATTGTCCAACCCTCAAACCAAATTTCTTTTTTGATCTTGATGCATTTTGACATTTTTCCATAGAATTAATTCAATTTCAAAGCATTATTTTGATCCAATGTTCAAAAATTCATTTCTGCCTAACCATTGAGAGTTGGACTTTGATTCTTTTTGCATTGTGTCTTGCATATCATGTAGTTTGTAGGATTAAATTGGAATGGATTGATCTTGCATTTTCAATTTGTTTGACATTTTTCTTGTCAAGGTACCCTAAAACCCTAGAAATCTTAGGAAATTCATAACTTTAGTTAGGTTAAGAGTTAGAACCCCTCCTTTGGGCAGTGAGTTTGTATAGGGTTAGGGTTCCTTTGAATGCATTTTCAATTTTTTATCTTGATGTTTGCTTCTGATTTTGATTTTTGTTTGTTGCATTGATCATGAACCCTAATTTGGGCTTCCTTTTGCATCCATCTTACATTTGCTTGCATACCATGACTTGCCATAGCATTTTATGCATTCATTAGATTCATTGGACATCTTAAGACATATTAGAAGAATGTCTGATCATTGCATCTTTCATTTGCCATGTTGAATGTCATTTGCATTTCATAACTTTTCATGTATGTTCATGTTTCTAAGCATGCTTCTCTTTCATTCATTTGTTCATATGATCATCCTCATGCCTTGTTTCATGTTTGCATCATCTCATAACATCATTATCATCATACATATGCTTCTGGTTTTGATTTGCATCATGCCATTTCATCTCATTTTTGCATTGCATTGCATCCCTTTCACTAACTTTTCAGGTGGTAAGTTACTTTGAGAAGTGAATTTGCCTTCACTTCTCACAATTTCTTTTCATCTCTTTCATGCATCCTTGCTGCATTTTGTTATGTGTTTGAGATTGAGCTTGCTCATTCTCCTTCTTACTTTCTTTCTTCAAGTGACTTGTCTTCTTAAGTGAAGCAAGTTACTTTGCTTCTCTTTGCTCCTTTCATCTGCTTCCTGGTGGTTCCTCTGAAGATCTTTCTTGTAAACCTCACCAACCTTAAGAACAACCAAGCATGACAAAAATTAAGGTTTTGATTAGTTCCCCTTAGACTCTTTCCTTTGAGTTTTCTTTGAGTCTCCTCTTCTCATCTCATAATCAAGGACTAAACCCTAAAGGCTTTAAGGCTTTGTGATTAAGCTTATGCCTGCATCCTTCTATTAGGATGGAGTGTATAACTTTAATCCTAAGTGTTAAACCCTTAATGTGTTTAAATCCTTTAATCAATTCACTTAATAATAATCAAGACATCAAGCTTGTAACTTGGGCCTTGCAGTAGGGTTCTAATTCTTCCTTAATTGGTTAAGAAGGACTAACCCTAATGTTAATGGACAAGTCCTCCTCAAGTTGTCTTACAAACCATAAAACACACTTCTTCATCATATCATTAAATAAAATCCACTTAACAAAGGCTTTGTTTTGTCATGAGTTTAATCCCTAATCATGGATTAAGTTGAGGAGCTTTCCTCAGCTTAAACATTCTCATCTATTATCCTTCTATTAGGATGGTGTAATGAGTCTGTTTAATCCCTGATTATGGCTTAATCTCATTACTTAACACTAAACAAAACAACAAAAACAACTAAATAATCACAAGTAGGTTAATGATCTTAATCCTACATCATGGTAATTAAGTGTGAGATGCTGACTTCACACTTAAGGTATTCTCATTACCCCTAATCAGAGGGAAGATGTGATGAGTTTACTAAATCCATTGGTTTAGGCTTAAGCCCATTAACTTATGACAAATTTTCAAAAGCAATAAAAGACTGAAAACTCAAAAACAAACAATAATCGTCTCCTTCGGGATTCTTTTCTCACCTCACTCACTCACAAACGAGAACTTGCTTCTTCCGTCTAATGCAAGACAGTTTGCATCTGTGCCAGACAGATCATACACTTGAGCATAGACAAGTAAGCAGTTCACAAGTCAATTCATTTTTCAGTCTCTTTGGGTCGAACTACGGTGTTCTGACTTCCTCATTGCACGAGAGGATACCTAGGCATAACTTAACGGTTATCGAACAAAAGTCTCTGTATATTCCCCCTCCTTCTAGCCTTATTCTTTAGCCTCATTATCATGAGCATTTCATCTTTGTTCTTATACTGACACTTAACTTGTACATTTCACACTGCTTTTACACTGACACCTGTACATCCTTTCCCAGCTCTTTTGCACACAAATTGCACTGACACTACCCCTTTAAAACACAAATCTTTTAAGCGTGGATCCCGTCGAGTACGACGAACAATCTGGGTGCTAATACCTTCCCAGGTTGTAACCAACCCCCTTTCTCAGTCTCTCTGGTCCGAAACCGTCTTATCCATATCCTTTCTAGGTCTATGCAGCATTACCTTTCCTCCGGGATAAAAATGCCTAGCTGGCGACTCTTTTCTTTCTTGAGTTCACTCCTGTGTGTTCTCATTTCTCCTTTCGCCGACCGTTCGCGCTTGTACCGGGGATGCAAATCTTTTGGGAGTGACACATGCGTCAAGCGTTTGTTTCTACCTGATACTCGTCCGTATCGTAGTCTTTGGGATGCTCGTCCGCATCTTTAATCCATACACGTGTCAAACACTCATGTCTTCTTGAATTTAGACACTCGTCTGTGTCTACTATTCCCCACAAGAGTCCCCTCAGATTCAACACTCATTCGTGTTCCTTGTTAACCAGTTGATACTCGTCTGTATCATCATCTCTGAACATGTGTCGGTATTTGTTTCTACCCGATACTCGTCCGTATCGTAGTCTTAGGGATGCTCGTCCGCATCTTTAATCTATTCACAGCGTCAAAACACTTATACCATTTATTTATTGGATATAAACACACGTCCGTGTTTACTATTCCCTTGTAGATTGCCAGCAAAGCAAAGTTTCTTTTCTATCTGACATTCGTCCTATGTCATGATAAACCCTGAGAGCAGCCGTACCCTGCTAGGTGATCGTCCTTCACCTCTTGATGATCGTCCTTCATCATGCTCATCCGGTGGCCGTCCCCATCGTTGATCTTTTCTATCTGACATTCTTCCTATGTCGTGATATTTTTAGCAGCCGTCCCCTGCTAGGTGATCGTCCTTCACCTATTGATGATCGTCCTTCATCATTTTATCCGATGGCCGTCCCCATCGTGGATATTTTTTATCTGACATTCGTCCTATGTTATGATAAACCTTGAGATCAGCCGTCCCCTGCTAGGTGATCGTCCTTCACCTCTTGATGATCGTCCTTCATCATGCTCATCCGATGGTCGTCCCCATCGTTGACCTTTTATCCAGCATTTGTCCTATGTCGCGATATTTTCGGCAGCCGTACCCTGCCAGGTGATCGTCCTTCACCTTAGATGACTGTCCCTCATCTTACCCCTTTCAGAGCAGCCGTCCCCTGCTAGGTGATCGTCCTTCACCTTTGATGACCGTTCCTCATCATTATTTCCTTTATTCTTTAACCCGATGGTCGTCCCCGTCGTGGTCCCTTTTCTTTTTCCTGATGATCGTCCTTCATCAGTTTAGCGTCCCCATCGTTGTTTACATTACTTTATGAATCTGATGGCCGTCCCCATCATTTTTCATTAATCCCCAGAAAATCTTATAGCTTTACTTGATGGCCGTCCCCATCATAATCCCTCATATCCCCAGCATGTCGGCCGTCCCTGTCATTGCTTTATTTCCCGTATTTTTTCCAGCATGTCGGCCATCCCCGTCATTGCTCTTTCCCCAGCAGTCGTCCTCTGCTCGACGGTCGTCCTCCGTCGCCCACACTTTATAATATACTTTATTTTCTTTTACAATCTATATCCCTTTTCTTCTTCATTCTGTGAGTGCAAATTTTGGACTGTCTTTGGTATTCAACCACAAGTTATCTTGTTTGCCTGTTAAGTCGTCGCTTACATCCTGCACAGCTAACTCATGTTTGAATAGGGGCAGCTGTAAACACCCCAAATTTTCCCTCACCCATTCACACCATGGCTTGTGATCTTTTCATATGCATAAGTTCAATCATAGCATCTCATATTACATTTTTGATTCACTGCATTGCTTCTAAAGTCATCTTCATCTAGGGTTTGTGATCTGAGCAGTCCAAAAGCTTCTTGAGCCACTCCAAAGGTCATCAATCACTTCAAAGGGGTCCATATATGTTCAAGCATCATATTATATCCTCTAAAAGTCAAGAATGTCAAAGAATCACAAGAACTGAGAATGGCATGGAAGCAGAGCCAGGTTTAACTGCACAGATGACCTAGAATTAGGGTTTTGGTTTCAGAGGCCATAAATCCAAATTTTTTGGTCATTCTTGTTTCTATTGGTCTCTATATGGTATAAGGATCATGCATATCAATTTTCATAAAGAAATTCAATGGGGAAGTCATCTGATCAAGAGTTGACTTTCTGAGCAAGTCAGTGCAAAATCAGGGCATCTGAGGCCCCCAATGACCCAACCAAAGGGTGTTCTTCATCATTTTGATTGTGTATGATCTTTATTTGATCATATAAGATGTTGGAAGTTCACAAAATTGAAGAATTTCAAGTCATTTGCAAAGTTGACTTTTTGGGAAAGTTGACTTTTAATGAAATTGCCATTTTTGGAAACATTTTCAACCCTTGCTTTTTGATTCAAAAATGCTTCAAATGAAAAAACTTTGGTCATGAAAGTTGTAGAATGGATCATTCCCTTTTCAGAAAGTACAAGAACATGACCTAATTCATTTTGGATCAAAAGTTATGGCTTGTCAAAGTTGGCTAAAATCACAAAATTTGAAGTTTTCTACCAAAGAGGTATTTTGCAAAATGGCATGATCAAGTGTTCTAAAGGCCTCAAATGTGTATCATTTCTTCACAACATGATCATGCGACATCTAAAATTCAGAATGGGGCAAGGAACTTTGCATTTTGATGCCTTGAATCACAAGAATTTCCAAAGGGGCCAAGCTTTATGAAAATTGCAAAACACTACACAAACCTTGATCAAGTTGCTGAATCATCTCATAAACAATTCCATGGTTCTCCTTAAACTCAGCTGAACCAAAGCAAGACAAAAAGCAAGTTGTACAATGGCCCATACCTCAAGTACACATCAAGTTGAAATTTTGGCCAAAGACCCATACCAATCACCATAGGCCACCAACAACTTTCTGACCTATCCCCTTTTGATACATGGACCAAAGCCAGCATAACACACCATTCACTTCAAGCTGAAGCAGACCACAAGCCATAGTTATCATTTTTGCTCCAACTTGCAAAAGCATTCGAAAAACTCAGCACAGCCTTCAAACACATAAACAAACTTCACAAATCAACTCAGCATGCTTCACTGATCAAAAACCATCCATCACCATAGCCTGAAACTCACTGAAACCAAAATACGATTCCTGCCCCTCTTTGAGCAGAACTTCAGCTATCTTTCAAACCAACCATTGTAAACTTCAAACAAGCATTGAAAGCTTCTCAGGAGGTCCATTGGAGGTGATTGGAAGCAAGAAACCAGCCAGAAAGTGCCAGAAATCAAAGCTTCGATTCAGGTAGCCCATGGAAATTCATTTTTCCAGAACTCTTATTTCTTGTTTCTAAAATGATCTACATGCTTCCCTGAATTCACTGAACCTTTTATTTTTGAAAATGATCAAGTATTGAGTGTGTATTGCATCTCTGAAAGTTTGGCCATTTTTGCATTTTTGTGTGAGTTTTGAGGCTGGATTCTTGTTCTAGGGGCTTGGGGATCATTTCTGGAGATTTGGGGGGTTTGATTTGACCTAGGGAGTGTTTTGGAGATTTTCAGGGAGGGAGGTCACCGGAGAAGACGACCGGAGCTCGTCTCCGGTGACCTGAAAGTAATTAGGGCTAATTAATTAGGGTTAGCCAGGTTTGAATGTGAATCCTTGATCTGTTTGACTTAGTCAATCTCCCGCGCGCATGAATGGCCCAGATTCCTCACTTAACCCTAATCTCATTTATTTAATTTAATTAATTAGGATTAGTCAGTTTGAATTCCAACCACAGGATCTGGCGCGCAGTCAACAAACCATTTCCCAGATTCAATCCTGGCCTCTCTTGCTGCATACTTCTCATATTTTAATTTTATTTTCATTTATTTTGTATTTTATTTGCACAATTTGTTAAAAATAGTAAAACATTTTTAAAAATTCTGAAAATTTTTATACAACCTTTTATTAATTTTCAGAAACCAAAAACATTTTTATTTCTATTTTTTGCATTAAAAAATATTTTTAAATCATTTAAAAGATTATTTTTAATTAATTAATGAGAATTAATTAATTAAAAATACTTTTAAGTATTTAAAAATCACCAAAAAATTCATGAAACCTTTAAAATCATTTAGAAACATTGTCCAACCTTCAAACCAAATTTCTTTTTTGATCTTGATGTCTTTTGACAATTTTTCATGGAATTAATTTCATTTTAAGGCATTGTTTTGATCCTAGCTTTGAAAATTCATTTCTGCCTAGTCTTTAAGAGTTGGACAATGATTATTTTTGCATTGCATCTTGCATATCATGTAGTTTATAGGATTAAATTAGCATGATTTTATCTTTCATTTTCAATTTGTTTGACTTTTTTCTTGACAAGGTACCTTAAAACCCTAGCAATCTTAGGAAATTCATAACTTTCACTAGGTTAAGAATTGGATCCCCTCCTTTGGGCAGTGATTTTGTATAGGTTTAGGGTTCCCTTGAATGCATTTTCAATTTTTTATCTTGATGTTTGCTTCTGGTTTTGATTTTTGTTTTGTGCATTGATCATAAACCCTAATTTGGGCTTCATTTGCATCCATCTTGCATTTGCTTGCATACCATGACTTGCCATGACATTCTATGCATCCATTTGATTCATAACACATCTTAAGACATATTAGAAGCATGTTTGATCATTGCATCATTCATTTGCCATGTCGTATGTCATTTGCATTTCATAACTTTTCATGTATGTTCATGGTTCTAAGCATGCTTCACTTGCATCCATATGCTGGTATGATCATCCCCATGCCTTGTTTCATGTTTGCATCATCTCATAACATCATTAGCATCATGTTTATGCTTATGGTTTTGGTTTTCATCATGTCATTTCATCTCATTTTGCATTGCATTGCATTTCTTTCACTAACTTTTCAGGTGGTAAGTCACTTTGAGAAGTGAATTTGCCTTCACTTCTCACAATTTCTTTTCATCTCTCTTATGCATCATTGCTGCATTTTATCTTGTGTTTGAGATTGAGTTTGCTCTTTCTTATTCATCTTACTTTCTTTCTTCAAGTGACTTGTCTTCTTAAATGAAGCAAGTTACTTTGCTTCTCTTTGTTCCTTTCATCTGCTTCCTGGTGGTTCCTCTGAAGATCTTTCTTGTAAACCTCACAAACCTTAGGAACAACCAAGCATGACAATAATTAGGGTTTTGATTAGTCCCCCACTTAGTTTTACCTTTGTGTCTCATTGAGTCTTCTCTTCTCATCTCATAATCAGGGACTAAACCATAAAGGCTTTAAGGCTTAGTGATTAAACTTATGCCTGCATCCTTCTATTAGGATGGAGTGTATAACTTCAATCCTAAGTGTTAAACCCTTAATGTGTTTAAATCCTTTAATCAATTCACTTAATAATCATCAAGACATCAAGCTTGTAACTTGGGCCTTGCATTAGGGTTCTAATTCTTCCTTAATTGGTTAAGAAGGACTAACCCTAGTGTTAATGGACAAGTCCCCCTCAAGTTGTCTTACAAACCCTAAAAATCACTTCTTCATATTACCATTAACTAAAATCCACCTAATAAAGGCTTTGTTTTGTCATGAGTTTAATCCCTAATCATGGATTAAGTTGAGGAGCTTTCCTCAGCTTAAACATTCTCATCTATTATCCTTCTATTAGGATGGTGTAATGAGTCTGTTTAATCACTGATTATGGCTTAACCTCATTACTTAACACTAAACAAAAACAACAAAAACATCTAAATAATCACAAGTAGGTTAATGATCTTAATCCTACACCATGGTAATTAAGTGTGAGAAGTTGACTTCACACTTAAGGCATTCTCATTACCCCCAATCAGAGGGAAGATGTGATGAGTTTACTAAATCCATTGGTTTAAGCTTAAGCTCATTAACTTATGGAAAACTTCCAAAAGCAATAAAAGACTGAAAACACAAAAACAAACAATAACCGTCTCCTCCGGGATTCTTTTCTCACCTCATTCACTCATAAACGAGAACTTGCTTCTTCCGTCTAATGCAAGACAGTTTGCATCTGTGCCAGACAGATCATACACTTGAGCATTGACAAGCAAGAAGTTCATCAGTCAATTTATCTTTCAGTCTCTTTGGGTCAAACTACGGTGTTCTGACTTCCTCATTGCACGAGAGGATACGTAGGCATAACTCAACAGTTATCGAACAAAAGTCTCTGTATATTCCCCCTCTTTCCAGCATTATTCTTATAGCCTCATGATCTTGAGCATCTTATTCCTTTTCTTACACTGACACTGTACATTTATACACTTCACATTTTTCTTTACACTGACACTTGCATTCTTTCCAGCTTTGATACACAAATTGCACTGACACTACCCCTTTAAAACACAAATCTTTTAAGCGTGGATACCGTCGAGTACGACGGACAATCTGGGTGCTAATACCTTCCCAGGTTGTAACCAACCCCCTTTCTCAGTCTCTCTGGTTCGCAACCGTTTTGTCCATATCTTTTCCCAGGCCTATGCAGCATTGCCTTTCCCCCGGGATAAAAATGCCTAGCTGGCGACTCTTTTCTTTTCCTGTGAGTTCACTCCTGTGTGTTCTCACACCCTCCTTTCTCCGACCGTTCGCGTCTGTACCTCATTTGAGCCCAGTCTCATCTTTTGGGAGCGACACTCACCTTACTGCAACCTGCGAACCCTTGTTCAAGCTATTAAGAAAAGAACAAACGGTCAAGTGGAACGAAGACTGGCAGAAGGCTTTTGACAAAATCAAGGAATACTTACAAGAGCCTCAAATTCTTATGCCTCCAGTTGAAGGAAGACCTCTAATCATGTACTTGACAGTATTAGAAGAGTCAATGGGGTGTGTGCTGGGACAACATGACGAGTCTGGTCGAAAAGAGTATGCAATATACTACCTAAGCAAAAAGTTTACCGATTGTGAACAACGTTATTCACTGCTCGAGAAAACTTGCTATGCTTTAGCGTGGGCTGCTCGCCAGCTGAGACAGTATATGTTGACCAACACTACTTTAATGATCTCAAAGATGGATCCAGTTAAGTACATATTTGAGAAGCCAGCGCTTACCGGACGGGTTGCAAGATGGCAAATGATCCTTACAGAGTATGACATTTAGTACACTTCGCAAAAAGCCATCAAGGGCAGTGTATTGTCTGATTATCTTGCTGAGCAACCTATTGATGATTACCAGCCTATGAGATTTGACTTCCCTGATGAAGACATCATGTTCATAAAAGCAAAAGACCATGAAGAGCCTGTTCACACCGAAGGGCCTGATCCAGAAGAAGAATGGACTATGATGTTTGACGGGGCTGTTAATATGAATGGTCGTGGTGTTGGTGCAGTACTCATTACACCTAAGGGAGTTCACATGCCTTTCTCGGCAAAAATCGCCTTTAACTGCACTAACAACGAAGATGAATATGAAGCTTGCATTATGGGTCTTGAGGAAGCCATTGACCTCAGGATCAAGACTTTGACTGTATTCGGAGATTCAGCTCTGGTAATCAATCAAACCAACGGCAAATGGTACACCCACCAAGATCATCTGATACCTTACCGGGATTATACAAGAAGGTTACTGACTTTCTTCACAACAGTCAAGCTTGAGTATATCCCTCGAGATGAAAATCAGTTTGCGGATGCTTTGGCTACCATTTCATCCATGATCAAAGTTCAAACTGCCAACTTTGTGCCTCGGATCTCAGTGTCCAGACTTGACAGACGAGCATACGTGTTCTCAGCAGAAGATGTTAAAGATGATAAGCCTTGGTTCCATGACATTAAGTGCTTCTTGGAGGATCAGACATACCCACCTGGGGCATCTTCCAATGATAAGAAGACATTAAGAAGGCTAGCTGGTAGTTTCTTCTTGAATACTGATGGTTCCTTGTACAAGCGGAACTTTGATATGGTACTCCTCAGATGCGTTGATAGGGCAGAGGTAGACTTGTTGATGCACGAGGTGCACGAAGGATCCTTTGGTACCCATGCAGGAGGGCATGCAATGGCTAAGAAATTGCTAAGACCAGGCTATTACTGGATCACAATGGACGCAGACTGTTGTGCTTATGCCAGAAAATGCCATAAATGTCAGATTTACGCGGATAAAGTGCATGTGCCTCCGAATCCTTTGAATGTGATGTCTTCACCCTGGCCCTTTGCCATGTGGGGCATTGATATGATTGGCAAGACAAAACCCAACTGCGTCAAACGGCCACAGATTCATCCTGGTTGCTATTGATTATTTTACTAAGTGGGTTGAAGCGGCTTCTTATGCAAATGTTACAAGGCAAGTGGTAACCCGATTTCTGAAGAGAGATATTATCTGTCGGTATGGAGTGCCTGAGCGAATCATTACTGATAATGGTTCCAACTTGAACAATAAAATGATGGCAGAACTGTGCCGGGACTTCAAGATCCAACACCACAATTCTTCCCCTTACAGGCCAAAGATGAATGGCGCTGTTGAAGCAGCTAATAAGAATATCAAGAAGATTGTGCAGAAGATGGTGGTTACCTACAAAGATTGGCATGAAATGCTACCATTTGCCTTGCATGGGTACCGTACGTCAATCAGAACATCCACTAGGGCAACACCTTTTCAACTTGTGTATGGTATGGAGGGAGTCCTTCCTGTTGAAGTTGAATTACCCTCTCTACGAGTATTGATGGATGTTAAGCTGAATGAAGCAGAATGGGTCCGATCCCGATACGAACAACTAAGTCTGATCGAAGAAAAGAGATTGGCTGCAATCTGTCATGGGCAGTTATATCAGAAGAGAATGAAGAAAGCCTTCAATCAGAAAGTCAGGCTCCGAGAGTACCAAGTAGGAGATCTTGTGCTGAAAAGACTCCTCCCTCCTCATACAGACCACAGGGGCAAGTGGACTCCGAACTACGAAGGGCCATTCATAGTAAAGAAAGTTTTCTCTGGTGGAGCACTGATGCTCAGTACTATGGATGGTGAAGACTTCCAGTCCCCTGTGAATTCAGATGCAGTTAAAAAATACTTCGCATAAAATGACCCGCTGGACATAAAAACAGAATGTAAGTTTAGGCAAAAATAGGGCATCCCGGCGAGTCAAAAATAGAATAAAAGACTCGGGCAAAAATAAGGGAAAATAAAAAAAAAATGTACACCCGCTGAGTTGAAAAGCCACATTGGACAACTCAGGCAAAAATGGGTATCCCGGTGGATTGAAAACCCGAAAGGGAGATCCACGCAAAATAAGGGAATAAGCAAACAACTGCATTCTGAATTCGTCTGTATCACTTACAACATGGCGAGCTTCGGAAGGTTAAAAAATCGGTCAGGATCAGCCTCCCTTAGAGAGCAAAATGAGAAGAAGGTCAAAATTCATACAAGTCATAGCAAAAGGGAATGCTCCTTAAAGCGTCATCAACATTGCCACTGTCTTTTTGTTTCTCAATTTGTAACGATCTCCTCATTTCAGGGGATCCGTTTCTTTGACTGTATCTTGCCAATTCAGGGCACATGAATTAATAAGATCAGATTTTCAGTCATGTTCCGTCTCGTACATTTTATTTTCGTTTGCCAAAATGTCCGATGTCTTTAAAGATATTGATTGCATAAATACAGATGCTTTCCCCTCTAAAAATACATGCTTACGAGAAATATATTTGCTCCCGGGAGTGTCTAAACTCCTATGATGGAATCCAGTAAGGGATACCTCAGGGTACTTGTATGTTTCTTTGTCTTTACAGGATTGTAGGTATCCAAAGCGCAACATGGGGAATGAAGGCTTCTCCCCAGTAGGCTTCCAAATCATTGTCTGCTCAGCACACCTTCCCCGCAGCACCAGAGATGTTTCTCCCCATCAGAGTTGTCAGGCATTTCCTCCAGAAGGTATTCGTATCCCCAGCTGAGTTGTCAAGTATCATCCTCAGCAGGATCCCCCACAGAAATCTCTAGGAGGATCTTTCAGTGATCTTTCTTCTTCCCCAGCCGAGTGCTAGACAGGGAACCATCTCCCCACAGAGTTTCAACCTCTATCCAGAAAAGCAATACCTGAAGATCTCACAACAGAGTGAAGAAAGCTTCTACAAATCCCAGCTGGGTCCTTCATTACCAAGATAGGTCTATCAGTGACCTATTTCCCCAGGCGAAGTCATACCAGATCTACCAATGATCCCCATCCCCAGCTGGGACATCTACTTCAAGCAGATCAGCCAGAGATGTTCGCAGCAACGGGATCCGAATCCCGGATCGGTATATTTGCATAATCATAGCATTCGCATCATGTTCTCCCCACAAAGCGTAGCATTCTGTCTAATACGGAACATTACGGCAAAAATCAAACATATTGCATAATCATAAGCCATGTTCTGAACAGAACACTTGTAAATATTTTCAATCCATCAACGATATACAGAAAACTCCCCAGATTCCCCGGCAGAAAGCCAAGGCACTTTCCCTAAAGATACAGATACTTCCTGACACCCGTCCGTGTCATATCCCCAGCAGAAAACCAAAGCTTCCCCTTTGCACTCACTACACAGATACATATATATACAATTCCTCGACACCCGTCTGTGTCACCCTCCCCAGCACAGTTTCCTAAGAACTTGGTAAACCATATAATACACGTTTTCCGACACCCGTCCGTGTCACACTCTCCCCAGCAAGTTAAACCCTCGTCTGTACACCACTCATACTTGTTACTCCTGTTTTACTCATACAGATACTCGTCCGTATCTTGTATACACCACTTATATCCCCTCAGATTCGACACTCGTCCGTGTTCTTTGTTAACCAGTTGATACTCGTCCGTATCATCATCTCTGAATATGCGTCAAGCGTTTGTTTCTACCGATACTCGTTCGTATCATAGTCTTAAGGATGCTCATCCGCATCTTTAATCTATACACCGTGTCAAACACTTATGTCTTCTTGAATTTAGACACTCGTCTGTGTCTGTTATTCCCCAGAAGAGTCCCCGCAGAATCAATATTCGTCCGTGTTCTTTGTTAACCAGCTGATACTCGTCCGTATCATCATCTTTGAGCAGGCGTCAAGCATTTGTTTCTACCTAATACCCGTCTGTATCATAATCTTAAGGATGCCCGTCCGCATCTTTAGTCTATGCACAGTACCCAAAAACTTATACCTCTCATTTCTTGGATGTAGACACTCATTTGTGTTTACTTTTCCCCAGCGAAGTCCCCCAGCGAAACTTGTTAGTCTATTTCCTTTCTATCTGACATTCGTCCTATGTCATGATACCCTCAGAGCAGCCGTACCCTGCCAGGTGATCATCCTTCACCTTTTTGATGATCGTCCTTCATCAACCCCCAGTGGAGTCTCTACTCATTAGAACCCCTTCTTATCCGACATTCGTCCTGTGTCGCGATATTTTCAGCAGCCGTCCCCTGCTAGGTGATCGTCCTTCACCTCTTGATGATCGTCCTTCATCATTTTATCCGATGGCCGTCCCCATCATTGATCTTGTTATCTGACATTCGTCCTATGCCACGATAAACCCTGAGAGCAGCCGTACCCTGCCAGGTGATCGTCCTTCACCTTTTTGATGATCGTCCTTCATCAACCCCCAGTGGAGTCTCTACTCATTAGAACCCCTTCTTATCCGACATTCGTCCTGTGTCGCGATATTTTCAGCAGCCGTCCCCTGCTAGGTGATCGTCCTTCACCTCTTGATGATCGTCCTTCATCATTTTATCCGATGGCCGTCCCCATCATTGATCTTGTTATCTGACATTCGTCCTATGCCACGATAAACCCTGAGAGCAGTCGTACCCTGCCAGGTGATCGTCCTTCACCTTTTTGATGATCGTCCTTCATCAACCCCCAGTGGAGTCTCTACTCATTAGAACCCATTCTTATCCGACATTCGTCCTGTGTCGCGATATTTTCAGCAGCCGTCCCCTGCTAGGTGATCGTCCTTCACCTCTTGATGATCGTCCTTCATCATTTTATCCGATGGTCGTCCCCATCATTGATCTTGTTATCTGACATTCGTCCTATGCCACGATAAACTCTGAGAGCAGCCATACCCTGATAGGTGATCGTCCTTCACCTCTTGATGATCGTCCTTCATCATGCTTATCCGATGGCCGTCCCCATCGTCGACCTTCTATCCGACATCCGTCCTATGTCGTGATACTTTTCGGCAGCCGTACCCTGCCCGGTGATCGTCCTTCACCTTAGATGACCGTCCCTCATCTTATCCCCAACAGAGCAGCCGTACCCTGCTAGGTGATCGTCCTTCACCTGTGATGACCGTACCTCATCATTTTATTTGACTTACCTTTAATCCCCCAGAGAGTCTTATAGCTTTACCTGATGGCCGTCCCCATCATAATCTCGCAGCTTGTCGGCCGTCCCCGTCATCGCTTTGTTTCCCGCATCTTCCCCAGCAAGTCGGCCGTCTCCGTCATTGCTTTATCCCCAGAAGTCGTCCTCTACTCGACGGTCGTCCTCCGTCGCCCGCAGTTTTTAATATACTTTATTTTCCTTTTACAATCTATATCCTTTTTCTTCTTCATTCTGTGAGTGAAAATTTTGGACTGTCTTTGGTATTCAACCACAAGTTATCTTGTTTGAATGATAAGCCGTCGCTCACATCCTGCACAGCTAACTCATGTTTGAATAGGGGCAGCTGTAAACACCCCAAATTTGCCCTCACCCATTAACACCATGGCTTGTGATCTTTTCATATGCATGAATTCAATCAGAGCATCTCATACCACATTTTTGATTCACTACATTGCTTCTAAGTCATCTGCATCTAGGGTTTGTGATCTGAGCCATCCCTGAGCCATTTGAGCCACTCCAAAGTTCATCAATCACTTCAAAGGGGTCCATGTGTGTTCAAGCATCATATTATATCCCCTCAAAGTCAAGAAAGTCAAAGAATCACAAGAACTGAGAAAGGCATGGAAGCAGAGCCAGGTTTAACTACACAGATGACCCAGAATTAGGGTTTTGGTTTTAAAGGCCATAACTCCAAATTTTTTGGTCATTCTTGTTTCTATTGGTATCTATATGATATGAGGATCATGCATACCAATTTTCATGAAGAAATTCCATAGGTAAGGCATCTGATCAAGAGTTGACTTCTTGGGCAAGTCAGTGTAAAATCAGGGCATCTGAGGCCCCTAATGACCCAACCAAAGGGTGTTCTTCATCATTTTGGATGTGTATGATCTTTATTTGATCATAGAAGATGTTAGAAGTTCACAAAATTGAAGAATTTCAAGCCATTTGCAAAGTTGCCATTTTGGGAAAATGACTTGTAATGAAAACTTGCCATTTTGGGAAAGTTTTTCAACCCTTTCAAATTGATTCAAAAATGCCTCAAATGAGAAAACTTTGGTCATGAAAGTTGTAGAATGGATCATTCCTTTTTCAAAAAGTACAAGAACTCATTCTAATTCATTTTGGATCAAAAGTTATGGCTTTGCAAAGTTGGATAAAATCATTGAAATTTCACTTTTGCACAAAATGGAAAACTTGCAAATTCTCATGGCCAGCCTTTATGTGACTTCAATGTGACCTCTAATCATCATACAAATACAATGCATGACCTAAAAATCAGTTTGGCCCAAGGGATTTCCCATTTCTATGCCTTGATTTTCAAGTAACCATAAGCCATTCTTCATGAAAGTGCAAAGAGGGATTTCTTGCAAAATGATTCTCAAAGGGATTGTATGACCTCTAGCTGGTCTCAAGACATTGCCATGACCTAATGAAGCATCCCACACCAAAAATTCAGCAAGACTTCTCACATATACATGGCCAAAAATCATGAAATGTAACAAGTTGCCATATTGCAAAAACACTTCAAACATGTGATCCATTGCACCCAGCTGTCTTCCCTTGATCCTAGGGCCTTCCTTGACTCAAGCTGAGGTAGGACAAGCCTCAAGATTGCCTCTGACCCGAGCCATGCTTAGAGTACACAATATCTTGACTTTCTTGCATTTTGCCCATACCAATCACACAGTGCCACACCAACTCTCTGCCCAACCAGAGTATGATATGTGGACATCAAGCAATCCAAAAACACACCATACACAAGCTGAATCCTCCCACATTGCAGCATACACAAAAACTGTCAAAAACTTTTCCCTCTTCGAATCACTCAACACAACCTTCAAACAACCAAAATTTCTTCACCCACAAACCACAAATCATTCATAGAACAGAATCCACCCTTTGAAACTGCCTGAATCATCACATATCCAACTCTCCAAATCTGCTACACCAGAACCAAAACCTTCAAACCAGGCCATACAAACTCGTTCCAAGCCTCATTTCATCATCCAGAGGTTCATAGGAGGGGATTTGCAGCAAAGGAAAGTCCAGAAAGCTCAGGAATAGGAAGTTCAATCTCAGGTATACTTCATGAACTTTTTTCTCAGAAGCTTGTTTTTAAGTTCATTTATGATTCCTTGAGTTCCCCTGGTCATGGGGATATGTTTATTTTTGAAAATGGTTGAGAAACCACTATGTATGCAAGCTCTGAAATTTTACCCGTGAAAATGTTTTGCTTCGATTCTTTGTGTTCATACTTGGTAAATGATGTTTGATGATGGATTTGAGTTTAGTTTGGATAAGAGAATGTTTATGGGCAATTAATTTGGGTTGGGGTGGCCTGTAGTGAAAGCTAGGTTTTTGGTTTCGCCGGAGAAGACGACCGGAACACTGTTCCGGTCGCCTGAATTTGTTTAGCCCTAATTGTGTCATTAGTGAGACTTTGAATCTGGACCTTAGATGCTGTTGACCTCCATTGACTCCCGCGCGTGTGTGTGGCCAGGATTTGTCATTAAAACCCTAATCTGTCATTTATTAAACTAACCTAGGTTTAATTAAATATTAAAACAAAATTAGCCAGGTTTGAATCTGGGCCTTTGGATCTGGCGCGCAGTCAACCAGTCCAAACCCAGATCAAATCCTGGCCCTTCTTCTGGATTACTTTTCATTATTTTCATTTTAAATTCATTTTCTTTTCATTTTAATTGCACGAATTATTAAAAATAGCTAAAATCATTTAAAAATTATGAAATTTTTTGTCAAAGATTTCATTAATTTTTAAAACCCAAAAATATTTTTATTTTTATTTTTTGCATTGAAAATTATTTTTAAATCATTTAAATGTTTATTTTTAATTAGTTAATGAAAATTAATTAATTAAAAATGCATTTAGGTATTTAAAAATCACAAAAAATGTCACATTGCATTTATAAGCATTTAGAAACATTGTCCAACTCTCAAACCAAATTTCTTTTTAGTTCTTGATGCCTTTTGATCATTTTCATTGTAATTAATTTCATTTTAAGGCAATATTTTGTTCCAAACTTCAAAAATTTCATTCTGCCTAACCCTTGAGAGTTGGATGATGATTTTTCTTGCATTGCATCCTTCAAAGCATGTAGTTTATAGGTTAAATTTGGTTTGATTTGATCTTGCATTTTCAATTTGTTTAGCATTTTTCTTGATGAGGTGCCCCAAAACCCTAGTAATCTTAGGAAATTCATAACTTACACTAGGTTAAGAGTTGAATCCTCTTCTTTGGGCAGTGAGCTTGTATAGGTTTAGGGTATCTTTGATTGCATTTTCAATTTTTTATCATGTCATTTGCTTCTGGTTTTGGATTTTTGCATTGCATGATGCATGTAACCCTAATTTGTGCCTTCCTTTGCATCCATCTTTCATTTGCTTGCATCCAATGACTTGCCATGACATTTTGTGCATTCACATGATTCATAATACATCTTAAGACATATTAGAATCATGTTTGAGCATTTCATCATCCATTTGCCATGTTTTATGACCATTACATTTCATAACTTTTCATGTACATTCATGGATCAATGCATGCTTCATTTGCATCCTTATGCTTGTTTGATCATTCTCATGTCTTGCCTCATGTTTGCATCATCTCTTGGCATAATTAACATCATGTAAATGCTTCTGACTTTGGTTTGCATTATGAAATTTCATCTCATTTGCATTGCATTTCATTTATTTTGGCTAACTTTTCAGGTGGTAAGTTGTTTTGAGAAGTGAATTTGCCTTCACTTCTCACAATCTCTTCTCATCTCTTATGCATCATTGCTGCATTTTATCTTGTTTATTGGATTGAGCTTTCTCATTCATGTTCATCTTACTTTCTTTCTTCAAGCAACTTGTCTTCTTAAGTGAAGCAAGTTGTTTTGCTTCTCTTTGCTTCTTGCTCCTTTCATCTGCTTCCTTCCTGGTGGTTTCTCTGAAGATCTTTACTTCTTAAGCCTCATAAACCCTAGGATCTCCAAGCATGATAACAATTAGGGTTTGATTAGTCTCCCATTTAGTTTCACCATTGTGTCATCTTTGAGTCCTCTCTTCTCACCTCATAATCAGGGACTAAACCCTAAAGGCTTTAAGGCTTTGTGATTAAGCTTATGCCTGCATCCTTCTATTAGGATGGAGTGTATAACTTTAATCCTAAGTGTTAAACCTTTAATGTGTTTAAATCCTTTAATCAATTCACATAATAATCATCAAGACATTAAACTTGTAACTTGGGCCTTGCATTAGGGTTCTAATTCTTCCTTAATTAGTTAAGAAGGACTAACCCTAGTGTTAATGGACAAGTCCTTCTCAAGTTGTCTTACAAACCATGAAAATCACTTCTTCATTTTATCATTAACTAAAATCCATCTAATAAAGGTTTTGTTTTGTCATGAGGTTAATCCCTAATCAGGGATTAAGTTGAGGAGTCTTTCTCAGCTTAAATGTTCTCATCTATTATCCTTCTATTAGGATGGTGTAATGAGTCCATTAAATCCTTGATTATGGCTTAAACTCATTACTTAACACTAAACCAAAACCAAAAAAACATCTAAATAATCATAAGTAGGTTTATGATCTTAATCCTATACCATGGTGATTAAGTGTGAGGTGCTTACTTCATACTTAAGGTATTCTCATTACCCCTAATCAGAGGAAGGATGTGATGAGTTTACTAACCCATTGGTTTAGGCTTAAGCTCATTAACTTATGACAAATCCCAAAAATCAATAAAAGATTGAAAACACAAAAGCAAACAATAATCGTCTCCTCCGGGATTCTTTTCTCATCTCATTCACTCTTAACCGAGAACTTGTTTCTTCCGTCTAATGCAAGACAGTTTGCACCTGAGCCAGACAGGTCATACACTTGAGCATAGACAAGCAAGAAGTTCACAAGTCAATTTACCTTTCAGTCCCTTTGAGTCGAACTACGGTGTTCTGACTTCCTCATTGCACGAGAGTATACGTAGGCATAACTTAACAGTTATCGAACAAAAGTCTCTATATATTCCCCCTCTTTCCAGCATCATTCTTTTAGTCTCATTGTCTTGAGCATTTCATTCCTGTTCTTGCACTGACACTTCACATATTTCACTTCACATTCTTTTTACACTGACACTTGCATTCTTTCCAGCTTTGATACGCAGATTGCACTGACACTACCCCTTTAAAACACAAATCTTTTAAGCGTGGATCCCGTCGAGTACGGCGGACAATCTGGGTGCTAATACCTTCCCAGGTTGTAACCAACCCCCTTTCTCAGTCTCTCTGGTTCGCAACCGTCTTATCCATATCTTTTCTTAGGTTTATGCAGCATTACCTTTCCTTCGGGATAAAAATGC
Organism: Lathyrus aphaca; assembly: GCA_963966055.1. Taxonomy (NCBI): domain Eukaryota; kingdom Viridiplantae; phylum Streptophyta; class Magnoliopsida; order Fabales; family Fabaceae; genus Lathyrus; species Lathyrus aphaca. The sequence goes on along the minus strand of OZ014523.1, from coordinate 116,081,004 downwards.
CTAGCTGGCGACTCTATTCTTTCCTTTCTCTTTCGCCGACCGTTCGCGTCTGTACCCCATTTGACCTAGCCTCATTTGGTGGGAGCGACATAGACCTATCTTGATAATGAGGGACCCAGCTGGGGTTTGTAGAAGCTTTTGTCACTCTGTTGTGAGATCTTCAGGTATTGCTTTTCTGGACAGAGGTTGAAACTCTGCGGGGAGATGGTTCCCTGGTCTTTGCTTTTGGCTGAGGAGGAATGATGACTAGCAACTCAGCTGGGGAGAAAGAGAGATCACTGAAAGATCTTCCTAGAAATTTCTGTGGGGGATCCTGCTGAGGATGATCCTTGACAACTCAGCTGGGGAATATGAACACCTTCTAGTGCTGTTCTTTGGAGGAGGTGTTGGAGAAGCGATGCCCTGCAACTCTGGTGGGGAGAAAGCACCTCCGGTGCTGTTTGGAAGGCGTGTTGAGGAAACGATGATTTGGCCGCCTACTGGGGAGAAGCTTTCATGCCCCATGTTGTGCTTTGAATTACCTGCAATCCTGAAAAGACAGAGAAACGCACAAGTAATTCCGAGGTATCCCTTACTGGATTCCGTCATAGGAGTTTAGACACTCCCAGGAGTAAGTATATTTCCTGTAAGCACGTACTTTTTAGAAGAGAAGCATATGTATTTATGCAATCTACATCGTAAGGACATCGGACATTTTTTTGCAAACGAAAATACAATGTACGAAACGAGACATGACTGAAAATCTGATTTTATTAATTCGTGTGCCCTGAATTGGCAAGATACATCCATAGAAACAGATCCCCTGAAATGAGGGAATCGTTACATGTCGAGAAACAAAAAGGTGTTGGCAATGTTGATGACGCTTCAAAGAGCTTCCCTTTTTCTATGACTTGTATGACATTTGACGTTCTTCTCATCTTGCTTTTGAAGGAGGCTGATTCTGACCGACGCTCGAACCTTTCGAAGTTCACCATGTTATAAGTGATACAGACGAATTCAGGATGCAGTTGTTCGCTTATTCCCTTATTTTGCGTGGGTCGCCCTTTCGGGTTTTCAATCCACCGGGATACCCATTTTTGCCTGAGTTGTCCAATGTGGCTTTTCAACTCAGCGGGTGTACATTTTTTTTATTTATTTTCCCTTATTTTTGCCTGAGTCTTTTATTCTGTTTTTGACTCGCCGGGATGCCCTATTTTTTCCTGGACTTACATTCTGTTTTTATGTCCAGCGGGTCATTTTTTATGCGAAGTATTTTTTAACTGCATCTGAATTCACAGGGGACAGGAAGTCTTCTCCATCCATAGTACTGAGCATCAGTGCTCCACCGGAGAAAACTTTCTTCACTACGAATGGCCCTTCATAATTTGGAGTCCACTTTCCCCTGTAGTCTGTATGAGGAGGGAGGAGTCTTTTCAGCACAAGATCTCCTACTTGGTACTCTCGGAGCCTAACTTTCTGATCAAAGGCTTTCTTCATTCTTTTCTGATATAGCTGCCCATGATAGATTGCAGCTAATCTCTTTTCTTCAATCAGACTCAGTTGTTCGTATCGGAATCGGACCCACTCTGCTTCATTCAGTTTAACGTCCATCAATACCCGTAGGGAGGGTAATTCAACTTCAACAGGTAGGACTGCCTCCATACCATACACAAGCTGATACGGTGTTGCCCCAGTGGATGTTCGGATTGACGTACGGTACCCATGCAAGGCAAATGGTAGCATTTCATGCCAGTCTTTGTATGTAACTACCATCTTCTGTACAATCTTCTTGATATTCTTGTTAGCTGCCTCGACAGCGCCATTCATCTTTGGCCTGTAAGGAGAAGAATTGTGGTGTTGGATCTTGAAGTCCCGGCACAGTTCTGCCATCATTTTGTTATTCAAGTTGGAACCATTATCAGTAATGATTCGCTCGGGCACTCCATACCGACAGATGATGTCTCTCTTCAGAAATCGGGCTACCACTTGTCTTGTAACATTTTCATAAGAAGCTGCTTCGACCCACTTGGTGAAATAATCAATGGCTACCAGGATGAATATGTGGCCATTTGAAGCAGTCGGTTCAATCTTGCCAATCATATCAATGCCCCACATGGCAAAGGGCCAGGGTGAAGACATCACATTCAAAGGGTTTGGAGGCACATGCACTTTATCCGCATAAATTTGGCATTTATGACATTTTCTGGCGTAAGCACAACAGTTCGCATCCATTGTGATCCAGTAATAGCCTGATCTTAGCAACTTCTTAGCCATAGCATGTCCTCCAGCATGGGTACCAAAGGATCCTTCGTGCACTTCGTGCATTAACAAGTCTTCTTCTGTCCTATCAACGCATCTGAGAAGTACCATATCAAAGTTTCTCTTGTACAAGGAACCGTCAATATTCAAGAAGAAACTACCAGCAAGCCTTCTTAATGTCTTCTTATCATTGGAAGATTCCCCAGGTGGGTAAGTTTGATCCTCCAGAAGCACTTAATGTCGTGAAACCAAGGCTTATCATCTTTAACAACTTCTGCTGAGAACACGTATGCTGGTCTGTCAAGTCTGGAAATTGAAATTTGAGGCACAAAGTTGGCAGCTTGAACTTTGATCATGGATGAAATGGTAGCCAGAGCATCTGCAAACTGATTTTCATCTCGAGGGATATACTCAAGCTTGACTGTTGTGAAGAAAGTCAATAACCTCCTTGTATAATCCCGGTAAGGTATCAGATGATCTTGGTGAGTGTACCATTTGTCGTTGGTTTGATTAATTACCAAAGCTGAATCTCCAAATACAGTCAAAGTCTTGATCCTGAGGTCAATGGCTTCCTCAAGACCCATAATACAAGCTTCGTATTCAGCTTCGTTGTTAGTGCAGTTAAAGGTGAGTTTTGCCGAGAAAGGCATGTGAACTCCTTTAGGTGTAATGAGTACTGCACCAACACCTCGACCATTCATATTAACAGCCCCATCAAACATCATAGTCCATTCTTCTTCTGGGTCAGGCCCTTCAGTGTGAATAGGCTCTTCATGATCTTTTACTTTTATGAACATGATGTCCTCATCAGGGAAGTCAAATCTCATGGGCTGGTAATCATCAATGGGTTGCTCAGCAAGATAGTCAGACAATACACTGCCCTTGATGGCTTTCTGAGATGTGTACTGAATGTCATATTCTGTGAGGATCATTTGCCATCTTGCAACCCGTCCGGTAAGAGCTGGCTTCTCAAATATGTACTTAACTGGGTCCATCTTTGAGATCAATAAAGTGGTGTGGGTCAGCATATACTGTCTCAGTCGGCGAGCAGCCCACGCTAAAGCACAGCAAGTTTTCTCGAGCAGTGAATAACGTTGTTCACAGTCGGTAAACGTTTTGCTTAGGTAGTATATTGCATACTCTTTTCGACCAGACTCGTCATGCTGGCCCAACACACATCCCATTGATTCTTCTAATACTGTTAAGTACATGATTAGAGGTCTTCCTTCAACTGGAGGCATCAGGACTGGAGGATCTTGCAAGTATTCCTTGATTTTGTCAAAGGCCCTCTGGCAGTCTTCGTTCCACCTGACCGTTTGTTCTTTTCTTAACAACCCGAACTTCTTTTTCAGTCTTCGGTGCAGGCATTTCTTGAATGGCTTTGACTTTGTCAGGGTCAAATTCAATCCCTTTTTCACTTACTATAAATCCCAGCAGCTTACCGGATCGCACCCCGAATGTGCATTTGTTGGGGTTCAATTTCAGTTGGTACTTTCTCAGACGCTTGAATAGTTTCAACAGATTTACCAGGTGGTCTTCTTCTGTGAGGGACTTGGCAATCATGTCATCCACATAACATTCGATTTCTTTATGGATCATGTCATGGAATAATGTTACCATAGCCCGTTGATAAGTGGCACCCGCATTCTTCAGTCCGAACGACATCACCTTGTAACTGAATGTGCCCCAGGGTGTGATGAAAGTTGTCTTCTCCATGTCTTCAGGTGACATCTTGATCTGATTGTATCCTGAAAATCCGTCCATGAAGGAGAACACCGAGAACTGAGTCGTATTATCAACCAATACATCAATGTGAGGTAAAGGGAAGTCATCTTTCGGGCTGGCTCTGTTCAGGTCCCGGTAATCCACACACATTCTCACCTTGCCATCTTTCTTAGGCACTGGTACAATATTAGCAACCCACGGCGGGTAACTGGTCACAGCAAGGAGACTGGCGTCCCACTGTTTTTGTACCTCTTCCTTTATCTTCATTGCCATATCTGGGCGAGTACGGCGCAGTTTCTGTTTCACCGGCGGGCAGTCTTCTTTCAAAGGCAGCTTGTGCATGACAATGTCGGTGTCCAACCCTGGCATATCCTGATAGGACCAAGCAAAGACATCCACATACTCCCGAAGCATATCAATCAGTTGTTCTTTTATTGAATCTTGTAAGCAGGCCCCGATCTTAACTTCTTTCACTTCTTCTTCCGTACCAAGATTAATCGTTTCAACCTCCTCCTGATGAGGCGTGATAACCTTCTCCTCTTGTCTCAACAACCTAGCTAGCTCTTCAGGCAGCTCATAATCTTCTTCAACCCCTTCATCAGCTTGATTGATTGGATTGTCAAAGTCATACGAAGTCATAGCTGTGCTGTTGTCGGTGCAGTCTGAAAGGCACTCTCTGCAAGGGTTTAGATTGTTCATTTTAGTGATCGATTTTAATCTTGTTTAGAAAAAAGTGAAATGGAGTTATCATTTTGGAAAACATTGCCATTTTATTTTTGTACAAAAAGAAGAATGGAAAACAGTGAGCGGAAAAGGAAAAGACTCATTTGCAAAAGATGTCCGATATTCATTGATTGATCTGTTTGCACAAAATTACAAGATGGCCCGATTACAAAATGAGTCTTGACGTCTTGGGCAAGATGCAAGACTTGATGCATGCTTAAAAATACAGGAAATAATAATTACTCTGCAGGAGTAACCCTTATAATTTCCTGGGAAGACCAGTTAAGGACTTGGCTCCCCGGGGTCCTTGGACGTATCCAGCTCTCCAGGTTGCGGTCGCTTTCTTCCTCGTCTTCCAAGTTGTTTACTGCATCCGGGGTGAGCATTCCCCCGCTTACAAAGTTGGGCTTCTTGGCAGCCTCTGATTGATCTTGTTGAGTTGGTTTGTAACCCAACCCAAATCTGTCTTCTTTCTTTCCCACGGGCAGCAACTTGCCCCAGCCTTGGGCAGTACCCTCTTCAACAACCTTCCTGGCTTGTTGATACGACGTTATGGAGGTTCCCAGTACAACAGATGCTTCATTAATGTTCAGGGCCTCAAACCCCTGGCTCATAGTTTCATGGATCTCCCCGTCCATTTCTATGTATTTGTACGTAGCCAGATGGCTAACAAAGATGTCTTCTTCCCCACAGATGGTGATGATCTGGCCTTCCCACTCGAATTTCAGCTTCTGGTGAAGGGTAGACGTAACAGCTCCAGCGGCATGGATCCAAGGTCTACTCAACAAACAGCTGTAGGCCGGCTGAATGTCCATCACTTAGAAGGTAATTTTAAAAGTCTGCGGGCCAATCATCACAGGCAGATCAATCTCCCCAAGCACTGATCTTTTAGAGCCATCAAATGCTCTCACCACCAAATTACTCGGACGCAGTGCCAAGCCATCATATTCTAGCTTCACTAAGGCTTTCTTTGGTAGAACATTGAGTGATGACCCAGTGTCCACCAGTACATGAGATAGAACAGCACCTTTGCATTCCAAGGTGATATGCAAAGCCTTGTTGTGGTTACGTCCCTCGGTTGTTAAGTCAGCATTGGTAAAACCCAGTCCATGACTGGTATTGACATTTGCCACCACAGTTTCTAGCTGATTAACAGTGATCTTCTCTGGCACGTATGCTGCGTGCAGGACTTTCAGTAATGCATTCCTGTGAGCTTCAGAACACATCAACAGGGATAATATGGAGATCTTTGAGGGAGTTTGGCGAAGCTGATCCACCACCTTGTAATAACTTCTTTTTATGATTCTCATAAACTCGTCTACATCTTGTTCAAACAATGTCTTCTGAGTTTCTTTGATAGCTGGCTCTTCAAAAACCACACTCTTTCCTTTTGCTTTGGCAGCAGCTTCTGCTTCGGCATTAGGTCTTTGAGTTTGTGAGGCAAAAAGGCGTCCGCTTCTGGTGAAGCCTCCGCCTCCCCCAACATTATCAATTTGTGGAGAAGAGGTTGAAGAATCCAAGGTGATTTTCTCCCCGTTGCAGTAGAGATCAGAGCCATAATGCCAGGGTATGGCATTACTGCTTTCATATGGAACTGGTCCAGGCACCGTGATGGTAACTGGACTGACTGCAGCAGAGGAGGGTACTGAAATGGTGTGCGGATCGTAGTAAATTGTGACTGGTGACCTGGCAGGAGGTGCCATGATTTGTTGTTGAAAATTGCTGCTGGGAGGAACATCTGATGGATCATAATAGATGGTAACTGCGGAGACATCTTCATTGATTTCTGCTGGTGTTATAGAAGATTTTGTTGAATAAATGGATGCTGATGTTGTAGAAGAAAGAGTTGTTGACATTTGATTTGTTGAAGTGATGGACGGAGCCATTGTTGATGATATTGACGAATCGGTAGGAATGATTGTTGCTGCAGTTGTAGGAGAATCAGGAATTGTTGTCAAAGGAATTGCTGGATTTGTAGGCGCCGTTGTTGAGATCTGAAGTATGCCATCTTTGATAAGACCATCTATGCTGTTTCTCAAGTTATCACACCCGTTGACTGCAATGTTGCAATACCCACAACCGAGCTCACACCCGGGAAACATTTGGCACTCTAGAAGCTGAGCTTTAATTTCAACCAGAGGTGTTCAAATCTGTCCAACACTGGTGATCAAGACAGATGGCTTGTCTTCCTCGATGGCATTAATTCTTGGTCCTCTATGATTAGGCATGGGATTCTTGTTGACATTTGGAGGGGGTGCAAAGTTAAGGGCTTTGGAATCCACCAGATCTTGGACTTTCATTTGTAAAGCCCTGCATTTCTCAGTATTGTGGCCAGGTGCATTGGAATGAAAAGCACATCTGGTGTTGACATCATAATTCCTTGGGAGATTGGAGGGGTCTGGTGGTGCTAATGTCCTTAACTCAACCAAGTTGAGCTTCAGGAGTTGTGGCAATAAGGCAGCATAAGGCATAGGGATAGGGTCAATCACCCTATTTGCCTGTGACGGTCTTTGCTGAAAAGGTCTTTGTTGTTGATTGCTGTTGTTGTTGTTGAAGGTTCTCTGTGGCGGATATTGAACTTGCTGTTGATAATGTGGTTGTTGTTGTGGTTGATATGCCGGTTGCTGAGGAATCGGAGCTGGAATAGTGACAGCTGCCACTGATCTATGAGCATACTGAGGTCTACCCCTGTTGGCATGGATGGCATTTGTCTCACCGATTCTTCTAGGTCCCACAAAAGGCTTCCTGGGATTACTGGATGAACTTGCACCATTATCAGAAATCTTGCCCATCTTCAAAAGGCTTTCAATTCTTTCCCTATCTATAACTACGTCAGCAAAACTGGTGGAAGAAAAGGCAGCTAGCCTATCAATGTATGTCCCTTGCAGAGTATTCATGAACATGTCGGCCATTTCTCTTTCCGACATGGGTGGTTGGACAGCAGCAGCAAGTTGTCTCCACCTTTGGGCATATTCCCTGAAGCTTTCTTTGGAGGACTGAGACATTCCCATCAGAAGGGTCCTGTTAGGAGCCATGTCTAGATTGTATTGGTACTGCCTGATGAAGGCTTCAGCTAGGTCCTTCCAGCATCTGATAGTAGCTCTGGTCAAGTGTGAGTACCACTCTCTTGAAGCTCCAGTCAAGCTATCTTCAAAGTAGAACATCCACAGCTTTTCATCCATGGTATATGCTTTAAGTCTCCCCAGGAAGGACTGTAAGTGAGTTCGTGGACAGGAAGTTCCATTGTACTTCTCGAAGCACGGGGGTTTAAACTTGTGGGGAATCCTTACCCCATCCACTAGCCCTATATCCATTACATCGAAGCCTAAGGAATTTTGAGACTCCGGAGATCTCAACTTCTCAGCAATTTCATCAAACCTCCTATCATAGACTTCATCTCCAGCTCCCATTACAGTAAACTGCTCTTCTTGAGGATCTTCTTGCAAGATCCTGCCTGCAGCAGTGTTGCCTTGTACATTCCTTGGGATGTTGGCCTCCGGATCTAGATAAGGTCCAAATACCGGTGGGTTAACATGAGGCTGACCTCCCTCATTGTTGCTAGTTCCCCCAGTCCCAGGATGAGGTTCATCGGGGGTCTGTCTTTCTACCAATGCCCTTAACCTCTCCTGACTTTGAGCCAGGTTAGTCATCACAGTCATGAATTGAGCCATTTGGTTCCTCATCTCCACTCTTTCGTTAGCCATCTGAGTTCTGACCTCTGTCAGGTTCTGCTGTACTTGATCCATTTGGATACCAGGAAGGTTGCTGCGAGTAGGATACCGATGCGGACGGTTGAGAGGGAACACCCGGCGGCGAGCAATAATTTCTGAACCACAACAGAGTTAGTAACAAACAAAATAACAAAACCTACAAAACAAAGCAAAAGTTAGTATGCAATGCAATATGCTTATTTGTTTTCCAAGGTATCCGGCTTGGTTCTTGGTTTTGACCTTTCCAGACCCTGAGGAAGATGCTTTGATGTTGTTTGAGAAAAAAGAAACCCGCAGTGGAAACAAACTAAAATATATTACAAAAGGTGAATCATACATAGTCCATCTTTTTACAATACATGCCCTTGAAGGGTCAAAATACAACATAAAAGAAAAGTACATTAAATGAAAATAACAACAATCAAAAGGTCAAACATCAAGTCCAAACTCATCTTCCTTAACCTCCTTCAGAAGTGCCTCGGTCACTGGACCAGCTGGATGCTCTGTGATGTTTCTGATGAGGAGGTTTCTGGTGGCAATGGCAGTGGTCAGCTTCTTGTGTCTGTCCTGGTCCTTTGACCTCTTCAAACCAGCCCTAAGCTTCAACTCTGAAATCTCCTTCTGGGCTGCCAGCAAAGCTTCCTGTTGCTTCTTTTCATTGGCCTCTAACTGTTCAATCCTGGCCTGGGTTTTCTGATCTTCTTGTGTCTGGGCTTCAGTGATCCTGACCCACCTAGCCTGACTTTCTTGCAGATAGAGATCAGTCCTAGCCTTCTGAAACTGGGCCTTTTTGCAGGCATTCTTCAATATTTGTTCTCCAGCTCTTGCCTTTTTGATGTAGTCCTCTGTTTTCTCAATTTTGGCCAGATGTTCCACCTTAAGCTTCTCCAACCTCTCAATGTCCAGGCGACCATCACTCCTTTCCCAAAGGGTCTTCTTTAGCGCTTGAGACAGATTCTCATTCCTTTCCTTCAGTTTCTCAAATTCTTCCAGGCTGACAGTTGCTGCTGGCTGTGCTGTAGATGGTCCAGGTATATCTTCAATGGTAAAGGGCATTCCAGTAATCTGAGCCATAGCATGAGACCAGTCATAGTACTGAGCTGAAGCAACATTATTGCACCTTCCAAGAATAGCCATCCCTTTTGTCTGGATGTTGTCCCAAGCCCAGGATGCTTGTCTGACAGCAGCTACATTAGGCTTTATCTCACAATACAAGGTCTCAGCTAAGTCTTGCATTCTAGGAGGGTGAACCAAAGCATAGCCCAGTTGTCTTTTAAACAGCAGAGGATTGTAGTTGATACAACCCTTTACTCCTATCAGAGGCACATTTGGGTATTGCCCACAGCTGGTGATTATGTCTTTGCCTTTCGTGCTCTGGGTGCACCATCTGATATCATCTAAAGACAAAGCAATGAGTCTCTTAGCCCAATTCTTCTGTTGGTGAGGATTCAGGAAGGCATCTGTCTTGGGCAGGTGTTTGAGCAGCCAGGTATGAAATAAAGGTGCACAACACCTCACTAACTTCCCCCTTTGTTTTTCATTCCTCTGATGAATGGAATAGTAGAAATCTCCCAGCAATGTGGGTACTGGGTTCCTCAGAAGGAAAAGGTGAATGGCATTCTTGCTGATAAATTTGGGCTCATCTGCAAATAGTACAACCCCATATATGCTGAGGGCCAGCAATGCACAAACTGCCTTCCATTCTCCCAAAGAGGCCTTCAGGATGGCCTGAGAAATCAAGAAGTCCAAGTGTAAACCAGGGATCCCAGTTTTTGTTGTCATGCTCTGTTCTATTAAAGTAGGCTCTAGGTACAGTGCTTTTTCCACCTCTCCATTGCTGGGAGAAGTCATCTCTGGGTTGAAAGGGATCCCACCCCTGACAGGCACTCCAATCAATGATGAAAATTCCTCCAACAGAGGTCCTAGCTGAAAGTCTGGGAAAGTGAAGCATCTCAAAGGAGGGTCATAAAACTGTAGGCAAGTGTGAATCATGCTCCTCTGAGAAGGGTCCAGGTCCATAACCATGTCAAGGATACCTCCATAATGCTCTCTGAATAAAGGGATGTGGTCTGAAGTGATAAGTGACTGGACCTGCCTGATTCCAGTCAACACAGGCTCAAAGAAATGGTAAGAAATGTTGTTCTTCCTGGGTGCCATGACTGCGGATGAAGAACTGAAGACAAGTGCTGATGAAGATCAAGACTGGTATTGGAGATGAGCAATTGATAGGCTGATGCTGGTGATGATGAAGATGGCTGAAGCAAACAACTGGAGAAAATAGCTGAAGCAGATAGCTGATGAAATAGGAGTCTATGTAGATGAAGGGGTCAAAACCAAGCCAGATATAATGTGGATACCCTGAAAAACAAATAAACAAATGTCAAATGATGCAATGATGATGTATGCAAATGATATGCAAGGGTTTGTGATCAAGCTGGATCTGATTACAGTCTTGATATATAAGGCCCATGTATGTTCAAGAAGTCCAGATGGAGGTTCAGAAATCCAGTAACCAAGGTAGGGGACTCAAATAAAGAGTCACATGTCCAGGGTTAAATCACAAGAACTGTCCAAAATGAGGTGCTCTTAATCAAACAGGTATCAAGGTATGATGTGGCCAATGGTACCTGCAAACCTGTAAACAGTCCAACCCCCTCACAGGTGGTGTTCTAGAACAAGGATCCTCAGACTTGGATCAATTATGAGAAGTGTAAACACTTCTAACCCGGAGGTACAGTGTTTACAATAACCATAAAAGATCCTCCTCTAATTCACCTCAGTTTCTGAAGGTCATAATAAAGGTCATCCAGACTTAGCAAGCTTCCCAGATAGCCCTAGCACTACAGGAAATCTGTAGCACAAAGTTCTCAAGAAGAAACCCACATCTGAACCGTGTTTCATATTCCCGCACCAGACCGAAATGGAATGTGAAAGAACATGAACCACTCTAGGCTAGGTGTCACTCAGGTCCCAGGTATAGGACCTTAAACTCTCAATGAAACCCCACCCACCAAGACAAAAGAACAGATCCAGCAATGATAATGACAGTATGAAATATGAAAAACTGTAAAGAAAGCAATAAATAAAGCTGTACATAAAGCAATAAATAAAGAAACTATATAACACAATTAGCACATAACACCCCAGTAAACACAAATCAAACAAGCGCTAGGAGGAACCCACAAAAAGAACCAGAAGCCCTGGTTACAGTATAAGGGTCCCCAGCAGAGTCGCCAAGCTGTCGCTCCCACCAAATGACACTGGGGTCAGAAGGGGTACAGACGTGAACGGTCGGCGAAAAGAGAACGAATGAATAGAGTCACCAGCTAGGCATTTTTATCCCGAAGGAAAGGTAATGCTGCATAAACCTAGAAATATATGGATAAGATGGTCGCGAACCAGAGAAACTGAGAAAGGGGGTTGGTAACAACCTGGGAAGGTATTAGCACCCAGATTGTCCGCCGTACTCGACGGGATCCACGCTAAAAAGATTTGTGTTTCAAAGGGGTAGTGTCAGTGCAATTTGTGTACCAATGTTGGAAAGAATGCAAGTGTCAGTGAAAAAGAAGTGTGAAATGCATGAGAGAGGTGTCAGTGTGAGAACAAGAGTGAAGCTCAAGACTATGAGGCTTAAAAGAACAATACTGGAAGAGGGGGGGATGTACAGAGACTTTTGTTCGATAACTGTTAAGTTATGCCTACGTATCCTCTCGTGCAATGAGGAAGTCAGAACACCGTAGTTCGACTCAAAGAGACTGAAAGATAAATTGACTTGTGAACTGCTTGCTTGTCTATGCTCAAGTGTATGACCTGTCTGGCTCAGGTGCAAACTGTCTTGCATTAGACGGAAGAAGCGAGTTCTCATTTGTGAGTGAAGATGATGAGAAAAGAATCCCAGAGGAGACGATTATTGTTTGTTTTTGGTGTTTTTAGTTTTGTTATTGCTTTTTGAAGTTTGTCATAAGTTAATGAGCTTAAGCCTAAACCAAGGGTTAGTAAACTCATCACATCCTCCCTCTGATTAGGGGTAATGAGAATACCTTAGGTATGAAGTAAACACCTCACACTTAATCACCATGATGTAGGATTAAGATCATTAACCTACTTGTATTTATTTAGATGTTTTTGGAGTTTTTGTTTAGTGTTAAGTAATGAGTTTAAGCCATAATCAAGGATTTAATGGACTCATTACACCATCCTAATAGAAGGATAATAGATGAGAACATTTAAGCTGAGAAAGACTCCTCAACTTAATCCATGATTAGGGATTAACCTCATGACAAAACAAAGCCTTTATTAAATGGATTTTAGTTAATGGTAAGATGAAGAAGTGATTTTTATGATTTGTAAGACAACTTGAGGGGGACTTTTCCATTAACACTAGGGTTAGTCCTTCTTAACCAATTAAGGAAGAATTAGAACCCTAATGCAAGGCCCAAGTTACAAGCTTGATGTCTTGATGATTATTAAATGGGTTGATTAAAGGATTTAAACACATTAAGGGTTTAACACTTAGGATTAAAGTTATACACTCCATCCTAATAGAAGGATGCAGGCATAAGCTTAATCATAAAGCCTTAAAGCCTTTAGGGTTTAGTCCCTGATTATGAGATGAGAAGAGAAGACTCAAAGAGACACAAAGGTAAAAGCTAGATGGGGGACTAATCAAACCCTAATTATTATCATGCTTGGTTATTCCTAGGGTTAATGAGGTTTTGCAAGAAGATCTTCAGAGAAACCACCAGGAAAGAAGCAGATGAGAGGAGCAGGAAGCAAAAAGAAACAAAACAACTTGCTTCACTTAAGAAGACAAGTTGCTTGAAGAAAGAAAGTAAGATGAACATGAATGAGCAAGCTCACTCTAAAGCAAAGTTAAAATGCAGCAATGATGCAAGAGAGATGAGAAGAGATTGTGAGAAGTGAAGGCAAATTCACTTCTCAAAACAACTTACCACCTGAAAAGTTAGCAAAAGGAATGCAATGTAATGCAAAAGAGATGAAATGTCATGATGCAAACCAAAGTCAGAAGCATTTACATGATTTTAATGATGCTAAGAGATGATACAAACATGAGGCAATACATGAGAATGATCAAACAAGCATAAGGATGCAAATGAAGCATGCATTGAACCATGTATGTTCATGAAAAGTTATGAAATGCAATGGACATATAACATGGCAAATGAAAGATGCAATGATCAAACATTATTCTAGTATGTCCTAAGATGTCTTATGAATCATGTGGATGCACAAAATGTCATGGAAAGTCATTGGATGCAAGCAAATGAGAAATAGATGCAAAGGAAGGCAAGAATTAGGGTTACATACAACATGCAAAGCAAAAACCCAAAACCAGAAGCAAATGACATGACAAAAAATTGAAAATGCAATCAAAGATACCCTAATCCTATACAAGTTCACTGCCCAAAGGAGGGGATCCAACTCTTAACCTAGTGCAAGTTATGAATTTCCTAAGATTACTAGGGTTTTAAGGCACCTCACCAAGAAAAATGAAAAACAAAATAAAAAATGCAAGATCAATTCCAACCAAATTTATCCTATAAACTACATGCCATGAAGGATGCAATGCAAGAAGAATCATCATCAAACTTTCAAAGGTTAGGCAGAATGAATTTTTCAAAGTTTGAACCAAAATATTGCCTAAAAAATGAATTTAATTCCAAAGAAAATGATCAAAATGTATCAAGATCAAAAAACAAATTTGGTTTGAGGGTTTGATAATGCTTTTAAATGTTTCTAAATGCAATGTGAATTTTTTTGTGATTTTTAAATACCTAAATGTATTTTTAATTAATTAATTTTCATTAACTAATTAAAAATAAACATTTAAATGATTTAAAAATAATTTTTAATGCAAAAAATAAAAATAAAAATATTTTTGGGTTTTAAAAATTAATGAAATCTTTGACAAAAAATTTCATAATTTTTAAATGATTTTAGCTATTTTTAATAATTCGTGCAAATTAAATGAAAAGAAAATTAAATAAAATTAAATAAAATGAAAAGTATGAAGATCCTGAGGCTGAGATTCAAAGTCAGGGGGCGGGAGTTGACTGGCGCGCGTTTCAGTGGCTAGGAATGATTTTGGAAAATTCAAATTTTAATCCTAATTAATTAATGTTAATGACTGGATTAGGGCTAAATCAAAGGATCTGGGTCGTTCACAGCGCGCGGGAAATTGGATCCAAAGGCCTACGTTCAAACTTAGCTAAACCCTAAACCTAATTTAATCACTTTCAGATGACCGGAACAGTGGTTCCGGTCATCTTCTCCGGCGAGACGAAAAAGGAACTCTCTCCCTAGGCCATTTCTGGAGCTCTAAAGCTCCAGATCAAACCTCCTAACCTCCCTGAATCCAAACCTACCCTCAAAACAAATTTCTATGGCCTACAAAACAAGATTCGAATCAGAACTTAAAAATGGCAAAAGTTTCAGACAACCCGTACACACTCAAATCTTAACCCTTTCAAAAAGTAAAAACATCAGGATGATCAGCAAGGCATAAGGAACAATCTAGGAACTTAAATTTTCATTTCTGGAAAAAAAGTTCTTGAGGTACCTGAGCTTGAGCTTTCTCAGTTTGCAACTTTCTGGCCAGCTCTTTGCTTCCAATCACCTCCAATGATCTCCCTGAGAAGCTTGCAAGGCTTGGTTGGAGTTTAGTTTGGCTGGTTTGTGAGATGGATGGAGTTCTGTTCAGTGAGGGGTGAGAATCGTGTTTCTGATTGTGGAGGTTTCAGGGGCAAATGAGGCTTGGGAAATGATCAGAGGAACATGTTGAGTGATTCTATGAAGTTTGTTTTGGTGTTTGATGCTTGTGTGCTGTGATTCGAAGGAAAGTGCATAAGAGGTGAGTTTTGAGAATGCTGGCTTATGAGAGAGATCAGGCTTGTGTGTGTGTGTTGTGTTGAGTCTCATTTGGTACATGTATCACACTTGGATAGGTCAGAGGAGTTGGTGTGGCCTAGCTTGATTGGTATGGGTCTTTTTGCAAAAGTCAAGTTTTGTGTAAGAGAGGTATGGGTCAATGGAAGGCCAAGGACAAAGGGGTGTCCTGCGCAACAAGGATTGAGGAGAGCCATAGAATCAGTCTTGAGGCCAATTAGCAAGTGGATTAAGGTTTGAGAGATGTTTTGCAACTTTATGAACTTTTGGCCCCTTTGGAATTTCTTAATGCACAAGTCATGAAAATGGACAATTCCTTGGTGCATTCTGATTTTTAGGCATTGGTTTATGTTTGTGCAAAGGTTAGAAGTCCATTTGAGGTCACATTTTGCCTTGGTAAGGGGTTTTGCAACTTTGCCTCTTTAGTGTAAAACTTGAAATTATGTGATTTTTCTCAACTTTGACAAGCCATATCTTTTGATCCAAAATGAATTAGAATGAGTTCTTGTACTTTTTGAAAAGGGAATGATCCATTCTACAACTTTCATGACCAAAGTTTTCTCATTTGAAGCATTTTTGAATCAAAAAGAAAGGGTTGAAAAACTTTCCCAAAATGGCAAATTTCCATTAC
Source organism: Lathyrus aphaca (assembly GCA_963966055.1). Lineage (NCBI taxonomy): Eukaryota > Viridiplantae > Streptophyta > Magnoliopsida > Fabales > Fabaceae > Lathyrus > Lathyrus aphaca. Next base: position 116,065,071 of record OZ014523.1, on the reverse strand, counting down.
AAGTCACTTTCCCAAAAAGGCAACTTTGCAAATGGCTTGAAATTCTTCAATTTTGTGAACATCTAACACCTTCTATGATCAAATAAAGATCATACACATTCAAAATGATGAAGAACACCCTTTGGTTGGGTCATTGGGGGCCTCAGATGCCCTGATTTTGCACTGACTTGCTCAAGAAGTCAACCCTTGATTAGATGCCTTCCCCATTGAATTTCTTCATGAAAATTGATATGCATGATCCTTATAACATATAGATACCAATAGAAACAAGAGTGACCAAAAAAATTGGAGTTATGGCCTTTGAAACCAAAACCCTAATTTTAGTTCATCTGTGCAGTTAAACCCTAGCTCAACTTCCATGCTTCATCAGTTCTTGTGATTCTTTTGACTTATTTGACTTTGTGGGGATATAATATGATGCTTGAACATACATGGACCCCTTTGAAGTGATTAAAGACCTTTGGAGTGGCTCAAATGGCTCTTGGATTGCTCAGATCACAAACCCTAGATGCAGATGACTTTGAATCAATGCAATGAACCAAAAATGTGGTATGAGATTCTATGATTGAACTTATGCAAATGAAAAGATCACAAGCCATGGTGTGAATGGGTGAGGGCAAATTTGGGGTGTTTACATGTTGCACCCCAAAATTTTCCCTCACAAAAACAAGACTTTGGGTGCTAAGAGGTTCACAAGACCTCCCATGAGGTTCACAAGGTTCACAAGACCTCTTATGAGGTTTACAAGGTTCACAAGACCTCTTATGAGGTTCACCAGGTTCACAAAGTTCACACATAGTCAGAAAGTTTGACAATTCTCTCAGACAATGCCTCCTCCTAAGCAGGGCATCCAAAACTAGGGTTTTGACTTTAATCAGGCTAAATGAATTTCCAAGACCTCAAGTGAGCTTCATAACATCTTATACGTGTTTAAGAACCCCCATGACAAGTTTCAGAACTTTTCTCAAAGGTTTGCTCAGTCAAATGATCAGATAAGTCAAAATCAGTCAAAGCAGTTAAAAAGTTAAACTGAGGTCAACTGTGGTCAAACCAAAGTCAAACTTCATGATTTTTTGTCAACATCAAGTATATGAAGTAAAATTCATCACTTGATCAAGGGTTGATCATGATTCATCAAGGAGATTTCAGATCATCAAGAATCAGGAGTTTCTAAATTAGGGTTTCCTCAGGAAAAGTCAATTGAACTTTGACCAGCCATAACTTTCACATGCTTCATCAAATATTTCCCATCCAAAGCTCATTTTGAAGGAAATTGAATTCTCTACAACTTTGTGTCTCACAAGCCAAGCCCAAAAATGCTTCATTTGGAAGGTATGAGCTAAGACATTATAGGTCCTTTTGAAAGTCAACAAAAAGTCAACAACTTCAAAAGGGCATAACTTGAGAATGGTAAAAGATATGGATATGAAACCAATGGGGTTGGTTAGAAGACTCTTTAAGCTTTCCAAAATGTCCAAGAACACCCTCATTGCATTAAAATTGAAGGATTTGTGCCCTTGCAAAGTTGGGAAATATTTGGGTGGTTTATGAAGAAAATAGGGTCTTAAAACCATAATTCTTCAAATGGGCTGAACTTTTTGTGACCCAAGGTGTTCCATGACATCATGCACGAAATTTATTTAATATTTTCATAATTTTATTTTATTTATTATGATTTTTTATATTAAAAATCATTTTAAATTCAAATAAAATATAAAATATGAAGATTTAAAATATATTTTGATTTTAGAAAGTCATAAACATGAATTGGATCAGATTGATATGCAATTGATGGTGATTGTCTTAAGATAGAAAGGTTTCATTCAAAAATATTTGAAATTCAAGCCATGATCTTTTTCAATCTTTTGAATCCAAAAAGTCCAAACAACCATCCAATTTTTTGACCTAATTTCATTTACTATAAGTACCTAAATACATCACAATGCATAGAGGACGAAAATTCTGCCTCAAGAGTAAGTTTCCAATTTTTCAAAACTCACCAAAAACTCAAATTCGGATTCCATTCTTCAAGCCCTTTCAAGACAAACCAAAGGTTGCAACTTGTTCCTTGGAGTTCATAGATCAATTCTGGATCATAACATTGTCCCTTCATGCCCTAATTCGCACAAACCGAATGCATCCCTTTCATATTCTAAATTTTTTCGATTTGATTGATTTATGCTTTGATATTGAAAACTAATTATAGATTTGTGTTTGTTATGATGTTTAGAAGCTTTTTGAATGGATTAATTCAATTATTGTGGACTGTATCAAAGGTTTCCATTGCTAGGGTTTGGAGTTTCAAAACGAGAACCAAACATTTAGGACCTTAAAACAAATTCTAAGACCATGGCTGTGACGTGTGGACCTTGTACAATTGATCTGGGTTACTAATTTTTGTTATTATGATGGTTTGCATAATGGTTCAAAAAAACATAGGTTTCTGGTTTTGGAAATTCGCAGGAAATTTCGCATGTGATTTCGCAGTTATTTTTGCAGGAAATAGGAGGAAGAAGAAGACCCCTGGCGCGAAATTCAAATATTTGAATTTGGATATGAATTATATATTATTATTTGTAGTATATGTTATGAGAAACACTGATGGCCTGTTGGTGAAGGTATGCGCGTGAGAGGCAAAGGTCCAGGGTTCAAACCCAGCCAGGACCAAATTTTTTTTGCTTCAATTTCTTTTATTTTGCAAGATAAGGCACAAAAGGAATGCAACCTGTATCACCTACACAAGCGCAGGTTTGTCCCAGTGGTTGGCGTGCTAGTCTTGGGGGAATGAAGCTTGAGACCTGGGTTCGACCCCAGGCTCCAGCAGGTAAGTTTTTACTATTTTCTTTTAATTGTTTTCTATTTCTTTTATTCCTTTAATTTTAATTAAAATAATTTATAATAAAAAATAATATAATAGGATTATATATGATTGAAAATTAATTTGTATGCCTATGTTATTAAATATATATATATATAATTTGTGAATAATTAAATTTGTTTTTTTTGTGAATTAATAAATAAAACCTTATTTTTCTAAAAAATCATAAACCCTAAATTATTTATGTTAACATTTTCACATAAAACCCTAATATTTTCTAAAACCCTAAAAATATTTTTATAAACCCTAATTGTAAATATTAATTTATTTGTTTATTTTAATTTCATAATTTTTGCTTATATTTTAATTAAGTAGTAAATCCTAATGTATTTTTCTAAATAATCAAACCCTAATTTTCTTTTATAAAACTTAATTATATTATAACTTTTAATTTATTTATTTGTAAACTTTAATTATGTACATATTTTTATAATTTGTTTATAATTATTATTTAATATAGTTTTTGCATGTAAATAATTTTAGATTATGTTTAAAACAATAAAAAAACTCCTAATTTTGTCTTATTAATATAATATGTTTATTTAATTATAATTAACCATTATTTTTATAACATGTATATAAATTTAATTTTTTTATAATAATTAGTATATAGTATGAATTGCTTATTTTTCTTCTTAATCTTAAAAAATAATTATTTATTAAAAATTGAACTTTTAATTTATTATTCATTATTATGCTAATTTCTTTATTTTATTCTTACTTATTTTATTATTACTAACCCCATTTATTTATTTGTATGATTATTATTATTATTATTATTGCTACTAAACCCAATTATTTATTATTATTTGCTTATTTAATTTATTTTAATTATTATTATTATGTAATTGTACCTAATATGTAATAGTTGTAGTAATTCTTAATATTTATATTTTAAATACTATGGTTAGTAAAATAGGGAGTGAAACATGTTTGTATTTAAAAATGAATTTAGATCATTAACTTAAAGATAAATATTTGAACTCGTACACTCACACACGTAAGTCGATCTTGGATCGCCATCTCACTTCTTAAGGGTCACCTCTCAAGTTGCCTAAACAAAAGGTCAAGTAAGGTGTAAAGCAAAGTCCCTCCTATTATATCATCTAGTCCCTTAACAGATAAAAAGATCAAGTCCCTTCGTGGTTGCCTTCGTAATGATCTTGTCCCTTTCGAATAAAGATGATAAGTCCCTTCGAATTGCTTATACACCTCACAGTTGCCTAAATAAATAGATGTCCCTTCACTTGTCCCTCACACATCCAAGGTAATGACTACCTATTCCTTAATAATAGGGATAGTCTTACCACTTAAAGGATATTTAAGAACAGAAAAGACTTAACTTAGGGTAGGTTCCTCTTATGTACTTGCTCACTTTTCAAAAACATTTCAAACACTTCACATTTTTTAAAACAAATTTTCAAAACAAAGACTTTATATATATATATCTGTACATGGATCATTATAAAGTACTTAAAGGAAATTTTATTCACACACTACACTTTTCAAAACAATTTAAAGTGAGCTAAGTAACTAAGAGCCCATGGATAACCATGGATGTAAAGGGTGCTAACACCTTCCCTTTACATAACCTACCCCCCAAACCCAAAAATATTTTAAAAGGTCTTTCCTGTTCTTTTATGCCTTTCCTTTGGATAAAATAAAAGTCGGTGGCGACTCTTGCTATCCGCAACATAACTAAAATCAGTTCTCCTACCGTGTTACAGAACTGGCGACTCTGCTAGGGATTTAATAAAAGAGGGGTACCCTTAGGAATTAGATCACTTTAAACTTGTTTGCTTTGTTTGCTTTACTTTACTTGTTGGGTGCTCTTATGTGTGAAAGATCCTAACCCGGATCTAGTGTACCTTAGGTAAATGGCAATAGACCAAGGAAACTGTACGGCGTATACCGATATGGTTGATCTGGTGGCCATAGTTAGTGTGACTTCTTGGTTGGTGCTTATGTTCCTTAAGTCAAGTTGAGGATAATATGAGGCTGCCATATGTTGTCAATGCACTAACTAACTTTTAGAACCCTAGTTAGCCTATCTTGGCCTTTAGAAAGTACTGAGATAACCGGCTTTGGTGAAGACTGAAGTTGGTTGATACTCGATGCTACGCTCATTGAGATTCTAAACTTGGAGGGTTTTGGTTGGCAAGTAAGTTGCCTACTGAACAACCACCCTTGTGAAGGATCAATGATATTGAGATCCCTTAGAACCTGGTTACTTTTATAGGACAGGATGAACCAACTAAACTTCAGGGGAGGGTATTTACCTTTAAACCTCATCCAAGCCTTTAAACCTAAGGCTATTGTGTGACTTGTTTGTGTGTGCCACATGTTTGAGATTGAACATAACATCATAACATCATCATGCATCATAAGCATAGCATTTTCACTAACCATTTCAAGGACCAAAGGATTTATCTTTGTTCTATGTTGTAGGTCATGGCTTCTGCTCGTAGGAATACTATCAGGACCAGCTTTGTAAGAGACTCATTACAAAGTAAGTCAAGAAAGAATTCTGGAGTTAACAAAGCCACTTCATAAGGAGCGGAATCTCAACTCATACCTCAACACAAAGAGGAAACGTCCATGGGAGACTTAAAACCCCATCTTTTGTATTTATTTCATTTCATTTTTATTATAAGCCCAAGGGGCAAACAAACTTATTACTAATAAAAGTTTACCTTCTTGATTGTTTAAGCAAATTTAAATCATGCGGTCCTTGAAAACATTGCATATGCATTTGCATACCATATCATTGCATCACAAGTTTATTCTGTACAGGTTTCTTATCTTCTCGCTGTTTATTTCAGCAATGGCTCTTGAACAAACAGTCAAAGATCTCCAGGCACAAAATGCACAGTTCCAAGAGCTGATCCTGAACTTGTCTAAGGGGCAGGATGAATTGAAGACACTGCTGGCCAAGAAGACTAAGAAGACTAGAAGGTCAGGAGGCCTGATCAACATGGGGAGAAGGTTCAGAGGTCCTATCAAGACCAAAGAACAGGTTGAAGATTATGAGTCTGAAGAGTCTGAGAAAGAAGGAGGCAGTCTCCATAATACCATGGGAGACTCTGATTCTGAAGCTAATTACTATCATGAGCCTAATGAAGATAAGTTCAAGATGCTGGTGGATAGAATGGATGCTATGGAATTGCAAAAGTCTTCTGGGCTGGATTTTGAAGACCTGAGTTTGATATCGGGGGTGGTCATACCCATTGGTTTCAAGGTTCCTACTTTCGTTGTTTATGATGGTGTCTCTTGTCCCAAGCTGCACTTGAGGTCTTATGTCCGGAGAATCCAACCCCATACTGCTGATAAGAAGTTTTGGATCCATTTCTTCCAAGAGAGCTTATCTGGAGCTCAATTGGAATGGTACTATCAGTTGGAGAGTGTCAACATCCGTGATTGGAATGATCTTGCTGAAGCCTTCTATAAGCAATATCAATACAATGCTGATTTAGCTCCTACTCGCATGCAACTACAGAGCATGTCTATGGGTGCTAAAGAAAATTTCAAGGAGTATGCTCAGAAGTAGAGAGATTTGGCTGGAAGAGTACAACCCCCTCTAACTGACAGAGAGTTAGTGGATATGTTCATGTGTACGTTGAATGGTCCCTTTTACAGTCATCTCATTGGAAGCTCATCATCTGGCTTCACTGAGTTGATAATAACAGGAGAGCGTGTAGAAAGTGGTATAAGGAGTGGAAAGATCCAAGTGGGTGCTTCTTCATCCAGTACTACAAAGAAGCCCCCTAGTGGGAAGAAAGAGTCAAATGTTGTTTATGGTCAACCTGATCGTAATAGGAGGCATCAGTCTGTGAGTGCAGTTCATATCTCCAATCCAACTCCTGCAACAACAGAGCCACCCCAGGGCAACTAACAGAGGAATAGAAGGCAGTTCACTTAGATCAACATGTCACTGGCCCAAGCCTTGCAACACTTGTTGAAGGGTGAACTTATCACTTTGAGGGATCCTCCTCAAAATCCCAATGTTACCTCTCCCAGGTATAATCCTAATACACGATGTGCATATCATTCAAATTGTCAGGGACATGATACCAATAGTTGTTGGGTATTGAAGAATAAAATTCAGGATATGATTGATGCTGGAGAGATTGAGTTTGACCCTCCGGGTACTCCAAATGTGATTACTGCTCCTATGCCAAATCATGAGAAGACTGTCAATGCCATTGATGAAGATTCACATATTTCCTCAGTTGCAGAGTTGACTACACCATTGTCTGTTATTAAGAAGAAGTTAGTACAAGCTGGGTTCTTTCTAGGTTGTCGTGAAGATTGTGTCTATTGTGCTTATAAGCCGGATAGTTGCTGGAGGTTGAAGGACGAAATTCAACGCCTCATGAATAATTACACCATAGTGTTTGAGAGGACACCACCTTCTGTGGAGAGTATGGTTGATCATATAACTAAAGGTGCGAAGGTTGAAGAGGTGGATATGGTTGATAAAGTGCCGGTAAGGATTACTTATAATGGCCCTGTCAAAATCACTCATAAGGGTCCAATTAAGATTACTGCTGAAGGCCCTATGAAGATTGTTGCTGAAGCTAGGGTGGCTCCTATGATCATTACCACTCCGGGTCCTATTCCATATACTTCTGATAAAGTTGTGTCGTGGCATTATGGGTCTGATGTTTATATCCATGGTGTTAAGCAGGAATCTTTAGCTGATGCACCTGTCATTGGTGAAAATCTGGATGTTGATAATATTGATGGATCTAGTAAGATCACGAGAAGTGGAAGAATTTTCTCTCCTCCAGTTACCTCCAAGAATGCAGTTACTCCAGCTACTACCTCTACTGCTGATGCTCGGGGAAAAGGTCCTATTATTGAACCTATACAAACTGATGTGCCAGCTGCTGATGATCTTTCTAAGCAGATGGAAGAAGTACTGAAGATCATTCGCAAAAGTGATTATGACATTGTTGATCAATTGGGGCATACTCCCTCTAAGATTTCTATGTTGTCTTTATTGTTGTGTTCTGAGGCTCATGTCAAAGCCTTGATTAAATTTTTGAAGACTGCTCATGTACCAAATGAGATTTCTGTAGACCAGTTTGAAAATTGTGTTGCACACTTGACCTATGATAATGGGTTAGGTTTCTCCGATGCTGATTTGACTCCTGACAAGAGGGATCATAATAGGGCTCTGCATATCTCTATTGAATGTAGGGACACTACCCTGTCACATGTATTAATAGACAATGGTTCTTCGCTGAATGTGTTGCCCAAAGAAGTTCTGAATAAGCTTAGTCCTGAAGATGCTGTATTGAAACCCAGTAATATAGTGGTGAAGGCTTTTGATGGCTCGAGAAGAGTGGTGCATGGAGAAATTGATCTCCCAATCAAAGTAGGTTCTCAGGTCTTCAATGCTACTTTTTATGTAATGGATATTCGTCCGTCATATTCTTGTTTGCTTGGGCGTCCCTGGATCCATGGGGCAGGTGCTGTGACCTCCACATTACATCAGAAGCTGAGATATCCGGTAAAAGGAAAAGTTGTCACTGTTTACAAAAAAGAAGGGTATATGATTAGCCATGTGAACACCTTTAAATATCTTGAAGTGGAAGGTGAATATGTTGAAACTCCGTGTCAGACATTTGAAGTGGTTCCTTGGATTTTTAATGATTATAAAGCTCCTCCTGTTGTCAAGAAAGTTCCTGTGGTCACCAGAGTACCTCCTACAATGGCCTCCCTTAAAGATGCTAGAGTTGTGGTGGATGAAGGTGGTTGTACTATTTGGGGTCAGCTTCCTGACATTCCTTACAAGTCTGACAAATTCGGTTTGGGTTTCACTGCAGAGTCCCAGAAGGCTGTTCGTCGTGCTCATGCTGTTCGTATCACAAATCAGGGGATTATGATGAATCAGATCAATTTTGTGGGTGACTATGATGAAAACTACAACTCGGATACTTGGATTTTTCCTACTGTGGGTGCTGGACTCAATAACTGGAAGGCTGAAGATGTTATTCCTATCTCCTTTAGTCAGGAGTAAATACTATTACTGTGTTGTTACTTTTAAAGTTTGTAATTTTTGAACAATTAAAACTCTTAAGCCTTGTGCCTTACCCGGGGCATAATGGTGTGTTTGTTACGGGATGCCATTTCATTTGCATACTTCATTCAATAAAAATCAGTGGACGTTTCGTTTTCGTAAATATTGTGTTCCTTGTCTTTCTTTTCCTTTATTTTTATTTTTATCAGCTATGTGTTCTTACACACACCCATATCACTAAAATGCAGATCCTCATCCACTCTGGATCCTGTTGATAACAGTTCTACTATTGCCAATTATAATTTCGAGAATTCGATCTATCAAGCTGAAGATGGAAATGAGGACGATTGTGAAGTACCTGTAGAGCTTGCTAGGTTGTTACAACAAGAAGAGAAAGCTATACAGCCACATGAAGAGCCAGTTGAAGTTGTGAATTTGGCAACTGAAGAAAACAGGAAAGAGGTCAAGATAGGGGCTGAATTGGAGGATAGTGTCAAGAGCAGATTGATTCAGATGTTACATGATTATGTGGAGATCTTTGCTTGGTCTTATGAAGATATGCCAGGATTGGATACAGACATTGTGGTTCACCGTTTACCAGTAAAAGAAGATTGTCGTCCAAAGAAGCAGAAGGTTCGTCGCATGCGTCCTGAAATGTCAGAGAAAATTAAGGCATAGGTAATGAAACAGTTTGATGCAGGGTTCTTAGTTGTGACTTCTTATCCTCAATGGGTTGCAAATGTAGTGCCGGTACCTAAGAAAGATGGTAAGGTACGTATGTGTGTAGACTACAGGGATTTGAACAAGGCCAGCCCCAAAGATGACTTTCCACTTCCTCATATTGATGTTCTGGTAGACAACACTGCTCAACATAAGGTATTCTCTTTTATGGATGATTTCTCTGGTTACAATCAAATCAAGATGGCACCTGAAGATATGGAAAAGACAACATTTGTTACACAATGGGGCACCTTTTGCTATAAAGTGATGCCATTTGGTTTGAAGAATGCAGGGGCAACATATCAGCGTGCTATGGTGGCTTTGTTTCATGATATGATTCATCATGAGATAGAGGTATATGTGGATGATATGATAGCCAGGTCCCAGAATGAAGAGCAACATCTTGATCATCTACATAATTTGTTTGAGAGGTTGAAGAAATACAAGTTGAGATTGAACCCAAACAAGTGTACTTTTGGAGTTAGATATGGAAAGCTCCTGGGTTTCATTGTCAGTGGAAAAGGTATTGAAGTAGATCCTGCAAAAGTGAAAGCTATATAAGAGATGCCAGCTCCCCGTACTGAGAAGGAAGTTAGAGGTTTCTTGGGACGATTGAATTACATTGCAAGACTTATTTCCCAATTAACTGCCACCTGTGAGCCAATCTTCAAGTTGTTGAAGAAAGATCAGGTAATGGAATGGAATGATGAGTGTTAGACAGCATTTGATGGAATCAAGAGATATCTTCTGGAACCTCCAATTTTGATGCCACTAGTTGATGGAAGACCCTTGATTATGTACTTAACAGTATTAGACAACTCAATGGGGTGTGTGTTGGGGCAACATGACGAGTCTGGTCGAAAAGAGCAGGCAATATACTACCTTAGCAAAAAGTTTACCGACTGTGAAACAAGATACTCACTGCTCGAGAAAACTTGCTGCGCTTTGGCATGGGCTGCTCGCCGACTAAGACAGTATATGTTAACCCATACTACCTTGCTGATTTCGAAGATGGACCCAATCAAGTACATATTCGAGAAACCTGCTCTCTCCGGACGAATAGCAAGATGGCAGATGATCTTAACAGAATATGATATACAGTATACTACTCAGAAGGCCATTAAGGGAAGTATTGTAGCTGATCATTTGGCTCATCAAGCAGTGGATGATTATCAGTCAATGAGTTTTGAGTTCCCTGACGAAGACATTATGATTATTACCAAAGAACCTGGACAATATGACGGACCTGAACAAGGATCCCGATGGACTATGGTTTTTGATGGGGCTTCTAATGCACTTGGTAATGGTGTTGGTGTTGTGATCAGTTCCCCTGAAGGTTGTCATACCCCGATTACTGCCAGACTTTATTTCTATTGTACTAATAATATGGCTGAGTATGAAGCATGTATCTTGGGTATCAAAGCTGCCATTGATATGAAGATTCAGTTCCTTGACGTATATGGGGATTCAGCCTTGGTAGTAAGTCAGATCAAAGGAGATTGGGATACTAAACATGATAATCTCATTCCTTACAGAGAGCATGTGTTGTCTTTGATCCCACATTTCAAAGAGATTACCTTTGGACATATTCCACGAAGAGAAAATCAGTTAGTAGATGCACTAGCCACCATGGCATCTATGTTTGAGATCAGTTGGGATGATGAAGCTCCCAAGATTACTATTGATAGATTTGAGAAGCCTGCATACTGCAATGAGATTGACACTGAAGAAGCAGAGGAGAAGCCTTGGTTCTATGAAGTGAAAAGATATCTTGAAGCCCAGGAGTTCCCTGAAGGGGCATCTGTCAAGGATAGAAAGTTTTTTAGAAGGTTTTCTGCTAAGTTCTTCTTGAGTAATGGAATTTTGTACAAGCGCAATCATGATTCAACTTTGCTTCGTTGTATGGATAAGAAGGAAGCAACAGAGATTATGGAAGATATGCATGATGGGATCTTTGGCACTCATTCTAGTGGTCATACCATGGCAAAGAAGATTTTGAGAGCGGGTTACTATTGGTCTACCATGGAAGCTGATTGCTATCAACACTCCAGAACATGTCACAAGTGTCAAATCTATGCTGATAAAGTACATATACCTCCATCACCATTGAATGTGTTGACTGCTCCTTGGCCTTTTGCCATGTGGGGCATTGATATGATTGGTGAGATCAAGCCTACTGCTTCTAATGGGCATCGTTTCATCTTGGTTGCTATTGATTACTTCACGAAGTGGGTGGAGGCAGCTTCATTTGCATCTGTTACTAAGAGTGTTGTGGCTCGATTCACTAAGAATAATCTAATATGTAGGTATGGCATCCCTGAAAGGATTATTACTGACAATGGCTCTAATCTAAACAACATTATGATTACTAATCTCTGCACGCAGTTCAAGATTAAGCATCACAACTCTTCTCCGTATCGTCCAAAGATGAATGGGGCAGTTGAAGCTGCTAACAAGAATATCAAGAAGATTATACAGAAGATGACTGTGACTTATAAGGATTGGCATGAGATGTTACCATTTTCTCTTCATGGTTATCGTACTACAATACGTACTTCAACAGGGGAAACCCCATTCTCCTTAGTATATGGTATGGAAGCAGTTCTACCCATTGAAGTTCAGATTCCCTCCTTAAGAATTATGAAGGATGCAGGCTTGAATGAAGATGAGTGGATTCAGACTCGACTTGACCAGATGAACTTGATTGATGAGAAGAGGCTAGCAGCTGTTTGTCATGGCCAGATGTACCAGAAACGAATGATCAAGGCTTTCAACAAGAAGGTTAAGCCAAAGGTATATCAGGCTGGTGATTTGGTAATCAAGCGTATCATATTACCATAGGGTGATCCTAGGGGCAAGTGGACTCCAACATATGAAGGACCATTTGTGGTCAAAACGGTATTCTCAGGAGGTGCCATGATACTTACTACTATGGATGGTGAAGACTTCCCACAGCCTGTAAACGCAGTCATAGTTAAAAAATACTACGCATAAAAAAAGACCCGCTAGGTTGACTGGCCTAGGCAAAAATAAGGGCATTCCGGCGAACCAAAAGGGTTCGGGCAAAAATTAGGGATATATATATAAATAAATAAAATGTACACCCAACAAGTCGAAAACCTGAAAAGGCGGCTTGGGCAAAAAAGGGTATCCCGGTGGATTGAAAACCTGAAAAGGCAATCCAGGCAAAAGTTAGGGATTAAAGCGTATGACTATGTCTCGTTTGGATCACCCATGAAACTACAACCAGTTGTGTTACTTACTCAAGCTCGAACAGATAAAGCTCAATTCAATCATTTCCGTCTCGACAGCAGAAGATGAGATACTTGAAGATAATGGCAATAGTAGAATTGAAACTCAATAGGATTATTTCCCACATAGCTGATTTTCTTTGTTTTGTAAAAAAAAAAAAAATTTTACGATAAATTCCTCTTACTAGGATTTCTGTCTCCTTGTACAAACTTGTCTATGTATAGGTCACTTTTTGATATAAATAAAGTTTCATCTTTGAATCCAGGTTTACTTTTACCCTATTTACATAAGCGAAACGTCCATTGGTTGTGTTTGAATGTATGTATGCTTTTGAATATGATTGATGTTTACTAGAAATGCATAAATGCTTAATATGATTGATGTTTACCAGAAATGCATGAAAACGCAGTAATAGTATTTACTAAGGACGAGCGAGGGAAGGAATTCAATGAAGCTTCACCGGTTCATCCCCACGAGACAGCTACAAGCTCCCCAGTAGGGCAAATCCATCTTCATAAGAACTTCGAGTCACATCTCCCCTGGAATTTATATCCATCTCTTTTATCCTCATACGGATAGTCGGGAATTTATTCTTCCAATAGGAGTACGACGAACGAAGACGGGAGGTTATGTACACCTTACTAATAAACGAAGACGGGAGGTTATGTACACCTTACTATCAAACGAAGACGGGAGGTTATGTACACCTTACTATCGAACGAAAACGGGAGGTTATGTATACCTTACTATCGAACGAAAACGGGAGGTTATGAATACTATATTATCAAACGAGACGGGAACGAGTTCCTCATATTCTTCAGTAACGAGTCGGGATTTATTTTCCCTGGCCAGCAGTTGCTATACGAAGATATCCAGATGCTTCAGGCTACATGATTCATACATACATCATTTACATCATACCATAACATACATATACATAAATACATAATACATTACTTAAGTGCATCATACTATACATGCATACATAATGCATATCATCGTGCAGAATGTTATATACATTGAACTAATCTTGATTTTCAGATTAATTCTCCAGCAAACAAACTTCATCAACCACTTGTTACCTTGGGCCGTTGTTTATCTTCCCAAAGGTTATCTCATTACCTCGGGACGTTGTTTATCTTCCCAAAGGTTATCTCATTACCTCGGGACGTTGTTTATCCTCCTGAAAGCTATCATGACCTTGGGTCGTTGTTTATCTTCCCAAAGGTTGCCTCATTATCATGGGACGTTGTTTATCTTCCCGAAGGCTATCTTGAGACGTCGTTTATCTTCTCAAAAGCTATCATTTCTTTGGGCCGTTGTTTATCCTCCCAAAAGTTATACTTATACCTCAGGACGTTGTTTATCCTCCTAAAAGCTATCATTTCTTTGGGCCGTTGTTTATCCTCCCAAATGTTATACTTATACCTCAGGACATTGTTTATCCTCCTGAAAGCTATCATTACTTTGGGCCGTTGTTTATCTTCCCAAAAGTTATATCTTCATATTTTGGACTACTTTATTCTCCAAGAGATACATTTGAAGAACTTTTCTCCAAGTGGGATCTTTAAGCCCACTCAAGCATATACAACTAGTCATCAGTATCACTCTACGCACCGGTGAGTGCAAATTTTTGGGCTTTTGTGTTCAATCCCCTTCAACCTTCTAGGTCACGACTGGAACATATACCAATCTAACCCCTCAGGTTTCAGAAAATTGAACAGGGGCAGCTGTTGCACCCCAAAATTTGCCCTCACAAAAACAAGACTTTGGGTGCTAAGAGGTTCACAAGACCTCCCATGAGGTTCACAAGGTTCACAAGACCTCCCATGAGGTTCACAAGGTTCACAAGACCTCTTATGAGGTTTACAATGTTCACAAGACCTCTTATGAGGTTCACCAGGTTCACAAAGTTCACACATAGTCAGAAAGTTTGACAATTCTCTCAGACAATGCCTCCTCCTAAGCAGGGCATCCAAAACTAGGGTTTTGACTTTAATCAGGCTACATGAATTTCCAAGACCTCAAGTGAGCTTCATAACATATTATACGTGTTTAAGAACCCCCATGACAAGTTTCATAACTTTTCTCAAAGGTTTGCTCAGTCAAATGATCAGATAAGTCAAAATCAGTCAAAGCAGTTAAAAAGTTAAACTGAGGTCAACTGTGGTCAAACCAAAGTCAAACTTCATGATTTTTTGTCAACATCAAGTATATGAAGTAAAATTCATCACTTGATCAAGGGTTGATCATGATTCATCAAGGAGATTTCAGATCATCAAGAATCAGGAGTTTCTAAATTAGGGTTTCCTCAGGAAAAGTCAATTGAACTTTGACCAGCCATAACTTTCACACGCTTCATCAAATTTTTCCCATCCAAAGCTCATTTTGAAGGAAATTGAATTCTCTACAACTTTGTATCTCACAAGCCAAGCCCAAAAATGCTTCATTTGGAAGGTATGAGCTAAGACATTATAGGTCCTTTTGAAAGTCAACAAAAAGTCAACAACTTCAAAAGGGCATAACTTGAGAATGGTAAAAGATATGGATATGAAACCAATGGGGTTGGTTAGAAGACTCTTTAAGATTTCCAAAATGTCCAAGAACACCCTCATAGCATTAAAATTGAAGGATTTGTGCCCTTGCAAAGTTGGGAAATATTTGGGTGGTTTATGAAGAAAATAGGGTCTTAAAACCATAATTCTTCAAATGGGCTGAACTTTTTGTGACCCAAGGTGTTCCATGACATCATGCACGAAATTTATTTAATATTTTCATAATTTTATTTTATTTATTATGATTTTTTATATTAAAAATCATTTTAAATTCAAATAAAATATAAAATATGAAGATTTAAAATATATTTTGATTTTAGAAAGTCATAAACATGAATTGGATCAGATTGATATGCAATTGATGGTGATTGTCTTAAGATAGAAAGGTTTCATTCAAAAATATTTGAAATTCAAGCCATGATCTTTTTCAATCTTTTGAATCCAAAAAGTCCAAACAACCATCCAATTTTTTGACCTAATTTCATTTACTATAAGTACCTAAATACATCACAATGCATAGAGGACGAAAATTCTGCCTCAAGAGTAAGTTTCCAATTTTTCAAAACTCACCAAAAACTCAAATTCGGATTCCATTCTTCAAGCCCTTTCAAGACAAACCAAAGGTTGCAACTTGTTCCTTGGAGTTCATAGATCAATTCTGGATCATAACATTGTCCCTTCATGCCCTAATTCGCACAAACCGAATGCATCCCTTTCATATTCTAAATTTTTTCGATTTGATTGATTTATGCTTTGATATTGAAAACTAATTATAGATTTGTGTTTGTTATGATGTTTAGAAGCTTTTTGAATGGATTAATTCAATTATTGTGGACTGTATCAAAGGTTGCCATTGCTAGGGTTTGGAGTTTCAAAACGAGAACCAAACATTTAGGACCTTAAAACAAATTCTAAGACCATGGCTGTGACGTGTGGACCTTGTACAATTGATCTGGGTTACTAATTTTTGTTATTATGATGGTTTGCATAATGGTTCAAAAAACATAGGTTTCTGGTTTTGGAAATTCGCAGGAAATTTCGCATGTGATTTCGGAGGTATTTTTGCAGGAAATAGGAGGAAGAAGAAGACCCCTGGCGCGAAATTCAAATATTTGAATTTGGATATGAATTATATATTATTATTTGTAGTATATGTTATGAGAAACACTGATGGCCTGTTGGTGAAGGTATGCGCGTGAGAGGCAAAGGTCCAGGGTTCAAACCCAGCCAGGACCAAATTTTTTTTGCTTCAATTTCTTTTATTTTGCAAGATAAGGCACAAAAGGAATGCAACCTGTATCACCTACACAAGCGCAGGTTTGTCCCAGTGGTTGGCGTGCTAGTCTTGGGGGAATGAAGCTTGAGACCTGGGTTCGACCCCAGGCTCCAGCAGGTAAGTTTTTACTATTTTCTTTTAATTGTTTTCTATTTCTTTTATTCCTTTAATTTTAATTAAAATAATTTATAATAAAAAATAATATAATAGGATTATATATGATTGAAAATTAATTTGTATGCCTATGTTATTAAATATATATATATATATATATATATATATATATATATATATATATATATATATATATATATATATATATATATATATATAATTTGTGAATAATTAAATTTGTTTTTTTTGTGAATTAATAAATAAAACCTTATTTTTCTAAAAAATCATAAACCCTAAATTATTTATGTTAACATTTTCACATAAAACCCTAATATTTTCTAAAACCCTAAAAATATTTTTATAAACCCTAATTGTAAATATTAATTTATTTGTTAATTTTAATTTCATAATTTTTGTTTATATTTTAATTAAGTAGTAAATCCTAATGTATTTTTCTAAATAATCAAACCCTAATTTTCTTTTATAAAACTTAATTATATTATAACTTTTAATTTATTTATTTGTAAACTTTAATTATGTACATATTTTTATAATTTGTTTATAATTATTATTTAATATAGTTTTTGCATGTAAATAATTTTAGATTATGTTTAAAACAATAAAAAACTCCTAATTTTGTCTTATTAATATAATATGTTTATTTAATTATAATTAACCATTATTTTTATAACATGTATATAAATTTAATTTTTTTTATAATAATTAGTATATAGTATGAATTGCTTATTTTTCTTCTTAATCTTAAAAAATAATTATTTATTAAAAATTGAACTTTTAATTTATTATTCATTATTATGCTAATTTCTTTATTTTATTCTTACTTATTTTATTATTACTAACCCCATTTATTTATTTGTATGATTATTATTATTATTGCTACTAAACCCAATTATTTATTATTATTTTCTTATTTAATTTATTTTAATTATTATTATTATGTAATTGTACCTAATATGTAATAGTTGTAGTAATTCTTAATATTTATATTTTAAATACTATGGTTAGTAAAATAGGGAGTGAAACATGTTTATATTTAAAAATGAATTTAGATCATTAACTTAAAGATAAATATTTGAACTCGTACACTCACACACGTAAGTCAATCTTGGATCGCCATCTCACTTCTTAAGGGTCACCTCTCAAGTTGCCTAAACAAAAGGTCAAGTAAGGTGTAAAGCAAAGTCCCTCCTATTATATCATCTAGTCCCTTAACAGATAAAAAGATCAAGTCCCTTCGTGGTTGCCTTCGTAATGATCTTGTCCCTTTCGAATAAAGATGATAAGTCCCTTCGAATTGCTTATACACCTCACAGTTGCCTAAATAAATAGATGTCCCTTCACTTGTCCCTCACACATCCAAGGTAATGACTACCTATTCCTTAATAATAGGGATAGTCTTACCACTTAAAGGATATTTAAGAACAGAAAAGACTTAACTTAGGGTAGGTTCCTCTTATGTACTTGCTCACTTTTCAAAAACATTTCAAACACTTCACATTTTTTAAAACAAATTTTCAAAACAAAGACTTTATATATATCTGTACATGGATCATTATAAAGTACTTAAAGGAAATTTTATTCACACACTACACTTTTCAAAACAATTTAAAGTGAGCTAAGTAACTAAGAGCCCATGGATAACCATGGATGTAAAGGGTGCTAACACATTCCCTTTACATAACCTACCCCCCGAACCCAAAAATCTTTTAAAAGGTCTTTCCTGTTCTTTTATGCCTTTCCTTTGGATAAAATAAAAGTCGGTGGCAACTCTTGCTATCCGCAACATAACTAAAGTCAGTTCTCCCACCGTGTTACACATGCCAAAGAGGGATTTTTGCAAAATCAAGTTCTATGCACTTTCATGACCTCTAATTGACCTCTAAGCATCATAACAACATCACATGACTTGCCTTGATCAGAATTATGCCTTGGATTGCAAGAATCTACAAGCCATTTTCATAAAATTCTCAAAGGGGTCAATTTGCAAAACATATGCTATCTCTTGTATCATGCCATCCAGATCATCACAAACCATCCAAGGGCCATCCTTGATGCAAGCTGAGGCAGGACAAGCCCCCAAGCCAGCTCTGACCCATGCCCATGCCTCATAGTACATAATCTTGACTTTTTGCAAAAACCTCCCATACCAATCAGCCTGTGCCACAACAACTTTCTGATCAATCCCATTGGCCTATACTAACATCATGGGCTTCATTTCATAACACACACAAGCCTGAAACCTCACCATATTCAGTTTTACAAAAATCCCCAAAAACATTCATCTCTTCGAATCTCATCACACAAGCATAAAACCTCAAATCTTCTTCCACCAATCATCTCCACACATCATATGGATCATAAACCACCTTTCATCATGGTGTAACACCCCAAATTTGCCCTCTCCTGTTTAGCATCATTATCATATCATAATCATCATAAGCATGTCATGTCCTTAACATTTTGCATAGAAAAAAATGAAGCATAACACTCACATGTTCTAGCATAAGGCATATGATCAACCATCCGGGAAATTTGAAGCACTACAAGTCAAAGTCAAGGCATGTTATACAAACTCTGTATCATGGTCAAGGCCCTAAAAAGGATTGAGGATCAAAATCAGATCAAAACGGTTGGCGCCGGGTTATTATGAAGGTTTCCCACCAAAAGGAGGGAGAATTCAAAATTCACTGGCGTTAACCGGTTAACGCTTTGGTTAACCGGTTAACGGCTGCGAATTTTGAATTCCAACAGCAAATTAAGCATGTGCTTTGGCTCCAAATTTCCAAATTTCTGATTTTTTATTCATTTGAATTGTGGAGAAGGATCTAGATCATTAATCCAAGCCTAATTCCATTGCTAAAAAAAATCCTAATCACTTTACTAAACCATATTTTTTGGATCCCAAGCCTAAATTTGGGCCCCAAACCTAAACCATATTTAATCCATTTCTCTCCAAACCAAGAGAGAACTCTCTCATCTTTCATTCTCATTCTGAATTTTCACTCTTCTCTCTCACTATTCTCTCATTTTCTCTCCCACATTTTCCAAATTCACTAAGAGTTCCTCTTTGAAGATCACATAACCTTGCCTTAAGGTGTGTAGATCTTGGAACTAGACCTCCATCCATAGCTTATTTGCATCATTTTGCTGGTTTAATTGGTGATTCAGATCTGGTTTGGGAATTAGAAGTTCTTTTGGATCCAAAATTCTGCATCAAGACATTGTTCTTGCATTTATTTTGCATGGAGTGCGAAGCTTAGCACCGGATCTTCAAAGTTCTCCGCGAGATCTCTCATTTTCGGCTCAATCAACAACTACCAAAGCATACCTCAGCTTTGTAGGTTGGTTTAATTCAGATCTAGCTCTGTTTTAGCTTATTTGCATGCTTGTGCTTTAGATCCACCATGTGCTTGTGTATTTGCTTTTGTTGCTTGAATTGATTGGTTGATTTTTAACCGGATCCATGTGCTAATGTTCATGAGCTTAATGATGTTAATTAATGTGAATTGATCCATTTATTTCATGCATAATTGATTGCTGGTCTGGTGTGGAATCATTTGAATAAGCTGGTTTGAGCTGATTTCCTGTAGGAAATTGTTGTTGTTTTTTCAGTGTTAACCGGTCAACGCTTTGGTTAACCAGTTAACGCACCTTTTTTCTGTGTAAATTGCTGCAGGTTTGGATTGGTTAACCGGTTAACACTTTGGTTAACCGGTTAACACTGAAGCAGAATGCCACTTTTGAGCTGTTTTGGGCTTGTTTGATCCCCTAGCTTGTTTTAATTTCCATGGATCGTTATATGATCATTGAATATGCTAGTTTAGGGTGATTTTCTTGTTGGTTGATGCATGCTTTCATGTTCTTGACACGTAAATGCATGTATGTGCAAAACTTGGCATGTTTGTTTAACTTGGTTTTTTAGAACTTTGAGCATGCCATCTTTATGATTGTGTTGATGAACATATGATGGATTTTTGCTAACATTTCAGAGGCTTATGGTAAGAGAAGTGTGGATGTTCATCCACATTTCAACTCTTCATCTTTCCTTTTTAAATTGCTTTCTCTTTGTGTTTTTCTGATGTGCCTTATGCCATCATGTGATGCAACTCTTTTCTTACCCCTTTAGGAGCAACTTATCTCCTTTAGAGGAGTAAGTTGCTTGCTAGATTTCTTATCTTCTCTTTTGCTTCTCTTTGGTTCTTCTTTTCTCTTAGGATAGTTGAAACCTCACTAACCTTAGGACCACCTTTTGCATGCTAGCATTAGGATTAGTCTTTCCCCATTAGACTTTTGCCTTTTTTGCTCCTTTGGTTCTTTCTCTTCTCATCTTAAAATAAAACCTAAAAAACATTAATAAAGAAAGAAGTGACTTCTTGTGTAATAGCCTTATTCCATGGGGCCTATGTATTCATTCCATCTTGGAATAGTGCATTTGTCTAGCATGATGCACAAGTCTGATCATGAGACCATTTTCATCAAGAAAAACCCTAAAAAATACTTCTTCATTTTTAATCACTAAAACATCTAATAAATTCAACGAGTCAATGAATTTAGGCCCTTTCCCTTGGAAACAAGTCTTGGATAAGTTCTCGTTACTTGGTGTGCTTGTTCTATTATTCCATATTGGAATGTAGTAACAAGTACACATTCCATGGAAGAGAGTTTGAGTTCATTCCCTTGCGCCACACCAAATAAAAAAGCTCGTAAAAAACTCAAACAAACAATAATTGTCTCTCCTTCGGGACTTCTTTTCTCATCTCATTCGCTCTGAACGCGAACTTGCTCCTACTTGTCATTTTGTAAGACGGTTACGGACTCGTCGTCCGAGCCTGCAACACCTGAGCATTGACATAGGAAGTTCCAGCCTTAAGACACCAACAATCTTTTCCACCCCTAGTTAGGGGAACTACGGCGACTCTGATCCTCATGTCCAGATGAGGTACGTAGGCAGCGGAGTAGGGCCCGTTCGACCACAATCTTTATTATCCCTACATTTTACCTCTTTGTTTTCTTTTCAGTTCTTTTCTCATTCTAGTTCATTTTCTTTTTGTAGCAGCATTCATTCCTTCACCCTTTGAAACAATTTCTTTGCAAGCGTGGATCCCGTCGGGTACGGCGGACGATCTGGGGTGCTAGTACCTTCCCAGGTCGTAACCGACTCCCGAGCTCATTCTCTTTGGTTCGCAGGACCTTTGTCCTTCCTTTTCTTTTCTTCTGGTTTATGCAGCATTACCATTCTCGTTTCTACGGGATAAAAATGCTTGGCTGGCGACTCTACATCTTCCGCGCCACTTTCGCGTTTGTACCAGGATGGAAATCTAGGGAGCGACAGCTGGAAACTCTGCTGGGGACGCTAACCAGAGTATCTCTAGTTCCCCTTTAGAGTCAATCCTAGCGCTTGCGTGTTTCTGTTTCTTTAGGTGTTGATTGTTTGTTGTTGCGTGTTTGTTTTACTGTTGTTTATTTACAGTTTTATTTACAACTTTATTGTAAACACCCCAAATTTTCCCTCACCCATTTCACCATGGCTTGTGATCATTTTCATATGCATAAACTCAATCATACCATCTCATATCACATTTTTGATCCACTGCATTGGTTCTAAGTCATCTGCATCTAGGGTTTGTGATCTGAGCAATCCAGGAGCCTCTTGAGCCATTCCAAAGGTCAACAATCACTTCAAAGGGGTCTATGTGTGTTCAAGTATCATATTATATCCTCTCAAAGTCAAGAATGTCAAAGAATCACAAGAACTGGAAATGGTGTGGAAGCAGAGTCAGGCTTGACTGCACAGATGACCTAAAATTAGGGTTTTGGTTTCAGAGGCCATAACTCCAAATTTTTTGGTCATTTTTGTTTCTATTGGTCTCTATATGGTATAGGGAGTATGCATATCAATTTTCATGAAGAAATTCCATGGGGAAGTCATCTGATCAAGAGTTGACTTTTCAAGCAAGTCAGTGCAAAATCAGGGCATCTGAGGCCCCCAATGACCCAACCAAAGGGGATTCTTCATCATTTTGATTGTATATGATCTTTATTTGATCATAGAATAGGTTGGAAGTTCACAAAATTGGAGAATTCCAAGTCTTTTGCAAAGTTGACTTTTTGGGCAAGTTTGACTTTTAATAAAAATGTCATTTTATGCAACTTTTTCAACCCTTACCTTTTGATTCAAGAAAGCTTCAAATGGAAAAACTTTGGTCATGAAAGTTGTAGAATAGATCTTTCCCTTTTCAAAAAGTACAAGAACATGACCTAATTCATTTTGGATCAAAAGTTATGGCTTGTCAAAGTTGGCAAAAATCACTAAATTTCAAGTCATGCACCAAAGAGGCAAAGTTGCAAATTCATTTCTCAAGGCCAATTAAGTCATCAAATGGGCTTCTAATCCACTCAACATGATCACACAACATTCAAAAATCAGAATGCACCCAAGAAATCACATGTGTTATGGCCCATGGATCAAGTTTCCTTCATGAAAACCAAAGGCAAGCCAAGTTGCAAAAGTCATGATAACATCTCATTCACTTGCTGCCTAGGTTGCTGAACCATCCTAGCCCTTTCCTCACTACATGCTGCGCAGCACACCTCCTTTGTACTTGGCTAAAACATGACCCATGCTTCTCTTACACAAAAGTTGACATTTTGCAAAAGCAACCATACCTATCACAAAAGGACATGTCACTTCATCTGACCAATCACATTTCTTTATACAAAGAAAATGCAAGCCAAAGCACATAACCAGCAAGCCTAAAACAAGCCAGAGGAACATATTCTCATTTTCACTCCATAGAGAAAAAGCATTCGAAACACTCTCCTCAAGCCACAAACACTCAAACAAACTTCACAAACCTTCTCAACACTTCACCCTGATCACAAAGCACCCCTAAAATCAACCTGAAACTCAAAGAATCAAGAACACGATTCTCACCTGAGCTTGAACCGAACTTCTGTAAACTCTCAAACCAGCCCAAATAAATTTTTTATAAGCCTTTCAGAAGCATAAGGGAGGTCATAGGAGTGGATTGCACAAAGAGAAGGGGCCAGAAAGTTGCGGACTGAAAAGCTTCAAACTCAGGTAGCTTCATGAACTTTTTTTCCAGAAATGGATTTTTAAGTTCTTAATAGCTTCTACATGCTTCCCTGATCATGAATATGTGATTGTTTTCGAAAATGAGTGAAAAATGAGTATGTATGCAGTCTCTGAAACTTTTTGCCCTAGAACATGTTTGATTCGATTCTCCTTGTTTCTGAATGATAAATGTTGTTTGAATGGGGGGTTTAATTCGTTTTTGAGTGGGGAAGAGTTCTGGGCTGTTGGATTTCATTTTCATTGCGTGTAGAGTGAGTTTGTGATTTTGGGTGATCGGAGAAGATGACCGGAACACTGTTCCGGTCACCTGAGAGTCATTAAGGCTGGATTAGGGCTAATTAATTAGGGTTAGTGAGTTTGAATGTAGGCCGTCCAGATGCGCGCCAGGTCCACTCCCGCGCGTGTGAGTTTGAATCTGGACCCTTAGATGTGTTGACTTTTCTTTTTTCAGCTTTAATTCATTTTTATTTTTCATATTATTTCATTTAACTTCTCCATTTTATTAAAAATAGTAAAATCATTTTAAAAAATTTGAAATTTTTTATACAAACTTTTATTTAATTTCAGAAACCAAAAATATTTTTATTTTTATTTTTGCATTTTAAAAATATTTTTAAATATTTAAAAGTTTATTTTTAATTAATTAATGAGAATTAATTAATTAAAAATACTTTTAGGTATTTAAAAATCACCAAAAAATTCATGAAACATTTAAAAACATTTAGAAACATTGTCCAACCCTCAAACCAAATTTATTTTTTGATCTTGATGCATTTTGAGAATTTTCCATGGAATTAAAATCATTTTTATGCATTATTTTGATCCAAACTTCCAAAAATCATTTCTGCCTAACCATTGAGAGTTGGACTTTGATTCTTTTTGCATTGCATTTATTTTAGCATGTAGTTTGTGAGATTAAATTGGCATGATTTGATCTTACATTTTCCTTTTGTTTGACATTTTTCTTGTCAAGGTACCCTAAAACCCTAGAAAACTTAGGAAAATCATAACTTGAACTAGGTTAAGAGTTGGAACTTCTCCTTTGGGCAGTGAGTTAGTATAGGATTAGGGATCCTTTGAGTGCATTTTCAATTTTTTATCTTGATGTTTGCTTCTGATTTTGGTTTGTGTTTGATGCTTTGATCATAAATCCTAATTTGGGCTTCCATATCCATCCATCTTGCATTTGCTTGCATAACATGACTTGCCATAGCATTTTATGCATTCTTTTGATTCATTGAACATCTTAAGACATTTTGAAAGCATGTTTGAACATTGAATCTTGCATTTGCCATGTTGTATGTCATTTGCACTTCATGACTTTTCATGTATGTTCATGTTTCTTAACTTGCTTCATTTGCATCCATGAGCTTGTATGATCATCCCCATGTGTTATTTCATGTTTGTAGCATCTCATAGCATCAATAACATCATGTATGTGTTTCTGGTTTTGATTTACATCATGCCATTTCATTTCATTTTGCATTGCATTGCATTTCTTTCACTAACTTTTCAGGTGGTATGTAATTTGGGAAGTGGATTTGCCTTCACTTCTCACATCTTCTTTTCATCTCTTTCATGCATCCTTGCTGCATTTTACTTTGTGTTTGAGTTTGAGCTTGCTCATTCTTCTTCTTCTCACTTTCTTTCTTCAAGTGACTTGACTTCTTAAATGAAGCAAGTTACTTTGCTTCTCCTGATCCTTTCATCTGCTACCTGGTGGTTCCATTGAAGACTTCTCTTGTTAACCTCACAAACCTTAGGAACAACCAAGCATGACAATGATTAGGGTTTTGATTAGTCCCCCACTTAGTCTTACCTTTGTGTCTCTTTGAGTCTTATCTTCTCATCTCATAATCAGGGACTAAACCCTAAAGGCTTTAAGGCTTTGTGATTAAGCTTATGCCTGCATCCTTCTATTAGGATGGAGTGTATAACTTTAATCCTAAGTGTTAAACCCTTGATGTGTTTAAATCCTTTAATCAATTCCCATAATAATCACTAAGACATCACACTTGTAACTTGGGCCTTGCATTAGGGTTCTAATTCTTCCTTAACTGGTTAAGAAGGACTAACCCTAGTGTTAATGGACAAGTCCCCCTCAAGTTGTATTGCAAACCCTAAAAAACACTTCATTATCATATCATTAACTAAAATCCACTTAATGAAGGCTTGTTTTGTCATGAGTTTAATCCCTAATCATGGATTAAGTTGAGGAGCTTTCCTCAGCTTAAACATTCTCATCTATTATCCTTCTATTAGGATGGTGTAATGAGTCTGTTTAATCCTTGATTATGGCTTAATCTCATTACTTAGCACTAAATAAAAACACCAAAAACATCTAAATAATCACAAGTAGGTTAATGACCTTAATCCTACACCAAAGGTGATTAAGTGTGAGAAGCTGACTTCACACTTGAGGTATTCTCATTACCCCTAATCAGAGGGAAGATGTGATGAGTTTACTAAATCCATTGGTTTAGGCTTAAGCTCATTAACTTATGACAAACTTTCAAAAGCAATAAAAGACTGAAAACACAAAAACAAACAATAATCGTCTCCTTCGGGATTCTTTTCTCATCTCACTCACTCACAAACGAGAACTTGCTTCTTTCGTCTAATGCAAGACAGTTTGCACCTGAGCCAGACAGGTCATACATTTGAGCATAGGCAAGTAATCAGTTCATCAGTCAATTCATCTTTCAGTCTCTTTGGGTCGAACTACGGTGTTCTGACTTCCTCATTGCACGAGAGGATACGTAGGCATAACTTAACAGTTATCGAACAAAAGTCTCTGTATATTCCCCCTCTTTCTAGCCTTATTCTTTTAGCCTCATAATCTTGAGCAATTCATTCTCATTCTTACACTGACACATCATTTATACACTTTACACTTCCTTTACACTGACACCTGTACATTCTTTTCCAGCTCCTCTATACACAAATTGCACTGACACTACCCCTTTAAAACACAAATCTTTTAAGCGTGGATCCCGTCGAGTACGGCGGACAATCTGGGTGCTAATACCTTCCCAGGTTGTAACCAACCCCCTTTCTCAGTCTCTCTGGTTTGCAACCGTCTTATCCATATCTTTCTAGGTCTATGCAGCATTGCCTTTCCTCCGGGATAAAAATGCCTAGCTGGCGACTCTTTTCATTCCTTGTGAGTTCACTGCTGTGTGTTCTCGCATCCCTCTTTCGCCGACCGTTCGCGTCTGTACCTTTATTTGGGCCAATTCCCATTTATCGGGAGCGACATTTATTTATTGCTTTCAGTATTTATTTTCATGCATCATATATATTATACTGGTCTGTCTGGCTGTGCTGGTTTCCTTTTTTCTGTGGGATTCAGAGTTGTTACTGAGAGATGAGCTCGTAACCGGAGCTCGAGTGCACCCTAGGACTTAGAGTGGACAGTCACTTTGGCTTCATGGCATCTTGCTATGTTGGTAGTAGTGAGTTCCATACCCAGACTTGCGACCGTCTTGGAAATGTATTTATGCCGGAATCTTTCTGGGGTAATACATGACCTCGATAGTTATGTGCATCTGGGGACCGGTCATTGAGGACCTTTGTGGAAACATCCCTTTCTAGTGGTGACAGTGGCAGACCACATTTCGTGGCAAACCCATTCGCACCTTGAGAACTCTGTGTTGCAGATTTCCTGCAATACTAGGGCTATCTGGGAAGCCTGCTAAGTCTGGATGACCTTTAGTATTGACCTTCAGAAACTGAGGTGAATTAGAGGAGGATCTTTTATGGTTATTGTAAACACTGTACCTCCGGGTTAGAAGTGTTTACACTTCTCATAACTGATCCAAGTCTGAGGATCCTTGTTTTAGAACACCACCTGTGAGGGGGTTGGGCTGTTTACAGGTTTGCAGGTACCCTTGACCTCAGCATACCCTGTTACTTTGTTTTGATTAAGAGTACTCCATGTTGGAACAGTTCTTGTGATTCTAAACCCTGGACATGTGACTCATTATTTGAGTCCCCCACCTTGGTTACTGGACTTATAGACCTCCATCTGGATTTCCTGGATTTATATCAGAGCACTTGATCAGATCCAGCTCAGTCACAAACCCTTGCATATCATTTGCATACATCATCATTGCATCATTTTAACATTTGCTTATTTGTGTTTCAGGGTATCCATACTTTATTTTTGGCTTGGTTTTGACCCCATCATCAGCATAGACCTATCTTCATCAGCATCTACTTCAGCTATCAGCTACTTGCTTCAGTCACCTGCACAAGCCAGTCAGTGGCCCATTTTCAGTGTTATCATCAGCACCTGTCTCAACTCTACTTCAACAACATGGCACCTAAGAAGAGTAATATCTCCTATCACTTCTTCCAGCCTGAGCTAGCTGACATCAGGAGGATTCAGACCCTGATTACTCCAGACCATATACCACTGTTCAGAGAACACTATGGAGGCATACTTGATGTGGTTATGGATTTGGACCCTTCACAGAGGAGCTTGATTCATACTTGCCTGCAGTTCTATGACCCCCCCCCCCTCTGAGGTGTTTCACTTTTCAGGATTTTCAGTTGGGCCCTTTATTAGAGGAGTATTCATCATTGGTTGGTATACCTATCAGGGGTGGAGTCCCCTTCAACCCTGAGATGGCTTTTCCAAGTAATGAAGAAGTGGCAAGGGCATTGCATCTGGAACCAGTTCTAATTGGGCAGCATATGACCACCAAGGCTGGAATCTCTGGTCTACATCTGGATTTCTTGATCTCTCAAGCTACCCTAAAGGCTTCTTCAGGAGAATGGAAAGCAGTTTGTGCTTTATTGGCCCTGAGCATATACGGGGTTATTTTATTTGCAGATGAGCCTAAGTTTGTTAGTAAGAATGCAATCCATCTTTTCATCCTGAGAAACCCAGTGCCCACCTTACTAGGAGATTTCTACTACTCAGTGCACCAGAGGAATGAAAAGCAGAGGGGAAGATTAGTGAGGTGTTGTGCTCATTTGTTCCATACTTGGCTTCTCAAGCATTTGCCCAAGACAGATGCATTTTTGAATCCTCATCAGCAGAGAAACTGGGCTAGAAGACTCACTGCTTTGACCTCAGCTGATATCAGGTGGTGCACTCAAAGCACAAAGGGCAGGGATATCATTACCAGTTGTGGGCAGTTTCCCAATGTACCCCTGATAGGAGTTAAGGGTTGCATCAACTACAACCCTCTGCTATTCAAAAGACAACTGGGCTATGCACTGGTCCATACTCCTAAGGCACAAGACTTGGCTGAGACTCTTTACTGTGAGATTAAGCCTAATCTGGCTATTGTCAGGCAAGCAGCCTGGGCCTGGGACAATGTTCAAACTAAAGGAGTAACCATTCTGGGGAAGTGCAACAATGTGGCATCAGCACAGTACTATGAGTGGTCCCATGCCAGGGCTCAATTTTCTGGGATGCCCTTCACCATGGAGGATATGCCTGGACCATCCTCAGCACCACCTCCTGTCACTGTCAGTTTGGAGGAGTTTGAGAAATTAAAGGAGAGAAATGAGAAGTTGACTCAGGCTCTACAGAAGACCCTCTGGGAGAGGAGTGATGGTAGGTTGGATATTGAGAGGTTAGAGAAACTAAAAGTGGAGCACTTGTCCAGAATTGAGAAGTCTGAGGATTACATCAAGAAGTCTAGGGCTGGAGAACAGATCTTGAAGAATGCCTGCAAGGAAGCTCAGTTCCAGAAAGCCAGGACTGATTTGTATCTGAAGGAGAGTCAAGCTAGGTGGGTCAGGATCACCGAAGCTCGTACTCTGGAAGATAAAAGGACTCTGGACAAGATTGAGCAGCTGGAAGCTAGTGTAAGAGAGCAACAGGAAGCCCTGGCAGCAGCCCAGAGAGAGATCTCAGAGTTGAAGATTAGAGCTGAAGTGAAGAGGTCAAAGGACCAAAGTCAACACAAGAAGCTAATTGCAGCTGTTACTACCAGGAATCTCCTTATCAGGAATCTCACAGAACGTCCAGCTGATCCTGTGACTGAGGCACTTCTCAAGGAAGTTCAGGAGGATGAGTTTGGTCTTGGTGTTTGACTTTTTCTTGTTGTTGTTTTCATTTCATGTACTTTTATTTTCCTATGTTGTATTTTGACCCCTCGGAGGGCTTGTATTTGTAAACAAACTATGTATCGGTTTACTCTTTTGTAATATATGTATCAGTTTATTCCATCTGGGTTTCTTTCAAAGCAACATCAACAGCATCTTCAAGGGTCTGGAAGGTCAAAACCAAGTGCCAAGCCGGATACCTTGGAAACAAATAAGCATAACTGCATTGCATGCTAACCTTTGTTTGTTTTGTAGGTTTGTTTTGTTTGTTGCTAACTTTGTTGTGGTTTCAGGAACTATTGCTCGCCGACGGGTGTTCCCACTCAACCGTCCACACAGATATCCAACCCGTAACAATCTTTCGGGCATACAGATGGACCAGGTACAGCAGGACCTTACAGAGGTCAGGAACCAAATGGCCAACGAAAGGTTAGAAATGAGGGCTCAGATGACACAGTTTATGGAGGTGATGAACAACATGGCTCAGAGCCAAGAGAGATTAAGAGCAATGGTAGAGAGGCAGAATCAGGAAGATCCCCATCTAGGGACTGCTGAGACAAGCAACAATGAGAGGGTCCAACCTCATGTCAACCCCCCTGTATTTGGACCCCACCTTCATCCAGAGATCAACATTCCTGCTAATGTGCAAGGGACTGCCGCTGCAGGCAGAGTGCTGCAAGAAGACCCCCAGGAAGATCAGTTCACAGTAATGGGTGCTGGGGAGGAAGCCTATGACAGAAGGCTAGACGAAATTGCTGAGAAATTAAGATCCTTGGAGTCTCAAAACTCTTTGGGTTTTGATGTTATGGACATGGGCTTAGTGGACGGGGTCAGGATTCCCCATAAGTTTAAGCCTCCTTGTTTTGAAAAGTACAACGGGACTTCCTGCCCATGGACCCACTTACAATCCTTTCTGGGGAGGTTGAAGGCATATACCATGGACGAGAAGCTATGGATGTTTTATTTCGAGGATAGCTTGACAGGAGCTTCAAGGGAATGGTACTCCCATTTGACTAGAGCCACCATCAGGTGTTGGAAGGACTTGGCAGAGGCCTTCATTAGACAATACCAGTATAATTTGGATATGGCACCCAACAGGACCCTCCTGATGGGTATGTCACAGTCATCCAGGGAAAGCTTCCGCGAGTACGCTCAGAGATGGAGACAACTGGCTGCTGCTGTCCAGCCACCTATGTCAGAGAGAGAGATGGCAGATATGTTTATGAACACCCTCCAAGGAACATACATTGACAGGCTGGCTGCTTTCTCTTCTACTAGCTTTGCAGATGTCGTCATAGCGGGAGAGAGAATTGAGAGCCTGTTAAAAATGGGCAAAATTTCAGACAACGGTGCCAGCTCATCCAGCAACACCAGGAAGCCTTTTGCAGGCCCAAGAAGAACTGGCGAGACCAATGCTATCCATGCCAACAGGGGCAGACCCCAGTATGTTCATAGGTCTGTGGCAGCA
The DNA here is from genome assembly GCA_963966055.1 of Lathyrus aphaca. Lineage (NCBI taxonomy): Eukaryota > Viridiplantae > Streptophyta > Magnoliopsida > Fabales > Fabaceae > Lathyrus > Lathyrus aphaca. The sequence goes on along the minus strand of OZ014523.1, from coordinate 116,033,603 downwards.
GTCACCATTCCCGCTCCAATTCATCCACAACCAGCTTATCAACCACAGCAACAGAATTATCAGCAACAAAATCAGTATCCTCCTCAGAGAAACTACAACAACACCAACAACAACAATCAGCAAAGACCGTTCCAACAGAGACCTTCTCAGGCCAATAGGGTGATCGATCCGATCCCTATGCCATATGCCACGTTACTGCCACAACTCCTGAAACTCAATCTGGTTGAGCTAAGGACGTTGGCACCTCCAGATCCCGCCAGTCTACCCAGAAACTACGACTCCAACGCCAGATGCGCTTTTCATTCAAATGCACCTGGCCATAGTACAGAAAAGTGCAGAGCTTTGCACATGAAGGTACAAGACCTGGTAGACTCTAAGGCTCTAAACTTCGCACCACCACCAAATGTTAACAAGAACCCTATGCCAAACCACGGGGGTCCCAGAATCAATGCTATTGAAGAAGACAAGCCGTCTTACTTAATAACCAATGTGGGTCAGATTCGGACACCGTTGGTAGAGATTAAAGCTCAGCTCCTCGAATGTCAAATGTTCCTGGGATGTGAGTTAGGGTGTGCTTATTGCAACATTTCAGTGAATGGTTGTGATAACTTGAGAGATGGCATAGATGGTCTCATCCAGAGTGGCCTGCTTCAAATCACAACATCAATTCCTTCCAACCCAACAATCTCATCAACAACAGTTCCCGAGTCTTCTACAACTGCAACAACCATTGTTCCGAACAACTCTTCAATCTCATCAACAAATGCATCATCTGTCACTTCAGCTGACCAGATATCAACAAACATCCCTTCTACAACTCCGACACCCCTTCATTCAGAATCTCCTACAACAACAACACCCATCCTTCCAACAATGTCTCCTACAACTTCAGCAGCAAATGTCTCAACGGTTACAATTTATTATGATCCTGAAAACGATTCTGCCTACAACTCACAAAATGCCACTCCTATCAGAGCACCAGTCACAATATACTATGATCCACAGACTATCACAGTCCCTTCTGCAGCTGCCATCAGTCCAGTCACTATCACAGTGCCTGGGCCAGTACCTTATGAAAGCAATAACGCCATCCCTTGGCATTACGGCTCCGATCTATACTGCGAAGGACAGAAAATCACTTTTGAATCATCAACCCCTGCACCACAAATAGATAATGTGGGAGGAGGCGGAGGCTTCACTCGAAGCGGACGTCTCTTCGCTCCACAAATTCAAAGACCCACTGCCGAAGCAGAAGCTGCTACCAAGGCAAAGGGGAAGAGCTTGGAGCAGGAAGAGCATATTGTTAAAGAAGCTTTGAAAACACCTTTTGATCAAGAAGTTGATGAATTCATGAGAATCATCAAGAAAAGTGATTACAAAATAGTGGACCAGCTTCACCAGATGCCTTCCAAGATCTCTATTCTATCATTGCTTATGTGCTTCGAGGCCCAACGGAACGCCCTACTAAAAGTCTTGCACGCAGCTTATGTGCCAGAAGAGATCACCGTCAATCAGTTGGAAGTTGTGATTGGAAATGTTAATGCTAGTCATGGACTAGGGTTCACCAACACTGACTTGACTACGGAAGGCCGCAATCATAACAAGGCTTTGCACATTACCATGGAATGTAAAGGTGCAGTTCTTTCCCATGTGCTGGTAGACACAGGATCATCCCTCAATGTCTTACCTAAAAAAGCCCTTGTGAAGCTAGAGTATGACGGATTGGAATTACGTCCCAGTAACTTAGTAGTAAGAGCCTTTGACGGTTCTAAGAGATCGGTTCTGGGAGAAATTGAGTTGCCCATAACGATTGGCCCACAAACTTTCAAAACGACCTTCTACGTGATGGATATACAACCTGCCTACAGCTGTCTATTGGGTAGGCCATGGATTCACGCCGCTGGCACCGTGACCTCAACCCTTCACCAGAAGTTAAAATTCGAGTGGGAGGGTCAAGTCGTTACTATCTGTGGAGAGGAAGATATTTTTGTTAGCCACCTGGCTACCTACAAATATATTGAGATGGATGGGGAGATCCACGAAACAATGAGTCAAGGGTTTGAGGCCTTGAACATAAATGAAACATCTGATGTACCTGGAACCTCAATGACATCTTATCAACAAGCCCGGAAGGTTGTTGAGGAAGGAATTGCCCAAGGCTGGGGCAAACTACTACCTGTGGAGAAGAAAGAGGATAGATTTGGGTTGGGTTACAAACCAACTCAACAAGATCAAGCAGAGGCTGCTAAGGAGCCCAACTTTGTTAGTGGGGGGATGCTCACCCCCGATGCTGTCAACAATTTGGAAGACGAGGATGAAGGCGACCGCAATCTGGAGAGTTGGATCCGTCCAAAGATCCCGGGGAGCAGTATCTCAAACTGGTCTTCCCAGGAAATTATAAGAGTTACTCATGCAGAGTAATTATTATTTCCTGTATCTTTATAGCATGCATCAAAGTCTTGCATCTTGCCCAAGATGACAAGACTCATTTTGTAATCGGGCCATCTGTAATTTTTGTGCAACAAGATTAATCAATGAAATATCAGACATCTTTTGCAAATAAGTCTTTTTCTTTTCCGCTCACTGTTTTTCCATTTTTCTTTTTGTACAAAAATAAATGGCAATGTTTTCAAAATGAAAACTTTATTTCACTTTTCTAAAACAAGATTAAAATCAATCACTAAAATGAACAAACTGAACCCTTGCAGAGAGTGCCTTCCAGATCGCACCGACAACAGCACGGCTATGACTTCGTATGACTTTGACAATCCAATCAATCAAGCCGATGAAGGGGTTGAAGAAGATTACGAGCTGCCTGAAGAGCTAGCCAGATTGTTGAGACAAGAGGAAAAGGTTATCACTCCTCATCAGGAGGAGGTTGAAACGATTAATCTTGGTACAGATGAGAATGTGAAAGAAGTTAAAATCGGGGCCTGCCTACAAGACTCAGTAAAGAGACAACTGATTGACCTGCTTCAAGAGTATGTGAATGGGTTTGCATGGTCTTATCAAGATATGCCAGGGTTGGACACCGATATCGTTGTGCACAAGCTGCATTTAAGAGAAGAATGCCCACCGGTTAAACAGAAGCTACGCCGTACTCGCCCAGACATGGCAATGAAAATCAAAGAAGAGGTACAAAAGCAATGGGACGCCGGGTTCCTTGCTGTAACTAGCTATCCACCGTGGGTTACTAATATTGTGCCTGTGCCTAAGAAAGACGGCAAGGTAAGGATGTGTGTTGACTACCGGGATCTGAACAGAGCTAGCCCGAAAGATGATTTCCCATTACCTCACATTGATGTATTGGTTGATAATACGGCTCAGTTCTCGGTATTCTCCTTCATGGACGGATTTTCAGGATACAATCAGATCAAAATGTCACCTGAAGACATGGAGAAGACAACCTTCATCACACCCTGGGGCACGTTCTGTTACAAGGTGATGCCATTTGGGCTAAAGAATACTGGTGCAACATATCAACGGGCTATGGTAACATTATTCCACGATATGATCCATAAAGAAATCGAATGTTATGTGGATGATATGATTGCCAAGTCCCTCACTGAAGAAGACCACCTGGTAAATCTGCTAAAGCTGTTCAAGCGTCTGAGGAAGTACCAACTAAAGTTGAACCCCAACAAGTGCACATTCGGGGTGCGATCTGGTAAGCTGCTGGGTTTTATTGTGAGCAAGAAAGGGATTGAAGTTGACCCTGATAAAGTCAAAGCCATTCAAGAAATGCCTGCACCGAAGTCAGAAAAAGAAGTTCGAGGGTTCTTAGGTCGATTGAACTACATTTCAAGGTTCATATCTCACCTTACGGCAACCTGTGAACCCTTGTTCAAACTACTAAGAAAAGAACAAACGGTCAGGTGGAATGAAGACTGCCAGAAGGCTTTTGACAAGATCAAGGAGTACTTGCAAGAACCTCCAATCCTCATGCCTCCAGTTGAAGGAAGACCTCTAATTATGTACTTGACAGTATTAGAAGAGTCAATGGGGTGTGTGCTGGGCCAGCATGATGAGTCTGGTCGAAAAGAGTATGCAATATACTACCTAAGCAAAAAGTTTACCGACTGTGAACAACGTTATTCACTGCTCGAGAAAACTTGTTGTGCTTTAGCGTGGGATGCTCGCCGACTGAGACAGTATATGTTGACCCACACTACTTTGTTGATCTCAAAGATGGACCCAGTCAAGTACATATTCGAGAAGCCAGCGCTTACCGGGCGGGTTGCAAGATGGCAAATGATCCTCATAGAATATGACATCCAGTACACTTCTCAGAAAGCCATCAAAGGCAGTGTATTGTCTGAATATCTTGCTGAGCAACCTATTGATGATTACCAGCCTATGAGATTTGACTTCCCTGAAGAAGACATCATGTTCATAAAAGCAAAAGATCGTGAAGAGCCTGTTCACACTGAAGGGCCTGACCCAGAAGAAGAATGGACTATGATGTTTGATGGGGTTGTTAATATGAATGGTCGTGGTGTTGGTGCAGTACTCATTACACCTAAAGGAGTTCACATGCCTTTCTCGGCAAAACTCACTTTCAACTGCACTAACAACGAAGCTGAATACGAAGCTTGTATTATGGGTCTTGAGGAAGCCATTGACCTCAGGATCAAGACATTGACCGTATTCGGAGATTCAGCTCTAGTAATCAATCAAACCAACGGTAAATGGTACACCCACCAGGATCATCTGATACCTTACAGGGATTATACAAGGAGGTTATTGACTTTCTTTACAACAGTCAAGCTTGAGTATATCCCTCGGGACGAAAATCAGTTTGCAGATGCTTTGGCTACCATTTCATCTATGATCAAAGTTCAAGCTGCCTACTTTGTACCTCAAATTTTAGTATCCAGACTTGACAGACCAGCATATGTGTTTGCAGCAGATGTTGTCAAAGATGATAAGCCGTGGTTCCATGACATTAAGTGCTTCTTGGAGGATCAAACATACCCACCTGGGGCATCTTCCAATGATAAGAAGACTTTGAGAAGGCTTGCTGGTAGTTTCTTTCTAAACACTGATGGTTCCCTATACAAGAGAAACTTTGATATGGTGCTCCTCAGATGCGTCGGCAGGACAGAAGCAGACTTGTTAATGCACGAAGTGCACGAAGGATCCTTTGGTACCCATGCGGGAGGGCATGCCATGGCTAAAAAGTTGCTAAGATCAGGCTATTACTGGATCACAATGGATGCTGATTGTTGTGCCTACGCCAGAAGATGTCATAAATGCCAGATTTATGCGGATAAGGTGCATGTGCCTCCCAATCCTTTGAATGTGATGTCTTCACCTTGGCCCTTTGCTATGTGGGGCATTGACATGATTGGCAAGATTGAACCGACTACTTCAAATGGCCACAGATTCATCCTGGTCGCCATTGACTATTTCACCAAGTGGGTCGAAGCGACATCTTATGCAAACGTTACAAGACAAGTGGTAGCCCGATTTCTGAAGAGAGATATCATCTGTCGGTACGGAGTTCCCGAGCGAATCATTACTGATAATGGTTCCAACTTGAATAACAAAATGATGGCAGAGCTATGCCGGGACTTCAAGATCCAACACCACAATTCTTCTCCTTACAGGCCAAAGATGAATGGCGTTGTTGAGGCAGCAAATAAAAATATCAAGAAGATTGTGCAGAAGATGGTAGTCACTTACAAAGACTGGCATGAAATGCTACCATTTGCCTTGCATGGGTACCGCACGTCAATCAGGACATCCACTGGGGCAACACCGTATCAACTTGTGTATGGTATGGAAGCAGTCCTACCAATTGAAGTTGAATTACCCTCCCTACGGGTACTGATGGATGTTAAACTGAGTGAAGCAGAATGGGTTCGGGCCCGATACGAACAACTGAGTCTGATTGAAGAGAAAAGATTGGCTGCAATCTGTCATGGGCAGTTATATCAGAAGAGAATGAAGAAAGCCTTCGATCAGAAAGTCAGGCACCGAGAGTACCAGGTAAGAGATCTTGTGCTGAAAAGAATCCTCCCTCCTCATACAGACCACAGGGGCAAGTGGACTCCGAACTATGAAGGACCATTTGTAGTAAAGAATGTTTTCTCTGGTGGAGCACTGATGCTCAGCACCATGGATGGTGAAGATTTCCCATCCCCTGTGAATTCAGATGCAGTTAAAAAATACTTCGCATAAAAAGACCCGCTGGACATAAAAACAGAATGTAAGTCCAGGCAAAAATTGGGCATCCCGGCGAGTCAGAAACAGAATAAAATACTCGGGCAAAAATAAGGGAAAATGAATTAAAAAATGTACACCCGCTGAGTTGAAAAGCCGCATTGGACAGCTCAGGCAAAAATGGGTATCCCGATGGATTGAAAACCCGAAAGGGCAATCCATGCAAAATCAGGGAATAAGCGAACAACTGCATTCTGAATCTGTCTGTATCTCTTACAACTTGGTAAGCTTCGAAAGGATCAAGCTTCAATCAGAATCAGCCTTCTTCAGAAAGCAAGACGAGAAGAACGTTAAAAGTCATACGAATCATAGCAAAAGAGGAAGCTCCTTAAAGCGTCGTCAACATTGCCAGCATTTTGTTCCTCAATTTGTAACAATCTCCTCATTTTGGGAGATATGTTTCCTTGACTGTATCTTGCCAATTCAGGGCATTTGAATTAATAAAATCAGATTTTCAGTCATGTTTCGTCTTGTACATTTTATTTGCAAAAATGTCTGATGTCTCTAAAAAACTGATTGCATAAATACAGATGCTTTTCTTCTAAAAGTCACATGCTTGCAGGAAATATACTTACTCTCAGAAGTGTCTAAACTCCTATGACGGAATCCGGTAAAGGATACCTCGGGATTACTTGTGCGCCTCCCTATCTTTGCAGGATTGCAGGTATCCAGAACACAACTTGGGGCATGAAAGTTTCACTCCAGCAAGCTGACAAATCAACACTCAGCCTTGGCACCCAAAGTGTTTTCTCCTCAGCCGAGTTGCCACTAGTTACTTCTCCCCATCAGAGTGGCCAGGCATCACTTCTCCAATGGGGCAGTACCGGAAGGCGCCCGTATCCCCGGCTGAGTCAAAGATCCTCCTCAACAAGAATCTCCAGGGAGATCTTTCAGTGATTCCCCTTTCCCCCCAGCCGAGTTGTCATTTCATCCTCAGCCGAGTACAAAAGTCAGGGAACCATCTCCCCACAGAGCTTCAGCCTCTGTCCAGAAGAGCAACGCATGAAGGAATCACAACAGAGCGAGGAAAGCTTCCACAAACCCCAGCTGGGTTTCTCATTTATAAGGATAGGTCTATCATTGACCCATATCCCCAAGCAGATATCATCCCCAGCTGGGATGCCCATCTTCAACAGATCGACCAAAGATCTTCACGGCCACGGGATCCGAATCCCGGATTGGTATCCTTGCATGATCATAGCATTTACATCATGTTCACCCACAAAGCGTAGCATTCCGTCTAGTACGGAGCATTACGGCAAAAATCCAACATATTGCATAATCATAAGCCATGTTCTGAATCAAACACTTGTGAATAATGACGATACATCAACACACAGAAAACTCCCCCCAAAATTCCCAACGGAGATTCCCCCAGCAAAAACGGTTGCCTTACATTCACAAACCCCAGTATATACCCTCTTTGGCACCCGTCCGTGTCAATATTCCCCAGTAAAGTCGCATGAACACTTGTATTACAGATACTCTTCGACACCCGTCTGTGTCATACCCCAGCAGAAAGCCAAAGACATCCTCTTTGCACTCACATATACTCATATATACATTTCCTTGGCGTCCGCCCATGTCACTTTCCCCAGCACAGTGACATAAACGTTTTGTATATCAGATACTTGTTTATACTATACTTTTCTCCTTTCGACACTCGTCCGTGTCACTCTCCCCAGCAGATAAACACTCACCACTCACACTTATACAGATACTCGTCCGTATCTTGTATACACCATTTATATCCCCGCAGATTCAACACTAGTCCTTGTTCTTTGTTAACCAGTTGATACTCGTCCGTACCATCATCTCAGAACATGTGTCAAGCGTTTGTTTCTACCTGATACTCGTCCGTATCATAGTCTTAAGGATACTCGTCTGCATCTTTAATCCATACACCGTGCCAAACACTTTTGTCTTCTTGAATATAGACACTCGTCTGTGTCTACTATTCCCCAGGAGAGTCCTCTCAGATTCAACACTCGTCCGTGTTCCTTGTTAACCAATTGATACTCGTCCGTATCATCATCTCTGAACACGTGTTAGTATTTGTTTCTACCCGATACTCGTCTGTATCGTAGTCTTAAGGATGCTCGTCTGCATTCTTAATCTATACACAATGTCTAAACACTTATACCTTTTGTTTCTTGGATGTAAACACTCGTCCGTGTTTACTATTCCCCAGTAGATCGCCAACAAAGCAATTTTCTTTTATCTGACATTCGTCCTATGTCATGATAAACTTTGAGAGCAGCCATACCCTGCTAGGTGGTCGTCCTCCACCTCTTGATGATCGTGCTTCATCATGCTCGTCCGATGGCCGTCCCCATCGTTGGCCTTCTATCCGACATTCGTCCTATGTCATGATATTTAGCAGCCGTCCCCTGCTAGGTGGTCGTCCTCCACCTTTTGATGATCGTCCTTCATCATGGTATCCAATGGTCGTCCCCATTGTTGATTTTGGTTATCTGGCATTCGTCCTATGTCATGATAAACCTTGAGAGCAGTCGTCCCCTGCTAGGTGGTCGTCCTCCACCTCTTGATGGTCGTCCTCCGTCATGCTCATCCGATGGCCGTCCCCATCGTTGACCTTTTATCCGGCATGCGTCCTATGTCGCGATATTTTCGGCAGCCGTACCCTGCCAGGTGGTCGTCCTCCACCTTAGATGACCGTCTCTCATCTTATCCCCCAACAGAGCAGCCGTCCCCTGCTAGGTGATCGTCCTTCACCTTTGATGATTGTCCCTCATCATCTGTTTATTTTATTTATTCTTTAACCCGATGGCCGTCCCCGTCGTGGTCCCTTTTCCTTTTTTTCCTGATGATCGTCCTTCATCAGTTTAGCCCGATGGCCGTCCCCATCGTTGGTTACTTTATCTTATGAACTTGATGGCCGTCCCCGTCATGTTTCATTAATCCCCAAAGAATTTTACAGCTTTATCTTGATGGCCATCCCCATCATAATTCTTTTATCCCCAGCATGTCGGCCGTCCCCGTCATTGTTTTATTTTCCGCACTTTTCCCAGCATGTCGGCCGTCCCCGTCATTGCTCTTTACCCAACAGTCGTCCTCTGCTCGACGGTCTTCCTCCGTCGCCCACACTTTACAATATACTTTATTTTCTTTTACAATCTATATCCCTCTTCTTCTTCATTCTGTGAGTGCAAATTTTGGACTGTCTTTGGTATTCAACCACAAGTTATCTTGTTTGCCTGTTAAGCCGTTGCTTACATCCTGCACAGCTAACTCATGTTTGAATAGGGGCAGCTGTAAACACCCCAAATTTTCCCTCACCCATTTCACCATGGCTTGTGATCATTTTCATATGCATAAACTCAATCATACCATCTCATATCACATTTTTGATCCACTGCATTGGTTCTAAGTCATCTGCATCTAGGGTTTGTGATCTGAGCAATCCAGGAGCCTCTTGAGCCATTCCAAAGGTAAACAATCCCTTCAAAGGGGTCTATGTGTGTTCAAGTATCATATTATATCCTCTCAAAGTCAAGAATGTCAAAGAATCACAAGAACTGGAAATGGTGTGGAAGCAAAGCCAGGCTTGACTGCACAGATGACCTAAAATTAGGGTTTTGGTTTCAGAGGCCATAACTCCAAATTTTTTGGTCATTTTTGTTTCTATTGGTCTCTATATGGTATAGGGAGTATGCATATCAATTTTCATGAAGAAATTCCATGGGGAAGTCATCTGATCAAGAGTTGACTTTTCAAGCAAGTCAGTGCAAAATCAGGGCATCTGAGGCCCCCAATGACCCAACCAAAGGGGATTCTTCATCATTTTTATTGTATATGATCTTTATTTGATCATATAAGAGGTTGGAAGTTCACAAAATTGGATAATTCCAAGTCTTTTGCAAAGTTGACTTTTTGGGCAAGTTTGACTTTTAATAAAAATGTCATTTTATGCAACTTTTTCAACCCTTACCTTTTGATTCAAGAAAGCTTCAAATGGAAAAACTTTGGTCATGAAAGTTGTAGAATAGATCTTTCCCTTTTCAAAAAGTACAAGAATATGACCTAATTCATTTTGGATCTAAAGTTATGGCTTGTCAAAGTTGGCAAAAATCACTAAATTTCAAGTCATGCACCAAAGAGGCAAAGTTGCAAATTCATTTCTCAAGGCCAACTAAGTCATCAAATGGGCTTCTAATCCACTCAACATGATCACACAACATTCAAAAATAAGATTGAACCCAAGAAATCACATGTGTTATGGCCCATGGATCAAGTTTCCTTCATGAAAACCAAAGGCAAGCCAAGTTGCAAAAGTCATGATAACATCTCATCCACTTGCTGCCTAGGTTGCTGAACCATCCTAGCCCTTTCCTCACTACATGCTGCGCAGCACACCTCCCTTGTACTTGGCTAGAACATTACCCATGCTTCTCTTACACAAAAGTTGACATTTTGCAAAAGCAACCATACCTATCACAAAAGGACATGTCACTTCATCTGACCAATCACATTTCTTTATACAAAGAAAATGCAAGCCAAAGCACATAACCAGCAAGCCTGAAACAAGCCAGAGGAACATATTCTCATTTTCACTCCATAGAGCAAAAGCATTCGAAACACTCTCCTCAAGCCACAAACACTCAAACAAACTTCACAAACCTTCTCAACACTTCACCCTGATCACAAAGCACCCCTAAAATCAACCTGAAACTCAAAGAATCAAGAACACGATTCTCACCTGAGCTTGAACCGAACTTCTGTAAACTCTCAAACCAGCCCAAATAAATTTTTTATAAGCCTTTCAGAAGCATAAGGGAGGTCATAGGAGTGGATTGCACAAAGAGAAGGGGCCAGAAAGTTGCGGACTGAAAAGCTTCAAACTCAGGTAGCTTCATGAACTTTTTTTCCAGAAATGGATTTTTAAGTTCTTAATAGCTTCTACATGCTTCCCTGATCATGAATATGTGATTGTTTTCGAAAATGAGTGAAAAATGAGTATGTATGCAGTCTCTGAAACTTTTTGCCCTAGAACATGTTTGATTCGATTCTCCTTGTTTCTGAATGATAAATGTTGTTTGAATGGGGGGTTTAATTCGTTTTTGAGTGGGGAAGAGTTCTGGGCTGTTGGATTTCATTTTCATTGCGTGTAGAGTGAGTTTGTGATTTTGGGTGATCGGAGAAGATGACCGGAACACTGTTCCGGTCACCTGAGAGTCATTAAGGCTGGATTAGGGCTCATTAATTAGGGTTAGTGAGTTTGAATGTAGGCCATCCAGATGCGCGCCAGGTCCACTCCCGCGCGTGTGAGTTTGAATCTGGACCCTTAGATGTGTTGACTTTTCTTTTTTCAGCTTTAATTCATTTTTATTTTTCATATTATTTCATTTAACTTCTCCATTTTATTAAAAATAGTAAAATCATTTTAAAAAATTTGAAATTTTTTATACAAACTTTTATTTAATTTCAGAAACCAAAAATATTTTTATTTTTATTTTTTGCATTTTAAAAATATTTTTAAATATTTAAAAGTTTATTTTTAATTAATTAATGAGAATTAATTAATTAAAAATACTTTTAGGTATTTAAAAATCACCAAAAAATTCATGAAACATTTAAAAACTTTTAGAAACATTTTCCAACCCTCAAACCAAATTTCTTTTTTGATCTTGATGCATTTTGAGAATTTTCCATGGAATTAAAATCATTTTTATGCATTATTTTGATCCAAACTTCCAAAAATCATTTCTGCCTAACCATTGAGATTTGGACTTTGATTCTTTTTGCATTGCATTTTGTTTTGCATGTAGTTTGTGAGATTAAATTGGCATGATTTGATCTTACATTTTCCTTTTGTTTGACATTTTTCTTGTCAAGGTACCCTAAAACCCTAGAAAACTTAGGAAAATCATAACTTGAACTAGGTTAAGAGTTGGAACTTCTCCTTTGGGCAGTGAGTTAGTATAGGATTAGGGATCCTTTGAGTGCATTTTCAATTTTTTATCTTGATGTTTGCTTCTGATTTTGGTTTGTGTTTGATGCTTTGATCATAAATCCTAATTTGGGCTTCCATATGCATCCATCTTGCATTTGCTTGCATAACATGACTTGCCATAGCATTTTATGCATTCTTTTGATTCATTGAACATATTAAGACATATTGAAAGCATGTTTGAACATTGCATCTTGCATTTGCCATGTTGTATGTCATTTGCACTTCATGACTTTTCATGTATGTTCATGTTTCTTAACTTGCTTCATTTGCATCCATGAGCTTGTATGATCATCCCCATGTGTTATTTCATGTTTGTAGAATCTCATAGCATCAATAACATCATGTATGTGTTTCTGGTTTTGATTTACATCATGCCATTTCATTTCATTTTGCATTGCATTGCATTTCTTTCACTAACTTTTCAGGTGGTAAGTAATTTGGGAAGTGGATTTGCCTTCACTTCTCACATCTTCTTTTCATCTCTTTCATGCATCCTTGCTGCATTTTACTTTGTGTTTGAGTTTGAGCTTGCTCATTCTTCTTCTTCTCACTTTCTTTCTTCAAGTGACTTGACTTCTTAAATGAAGCAAGTTACTTTGCTTCTCCTGATCCTTTCATCTGCTACCTGGTGGTTCCATTGAAGACTTCTCTTGTTAACCTCACAAACCTTAGGAACAACCAAGCATGACAATGATTAGGGTTTTGATTAGTCCCCCACTTAGTCTTACCTTTGTGTCTCTTTGAGTCTTCTCTTCTCATCTCATAATCAGGGACTAAACCCTAAAGGCTTTAAGGCTTTGTGATTAAGCTTATGCCTGCATCCTTCTATTAGGATGGAGTGTATAACTTTAATCCTAAGTGTTAAACCCTTGATGTGTTTAAATCCTTTAATCAATTCCCATAATAATCACTAAGACATCACACTTGTAACTTGGGCCTTGCATTAGGGTTCTAATTCTTCCTTAACTGGTTAAGAAGGACTAACCCTAGTGTTAATGGACAAGTCCCCCTCAAGTTGTCTTGCAAACCCTAAAAAACACTTCATTATCATATCATTAACTAAAATCCACTTAATGAAGGCTTGTTTTGTCATGAGTTTAATCCCTAATCATGGATTAAGTTGAGGAGCTTTCCTCAGCTTAAACATTCTCATCTATTATCCTTCTATTAGGATGGTGTAATGAGTCTGTTTAATCCTTGATTATGGCTTAATCTCATTACTTAGCACTAAATAAAAACACCAAAAACATCTAAATAATCACAAGTAGGTTAATGACCTTAATCCTACACCAAAGGTGATTAAGTGTGAGAAGCTGACTTCACACTTGAGGTATTCTCATAACCCCTAATCAGAGGGAAGATGTGATGAGTTTACTAAATCCATTGGTTTAGGCTTAAGCTCATTAACTTATGACAAACTTTCAAAAGCAATAAAAGACTGAAAACACAAACAAACAATAATCGTCTCCTTCGGGATTCTTTTCTCATCTCACTCACTCACAAACGAGAACTTGCTTCTTTCGTCTAATGCAAGACAGTTTGCACCTGAGTCAGACAGGTCATACACTTGAACATAGGCAAGTAAGCAGTTCATCAGCCAATTCATCTTTCAGTCTCTTTGGGTCGAACTACGGTGTTCTGACTTCCTCATTGCACGAGAGGATACGTAGGCATAACTTAACAGTTATCGAACAAAAGTCTCTGTATATTCCCCCTCTTTCTAGCCTTATTCTTTTAGCCTCATAATCTTGAGCAATTCATTCTCATTCTTACACTGACACATCATTTATACACTTTACACTTCCTTTACACTGACACCTGTACACTCTTTTCCAGCTCCTCTATACACAAATTGCACTGACACTACCCCTTTAAAACACAAATCTTTTAAGCGTGGATCCCGTCGAGTACGGCGGACAATCTGGGTGCTAATACCTTCCCAGGTTGTAACCAACCCCCTTTCTCAGTCTCTCTGGTTTGCAACCGTCTTATCCATATCTTTCTAGGTCTATGCAGCATTACCTTTCCTCCGGGATAAAAATGCCTAGCTGGCGACTCTTTTCATTCCTTGTGAGTTCACTGCTGTGTGTTCTCGCATCCCTCTTTCGCCGACCGTTCGTGTCTGTACCTTTATTTGGGCCAATTCCCATTTATCGGGAGCGACATTTATTTATTGCTTTCAGTATTTATTTTCATGCATCATATATATTATACTGGTCTGTCTGGCTGTGCTGATTTCCTTTTTTCTGTGGGATTCAGAGTTGTTACTGAGAGATGAGCTCGTAACCGGAGCTCGAGTGCACCCTAGGACTTAGAGTGGACAGTCACTTTGGCTTCATGGCATCTTGCTATGTTGGTAGTAGTGAGTTCCATACCCAGACTTGCGACCGTCTTGGAAATGTATTTATGCCGGAATCTTTCTGGGGTAATACATGACCTCGATAGTTATGTGCATCTGGGGACCGGTCATTGAGGACCTTTGTGGAAACATCCCTTTCTAGTGGTGACAGTGGCAGACCACATTTCGTGGCAAACCCATTCGCACCCGAGGGCCCACTGGGAACTCGCATAGGATGGCCTGGTTCTTTTATAAGAACTCAGTCAAATCATCTGGTCGTATGATGATAGTATTGTACCCTTCGGGATGAATGTACTATTGTTTCTCGATTCCAGCGCTTGAAGCTGGGAACTTATAAAGGATGCTTGTTTTCCCGGACTCACGCTGAGGCTTCCCTAAGTAATACATAATGCCAAACTGATTCCCTGATCTGGTCATGAACCATTTCTCGGAAATGGTGAATGTATTATTGCTATTCTGCTTTGAGAGTCTGTGATGTTTGACCCGGAGCACACCCATGAGATTGGGAGGGGTTTACAGGTTTGCAGGAACCCTTGACCTCATCATACCTCATTGCTAGTACAGTTCTATGATTTGATAAGGCTACGTGGATTCGGATATCTGATTTTGGGGCTTTTGAGACTGAATTCTTGTTCCTGAGGCTTTATTCAGAGAATCTTGGTTCTTGGTCACTTGGGTCCAGTGTTCCGCATCCAGACAGTCCCAGTTGCTGATCATGTGCCTGCATTGCATTTGCATCGCATCATACTTGCATTAACTGTTTTTGTTTCCATTTCAGGTTAGCATTTAGCCTCTGTACCCAGTTCTGGTATTCATTGTTTCTCCAGATGACAGAAGCCCAAGAGATACACAAAAAAAGGAATGCTCATTACACTTTCCCGCAACCAGAAATTGAGGAGATTCAGAAACTGGTGGGCTTGATGAGTGACAAGGTTTCAGACAATTTCAGAAGCCGGTATGGGAAGATTTTGGGTTACATGAACAAACCTACTGTCGATCAGAGAGATAGTCTTCATTCTTTGTTGCAGTTTTATAACCCTCGGTTGAGAATTTTTTGTGTTTGTTGACTACGTCTTGGCTCCCACTATGGAAGATATTTCTAACATCCTGAAGATTCCTATCAAGAATGGTGTTCCCTATTATGTTGCGGAGAAGTGTCCCCCATACAAGGACATTGCAGGTGCTTGTCATTTGAGTATGCTTAGAGTGAAGAGGGAGTTAGAAGCCAGTAAAAGGAACAAATTTAATCTAGATTTTCTTATCACAGAAGCCCATATGTTTGCTTTGGGAGGGAAATGGTTAGAGTTCAGTGCACTGTTAGTATTAATGGTCTACGGGATAAGTCTTTTCCCAGGAGAGAAAGGATGGGTAAGTTTGGAGGCTATCACCTTTTTCATTAAAGGAAATCCGGTACCTATGTTGTTGGGAGACTTTTACTTCGGCGTCCATTACAGAAATGAGAAGAGAAAGGGGTATGTAAATTGTTGTGCTCCCGTGTTTGTTGAGTGGTTTGCTAAGAAGCTTCCGAAGTCGGGACCGTTCAAAGATCTTAAGCAAGATTGGAAGTGGGCTAGAAGATTGATGGGGTTAACATATGATGATATAGCCTGGGGATGTAGCAGAAACGTGGTAGGGAAAGAGTTTATTACAAGGTGTGGTGAGTTTCCCTATGTGTCGTTGTTAGGTAGAAAAGGAGTGATAAGTCATAACCCTGTGCTGTCCAGAAAGCAATTTGGTTATCCACTAAAGGATCCTCCATCAGATGAAGAAATAGCTAAGACTTTGTATTTTCCAGCTGAAGATAATGAGCAGTTGGTTATTCAAGCATCCCAAGCTTAGGAAACGAAGGTTAGAGAGGGTAAGAAAGAATTCGGAAAGGTAGACCCTAAGACTTATCCCACTTTTGCTGCCTGGATACAAGGGAGGGTTGATACCTTCTTCCTTCCATTTTCGGTTGAGGTCCCACTATATCCAAAGGAGGTACTGGTGCAAACCACTATTTCTCTTGAAGATTACAAGAAGTTGGAAGCTCAGTTGCACAAGGTTTGGGTAGAGAATTCTGAGATGGCCAGTTTGTATCATCGCGCCAACCATGCAAAGCAAGAAGTAGAAGAAAAGCTACAGATGATGCAGGCTAATTTAGAGGCTAAAGAAAAGGAGTTTGTTGGGAGAGAATCTCATTTTCAAAGATTGGGTCTAACAGAGTCAAAGAGAGAAGCGGGGCATAAGAAGATTGTGAAGACTCTTAGAGAAGCTCGTCAATCCATTACTTGGTTATAGGGCCAAAGAGAACAGGAGCGGAAGAGGTACAAAGAAAAGGAAGATTTCTTCGAGGTGCAGATGGAGTTCAAGAAGGAAGAGGTTGAAAAGGTTCACAAGATACGAAGGGAAAATACTCAGCAATTGGAACAGAGCCAACTAGCCTTGAAGGAAGCAATGAAGGAGATTGCAGATCTTAAGCTGAGAGCAGGCGTCAAGAAGAACCGGACATAAGTGGAGAATGCAGAAGAAGAACCTGGATCTTCTTTTAGTTTAGGGTTTTAGTTTATTGTTGCTTGTATCCAGACTACCTACAGGCTTGTTGTAGGAGTCTTGCTTTATCTTTTTGGTTTGTGTATTGAATTGTAACCCTTTGGGGAATGCTATTTATGTCTATGACTCTGATTGTTGGTAGTTTGTTCCTGCTATGCAATGATACTTTCCAGTCACCGTTTCTGAATGAGCAAAGTTGTTGGTTTTAAGACACCAAGATTTGAATACTCCTCGAAAGAGTTTGAAAAGCTAGTTTCTGAAGTCATCTGGAGTATTTTCTGTCAAAATACCAGAACTGGGGCATATTAATGCCTGAACATGGAAACATGAATAGTTACATTGCCAGCATATAACGTGTTTGTTGTTTTGCAGGTATGTCTCCAGTGTTCTAACGTTCATGTCACTTTCAGGCACTATAGCTCCTAAGAAGGTTCAGAGATAGTCAACGGTGCACAGATACCTTACAAAGGTGAACAGAGAAAGAGAAATGGAGCAGATGCAAGCAGATCTGGATGACTTCAGGACGAGAATGGACAACTTCATGACCCTCACGGCTGGGATGGGTCAAACTCAAGAGCATTTGTGCAAGATGGTAGAGAACAATCAAGCCATGAACAATGGGACAGTAGATGGAGGTAATCGCAACGGGGCTGGTGCCCGTCATGTTGAAATCCCTGTGGTGCAACCCGGGGTCACTATTATCAATGATGGAGTGAATAACCTGCAGATGGATGGGCAGGACGAGCAGTTTACTTTGCTGGATGAGGCGGAAGGCCAAGGGGTTGACATGAATAGAAGATTTGAAGAAATGGCTGAGCTAATTCGCGCCATTCAATCTCAGAGCTCTCTGGGGTTTGACATCACTGATCTAGGCTTGGTGCTAGGGGTGAGAATTCCCTACAAGTTCAAGGTCCCTACTTTTGATAAGTACAACGACACAGCTTGCCCGAAAACTCATCTTTAGTCGTTTGTGGGAAGGATTGTTGCGCATACAGATGAAGAAAAGTTGTGGATGTATTACTTCCAGGATAGTCTTGTAGGAGCTTCCTTGGAATGGTACATGAAGCTGAGCAGGGTCAATATCCGAAGCTGGAAGGAGTTAGCTGAGGCATTTGTGAAACAGTATCAGTATAATTTGGATATGGCTCCAAATCGTACTCAGTTGCAGACAATGTCTTAGAATGTTAAAGA
The DNA here is from genome assembly GCA_963966055.1 of Lathyrus aphaca. Classification (NCBI taxonomy): domain Eukaryota; kingdom Viridiplantae; phylum Streptophyta; class Magnoliopsida; order Fabales; family Fabaceae; genus Lathyrus; species Lathyrus aphaca. Next base: position 116,015,322 of record OZ014523.1, on the reverse strand, counting down.
AGGGTTCAAAGAGTACGCCCAGAGGTGGCGTCAACTTTCTGCTCGAGTGCAACCTCCTTTGTTGGAGAATGAAATGGCAGACATGTTTATAGGAACGCTGCAAGGGGTGTTTATTGAGAGATTGGCATCTTGTTCAGCGACAAAGTTCAATGACATTGTGATAGCTGGAGAAAGGGTTGAAACTCTTCTAAAAATGGGGAATATCCAAGACAGTAGTGTAGGTAGCTCAAGTGGTGTGAGAAAGGATTTTAGTGGACCTCCAAGAAGAAGGGAAGGAGAGACTAATGTTGTGTACGGTCGAGGTCGGGGCCGCGGATATAGGGGATCTTATGAGCAAGTGGCCGCTGTCACCATCCCCACAGGTCCTGTGCAACAACAACAGTAGCAACAACAACAGCCGCAACGCAATAACTATCAGCAAAGGCCCTATCAAGAGAGACAAGCTCGTCCAGCCAACAGGGTGCTTGAAGCTATCCCAATGACGTACACATCTCTGCTCCAGAGATTGTTAGACTTGAATTTGGTTCAGTTGAGGACATTAGCACCACCTCCACCTGGAGAGATTTCAGTGGGGTATGATTCTAGTGCAAGATGCGCGTGTCATTCAGGAGCTCCTGGGCACTCAAGGAGAAGTGCAGGGCGTTGCAGCATAAGGTCCAGGACTTGATTGATTCAAAAGCGATTAATTTCGCACCGCCTCCAAATGTCACATTAAACCCCATTCCAAATCATGGAGGGGCCAGGATAAATGATGTTGATAATGGTGAGAGGTTAGACTTAATCTTGAATGTGAATGAAGTGAAGACTTCGTTGCTAGTCGTGAAAGATAGATTGCTGAAAGGGCAGGTTTTTCCAAGTTGTGATTTTGACTGTGAGGTTTGTTTGAATTCAGTTAATGGTTGTGGGGATTTGAAAGCTGGGTTGCAGTGTTTGATTGACGAAGGGTCCCTACAGTTTGACAGACTTGATGATAGAAGTGATTATGTGTCTACTATAACAATTTATTTTGATCCTGCTGAGGTTCCTGTCCGGAGAGAGCCTGTGACTATCTATGTTCCAGAAGTGAGTCCTGTAACTATTACGGTTTCGGGACCAGTTCCCTATGCTGATGACAAGGCCATTCCTTGGCACTATGGCTCAGACGTGTACGTAGAAGGCCAGAAGGTGGAGAGTAAAGAAATAACAATTGACCCGACTGTTGTGAATGTCAGAGGAGTTGGGGGATTTACAAAGAGTGGGCGTCTCTTTGCTCCTCAAGCTCTTAGAAGTGATCCCGAAGCTGAGGCTGCTGCAAAAGCTAAGGGTAAGCATATGGCACCTGAGGAGGTGACAACTTCTGCTGCCAATCAAGGCACTTTTGAAAAAGAAGTTGAAGAGTTCATGAGAATAATTAAGAAAAGCGACTATAAGGTGGTTGAACAGCTGAATCAAACTCCGTCCAAGATATCCATTCTGTCATTGTTGATGTGTTCTCAAGCTCATCGAAAGGCTTTGCTAAAAGCTTTGCAAATGGCATATGTACCAATAGAGATAAATGTCAACCAGTTGGAGGTTGTGGTAGGCAGCGTAAACGCCATCCATGGGTTGGGATTCACAGATAAAGACCTTACTTCTGAGGGATGCAACCACAATAAAGCCTTACATATCACCATGGAGTGTAAGGGTGTTGTTTTATCACACGTCTTGGTAGATACATGCTCTTCTCTCAATGTGCTCCCTAAGAAGGCCCTTATGAAGCTGAACGTCGATGGCATTGTCCTGTGACCCAGTGATTTGATTATGAAAGCCTTTGATGGGTCCCGAAGATCTGTGTTTGAGGAGGTGGAGCTACCTGTAAAGATTGGGTCTCAGGTGTTCGAGAGTACATTCTTTGTTATGGATATTCAACCCGCTTATAGTTGTTTGCTGGGACGTCCTTGGATTCACGCTGTCGGTGCAGTAACATCCATGTTGCATCAGAAGTTGAAATATGTGGTAGACGGCCAGGTTGTTACTGTATGCGGAGAAGAAGATATTTTTGTAAGCCATCTGTCGACCTTCAAGTATGTGGAAATTGACGGGGAGATCCATGAGACGTTTTTCCAGGCTTTTGAGACGGTCAATGCTAGTACTTTGTCTCCGGTACCGGAAGTTCAGAGCAATCAAAAGTAAGGGACTCCTATCTACTCCTACAAGCAAGCTAAGGAGGTAGTTCAATCCGGAAATGCCCAAGGTTGGGGCAAGCTATTAGAAATGGAAAAGAAGGATGACAAGTTCGGTCTCGGATATCAACCTAGTCAGTCCAGCTGGTCTCATGACAGTAAGCCCATAGCATTCACAAGCGCTGGAATGATGGACTACAACAATGTTTGTGCAACAGATGCAGATGGGGATAATGACTGTGACTTGGATAACTGGATTCACCCATGCGTACCTGGGAGGAGCTTCGGAGCTGGTCTGCTGAAGATTTTGTTCAAGTTACTTGGCAGTCAAAGTAATTTTCTTTGTTTCCATTTTTATCATATTGCATGTCAAATCCTGCACTTTGCCCAAGGTGCATGGATCCATTTGTAGGGCCACCATATTTTTAATGCATTTACTTTTTCCATGAAATAAAGGACATTTTTTCAAGCAAATTGTGTTCTCTTTCTTTCGTTTTAAAATTTTTTTCGCTGAAATAAAATGGCAATGTTTTTCTTTTCCTTGTGTTTTTATGTGTTTGTGTCTCCTTTGGAAAAAAAACCCGATTCTGAAATAAGCACATCATTTGTGCAGTGTTGAGCATTCGGATTCCCGTGATAACGTTCCTGCTATGACCATGCATGACTTCGACAATCCTATCTACCAAGCTGATGAAGGGGTTGAGGAAGACTGTGAACTCCCGGAAGAATTGGTCAGGTTGTTGAAACAAGAGGAAAGGGTCATTCAACCTCATCAGGAAGAAATAGAGATCATCAACATCGGATCTGAAGATGTAAAGAGAGAGATAAATATTGGGGCCAGTCTGCAGGATGAGGTAAAAAGGGAATTGATTGGTATACTACGTGAATATGTGGATATCTTCGCCTGGTCGTATCAGGATATGCCAGGGTTAGATACTGACATCGTTGTGCACAAGCTGCCACTAAAGGAAGACTATCCTCCCGTGAAACAAAAGCTGAGAAGAACTAGCCCTGATATGGCTATGAAGATCAAGGAGGAAGTTCAGAAGCAGTGGGATGTCGGGTTCCTTGCTGTGACCAGTTACCCACCTTGGGTAGCTAACATTGTGCTTGTACCAAAGAAAGATGGCAAGTTCCGGATGTGCGTCGATTATCGGGATTTAAACAGAGCAAGTCCAAAGGATGACTTTCCATTACCTCACATTGATGTGCTGGTAGATAACACCGCTCAGTTCTCGGTATTTTCTTTCATGGATGGTTTCTCCGGGTATAATCAGATCAAGATGACACCGGAAGACATGGAGAAAACGACGTTCATTACCCCGTGGGGTACATTCTGTTACAAGGTTATGCCCTTTGGATTGAAGAACACCGGAACAACGTATCAACGGGCTATGGTAACTTTGTTCCATGATATGATACACAAGGAAATTGAATGTTATGTGGATGACATGATTGCCAAGTCCCAGGACGAAGAAGGGCATCTGGTCAATCTCAAAACGTTGTTTGATAGATTGATAAAGTATAGACTGAGGTTGAATCCGAACAAGTGTACATTCGGAGTGCGTTCCGGTAAATTGTTGGGTTTCACTGTTAGTCAGAGGGGGGTCGAGGTAGATCTTGCAAAAGTAAAAGCAATACAAGATATGCCTGCACCGAAAACAGAAAAAGAAGTGTGTGGGTTTTTAGGGAGATTGAACTACATTTCGTGGTTTATATCTCATCTAACTGCCACATGCGAGCCAATATTCAAATTGTTAAGAAAAGAACAAACGGTCAGGTGGAATGAGGACTGTCAAGGAGCCTTTGAAAAGATAAAAGAATATTTGCAGGAGCCTCTAATTCTAATGCCTCCAGTTCCAGGACGGCCACTTATCATGTACTTGACTGTGTTAGAAGGCTCGATGGGATGTGTTCTAGGTCAACATGATGAGTCTGGTCGAAAAGAGCATGCTATTTACTACCTTAGAAAAAAGTTTACTGGCTGTGAATCCCGTTACTCACTGCTCGAGAAAACTTGTTGCGCTTTGGTATGGGCTGCTCGCCGACTAAGACAGTACATGTTGACCCATACCACATTGCTAATCTCAAAAATGGACCCTATCAAGTATATTTTCGAGAAACCAGCATTAACCGGAAGGGTTGCAAGGTGGCAAATGATCTTAACAGAGTATGACATACAATATACTTCCAAGAAAGCCATCAAAGGAAGTGTATTGTCGGATTATCTTGCACAACAACCACTTGAAGACGACTATCAGCCGATGAAGTTTGATTTCCCCGATGAGGACATCGTGTACCTCAGAGCAAGAGATTGCGAGGAACCACTTCCTGAGGAGGGGCCAGACCCTGAATCCAAATGGAAGTTGATGTTTGATGGGGCAGTCAATATCAACGGACGTGGAGTTGGTGTTGTTCTTATCACTCCCGAAGGTGTTCATTTTCCCTTGGCTGCCAGAATTATTTTTGGTTGCACCAACAATGAAGCGGAATACGAGGCATGCATAATGGGAATAGAGGAGGCTATTAATCTTCGGATTAAGACCCTCGATATATTCGGAGATTCAGCCCTCGTTATCAATCTGATTACCGGCAAGTGGTATACATATCAAGAACACTTAATTCCTTATAGGGATTATGCCAGAAGACTGTTGACGTTCTTCACAACGGTTAAACTTCAGTATATACCACTTGATGAGAATCAATTTGTCGATGCATTGGCTACTCTTTCTTCTTCCATCAAAGTCTTGTGTTGGAACTATGTGCCCAGGATTGACGTTTCCAGGCTTGACACACCAGCTTACGCTTTCTCTGTAGACGCAATGTCTGATGAGAAACCTTGGTATTTTGATATCAAGATTTTCCTAGAAAAACAAGAATACCCAGTTGGGGCATCATCCAATGACAAGAAGACCTTGAGACGACTTGCTGCTAGCTTCTTCTTGAATACAGATGGGGTTCTGTATAAGAGGAACTTTGACATGGTCTTGCTCAGATGCGTAGATAGACACGAAGCAGACCTGTTAATGCAGGAAGTCCACGAGGGATCTTTTGGTACTCATGCAGGAGGACATGCTATGGCTAAGAAATTGTTGAGATCAGGATACTATTGGCTAACAATGGATGCAGACTGTTGTTCGTACGCCTGTAAGTGCCAGATATATGCAGATAATGTGCATGTTTCTCCAAGCCCGCTCAACGTCATATTATCTCCTTGGCCCTTTTCTATGTGGGGCATTGACATGATCGGGAAGATAGAGCCTACTGCTTCAAATGGTCATTATTTCATCTTGGTTGCGATTAATTACTTCACCAAATGGGTTGAAGCAGCATCTTATGCCAATGTCACTCGTCAAGTGGTAGCCAGATTTCTGAAAAGAGACATCATTTGCAGATACGGAGTGCCCGAGCGAATCATTACTGATAATGGTTCCAATTTAAATAACAAGATGATGGAAGAACTGTGCCGGGACTTCAAGATTCAACATCACAATTCTTATCCTTACCGACCAAAGATGAATGGCGCGGTAGAGGCAGCTAACTAGAACATTAAGAAGATTATGCAGAAGATGGTTGTCACTTACAAATATTGGCAAGAGATGTTACCATTCGCAGTACATGGGTACTGAACGTCAGTCCGGACGTCAACTGGGGCAACTCCTTTCTCATTAGTGTATGTCATGGAGGCAATCTTTCTTGTTGAGGTGGAAATTCCTTCATTGTGTGTAATGATGGATGTGAAGCTTGATGAGGCTGATTGGGTATGTGTCCAATACAATCAGTTATGCTTAATTGAGGAAAAGAGATTAGCGGCTATCTGTCATGGTCAGCTTTATCAGAGGAGAATGAAGCAAGCATTCGTCCAACGAGTACGTACTCGGGAGTATCAAGTAGGCGAGCTTGTGCTCAAGAGGATCATTCCTCCAGGTTCAGATCATAGGGGCAAGTGGACCCCAAACTATGAAGGCCCATTCATAGTGAAGAAAGTTTTCTCAGGTGAGGCGTTGATGCTCACTATTATGGATGGAGAAGATTTCCAGTCTCCTGTTAACTCGGACGCAGTTAAAAAATACATCGCATAAAAAAGACCCGCTAGACACAAAAACAGAATTAAAGTCCAGACACGAAAAGGGCATCCCGGCGAGCTAAAATCAGAATAAAAAGCTCGGGAAAAAGTTAGGGAAATAAATGAAAAGATGTACGCCCACTGAGTTGAAAAGCCACATCGGACAGCTCAGGCAAAAAAGGGTATCCCGGTGGATTGAAAACCCAAAAGGGCGATCCACGCAAAACAAGGGAATAAGTGAACAACTGTGATCCGGGTAATCTGAACCAAATCACCGTTTCATGCAGTCTGACAATACCAGAAAGGTAGGAATCAGTCCCCTTATCTTCTTCAAAAAGCAAAGGCAAGAACAAAAAATCTTGAAAACATGCTGGTCATAGCAAGAAGGAAACTCATTGGAATGACGTGTACATTTCCATTAGGATAGTTTCTTTTCTCAATTTTATGGTAGCTACCTCTTTCCAGGTAGTTGCTTCTTGATGTAAAGCTTTGCCTATTCAGAGGCCATTAAATGAATGAATATTCGGTCATAAAGTCGTGTTGTGTTGTGTTTACGTTGTTTGCAAAAATGTCCTGAATTTTTGGCAAAAAAGAGTATTTCATATGAAACATGTTGATTTTTCTTTAAAAAAATTGACATGGCAGGGAAACAATTAAAAAATTATCTTTGAGTGTCGGGTGAAAATGAATGAGAAAATCATACCATGCAAGTACCCGGGGCACATGTTTGTATACTGTTGTTGTAGGTTTTGCAGGGGCGATGTTGTATTTCCCCAAGCAGGGAGTGCTCCCCAGCAGAGCTATAGTAGTGAGATCCCTAACCGAACTTCAAACCTAATCAAAGAGGTGTTCTTGCCAAGCGGAGGTTGTTCTTCACAAGAAAGACATAGTTATCCCCAGTAGAGTTCAGATGGAACCTTTCCCAGCTGAGTCAGAGTAGGGTGGTATCCCCAGTGGAGCTTCAAACTCAATCGAAGAGGGTTGTCCCCAATCGGAGTCTTTATTTCGGAATGGGCTATTCCCAGCAGGCAGTGGAATGCTTAATTCTCCACAGAGGGGTAACTGCCAGAACTCTTTCATTAGCGAAGGTTGTTTGACCATATATTTCCCGGACGGGTCGGAAGTTCGTCTTTTCCTCACAGAGTTTCATGCTTGGAAGTTGCAACCATCATTGAAATACCCCTCAGTGAGCCATCAGCGAGTCCGCCAATTTATTTTTGGCCAGTGGGACGAAGTAATGCAGACATTGGTTCACATTTCATTCCTCAATCAAGTATCGCCAAGATATCTTGGAATGTTTCCCCATCAGAATTCCAAGGCTAGTTGAAGAGCTTTCATCCCCAAGCGGATCCTTTTTTCCAAGTGAAGTCCTCCCCAGCGAGTAGATGTGCGCCTGATTTCCCCACAGAGTTGAAATTTTCAGAATTCTCTCCCCAGCCGGAGTCTTGACCAAGCCTCTTCCTCAGCCGAGCCTGGAGATGGTTATCCCCGTAGAGTTCGTGTTTGGGACTTGCTTCCATCTTTGAAGTATTCCCCAGAGAAGTCGCCAATTTAGTTTTTGGCTATGGTGATGATACAAATCGTCATTCATCTCCCCAGTCAAAGTTAGGCATCATCAAAGCCTCTTGACCAAGTTCCCCTGCAGAGTCGGGATTATTGTTGCCAACGGGGAAATTCGTTTGATGCTCGTATGCATTTCCCAGCATGCGTCTGTGCTCGTATTTTTGCTCGTCTACATTTCCTGGCACTCGTCTGTGTTGGGTATCCGTTTTGTGCTCGTCTGCATTTTATGGCACTCGTCTATGTTGGGTATCCGTTTTGTGTTCGTCTGCATGCTCTATGGCACTCGTCTGTGTTTGATGTTTGATAGTTGCTCGTCTGCATCCCCCTAGCATTCGTCTGTGTTTGATGTTTTGTATCTGCTGGATGCTCGTCTACTTTCCCAGCACTCGCTCGTTTGTGAAATATTCTTCGTTCAATTTTCCCCGGCAGAGTTGTGTTTCTTACTAGGCATTCGTTGCTCGTATGCTTTCCCCAGTAGTCGCCTATGGATGGTAGATGTTGATGCACGTCTGCATCCCCTTAACACTCGTCTGTGTTTGATATATGTTCGTTGCTTGTATGTTTTCCCCAGTAGTCGCCTGTGGGTGGTAGATGTTGATGCACGCCTGCATCCCCTTAACACTCGTCTGTGTTTGATATCTATTTGTTGCTCGTCTATATTCCTCAGCACTCGTCTGTGTGTGACATCTGTTTGATGCTCGGCACTCATCCGTGTTTGAAAATTTGTTTGATGCTCGTATGCATTCCCCAGCACTCGTCTGTGTTTGTTATTTGTTTGAAGCTTGTCTGCATTGTTGGATACTCATTTGTATCATCCTTCCCACTCGTCTGTGTTAACTTATATCCATATGAATGTTTATTTGATAATTGTTCTGGTACTCGTCTGTATTGTTACTCCAAGTGCTCGTCTGTGTTGGATTTCGGGTATTGGTCTATATTAGTGGCTGATATTCGTCTATATCATCGCCAGAAGCGCTCGTCTTCATTTCTTAGATCATCGTCTGATATTCGTTGGTATCATCGACTTCTGGCGCTTGTCTATGTTCTTTTGATGATCGTCCGATACTCGTCTGTATTGAAGAGGTTTGAAGTCCTGACGGTGGGATTAAACGTCAAAATGGTTACCGGTCCTGGCGTAACAGGTATATTCAAAGGAGGTTCGTATGTCTCAAGCACCACTTATCTACGCAAGATTTGTGAAGGGGGCTCGTATGTCCAGCACCTGGCATAACAGGTTTGCTCAAAGAAGGCTCGTTTGTCTTAGACCATATGTCTACGATAACATATGAAAAGGGTGCGTCAATCCTGATTATGCATGTCTATCCCACACGTAAGTGCATCACTGGTCCTGGCGTAGCAGGTTTATCCGAAGGAGGTTCGTCTGTCTCAGATCATATATTGCAAAATGTATGAAGGCTCGTATGTCCAGTCCCTGGCGTAACAGGTTTGTTTGAAGAGGGTTCGTATGTCCAGCACCTGGCGTAACAGGTTTGTTCGAGAAAGACTCATATGTCTGGTGTTTTTCTATCCAAAGTAACAATTCAGGTTAGAAGGAGCTCGTCTGCTTTGTCCTCGCTTCAGTCGGCAAAGTGTCATTTGGTTGGGTTTATTTCCCATTGCTTGCATTCTCCAGCAGAGTGCAAAATCCAAGTCTTCTTGGTATTCAACCACAGTTTATCTTGAACGGTCGATAGCCGTGCTACCGTCCTCTTCAGATTAACAGTTGCTTGAATAGGGGCAGCTGTAACACCCCAAATTTTCCATCTCCTGTTTAGCATCATTATCATTTCATAATCATCATAAGCATGTCATGTCCTTAACATTTTGCATAGAAAAAATGAAGCATAATACTCACATGTTCTAGCATAAGGCATATAATCAACCATCCGGGAAATTTGAAGCACTACAAGTCAAAGTCAAGGCATGTTATACAAACTTTGTATCATGGTCAAGGCCCTAAAAAGGATTGAGGATCAAAATCAGATCAAAATGGTTGGCGTCGGGTTATTATGAAGGTTTCCCACCAAAAGGAGGGAGAATTCAAAATTCACTGGCGTTAACCGGTTAACGCTTTGGTTAATCGGTTAATGGCTGCGAATTTTGAATTCCAGCAGCAAATTCAGCATGTGCTTTGGCTCCAAATTTCCAATTTTCTAATTTTTTATTCATTTGAATTGTGGAGAAGGATCTAGATCATTAATCCAAGTCTAATTCCATTGCTAAATCCTAATCACTTTACCAAACCATATTTTTTGGATCCCAAGCCTAAATTTTGGGCCCCAAACCTAAACCATATTTAATCCATTTCTCTCCAAACCAAGAGAGAACTCTCTCATTTTTTCATTCTCATTCTGAATTTTCACTCTTCTCTCTCACTATTCTCTCATTTTCTCTCCCACATTTTCCAAATTCACTAAGAGTTCCTCTTTGAAGATCACATAACCTTGCCTTAAGGTGTGTAGATCTTGGAACTAGACCTCCATCCATAGCTTCTTTGCATCATTTTGCAGGTTTAATTGGTGATTCAGGTCTGGTTTGGGAATTAGAAGTGCTTTTGGATCCAAAATTCTGCATCAAGACCTTGTTCTTGCATTTATTTTGCATGGAGTACGAAGCTTAGCACCGGATCTTCAAAGTTCTCCGCGAGATCTCTCATTTTCGGCTCAATCAACAACTACCAAAGCATACCTCAGCTTTGTAGGTTGGTTTAATTCAGATCTAGCTCTGTTTTAGCTTATTTGCATGCTTATGCTTTAGATCCACCATGTGCTTGTGTATTTGCTTGTGTTGCTTGAATTGATTGGTTGATTTGTAACCGGATCCATGTGCTAATGTTCATGAGCTTAATGATGTTAATTAATGTGAATTTATCCATTTATTTCATGCATAATTGATTGATGGTCTGGTGTGGAATCATTTGAATAAGCTGGTTTGAGCTGATTTTCTGCAGGAAATTGTTGTTATTTTTTCAGTGTTAACCGGTTAACGCTTTGGTTAACTGGTTAACGCACCTGTTTTCTGTGTAAATTGCTGCAGGTTTGGATTGGTTAACTGGTTAACACTGAAGCAGAATGACACTTTTGAGTTGTTTTTGGCTTGTTTGATCCCCTTGCTTATTTTAATTGCCATGGATCGTTATATGATAATTGAATATGCTAGTTTAGGGTGATTTGCTTGCTGGTTGATGCATGCTTTTATGTTCTTGACATGTAAATGCTTGTATGTTCATGGCTTGGCATGTTTGTTTAACTTGGTTTTCTAGAACTTTGAGCATGTCATCTCCATGATTGTGTTGATGAACATATGCTGGATTTTTGCTAACATTGCAGGGGCTTATGGTAAGAGAAGTGTGGATGTTCATCCACATTTCAACTCTTCATCTTTCCTTTTTAAGTTGCTTTCTCTTTGTATTTTTTTGATGTGCCTTATGCCATCATGTGATGCAACTCTTTTCTTCCCCCTTTAGGAGCAACTTATCTCCTTTAAAGGAATAAGATGCTTGCTAGCTTTCTTTTCTTCTCTTTTGCTTCTCTTTGGTTCTTCTTTTCTCTTAGGATAGTTGAAACCTCACTAACCTTAGGACTACCTTTTGCATGCTAGCATTAGGATTAGTCTTTCCCCATTAGACTTTTTCCTTTTTTGCTCCTTTGGTTCTTTCTCTTCTCATCTCAAAATAAAACCTAAAAAACATTAATAAATAAAGAAGTGACTTCTTTGTAATAGCCTTATTCCATGGGGCCTATGTATTCATTCCATCTTGGAATAGTGCATTTGTCTAGCATGATGCACAAGTCTAATCATGAGACCATTTTCATCAAGAAAAACCCTAAAAAATACTTCTTCATTTTTAATCACTAAAACATCTAATAAATTCAACGAATCAATGAATTTAGGCCATTGCCCTTGGAAACAAGTCTTGGATAAGTTCTCCTTACTTGGTGTGCTTGTTCTATTATTCCATCTTGGAATGTAGTAAAAAGTACACATTCCATGGAAGAGAGTTTGAGTTCATTCCCTTGTGCCACACCATATAAAAACGCTCGTAAAAAACTCAAACAAACAATAATCGTCTCTCCTTCGGGACATCTTTTCTCATCTCCTTCGCTCCGTACTCGAACTTGCTCCTACTTGTCATTTTGCAAGATGGTTACGCACTCGTCGTTCGAGCCTGCAACACCTGAGCATTGACATAGGCAGTTCAAGCCTTAAGACACAAGTAATCTTTTCCACCCCTAGTTAGGGGAACTAAGACGACTCTAATCCTCATATCCAGATGAGGTACGTAGGTAGCGGGGTAGGGCCCGTTCGACCACAATCTTTATTTTCCCTACATTTTTCCTCTTTGTTTGCTTTTCAGTTCTTTCCTCATTCCAGTTCATTTTCTTTTTGCAGCAGCATTCATTCATTCACCCTTTGAAACAGTTTCTTTGCAAGCGTGGATCCCGTCGGGTACGACGGACGATCTGGGGTGCTAATACCTTCCCAGGTCGTAACCGACTCCCGAGCTCAGTCTCTTTGGTTCGCAGGACCTTTGTCCTTCCTTTTCTTTTCTTCTGGTTTGTGCAGTATTACCATTCCCGTTTCTTCGGGATAAAAATGCCTGGCTGGCGACTCTACCTCTTCTACGCCACTTTCGCGTTTGTACTAGGATGGAAATTCAGGGAGCGACACACGGCCTAAAAGCTCCCAAAACAGAAATAAGATTTCTGCCTTAGCAGAACTGAATCATCCAAACCAGCCAAAATAAACTCTTGCTAAGCACCACACTAGCTTCAGGGGATCAAGTGGAGTTGGTTTGCATCAAAGGAGTGACCAGAAAGCACTATATTGCAAAGCTTCAACTCAGGTAGTCATCTCAAACTTTTTTTCCAAACATTGTTTTTAAGTTACAATGTGAAAGAGTATGCCTCCCTGATTATGGTGATGTGATTATTTTTGAAAATGGTGGAGAAATGGACATGTATGCTTGCTCTGAAATTTTTTGACCTAAACATTTTCTTCTTCGATTCTCCCTTTTGATGCATGATAAATGTTTTTTGATGTTGGATTCTTGTTCTATGTTGTTTAATGATCCATTCTGGAGCTTTTGGTGAGTTTTTATGGTGTTTTGAGTGAACTCAGGGGAGGGGGTTGCCGGAGAAGACGACTGGAGCTTTTCTCCGGCCGCCTGAAAGTAATTAGCCATAATCCTCATTAATTAGGTTAGTTTGAATTCTGACCCTTGGATGTGTTTTACCCGCGTGTACAAATGGCCAGGATTGATCCATTTAACCCTAATCTCAATTAATTAGGTTAATTAATTTAAATTAATCAGATTGAATCCCAGCCACCCATTTATGCACCAGTCAACCAAGCTTTGAATCCTGGCCTTAGATCTTGATTACTTCTCATTTTTATTTCTTTTTATTCCATTTCTTTCACAGAATTATTAAAAATAGAAAAAAAAAACATTTTAAAAATCTCATTTTCTGCATTTTTACTTCAAATATTGTTTTTAACCCAAAAACATTTTTTATTTTAATTTTTGAATTAAAAAAAGTATTTTTGAATCATTTAAATGTTTTATTTAATTAATTAATTGATTTTAATTAATTAAAAATACATTTAGGTTTCCAAAAATCACCAAAAACTTCATAAAGCATTCTCATACATTTAGAAACATTTTCAAAACCACCATACAAATTTATTTTTAGGTTTGATCACATTTTCACAATTATCTTTGAATTAGGGTTCTTAAATTTCACATTTTTTAACCCTAACTTGAAAAATTCATTTCTGCCTAACCATGATGAGTTTAAACTTGATTCTTTTTGCATTATTTTACATGTTGCATCTAGTTTCTAGGTTATTTATCACATATTTTTGCATTGCATTTCCCCCTTAGAAGTATCCAAAAACCCTAGTTAACTTAGAAATTTCATAACTTTTACTAGGTTTGGCTTTTGACCTTCTCCTTTGGGTAGTGATCTTGTGTATGATTAGGGTTTGTTTGAGTTCAATTTCAAATTTTTATCATGATGTATGCTTCTGTTTTGGTCATATGCATCTCATGATCATACATTCATAAAACCCTAATTTCTCATGTTCATTTGCATTCATCTTTGCATAACATCATCACATGAGCTTGCCATGACATTTCAAGCATTTGTATGACATCTTAGACATCTTAAGACATGCTTGAACATTTCTTGATCATTTCTTCATTCATTTGGTATGCTTTTCATTCATTACATTCCATGTGTATCCATGTGTTTTTCATACTTCTAAAATGCTTCCATTGCATCTCATCCTTGTATGATCATTCATATGCATTATGTATGTATCATCATAATCTCATAACACATTTTCCTTGCATATACACTTCTGGTTTTGGCCTTTGCATCTTTATTCATCTTATTTCCTTTTGCTTTATGTCTTATGCATCCATACTAACATTTCAGGGGCTTATGGTAAGTTTGTTTGGGATGTGGATTTGCCTTCACATCCCACCTTTTCTCATCCCTTCATTTGCATATTTTACTTATCTTTGAAGTGAACTTGCTTCCCTTATGCTCTCTCCTTCTTACTTACTTTCTTTTAGGTTATTTATCTTCTTCAGGAAATAAGTAACTTATTCTTTCTCTCCTCCCCTTTTCATCTGCTTCTTCTTCCTTGGTGGTTCCTAAAGATCTTTCTTTAAGCCTCACAAACCATAGGAACATCCAAGCATGATAATTTTAGGGTTGTACATAGTCTCCCATATTCTTTTACCTTTGATTCTCCTTGAGTCTCTCTTCTCATCTCAATAATCAAGGCTAAACACTTAAAGCTTTAGGACTTTGAATTAGGGTTATGTCTGCATCCTTATCTTAGGATGGAGTGTATAACTTTAATCCTTAGTGTTAAACCTTTAATTTGTTTACACCTTCTAATCAAAATACCTAATAATGATTAAGACTTAAGCTTGTAACTTGGGCCTTATATTAGGGTTACATCTCTTCCTCTTGGTTAGAGGGACTAACCCTAGTGTTCAATGGACAAGTCCCCCTCATGCTAAAGTCTTGCAAACATAAAAAAACACTTCTTCATCTCATCTTTAATTAAAATCCACTTAATAAAGGCTTGTTATATAATGAATTTAGTCCCTAACCATGGATTAATTTGAGGAGTCTTCCTCAGCTTAAGTGTTCTCATCTATCATCCTTCTCTTAGGATGGTGTAATGAGTTCACTAATCCCTGATTAGAGATTAAACTCATTACTTAACACTAAACAAAAATCCAAAAAAAAAACACTTAATAATTACCAAAGTAAGTTAATGATCTTAATCCTATATCATTATGGTAATTAAGTTGAGATCTCCATCTCATACTTGAGTAGGCTCATTATCCCTAATCAGGAAGGATATAATGAGTTTACAACCCTAGATTTAGGCTTAAGCTCATTATCCTATGCAAAACACCAAAAACAATAAAAAACTGAAAAACACAAAAACAAACAATAAACGTCTCCTCCGGGATTCTTTTCTCATCACCCTCATTCAAAAACGAGAATTCGCTTATTCCGTCTAATAAATTACAGTTAGCACTCGAGTCAGGCGAGTCACACACTTGAGCATAGACAAGTAAGCAGTTCACAACAAATCATCCCAATCTCTTTGAGTCAAACTACGGTGTTCTGACTTCCTCATTGCACGAGAGGATACGTAGGTATAACTTAACAGTTATCGAACAAAAGTCTCTTTGTCTTCCCCCTCTTTCAGCTTTCTTTCTAAGCCTCAGTCTTGAGCATTTCACCCTTTTCTTTGCACTGACACACTGTACTTTCATCCTTAGCTTTTTATACACAGTCAGCACATACACTACCCCTTTTAAAAACAATCATGTAAGCGTGGATCCTGTTGAGTACGACGGACGATCTGGGTGCTAATACCTTCCCAGGTCGTAACCAACCCCCTTTCTCAGTTTCTTTGGTTTGCAACCATCTTATCCATACCCTTCTAGGTTTATGCAGCATTACCTTTCCTTTGGGATAAAAATGCCTAGCTGGAGACTCTATTCAACCTCAACCTCCAACATCGCTGATCATTCACGTCTGCACCGGGGGACGTAAAGTCTTTTCGGGAGCGACAGTACCTGACGAGATCCATGCTTGTTTGTCTATTTCAAAGGGTAAGGAATAAAGCTGGTGCTGAACAAAAACCGTTGACTGGAAAGGAGTGAGAAAGGGAACTGGACAAAAGAAAATGAAAAGAGGGGAAACTTAGGTAAAATAATGAGTTTGCTCGAACGGACCCTACCCCGTTGCCTACGTACCTCATCGGGAATATGAGGATCAGAGTCGACGTAGTTCGCCTAACTAAGGCGGAAACTATTTATGTGTTTTTTAGAACTGAAATGCATATGTCTATGCTCAGGTGTTACAGGCTCGTATGGTACAAGTGCGTTACCATCTTTCAAATGAGACAAGTCGTCGCAAGTTCACGTTGAGAGTGAGTGAGGTGGGAAAAGAATTCCTGAAGGAAAAGACGATTCTTCTTTGTTGTTTTGTCTTTTAGAGAAGTGTTTTCTGAGATTGTTGTTTTGTAAACCTTCTCATAATAAGACTTGTTCATCGTGGTAGATGTCTTACACCTCGCCTCGAAATAGAACGTGTATAAGTAACCCACGGAAAAGTCTCGTGTTGTACAAGAAAGCTCGGCCTTCATTAGATGTCTTTTACTTTTCTTTAAGATGAGAAAGAAAGCAAAGCGAACCAAAGGCAAAAGTCTAAAGGGAAGACTAATATCCTAGTGTTGTCATGCATGGATGAACCTAGGTTAGTGCGGTTTTCTATTCCTAATGCGAGAAGGAAAAGAAGAAAGGGAAATAGAATACAACTTATTTCCTAATGAAGCTAAGTTGATTCAAAGGGGATTAGCATGAAGTTGTGTGAAGATTAAACACCAAAAATGCTAAAACAAGTGCACCTTGAAAGAATAAAGAATGTAAAAGAGATTAAAGTTTAGGGACTTACCTCCACCTCCCTACAAAACAAGGGTTATCATGATTAACATGAATAGAAATGAGGTAAACAATTACCAAACAATTCCTAAGAGAACTAGGACCTAAACTAGACTCAATCCTAAGTTTAAAGAACCTAAAAAGTAATACAAAGCAAAAATCCAGCAGCCTATTACAACTCCTTAAAGCACAAACAACAATGAAATGCAATGCACAATACAAACAGCTTTTTACAGCTAACAATCAACATGCAAAACAGGTGTGAAAAGTGTAAAAATGCAACACTCGGCATACATTTTACAGCTACTGTATGGAAATACAACTATGGAATGCAAGACATATTTGGATGTTTTTTATTTATTTATGCACACAATGAATGACAAAAATGCACAAACATCATATAACATGATCAAATGCAACATCAACATGAAAGATGAACATGGATTAATGAACATGATTATTTACAATGACTTTCTTGTTAAAGAATGCACAAAAACAAATACGCAACAAGTATGCATTTTCAAGAATTGACACATTAGCACATAAGCATGGATTAGAGAGTGTGTCAACAAAGATCAACAAAATGAAAATGTAACTTGATGCAAAATCAGAATTGGGTCAACATGAAAATGTAATCAAAGATGCAAACAAAATGCAAGAATGTGCATATATGTGATCATGTGTTTTCAAGCAAATGCATCATGTAAATATGTAATGCGATTAGGCGTTCAAATTAACGAAACATACATGGATCATGAAAGTGAAGCAAAAATAGAACCTAAATAATTATAGGCATGCTAGTATAAGTGTTTGAACAAGGCAACAAACATTCACAAGTCATTTTATGCACAATTAACTAGTAAACACAAAAATATGCAAAAGAAACGAATATACATGTCGAAACGACTCGAAACGATTGAATTATGCACCTAAAATGATCTTGAAAATTCCCTAAAATCATGATCTATCACTACATGAACCACTACAAGAAATTTGGCAAATTGCGACGGTTCATTTTGGCAGATTATGACGGTTAGAACCGTCGCAATTTCTAAGTTACGACGGTTTCTGAACTGTTGCGGAATCGTGTGTCGCGAGGCCATATAACGACGGTTGTGAAAACCGTCATGCAAACCGCCGTTATATCTACGACGGATATTTAACTGACGTAAACTCTATTTTGTGACGGTTTCCAATCGTCATAAACTGCTTATTGATTTTTGTTTTAATTGTTGATTAGGACGGTTAAAACTGTCGTAATTATCCATTTGACACATGATTATATGGCTTTTTGTGACGTTTATAACTGTCATAATTAACATATATTTTTTTATTACGACGGTTATAACTGTCGTAACTTTTGTTTGATTCATGTTTATAACATTGATTGCGACGGTTATAACCGTCGTAACTTTCTGAATGATTTTATTTTTATTATTGATTACAACGGTTACCAACCGTCGTAATTTTGTTTATAATATTTTTTTATTTTAATTATTATCTATTAAAATATTTTTAAATATAATATTAGTTATTTTCTTTAAATTATTTTTACAAAAATATTTTTATTTATGGTATCATTAAATTCAATCATAAAAATATTTTTAAATAATCCTTAAATTATTTTGTTTATATGATTTTCAATATTACTTTTTAATGTAATAAAATTAAATCCAATCATAGAAATGAAATATCTATAATCACTTTTTAACGTAGTAAAATTAAATCCGATCATTGAAATGAAATGTCTATAATCATAATCATGTTATATCATAATCATGTAATATCCATAAAACATGTAATATCCATAAAACATGTAATATCCTAATCTTATAATAGTAAGCATCATAATACCAAAAATACATTAAAAAAATTCATAAGAACCATCAACAGGTAGCTAAAAAAGTATATAGAAAAACATCAAAGTCTAATTTGTCCTTCCTGATGATCCATTTTCTGCAATTCGGTAGCTAGACTCAGAAGAACGTCTACCATCAACAGGTGACTCCAATCCCTGAAAATAAAATATTAAACTTAGAAGAATTTCTTCCACTAGAATGAATTATCAATCTTAAACTTATATATTTTAAAGATAATAATAGATTTCATGAAAATCATACATGTGTTCCACTAGAATTTTGCATTTTCATTAAGAATTCAATTTCTTTTGTCCTAGCAATGTCCTTTTCCTTTAAGAATGTGATTGCCTCCAACAATTCATCAATTTTTGAATTTTGTTCTTTAAGCACATTAATTTCTTTTTGCATTTCCTTTATTTTTTCATTTTCTTCAAAAGAAGAAGATGATCTCGTAGATCCATTAATCTGAGATGGTGTAACTCCAAGTCCCATACTACGAACATATCCAGGATGTTCTTTTCCAAATACTTTTTGAAATGCCTCATTTTCAGACATGGAATCCTTAATTGCAGCTTGTAATTTTCCTGCACATGCAAAAGAGCAAATTAAACTATTGTTTATATAACAAGAATCATGATGCAATAAACTTAATATCTTAAAAACATTATTAGATAACAAACTGGTTATTATAATAACTTAATAGTAAATGTAGTATGTAATCAATATTAATTTAGGAGGTAACTACTTGATTAGACAATGATATAGACCTGCAATCAACATTATGCCATAGATATTTCGTAAGTGAATATAACTCTCATGTTTAATGTTGTTACATGGAGAAACTATGTTATGCACCATCAATAGTGACACACATTTATTCCTCAAATTTTTAATATAAATTTTTTATTTGATTCAATAGTAATAAAACAATTAACATAACATTTATTCTTCAATTTTTTATACATTTCAAACACATCTCAATTAACAAGTTTTCAGACAGGTTCTCCCCATCTCTAAGAGATGCCAAAATGTTTGATTTTTTCTCAAACATTAAGGAGACTAACAAATATTTTAAAATAATTAACTTGTACTTACATTATTGTTGTATGCATGTTCATTGACAAAAGAACCGTCTGTTTTTTTATGAGAAATTGCATACATTTCACTTCTACTGTATGATCGTCCATCTCTCGATTCCTAATATTAAGAACAAATATTAATTATTTATATTATAAAAAAATACAATAAAAATATATAGATTTAGACATACCAACTCCTGTTGCTTCCTTGCAAGCGACTTAGAACCAAGTGTATGCGGAATCTTCAATTTTCCTCTATTTTGGGCATTTTGTTTTGCTATTTTCTACATTGGTAACAAAAAAAAACATATATTAAAAATATAGGGATAAGATACAATTCATTACTTATGTATTAAAAATAAAATTATATGGGTAAAACACTAATATTACCTGTGTCTTTTCTTTCCGCCTATATTGAACAAAAACAGCCCATTCTTTTTCATCAATGCCTTTGCATTTTGGATAATTTTTAAGATTTTCCTCCAAAGTGAGATCCCATCTATAAAATCTTTGAAACAATTGACAACGACCTTCCTTCCATTTCTTTGCAGCAGAAGCAAGTATGTATGTTTTGTCACGTCCATCATCAACATTAAAATGAAGCTTACCATAAGAATAAAAATAGGTTAATAAAGCAAATGATAATCACCATAAATTTTATTTACAAAATATGTATTTTTTTTATTGATGATACCTTTATCTTTGAATCATAAAACGATTCTTTTCTATCCATTGGAATATCCCTCCAACAATCAAACATTATGGGAAAGTCTTTAAACATTCTAACAAGTGTACCCAAATACCCGGCTAACAAACCAGCAGCCGATCCTACTGCACGATGAGCCTTATCCCAATCAAGTATTATCCATGTTCCATCAGACTCTGATTTTGCAACCAAATCTTTCACACATAAACGTGTGTTTGAAATATAACCCTCTTCATCTATCACATAAAAAAGTAAATATCTTTAGATTCAAATGTCTACCTATTATGCATTTTAAGTAACCTTGTTTGTTATATACCAAGCAATAATAAATATTTGATTTGAATAGAAATTAACCTTAAATTACTTACTAATAATATTTACATCCCAATACTCAGAACTAGCCACTCGAACAACATCTTTAGTCCCTTCTTTGACCACAACACCTTCAACCTCGTCTCCTACCACAACATTTTCAGTCTCATCTCCAACCATAACATTTTCGGTCTCATCTTCTACCACAAAATCTTCATCCTCATTTTCTAACACAACATCTTCAATTGTAGTTTGGATTGCCAGAGGGATTGTTGTAGTTTGGATTGACGGAGGGGTTATTGTAGTTTGGATTGGTGGTGGGGTTGTTGTAGTTTGAATTGCTGGTGGGGTTGTTGTAGTTTGGATTGGTGATGGGGTTGTTGTAGTTTGGATTGGAGGAGAGGTTATTGATGATTTTTGAGTTGTCGTTGAACGTAAGCGCTTCTTGTTTACTTCAAGCTCCCCAGGTTGTACAAACCTCGGACGACCCTTCACAGACTAATTAAAATGCATCAATGAAACAGTTTATAATTATTATATGATGCATAGCAGATTGAAAACATATCAATTTATAAACAGTTTAAAGAACAAATAACTAACCGGTTTAAAGAACAAATTTGTTTAAGATGGGGACCAATTTTCAAATACATTCAAATATGGGGGCCAATACTTTCAAATATGAAAATTTATTACTAACCGATGATGGTTTTGAAGAAGACGAAGATGATTTGTATAGGGATTGAGAGAGTTTAGTAAGATTGAGAGCCCGCATCTTTTTCTGATTCTCTTCAATTGTTTTGCGGCGAATATCCTCATATGATGAATTCATGATTTGACAACACACTTCAACTGCATGTATAGGTGATAAACAAGTCAGTACACTAAAATATAAATTATGACTACAACTTTAATATATATATAGCATAAACAGAAATAGTAACATAAATTATGAATACAAATTTAGAGTAATAATGTCATATGTTGGTACTTCATTTTTATAATGATGAATCAAAATAAAAAGTAAGAATCTAATACATTAATTAGGATAAGAAACGAAAAACATAAGTCTCACAAGAGTTACAAACAAGATAGACTTCTTATAAATAAAAAACTATATATTAATTATTGTCATCATTTTCCGTTGAAGTTCCTGGATCATCATTAGAAAACATAAGTTCCAAATTTTGTGTTGGATATGCCTCAATAGGTGTCATAATTTCATCATTTCCACCCATATCATACAAGTCTCTTGGCTTCAAATGAACCGGTATGCTCCATCCTTGTTCGCTCTCATCATCCACATAATAAACCATCTGAGCTTCTGACGCTTGAATGTATGGTTCATTATCTTCATGTTCCCGAGTATGTAGCAGTCTTGCAAAGTTTATAGAGGTAAAACCCAACTTATCTTTCTTAATGCCTCTTGGATTTGTGGTATTAGCCCATTCACATTTAAACATGGGTACTGTGAAGCCATCATAGGAAAGCACAATAATATCTGTCAATCTTCCATAGTAAGGGACCCCTCCAAATCTCATTTGGGTATCACTATTGCTTGAATAACTCCGTGTCCCAAACATGCCAAAAACTCCACTATTTTGAGTTTTTAAATGATTGTCTCGTTCCAACGTTCGAAACTTGAACCCATTGACATTGAACGCAGTAAACCTTTTAAGTTTATCATAAGGGCCATGAGCAAGACTAATCAGAACATCTTTATCTGGTCCATCAATGTTGTCAAGATTGTTGCAAATCTATACATGATACAACATTCAATTAGTCTTGTTATTATTAAAAACCAATTCAATACAAACATCTATCTTTGTACGAAAACTCACACGATTTAGGAACCAATGAGAAAACTCTCTATGAACCTTCTTGTCTATCTCAGCATCACTTGTTTGACCGCGCCTCATTTGTTTCTGAGTAATACTTCGGAACTGCCTATTTGGTTATTTGATATTAGATGTAAAAAAATCTTAATACTGAAGATGAAACTACTTAAATGGAATAAAACTACTTACTTCAGATAGTCTTCAACTATTGGACAATTTGTTAAAACGTGTCTATGAGCTTGCAACTTTTCAATTGCTGTTAAGGTGTAATAGGAAGATCCACCCACAGGTTTTCCAACTCAAGGAAATAATTCTGTTACACGTGAATCTGTTTGCATATCACCAATAGGGTCATCATCTACACGTCCAGGTTGATTCCATCTAGTCTCAATGTTGTCTAGATATCTGTAACAAAATGTAAGAATCTCTTCGAAACAGTACCCTTCTGCAATAGACCCTTCTGGTTTTGCCTTATTACGTACATACGATTTAAGTTTTCCCAAGTACCTATTATTGAACCATAATAGTATCGGTTATAAAAATATACTTTCTAAGTTAATATCATTACAACAAAATCACATTGTTTACCTTTCAATAGGATACATCCACCGATAATGAACAGGACCTCCAAGTTTAACTTCTTCAACAAGGTGAACAACCAAGTGAACCATAATAGTGAAGAACGAGGGAGGAAATAACATTTCCATGTGGCATAAAGTGAGGACAATTTGGTTTTGCAATTTTTCCAAGTCTTCAATTTTCAATACCTTACCACATAATTGTCTAAAGAATGAGCACAACTCAATCAATACTGCTGAAATCTCATGAGGTAATGTTGTGCGAATAGCTAATGGTAGAAGTTGTTCCATTAGTATATGACAATCATGACTCTTCATCATTCCATTCACCTTGAGATTTACCAAGTCAATGCATCTTGAAATGTTGCTTGAATAACCATCAGGAACCCTAATATTCTTTAAAATTGTTAAAAAATTCCTTTTATCTTTACCCGTTAGATTAAAGGCTGAAGGAGAAATTCTACCATTTTCATCAGGCCAAAGATCAGGTCTTATGCCCATATTTCGAAGGTCTTCTCTAGCTTTAAAATGGTCTTTACTCTTTTGCCTATCATTTAGCAAAGTAAATATGACATTATCGCACACATTTTTCTCAATATGCATCGGATCAAGATTATGGCGCAAAAGATTATCCTTCCAATATGGAAGTTCAAAAAATATGCTTTTCTTTTTCCATTGTTGAGGATGACCTTGTGTAGGATCACACTATGAACTATCACCTTCTACAGGTTGTCCCTCACGTGTTCTTTTTACCGATTTTTCTTTCATGGGATTTTTACCAAAGATGACTTCAATATCTTTAACTTGTTCAAAAACTTCATGTCCAGATAATGTTCTCGGTGGACTACGCATTTCTTGTTCACCATTAAAGCGGACCCTATTCAATCTAAACTTGTGTCTACGATCAAGGAAACGACAATGACCCATAAAACACCACTTATGGCTGGCTTTAAGACGGATAAATGCAGTTTGAAAGTTACATGATGGACAAGCAAGTCCTGTGTATGTGTTCCACCCAGAAAGGGCACCCAAACCTGGAAAGTCACTAATCGTCCACATCAGATTTGCATGCAACTTGAACATCTCTTTCTTGAAAGAATCGTATGTATCCACACCATTTGTCCATAACTCCTTCATCTCTTTGATTAAGGGTTGTAAGTAGACATCAATATTATTTCCTGGTGCTTCTTTATCGGGAATTATCATTGACATTATAAATGATGTCTGCTTCATGCAAACCCATGGAGGAGTGTTATATGGAATGAGAACAACTGGCCAAATACTATTGTTTGTACTCATCACACCAAAAGGATTAAAACCATCACTAGCCAATGCAAGACGCACATTTCGCGGATCTGATGAAAACCAAGTATGTGTCAAGTCAAATTTCTTCCAAGCTTCTGAATCTCTAGGATGCCTCAACATTCCATCATTGGTAGTATCTGTTGCATGCCATCTCATATCCTCGGCTGTCTTTGATGACAAAATTAATCTCTGTAATCGAGGTTTTAATGGAAAATAACGAAGAACCTTGGCAGGAATTTTCTTCTTTTTCTTGTTAACAGAGACCTCTTCATCTGTTTTCCATTTTGAAGTGTTGCAATTTTTGCAAGTCTCCCTTTCTTCATCTTCTCCCCAATAAAGCATACAACCATTTGGACATGCGGGTATCTTTACATAATTCAAACCAAGTTTTGTGATTGATTTCTTGGCTTCATAGAACGAACTTGGAATGTTCGCATATTCAAATGCATCTTTTATTAACTCTAAAATCATTGTCATTGCCTTCTCACTCAATCCACATAGACACTTTATATGGTACAACTTAACCAAGAAAGATAGTCTTGAATATTGTCTACACCCTTCATATAAAGGTTGTTCTCCTTCTCTAGCCAATTCATAGTACTCTTTGGCTTCATTTCTTTCATGAGTTGCACTTGGCATCACATAATCTTCTCGATCAATCTCCAAATTTGATGCAGATGGTATTTCATTAGAATGATTCCTATCAACTCCAAATGCACCGTTGATCATGTTCTGAATAGGATCTTCGACAATGATAGTATCTTCAACCATATTTGGAGTTGTACTAGGGGAGATAGTACTAGGTAGGCCAAAAGACTCTCCATGATGAATCCAAGTGGTGTATCCCTTCGGAAATGGTGACCATGTTAAGTGGTCGAGCATTTCACTCCTACTTTTTGATTTTCTGAAACCACAATGTTTACAAGGGAATATTACTACGTCATTTTCCTTTGCACCTTTAAATGCAAAATCAATAAATTCCTGTATCCCTTGCTGATACGTGATTAATGATCGTGGTTTCGTAATCCATGACTTATCCATTTCTTCAAAAAATAAAAATATAGATATTATATTATATTATATGTTCAAGAGTTCTAGTACAAATATCTTTAAAAATATATAACAAAGGGGCCCAAAATGAAGGTACATGAAATACTTACGAAGCGGAGGAAAATATTCAAACACAAGTTTTTATGCTTAACTAGAAGTCTAGGATCTGTTTCAAACAAGAGGATAATTTATTCATAAGTATTAGACAAATTATTCGGTTCATTTATTATAGACATTTTAACTATTATAGTTATAGGACCCGTAAGCCAAAAATAAACTATATGACCCAATGAGAATTACCATAAATATATCATAAATATAGTTCAAAAAGTAACTAAGTGCTTTTT
Organism: Lathyrus aphaca; assembly: GCA_963966055.1. Lineage (NCBI taxonomy): Eukaryota > Viridiplantae > Streptophyta > Magnoliopsida > Fabales > Fabaceae > Lathyrus > Lathyrus aphaca. The sequence goes on along the minus strand of OZ014523.1, from coordinate 115,989,501 downwards.
TAAGGAATACTAACTGTTACTAAATTCTTAGTATTCAATGTGTATGAATTTTACAGCTAAATTTTTTAAAATACAGTAATTGTATCAATAGTTTTGTGTGATTAGTTACTATTTATTAGCCAACTCAAGTCTATATAATATAAGTAAAATAGTTACTATTTTGATAAGTTTATTAATAAAAAATATTAATAACTAATAAAATATATTTTATATGATATTAGTTACTATTTTATTAATATTAGTTAACTTGTTTTGCGGTGGGAATGTAAGTAAATATAGATTTCTTAACAAGTTAACAAGTTTAGATATTAGTAAATATAGACTTATGCAAACTCAAGTTTAAAATATTATATGATAAGTATCAAAATCTTACTTTTTGATAAGTAATCTATATTAGTTACTATTCTAAATCAGCCAACTCAAGTTTATATAATATAATTATATTAGGTTATGCATTTTTTTATTAATATCCAAATTTGTTAACTTTTTGAGTAATCTATATTTACTAACATTCCCACCGCAAAACAGGTTTGTCTAGGAAATTTATGACTTAACAACTTATTCACACCCAATTTTCAGAAGATCAAACTTCCATAAATATACATACTTCTAACCAATATTTATTTCATCACAAGTCACACCCCTTTAACCCCCACACACACTTCTCCATATTCATGTACTCAAAAAATTAACCAACACAATATGGAAATGCAACCAAAGCTACTGGAATTATTATTTTCACTTCACATTTTCTGTCTCATTTTGATCAAGGCCAATGCAAAGGTTCCGACCATTATCGTGTTCAGTGACTCTTCTGTTGATGCAGGGAACAACAACTTTATTCTGACGGCTACACGGAGCAATTTTCAACCGTATGGACATGACTTTCTAGGTGGAAAAGAAACAAGAAGATTCTCAAACGGGAGAATACCGACCGATTTCATATAAGAGGCTTTTGGTATAAAAGAATATGTGCCTGCATATTTGGATCCTAAGAATAATATTTTAGATTTTGTAACTGGTGTCAGTTTTGCTTCTGATGCTACTAGTCATGATAATGCAACTTCAGTTGTACTAGTAAGTTCATATTGTCTTTCAAATTTGTTCCTACTATAACAAAAACCATAGATTTTACTAGCCATCCCATTTTACTAGCCAGTCCATTTATTTTTCCGCCACTGCCATTTCTTTATTTCTCTGTCTCGCATATAAGAAAATCAAAATGATTTTCTTGTTTATCCATCTCTATGATTTTATTTAGTATTCTCCACTTAGAATTTTAATTAATCTGTATGAGGAATGTAACCATAGCCATTTGATCTGCTAATCCAACAAACTTACCTAGTCAAACAACTTCTAAATTACTCCTAAATTAGTTTTGTTTAATAGAGACAAGTAATGCCAAAAGAATTGTCCTTTGTTGACAACAACATAGGCACAAGTCTTGCCTCTGGTTTCACTACAAGAAATGTCAGTACAATAACCAAGATAACAAACTTTCTTGAATTAGTTGAAGTAGCCATGATCTCTTACAAACAAAACAAGTACTAACTAGCTTAGTTATTAATATTTCAATGAGTGAAGTAGCTTAGAATTTATATAAACATGTTGAGGATGAAAAGTGTTTATTTCAATGGAATGAATATAATTTAAGGATTTGTAAGTTCATATAACTATAATAGTTAAAATGAACAACACGACCACCAACTTAAAAATAAACAACACAGACACTAATGTGATAAGCTAAAATAACTCATCGTAGAAGCGCAAACAAGACACGCCTTGCAACTCAACTCTGCTACAGACAACAACAATCCCAGCAGTAGACTGAACCCTTAAACTTAGAGAAACCGAACCAAAATGGTGATTACTGAACTTAGACTGTACTTGATCAGTTTTCTAACTCAACCATAATATATGCATAGTTACATATGTTCATGTGTTTTACTATTTATTGAGTATTTTAGAAAATATACAACACTTTTATTAAATCATTCATTACATTAGACTAAGATTAACCACACAAGTGAATTTAGACTCTACATAGTGTTGAATTTGAACATCTTTTCTAATATATTTTACTACTACATTACAATAACAAGTGCTTAGAAAGAACGAATTCTTAACAGGAGACAAATTCTTTGATATGCCGCTGCCACCCACACTCTATCCACAACAGGAGACAAATTCTTAGAAAGAACAAGTTTCTATGACTACCATACTATTATCAGACGGTAGAATATCGAATTGCACCGAACCATGTAGATAAAAAAACACACATTTAGGAAATGAACCATATGATACTGATTTCACATCATGGGACTTGATCAAAATCGGTTTATCAGAAGCTCTTATATCCAATTCAGGTAACTTCTTAACATTCAAATCAACACCACTATATGCTAATAAACTGAAACATGATCTAAACATGTGTAACCAGGTAAAGGGTGAAATTTCTTAGACCAATTTCCTAAATTATGATAAACTAAAATAAGCCTCTCTACATAAGGCTTTTCAACAACCCCTGTAGTATTCAATTTCCTTTACCATCTCAACCTTTATACAACACCATATAAAAGACCATCACCATATTATCAGTACTACAATATCCAATTATGTACACACACTCAGACTCAGTTTCCTCATATATTATTTGGAGCATGATCAATGTCATATATACTAGTTTCTTTCATCACATTCACTGTCAAGATACCATCACATTTTCCTTTCTTCACTACACCAGTACCACAACACAACCCTTTTAAAAAACGTTTTAATTTGACGCAAACACAAACTATTGTATCACAAACATTTTAATTCTCAGCATCACAAACTAAGGTGCTGTTTAAAAATTATGGTGTCTTCATCATAAATTAATTGGAAGAATTTTAATTTGTAACCTAGAGATTAATTTGTAACCAGTAACCAAATAACCTAGAGCCTCAGCATCACAAACTATTGCATTTGCTTCCTCGAAATAGCCAGTAACACAAAATCAAATGTTATATTCATTGATAACAAACGCAACATTAAAATTTCAGTATAAGTCAGAACATGGATCACTTCAATGTTAAGTGAATGTCTTTTCAGAACATGAACACAAATCAGAACATGAACATAAATCAGAACATCAAAATTTCATTACAAATCAAAACATCAAAATTGAAAAAATCAGAACATATAACTTAGGGTTTCTACAATTTAAGGTTAAGTGAATGGAGAAGAAAAAGATGAAAAAGAAGAACTTAAGGTATGAGACAACTAACCTGTTAACAATGGGTTTCCCTCTTTCTCTCTTCCTCCCGTCGCAACGATGTCTTTCCCTCTTTCTTTAGTCGCCTTCGTTGCAGCAATAGGAAGAACCACTAGTAGTTGCAAAACATGATTTTTTTTATTCTAATATCTTAAACTTAAAGAATTGGCGCCCCAATAAAAACACAAAAAATATTAGGACGGTTCAGTAACTGTTGTAGTCTATATTTTAAGACTGTTGGGCTTACAACCGACGCAATCCATTTATATTTTTTATAATATTGGGCCAAAATAAATATTAGGACGGTTTTGTAACTGTTGTAAAGTGTATATTAAGACAGTTTAACTTAAAACCGTCGCAACCCTTATATTTTTTTTGAATATATAATGGCGGTTGCAAAAAACCGCCATAGGAACCGTCGTAACACCCCTAAGACGACAGTTTTCAATGAACCGCCACAACCTAAGTGTCAGAAATTGGTTTAATTTAAAATAATAATTTTAATACTTCATAATTAATAGTTTTTATGAATTATTAAATTTAATAGTTTTTATGAATTATTAAATTTAAAATAATAATTTTAATACTTCATAATTAATTTTAAAATAAGTTTAATTTATTTAGTATTTATTTAAAACAATGGGATTTTTTTTTTAAATTGTTAAATAAAATTTTGAGGAAAATACTCAAAATATTTTATCATTTAAATCATATTTAAAAAAAACTGAAAACATACAAATAATAGTGTGTTTATCAAAACAATTATATAAAAATATTTATAATATATTAAAGTAAATTGAGTTTTCAATTGAGGAATCAATAGGGATTTTTTTAATGAATTTGGAGGAACAAATTGTACCTTTTCATTTAGTGTTCAATCAAAAAAATTATTTTAAAAAATAAAAAGTTAAGTAAAAAATATGATAAGGACGGTTTTTTGATAACTGTCGTAACAACCATCGCAGTCTAGTCCTTAACTGTCGTGACAACCGTCACTGTCTAGGAATAAAGACAGTTTTATGATAACTGTCGCAAAAAATCTACGACAGTTGTCCCTAACTGTCGTGGCAACCGTCTCAATCCAAGAATAAGGACGGTTTTGTGATAACTATCACAACTCAAGTGTCGTAAATCTTCTTTTTTCTTGTAGTGAACAATCAAGAAACAATGCAATGCAAACATGCAATGAAAACAAAAGATTTTTCAAAGTCAGCACAACGTTAACCGGTTAACGCTATAGGTTAACCGGTTAACGCCCTTAAATTTTCGAATCCAGGGCAAATTAAAACGTGTTAACCAGTTAACCATATGCGTTAACCGGTTAATAGTGAACAGAATGCAAAAATCCAGCTATGCATAAGCACTTTTGGTCTTAAATCTACATCTAAAAACCCATAACACATACATGAACATGCTAACACGAATTTGCTACCTAAATGAGGTATTCTAACACCTATTAGGACCTAGAATAAGCTACAAATCTAGCTTCTAACAATCGAAATACACAAATTGCAATCAAATCGTAAAACGGTCAAAACGCAATCAAATGATAAGCAATCGAAGAATGTCATACGAAGAGATGAAGAGAATAAATTAAATGCGAAGCGATTTCGAATTACCAACCTACAAAGCGGAGGATTGCTTTGGTGATTGTTGCGGTGTAGATCGAAACGCAAGTGAAGAAGAAAACTGAAGATCCGCGAACGCATAAAATAAATGCGGTTGATGATACTTCTTGATGAACACTTGCACAATCACTTCCAATAATCCAAAATCAATCCAAAAGCAGAAGCACTTCTTCAATAAGTTATGAATTTGATGTTTGATGAAGGTCTAGCTTCAAGTTCTTCAAGTTTCAATGAAAAACTTGAAGAACTTCTTTGGAGAAGCTTTGGAGAATTTAGAAATGGAGGAGAATTGAGAGAAAAATGAGAGATTTGGAAAGTGAAATGATGAAAATGAAGTTGGAACCCCTTGCTTTGGAGTGATTTGGACTTATATAGAGGGTAGGTATGGCATGAGGCTTGGGTATGGAGCTTTATTGGGCATTAGGTTAGGTTTGGGCTTAGGTTTGGAGTTAGTTAAAGTTGGTTAGGGCTCTAGAATATTCCTTGGAATATTCCTTGGAATATGCTAGAAGAGTCTAGAAGTTGGTAGAAAAATCCAAGGTGAAATGGAGTATGAGTGAAGTGGAAAAAGAGAATAGGAAAAAATGGAGGAAAATGTGAAAAGCAACTAATTTTTGAAGGTTTTGTTCAAAATTTGCCCCCGTTAACCTGTTAACCATATGCATTAACCGGTTAACGGATGAAAAACTTGATTTTTCTTCCTTTTCCATGGGTTAACTTGGAAATGCCTTGGATTATTTTTGTGATATTACTTCTTCTCTTGAGCCCCAATGCTTGACAAACTTTGCTCGATCACATGCCTCATGCGTATGCAAATGAACATAATTTATTTAAATTATTATTTTGAATGTGATGTGATGTTTGGACGATCATCCAAAATGAAGATGCATAAACCACTTGAGGTTGGCAATAAATTAAGAGGGCAAATTTTAGGGTATTACACATGGGAGCCCTTTGAAAAATTTATTGCTTTCGGTTTGAAAATGGTTTGTTTAAAAGAGATTGAAGAGATGAGAATAGAATTTTTTTTAAGATTTTTGTGTTTGACGCGACGTTCGTCTCATGCCTATGTACGCACGACGTGCAATGTGAGATCAAAACCCCGTAGTTCGTGGTACAAATAGTGAAACATTGATGTGTTGGATTGATTTTCAAAATGTAAAGACAAGTCATCATTCCTTAGCGAATAATTCCGCTAAAAAGAATGAATCATGTCTAAACATATGGAAATGATTAAAAGGAAAAAGTGCACGAGGGCACAAAAAGGATTGAATGAGTTTTGCATTTTCTTAAAATCTTTTGAAAAATGTGTCAATATGCTTATGTAGTTTAGAATTTATTAAGAAGTGAAAGAAAAGGTAAAATCATTTGACATAAGTCAAGGTTTTATTATGAAAGTGGTTATAGTTTGAAAACAAAGAAAGTTTTGAAAGGAGAGAGAAGTTTTGAAAATTTAAGAAGTGGGAAGAGATGAAGAGGCTATCTGCATGGCAAGCACTCTTAGAAGCATAAGCAACAATAGGACTTCATCTTCATAAACAAGTGAACCAAATGAAGGCTTAGGTCTCAAATCCATAATAACTCGAGCAAAGGGAATGATCCTAAAATCTAAGTCCAAAACTCCAAGTCCAATAGAAAGGATAATAGTCATAGTCCAAGATTAAAGTCACAAGTTTTTTAAAAGTTTAATCCTTTATTAATATTTTTGTGTCTAAATGTACAAAAGAAAAAGCACAGAGATATGAATATAAACATAAACAATATGATGAATGATAAAACATAATAGAATCATAATAAAGGGATAAAGAGCGAGAGATAAAAATAAAGAGGATAAGGTGCAAGAGGGAAATTAAAATGTTAGTATAGTAATAGTAGTAATAATATGTACATAATAATGGTATGGTGAACTTAATCATCCACAACAAAAAGAGTAACAAGGCAACTAGTGCCAAAAATCGAGAAGGCAACCGATTATGTTTAGTATCTTACACTATAGTGATTAATCGTGGCGATTAGATCCAAATTCAATGAAACTTGAAAGAAGATTGGAATACCCAAAGCAACTACGCATCAAGCTTCATAAGTCGTGGATCTTAACACAAAAGACTAACCACTTTGGGATTACGCGACCAACACGAGGTCCGGTCCACGAAAGTGCAAGTATCCAATTGGATTTTTATTCCGAATTCGGGACACATTTAGGTCTATGTTAAGCAATTGCCGAGTAATTTACGGAGTAATTATCCTACAAATGAGGCCGACCGAAACCAATTAAGGTTAACGATAATTGTGCTAATACATGCAAGATAAGTGATATAAAAATCTCCATCCGAATGCAATGTCGCACAAAAATAAAGATGAATACCAAATTGAGTTACACTTATGGTATTCTTTCATCTTTAAGTTCAACCACTCATTTTGGTGGACTCAAGTATGAAAATGTATCACTAATGCAAGTACCTAAAGTGAATTAAATAATTCACTTATAGGTAGATTTTAAATAATGAAGATTAACCACCTAATATACACCCAAAGTTCATCGAATTTAAAGAGAAATCAGTCCCAAAAATGTCTCCCAAGGTAAAAATAAGAAGATAGGGGAAGAGGGGAGAAGATGAGGCAAAATAGCCCCAAAACAAAGCAAAAAAAATAGTTCCATGCCTGTGCAAATCGATTGCACCAGTGTGCAAATCGATTACACAAGGCAAAAATCAGCAAAAACTTTAAATAAAAAGGCAGTGCAAATCAATTTGCGTAAGATGCAAATCAATTGCACATTGTTTAGTTATAAAAAATCAACATTTAAATGGAAAAATCCATGTTCAATCAATCCTTCAAACACCTTATGATCATGGATTCAATTGAGCACGAATTTTCCACTAAATCAACAACAAATAACACCAATAAGAACACAATTGCAAGATCCAAAGATCAAGCAACAAGAATCAAGCAAGATCAACATTGTTGATGATGAAGATGAAGGTGTAACAATGAAGGAAGATGAATTACCAAGAACAAACTTCAAATTACTCCACTAGCAAGTTTGATATACTAAAATTGATGAAGACAAATGAAAAGGATGAAGGTTTAGCTCAAAGTTAATCAAGATTTCAATCTGAGTTCTTGATAAATTTCAAAAGAAGAAGAAGAGCTTTGGTAAATTTGTGGCTTGGGAAGATATTTTGCTAGGATTTTTTGGCTCTCAAAAGCTTCAGAAATGAATGAGAAAAGGCCTTTATTTAAAGAGTTTAGGTATGGGAATTTGGTGGAATGAAGTTTGCTTTGGAAATTCAAAATTAGGCTTGGAAATTCAAATTTGGAGGGAAATTCATAAATGAGTGATAATTAGTGGAGGTTTATGGTGAGAATTAATTTTAATGATGTAGGAGAATTAAATGGAGATGGTCTAGAATATTCTCAAATAATAAAAATTGGTGCCAAATGCCTCAAAACTTGAAGAATGTTGATTTTGGCCATATTTGTCTTTGTGAAATCAATTTGTATAATAGTGCAATCGATTGCACAAACAAAAATTTGCAAGGTGCAACCAATTGGACAATCAGTGCAATCGATTGTGTAGTGTAAAATTGTAACGCCCATATAATATATATCTAGAGTAATATCATACAAGTGTTATTTTAGGCACTGACACAATCATAAGTGCCTAATAGTATAATTCACATTCTTGACCAAATCTAAAATAATATAAAACTAGGGTACAAGACATGGAAATTATACTAAAATAAAATACTAAGATCAATACAATATCCATCATTGTATAAGATAAAATACTCAGCGGAAGACTAAATCTATGCTTTACTTGAAACATCTCAAGCATAGCTTCACTTGTAAATCAAACCTGCAAAAGAAACCTGAAAAGCAACAACAATAGTGGGGTGAGATAACAACATCTCAGTGGGTTCCCTATCTTAGAGTTCTCTCTACTCTAAAGGTTCCAAACTAATAATACTCAAGTCGGGGAAAAACTAGACTTCGAGTTCACATAAAACTATAAACATCAAAGTAAAACAAAATGGAGCACACACAAGGTGCTTAGAGGCATTTTTCCCCGCCCAACCATAGTCATACCAGACGAACACGGGTCACTCGATCCTCAACATATAGATAACTTTCCCCGCCCAGCCACACAAGGGCACTACAGCACGGGTCACTCATTATTTATCTAAGGTACTTTCCCCGCCCAGCCACATAAGGGCACTACAGCACGGGTCACAGTACCTTGCCACAAAGTAACTTTCCCCGACCATCCCACACACGGAGATCTCGACACGGGTCACTCGTTACTTATTCTAATGGATACTTTCCCCGTCCAGTCACACCAGGACGAGCACAGGTCACGGTCATCCATTAAGGGATTCGAATCCACGGATTAATTATGTCTCCCCGATCGTGCCGCCTCGTGGGACCTCGACACGAGCTAAACATAATTAAATTAGGAATTTAACGCGATGGGAACATAACCTCCATCCGTTCACAACTACTTAGCACGGGGATATTATTCGAGTATCGACGTCTAAGCATTGTCACGTCTCTAGTACAATTTTGTATCAACCTATAGTAATCCTACTTACCTCACAAGTTATACCATCTCTCAATTCCTAGTCACAATACTAGGCCATTCATTGGTTTATGATATTTCCTCACTCTTTCACTATTCTTGACACCTTTAAATTATATAGTTTTCAATTATATATAATTCTAACATTTTAGTCCAATTACCACCATTAAACAATTCTCACAATAATCTCATTGCCTCTACTCTCAATCAATCCTCATGATTAAGCATACCTTCCACAATTCCCCAACTAACATAATTACAGATAATTAGAAAAGTCAGGTAAAAGTCGGGTACAAATATAATTTCTCGGCATCATGCGATAGTATATAATTTTAACTTCAAAATGATATAAAGAACACTTGAATCAGATAACCGAGGAAAAAGTTATGAAATTTCAAAGTTTGAAACAAAACAATTTTTCCCAATACCTACAGCATTAACCGGCTAACGCTCTGGGTTAACCGGTTAACCGAACCAGAACAAAAACACAGAAGTCAAAATGCAACAGCGTTTACCGGTTAACGCCTTGGGTTAACCGGTTAACCAAAACCAGAATCCAGCAAATTCACATTTTTATGATATCAGTACTTACCAAAACCAAATCAAAACATTACCAAACATCAAAACAAGCCATAACCATGTTCCTACACCTAAGGTCAACATGTTCAAGCATTCTTATCGATTTCTAACAGTTTAATCTACCGATTATAAGATTTTTCCATAAAAATTCTAAAACTTATCAACTCTAAAACTCAACCAAAGCTAAAAGTAAAAGTTTCTAGCTATGAACCCATCTCTAACCATGAAGAGGAGTTTGATGAAGATGATGATTGATGAAGAAGAATGATGATCCAAGCATCTCTTGAGCTTCTAGGTTTCCATTTTTCCTCTTCTCTCTTTTTCTCCATTTCTCTTATTCTCTTCCCTTTCTTTTCTTTCTTTCTTACTAACTTTCTCTCTTTATAACAAATACAACAATATATATCAATTAGTAACACTAACTGGTCCAAATTGAGAGTATCCAAAAATGTCCCTGAGTCAAGTATTTAATAAAGCCCATGAGTCAGATAATACTAATTAATTAATTTAAGTTCGTCAGTTGCTCTAATTATTTTAAATTGAAACTCCCAGAGCATACCGGAACCCTATTAATTGAAATTAATATTATCCAGAACATTTAATTAAATACGGGGTATTACATCCTCCCCCCTTAAATTAAAATTCGTCCTCGAATTTCCCTTACTAAAAAACAATAACAGTTTACAACATTGTCTTAGATCCATACTTATCCTTATTTCACCTACATATTCTGACATACTCCAATCTAACTCTTGACTTCGCGTCTCAAAGTCCTCGTTCATAATAAATCAAACTTCGCGTCCTTACTCATACGCTTGATCCAATATTAGGTTAACTTCCAACTTACTAGTTATGCAATTCGTCTCTTGTTTCGCACTGAACCACTTAGCCTCATTTCCCTTTCGAAGAAACATACCATTCTAATTCCTTCTATTGAGCCATATCACAAAGGCATAACCCTCCAAATTGATTTCAGGACAATCATTACTCGACACAACTCCACAAGGTATCCTGGTGAAATCTTATCTACATACAATTTCCAACAAAAGCTCTTATTAAACCTTTCAATTACTATAACCATCTCAAAAGTTGTCAAACGACTTCTTTGTCAATTCCACCTGTCCGACATCACACACTGTTACCATTTACATCTGACACTCCATCCTTTCAGTGTCTTACCATATACAACACACTTAGAACAAAATTCTCTTACCTCAACACTCATAATAATTTTCCTCTGATTCTTAATAATCCGACTGAACTCTTTCATCTGTCTTCTTCCACTACGCTCTTAAGGTCCAACAGAAGAGATACCACAATTCTCAAGCGACACTAGGTAGTCGGTAGTCTGTGGAGAACACATGTATCCATTGGAGTTCTTACTAATCAACGAAACGAAACTTGTAGACATTCAGGGATATGACAAATTACGTGCCAATTGTACAATAATAACATTGATCCAAACTCTCTAACAACAGAGATACATGGGTTGTACCGTTGCAATCATAACTAATGCAATTCCAATTTCAATTTTAAACTCGAAACAATTTATCCAATTCGACTTAACAAACTGACCATGGATACTATTCTCCATATCAATTCTCTTCACAGGGTTTCATTCACTCAAAGTTTATGTTGACACAAGGTCTCCCTTAACAACAACGTAGTAACGTCACAGAGCTTACAGTCGATAGCGAGTCACCAGTACCAAACTCAGATGATCCATATATACTTGCGAATTCCCACAACACTCGCCTATCGCATACAACATTCCACATACTCGCCTTTGAAGATCGCACAAGACCTCTCGTTCAAATCCATTTCTCTCAAGGGTCTCGTTCCTTACATGATCCAATTTACATGCTTAACTTTTGAACATTCACATCCCACTCTTACTTAGAAGGTAACTTAAAATCCATATCTCTGAGTGCGACTCAACTGCACACATCTGGTATTACTCTTGTGGAGTCCATAACTTAATGTTAAGAATTAACGATATAAGAACTAACCAATTGTTCATCACTTATCCACACAATAATTCAGATACTAAAATGTTTCGTGGAAGATCAACACTTCATGAGTCTCTTATAACTTCTCAATTTAGGTCCTTAGTAGTCGCAGCGACAACACCTCAAAACCTTCAGATCATTTACCGTCTACCAATCATGCTCAAAAGAAATTCCAACGCTTTATCCTCTGATACTTCGAATGGAGCCAAAACGGACTTACAATTCAGAAAGTACAACTCTCTAAAGTCTTATATAAAAGTCATATGTCAATCGATTACCTATCCAAGGCTAAACGGTCGAACACAACTAAACTTGTTCCTCTTGTTAACAAACAATCCAAATCAAAATTATCAATCTAGTCCACACTAACTTGCAATAAGACTCTCACTCACGGTTTCTAAATAGGTGCAACAATCGTTCACCATCCACAACTCAAGATAACACAAAACGAGGCACCATATGCAGATTATACTCTCCGACAAACGAAGAAGTAGAACTAACATTTTGTTACGGTCACATCACGAACACTCAACGAAATATTTTGATCCCACTCTTACAACGACGTTAGCAGGAAAACAACAATGACGACATCAAAAGGGTTTTAGTCGCAAGGTAACACTTGGTTTGTCCATAAACAAATCCAACACACAAACCCTATCGGGTAAACAAAACAATGGACATCTCATTTCTTAGTAGACAATATTGTCATCTCTCTTGAATTCCTTGGCAAGAATTAAAACAACAACAACATTCTTAATTCCACTAGAGGTATATTCCAAATATTCATATCGTTCACAAATACAGGGGTTTTTCCTTACACCTGAAAACTAAGATAATGTATTCCTCTGAAAGACCTTCGATATCTCTACTTACATATTAACATGGGTTTCCTTACCCTCTACCAATCATTGCATATAAAGTTTTCATAGCTTCCTATAGGTACCATGAACGCTTCAATCGGGCACCCCAGTCAAAATGTAAGGATCTTAGAAGATAAGTTTCCAAAACTTAACAATGATAACCGGACGCTACCAGGAGGGTAACCGATTACTCCGTGTAAAACTTAACTTCCAGTAGCTAAAAGAGATTTAGAAACACAATTCTATAATCGGTTACTACCCAGAGGGTAATCTGATTACTTCAAACACAGAAGCAAAATTATGGTTCTCATTGCTACATAAACCTCCCAACCTTATTCTAATCACGTCCCAAAAGTTACAACCATACTAACAAGCGATTCTACGCATATAGTAATCACACTACCAGAGTCCAAAAGGGAGAACCATCATTGATTACACTTCCTTAGCTTTAGTTCCAATAGCAACTTAACAACTCGATAGTACATTCGTCCAAGAATATTTTCCAATATCACTTTCTCATAATACACTGTCATTACTGTTTCCATACCGTGTTCTCTTCACGCTCTGCGATAATCCTCTCATACCCAAACATAACTCATCTTACTAGAACTCTCCCGAATCCAATGGGCTTACTTTATCACTCATCACAACCTTATATAGTCCATACCAAATACGCCTCAAGTCACTAAATAAAGCTTGTTATTTCTTTGACACTATACCTTATATTATTCCTTAGGTAACTAAATAGGAGTTTGATGAAGATGATGATTGATGAAGAAGATGATGATTGATGAAGAAGAATGATGATCCAAGTATCTCTTGAGCTTCTAGGTTTCCATTTTTCCTCTTCTCTCTTTTTCTCCATTTCTCTTCTTCTCTTCCCTTTCTTTTCTTTCTTTCTTACTAACGTTCTCTCTTTATAACAAATACAACAATATCTATCAGTTAGTAACACTAACTGATCCAAATTGAGAATATCCAAAAATGTCCCTGAGTCAAGTATTTAATAAAGCCTCTGAGTCATATAATACTAATTAATTAATTTAAGTTCGTCAGTTGCTCTAATTATTTTAAATTGAAACTCCCAGAGCATATCATGACCATATTAATTGAAATTAATATCATCCAGAGCATTTAATTAAATACGGGGTATTACAAAAATCCTGAAAAATGCCTTATTGATCGAATTATGTTAGCTCTGTGCTCAATTCTTTTGCGCGTCGAAGAAGGCATGGAAATAAACACATGAACCTTGGAAATCCTAGATTAAATCAATTAAAACTTTGAGAAATCGTTGATCAGATGAATTTGAATTGTTTGCAGATCAACTTCGACTTTGTTCAGATGAAATTCAATGTTAATAAAAGAAAACAAAATATTTTTAGATTTTATTTAATGGTTAGTAAACATAAACAAATAAAAAAGGCAAACAAAAACAATGGTGATCCCCAATGAGGCATAAACCTGCAAATAAAAAGGATAGACGAATCATTGCGTGATCTTGTTTGTATGCGAAATGTAGATGAGATGCAAAAATTCTTATGGTAAAAAATTAGGGTATTACACTTACCACGCATATTCAGCTTGTAATATGTTCCGGCCTACACTGAGGATATGCAATGCCACATGTTTCTATACTTATTCCACTCAAAGGGAATCAGGCGGCAGAACAAAAGTGTATCTTGATCGCATTGTAGTAGAGGATATACATTTTCATACATACGTAGATTACCGTGAGACGTGTCCCTTGGACGACATAACCTTCTACTTTAGATGGTTGGCTTGCATTTCATATCTAATATACCTTCATGTTCCTACACACATCATGTGGCAATTCAACTACATGCAATTTGTTTTCAATGGCCCATCAGATGTGTATGAGGACGATGATCTAGAGATGTATGTGTCCGAAAATATATTTCAAATCGACATTTTCAGCTTTCTTCATAATGATTTTCCACACTTACGATTGGGATAAACAATTCCTAAAATGATAATGAAACAAGCAATTGGTCTCTAAAAAAATAATTAGATATGACCGGTAGAAATTTCAGACATTTATAGGGGACATACTTTTCCAAACTCTTAACCTAACTTTGGATATCACGTCAAATTTTCTTTTTGCAAATTATATCGTCAAAAAGTATACTTTTAAAAGATTATTGTGACTGAATACTTATGGTTTTCTTAGAAAGCATGTAATGAAAATTAGCGCAAATACTGATGTTATGTTGACAGCCAGCAAGCTCCTCTTCGTGGACAATAATTAACAATTACATGATTCTTCGACAAATTAAATGCAGCGAGAAATGAGGACGGAAAGAGAATGCAACGAGTGAAATAGGGGAAAAATATCCTTGGAGCCAATTATGTCAACAAAAAAAGAAATGGTACACTAAAAAACTAGCCAGCATACAAATATCTAACAAAGAATCACAACGTACCAAAATTAATCCTTTTTCCTCCCATTAAACCTCACATGTGTTTTTTTTTTGTGTGTGTGTGTGTATTTCACTAACAGTAATCAAGCTATGGCAGCACAGCAAGTAACTAATCAATAAAAATGGCAGATCCAAAACCAAAGAAAGCAAGCCATCAAAAATTGAATCAGTTTGCTATCATGAACACTTAACAACAAATACCATTAACAATGAAAATTTGGAGAAAATATAAGGACAGAGTAGAGAAGCTCACTATTAGTATAGGTCTAGGTGTATAAAAGCCTAATACATCCCTTGTTTAAAATTATGTACCTCGATGTACCTAAAGCTATAGAAATTTATCTCTCTATTTCTTTTTTTGAGAAATGGAGACAATTCCCGAACATAATGGTGACTCATGATTGACAACACTAGCCATCCGTTCATAACATTCCTCAAAAATTTGCCTATGTAGTTTTAGAAAAGTCGCAGCCACGATTCGGGGTGCAAGACACATCATGGAAACACAACCAACAGGTTAACAGACAGATAAAATACATGTTTTCAAAACCACTTGAAATGAGGATTTTAGCAGTCAATTTCAAGAATAGCAAACATGTGACATTTTCTTCTCCTTACCAACTAGGAGATACGGTGAATCAATCCAAATATCAGATACTAAAGACAAGTAGTTAACCAATTAAGTTAACTATAGTCTATATCTACATAAACAAGTAATAATTAAACAACCTACAAACTATCCATCCAAATGAGCTTCCAAATCTTAACTAAAAACCTTTCAAATAACTTACAAATTCCAGCCCAAAAATACCCGAATGCAATCGCACTTTCTAACATTCTTGATTCAGGTCCACCTTGATTTTATTGTTTCCCAATCACGCATCAATAATACTTCCTTGGCCTTCCACAAATTCTAACATTCTTGATTCAGGTCCACCTTGATTTTATTGTTTCCCGACCGCACATCAAAAATACTTCCTTGGCCTTCCACGCTTCTTGCCTGATCCCGAACCCCTGGCAGCAACACCATTCGAAACAACCCCTGTCACAGCACCTGATCTCGTCGTTACCCTTGCAGGTGTAGCAAGCACAACTTCCATCGGTGCCACCGGCATTACATTATTCCCACCATTCTCCACCGGTACAGGCGCCGGCATCCAATTTGGCAGCGACGAATTCGTCTGAACCGAAGCCGGATGAACCGGAGCAGGAGCAGACTGAAACGGAGCAGGTGTGGGCTGAACCGATATTGGCACCGGAACCGTCTCTGGCTCCGGCATAACTTCAGGAACCATCTCAGTCTCTTTCTCCTCTGAACCAACATTCCCAAGCACAAAACCCATTGGAAAAAAACCCCAGCAACAATAATAAGCATCTTGCCCCGGAACTAGCGGCGGCAGAGACGGAATATTAACACCGTGAAAAGATCTTTCACAATTAGGACATTTCAAACAGAAACCCTCATAAACCCTCGGGAACTCATACAAACGGTAACAGTAAGGACAAGCAGTCCAAAAAGTCGCGTTCCTACTACGCGCATTTTCATCAGCGGCTATTCCATCTCTAGCAGAAGCAGCACTGTTCTGTGTACCGGTTACCGTTTCCGGTCCAGGCACAGAGCCGTGGCCAGTACCAGGGCCGGCTGTTCTACGAACTGGCCCCGGCACCTTATCTTGCTGAACCCAACCGGGAACAGACAAATCAACCCGAGAGAAAAACGAAAGCTCTTTATCATAGTGAGACTTTTTGATTGGATCGGAGAGAACCGCCCAAGCATCAGCAACAAGCTTGAAAGCATTATCAGCGAAATGAAACCTGCTTTTGTCCGGATGCAGAAGAAGAGCAAGACGGCGGTACTGTTTCTTGATGAGGTCATTGTCGTCGGATCGGCGATCGATTTGGAGGATGGAGTACCAGTCAGGATTGTTGTTGACGCGTTTCTCGGAGGCGATGAGAACATCAATAATGGCTAAGATCTGATCGGAACCTTCCAGAAGAGGTTCTGTTTCTTGTGCTAAAATTGCGAATTCTTTAGAACCCATTAGATCTCGGTTCTGTAACAGCTTCTCTGAGATTCCGAGTAACCGTTCTGCTTCTAATCGAGTTGCGCTCTGCATTTTTTCGTTGTTGTTTGAGCTTGAGCAGTGAAGTGAAATAAAATGCTGGTAAATAGTAGTAGCCGGAGATGTTCACAGAAAGGAAACTTATTTAGTCAAAAATCATGTTTATTTTGGTAGAATGTACTCCAAAAATACATATAATACACTAATTAAACAAAAATAAAAGTAAGTATTAAAATTTATCGAATTTTCCTTTCTTTTTTTTAATTATATATATATATATATATATATATATATATATATATATATATATATATATATATATATATATATATATATATATATATATATATATATATATATATATATATATATATATATATATATATATATATATATATATATATAATTTCTAAAAATAATGGTAAAAACATACTCTAAATTTACATTTTAATAAATAAAAGAACATGCTGAAAATTGTCCTTTAGAGAATGTATTATTAGCCTATCTCATTTATTTTTGTTATTTAATCTAAAAGTTATTATTTCTTATTTTATTATAATAATGGTCACTTTTTAAAAATAAATTGTGTCAAAGAGTTTGACTTTTTAGTTTGTAATGTCATTTTAAATACTTTTATTTTTTATTTTTATCTGTTAATTAATACTATTTATGTGTGCATTGATTCTAAATTATTATTCTCTCTTCTATATTTATAGTAATATAAATATATTAGTAATAAGTTTATAAGAATAATTTAATAAAATTATTATTGTTTTTTTAGATGATGAATTTATATAAAATGATGAATTGAGAAAAATATTTTAAGATGATGGAATTATAGTAATCCAATAAATAAAATAAGCACTAAGATAATATATTATACAATACTCTCATATCATACATAACTAATAGTAATTATTTAATATTTCTTTTTAAAAATAGGCATTCTCATATAATAATTTAAAGAATCAATAGTGTATAGTGCAATGAACATCTTTTTTTCAAGCATTGAGGAATATTTAGTTTTTTTGTCTTACCCATCAAAGCTAATGCTTAATTCATTAACATGACAAATAATGTTTACCTTTTTTTTACTAAGAGAGTTGTCAATATTCAATGTTTATGGTGCATAGTGCTGAACATATGGTATATATTTTAAATAATAATATTTTTTTCATAAAAAATATGGAAAACTAAAATAAATTAAAAGATGGTAAATGCTTTTATATATGAAAACATATGGTGCATAGAACATATCTATATTTCAATTAATAGAGATATGAATATGTTTTTATATAATAAATAAAATACACGTGCTATCTGTTTTGGATTGGATTGATGGCCACTCCATAAAGGGCCGAATAAGTGTTTTGGATTGGGTTGATGGCCACTCTATAAAAGCCTAATAGAATGAGTGATCTAGGAGAAAAACAGTTCAACATTTTCATGAAATAAAATGAGATTTTTTCATGCATATTGTATGCTTCTTAATCAACACACAAAAATATATAAATGTCTTTAGATTTTAAAAATATATCTCCCGACACACTAAAAGGTCAAATAACGTTAAAATATTTCGGAGATGCATCTCTAGAATATTTTGGAGGTTAAATCGTGTTAGACTCTTCTCATTCCTTATTTCTCATTTTACTCAAACTAATCTTCAAATTCTCTCAATTTTTTCTCTACACCAACTCAAAATTCAATCATCAAGGTTTAACAAAACTTCATTCATCATCTCTAACATCTAAAAAAAACATCTGAAACATAAATTTCTAGTAAGTTTTTTGAATTTTTGATAAATTGTTGAGTTTTTGTGTAAATGAGTAGAAATCAATTATTAGAGTTAGAAATGAGCAGAAATAATATTTAACATAGTTTAGACATAGTATATTAGACATTTGTTGGCTGTAAATGATGATTAAAACAAGATTTTTTTAGATTGCATGGGGTACATTGACGCCATTGACATAACTTCATAGTTGCAGGAAATTTCGGAGATGCATCTCCGGAATTTTTCATGTTTTAGTTTCCCAAATTCTAGAGATGCGTCTCCAGAATTTTGTGCAATTGTTTTTTGATTTTCTTTCTTGTGTTTTTATTTTGCCTGCACTAATGGTTTGTTTTACTTTAACTTATAAGCATAATGGTTGATAAACAGGATAAACTGAGGCACGAGAGGGTTGCTCAGCACACATTAGTGTGGTTGGGTGAAGAGTCAACAGGTTCCAGAGGCTACTGGTCCATTTGGTCAGGCATAGTCATCTACTTCTGGGGTTCATGTTTCTCCCCATGTTGTTTCATCTTCTTCTTCACATAGGAGACGAGATTCATCTTTTGACGCATCACTCCACCCATCCTCCCACATGTGTCAGGTTTCACTAGTGTCACCTCATATTATAGATGTTATTGAATTAAACCCCCCCTTCTACTGCTGATGTTGCTGATCTAATACCACCTCTAGAGGGTGAGCTTGATGCGGATGTTGAGCCAGAGGCATTTGGAACAGAAAGGTAGAATTAGATGGATTCATTATTTTTTATGTTAATTTTAATTGACAAATTTTTGGCATTGATTATTTGTTTTTTCAAGAGCGTGATTCATAGAAGTTTCTTAACCACAGGCGAAAGATTGTTGCCTTGCCTCAACGAATGAGAATTAGTTTTAGTTAGTTTTGTCCTATCTGGCCTGAAGGACTTGTGCATGATTGATTATACTACGGTTATCCAAGGGATGCTTAATGCATTTGTGGAGAAATAGCACTCATAGACCTCTTCGTTTCTTCTCCCGCATGGTGATATGTTTATCACACTCGACGATGTCTCGTGTTTGCTACATCTTTCGATCAAGGGGAGATTCCTATATCATGAGAGGATTACCAAAGGAGGAGTTGGATAAAACCATGGGTGCTCATGCTATATTTGAATACCTACAGAAGATGTATGAGACTAAAATCTTGAGTTTACAGCAGCCTGAAGGTGATGATTAGCAGATTTTCTCCAGAGATCGCATGATATGAGAGCATGCCTGTTTTATTTGGTTGGAACTATGATTTTTATGGACAAGAATGTCACTTATACAAATGTCTTCTACCTACGGTACTTTGTTGATTTCGAGCACATCCGTAAGTACAACTAGGGGCGGCTTATTTGCTTTACATGTATTCGAAGTTGAGAGAGGGTTGTATATTGAATACGAAGTAGGTCACAGACAACGTCACACTATTAACGATAATAATTAGTGTTCTTTAATTTTTTTTCATTTTCATTTCATCTTTTCAAATCCATTACTTATGATTCGTGTGTTCTTACAAGGGTGACCACCTCAAAGAAATAGAGGGGAAGATAATGAGACTGACGTACCTCCCTTCCTATCTTCTACTCCCTGACAAGGTCTTCAAGCATTGGGGTGATATCCATACTATAGCGTGTGTTGCGAGATAATTTTGCATATGTTGATAAGATCAACTCATAAATGCTCTAGATAGATACAATAATTATAGTCATGCCCAATCATTTGTCTTTTTAGAGGATATTCCCCCGTTCAAAAAGAAAAGCATGTTATTCCCTTAAAGGGGATCACAAAGAAGTCACAATCGCATGCATGATAATGGGAGAGTTTTTTTGGGAGAGAAAGACATACCAAGTCTTTTTACGACAAATATTTGGTCAAAAATATAAAAAACACTACTTATTAATACTAATAAAGATAAAACAATAGTTTTAACGGTCGTCGAGTGTTAGCTAACCAAGGGAGCTTTTATGACATTATATACGTAGAGATGAACAACATGATTGGCCTAGTAAATCCTATAACCTTATTACATCGAAAACCTCCAGACAAAAAATCTTAGGGGTACCTAGATTTATCGAGTGTCTTTGGGGTAAGCGATTACGTGAGAGTCATCAGAGTAAGACTCATAGTAATTGGATGCAAATTTCGTTCCAGCTATGTTGTGGGACGACCAAAGCTGGAAAAGTTATATGTAGTATCCTCAATAATCCACATGAAAGTAAAGTCATACACCAAAATCGATAAGGTCGTTGTGCTCGAGACATACTTTGTGGCATCTCGCACATATTTTATGGTTTTGTAGGCAAAATATCAATTATTTAAGGAGATCAAGGAGACTCAAACCTAGTGAATAGTTTATTGAGGTTTTTGTCAAATATGAACCCTCAAAGATCATCAAGATTAGGGTCGGTGTGCCTAAATTTGTAAAAGAACAACTTCTCAAATGTTTGTAAAGTAATAACTATTTGCTTGTGTGATCCTCTAAGGAAATTCCAAGCATAAGCCACAAGGTTGTTTGTCACTCATTGTCCTTACAATGGAATGTCACATACTTATCCCAACATTGGCATAAACAATTGCTAGATAAGATAATAGAAAATAAGAGGATTATCAAATTTCTCTTAAAATTTGGTTTTATAACCGAAGCTATATACAAAAATTGGATATCTAAATTCGTATTGGTGACAAAATAAAATATTAAATGGTGTATGTGCATCAACTATTCAAACATAAATATAGTGTATCCCAAGGACACTTACCTCTACCAAACATTGATACTTTTATGAGAAACTCATCAAAATTCAAAATTATATTGTTCATGGATATCTATTCAAGTTATGAGCAGATCTCAAAGGACCTAAATGATTGTAGTAAAATAACATTCATGAAAAGGGCATGAAACTTCTTTTACAAAGGGATGTCATTCAGCATAAAAATGTGAGAGAAACTTACTAGATGATGATGAATAAGGTTTTTAAAGACTGGATAGGCAACATGCAAAAGGTATACATATGATCATTACATATGTTGAGCAAACATATTGGACGACCCATTTGAAAGCCCTTTTCAAAGATAATAGGAGGCATAACATGCACTGGAATCCATACAAGTATATGTTTGGCATTAAAATCGACAAGTTTTTAGGATACTACCTTATTGAGAAGGGAATAGGTCAATTTGAACAAGTCCAGGCCGTGATCAACATGGCAACCCCAAAGACCAAAAAAGGGATTCAACAACTAACATAAGGTGATAATCCTTTTTTCAAGATTCATCTCTATGTTTGTCAATTTAGCCTTACCAGACTACAAGATATTGAGGAAGGGTCACCTTTGAGTAGACCCCAAAGTGAGACCTATTTCCCAAAGCTCAAATAGATGTTGTCTCAATTTCTTATTCTAGTCTGACATGAAGATGGTGAAACCCTTTTTATCAACTTATATGTATTGATACAAGCCATCAAGTTTGTCTTTGTAGAATAAAATGATGCTTCTCAAATTCTGATATATTTAATTAGTAAAGCCTTTTCTCTTAGCATGTACTCTATTTTACCCCTTCTTTTCAAGTTTGTCTAAGTTATCTTTTCCCTTCATCTCTTTGCACACAACCTTTTTTAGTAATGTATTTTGCGAATGTATGCTAGAGAAATGGTTTTTGCACTAGATGTAGGACTTTAGGTAAATAGTCATTTTTTTAGCGATTACGACGGTGGTGGTGACTTCTTTTTATTCTACTATTTTCTCATGAACAAAATGTGCTCATATTCCTTCTTTTAAAAGGATGATTGTGACTATGTGTCTAGTTATTTCAAAGAATAAATTCATCTTTTCTGATCAGGAGTAGATATTTCTTCCTCGAAGGATGATAATCAGGCTGTGTGGAGATTTATCTGCCGTCGAAGAGGGTGAAATCGTGTGTTTCCTCAAAACCTCCTTCAACGTACGTATTTTTTTAGATCCCCATCATCAGAGACATATGAGTTTTCCCCCTTTTCTGCGGAGATCTTGAGAATTCTCAATGTTGATCCTTCTTAACTGTTTCTCGAAATTCGGGGCTATATTAGAGCCTTCGTGATGGTGTGTGAGAAGCTTTATATTACTTCGACCACAAAGATATTTTTCTCCTTCTTTACTACCAACCCATTGAAGGGTAGATGGGTTTCCCTAGGTAGTAGGCCAACTAGAAGCCTTCTCACTTATCATTCCAACCATTATAAGTATTGTTAGGACACATTTGTTCGAGTGAGGGGGCGAGACAATTCTATCGGGATGCTAGGATTTGATGCCCCCTTCTTTCCTTTGTCATGGATGGATGAATCTGTGGTAATTATGGGATAGAATTCGATGTTCCTTTCTCTCGTGTAGAAGAGGATTGTCCATTTCTTATTGCAGTTCAATATTATGGACTATCCGGAAGTGTTAATTTTGCCTATTTATGGTTGACATTAATTTTGGTAAAAACAACTTAACAACAACATGTTGAACAAGTTGTTCTACAACAGGTTTTTCCAGATGTCGGATAAGAAGTCCTAATAGAGTTATTCAACATCTTTGTCTATTATAGTATTGGAAACTATTATTTTCTGTACAACCCACATAATATTATTTTAAATATTATGTGATTCTAGCTGGCATCCAAGAGTGAATATTTTCAGAGATTAAGTTTGGAATTGAAGATTTGAAGTTTGCTAATCACCAAGACATCTTAGGAAACTAAAGATTTTAAATTCTATTTTCTTGGAGAATATTTTGTAGATTATGTGCAACCATAATTGTTGTGATTTGAATTCTCAATGTTGTATCAAATTCTTTTTTGTCTCCAAACTTGGACCCAAGAATGTCAAGGAAGCATTGATTGATGAATTCTGAATCAATGTGATGCATAAGGAGTTGGAACAATTCAAGAGGAATGAAGTTTGGGATCTGGTACCAAGACCTGATGGAGTTAATGTCATTGGTAATAAATGGGTTTATAAAAACAAGTATGACAAAAAAGGTGTAATCACAAGAAACAAGACTAGACTTGTAGCACAAGAATATATTCAAATTGAAGAGGTATATTTTTATGAAACCTTTTCTCCAGTGGCTAGATTAGAGTCAATCAGATTGTTGCTTTGAGTGGCTTGCTTGTTGAAGTTCAAGTTATATCAAATGGATGTCAAAAGTGATTTTCTTAACGGATATTTAAATGAAGAAGTATATGTTGAACAACCTAAAGGATTTATTGATCCCTACTTTCCTAATCATATGTTCAAATTGAAGAAAGCAATGTATGGTTTAAAGTAAGCTCCAAGAGC
Source organism: Lathyrus aphaca (assembly GCA_963966055.1). Taxonomy (NCBI): domain Eukaryota; kingdom Viridiplantae; phylum Streptophyta; class Magnoliopsida; order Fabales; family Fabaceae; genus Lathyrus; species Lathyrus aphaca. The sequence goes on along the minus strand of OZ014523.1, from coordinate 115,964,999 downwards.
TTGGTATGAGAGGCTGAATGAGTTTCTCGTTAATCATGGATACATGAAGGATGGTATAGAGAATAAATTTTTTGTCAAAGAGAAGGAAGGTAAACTGGTGATAACCTAAATCTATGTGGATGATATTATGTTGGGAGGAATGTTAGATGAGATGGTTCAAGATTCCGTCCAACAAATGCAATCTGATTTGAGATGAGCTTGGTAGGTGAATTAACCAACTTTCTTGGTCTACAAGTAAAAAAATGGAAGACTCGATATTTCTTTGCCAAGACAACTATGTAAAGAGTATTATAAAGAAGTTTGGATTAGAGAATGCTACTCAAAAAAGGACTCCAACTCCAACACACTTGAAGTTAACCAAGGATGATAAAGGTGTAAGTGTTGACCAGAGTCTTTACAGAAGCATGATTGGTAGTAATCCTTTATCTTACAACGAGCAAACCTAATATAACATTTGTTGTTGGAGTATGTGATAGGTATCAAGTTGAACCAAAGGTGATACACATTAATAAGTCAAAAGAATCCTGAAGTATGTGAATGGTACCATTGACTATGGTTTATTATTGTAATACCCATATATAACAAACATACTTCAAAGCATATTTTCATATATAAAAATCAAGTTTGGCACTGAAATACACAAGTTCTTAGCAACATATTGCATAAGTATAGCCACTACAACATAAGGTACTAAAACAAGGCTATAAATTATACAAGATGTTCAAAAGAATACAAAAGTCTAAGAACTAGATCCGAAGATCTCAAAAGTTCACAGCAGAAGACAAATCCATCAAACAAGTAAAGATAATCAAATCGTCTTATCTTTAACCTTTTCAGAACCTGAGGTACCTGAAATAACAACATCAAAATGGGGTGAGATAAAACATATCAGTGAGTTCCCTATCTTAGAGTTCTCTCAGCTCTAAGGGTTTATCCCAAATACATCTCACAAGTTTCCACAAACCATATCACACAAGGACTGATAACTAAGGGGAACTAAGGTCCACACATGACCTTAATATATTAATAAGAGAAATGTCTACCTCAAGTCCTTACAGATGCTTCACGTGGGACTAAGGACAACCCACCTCAAGGCTTACTCAAGTCCTTACGGAGGGTTTAACATAACACTCTCTTCAATCTTTACGGATGCTTCCCGTGGGACTAAAGGTAACCCACCTCAAGACTTACTCAAGATTAACACATAATTAGTATAGCACTCGCCTCAAGTCTTTACGGATGCTTCACGTGGGACTAAGGGCAACCCACCTTAAGGCTTACTCAAGACCGTACGGAAGACTTGTGGCCTACACTCATCAAACCATAATCCGCATTTAAACAACCAGTACCTCAAGTCCTTACGGACGCCCCTGCGAAACACAAGGTAACCGCGAAGAGACTTAACCAAGACTTTACAGAGGACCTTAAAATAATACATAATTCATAATTCACTTTAGCTTAAGGGAAACCTAGACACCTCACAAGTCACACCTTCTTTATTTCCATTAACTCACACTTTCCAAATTTTAACAAGGTTTTGGTCATTTGAAAAAGTCGGTAAAAGTCGGGTAAAATAACATCTTTTTGGCATTATCAATTTGTAAATATTTTTAGCTTCGATTTGATTGGTGGAACACTAAAATCGGATGCCCAAATCAAAAGTTATGAATAAAAGACAAAAATGAAACTTCCAGGTCTCGCTGAGCGAGGGTTTAGCTCGCTGAGCAAGGAACCTCCTGTCTTTCTTGCTGAGCGAGCTCCTGCTCGCTGAGCGAGCTATACCAGATCAACAAACTCAGCTTACGAGAAACTTATCATTCCGAGCCCAAAAGCATCCAAATCATCATCAACATGGGAAACAATACTAAACATATTCATAGGCATAATGTGAGAAACATAGTTAGGTTTAATCGAGTTTTTAACTGTTTAAATCATTTGTTTCAAGATTTCTACCAAAAACCCTAAACTCATAAACTTCAAAACTCAACCAAAAACTAAAACAAAAGTATCTAACTATGAACCCACCTCGAGAGATGAAGATTGACGGAAGAAATGAGTCGATTCGACGGACGGATGATTGAGAATGATGAATTTGAAGCTTTAGGGTTTTCTCTCCTTCTTCTTCTCTTCTCCTCTTCTTTTCCTTTTTCTTCTTTCTTCTTTTTCTTACCAACCACTATTTTCTCTATTTTTTCTTCTATATAAACAAATATATAAAAACTTAATTTCTCACCAATGATTTTTCATTAAAATTTCTTAGAATAAACCGGAAATCCTATTGGTATTAAATAATATTATTCGGAGAGTTAAATAAATTATGGGGTGTTACATCCTCCCCCCCCCCCCCTTAAATAGAAATTCGTCCTCGAATTTAAAAGATTACCTGAAAAAGTGCGGATACAACTCCCGCATCTCCGATTCCAATTCCCACATAGCATCTCCCGGATACGTCGTATCCCATTGTTCTTTAATAAGTGGGATCTCTTTGTTTCTTAGCACCTTTGTTTCTCTTCCAACAACACGAATCAATTGGGGTTCGAAAGTTAAATCTGTTTCTATCTCGATAGAATCTGGGAGAATATGCTAAAGAGGATCAGGAACGAACCTACGAAGTTGAGATACATGGAAAACATCATGCATTTCCGACAGAGAGGGTGGTAAGGCTAATCTATAAGCAACTTCACCAATATTTTCTAAGATCTGATACGGTCCTACGTATCTCAGACTTAGCTTTCACGACTTGAATGATCCTTTCAACCTCAATCTCGGAGTAACTTTCAAGTAGACATGATCGCCTTCCTAAAAAACCAAAGGTCTCCTTCGATTGTCAGCATAACTCTTTTGACGATCTTGGACTTGCTTGATTTTCTCTTGAATCATTCTAATCTTTTCCGTAGTCTCTTTAATAACTTCGGGTCCCAAAATTTTGTCTTCGCCCACTTCCGACCAACACAATGGGGTTCTACATTTTCTTCCATACAATTACTCATATGGAGCCATACTAATGCTCGCATGGTAACTATTATTGTAGGAGAACTCGATCAAAGGTAAAAGTTTTTTCCAACTTCCTTTACTTTCCAACATGCACGCTCTTAACATGTCTTCCATCGTTTGGATTGTACGCTCCGTCTGACCATCCGTTTGAGGATGATTAGAAGTACTCAAATGTAAATTCATACCCATAGCTTATTGGAACGCTTTCCAAAACCTCGAAGTAAACTTCAGATCTCTATCTGACACAATATTAGACGGTACACCGTGCAACCTTACAATCTCATAAATAAACAACTTCGCAAGATGACTTGCCTTGTACGTAGTCTTAACGGCTAAGAAATGTGCATATTTCGTTAGTTGATCCACAATTACCCAAATAGAATCATAACCACCTTGATTACTTGGTAAAGCCACTGCAAAATCCATAGAGATACTATCCCACTTCCAAACTGGGACGTCCAAAGGTTGTAACAACCCACCTGGTCTTTGGTGTTTGATCTTTACTTGTTGGCACACCACACATTCGGACACAGACATCGCGACATCCTTTTTCATACCGGACCACCAATACTCTTTCTTCAAATCTTGATACATCTTCAAAGAACCCGAATGTATCGTAAAAGTGCCTTTATGAGCTTCCTCCAAAATATTTCTCTTTAATACATCATTGCTCGGAATGTAAATCCTTTGGTTAAATAGGATGACCCCGTCTAACGACCTTATAAATCCTAGTTGGAGTAGCATCTCTTGCAACTTCTCATCTAGAACTTGTGCTTGTAGAATCTCATTCCTCAAGGTAGAATAAATATTTAGATTTCCCATCATCACACCATTCGGAGTCCATACAAATTGTAGATTAAGATCTCAAAACTTTTCCAGCAATGCATATTCTAACATCATCAATGCGGCACCATAAATCACCTTTTGGCTTAAAGCATCTGCCACCTTGTTCGCTTTACCCAGATGGTACTTCAAATCCAAATCATAATCTTTCAAATATTCCATCCACCTTCGTTGTCTCATATTTAATTCCTTCTGATCAAAGAGATACTTCAAACTCTTATGGTCGCTAAACATCTCAAAATGTACACCATACAGGTAATGCCTGTCGTTCCCCGGACTTTCGTCCCGGTGCAGACGCGAACGGTCGGCGATGTTGGAGGTTGATGTTGGATAAAGTCTCCAGCTAGGCATTTTTATCCCGAAGGAAAGGTAATGCTGCATAAACCTAGAAAGATATGGATAAGACAGTTGCGAACCAAAGAAACTGAGAAAGGGGGTTGGTTATGACCTGGGAAGGTATTAGCACCTAGATCGTTCGTCGTACTCGACGGGATCCACGCTTACTGGATTGTGTTTAAAAGGGGTAGTGTATGTGTTGACTGTGTATGAAAAGCTAGGAAGTGATGTACATTGTGTCCGTGCAAAAGGATAGGTGATAATGCTCAAGACTGAGGCTTAGAAAAGAAAGCTGAAAGAGGGGGATGATAAAGAGACTTTTGTTCGATAACCGTTAAGTTATGCCTATGTATCCTCTCGTGCAATGAGGAAGTCAGAACACCGTAGTTCGACTCAAAGAGACTGAATGATTTTGTTGTGAACAGCTTACTTGTCTATGCTCAAGTGTGTGACTCGTCTGGCTCGAGTGCTAACTGTCTTGCATTAGACGGAAAAAGCGAGTTCTCATTTTCAGAGTGAAGGTGATGAGAAAAGAATCCCGGAGGAGACGTCTATTGTTTGTTTTTGTGTTTTCAGTTTTTTATTGTTTTTGGTGTTTTGCGTAAGATAATGAGCTTAAGCCTTAATCAAGGGTTTGTAAACTTATTATATCATCCCTGATTAGGGATAATGAGCCTACTTAAGTATGAGATGAAGATCTCAAGTTAATTACCATGATGATATAGGATTAAGATCATTAACCTACTTTGGTAATTATTAAGTGTTTTTGTGTTTTTATTAGAGTTAAGTAATGAGTTTAATCTCTAATCAGGGATTAGTGAACTCATTACACCATCCTAAGAGAAGGATGATAGATGAGAACACTTAAGCTGAGGAAGACTCTTCAACTTAATCCATGGTTAGGGATTAAATTCATTATATAACAAGCCTTTATTAAAGTGGATTTTAATTAAAGGTGAGATTAAGAAGTGGATTTTATGTTTGTAAGACTATCTTGAGGGGGACTTGTCCATTGAACACTAGGGTTAGTCCCTCTTAACCATAAGGAAGAGATGTAACCCTAATATAAGGCCCAAGTTACAAGTTTAAGTCTTAATAGTTATTATGTGTTTTAATTAGAAGGTGTAAACAAATTAAAGCTTTAACACTAAGGATTAAAGTTATACACTTCATCCTAAGATAAGGATGCAGGCATAACCCTAATTCAGAGTCCTAAAGCTTTAAGTGTTTAGCCTTGATTATGAGATGAGAAGAGAGACTCAAGGAGAATCAAAGGTAAAAACTAAGGGAGACTATATACAACCCTAAAAATTATTATGCTTGGATGTTCCTATGGTTTGTGAGGCTTAAAGAAAGATCTTCAGAAGGCCACCAAGGAAGAAGAAGCAGATGAAAAGAGAAGAGAAAGGAGAATAGGTTACTTACTTTCTAGAGAAGTTAAGTAACCTAAAAGAAAGAGATAGGAGAAAAAGAGCACAAGTGAAATAAGTTCACTTCAAAGACAAGTAAATATGCACATGAAGAGATGAGAAGAGGTGGGATGTGGAGGCAAATCCACATCCCAAACAACTTACCATAAGCCCCTGAAATGTTAGTGTGAATGCATAAGGAAAGAAATGAAATGAAATGAAACAAGTAATGTTGCAATGAACAAGACCAGAAGCAATCATGCAATGTAAATGTGTCATGAGATGATGCAAAGTCATATATGATGCATATGAATGATCATACAAAAGATGAGATGCAAAGGAAACATGTTAGAAGCTTGAAAACACATGGATAAACATGAAATGTAATGAATGAAAAGCATACCAAATGAATGAATAAATGATCAAAAAATGTTCATACATGTCCTAAGATGTCTAATATGACATACAAATGCTTGGAATGGCATGTCAAGTTCATGTGATTGAGATATGCAAAGATGAATGCAAATGAACATGAGAAATTAGGGTTTTATGAATGTATGAGATGCACATGATCAAAACAGAAGCATACATCATGATAAAAATATGAAAATGAAATCAAACAAACCCAAAACACACACAAGATCACTCCCCAAAGATGGAGGTCAGAAGCTAAGCCTAAAGGAAGTTATGAATTTTCTAAGTTAACTAGGGTTTTTGGGTGGTTCTTCATGAAAAATACCAAAAAATTTGAAAATGCAATGCAAAATTATGAATTAAATAACCTAGATACTAGATGCAAAGTATGAAACAATTCAAAAAGAAACAAATGCAAACTCATCATGGTTGATCATAAATGAGTTTTTCAAGTTAGGGTTAGAAAATGTGAATTTTATGAACCCTAATTCAAAAAAAAATTGTGAAAACATGATCAAACCTAAAAAGAAATTTGTGTGATGGTTTGTAAATTGTTCTAAATGCCTAAGAATGCTTCATGATTTTTTTTTGTGATTTTTAGATACCTAAATGTATTTTTAATTAATTAAATAAAACATTTAAATGATTCAAAAATACATTTTTAATGCAAAAATAAATAAAAAAAATTTGAGTTTAGAAAAATATTTGAAATGAAAATGCAGCAAATGGTGATTTTAAAAATATTTTTGCTATTTTAAATAAATATGTAAAATAAAATGTAAAGAAAATAAAATAAAAATAAAAGTAATGCAAATGAGTGGATCAGATTGGATATTGAGGGATCCTAAGGCTGAGATGTGAAGTCCACGTGACATGGGGTATGACAAATCAAAGGCTGTGGTTCAAACTCCCATCTCGCACGTGATCGTGTGGCCAAAATTCAAACTGAGTTAAATAACTTAATTATATTAATTAATTATGAATTAGGGTTAAGTGAAGCATCTGGACCGCTCGTGCGCGTAGTTAAAACAGATCCAAGGGTGGAGATTAAACCTGGAGAATTAATTATGGATTAGGGCTAAACAAACTCAGGCGACCGGAGAAGAGCTCTGGTCGTCTTCTCCGGAAGCTCTCTCACCCTAACTCTCTCCACAGGCCATGAAAACACATCAAACTCTCTAGAATCAATCATTAAACATCACTAAACACAAATCCAGCAACAAAAACAATTTATTTTGCACATACAAAGAGAATCGAATCAAACAAGTTTTACGAGCAAAATTTCAGAAGCTTCGTACACACTCAGTTTCCAACCATTTTCAAAAGTAAAGACATCACAATGATCAGGGAGGCATATAGAATCACATTACAACAAAAGAAATGAGTTCTGGAAAAATTGTTCTAAAGAGCTACCTGAGCTGAAGCTTTTCCACTTTGAGCTTTCTGGCCTCCTCCTCTCTTGTGCAAAACCACTCCAATGGATCCCCTTGTGCTTCTGAAAGGCTTAGATGGAGTTTGTATGAGCTGTTTTGAGAGTTTCAGTTATGCTAAGGCAAAAATCGTGTTTGTGATTCAGTGCGTTTTAAGCCATTGTGAAGGGTGGTTTATGATCCTTGAGTGATTTTGAGATGAATGGTGCAAAGAGTTTTGAGTTTTGTTGGTTGTGTGATGAAATTCGAAGACTTGAAGGTTTTGCAAGTTTTTGGCAATCTGAATGTGTGAGATGGTTTCAGGCTTGAATGTTCTGTTCTTTTGAGTCCTTATGGTTTGTATAAGATGTTGTGATTGGTCAGAGAGTGGGTGGTGGCACAACTTGATTGGTATGGGTGTATTTGCAAAAAGTCAAGATTTTTGTCATAGAAGGCATGGTTGTGGTCAAAGGTGATTTCAAGGGTGGTTCTGCCTCAGCTAGCTTCAAGGAGGTCCCTTGGATTGAATTTGATGAGCTGTGACACTTGATTCATGAGATTGCATAACTTTTGCATTTTTGCCTCTTTGAAAATTTTGTGAAAATGATCCATGGAAACTTGTAATCCAAGGCATAAATTTGGTCTTGCAATGTTGTATTATCATGTTATTATTCTTAGAAGTGGATTAGAGGTCATTAGAATTCTTAAAACTTGGTTTTGCAAAAATCCCTCTTTGGCACATACTTGAAAATTATAAGATTTTTCCCAACTTTGAAACATCATATCTTGAGTTCTAGGATGAATCAAGAAGAGTTATTGTAATTTTTGAAAATGGGAAGATCCAATATACAACTTTCATGTTTGAATATTTTTCAGTTGAAGCCTTTTTGATCAAGAAAGAGGAGGTTGAAAATCTTTCCCAAAATGGAAAGTTTTCATTACAAGTCATGTCCAAAAATGGAAAGTTTGCAAATGGCTTGAAATTCTTCAATCTTGTGAACTTATAACCACTTCTAAGATCAAATAAAGATCATAGAACCTCAAAATGATGAAGATGGCCCTTTGGTACCATTGGTGGTGGCCTCATATGCCCTGATTCTGACTTTTCTTGCACAACAAGTTACCAGTTGATCAGATGCCTTCCACAATGAATTTTCTCATCAAATTTGGTACACATGCTCCTTATAACATATTAAGACCAATGGAATCAAGAATGACCAAATTTTTTGAGATTAAGGGCCTCAAACCCAAAACCCTAATTTTAGGTTATTTGTGTAGAAACTGTTCAGTCTGTTTGAACACCTTTGCAATGCTTTGTGACCTCTTGACTTTTAAGAACCCTGGGAGCATATTATGATCATATAACACACATGGACCCTCTTGGAATGCTTCAAGGCCTTTGAGATGGCTCATATCACTTCTTTGGGTTTTCCTGATCACAAACCCTAATTGTCCAACTTATGCAATGATTTGATGAAGTTGAATATGCAATGGGAGGTGGTATGCTTATGCAAATGCAATATGGAAGATCATAAGACATGGTGTTATAAAAAAGAGAGGAAAAATTTGGGGTGTTTAAAACTTCCCCTATTCAAGCATGAGTTAGCTATGCAGGATGCCAGCGCCTGGCTTAACAGACAAACAGGATAACTTGTGGTTGAATACCAAGACAGTCCGAAATTTGCACTTTTATTAAAAGAAGGAAAGGGATGTAAATTGTAATAGGAAGTATAGTATGAGTATCAAATGAAAGCGATGGAGGATGACCATCGAGTAGAGGACGACTGTTGGGGATGAAAAATGGTAAGTAAAGCAATGACGGGGACAACCATCATGCTGGGATATAAAGAGATCGCGACGGGGATGACCATCGGGTAAACTGATGAAGGACGATCATCAGGATAAAGGAAAAGACCACGACGGGGACGACCATCGGGTAAAGAAATAAAACTCTCCGGGGATTAAAGAAATAAGGAAAGCACTGACAGGGACGGCCATCAGGTTAAAGGGTAAATAAACTACGACGGGGACGACCATCGGGTAAAAGAATAAATGAAATAATGATGAGGGATGGTCATCAAAAGGTGAAGGACGATCACCTAGCAGGGGACGGCTGCTGAAAATATCGCGACATAGGACGAATGCCGGATAGAAAAGATCAACGATGGGGACGGCCATCGGATAAGCATGATGAAGGACGATCATCAAGAGGTGAAGGACGATCACCTAGCAGGGTACGACTGCTCTGTTGGGGATTATCTCGACATAGGACGAATGTCGGATAACAAAGATCGACGATGGGGACGGCCATCGGATATAATGATGAAGGACGAACATCAAAAGGTGAAGGACGATCACCTAGCAGGGGACAACTGCTAAAAAGATATCGCGACATAGGACGAATGTCGGATAGAAAGTTCCTACAATGGGGATTCCACTGGGAAATAGGATGAGGGACGGTCATCCAAAGGTGAAGGACGATCACCTAGCAGGGTATGGTTGCTGAAAGTATCGCGACATAGGACGAATGCCGAATAAGAGGATCAACGATGGGGACGACCATCGTATAAAATGATGAGGGACGGTCACCATAAGGTGAAGGACGATCACCTGGCAGGGGACGACTGCCGAAAATATCACGAATGGATAGAAAAGTTGTTTTGTTGGTGACTTACTGGGGAATGGTAAACACGGACGAGTGCTTACGCTTTAAAATAAACGGTATAAGTGTTTTGACAGTGTGTATAGACTAAAGATGCAGACGAGCATCCTTAGGACCACGATACGGACGAGTATTGATAGAAATAAACGCCGACACGTGTTTAAGGATGATGATACGGACGAGTATCAATCGGTTAAGCAAGGAACACGGACGAGTGTTGATCTGCTGAGGAGATGATACATGCAAGATGCAGACGAGTATCAGAGGATTGTGTATAAGTATGTACAAGTGTTTGACCTGCTGGGGAAATATGTGCAAGACACAGACGAGTGTCAAAAAGATTGAGCAAGGGACACGAACGAGTGTTTGACTTGCTGGGGAAGTATGACACGGGCGAGTGTCAAAAAGAATATGTACAAGTATGAACAAGTATCTGTATTGAGAGTGCAAAAGGTATTCAGGCTTTGTCTGCGGGGGATAAGTTTTGTATATTGTTGGTGAAGTGATTCTGATATTTGCAGGTGATTGGCTCGATCCTGGCTTATGATCATGCAAATGTTTGATTTTTGCTGCAATGCTCCGTATTAGACGGAATGTTACGCTTATTTTGGGAAACAATGATGTGAATGCTATGATTATGCAAAATGAGAGAACCGATCCGAGATCTGGATCCTACGGGGAGAAAGATCTCTGGGCGATCTTTCTGGAGAGAGAACTCCACTGGGGAAAGAGATCATTGGCCGATCTGTGGGGAGAGAGGATCACCGAACAATCTTCCTAGGGAACTTTGTGGGGATCTCGGCTGGGGAAGCTTCTGTTGAAGAGACTCATGTTGGGGATGAGGAGGTCTTGGCAACTCTGCTGGGAAAGAGCAGTTCAGGCATTGCTTGGGAGATCCTACTTGGGGAGAAGAGAACTCCTAGGAAGTAATATGTTGTAACTCCTTCGTTCAAGCGACACGCTGGGGATTTAATGAGTTTCTCGAAGGATCCTCCGAGGGGATGACAACTTCGTGGGGGAAAACTCTTGTCAAGTAACCCTACTGATGAGGTGATTGCTGACTAGGATGGGGATACGATGCTTGATATACCCCATGTTGTAAGAGATTGTCTACCTTGAGTACCTACAACCTGTTAAAAAGAAACGCACAAGTGTCTCAAGGTATCCTCAACCGGATTCCGTCATAGGAGTTAGATTTGCTCAAGAGTGTAACATATTTCATGCAAGCATTTATTAAAATGGCTTATATGTTCTCATGCAAGTGTTATATTATGAACTTTGGACATTTTGCAAACGAAACAAAATTGTACAAAACAAAGTGTGATTGAATGTTCTAATTTTATTGATTTGTGTGCCTTGGATGGGAAAGTACAGTGAATAAGTGAATCCCTGAAAGAAGGAGATTGATGTAAATTGAGAAAATAAAGGTGTTGGAAATGTTGAAGTTAACACTCCAGTGAGCTTCCTTTGCTATGACCTGTATGACCTTGACGTTCTTCTTATCTTGCTTTCTGAAGAAGGTTGATTCTGACCGACGCTTTATCCTTTCGAAGCTTGCCATGTTGTGAGTGATACAGACGAATTCAGAATGTAGTTGTTCCCTTTTTCCCTGATTTTGCGTGGATCTCCCTTTCGGGTTTTCAATCCACCGGGATACCCATTTTTGTCTGAGCTGTCCAATGTGGCTTTTCAACTAAGCAGGCGTACATTTTTTTTAATCTTTCCCTTATTTTTTCCCGAGTCTTTTATTCTGTTTTTGACTCGCCGGGATGCCCTATTTTTGCATGGACTTACATTCTGTTTTTTATGTCCAACGGGTCTTTTATGCGAAGTATTTTTTTAACTACATCTGAATTCACAAGAGATAAGAAATCCTCGCCATCCATAGTAGTGAGCATCAGTGCCCCACCATAGAAAACTTTCTTTACTATGAATGGGCCTTCGTAGTTTGGCGTCCATTTTCCCCTGTGGTCTGTATGAGGAGGAAGGAGTCTTTTCAGCACAAGCTCTCCCACTTGGTATTCCCGAGGTCTGACTTTCTGATCGAAGGCTTTCTTCATTCGCTTTTGATATAACTGCCCATGACAGATGGCTGCTAATCTATTTTCTTCAATCAAACTCAGTTGATTATATCGGGATCGGACCCATTCTGCTTCATCCAGTTTCTCATCCATCATTACCCGTAAGAAGGGTAGCTCAACTTCAACAGGTAGGACAACTTCCATACCATACACAAGCTGATAAAGTGTTCCCCCAGTAGATGTTCTGATAGAGGTTTGGTACCCATGCAAGGCAAATGGTTTCATTTCGTGCTAGTCTTTGTAGGTGACTACCATCTTTTGCACAATCTTCTTAATATTCTTGTTAGCTGCCTCAATAGCGCCATTCATCTTTGGCTTGTAAGGAGAAGAATTGTGATGTTGAATTTTGAAGTCCCAACAAAGTTCTTCCATCATCTTGTTGTTTAAATTGGAACCATTATCAGTAATGATTCGTTCGGGAACTCCATATCGACAGATGGTATCCCTTTTCAGAAATCGAGCTTCCACTTGCCTGGTGACATTTGCATACGAAGCTGCTTCAACCCATTTGGTGAAGTAATCAATGGCTACTAGGATGAATCTATGACCATTTGAAGCAGTCGGTTCAATCTTTCCAATCATATCAATGCCCCACATGGCGAATGGCCAAGGTGAAGACATTACATTCAAAGGATTCAAAGGCACATGCACTTTATCTGTGTAGATCTGGCATTTGTGGCATTTTCTGGCATAAGCACAACAGTCTGCATCCATTGTGATCCAGTAATAACCCGATCTTAATAACTTCTTTGCCATTGCATGTCCTCCGACATGGGTACCGAAAGAACCTTCATGTACTTCGTGCATCAGTAAGTCTGCTTCCTTCTTGTCAACACATCTGAGCAAGACCATGTCGAAGTTTCGCTTGTACAAAGAGCCATCAACATTGAGGAAGAAACTGTCGACTAGCCTTCTTAATGTATTCTTATCGTTTGACGATGCCCCAGGTGGGTATGTCTGAGTTTTCAAGAAGCATTTGATGTTGTGGAACCAAGGCTTGTTATCAGTGACAGTGTCCATAGAGAATACATATGCCGGTCTGTCCAGTCTAGATACCAAAATCCGAGGTACATAATTGGCAGCTTGTAATTTGATCATGGATGAAATGGTAGCCAAAGCGTCTGCAAACTGATTCTCGTCTCGAGGTATGTATTCAAGTTTAACTTTTGTGAAGAAAGTCATCAATCTCCTTGTATAATCACGGTAGGGAACCAGATGCTCTTGATGAGTATACCACTTGCCATTAGTTTGGTTGATCACCAAAGCTGAATCTCCGAATACATTCAAGGTTTTGATCCTGAGGTCAATGGCTTCTTCAAGACCCATGACACAAGCTTTGTATTCTTCTTCGTTGTTAGTGAAGACAAAGGTAAGCCTTGCTGAGAAAGGCATATGAACTCCTTTAGGTGCAATAAGCACTGCACCAACTCCACGACCGTTGCAATTAACTGCCCCGTCAAACATCATAGTCCATGCTTCTTCTGGGTCAGGCCCTTTAGTGTGAATAAGATCTTCACAATCTTTTTCTTTTAAGAACACGATGTCTTCATCAGGGAAGTCAAATCTCATAGGCTTGTAATCATCAATGGGTTGCTCAGCCAGATAGTCAGACAATACACTGCCCTTCATGGCCTTTTGAGAGGTGTACTGAATGTCATATTTTGTTAGAATCATTTGCCACCTTGCAACCCTTCCGGTAAGTGTTGGCTTCTCAAATATGTACTTGAATGGGTCCACCTTTGAGATCAATAAGGTAGTATGAGTCAATATATATTGTCTTAGTTGGCGAGCAGCCCACGCTAAAGCACAACAAGTTTTCTCGAGCAGTGAATAACGTTGTTCACAGTCGGTAAACTTTTTGCTTAGGTAGTATATTGCATACTTTTTTCGACCAGACTCGTCATACTGGCCTAACACACACCCCATCGACTCTTATAATATTGTCAAGTACATGATTAAAGGTCTTCCTTCGACTGGAGGCATGAGAATTGGAGGTTCTTGCAGATATTCTTTGATCTTGTCAAAAGCTCTTTGACAATCATCGTTCCACCTGACTGTTTGTTCTTTTCTTAATAGTTTGAACAAGGGTTCGCAAGTTGCAGTGAGATGAGATATGAACCTTGAGATGTAGTTCAATCTACCTAAGAATCCTCGAACTTCTTTTTCAATCTTAGGTGCAGGCATTTCCTGAATGGATTTGACTTTATCGGGATCAACCTCAATTCCTTTTTCACTTACAATAAAACCCAACAGCTTACCAGAACGTACCCTGAATGTGAATTTGTTGGGGTTTAATCTCAGTTGATACTTCCTCAGACGCTTGAACAGTTTCAATAGATTCACCAAATGCTATTCCTCTGTAAGGGACTTGGCAATCATATCATCCACATAGCACTCAATTTATTTATGGATCATATCGTGGAATAATGTTACCATAGCCTGTTGATATGTTGCACCGGCGTTCTTCAGACCGAATAACATTACCTTGTAGCAGAATGTGCCCCAGGGTGTGATGAAAGTTGTCTTCTCCATGTCTTCAGGTGACATCTTAATCTGTTTGTATCCAGAAAATCTGTCCATGAAAGAAAATACCGAGAACTGAGTTGTGTTGTCTACCAATACATCAATGTGAGGTTATGGGAAGTCATCTTTCGGGCTTGCTCTATTCAGATCCCGGTAATCAACACACATACGCACCTTGCCATCCTTCTTAGGTACGAGTACAATGTTAGCAACCCACGGCGGGTAACTAGTTACAGCAAGAAAACCGGCGTCCCACTGCTTTTGTACTTCTTCTTTGATTTTCATGGCCATGTCTGGGCGAGTACGACGCACCTTTTGTTTGACTAGAGGAAAATCTTCTTTCAATGGCAATCTGTGCATGACAATATATATATCCAGACCCGACATATCTTGATAAGACCAGGCGAAGACGTCAACATACTCTCGAAGCATACTGATAAGTTGTTCTTTTACTGGAGCTTGCAGACTGGCCCCAATCTTCACCTCTTTTACATCTTCCTCGGTACCAAGATTGACAGTTTCAACTTCCTCCTAATGAGGAGCAATCACTTTTTCCTCTTGTCTCAATAACCTGGCTAGCTCTTTAGGCAAATCATAGTCTTCATCAACCCCTTCATCTGCTTGATTAATCGGATTGTCGAAGCCATACGAGGTCATAGCAGTGTCGTTGTCGGTGCAATATAGAAGGCTATCTCTGCAAGGGTTGAGATTTGTTCATTTTAGTGATTGGTTTTATCTTATTTAGAAAAAGTGAATGAAGTTTATTAAGAAAAACATTGCCATTTATTGTTTTGTGCGAAAATAACAAAAATGAAAAGACAGTGAGCGAAAAAGATTGTTTGCAAAATGATGTCCATTGTCCATTAATATTTAATTTTCACAAAATACATATGGCCCTATTACAAAATGAGTCCTGACACCTTGGGAAAGATGCAGGACTTGATGCATACTTAAACAGGAAATAATAATTACTCTGCAGCATTAACCCTTATAATTTCCTGGGAAGACCAGTTGAGGACTTGTTGGCCTGGGGCTCTTGAACGGATCCAGCTTTCCAGGTTGTAGTCGCTTTCAGCCTCATCTTCCACATTGTTGATAGCATCTGGGGTCAACATTCCTCCACTTATGAACTTGAGAGCTTCAACAGTCTCTTCTTGGACCTGTCGGGATGGTCTGTAACCCAAACCGAATTTGTCTTCTTTCATCTCCACCTTCAGCAGCTTTCCCCAGCCTTGGGCATTCCCTTCTTCCACAAACTTCCGAGCCTGTTTGTAAGAAACAATTGAAGTACCCAACACTTCAGCTGTTGCTTCATTGACATTAAGAGCTTCAAAACCCTGACTCATTGTTTCATGGATCTCCCCATCCATCTCAATGTACTTATACATAGCCAGGTGACTGACAAAGATGTCTTCTTCTCCACAAATGGTAATAATTTGGCCTTCCCACTCATATTTTAACTTTTGGTGAAAAAGGGTTGGGGTTACTGCGCCGACGGCGTGGATCTAGGGTCGACCCAACAAACAGTTGTAGGCAGGCTGAATGTCCATCACATAGAAGGTAGTTTTGAAAGCTTGTGGGCCAATTACCATAGGCAACTCAACTTCTCCAAGAACCGATCTCTTAGAACCATCGAAGGCTCTCACAACTAGGTTACTCGGGCGGAGTGCAAGACCATCATACTCCAACTTGACCAAGGCTTTCTTTGGAAGGACATTGAGAGATGACCCAATGTCAACCAAGACATGAGAAAGTAAAGCACCTTTACATTCTAAGGTGATATGTAAAGCCTTGTGTGATTACGGCCCTCCGTAGTTAGATCAGCATCAGTAAAACCTAGTCCATGACTAGTATTAACATTTGAAACCACTATCTCTAGCTGATTAACTGTAATCTCCTCAGGCACGTAAGCTACGTGCAGGACTTTGAGAAGTGTGTTCCTGTGAGCTTCGGAACACATGAGTAACGATAGTATGGAGATCATGGAGGGTGTCTGGTGAAGCTGATCCACAACCCTGTAGTCACTCTTCTTAATAATCCTGATGAACTCATCTACATCCTGATCAAAGGATGTCCTCTGAGTTTCCTTGGCAATTGGTTCTTCAGGCACCACACTCTTGCCTTTTGCTTTGGCAGCAGCTTCTGCTTCAACATTAACTCTCGGAACCTGTGAAGCAAAGAGACGTCCGCTTCGAGTGAAGCCTCCGCCTCCCCCGACATTATCAATCTGTGGTGTAGAAGTTGCAGAATCAAGAATGACTTTCTTTCCATTGCAATATAGATATGAGCCGTAATGCCAAGGCACGACACTGCTGCTGTCATATGGAACTGGTCCAGGTACCGTGATGGTTACCGGATTGATTGCTACGGAAGAAGGAGTTGTGACAGTTTGTGGATCATAATAGATTGTGACAGGAGGTCTGATCAAAGATGGTGTAGGTGTAGGAAGTTGTTTATGTTGATGTTGTTGAAAGTTGTTGAAAGAATCCGGGACATGAACTGTTGTCGGATCATAGTAAATGGTGACCGTTGAGATATCGTCATTGATGGTTGTTGTTGTTGTAGTAGACTCTGTTGGAATGATGTTTGCTGATGTTGTAGGAGATACCTTTGAAATGGTGTTTGCTGATGTTGTAGGAGAGATGTTTGCTGGAGTTGTAGGAGTTGGAACCGTTGAAGTGATCTGTAGGATGCCTTCTTTGATAAGAATGCTAATACCATTCTTCAGGTTTGCACAACCATTGGCAGAAATCTTGCAAGCTTCACAATGGGCCTCACAACCCGGAAACACTTGGCACTTCAATAGCTGAGCTTTAACTTCGGCCAGTGGTGTTTGAATACTTGCAATGTCATCAATCAGAATTGTTGGTTGGTCTTCTTCAGTAGCATTAATCCTTGGTCCACCATGATTCGGTATTGGATTCTTTGTGACATTCAGTGGAGGTGCAAAATTCAAAGCTTTGGAATCAAATAAGTCCTGAACTTTCATGTACAAGGCCCTGCATTTCTCTGTTGTATGGCCAGGTGCATTGGAGTGGAAGGCACATCTGGCGTTGAACAATCATAGTTCCTCAGAAGATTCAAAGGATCTGGTGGAGTCAAGGTTCTCAATTCAATCAAGTTGAGCTTCAATAACTGTGGAAGTAGAGCTGCATAGGGCATCGGGATGGGATCGATAACCCTATTGATTTATGAAGTCCTTTGCTGGAACGGACGTTGTTGTTGATTGTTGTCGTTGTAAGATCTTTGCTGTTGAGGAAACTGTTGTTGCTGTGGGAAGTGTTGTTGTTGATGATACTGTTGTTGTTGAGGTGCTGGAGTAGGGATGGTGACAACAGCTACTGATCTTGGAATGTATTGGGGCCTACCTCTGCCCATATGCATTGAGTTGGTTTCACCTGTCCTACGAGGTCCTGAGAAGGGTTTCCTTGCATTACTGGAGCTAGCACCATTGTCCGAGATCTTTCCCATCTTCAAAAGACTTTCAATTCTCTCCCCAGCTATAACCACATCAGCAAAACTGGTAGAAGAGAAAGCAGCAAGCCGATCAATGTAGGTTCCTTGCAAGGTATTCATAAACATGTCAGCCATTTCCCTTTCAGACATAGGTGGCTGGACAGCAGCAGCAAGTTGTCTCCACCTTTGGGCATATTCCCGTAAACTTTCTCTTGAGGATTGAGACATACCCATTAACAATGTCATGTTGGGTGCCATATCCAGGTTGTACTGATATTGGTGTATAAAGGCCTCGGCTAGGTCCTTCCAGTTTCTGACAATAGCCCTTGACAGGTGAGAATACCACTCCCTGGATGCCTCGGTTAAACTGTCTTCAAAGTAGAACATCCACAGTTTCTCATCCATGGTATAAGCTTTAAATCTCCCCAGAAAAGATTGAAGATGGGTACGAGGACAGGAGGTACCGTTGTACTTCTCAAAAGACTTGTGAGGAATCCTGACTCCTTCTACCAAACCCATATCCATCACATCAAATCCCAAAGAGTTTTGTGATTCCAGGGATCTCAGCTTCTCTGATATCTCGTCCAGACGACGATCATAAACTTCATTAGCCCCAACACCTAACACTGTAAACTGCTTGTCCTGAGGATCCTCCTGCAGAACACGATCTCTAGTGTTTCTCTGGGTATTCCCAATAACATTGACTTCAGGGTTGATATGAGGTCCAAACTCTGGTGGATTTGTTTGCGGCTGATCGCGCGCGTTGTTACTTGTACCCCCGGTGCCTGCATGGTTATCCTCTGGAGTTTGCCGCTCGACTAACTCTCTTAATCTTTCCGGAGTCTGTGCTAGCCCAGTCATCAAAGCCATGAATTGATTCATCCGAGTCCTCACTACTGTCCTTACATCAGTCATCTGAGTCCTCACATTTGTCAGTTCTTGCTAAAGTTGATCCATCTGTAAGCTCGGAAGGTTGTTTCTGGTCGGATTTCGGTGGATGCGGTGGACGGGAAAGACTCTCCTATGAGCAATATTTCCTGAAACACACAACAAAGTGAGAAAACAACAACAAAAACACTTGCAAAACAAAGAGAATGAAGTTAGCATGCAATGCAGTATGTCTATTTGTCTTCAGAGGGTATCCTGGTTTGGTTCTTTGGTTTTGACCTTCCAGACCTCTGGGAATGATGAGGATGCTGAAGTGAACGAAGTCCAAGAGAAAATCCAGATAACACATAAACCATAACATTACAAAATGCCAAAATACATAGTTTATGATTACAACAAGTTCCCATGGTGGTTCAGAATACAATCAAGTCAAGAATACAAACAAAATCACCATGGAGAATTAAAGTACAACCAAAATAAAATACAAGTAAAAGAGAAATCAAACATCCAGCCCAAATTCATCCTCCTTGACTTCTTTCAGGAGAGAATCAGTCACTGGTCCAACTGGATGCTCTGTGATGGTCCTGATAAGAAGGTTCCTAGTTGCAATGGCGTTTGTCAACTTCTGGTACTTGTCTTGTTCTTTTGATCTCTTCAACCCCGCCCTGAGTTTTAGCTCAGAGATTTCCTTATGTGCTGCTAACAGGGCTTCCTGACTCTTCTTCTCATTGGCTTCCAGCTGCTCTATCTTAGCCTGTGTCTTCTGATCTTCTTGCAAACGAGCTTTAGTGATCCTGATCCATCTAGCCTGACTCTCTTCTAGATAGTGCTCAGCTCTGGCTTTCTGAATCCTGGCTTCTTTGCAAGCATTCTTCAATACCAGTTCTCCCGCTCGGGCTTTTCTGATGAAGTCCTCTGTTTTCTCTATCTTAGTTATATGCTCGATTTAGAGCTTCTCTAACCTTGCATTGTCCAGACGACTGTCATTCCTTTCCCAAAGGGTTTTCTTCAGAGTTTCAGAAAGCTGGGCATTCTTATCTTTTAGCTTCTCAAATTCCTCCAGACTTACTATGGCTACAGGCTCTATTGTTGATGGCATTGGTACATCCTCTAGGGTGAATGGCATACGAGTGATCTGTCCTCTGTTGCACGACCATTAAATGTACTGAGCTGAAGCTATGTTGTTACACTTACCCAGTATAACAGTCCATTTAGTTTGTATGTTGTCCCAAGCCCAGGTTGCTTGTTGGATGGTGGCATGATTGTTCTGAAAGGCACAATAAAGAGACTCTGCTAAGTCCTGCTCCTTTGGTGGATGTACCAGGGCATACCCTAACTGTCTCTTGAAAAACAAAGGATTGTAATTGATGCAACCCTTTACTCCAATAAGTGGCACATTAGGATATTGTCCACAACTTGTAATTATGTCCCTACCCTTGGTGTTCTGAGTACACCACCTGATGTCTTTTGAAGTAAGGGAAATCATCCTCTTAGCCCAATTCCTTGACTGATGTGGATTCAGGAAAGCTTCCGTCTTCGACATATGTCTCATCAACCAACAGTAGAAAAGAGGTGCACAACATCTGACTAGTCTCCCTCTCTGCTTCTCATTCCTCTGATGAACTGAGTAATAGAAATCTCCCAACAAGGTAGGTAAAAGATTCCTAAGCATGAAGATGTGGATGGCATTCTTGCTTATAAATTTAGACTCGTCTACAAACAAGATGATACCATATATACTAAGAGCCAGGAGAGCACAAACAATTTCCCACTTTCCTGTTGCAGCATGACTCGTAGCCTGAGTGATTAAGAAGTCCAGATGAAGGCCTGGGATTCCATCCTTGGTGGTCATATGCTAATCAATGATGGTGGCTTCGAAATGTAATCCCTTGGCTATGTCTTCATTCTTAGGAGTAGTCATCTTAGGGTTGAAAGGAACTCCTTTTCTAATAGGGACACACAACAACATATAATACTCTTCCAATAGAGGACCTATCTGAAATTCTGGAAAAATGAAACATCGGAGAGGAGGGTCATAAAACTGAAGGTAAGTGTGAATCATGCTCCTCTATGATGTGTCTAAGTCCATGATCATGCCCAGAATACCACCATAATGTTCTCTGAATAAGGGGACATGATCAGGAGTGATAAGAGACTGTATCTGTCTGATGCCTGCTAGAGGGTACTCAAAGAAATGGTATGTGATGTTGCTCTTCCTGGTTGAATCCATACTGACAATGGGTGTTGATGAAGATAACTGGAGAAGATAGCTGAAGTAGATAGCTGAAGCAGATAGCTGAAGAGGATGGCTGAAGCAGATATCTAAGCAGAAGAACAGTCAAAACCAAACCAAAGAAGATGTGGATACCCTGTAAAACAAATAGACAAATGTTAAATGATGCAGTATGATGTATGCTGAATGATATGCAAGGGTTTCTGATCAGGTGCTGGATTGTCAGCTGATTTTGGTAGGGTCTATGAGTGTTCAGAATTCCGAATGAAGGTCTGAGAACCAGTAACCAGGTGGGGGACTCAAATAAAGAGTCACTTGTCCAGGGTTTCATAGAATCATTCCAAAGTAGTGTAACCTTAAAAAAAAATCCAATAACAGGGTATGTTGAGGCCAGAGGTTCCTGCAAACCTGTAAACAACCCTACCCACTCACAGGTATTATTCTAGAACAAGGATCCTCATGTTCAGATCTATTATGAGAAGTGTAAACACTTCTAACCCGAAGGTACAGTGTTTACCCTAATCATAAAGGATCCTCCTCTAATTAACCTCAGATGCTGAAGGTCATCTAAAAAGGTCATCCAGACTTAGCAGGCTTCCCAGATATCCCTAGCACTACAGGAGATCTGTAGCACAGAGTTCTCAAGAAGAAACCCATGTCTGAAATGTGTTTTCATATTCCCGCACCAGACCAAAATGGAATGGGAAAGAATATGAATCCACTTTAATCCTATGTCTGTCACTCATGCCTTTGTGTTAGACCTTTCTCATTGGAATACCCCTCCCACCAAAGCAAACCAGCAAACCAGCACAGGATATGATAATAAAATTAAATGCATAAAGCGGTAAATGAAAGCGATAAAGTAAATGCAGTAAATAAAGCTGTACAAAAAGCAATAAATAAAGAAAAAAAAAAGCACACATAACACATAACACCCCCAGTAAACAAAATCAAACAAGTGCTAGGAGAAACCCACAAGAGAGCCAGAAGCCCTGGTTGCACAGTATCCCCAGCAGAGTCTCCAAGCTGTCGCTCCCCGAACTTTCATCCCGGTACAGACGCAAACGGTCGACGATGTTAGAGGTTGAGGTTTGATAGAGTCGCCAGCTAGGCATTTTTATCCCGAAGGAAAGGTAATGCTGCATAAACCTAGAAAGATATAGATAAGACGGTTGCGAACCAGAGAAACTGAGAAAGGGGGTTGGTTACGACCTGGGAAGGTATTAGCACCTAGATCGTCCATCATACTCGACGGGATCCACGCTTACTTGATTGTGTTTAAAAGGGGTAGTGTATATGCTGACTGTGTATGAAAATCTAGGAATGAATGTACATTGTGTCAGTGCAAAAAGAAGGGTGAGATGCTCAAGACTGAGGCTTAGAAAAGAAAGCTGAAAGAGGGGGATGACAAAGAGACTTTTGTTCGATAACCGTTAAGTTATGCCTACGTAGCCTCTCGTGCAATGAGGAAGTCAGAACACCGTAGTTCGACTCAAAGAGACTGAATGATTTTGCTGTGAACTGCTTACTTGCCTATGCTCAAGTGTGTGACTCGTCTGGCTCGAGTGCTAACTGTCTTGCATTAGACGGGAGAAGCGAGTTCTCGTTTATAGAATGAGTGTGATGAGAAAATAATCCCGGAGGAGACGTTTATTGTTTGTTTTTTGTGTTTTCAGTTTTTTTTATTGTTTTTGGTGTTTTGCATAGGATAATGAGCTTAAGCCTAAATCAAAGGTTGTAAACTCATTATATCCTCCCTGATTAGGGATAATGAGCCTACTTAAGTTTGAGATAAGAATCTCAACTTAATTACCATGATGATATAGGATTAAAATCATTAACCCACTTGTGATTATTTAGTGTTTTTTGGGTTTTTGTTTAGTGTTAAGTAATGAGTTTAATCTCTAATCAAGGATTAGTGAACTCATTACACCATCCTAAGAGAAGGATGATAGATGAGAACACTTAAGCTGAGGAAGACTCCTCAACTTAATCCATGGTTAGGGACTAAAATCATTAGATAACAAGCCTTTATTAAGTGGATTTTAATTAAAGGTGAGATTAAGAAGTGGATTTCATGTTTGTAAGACTAGCTTGAGGGGGACTTGTCCATTGAACACTTGGGTTAGTCCCTCTTAACCATAAGGAAGAGATGTAACCCTAATATAAGGCCCAAGTTACAAGCTTAAGTCTTAATAGTTATTAGGTGTTTTAATTAAAAGGTGTAAACAAATTAAAGGTTTAACACTAAGGATTAAATTTATACACTCCATTCTAAGATAAGGATGCATGCATAACCCTAATTCAAAGTCCTAAAACTTTAAGTGTTTAGCCTTGATTATGAGATGAGAAGAGAGACTCAAGGAGACTCAAAGGTAAAAGACTAGGGGAGACTATGTACAACCCTAAAAATTATCATGCTTGGATGTTCCTATGGTTTGTGAGGCTTAAAGAAAGATCTTCAGAAGGCCACCAAGGAATAAGAAGCAGATGAAAAGTGAAGAGAAAGGAGAATAGGTTACTTACTTCCTGGAGAAGTTAAGTAACCTAAAAGAAAGAGATAGGAGAAAAGGAGCACATGTGAAACAATTTCACTTCAAAGATAAGTAAATATGCACATGAAGAGATGAGAAGAGGTGGGATGTGGAGGCAAATCCACATCCCAAACAACTTACCATAAGCCCCTGAAATGTTAGTGTGAATGCATAAGGAAAGAAATGAAATGCAACAACTAATGATGCAATGACCAAGACCAGAAGCAATCATGCAATGTAAATTTGTTATGAGATGATGCAAATTCATATATGATGCATATGAATGATCATACATAAGATGAGATGCAAAGGAAGCATGTTAGAAGCTTGAAAACACATGGATAAACATGAAATGTAATGAATGCAAAGCATACCAAATGAATGAAGAAATGATCAAGAAATGTTCATACATGTTCTAAGATGTCTAATATGACATACAAATTCTTGGAATGGCATGGAAAGTTCATGTGATTGAGATATGCAAAGATGAATGCAAATGAACATGAGAAATTAGGGTTTTATGAATGTATGAGATGCACATGATCAAAACAGAAGCATGCATCATGATAAAAATTTGAAAATGAAATCAAACAACACCTAAACACACACAAGATCACTCCCCAAAGATGGAGGTCAAAAGCTAAACCTAAAGGAAGTTATGAATTTTCTAAGTTAACTAGGGTTTTTGGGTGGTTCTTCATGAAAAATACCAAACAATTTGAAAATGCTATGCAAAATTATGAATTAAATAACCTAGATACTAGATGCAAAGTATGAAACAATGTAAAAAGAAACAAATGCAAACTCATCATGGTTGATCAGAAATGAGTTTTTCAAGTTAGGGTTAGAAAATGTGAATTTTATGAACCCTAATTCAAAGAAAATTGTGAAAACATGATCAAACCTAAAAAGAAATTTGTGTGATGGGTTTGTAAATTGTTCTAAATGCCTAAGAATGCTTCATGATTTTTTTTGTGATTTTTAGATACCTAAATGTATTTTTAATTAATTAAAATCAATTAATTAATTAAATAAAACATTTAAATTATTTAAAAATAAATTTTTAATGAAAAAATTAAAAATAATTTGTTTTGAGTTTAGAAAAATATTTGAAATGAAAATGCAGAAAATGGTGATTTTAAAAATATTTTTACTATTTTAAATAAATATGTAAATTAAAATGTAAAGAAAATAAAATAAAAATAAAAGTAATGCAAATGAGTGGATCATATTGGATATTGAGGGATCCTAAGGCTGAGATGTGAAGTCCACGTGACTTGGGATATGACAGATCAAAGGCTGTGGTTCAAACTCCCATCTCGCTCGTGATCGTGTGGCCAAAATTCAAACTGAGTTAAATAACTTAATTATATTAATTAATTATGAATTAGGGTTAAGTGAAGCATCTGGACCGCTCGTGCGTGTAATTAAACAGATCCAAGGGTGGAGATTAAACTTGGAGAATTAATTATGGATTAGGGCTAAACAAACTCAGGCGACCGGAGAAGAGCTCTGGTCGTCTTCTCCGGCAGCTCTCTCACCCTAACTCTCTCCACGGGCCATGAAAACGCATCAAACTCTCCAGAATCAAACATTAAACATCACTAAACACAAATCCAGCAACAAAAACAATTTATTTTTCACATACAAAGAGAATCGAATCAAACAAGTTTTACGGGCAAAATTTCAGAAGCTTCATACACACTCAGTTTCCAACCATTTTCAAAAGTAAAGACATCACAATGATCATGGAGGCATATAGAATCATATTACAACAAAAGAAATGAGTTCTGGAAAAATTGTTCTAAGGAGCTACCTGTGCTGAAGCTTTTCCACTTTGAGCTTTCTGGCCTCCTCTCTTGTGCAAAACCACTCCAATGGATCCCCTTGTGCTTCTGAAAGGCTTAGATGGAGCTTATATGAGCTGGTTTGAGAGTTTCAGTTCTGCTAAGGCAAAAATCGTGTTTGTGATTCAGTGCCTTTTAAGCCATTGTGAAGGTTGGTTTATGATCCTTGAGTGATTTTGAGATGAATGGTGCAAAGAGTTTTGAGTTTTGTTGGTTGTGTGATGAAATTCGAAGACTTGAAGGTTTTGCAAGTTTTTGGCAATCTAATTGTGTGAGATGGTTTCAGGCTTGAATGTTCTGTTCTTTTGAGTCCTTAGGGTTTGTATAAGATGTTGTGATTGGTCAGAGAGTGGGTGGGGGCACAACTTGATGGGTATGGGTGTATTTGCAAAAAGTCAATATTTTTGTCATAGAAGGCATGGCTGTGGTCAGAGGTGATTTCAAGGGTGGTTCTGCCTCAGCTAGCTTCAAGGAGGTCCCTTGGATTGAATTTGATGAGCTGTGACACTTGATTCATGAGAATGCATAGCTTTTGCATTTTTGCCTCTTTGAAAATTTTGTGAAAATGATCCATGGAAACTTGTAATCCAAGGCATAAATTTGGTCTTGCAATGTTGAATTATCATGTTATGATGCTTAGAAGTGGATTAGAGGTCATTAGAAGTCTTAAAACTTGGTTTTGCAAAAATCCCTCTTTGGCACATACTTGAAAATTATAAGAATTTTCTCAACTTTGAAACATCATATCATGAGTTTTAGGATGAATCAAGAGGAGTTCTTGTACTTTTTGAAAATGGGAAGATCCAATCTACAACTTTCATGTTTGAAGATTTTTCATTTGAAGCCTTTTTGATCAAGAAAGAGGAGGTTGAAAATCTTTCCCAAAATGGAAAGTTTTCATTACAAGTCATGTCCAAAAATGGAAAGTTTGCAAATGGCTTGAAATTCTTCAATCTTGTGAAATTATAACCACTTCTAAGATCAAATAAATATCATAGAACCTCAAAATGATGAAGATGACCCTTTATTACCATTGGTGGTGGCCCCAGATGGCCTGATTCTGACTTTTCTTGCACAACAAGTTACCAGTTGATCGAATGCCTTCCACAGTGAATTTTCTCATCAAATTTGGTACACATGCTCATTATAACATATTAATACCAATTGAATAAAGAATGACCAAAAAATTTGAGATTAAGGGCCTCAAACCCAAAACCCTAATTTTAGGTTACCTGTGTAGAAACTGCTCAGTCTGTTTGAACACCTTTGCAATGCTTTGTGACCTCTTGACTTTTAAGAACCCTGGGGAGCATATTATGATCATAGAACACACATGGACCCTCTTTGCATGCTTCAAGGCCTTTGAGATGGCTCATATCACTTCTTTGGGTTCTCCTGATCACAAACCCTATTTGTGCAACTTATGCAGTGATTTGATGAAGTTGAATATGCAATGGGAGATGGTATGCTTATGAAAATGCAATATGGAAGATCACAAGCCATGGTGTGAGAAAAAGAGAGGGAAATTTTGTGGTGTTTACAATGCCTCCACACCTTTAGAGTAAAAACCACGGCCTCTAGTTCCAAATCATGAGTCAAATAATTCTTCTCATGGAATTTTAATTGTCGAGAAGCATATGCCACAACCTGACTTTCTTGCATAAGAACACCTCCTAACCCCATCTTAGAAGCATCGCAAAACACTTCATAATATTTATCAGGATCGGGAATAACAAACACCAGATCAGTAGTTAATCTTTCTTTTAAATACCTGAAACTTTGCTCACAACCATAATCCCATTCGTAAGCAAAATCATTTCTAGTAAGCTTAGTCAATGGCAATGCCAACTGAGAAAAACCTTTAATGAACCTTCTGTAGTAACTAGCCAAGCCTAAGAAACTTCTCACTTCCGAAGCATTCCTCGGTCTCTCCCAATTAATCACAGCTTCAATCTTTGAAGGATCCACCTCTACACCTCCCTGAGATATAACATGTCCAAGAAACTTAACTTTCGACATCCAAAACTCACACTTACTAAACTTAGCAAAAAGTTGCTTCTCTTGTAGTATCGTTAGAACAATTATTAGGTGTTCTCTGTGCTCTTGGGGAGTACGAGAATAAATAAGAATGTCATCAATAAAGATCATTACAAACTGATCCTAGTAAGCTTGAAATGTTCGGTTCATGTAGTCCATGAAGACAGCGGGAGCCTTCGTCATACCGAAAGGCATCACTAGGAATTTGTAATGACCGTAACGGGTTCGGAACACGGTCTTTTGCACATCTGAACTCTTCACACGAATTTGGTGATAACCCGATCTCAAATCAATCTTCGAGAACACACAAGCTCCTTTCAATTGATCTAAGAGATCGTCTATCCTCGACAAGGGATACTTATTCTTGATAGTAACTGTTGCACCCCAAAATTTGCCCTCACAAGATAAGACTTTGTGTACAAATAGGTTCACAAGGTTCACAAGACATCCCACAAGGTTCACAAGATTCACAATTAATCAGAAAGTTTGACAAATCCCTCAGACATTGCATCCTCCTAAGCAATGCATCCTAAACTAGGGTTTTGACTTTAATCAGGCTAAATGGACTTCCAAGACTTCAAGTGAGCTTCATAACATCTTATATGTGTTTAAGAATCCCCATGACAAGTTTCAAGACTTTTCTCAAAGGTTTGCTCAGTCAGATGATCAGATAAGTCAAAATCAGTCAAAGCAGTTAAAAAGTCAAACTGAGGTCAACTGTGGTCAAACCAAGGTCAAACTTCATGATTTTTTGCCAACATCAAGTATATGAAGTAAAATTCATCATTTTATCAAGGGTTGATCATGATTCATCAAGGAGATTTCAGATCATCAAGAATCAGGAGTTTCTAAATTAGGGTTTCCTCAAGAAAAGTCAACTTAACTTTGACCAGCCATAACTTTCACATGCTTCATCAAATTTTTCCCATCCAAATCTCATTTTGAAGGAAATTGAATTCTCTACAACTTTGTGTCTCACAAGCCAAGCCCAAAAATGCTTCATTTGGAAGGTATGAGCTAAGACATTATAGGTCCTTTTAAAAGTCAACAAAAAGTCAACAACTTCAAAAGAGCATAATTTGAGAATGGTAAAAGATATGGACATGAAACCAATGGGGTTAGTTAGAGGTCTCTTTAAGCTTTCCAAAATGTCCAAGAAAACCCTCATAGCATTAAAATTGAAGGATTTGTGCCCTTGCAAAGTTGGGAAATTTTTGGGAGGTTTATGAAGCAAATAGGGCCTTAAAACCAAATTCCTTCAAATGGGCTTGCAATTTTGTGATCCAAACTTTAACATGACATCATGCACAACCCAATTCTCATTTATTCAGATTTTTATTATTTTTATTTTATTTATTTTGATTTTATTCATTTAAAACCATTTTAAATCAAAATAAAATATATAAATCAAATATTTGGATGAGATATTGCTTCTAGAAAATCATAAATATTGCTTGGATCAGATTGATATGCAAATTATGATGATAGTCTTAAAATAGCAAGGTTGGATCAAAAGATATTCAAGTTTTAAAGCATGATCTTTCCCAATCTCAATTATCCAAAAAGTCCAAATAAACCTACAATATTTTGACCTAATAGCATTCATATATATACAAGGAAGAGATCACAATGCAGGGACACGAAAATTGCAGCCTCTAAGACATATTTCAAACTTCACAAAAAGCACCAAAATTCAATTTTTCGGTTTCCATATTAGAGGAGGTTTCAAGGTATTTTAAGAACATCACAAGCTTCCTTAAGCTTCCCTGAATCGAAACCAATCCTCACATGCCTTTGAATCATGTCATAATGCATAACCCGAAGCATATATGTTCTTGATGTATTTTTCTTCGATTCATTGAATTTGCTTGTTTATATTGAATTTTGGCTATGTATTAATGTTTGTTGTTGTTCATAGATGGTTTCTGGATTGTTTGTGAAGAACCATGGCCGAATCATGAAAACACCATACTTAGGGTTTAAAGCTTCAAATTAGGGTTCTTTGATTCACCTAATATAAATGACTTTTGATGGCATAATTGAATTGTACAGGTCACAAGGAGTCTAAGGATGTCTTTAATTTGATGTAATTGTACTGGTTGTGTATGGTTTGAAAAACGCAGGTTTTGTACGCATGAAGATTCGCAGGAAATTTCCCAACAAATTTCGCAGGAAAACCTGCGAAATTCCAAGGAAGAAGATGAAGTCAGGGCGCCAAAATTCATATTCAAAATTTGTTATAATATTTTATGATGCGTTGTTGGTATTATATCAGAACAGGTTTCTAGCTCAGTTGGTATGTGCGTTTGTTAATGGATGGATGGTCCTGGGTTCGAATCCCCCAGGCCCTTTTTGCTTTGTTGTTTTTTATTTGATTTTTCCAGGATACACACAAAAGAGTATGAAGGCCGTATGTTGACACCAAACGCACGCTGGCCTAGTGGATGGCATGCTAGTCTTGGAGGATGTAATGCCTAGGGCCTGGGTTCGAATCCCAGCCCCAGGTAAGTTCTTTTTCCTATTTTTTTCATTTATTTTGATTTTTGTTTATAATTTAATTAATTTAATAAATAAATGTTAAAAATAAAAAATGTTTATTATTGTTTTCTTGTATAATTTCAAATTCATATTTTTTAAAATTCAACTTTAGTCTTAAAATTACTTAATATTTATTTTTTGTATTAATATTATATATTTTATATAAATAATTTAATTATGTTTATATTAAATATTTAACCCTAAAAAATTTATATGTAAAAACCTAATTATTTTTATAAACCCTAATTCACTTCATAAACCCTAATTATTTTATAAATATTAATATATTTGTATATAAATTCTAATTATGTCTATTTATTTTTATAATTTGTTTATATTATTATTATACATAGTTTTATATAAATAATGTAAATAGTTTAATTAATTAATTAACCCTAACTTATTTTTCTAAATAATTAAAAAACCCTAATTTTATCTTATGAATATAATTTATTATTATTTTATATGCTTATTTAAATAATAATTAGATGTTTTTATAATATGTATATAAAATTAAATAATTAGACTATTAATCATATTTTATTAATATATAATATTTATTATTTATTTCTCTTATTAAAAATCTTAAAAAATAATTATTTATTTAAAATTGAACTTTTAATTCATTATTATATTATTATGCTAATTTTTTCTCTTATATTTATTTTGTTTATTACTAACCCCTTTATTTATTTATTTATTATGTGATTATTTATTTAATTTATTTTTATTATTATTATTATTATGTAATTGTGCCATTTATGTAATAGTCGTAGTATTATTTTTATTATTTATTTAAATTGCCATGGTTAGTAAAATAGGGAGTGTAAAACATGTTTTGTATTTAAAATTGAATTTTAGATCATTAAATCTCAAGACAAATATTTGAATTGGTACACTCACACACGTAAGTCGATCTTGGATCGCCATCTCACTTCTTAAGGGTTACCTCTCAAGTTGCCTAAACAAAAGGTCAAGTAAGGTGTAAAGCAAAGTCCCTTCTCTCATATCATCTAGTCCCTTAACAGATAAAAAGATCAAGTCCCTTCGTGGCTGCCTTCGTAATGATCTTGTCCCTTTAGAATAAAGATGATAAGTCCCTTCGAATTGCTTATACACCTTACAGTTGCCTAAATAACAGTTGTCCCTCCACTTGTCCCTCATACATCCAAGGTAATGACTACCTATTCCTTAATAATAGGGATAGTCTTACCATTGAAAGAACATTTAAGAACAAAAAATATTCAATTTAGGGTAGGTTCCTCTTAAGTACTTGCTCACTTTACATCAAATTACTTCATAACACTTCACATTTTCAAACAATTTTCAAAACAAAGTCTTTATATATATCCATACAAGGATCATTATAAAGTCCTTAAGAAAATTTCTAAACACACACTACACTTCTCAAAAACATTTTAAAGTGAGCTAAGTAACTAAGAGCCCATGGATAACCATGGATGTAAAGGGTGCTAACACCTTCCCTTTACATAACCTACCCCCCGAACCCAAAAATCTTTTAAGGTCTTTCCTATTCTTTTATGCCCTCTCCTTTGGATAAAATAAAAGTCGGTGGCGACTCTTGCTATCCGCAACATTTAACTAAAGTCAGTTCTCCCACCGTGTTACAGAACTGGCGACTCTGCTGGGGAGTTACTAATATTAAAGAGGGGTACCCTTAGGAATTAGATCACTTTAAATTTGTTTTCTTTGTTTGCTTTACTTTACTTGTTGGGGATCTTATGTGTGAAAGATCCTAACCCGGATCTAGTGTACCTTAGGTAAATGGCAATAGACCAAGGAAACTGTACGGCGTATACCGATATGGTTGATCTGGTGGCCATAGTTAGTGTGACTTCTTGGTTGGTGCTTATGTTCCTTAAGTTAAGTTGAGGATAATATGAGGCTGCCATATGTTGTCAATACACTAACTAACTTTTAGAACCCTAGTTATCCCATCTTGGCCTTTAGAAAAGTAGTGAGATAACCGGCTTTGGTGAAGACTGAAGTTGGTTGATACTCGATACTACGCTCATTGAGATCCTAAACTTGGAGGGTTTTGGTTGGCAAGTAAGTTGCCTACTGAACAACCACCCTTGTGAAGGATCAATGATATTGAGATCCCTTAGAACCTGGTTACTTTATAGGATAGGATGAACCATCTAAACTTCAGGGGAGGGTACTTGCCTTTAAACCTCATGCAAGCCTTCAAACCTAGGGTTGTTGTGTGACTTGTTTGTGTGTGCCACATGTTTGTGATTGAGCATAACATCATAGCATCATCATGCATCATGAGCATAGCATTTTCACTAACCATTTCAAGGACCAAAGGATTTATCTTTGTTCTTTGTTGCAGGTCATGGCTTCTGCTCGTAGGAATACTATCAGGATCAACTTTGTAGGGATACCTGCCAAACTCAAGGAGTTGGTTTCTCAAGTGTCTGAAAACTCCCAGTTCATCAAAAGACATGGTTACTTAATGGATCTAGTCATTTCAGGATTCAATGAAGACATGATGAGTGTTCTGTTTTAGTTCTTTGATCCTAAGCCCCATTGCTTCACATTCCCCGACTATCAACTAGTTCCTACAATGGAAGAGTTCTCCAAACTTCTGGGTATACCTGTACTTGATCAGAAACCATTCACAGGCTTGGAAAAAGAGCCTAAACCTGAGGTTATTGCTGCAGCTCTACATCTGAAGAAGTCAGACATTGTTCTAGAAACGAGAAGCGGAGTTAAGGGTATTCTTGCTAAGGTGTTGATAGAGAAGGCTCAAGTGTTCTTGAAGGATATGAGCTATGATGCTTTTGAGGAGATCTTAGCCTTGTTGATTTATGGCTTAGTGTTGTTTCCCAATCCTGATCAGTTCATAGACATTCATGCCATCAACATATTCCTGAGTCACAATCCAGTGCCTACATTTCTTGGAGACATCCTACATTCTCTTTATACTCGTACTACAAGGGCAAGAGGAACTCTGATGTGTTGCATACCTTTGCTATCTAGGTGGTTTATTTCTCACCTTCCTCGCTCAGTGATGAAGAATGAACAAGGGTTCAGGTGGTCCAAGAGGATTATGTCACTCTCTCATTCAGATATCCATTGGTGCTCCAGATCTATGGAGAATGTCGCTATCATTGACCGTTGTGGGGAGTTTCCTAATGTGCCACTTCTAGGCATAAGAGGAGGCATTACTTACAACCCTTCATTAGCTTTACAACAGTTTGGTTACGCTCGGAGTGATGGTCCTCATGACATGTTGATTCAAGGTATTGTGTTTGACTACGACAACGATCTTCAAGGTTACCGTCAAAGGTTCATACGAGCATGGGGAAAGTGAACAAGGTTGACAGCAAGACTCTGGAGCCTAAGTACACTATTCCTATGGAAGCTTACCTCAGATGGGTGCGATCTCGTGCTCAGACTCTCATGATGCCATATCCAGCTATCCTGCTAGTTACTATGGAGCCTGTTGCTGAAAGAGATACCTCTTATACCATCCTTCACCCAGACATGCCCACTGACATGGAAGACTTACAGAGATCCTGGATCCAGTTGAAAGAGCAAAGGGATACTTTTGAGACTCATTACAAAGCAAGTCAAGAAAGAATCCTGGAGCTGACAAAGCAACTTCACGAGGAGCGGAATCTCAACTCATACCTCAACACAAAGAGGAAACGTCCATGGGAGACTTAAAACCCCATCTTTTGTATTTATTTCATTTTGTAAGCCCCAAGGGGCAAACAAATTTATTACTAATAAAAGCTTACTTTCTTGATTGTTTAAGCAAATTTAAATCCTGCGGTCCTTGAAAACATTGCATACACATTTATACACCATATCATTGCATCACAGGTTTCTTGTGCACAGGTTTCTTATCTTCTCGCTGTTTATTTCAGCAATGGCTCTTGAACAAACAGTCAAAGATCTCCAGGCACAAAATGCACAGTTCCAAGAGCTGATCCTGAACTTGTCCAAGGGGCAGGATGAATTGAAGACACTGCTGGCCAATAAGACTAAGAAGACTAGAAGGTCAGGAGGCCTGATCAACATGGGGAGAAGGTTCAGAGGTCCTGTCAAGACCAAAGAACAGGTTGAAGATTATGAGTCTGAAGAGTCTGAGAAAGAGGGAGGCAGTCTCCATAATACAATGGGGGATTCTGATTCTGAAGCTAACTACTATCATGAGCCTAATGAAGATAAGTTCAAAATGCTGGTGGATAGAATGGATGCTATGGAATTGCAAAAGTCTTCCGGGCTGGATTTTGAAGACCTGAGTTTGATATCTGGGGTGGTCATACCCATTGGTTTCAAGGTTCCTACTTTTGTAGTGTATGATGGTGTTTCTTGTCCCAAGCTGCATTTGAGGTCTTATGTCCGGAGAATCCAACCCCATACTGCTGATAAGAAGTTGTGGATCCATTTCTTCCAAGAGAGGTTATCTGGAGCTCAATTGGAATGGTACTATCAGTTGGAGAGTGTTAACATCTGTGATTGGAATGATCTTGCTGAAGCCTTTTACAAGCAATATCAATACAATGCTGACCTAGCTCCTACCCGCATGCAACTACAAAGCATGTCTATGGGTGCTAAAGAAAATTTCAAGGAGTATGCCCAGAAGTGGAGAGATTTGGCTGGTAGAGTGCAACCCCCTCTAACTGACAGGGAGTTAGTGGATATGTTCATGTGTACGTTGAATGGTCCTTTTTACAGTCATCTTATTGGAAGCTCATCATCTGGCTTCACTGAGTTGATAATGACAGGAGAGCGCGTAGAAAGTGGTATAAGGAGTGGCAAGATCCAAGTGGGTGCTTCTTCATCCAGTACTACCAAGAAGCCCCCTAGTGGGAAGAAAGAGTCGAATGTTGTTTATGGTCAATCTGATCGTAGTAGGAGGCATCAATCTGTGAGTGCAGTTCACATCTCCAATCCAACTCCTGCAACACCAGAGCCACCACAGAGCAATCAACAAAGGCCTAGAAGGCAGTTCACTAAGCTCAACATGTCACTGGCCCAAGCCTTGCAACACTTGTTGAAGGGTGAACTTATCACTTTGAGGGACCCTCCTCAGAATCCCAATGTTACCTCTCCCAGGTACAACCCTAATGCACGATGTGCATATCATTCAAATTGTCAGGGACATGATACCAATAGTTGATGGATATTGAAGAATAAAATTCAGGATATGATTGATGCGGGAGAGATTGAGTTTGACCCTCCGGGTACTCCAAATGTGATTACTGCTCCTATGCCAAATCATGAGAAGACTGTCAATGCCATTGATGAAGTTTCACATATTTCCTCAGTTGCAGATGTGACTACACCATTATCTGTTATCAAGAAGAAGTTGGTACAAGCTGGGTTCTTTCCAGGTTGTCATGAAGATTGTTTCTACTGTGCTTATAAGCCGGATAGTTGCTGGAGGTTGAAGGACGAAATTCAACGCCTCATGGACAATTACACAATATTGTTTGAGAGGACACCACCTTCTGTGGAGAGCATGGTTGAACATATAACTAAAGGTGCGAAGGTTGAAGAGGTGGATATGGTTGATAAAGTGCCGGTAAGGATTACTTCCAAGGGACCTGTAAAAATCACTCGTAAGGGTCCAATTAAGATTACTGCTGAAGGCCCTGTGAAGATTGTTGCTGAAGATAGAGTGGCTCATATGATCATTACCACTCCGGGTCCTATTCCATATACTTCTGATAAAGCTGTGCCTTGGCATTATGGGTCCGATGTTTACATCCATGGTGTTAAGCAGGAATCCTTAGCTGATACACCTGTTGTTGGTGAAAATATGGATGTTGATAATATTGCTGGATCTAGTAAGATCACATGAAGTGGAAGAATTTTCTCTCCTCCGGTTACCTCCAAGAATACAATTACTCCAGCTACTACCTCTACTGCTGATGCTCGGGGCAAAGGTCCTGTTATTGAACCTATACAAACTGATGTACCAGCTGCTGATGATCTTTCTAAGCAGATGGAGGAAGTACTGAAGATCATTCGCAAGAGTGATTATGACATTGTTGATCAATTGGGGCGTACTCCCTCCAAGATTTCCATGTTGTCTTTATTGTTGTGTTCTGAGGCGCATGCCAAAGCCTTGATTAAATTTTTGAAGACCGCTCACGTACCAAATGAGATTTCTGTAGACCAGTTTGAAAATTGTGTTGCACACTTGACCTATGATAATGGGTTAGGTTTCTCCGATGCTGATTTGACTCCGTCCAAGAGGGATCATAACAGGGCTCTACATATCTCTATTGAATGCAGGGGCACTACCCTGTCACATGTGTTAATAGACAATGGTTCCTCGTTGAATGTGTTGCCCAAAGAAGTCCTGAATAAGCTTAGTCCTGAAGATACTGTGTTGAAACCCAGTAATATAGTGGTGAAGGCTTTTGATGGCTCGAGAAGAGTGGTGCATGGAGAAATTGATCTCCCAATAAAAGTATATTCTCAAGTCTTCAATGCTACTTTTTATGTAATGGATATCCGTCCTTCATATTCTTGTTTGCTTGGGCGTCCCTGGATCCATGGGGCAGGTGCTGTAACCTCCACCTTACATCAGAAGCTGAGATATCCAGTAGAAGGAAAAGTTGTCACTGTTTACGGAGAGGAAGGATACATAGTTAGCCATGTGAACACCTTTAAATATCTGGAAGTGGAAGGTGAATATGTTGAAACTCCGTGCCAGGCATTCGAAGTAGTCCCTTGGATTGTTAATAATTATGAAGTTCCTCCTGTTGTCAAGAAAGTTCCTGTGGTCACCAGAGTACCTCCTACAATGGCCTTCCTCAAAGATGCTAGAGCTGTGGTGGATGAAGGTGGTTGTACTATTTGGGGTCATCTTCCTGACATTCCTTACAAGTCTAACAAATTTGGTTTGGGTTTCACTGCAGAGTCCCAGAAGGCTGTTCGTCGTGCTCGTGTTGTTCGTATCACCAATCAGGGGATTATGAAAGATCAGATCAATGTTGTGGGTGACTATGATGAAGACTACAACTTGGATGCTTGGATTTTTCCTACTGCGGGTGCTGGGCTCAATAATTGGAAAGCTGAAGATGTTATTCCTATCTCCTTTAGTCAGGAGTAAATACTATTACTGTGTTGTTATTTTTAAAGTTTGTAATTTTTGAACAATTGAACTCTTAAAGCCTTGTGCCTTACCTGGGGCACAATGGTGTGTTTGTTTCGGGATGTCATTTCATTTGCATACTTCATTCAATAAAAATCAGTGGACGTTTCGTTTTCGTAAATATTGTGTTCCTTGTCTTTCTTTTCTTTTATTTTTGTTTTATCAGCTATGTGTTCTTACACACACCCACATCACTAAAATGCAGATCCTCATCCACTCTGGATCCTGTTGATAACAATTCTACTATTGCCAATTATAGTTTCGAGAATCCGATCTATCAAGCTGAAGATGGAAATGAGGACGATTGTGAAGTACCTGTAGAGCTTGCTAGGTTGTTACAACAAGAAGAGAAAGCTATACAGCCACATGAAGAGCCAATCGAAGTTGTGAATCTGGGAACTGAAGAAAACAAGAAAGAAGTCAAGATAGGGGCTGAATTAGAGGATAGTGTCAAGAGCAGATTGATTCAGATGTTACATGACTATGTGGAGATCTTTGCTTGGTCCTATGAAGATATGCCAGGGTTGGATACAAACATTGTGGTTCACCGTTTACCAGTAAAAGAAGATTGTCGTCCAAAGAAGCAGAAGGTTCCTCGTATGCGTCCTGAAATGTCAGAAAAGATTAAAGCAGAAGTGATGAAACAGTTTGATGCAGGGTTCTTAGCTGTGACTTCTTATCCTCAGTGGATTGCAAATGTGGTGCCGGTACCTAAGAAAGATGGTAAGGTACGTATGTGTGTAGACTACAGGGATTTGAACAAGACCAGCCCCAAAGATGACTTTCCACTTCCTCATATTGATGTTCTGGTAGACAATACTGCTCAGCATAAGGTGTTCTCTTTCATGGATGGTTTCTCTGGTTACAATCAAATCAAGATGGCACCTGAAGATATGGAGAAGACAACATTTGTTACACAGTGGGGCACCTTTTGCTATAAGGTGATGCCATTTGGTTTGAAGAATGTCGGGGCAACATATCAACGTGCTATGGTGGCTTTGTTTCACGATATGATTCATCATGAGATAGAGGTATATGTGGATGATATGATAGCTAGGTCTCAGAATGAAGAGCAACATCTTGATCATTTGCATAAGTTGTTTGAGAGGTTGAAGAAATACAAGTTGAGATTGAACCCAAACAAGTGTACTTTTGGAGTTAGGTCTGGTAAACTCCTGGGTTTCATTGTCAGTGGAAAAGGTATTGAAGTAGACCCTGCAAAAGTGAAAGCTATACAAGAGATGCCAGCTCCCCGTACTGAGAAGGAAGTTAGAGGTTTCTTGGGACGATTGAATTACATTGCAAGATTTATTTCCCAATTAACAGCTACCTGTGAGCCAATCTTCAAGTTGTTGAAGAAAGATCAGGTAATGGAGTGGAATGATGAATGCCAGACTGCCTTTGATGAAATCAAGAAATATCTGCTAGAACCTCCAATTTTGATGCCACCAGTTGATGGAAGACCCTTGATTATGTACTTAACAGTGTTAGACAACTCAATGGGGTGTGTGTTGGGGCAACATGACGAGTCTGGTCGAAAATAGCAGGCAATATACTACCTTAGCAAAAAGTTTACCGATTGTGAAACAAGATACTCACTGCTCGAGAAAACTTGATGCGCTTTGGCATGGGCTGCTCGCCGATTAAGACAATATATGTTGACTCATACTACCTTATTAATTTCGAAGATGGATCCAATCAAGTACATATTCGAGAAACCTGCTCTCTCCGGAAGAATAGCAAGATGGCAAATGATCTTGACAGAATATGACATACAGTATACCACTCAGAAGGCCATTAATGGAAATGTTGTAGCTGATCATTTGGCTCATCAAGCAGTGGATGATTATCATTCAATGAGTTTTGAGTTCCCCGATGAAGATATTATGATTATTACCAAAGAACCTGGACAATATGACAGACCTGAACAAGGATCCCGATGGACTATGGTTTTTGATGGTGCTTCTAATGCACTTGGTAACGGTGTTGGTGTTGTGATCAGTTCCCCAGAAGGTTGTCATACCCCGATTACTGCCAGACTTTGTTTCTATTGTACCAATAACATGGCTGAGTATGAGGCATGTATCCTGGGTATCAAAGCTGCCATTGATATGAAGATTCAGTTCCTTGACGTGTATGGAGATTCAGCCCTGGTAGTAAGTCAAATCAAAGGAGATTGGGATACCAAGCATGATAACCTCATTCCTTACAGAGAGCATGTTTTGTCTTTGATCCCACATTTCAAAGAGATTACCTTTGGACACATTCCACGAAGAGAAAATCAGTTGGCAGATGCCTTAGCCACCATGGCATTCATGTTTGAGATCAGCTGGGATGATGAAGCTCCCAAGATTACTATTGACAGATTTGAGAAGCCTGCATACTGCAATGAGATTGACACTGAAGAAGCAAAGGAGAAGCCTTGGTTCTATGAAGTGAAAAGATATCTTGAAGCTCAGGAGTTCCCTGAAGGGGCATCTGTCAAAGATAAGAAGTTTCTGAGGAGGTTTTCTGCTAAGTTCCTTTTGAGTAATGGAATTTTTTACAAGCGCAATCATGATTCAACTTTGCTTCGTTGTGTGGATAAGAAGGAAGCAACTGAGATTATGGAAGATATGCATGATGGGATCTTTGGCACTCATTCTAGTGGTCATACTATGGCAAAGAAGATATTGAGAGCAGGTTACTATTGGTCTACCATGGAAGCTGACTGCTATCAACATTCCAGAACATGTCACAAATGCCAAATATATGCTGATAAATTACATATACCTCCATCACCATTGAATGTGTTGACTGCTCCTTGGCCTTTTGCCATGTGGGGCATTGATATGATTGGAGAGATCAAACCTACTGCTTCTAATGGACATCGTTTCATCCTGGTCGCTATTGATTACTTCACTAAGTGGGTGGAGGCAGCTTCATTTGCATCTGTTACTAAGAATGTGGTGGCTCGATTCATTAAGAATAATCTCATATGTAGGTATGGCATCCCTGAAAGGATCATTACTGACAATGGCTCTAATCTGAACAACACTATGATTACTGATCTCTGCATGCAGTTCAAGATTAAGCATCATAACTCTTCTCCGTATCGTCCGAAGATGAATGGGGCAGTAGAAGCGGCCAATAAGAACATTAAGAAGATTATACAGAAGATGACTGTGACTTATAAAGATTGGCACGAGATGTTACCATTTTCTCTTCATGGTTATCGCACTACAATACGTACTTCAACAAGGGCAACCCCATTCTCCTTAGTATATGGTATGGAAGCAGTTCTGCCCATCGAAGTTCAGATCCCTTCTTTAAGAATCATGAAAGATGCAGGCTTGGATGAAGATGAGTGGATTCAGACTCGACTTGACCAGATAAATTTGATTGATAAGAAGAGGTTAGCAGCTGTTTGTCATGGCCAGATGTACCAAAAACGGATGATCAAAGCTTTTAATAAGAAGGTTAAGCCAAAAGTATATCAAGCTGGTGACTTGGTAATCAAGCGTATCATATTACCACAGGGTGATCCTAGGGGCAAGTGGACTCCTACATATGAAGGACCATTTGTAGTCAAGACAATATTCTCAGGAGGTGCCATGATACTTACTACTATGGATGGTGAAGACTTCCCACAGCCTGTAAACGCAGACATAGTTAAAAAATACTACGCATAAAAAAAAGACCCGCTAGGTTGACTGGCCTAGGCAAAAATAAGGGCATCCCGGCGAACCAAAAGGGTTCGGGCAAACATTAGGGATATATATATATATATATATATATATATATATATATATATATATATATATATATATATATATATATATATAAATGTACACCCGGCAAGTCGAAAACCTGAAAAGGCGGCTTGGGCAAAAAAGGGTATCCCGGTGGATTGAAAACCTGAAAAGGCAATTCAGGCAAAAGTTAGGGATTAAAGCGTATGACTATGTCTCGTTTGGATCACCCATGAAATTCCAACCAGTTGTGCTACTTAACCCAAGCTCGAACAAATAAAGCTCAATCCAATCATTTTCCTCTCAACAGTAGAAGATGAGATACTTGAAGATAATGGCAATAGTAGAATTGAAACTCAATAGGATTATTTCTCACATAGCTGATTTTCTTTGTTTTGTAAAAATTTTACGACGAATTCCTCTTACTAGGATTTCTGTCTCCTTGTAAAAAACTTACCGATGTATAGGTCACTTTGGGATATAAATAAAATTCCATCTTTGAATCCAGATTTACTTTTACCCTATTTACATAAGCGAAACGTCCATTGGTTGTGTTTGAATGTATGTATGCTTTTGAATATGATTGATGTTTACCAGAAATGCATAAAATGCTTAATATGATTGATGTTTACTAGAAATGCATGAAAATGCAGTAATAGCATTTACTAAGGACGAACGAGGGAAGGAATTCAACGAAGCTTCGCCGGTTCATCCCCACGAGACAGCTACAGACCCCTAGTAGGGCAAATCCATCTTCATAAAAACTTCGAGTCACATCTCCCCTGGAATTTATATCCATCTCTTTTATCCTCATACGGATAGTCGGGAATTTATTCTTTCAATAGGAGTACGACGAACGAAAACGGGAGGTTATGGATACCTTACTATCGAACGAAGACGGGAGGTTATGGATACCTTACTATCGAACGAAGACGGGAGGTTATGGATACCTTACTATCGAACGAAGACGGGAGGTTATGGATACCTTACTATCGAACGAAGACGGGAGGTTATGGATACCTTACTATCAAACGAAGACGGGAGGTTTATGAACACTATATTATCAAACGAGACGGGAACGAGTTTCTCATATCCTTCAGCAACAAATCGGGATTTATTTTCCCTGGCCAGCAGTTATTATACGAAGATATCCAGACACTTCAGGCTGCATGATTCATACATGCATCATTTACATCATATCATAACATACATATCCATAAGTACATAATACATTTACTTAGGTGCATCATACTATGCATGCATACATAATGCATGAACTAATATTTCCCTTGTAGGATAGTTATATGCAGGTAAAATAATATCAACAGCTTACAAACGGGTCAGAAATAATCCATACATTACTCATGATGTCCTCGAATAGCAGGAAAACGGTCCGTAAAAAGATCCATTCCCTGGTTCAAGACATTTTTCAGAAGAACTAATCCTGACGTTCTTTTGACCCTTAAGAGCAAATCCTGACGCTCTTTTGGTCCCTTGTTCAAGACTTTTTCAGAAGAACAAATCCTGACGTTCTTTTGACCCTTAAGAGCAAATCCTGACGCTCTTTTGGCCCCTTGTTCAAGACTTTTTTAGAAGAACAAATCCTGACGTTCTTTTGACCCTTAAGAGCAAATCCTGACGCTCTTTTGGCTCCTTGTTCAAGACTTTTTCAGAAGAACAAATCCTGACGTTCTTTTGACCCTTAAGAGCAAATCCTGACGCTCTTTTGGCCCCTTGTTCAAGACTTTTTCAGAAGAACAAATCCTGACGTTCTTTTGACCCTTAAGAGCAAATCCTGACGCTCTTTTGGCCCCTTGTTCAAGACTTTTTCAGAAGAACAAATCCTGACGTTCTTTTGACCCTTAAGAGCAAATCCTGACGCTCTTTTGGCCCCTTGTTCAAGACTTTTTCAGAAGAACAAATCCTGACGTTCTTTTGACCCTTAAGAACAAATCCTGACGTTCTTTTGTTTGTTTTGTTTTTTTTTAGAAACACTAGACATTTTTTTTGTTGTTGAAAGTTTTAGGCTATAGATTGTTTTGAGGTTAGTTGTGGAGACTTGAGAAAAGTTCACAAGACCGGTATCGCTTTAACACCTTAAGTCTCCTGAATATGGAAATCATTTTGAATACTTGTTATGTCATAGCCTTGAGTTCTCATCCTTTAATATCTCTTAAGTAGTTCATCTAGCAGTCAGCACCATCTAGAAATCAAACACTAAGTAATTAAGCTGATGCAAATAAGTGAATGATCTTGCGCTTAAAAAGAAATTTGAATAGGAATCCACCTTATAAGTTAGGTGACCCTCACCCGGTCATTTAGCCTAACGGATGTGAAACCTTAAGAAAAAAATTCTTGTTGTTACTAAAGTAACTTTAAAATATTGTCAAGTATGAATCATAATCACTAACATGCTTATTTAACATGTGTATGAATAGATAACGGGCTTAATGTGATTGCACTAGAATGAAAGAGAGCAAAAGTGAGGATGAGTAAGTTAGGCTTAGGCATAATAACATGATTCAAAATGGTTTGTCTATGATGGAGGCTTATGACCGCACAATTGCGGATTTGTGTTCTTACGATATCCTTAGTGTGTAAGATTAGTACCTATCGATGCTATCTTAATCGAATAAGAGTTTGTAGCCTAGAATGAGTATCTGAATGATGTTGTGTTTCTTGAGTCTTGAGTTTATTTTTGCTCGGAGTGCAAAAGTTCAAGTGTGGGGGAATTTGATCAGTGCATTTTAATGCACATTCTACCATGTTTTCACTTAATTATTTCTTTGGTTTTCTTTGTTTATTTTTATATTTTATTTTGTTTTTCTATTTTACTTTATTTTTGGCTTAATTTAATTTTCGTACTTAATTTTCAGCTTTAACAGCTTTTACGGAAATGATCATAATCAGAGTTCCAGGAATCTGATTGAGGCGTTCTACCAGTCGATGGA
This sequence comes from Lathyrus aphaca, assembly GCA_963966055.1. Classification (NCBI taxonomy): domain Eukaryota; kingdom Viridiplantae; phylum Streptophyta; class Magnoliopsida; order Fabales; family Fabaceae; genus Lathyrus; species Lathyrus aphaca. The sequence continues at coordinate 115,920,969 of OZ014523.1, read as the reverse complement.
AAGCTAAGAGAGAGAGCTACAACTTTTGTGTTGGAGTCGAAGTCAGATTCGGAGTCATATTTTCTAGAATTTCGTTTGAAGTTGCTGCATTAGTTTTATTTAGTTTCGGGTCATTTAGAATTGGGCCTGAGTTATATATTTGACCCAGTTGGGTTGTAAACAGGTTTTTTAGGTTTTTCTATTTAACCTAACATCCGCAACTGTTGAATAAACACATTTTTTACGATTTTATTTTTTTTACGCTCGAAGAGACGAATTATGGAGAACTAATTCCAAGGATTAATCTGATGTGATCGGTTTTCGCCGACACTTTGAGGTTCTTATAATTTCCAATTAATTTATTTCCTTTCAATTATAATCTTGATATCTTATTTGCTTAATTCGATTTATCTAAGGTTAGATTGATTTATTTCGATGATTGCATGTTCCTATACTTTAATCGCGTTTGCTTAATTCGCAGTTGATATATTTCATCTGTTTGCTTAATTCGGAAATTAGGAATATTTATCATATAATATCAATTACGCTTGTTTGATTGTTATTATAATCGAAAAGGAAATAGAGTCCGCTTAGGAATTGGGAATTATTTGGGTCGATGATAAGTTGGGAAATCAAAACAGCAGATTAACCGTTTCAACTTATTTTGATAATCACTTTTTATTTTAATTGCTTTTTCTTCAAATCAAAATCTAAAACCCCATAAATCATTACTATCGTTAGTTAATAAGATCAAGAATCCTTGTGAGACGATTTGAGTCATTGTCGCTATACTACGTTTTCAAAAATCACTTGTTTTGATTCGCGCGCGACACGCGGATCATTCCACCACCAGCTTCAGGAGAAACCACATGAGGATGAAGACCCCCATTCATTTGGTGCATCATCTCCTACATGAATTGATGTTGTTGTTGCTGCATCTATTGTATGAATTGGAACATATGAGCATTCCTGACACCACTCGTTCGATCGTTACTAGGAGGAGTGACGCTAGGACGACCACGTGTTCCATGCCTACCATCCATATCCCTAAGGCTATGTTTGGATTGATGGAACGTAACGGAACGGAGCGGAGTGAAATATAGATAAGTGGAATGGAGCGGAGCGGAATGGAATATAGATCCCACTCTATTGTTTGGATATCTTATTAAAAATATCACATTCCATCACATACACCCCAAATTGGATGGAACAAAAAATGAGGATTTGGATGGAATGGGATGGAATGGATTCCATCATGTTCCATTCCATCAATTATTTGCAAATCCAAACAATGGAATCATATTAGTTACCACTCCATTCCATTCCATTTCATCACATCCCTCCAATCCAAACATACCTTAAATGTCATCAAAATAAGATTAAGTTGATCATGCTCAATACCATAAACATAACATTTAGTCCTACAGTGATATTACGTGTATGAATAGAAAGGAAACACTTATAATATTCTAAGGCTAGGTCGAGGATACAACCTGCTCTGATACGAACTGTAATACCCATATATAAAAGACATACTTCAAAGCATATTTTTCATATATAAAAATCAAGTTTGGCACTGAAATACACAAGTTCTTAGCAACATATTGCATAAGTATAACCACTACAACATAAGGTACTAAAACAAGGCTATAAATTATACAAGATGTTCAAAAGAATACAAAAGTCTAAGAACTAGATCCGAAGATCTCAAAAGTCCACAGCGGAAGACAAAGCCATCAAACAAGTAAAGATAATCAAATCGCCTTATCTTTACCCTTTTCAGAACCTGAAGTACCTGAAATAACAACATCAACATGGGGTGAGATAAAACATCTCAGTGAGTTCCCTATCTTAGAGTTCTCTCAGCTTTAAGGGTTTATCCCAAATACATCTCACATGTTTCCACAAACCATCTCACACAAGGACCGATAACTAAGGGGAACTAAGGTCCACACATGACCTCAGTATATTAATAAGAGAAATGTCTACCTCAAGTCCTTATGGATGCTTCACGTGGGACTAAGGACAACCCACCTCAAGGCTTACTCAAGACCTTACGGAGGGTTTAACATAACACTCTCTTCAATCTTTACGGATACTTCCCGTGGGACTAAAGGTAACCCACCTCAAGAATTACTCAAGATTAACACATAATTAGTATAAAACTCGCCTCAAGTCTTTATGGATGCTGCACGTGGGACTAAGGGCAACCCACCTCAAGGCTTACTCAAGACCTTACGGAAGACTTGTGACCTACACTCATCAAACCACAATCCGCATTTAAATAACTGGTACCTCAAGTCCTTACAGATGCTCTTGCAAAACACAAGGTAACCGCGAAGAGTCTTAATCAAGACTTTACGGAGGACCTTAAAACAATACATAATTCATGATTCACTTTAGCTTAAGGGAAACCTAGACACCTCACAAGTCGCACCTTCTTTATTTCCATTAACTCACACTTTCCAAATTTTAACAAGGTTTTGGTCATTTGAAAAATTCAAAAAAAGTCGGGTACAATAACATCTTTTTGGAATTATCAATTTGTAAATATGTTTAGCTTCGATTCGATAGGTGGAACACTAAAATCGGATGCCCGGATCAAAAGTTAGGAATAAAAGACAAAACTGAAACTTCCAGGTCTCGTTGAGCGAGGGTTTAGCTCGCTGAGCGAGGAACCTCCTGTCTTTCTCGCTGAGCGAGCTATACCAGATTAGCAAACTCAGCTTACGGGAAACTTATCATTCCAATCCCAAAAGCATCCAAATCATCAATCAACATGGGAAACAATACTAAACATATTCATAGGCATAATGTGAGCAACATAGTTAGGTTTAATCTAGTTTTTAACCGTTTAAATCATTTGTTTCAAGATTTCTACCAAAAACCCTAAACTCATAAACTTCAAAACTCAACCAAAAACTAAAACAAAAGTATCTAACTATGAATCCACCTCGAGAGATGAAGATTGACAAAAGAAATGAGTCGATTCGACGGACGGATGATTGAGAATGATGAATTTGAAGCTTTAGTGTTTTCTCTCCTTCTTCTTCTCTTAGTTATTTGAAAAGATATGCTTCCATGATTTTCTCCAAAAATAACATATCAAGGATATAAAAGATCTTCAAGTATTTAAAACAGAACATCATCTGTTAGCCAAATAATTCCTCCTTGATTTTCGCAACCTATAGAACCAATCACAAAAACAAACACCTGCTGAAAAATATGCAAGAATCAAATAATATCTTTCTGCATAAAGATGTCCAAGAACTGATAGATAGATGCTAAGACATCTGATTTGACATCACAAATAAACATGCATAAATGTTTTTAAAACATGTCAAAGACATCCTACATTACATCATGAGTCAACATAATGTTTTAATACAAATGTAGCCAAACTAAGAACCTTTAATCTCCCCTTTTGGCAAATTTTGGCTAACAGATTCTCAGAACCAGGTAACCAGAAAAACACAGAAAACCAAAGGACAATGCAGCAGAAGAAAGACAGTTTACAAAATCTGGTTAGCACATGTTAGAACATTTGGTTAGATATCACCCAAACAGAACAACTCTTCCCCTTAAACAAAAACTAGCCTGATCTTTTAATTATGATAAGTTTTAAGCTCTCCACTCTCCATATTAAGTTAGCTTCATATTAGGTTAGCTCCAAATTAAATTAGCTAGCTTCCCCCCTTTTTAGCCTTAATATGTCAAACACACAAGAATTATGAAAGATGAAATAAACATCATATCAGAATATCAAGTACAGACCATGCACTCAAGGTGGTAAAAGAAATCCAGGGCGAAGCCCACAAGTTAAAACCAATAACAGAAAAAACTGAATAAAATCAGTCTTTATCAATAGAAGCACCATCATCAGAATCATCAGAACCAGAACTCCTAGAGGAAGAATCACCATTATAAGAACCAAGCCTCTCATCACCACCTGCATCACCTTCCACCCTATCAACATCATCAACACTGGCAGCTTCAGCCTGTTCAAGCATCTTGATTAACTTTTCAAACCTCAGCTTCATTGGTGTGCTATCTTGAATGCCTTCATCCAACTCCTTACAAGCATCTTTTAGCTGAGATATAACCCCAGACTTGGTGGTAGATTTGATGTCAGATGGTGTCCCAGCAAATGTCACATCAGTATCTAGGACATGTTTCTCTATAAACAGTTTATAGTGGAGAGACAAGGCAAAGTCTAATTTGCAATCAATATCAATAAGAATTCCACGATGTTGACTTAGAATGATTCTTTCATGCTTCATGTAACACCCTTTCTACCCCTATCACAATTATATACATTTTAATCACAAAATCAGAGTTTCCCTCATACAAAGGGTATCACATTCTTCAAATAACTCAATCAAACATCATAAAACATCACACTGAGTCCTGTCCCGTAACACGGGTTAATAAAATAATGAAAAACAATTTAAATCTCTTTTCAACAAATACGCAACGGAAAACAAAACATCATCCTTTATCTTTAATAAACAAAACTTCATAATTTAATCCAAACATCGTTTAAATACAAAGTACTCGAAGAAATATCATCTTAGTTCAAGTAAACAAAAGCAATTCAAGCAAAACCCATCCCGATGTTACTGGTCTCAGAGCAGAACTCCACTTCTAACTAACAAGACCACTCACTACTCCGAGCTAAACACACACCGTCCTAACCATGATTATCTGTAGGATCACATAATAGACCATTACCAGAAGGCAAGCAGTGTGAGTAAACTCACATTCAATAAAATAATATAGAAATAAGAACTTAAAACATAACAACACCAACAAATCCATCATCCATATTATCAATCATGCACAATTTCATTTACATCAAATTACAACATCAATCATCACTACTCATTTATACACAACATCAAATACATCACGTAATCACACAAAATCAATGCAAATCATGTTATGTCATTTATAATGGATGGACACTGGGCCATCAACCCTCCACTAAGGGAGCACATCATAACATCATATCACTTCAATCCGCACAATGAGATTGAAGCTACCAATGGACCGAAGTCTCCTCATAAATCAATGCCATGAATGCAAGACACAATATACACACATCATCCTCAAAACATCATAAATCATTGCATCTGCATTCATCATTAATCCTCATTGAACATACTCACTCATGCCATCATGTTTCATACTAATTGAACATCATACTACATACTCATCTAACATCATACCCCTACATCATGTCATCATACTTCTTAACTCAAAACAAATCATTTAAATCATCATGCATCATTTAATCACTAATCATACTCATATAGTCTCTAAAAACACATCATACGACAGTTATAAAACATCATAACAACTTACGACATAAACCTCATTAAGAAAAAATATTTCTGAATTAAAATTCATTTTTTCAAAATTCCAGGTCTCGCTGAGCGAGACACATTGCTCGCTAAGTGCTCAGCTCATGGTGTTACAACTCTCCCCCACTTAAGAATTTTCGTCCTCGAAAATGTACCTGAAGCAAACAACACCAAATACGACTCTCTCATCTGATCCTCTCATTCCCAAGTCCAACTATCACCAGCTGGTCCACCCCAAAATACCTTCACTAAGGAAATCTCTTTACCTCTTAATCACTTCATCTCCCTACCATCTATCCGAACTGGGAAAACTTCCACAGTCAAATAATCTCTTACTCGAACATCATCCATCTGAATCACATGTGATGGATCTGCAATATACTTCCTTAGTTGTGACATGTGAAACACATCATGCAAATTCGCAAGTGACGGTGGTAATTCAATTCTATATGTCACCTCTCCGACTCTTTGCAAAATCTAATATGGTCCAATGAAACATGGAGTGAGCTTTCTGGACTTCAAAGCTCGTCCGACACCAGTCACTGGAGTAACCCTCAAGAACACATGATCTCCCTCTTGAAATTCAAGTGCTTTCCTCCTCTTATCATGATAACATTTCTGACAATTCTGTGACGTCTTCATTCTCTCTTGAATAATCTTAATCTTTTCAGTTGTATCTTGCACAATCTCAGGTACGAGCACAACACACTCGCCTGATTCATACCAACATAATGGAGTCCTAAACCTCCTCCTATACAATGCTTCATACGGATCCATACCAATGCTCGCATGAAAACTATTGTTACAAGTAAACTCAATTAATAACAAATGACTATCCCACACACCTCAATGATCCAACACACAAGCCCTCAATAAATCCTCTAAAGATTGGATAGTCAGTTCTGTCTGACCGTCCATCTATGAATGATAAGCATAACTCATTCTTAACTTGGCTCCTAAAGCATCTTGTAAACTCTTCCAAAATCTCGATATAAACTGCAGATATCTATCCGACATGATACTCGACGATATCCCATGCAACTTTATAATCTCCTCATTATACATCTCTTCTAGCCTTTCCATGTGTAACACCCCAAATTTTCCCTCTTCTTTTTAGCATCATCATCATATCATAATCATCATAAGCATGGCATATCCTTAGCATCTTTGCATATAAAAATGAAGCATAACATCCTCATGTTCTAGCATTGGGCATATGATCAACCATTGGTGCATTGGAAGCCTTACAAGTCAAAGCAAGAATTCAAGTGACCTTGTCCAATCCCCATGAAGTGTCTACATGGTATTTACAAGCTTAAGATCCTTTACAAGAACCCAGAAGGTTGGGAGATTATCAGATGATCCAAGGAAGGGCAAGCTCCTACACAGATGACTTCAAATTAGGGTTTCATGATCAAGCAGGGATTCTTTATGACTTTGGCCATTTCATGTGGGCAAAGTACTTCATATGATATTTGAATGCTATGGATGAGATTTGGTAAGAAGATTCATTGAGGAAGGCAGTCATTTCATTTGTTGCTTGCATAAGAAGAAATTGGTCAAACTGATTATTTGAAAAGTCAACTGTGACAATGCAAGGGTTCCAATCCCATTTTTCAAGCCAAGGGATGTTCTTAAGGTCATATAAGAGGTTTGGCAAAGTCAAAGATCAAGAATCAAGAGGTTTTGAAGGACTTTCCATTTTTGGCATGTGACTTGTAATGAAAGTTACTATTTTTGGCAAGTCTTGCCCTAATCTTCAAAGCATTCTTTCATGACCAAAATGATCTCAAATGGAATTTCCTTGAACATGAAATTTGTAGGAAATTGTCTCCCATTTTCAAAAAGTACAAGAACATGATCATAGCCCTCATGGTTTGAAATTTATGGCCAATTGAAGTTCACTTATTTTTAGGGTGTTACCATATTTCCAAGTTTCTACCATTTGCAAAAACTCATGTAATTCATTTCCAAGCTGATCAATGAGAAAAATGAGGTCATGGTATCCTATTGCATTGCATGAAAGTCATTTGTCCCAAGAGAAAGTGCAAAATTCATGCATGGAATGCAAGATATTTCACAAAGTGCAAATTTGCAAAATCACGAGGAAAGCATGATTCACTTACATCCAATGGCCAAGATTGATTCAGGGATAATCAACGCATAAAAATGATCCAGTTTGTGCACATGGGCAAGCCAATGCACGAGCAATTCACCTCATCACCACTTTCATGCAAAATTACAAAATGATCCCTCTCACACAAATCCTGCCACCACTCACCACAAAACCTTAATCAGTGTGATACCCGGATCATATAAAAGCTATTGCACACAAACTTCACCCCTATCTCTCTCTCATTCCTCAACTTCAAAGTCTTATGCACAACAACAAAAATCTTCGAATCTCTCTCTCCAGGATCTCATTATCCAATCTCTTTCCATAGTCTTCATCCTTAAGCTTCAAGGATCTCATTTCATCCATTGATTTAATCTGAAATTGAAGTTTCATTAAAGTGAAGTTTAGAGCAAGAGGACTCGGGTTTTCAAATTCAAGCGTCTTCAAGCTCCATCTTGCATTTATTTTGCAAGAGGAGGTTCAAATAGGTAGATTTGCACCATTGGCAAGGTTTTCTTGGTGTTTTGTAAGCTCTCCAGGTTCAGGTATAGCTCTAAATCCATGGATCTATAAGTTGTTTTTATTATGTGCATTAGGATCTATTCACTTCATTGATGATCTGGATGTATTTGGTTTTGAAAATGGTTGCATATTGAGCATGTTATGATGAATTAAAGTTTGATGAATGATTTTATTTTTTGTTCGATCTGGCTTAATCTTTGATCTATTATGATTTTCATTGGCATATTTGAAGTCTGCATGTTTGCTTTGGTTGATCTGGAGAGTTTCATCAATTTTGGTGAGGTTTTGTTCTTGAGCATGAGTTTTCCGGTGCCGGAGCCCTAGCTCCGGTCACCGGATTCTGGGATTTATTTGAATGAAGAAAATGAGGTCTTAGCATTTGGATCTTCAATTTGGATGGTTGTGGTTTGGCCAGCGCATTAAAATGAGGGCCTCTCCCTCACTTGACTTGTCCTTGTTTTAATTTTCTGATAATTGTTTTTGTTTGCCAGTGCGTGTTAAGTGTATGGACCTTCAATCTGGACCTTTCCTTTGGTTGACTTGAGTGATTGACTTTGCATATAGGCCTTTGATCTTGATTACTTTGTGCTAGCGTTTATTGATCATTGGATTGATTTACCTTGTGTTGACTTGACTAAGCCTGAGCCACTGGATTGTTGACTAAGACTTCATTGACTGCGTGCCTAGACCTTTGGATATGTGGACATTGTTTGTTGACTTTTATTTCTGGCCATTGGATGAGCATACATGTTTTTTGTTTACTGAGCGTCCAATGGGCCTTTCTTGCTATGCACGCCCCCTCCCTTTCTAGCCCATTTGTTTTGAACTGATTTCCTTGTTATTCTCACCCCTTACCTATTTTCCTTTTATTTTATTTTCATTTTATTTTCAATTTGGTTTCTAATTTTTAAAAATAGCTAGAAGTTTCTAAAATTCACCAAAAAATTCATGAATGATCATTTTAATTTTCTTTAATTTTTGACATTTTTATTTTTCATTTTTTTTATTTTCCACATAGGAATTAATTCTCACTTTTATTATTTGATTTTAATTCATTTTAATTGCATGCTGACTTGTGGATTTTCTATCTTGATCATTGGTTTGAGTTTTGAGTTGGTTCTTTTTGCATTTGGTTCATATTAAGGCGTAGTTTGTGGATGATTTTTCTCCTGATTTTTAGAAGCTTGAATGAATATGTTTGGTAGTTGACTTGAGCATGAAGTTTCAAAACCCTAGTTTGTGTTCATGAGGTCCTTTGACCTAGTTTGCTTAGGATTCTGACTTTTCTGCTTTGGAATGATGTTATCATGAACACTTATGCTTATTTGCATAATTTTTGCATGAGTTTGTGAGTTGATTTGAATTTTCATGGGAGGTTGCCTTAATTTTGCTTCTTCTTGTTAGCATGCTTAGTTCTTAGGCTAGGAGGGCACTTGTGCCAACTCCTATAGGATGTTTGGAGCCCTTGTTGTGTGAGGATTGGTCCCTGGAGTTTGATTGGTGTTTGGTTTTTGAGAAGTTTTGTCTTACTTGTCTTTGAAGTTTCTCACAAAGGAATGCATGTCCACTCACCTTCTTTGCCTAATTACTCTTCATGATGCTTATGCTTGAGTTTGTATGCTTCTTCCCCATGTTTGTTTATGCTTCTTAGGCACCTTTTAACATGATTAGGTCCCTGGTTTTCTTTAGATGATGCTTATGCCTTGATTTGGTTTGTGTTTGTTTGTTCTTACACTTGTGCACATGTTCATTTCACTTCCCATTCTTATATTGTTTGTGTTTGAACTTGTATGAACCCTTATTTGGTCTCTTGTGTTGTTTGTGCAAATTCTTGTGTTGATGTGATTCTGGTCTTGGTGATTGTGAAGCATGTGTAGCTTGTATGATCTTTCCTATTTCATGTATGCTTTTGTTTCTTTCATGGTAGAAGGTGTTGTTTTGTTGTGATTTGATTGATACACTTCTCATCTTATATGGTATGCTTGACCTTGGCATTTGAGAGTGACATTTCAATTATGGTTGTGATGTCTTGGCACGATCTTTTGTTCATTTGTATCTCATTTGATTTTACTTTCTTTTGTCTTACCATTTGTTTATGCTACTAACCATTTCAGGGGCTCATGGTAAGTGAAGTGTGGATGTTATCCACATTTTAACTCTCCATCCCTTCTCTTACTTTGCTTATTTATTTTATGATTGTTGATGAGTCTTATGTCATCTTGTGTTTCAATCTTTCTTCTTCACCCTTTAGAAGCAACTTATCTCCTTTAGAGGAGTAAGTTGTTCTCTAACTTTCTTCCTCTCTTCTTCTTCTCTCTTCTTCTTCTTCTTTCTTAAGATAGTTCAAACCTCACTAACTTTAGGATCACCTTTGCATGTTAATATTAGGTTTAGTCTTCCCCCATTAGATTTTTACCTTTAAGATCCTCTTTTGTCTCTTTCTCTTCTCATCTCCAAACAAAAACCCTAAAAAAAGCACATTAATAAAGAAAGAAGTGACTTCTTGTGTATAGCCTTATTCCATGGGGCATATGTATTCATTCCATCTTGGAATAGTACACTTGTCTAGCATGATGCACAAGTCTGATCATGAGGTCATCTTCATCAAGAAAAACCATAAAAAATACTTCTTCATTTTAATCACTAAAACATCTAATAAGTTCAACAAGTTAGTGAGCTTAGGCCCTTGCCCTTGGAAACGAGTCTTAGATAAATTCTCTTTACTTGGTGTGCTTGTTCTATTATTCCATCTTGGAATGTAGTAGCAAGTACACATTCCATGGAAAAGAGTTTAATCTCACTCTCTTGTGCCACACTCCTAAAAGACTTCTAAAAAACACAAACAAACAATAAGCGTCTCTCCTTCGGGATTTCTCTTCTCATAACCTTCACTCCTTACGTACGAACTTGCTACTACTTGTCACTTTGCAAGACGGTTACGCACTCGTCGTCCGAGGCTGCAACACCTGAGCATTGACATAGGCAGTCACAAGAAATCTTTTCCATTCCTAGTTAGGGGAACTACGGCGACTCTGATCCTCATGTCCAGTGAGGTACGTAGGCAGCGGGGTAGGGCCCGTTTGAGCATACTCTTTTATTTTCCCTACATTTCCCTCTCTCTTTTCTATCCACTTTAGTTCCTTTTCTTTGCAGTAGCTTTCATTTCTTCACCCTTTGAAACAGTTTATTTGCAAGCGTGGATCCCGTCGGGTACGGCAGGCGATCTGGGATGCTAATACCTTCCCAGGTTGTAACCACCTCCCGAACCCAGTTTCTTTGGTTCGTAGGACCTGTGTCCTTCCTCTTCTTTTCTTTGGTCTGTGCAGCATTACCATTCCCGTTCCTTTGGGATAAATATGCCTGGCTGGTGACTCTACCTTTTTCCGCGCCACTTTCGCGTTTGTACCAGGATGGAAATCCAGGGAGCGACAACAGGCGACTCTGCTAGGGATCGAACCCAGAATCTCTGGTTCCCTTGAGAGTCTCTCCTAGCGCTTGTTTGCTTCTGTTTTATTGGGTGTTGATTGTTTGTTGCTGTATGTTTATGTTATTGTTGTTTATTTACAACTTTATTTATATCTTTCAATATTTATTTTCATGCATCATATGTATTATACTAGACTGTCTGGCTGCTGGTTTTCTGTTTGGTGGGTTTGGGAACTGTTACTATGAGATGAGCTCGGAACTGGGGCTCGAGTGCACCCTAGGACTTAGAGTGGTTCCACTTTGGCTTCATGACATCTTGCTATGTTGTTATTAGTGAGTTCCACGCCCAGACTTGCGACCGTCTCGAGAATGTATTGATATCAGAATCTTTCTGGATCATTACAGGACCTTGATAATTATGTGCATCTGAGGACCGATCATTGAGGACCTTTGTGGAAACATCCCTCTACACTGGTGGCAGTGGCAGACCATATTTTGTGGCAAACCCATTCGCACCCGAGGGCCCACTGGGAACTCGCATAGGATGGCCTGGTTCTTTTATAGGAACTCAGTTAAAAGCATCTGGTCGTATGACGATAGTATTGTACCCCTCGGGATGAATGTACTATTATTTCTCAATTTCAGCGCTTGAGGCTGGAAACTTATAAGGGATGCTTGTTTTTCCCGGACTCACGCTGAGACCTCCCTGAGTAGTATATAATGCTAAAACGATTCCCTAATTTAGTCATGAGCCATTTCTCGGAAATGGTGAACGTATTATTGCTATTCGGCTTTGAGAGTCCGTGATGTTTGACCCGAAGCATACCTGTGAGATTGGGAGAAGTTTACAAGTTTGCAGGAACCCTTGACCTCATCATACCTCATTACCAGTACAGTCTTATGATTTGAGATGGCTACATGGATTTTGGAGTTCTTAAGTCATCTGATATTTGATTTGGGGGATTATTTGAGATTGAGTTCTTATTCAAGGGACTTTATTCAGAGGATCTTGGTTCTTGGTCACTAGGGTCCAGTATTCAGTATCCAGACAATCCCAGATGTTGATCATATGCTTGCATTGCATTTGCATTGCATCATACCCGCATTAATTGTTTGTGTTTTCATTTTCAGGTATTTACTTGCATCCTGCACCCAGTTCTGGTATTCATTATCTCTCCAGATGGAAGAAGTCCAAGAAACACCCAGAAAAAGAAATATGCATTATAGTTTCCCACAACCGGAGACTGAGAGTATTCATAAATTAATAGATTTGATGACCGATAAGGTTTTAGTAGACTTCAGGAATAAATTTGGGAAGGTTTTGAATTATGTAAGCAAACCAACTGCTGACCGGAGGGATAGTCTCCATTCATTACTGCAGTTTTATGATCCTCAATTGCGAGTCTTTGTATTTCTAGATTATATCTTGGCTCCTACCTTGGAAGAGATTTCCAACATCTTGAAGATTCCTATTGGAGAGGGTATTCCTTATTATGCTTCAGGGAGAGCTCCCTCGCATGCAGACATAGCCAGTGCTTGCCACCTTAGTGTGCTCAGAATCAAGATGGGTTTAGAAGCTAGTGAGGGGAAGGGAATTGCCTTGGAATTTTTAGTAACAGAGGCTCATTTGTTTGCTCTTGGGAACAAGTGGGAGGGATTCAATGCGTTACTGGCCTTGATGGTTTACGGGATAAGCTTGTTCCCAGGGGAGAAGGGATTAATTGGTATGGAGGCAATTTCCATTTTCATTCAGAAAAATCCAGTACCTACTCTGTTGGGAGATTTCTACTATAATGTGCATTACAGGAACGAGAGAAGAAAGGGATTTGTAAACTGTTGTGCACCCTTATTTGCTGATTGGTTTGCTAAACAACTTCCAAAGTCAAGACCATTCAAAGATCTGAAGCAAGAGTGGAAATGGGCTAGAAGATTGATGGGCTTGACTTTAGATGATATAGCATGGGGGAGTAATAGAGACTTATTGGGAAAAGGGATGATTATTAGTTGTGGAGAGTTTCCCAATGTACCTTTGCTTGGTAGGAGAGGAATGATTAATTACAATCTTGTGCTGCTGCGGAAACAATTTGGTTACCCTTTGAAAGATTCTCCATCAGCCGAAGAGGTTTTGGAGTCACTGTATGCACCTTTGGAAGGGAATGAGAAGTTAGTCACTCAGGTGTTTCAGGCTTGGGAGGTGAGGTTGAGTAAGGGAAAGAAAGAATTTGGAAAGGTAGACCCTAGGACATATCCCCTTTTTGCTGCTTGGATACAAGGTAGGGTTGATACTTTCTTCCTCCCATTTTCAGTCGAGGCTCCACTATATCCAAAAGAAACACCTGCTCAGGCCACTGTTTCTGTTGAGAGTTACAAGAAGCTAGAGTCATTAATACATGAGCTAAGAGTTGAGAATACGGAGATGGCTAGTTTGTATCATCGTGTAGCCCGTTCTAAGGCAGAAGTGGAGGAGAAGCTCCAGAAAATACAAGTAGCCCAGGAAACTAAAGAGAAAGAGTTTGCTGGAAGGGAAGCCTATTTCTAAAGGAGAGGGTTGATGGACTCAAGAAGGGAAGCAGAGCACAAGAAGCTTCAGAAGAACCTTAGGGAGGCTAGGCAATCCATCACTTGGTCGAAGGAATTGAGGGACAAATATCAGAAGGAGTTTGAAGAGAAAGAGAAGGTGTACAAGCTACAGCTTCAAGACCAGAAGGTTGAATTGGAGAAAATTCACACGATAAGGAGGGAAAAGACCCAACAGTTGGCACAGAGTCAGCAAGCCTTAGAAGAGGTACTCAAGGAGAATGCAGAACTCAAGTTGAGGGTTGGGATGAAGAAAGCCAGGGAAGAGTTGGGACTTTCAGGGGAGGAGCCCGATTCTTCTTGTAGTTTGGAATTTTAGTTTTTTGTACAGACTTGTTATAGGAATCTCATTTTATTTTTCCTCGCACTTTATTTGTAAGACTTGTAATCCTTTGGGAAATTCTTCTTACTCTTGCCTTTTTAAGGTCTTTATTTTATTATTGATAGTTTCCTATGTTAATCTTCTGAGTATGCTAAAACCTGTTTATCCAAAGCCATCAAGATCTGAATACCTCTCAAAGAGAATTCGTGATAGGAAGTCAATTTCTACAAAAAGGCCATCTGGAGTACTTTTTGTCAAAAATACCAGAACTGGGGCATATTAATGCCTGAACATGGAAACGAGAATAGTTACATTGCATGCATAGAACGTGTTTATTGTTTTGCAGGTGATTCTTCAGTCTTCTAACATATTTGTCAATTTCAGGCACTATAGCTCCCAGGAAGGTTCAGAGATGGTCAACTGTACACAAATACCCTACAAAGGTGAACAGAGAGAGAGAGCAATGGATCAGATGCAAGCAGATCTAGATGATTTAAGGACCAGAATGGACAACTTCATGACCCTCATGGCTGGGATGGGTCAAACTCAAGAGCGCTTGCGCGAAATGGTGGAGAATAATCAAGCCAGGAACAATGGGACATCAGATGGAGGTAATCGTAACGGGGCTGGCGTCCGTCATGTTGAAATCTCTGTGGTGCAACAAGGGGTCACTATTATCAATGATGGAGTGCATAACATGCAGATGGATGGGAAGGATGAACAATTCACTTTAATGGATGAGGCAGAAGGCCAAGGGATTGATATGAGCGGGAGGTTTGAAGAAATGGCTGAGCAAATTCGCGCCATTCAGTCTCAGAGTTCTCTAGGGTTTGACATCACTGATCTGGGCTTAGTTCTAGGGGTGAGAATTCCCTACAAGTTCAAGGTCCCTACTTTTGATAAGTACAACGGAACGACTTGCCCGAAAACTCAGCTCAGTCTTTTGTGGGGAGGATTGCTGCGCATACAGATGATGAGAAGCTGTGGATGTATTACTTCCAGGATAGTCTTGTAGGAGCTTCTTTGGAATGGTACATGAAGCTGAGCAGAGTCAACGTTCGAAGCTGGAAGGATTTAGCTGAGGCGTTTGTGAAACAGTATCAGTATAATTTGGATATGGCTCCAAATCGTACCCAGTTGCAGACAATGTCTCAGAGTGCTAAAGAAGGGTTCAAAGAGTACGCCCAAAGGTGGCGTCAGCTTGCTGCTCGAGTGCAACCTCCTTTGTTGGAGAATGAAATGGAAGACATGTTTATGGGGACACTGCACGGTGTGTTTATTGAGATACTGGCGTCTTGTTCAGCAACAAAGTTTAATGACATTGTGATAGCCGGAGAAAGGGTTGAAACTCTGCTGAAAATGGGGAAAATTCAAGACAGTGGTAGCCCAAGTGGTGTTCGAAAAGCTTTTAATGGACCTCCAAGAAGAAGGGAGGGAGAAACTAATGTTGTGTATGGACGAGGCCGAGGCCGTGGATACATGGGATCATACGAGCATGTGGCAACTGCCACCATTCCAACAAGTCCTGTTCAACAACCACAACAACAACAACAACAACAACAGTCGCAACACAATAACTATCAACAAAGACCCTATCAATAGAGATAAGCTCTTCCAGCTAACATAGTGCTTGAAGCAATCCCTATGACATACACAACACTACTCCAGAGATTGTTAGATTTGAATTTGGTTCAGTTGAGGACATTGGCACCACCACCACCTGGAGAACTTCCAGTGGGGTATGATGCTAACACAAGATGCGCATTTCATTCAGGAGCTCCCGTGCACTCAACAAATAAGTGCAGGGCATTACAGCATAAGGTCCAAGACTTGATTGACTCGAAAGCAATTAACTTTGCGCCGCCTCCAAATGTTACATCAAACCCCATTCCAAATCATGGAGGGCCTAGGATAAACACTGTTGATGGTGGCGAAAGGTTGAACTGGATTTTGAATGTAGAAGAAGTAAAGACTTCTTTGTTAGTGGTGAAAGATAGATTGCTGAAAGGACATGTTTTTCCAGGTTATGATTTTGACTGTGAGGGTTGTTTGAATTCAGTTAATGGTTGTGAAGAGTTGAAAGTTGGGTTGTAGTGTTTGATTGATGAGGGGTCGCTACAGTTTGACAAGGTCGATAATAGAAGTGATTGGGTGTCTACAATGACAATTTATTTTGATCCTGCTAAAGTTCCTGCCCGGAGAGAGCCGGTGACTATCTATGTTCCAGAAGTGAGTCCAGTTACCATTACTGCTCCAAGACCAGTTCCCTATGTTGATGACAAGGCCATTCCTTGGCACTATGGCCCAGACGTGTACGTAGAAGGTCAAAAGGTGGAAAGTAAAGCAGTGACAATTGACCCAACTGTTGTAAATGTTGGAGGAGTTGGTGGTTTACATGAAGTGGGCGTCTCTTTTCTCCTCAAACTCTTAGAGGTGATCCCGAAGCTGAAGCTGATGCAAAGGCCAAGGGTAAACAAATAGTGAATGAAGAGGTGACAACTCCTACTGCTAGTCAGGGCACTTTTGAAAAAGAAGTTAAGGAATTCATGAGAATAATTAAAAAAAGTGACTATAAGGTGGTTGAACAGCTGAATCAAACCCCATCCAAGATATCCATTATGTCGTTGTTAATGTGTTCCCAGGCTCACCGGGAGGCTTTGCTAAAGGTTTTGCAAATGACATATGTACCACAAAAGATAACTGTTAACCAGTTAGAAGCTGTAGTAGCCAGTGTGAACGCCAACCATAGGTTGGGATTCACGGATAGAGATCTCACTTCTGAGGGACGTAATCACAACAAGGCCTTACACATCACCATGGAGTGTAAGGGTGATGTTCTATCACATGTCTTGATAGATACAGGCTCTTCTCTCAATGTGCTCCCTAAGAAGGCCCTCATGAAGCTGAATGTTGATGGAATTTTCTTGCGACCCAGTGATTTGATTGTAAAAGTCTTTGACGGGTCACGAAGGTCTGTGTTCGGGGAGGTGGAGCTACCGGTAAAGATTGGGTCTCAGGTATTCAAAAGCACGTTCTATGTAATGGATATCCAACCCGCTTATAGCTGTTTGTTGGGACGTCATGGATTCATGCTGCTGGCGCAGCAACATCCACGTTGCATCAAACGTTAAAATATGTGGTAGACGGCCAGGTTGTTACTGTATGCGGGGAAGAAGATATTTTCGTAGGCCATTTGTCGACCTTCAAGTACGTGGAAATGGACAGGGAGATACATGAAACACTTTGCCAGGCCTTCAAGACAGTTAATGTTAGTGCTTTGTGTCCGGTTGCTGCAGTTCAAAGTCATGAGAAGGAAGGGACTCCTATCTATTCCTACAAGCAAGCTAAGGAAGTAGTCCAATCCGGAAAAGCCCAAGGCTGGGGCAAGTTGTTAGAAGTGGAAAAGAAGGATGACAAGTTTGGTCTCGGATATCAACCTGGTCAGTCCAGCTGGTCTCAAGGCAGTAACACTACAAGAAAAAAAGAGATTTACGACACTTGAGTTGTGACAGTTATCACAAAACCGTCGTTATTTATGCATTGCGACGGTTGCCACAACAGTTAGGGTCAAGTGTCACAGTGTTTTTGCGACAATTATGACAAAACCGTCCTTATTCCTGGACTGCGACGGTTGTCACGACAATTAGGGACTAGATTACGACGGTTGTCACGACAATTATCACAAAACTGTCCTTATTATATTTTTTACATAACTATTTATTTTATAAAATAATATTTTTTATTGAGCGCTAAATAAAAAGGAAATTTTGTTACTCCCAATTCATAAAAAAAATCCTTATCGACTCCTCAACTGGAAACTCAATTTACTTTAATATATTATAAATATTTTTTTATATAATTGTTTTGAAAAACACACTATTATATGTATAAACATTTATAAAGTACATTACTAAAAACATTTATAAAATATAATTATATTAATAATTAAACTCAAAATACATAATTTTATAGAAATTAGAGTTAATTTTATTAAAAATATTTTATGTATCAAAATTAAACTATAAGAATTAAAATATTATATATACTCAAAATAAAAACTTATATTTAGAAATAAAAATAAAAATGAAAATATTATATCCAAAATGAAAGTATCCAAATTAAATTATATATATCAAAATTTTAGAAACAATTTTTATATTAAAAATTAAATCCAAAATTAAACTATTAAAATTAAACTATATATATTTAAAATACTATAAAATATCATAAAGATAAAATATCAATAAAATTTTCATTTATAAATAAGAGAAAAAAATAAATTTAAGTAAAATAAAAATATCATTACGATGTTGAACTTACCGTCGTCATCCCATTCCGTTCACAAAGGTCGCGACGGTGAACCTACTGTCGTCCTCCTAAAATCATCTTTCGCGCTAAAACATTCAAGTTTTTATGTTACTTTTTCTCTTATTTTTCACAGACTCTCGCGCCGCTCACACCCTTGGAGAAAAAGGGAACAAACATTTTTCTCAGCTACTCACGCCGTCACTACGAATCACCGTCAAAGCAACCACCATCAATTCGAATCTTAACAGGTTTGTCTTCTCGAACCCTAAATTACTTCTCAAATCTTAATTTCCTTCTAAAACCCTAAATCACTTCTCAACCGTGTTTGAATTAGATGGGAAAATGTATGCTTAGGTATGTTATAAAAATTAGGGTTCAAGAGAAGGGTCAAACCTATTATGGATCTCATATTTTGTTTTTCTAGATATTGAACAATGATATGGCATTTGATAAAAGTGTGCACTATTATTGTCTGTCTAGTTTGGGGATGACCTGTTATAATGATGTTTATATAGACCTAATATGGGGGAAGGTTGGCATGAATATACATCACCATGTTTGACACTCTACTATAATATGCAAGATGTTAGAAATGGGTTGAATTATGTTTGGGAGATCTGCAAATGTTATAAAATTTTGGGAGCCCACAGTCCAATTATTGAGTTGTTGAACGGTGATGAAAGTTTTTTCACTGCAGTTGAAGTGACTGCAGGAAACAGTTTAGATACTTCCAGATTCCTTGCCTAAAATCATTCCTTATGTCTTGATCAATCACCTAATGCTTGGTTTTTCTATAAATATGTTTCATTTTTTTCTGTCATATGAATGTTGAATTAGTTTTGTTTATTTGTAGGAGCTCCTTCCTCTAATATTGTGTGGTATCGAGCTATCAAATAACTTCTCAATTTAATGTGTTTTTTGTTTTGCAGCCTTGATGAATCTTTACCCGGTTAGCACTTCAACTATGGATACGTTTCAGGATCAAACAGTAAGTAAAATGTGTGTTGGTTCATCATTATTTATAGAAAAATCTGCATTTGTAGTGACAATGTGTTCTTCATTTCCCTATCATGCCTCTAGGTCACCTACAAAGGTTAAGGATCCAAGTGCAAATCGAATGTAAATAAGGATATTCTTAGAATTGTTCTTGGATGCTTCAAATCTATTAGTGAAAGAAAGACATTGTTTTCACAGCTATGCTCAAATAATGTCTATTACATTCTAAAGGAGGCTATTGTGCTGGACCAAGGAGTGAGATTTTTTTAATGCAACCAATAAATTAGTTTCATTAGAGGATGCTTTTGAACTATTTTAAATGAAGCCTTAAATGTTCTGGAAGTGGATGCCTATGTGAATAGAGAGCCTGTAAATCTTGTGTTGGATTCTGAGGTGCAAGTAAATAATTTGTTTTTGACTTGCTTACTGTGTTGTCTTGAAATAGTTTGAAGCATTAAATTCTACTTTTTAAATGATTAGGAATACATCATATGGTGGTACAGTAGAATAAAATGCTTATACTTTAAATTTATTTCATCTTTTTATGTTGAAACGAGCATTAGCTTTTATTTATATACATATTTCAATAATCAATATACATATACCATACTAGAAATGCATAATTCCTCTAATTGTATAACTAAAGAAAAATTAACGATACAATTATATAATTTTGCTACACACAATCTCTAATTTTATACATTAATTTTTTATTCCTGTACATATCAACACAATAATTTAGCAAAATAGAGAGGTACTAATTGTAACGATTGTGTCCAATTTTATTTTTTATTCCTCTAATTTTTTGGTAAATTATACACACAATAATTTTTTTATTCCTATTATTATATTTATAGAGAGGCCCTAAATATTATTGAAACTGCAGGTGGCTCCTTCCACATGGTTAACTATTATATGGGTCGGAGTGTTGATGTTATATCATTCTCTAAATTTAAAGTAAGAACTCATACATTTATCTTTTTTTTTCTCTCTAGTGTTTTAAATGGAAATTATGATTATTGTTTTTTGTATCGACCTAGTGAACGTATAATTAATATTTGAATAATAAGTGTTTTTGACATGTTGGTGCATATGATAAAGTTGTTCTAGATCATATCATTAATTCTATAACCACTCTATCTAATTTAACAAAAAATAATAGATTTCAAATTAAAATTTCACTTAAGCTTGGTAAAGCTCAAGATACCGGCATGAAGGAATCTAATTAAAAAAAAAGGCTGAAGTTTTGATTCTTGGCGTTGGTCTAGTCTTTCAGCCAGCGACGAAAATGTTATTAAAATTTGGATCAAGCAAAATGTATCAAACATTGTTGGAAGATGATTTTTATGATCAATTTGTTGTTGATGTCATTGTAGGATCTTTGTACCTGAAGGATGCAGAACATGTAACCACAACCTCTGTTGTTCTAGCTCAGGGTCTTATTGCAGAAGGTGTAAAGGTAGGTATGTTAATTTGTGTTAGCTGGTTACGAATGTAGAATGAGTAACTAGTAAGTGGTTGGTTATGTTTGGTTTGGTTTTTCTTATTCTTATGTTATTGGGGCCTCATTTCATGTTAAATTTTGCAGGTTGTTGCAGCAGCTGCAAACCTTGTGCTTATTACACGTGGCATTGAGAAGACATCGAGAGCTCTTGTAGCCAAACTTAAGAAGATGTCAAAAAAGGTGAATCATTAACTTGTTCTTCTGTGTATACGGGATGTTTAAACATATTTATTTAGTGGACTTACTTACAACTTCCTATTTCCTTGTATATATTAGTGTGCTTCCTAGCAATTATTTTACTTGTCTTTTTGTTAAGACTTAGAAGAGTCGTGGTTGTGTGGATATCAGGTTGAAGATAGGGAATTGGCATATGTGGCAGCAGTCAGTGTAGGAAACAACCAGAGAGGAGGTTGGCCTTACCTTAATAAAGCTGATAACGAGGTTCTGGGAAATTCCACCAAGGTGGTCCTCACTAAGGATACAACCACAATTGTTAGTGATGGAAGTACTCAAGAAGCAATTAATTTGTGTATTGCATAGGTTATGTCTAGTGACAATCCAAAATATGGTTATTTGTTGCATGCTTAATTGAATTGCATTTTGAACAATTTCACGATTTTAATTTTCAGTACTGTAATATTTGTGTGTGCTTTGCCCATGTTTTGATAAAGTATTTGTGTTAGTGTCACTTATGTCTTATATGTTGTAGTTAATGTTATTCTGATTATGTGATGATACCCAAGATTAGATTTCTAATTTTGAATTGAAGCTGATTTTTTTTTATAAAAATAATGTAATTTACGGCGGTTCTAACCGTCGCTATTGTTTAATGAAAAATATATATTATATAATTATGGCGGTTACAACCGTCGTAATAATACATTGGAGGCAGTTTCAAAACCGTCGCAAAATGTTATGACAATTGGAGTGACAGTTCCACAAACCATCGCTAAACAGCCTCACGACACACGTTTCTACGATAGAGAATAAACCGTCGTGAATTGTAAATTGCCAAAATTAACCGTCGTAATTTGCCAATTTTCTTGTAGTGTAAGTCCATAACATTTACAAGTGCTGGAATGCTCGACTACAACAACATTTGTGCAAAAAATGAAGATGGGGATAATGATCGTGACTTGGATAACTGGATTCACCCATGCGTACCTGGGGAGGAGCTCCGGAACTGGTTTGCTGAAGATTTTGTTCAAGTTACTTGGAAGCCAAAGTAATTTTCTTGTTTCCATCTTATCATACTGCATGTCAAATCCTACACTCTGCCCCAGGTGCATGGATCCATTTGTAGGGCCACCCTGCTTTTAATGAATTTATTTTTACCATGACATAAAGGACATTTTTCAGGCAAAATTGTGTTATCTTTCTTTCGTTTTTAAATTTTTTCACAAAAACAAATAAAATGGCAATGTTTTTCTTTTTCCAGTATTTTTGTGTGTTTGCGTCTCTTTTGAAAAGAACAGATTCTAAAGTAAGCACATCATTTGTGCAGTGTTGATCATTTGGATTCCTGTGATAACGTTCCTGCTATGACCATGCATGACTTCGGCAATCCTATCTACCAAGTTGATGAAGGGATTGAGGAAGACTGTGAACTCCCAGAAGAATTGGCTAGGTTGTTGAAACAAGAGGAAAGGGTCATTCAACCTTATCAGGATGAAATAAAGATTATCAACATCGGGCCTGAGGATATAAAGAAAGAGATAAAATTTGGGGCCAGTCTGTAGGTCGAGGTAAAGAAGGAATTGATTGATATGCTACGTGAGTATGTTGATATCTTCGCCTGGTCGTATCAAGATATGCCAGGGTTAGATACAAACATTGTTGTACACAAGCTGCCACTAAAGGAAGACTGTCCTCCGATGAAACAAAAGCTGAGAAGAACTCGCCCTGACATGGCGATGAAGATCAAGGAGGAAGTTCAAAAGTAGTGGGATGCCGGGTTCCTTGCTGTAACTAGTTACCCATCTTGGGTAGCTAACATTGTGCTTGTACCAAAGAAGGATGGAAAGGTTCGGATGTGCATCGATTATCGGGATCTAAACAGAGCAAGTCCAAAGGATGACTTTCCATTACCTCACATTGATGTGTTGGTAGATAACACCGCCCAGTTCTCGGTATTTTCTTTCATGGACGGCTTCTCCGGGTACAATCAAATTAAGATGGCATCGGAAGACATGGAGAAAAAGACGTTCATTACCCTATGGGGTACATTTTGTTATAAGGTTATGCCCTTTGGGTTGAAGAATGTTGGGGCAACGTATCAACGGGCTATGGTAACTTTGTTCCACGACATGATACACAAGGAAATTGAGTGCTATGTGGACAATATGATTGCCAAGTCCCGGGACGAAGAGGAACACCTGTTCAATCTCAAAAAGCTATTTGACAGGTTGATAAAGTACAAATTGAGGTTGAATCCAAACAAGTGCACTTTCGGAGTGAAATCTGGTAAATTGCTGGGTTTTATTGTTAGCCAAAGGGGAGTCGAGGTAGATCCTGCAAAAGTAAAAGCAATACAAGACATGCCTGCACCAAAAACAGAAAAAGAAGTGTGTGGGTTTTTAGGGAGGTTGAACTACATTTCTCGTTTTATATCTCATCTAACTGCCACATGCGAGCCAATCTTCAAATTATTAAGAAAAGAACAAACGGTCAGGTGGAATGTGGACTGTCAAAGAGCCTTTGAAAAGATAAAAGAATATTTGCAGGAGCCTCCGATTCTAATGCATCCAGTTCCAGGACAGCCACTTATCATGTACTTGACTTTGTTAGAAGGGTCGATGGGGTGTGTGCTAGGCCAAGATGACGAGTCTGGTCGAAAAGAGCATGCTATTTATTACCTTAGCAAATATTTTACCGACTTTGAATCCCGTTACTCACTGCTCGAGAAAACTTGCTGCGCTTTGGCATGGGCTGCTCGCCGACTGAGACAGTACATGTTGACCCACTCCATGTTGCTAATCTCAAAAATGGACCCCGTCAAGTATATTTTTGAGAAACCAGTATTAACCAGAAGGGTTGCAAGGTGACAAATGATATTAACAGAGTATGACATACAATATACTTCACAGAAGGCCATCAAAGGAAGTGTATTGTCAGATTATCTTGCACAACAACCGTTTGAAGACGATTACCAGCCAATGAAGTTTGATTTCCCTGATGAGGACATCATGTACCTCAAGGAAAAAGATTGCGAGGAACCACTTCCGGAGGAGGGGCTTGACCCTGAATCCAAATGGAAGTTGATGTTTTATGTGGCAATCAATATCAACGGACGTGGAGTTGGTGCTGTTCTTATCACTCCCGAAGGTGTTCATTTTCCCTTTGCTGCCAGAATTACTTTTCGCTGCACCAACAATGAAGCGGAGTACGAGGCGTGCATAATGGGAATAGATGAGGCTATTAATCTTCGGATTAAGACCCTCGATATATTCGGAGATTCATCCCTCGTTATCAACCAGATTACCAGTAAGTGGTATACGCATCAAGAACACTTGGTTCCTTATAGGGATTATGCCAGAAGATTGCTGACATTTTTCACAGCGGCTAAGCTTCAATATATACCACGAGATGAGAATCAATTTTCCGATGCATTGGCTACTCTTTCTTCGTCCATCAAAGTCTTGTGGTTAAACTACGTGCCTAGAATAGACATTTCCAGGCTTGATGCACCAGCTTATGCCTTCTCTGTAGACGCAGTGTTTGATGAGAAACCTTGGTACTTTGACATCAAGCTATTCCTGGAAAGACAAGAATACCCAACTGGGGCATCATCCAATGACAAGAAGACCTTGAGACGACTTACTGCTAGCTTCTTCTTGAATGCAGACGGAGTTCTGTATAAGAGGAACTTTGACAGGGTCTTGCTCAGATGCGTGGATAGACATGAAGCAGACCTGTTAATACAGGAAGTCCACGAGGGATCCTTTGGTACTCATGCAGGAGGACATGCTATGGCTAAGAAGTTGTTGAGATCAGGGTACTATTGGCTAACGATGGATGCAGACTATTGTTCATACGCCCGTAAGTGCCACAAGTTCCAGATTTATGCAGATAAGGTGCATGTTCCTCCAAGATCGCTCAACGTCATGTCATCTCCTTGGCCCTTTTCTATGTGGGTGTAAACACCCCAAATTTTCCCTCACTAAGTTCACACCATGGCTTGTAATCTTTCATATTTGCATTAGTTTAAACATACCATCTCATATTGCATTTTTGTTTCATTGCATTAGTTCAAGTTCATTTGCATCTAGGGTTTGTGATATAAGCAATCCAAAGATTCATCTGAGCCACTCCAAAGGTTTCCAATCATTCCAAGAGGGTCCATGTATGTTAAATCATCATATCATATCCCTCAAAGATCAAGGAAGTCAAGAAATCACAAGAACTTGGAAAGCATGGAAGCTGAGCTAGGGTTTCACTACACAGATGACCTGAAATTAGGGTTTTGGTTTCAGAGGCCATAACTCCAAATTTTTTGGTCATTCTTGTTTCTATTGGTCTCATTATGTTATAAGGATCATGTGTACCAAGTTTGATGAAGAAATTCATTGTGGAAGTCATTTGTTCACTGGGTAACTTCTTGAGCAAGTCAGAGTAAAATCAGGGCATCTGAGACCCCCAACAATGGAACCAAAGTGGATTTTTCATCAAATTGAAGTTATATGATCTTTATTTGATCATTTAAGTGCTTGGAAGTTCACAAAATTGAAGAAAATGGAACTAAACCAAAAGTTGCCAAAAATGGAAATAATTTGTAATGTAAACTTTCCATTTTGGGAAAGTTTTTCAACCTCCTCTTTCTCAACCAAAAATGCTTCAAATGAAAAATTGTTGGTCATGAAAGTTGTAGATTGGATCATTCCCTTTTCAAAAAGTACAAGAACAAGTTCTAATTCATTATGGAACTCAAGTTATGGCTTTGCAAAGTTGGCAAAAATCCTAAAATTTCAAGTTTCACACCAAAGAAATTTTTTGCAATTTCACATTTCAAGCATTCAAGTGACCTCTAATTCACTTCTGAACTTCATCACATGACAATGCAACATTGCAAGCCCAAAATCATGTCTTGGATCACAAGTTTCCATAGGCCATTTTTCACAAAAATTCTCAAAAGAGGGATTCTTGCAAGAGTGATTTCTAAGAATTGGTATGACTTCTAAATTGTCTCATTGCATCACAGCAACATCATGTAACACTTCATGACCAAAATTCAGCATTGAATGAGACATTTCCATGACCAAATATCTCAAAGTGCAACAAGTTGTGAAAATGCAAAACATGTGCCATCTCACCATCCATTCACTTCTGATCACTCTAAATCATCCCATGGCTATCCTTGAAGACAATTGAACTCAGAGCAACCCTAAAACACCTCCTGCCATGGCCCATACCGAAGGACTCCAACTATTCACTTTTTGGCCAATTGCTCCATACCATTCCCACAGTGCATATCAAATCTTCTGACTCATTCCAATAGTTTAGGGATTGCATAAGGATCATAAACCAAGCATCACACAAGCTCATAATACACATACCATCAGATTACACAAAACTTGCAAAAACCTTCCCTTCTTCGATTCTCTCAAACCATCCATCAAACTTCAGAATTTCTTTCACCATCCATTCAGAAATCATCCATAGAACACAAACCAACCATTGGAATGGCTTGAAACACCATAAACACAAACCTCATTTTCTGCTATACCAGAACTGGAACTTTCAAACTAGCCATCATAAAAGCTTTTGAAGCATTCCATTAGCCCCAGGAGGATCAAAGGAGGCTTTTTGCACAAAGGAGGGGTCCTGAAAGCTCTCATCTGCAGTTCATCAGCTCAGGTAACCTCAAGAACAAAATCTTTCAGAGCTTAGTTTTTTTGTTATAAAATGAAAATATATGTTATGGGGATCACACTGATGCTTTTAGATTCGAAAATAGTCAAGAAATGAGCATGTTATGAGTTTCTGAAATTTTGTCCAGATTTTTGTTCTTCTTCGATTCTCCATGTTTCTGTGTTATAAATCATGTTTGAAGGGTGATTTGTTTAGTTTGAGTAGGGGATCATTTATGGGCAATCAATTTGGGGTGGGGTGGCCTGTAGAGAGACTTAGGGTTTTTGCTCGCCGGTGAAGATGACCGGAACACTGTTCCGGTCACCTGAAAGTAATTAGAACCCTAATTAGGGTTTAGTTGCCCAATTTGAATTATGGCCCTTGGATGAAGATTAGCGCGTGAACATGTGGCCCAGATCTTTTCATTAATTCTTAAATCTGTTTAATTAATTTAATTAGGATTAATTAATTAAATAAACTCAGGATAGATCTCAGCCCTCCATCTGCGCGTGCAGTCAACCCCCTTCCCCCTGAATTTGAATTCCAGCCATTGGATACGCATACCTCTCATTTTAATTAATTTTTATTTCATTTTATTGCATTTAAATTGCATAATTTATTTAAAATACCTAGAAAATTCCAAAAATATTTTTCTTCTGCATTTTGATTTCAAATATTTTTCTTCACCCAAAAACATTTTTATTTTTATTTTTTGCATTAAAAAATCATTTTAAAAATATTTAAATGTTTATTTTAATTAATTAATGGAAATTAATTAATTAAAATACCATTTAAGTTTCTAAAAATTCCAAAAAAATTCACATTGCATCTTAGGACATTTAGAAACATTTTCAAACCATCCATACAAATTTCTTTTTGGTTTTGATCCAACTTTGACATTTTTCTTGAATTTAGGGTTCATAAAAATCCCATTTTTGAACCCTAACTTCAAGAATTCTTTTCTGCCTAACCATGAAGGGTTTGACATTGGTTTTTTTGAATTGATCTTCATATAGCATGTAGTATCTATCATATTTTTGTCACAAATTTATCTTGCATTTTCCATTTGATTTGCATTTTTCCTCTTAAGGTACCTTAAAACCCTAGATAACTTAGAAAAATCACAACTTTCTTTAGGTTAAGAGTTAGACTTCCTCCTTTGGGGTGTGATATCATGTGGGGTTAGGGTTCCTTTGAGTTCATTTGCAATTTTTTATCTTGTGATTTGCTTCTATTTTTGACTTTTTCATCTCATGTTGTCTTAAAACCCTAATTTCTCATGTTCATTTGCATACATCTTGCATATGCATCCATACATGAACTTGCCATGACATTTCATGCATTCACATGTTATCTTAGGCATCATAGGACATATTAGAACCATTCTTGATCGTTTCTTCATCCATTTTCCATGATGTGCATTCATTTCATTCCATGAACTTTCAAACTCCAAAGCATGCTCCTTTGCATTCTCATCTCTTGTATGAACATTCATAAAACTTGACATGTCTTTGCATCATCTCATAAAATCATTTGAATCATGAGCATGCTTCTAGTTTTGGTCTTCATCTTTGCATACATTTCATTTTCATTTCCTTCCTTTCTTTATGCTAACATTTTCAAGTGGTAAGTAATTTGAGAAGTGAATTTGCCTTCACTTCTCATTTCTCTTCTCATTCTTCTTTTGCATCCTTGCTGCATTTTCATTTGCTTTAGAGTGAGCTGGCTCATTCATGTTCTTCATTCACTTTCTTTCTCCAAGTTACTTATTTTCTTCAGTGAAGTAAGTAACTTGTTTCTTCTGCTTCTCCTCCTTTCATCTGCTTCTTCCATTGGTGGCTTCTCTGAAGATCTCTTGCAAGCCTCACAAACCATAGGAACATCCAAGCATGACAATAATTAGGGTTTTGATTAGTCCCCCTTTAGTTTTTACCTTTGTGTCTTCTTTGTGTCTCTCTTCTCATCTCATAATCAGAGACTAAACCTTTAAGGTTTTAAGACTTTGTGATTAGGGTTATGCCTGCATCCTTCTCTTAGGATGGAGTGTATAACTTTAATCCTAAGTGTTAAACCTTTAATGTATTTAAACCTCTTAATCAATCCATCTTAATAATCACTAAGACAATAGCTTGTAACTTGGGCCTTGCATTAGTGTTCTAATTCTTCCTTTATTGGTTAAGAAGGACTAACCCTAGCGTTAATGGACAAGTCCCCCTCAAGTTGTCTTACAAATCATAAAATTCACTTCTTAATCTTACCCTTAAATAAAATCCACTTTAATCAAGGTTTGTTTTGTCATGAGGTTAATCCCTAATCATGGATTAAGTTGAGGTATCTTCCTCAGCTTAAGTGTGCTCATCTATTATCCTTCTATTAGGATGGTGTAATGAGTCCACTAAATCCTTGATTATGGCTTAAACTCATTACTTAAAACTAAACAAAAACACCAAAAACATCTAAATAATCACAAGTAGGTTAATGATCTTAATGCTACATCATCATGGTAATTAAGTGTGAGGTGTTTATCTCATACTTAAGGTATTCTCATTATCCCTAATCAAAGGGAGGATATGATGAGTTTACTAACCCTTGGTTTAGGCTTAAGCTCATTAACTTATGACAAACACAAAAAAGCAATTAAAGCTTAAAACATCAAAAACAAACAATAATCGTCTCCTTCGGGATTCTTTTCTCATCATCTTCACTCACAAATGAGAACTCGCTTCTTCCGTCTAATGCAAGATAGTTAGCACTCGAGCCAGACGAGTCATACACTTGAGCATAGACAAGTAAGCAGTTCACAGTCAATTCATTTTCAGTCTCTTTGAGTCAAACTATGGTGTTCTGACTTCCTCATTGCACGAGAGGATACGTAGGCATAACTTAACAGTTATCGAACAAAAGTCTCTGTCTCCCCCTCCCTCTTCCAGCATTCATTTTAAGCCTCATTCCTGAGCACTTCACTTCACTTTCCTGCACTGACACTTGTACATTCTTTTCCAGCTTTTGCACACAGATAGCACAGACACTACCCCTTTAAACACAAACTTTCAAGCGTGGATCCCGTCGAGTACGATGGACAATCTGGGTGCTAATACCTTCCCAGGTTGTAACCAACCCCCTTTCCCAGTTTCTCTGGTTCGCAACCGTCTTATCCATCTTTCTCCAGGTTTATGCAGCATTACCTTTCCTTCGGGATAAAAACGCCTAGCTGGTGACTCTATTCACTTCTTCTTAATTTTCTCCTTTCACCGACCGTTCGTGTCTGTACCCTATCTGACCCGGGTGTCACTTAGTGGGAGCGACAGCTTGACGACTCTGCTGGGGAAATGGTTATATTGCAACCAGGGCTTCTGGTTCTTTTTGTGGGTTCCTCCTAGCGCTTGTTTGATTTGTGTTTACGAGTGTGTTATGTGCTACTTGTGCTTATTTATTTTCTTTATTTATTGCTTTCTATATAGCTTTATTTACTGCTTTCATTTATAGCTTTATGCATTTTCATACTGTCATTATCATGTGCTGGATCTCTTATCTGTTTTGGTGGGTGGGGTTTCATTGAGTGATTGAGGTCCTATATCGGGGACCTGAGTGACACATAGGCTAGAGTGGCTTCATATTCTTTCCCATTCCATTTCGGTCTGGTGCGGGAATATGAAACACGGTTCAGACATAGGTTTCTTCTTGAGAACTCTGTGCTACAGATTTCATGTAGTACTAGGGCTATCTGGGAAGCCTGCTAAGTCTGGATGACCTTTTTATGACCTTCAGCATCTGGGGTGAATTAGAGGAGGATCTTTTATGGTTATTATAAACACTGTACCTCCGGGTTAAAATTGTTTACACTTCTCATAACTGGTCCAAGTCTGAGGATCCTTGTTCTAGAACATTACATGTGAGGGGGTTGGGATGTTTACAGGTTTGCAGGAACCCTTGGCCTCATCATACCTTGTTACTAGAATTGTTAAGGTTGTATTATTTGGACAGTTCTTGTGATTACCCTTGACTTGTGACTCTTTATTTGAGTCCCTCACCTGGTTATTGGATTTCTAAGCCTCCATCTGGACTTATGAACATACATGGACTTTTACCAAGGGAGATAAAAAGATCCAGCACTTGATCACAAACCCCTGCATATCATTTGCATACATCATTTTCGCATCATTTAACATTTGCTTATTTGTTTTACAGGGTATCCATCATATCATCTTTGGTTTGGTTTTGACCCCTTCTGCTACTCAGACTGCTTCAGTTATCTTCTTCAGCACCTTCATCAGTTTGTCAGTGATTCTCCTCTAGCTATCTTCATCAGAGACTTATCTCCAGCATCTCCCTCAGTGATCTTCATCAGCAGTTCTTCTCAGCTTCTTCACCAGCACCCATGGACACTTCGTGAAAGAGCAATATCACTTACGACTTCTTTGAGCCCACCCTGACTGGCATCAGGCAGGTCTAATCCCTCATTACACCTGATCATATCCCACTATTCAGAGAGCATTATGGAGGCATATTAGACATGGTCATGGATTTAGATGTATCTCAGAGGAGCATGATCCATACTTGCTTGCAGTTTTATGATCCCCCACTCAGATGCTTCACATTTCCTGATTTCCAGTTGGGACCTTTGCTAGAAGAATTCTCCATGTTGTTAGGAGTTCCTATCAGGAGGGAAATCCCTTTCAACCCAGAGATGACTGCTCCCAGAAATGAAGACATAGCTAGGGCATTGCATTTGGAGCCTGCCCTCATTGATCAGAACATGACAACCAAGGCTGGAGTTCCAGGCCTCTACCTAGACTTCTTGATCTTCCAGGCTACCCTGCATGCTGCTATAGGAGAATGGAAGGCTGTTTGTGCACTTCTAGCCCTCAGTATATATGGGGTTATCTTGTTTGCAGATGAGCCAAAGTTTGTGAGCAAGAATGCCATTCACTTGTTCTTATTGAGGAACCCAATTCCTACATTGCTAGGAGACTTCTACTACTCAGTACATCAGAGGAATGAGAAGCAAAGAGGAAGACTAGTCAGATGTTGTGCTCCTCTTTATTACTCTTGTCTGCTAAGACACTTGCCAAAGTCAGATACTTTCCTGAACCCCCATCAGCAGAAGAATTGGGCTAAGAGGTTCATTGCCTTGACATCAGAAGACATTAGATGGTGCACCCAGAGCACCAAGGGCAAGGACATCATTACTAGCTGTGGGCAGTATCCTAATGTGCCCTTGATAGGAGTGAAGGGTTGCATCAACTACAACCCTTTACTGTTTAAGAGACAATTAGGATTTGCTTTGGTTCATCCTCCCAGAGGACAATATTTCGCTGAAACTCTTTACTGTGAAGTCCAACCCAATTCTACTGTTGTTAGACAAGCTGCCTGGGCTTGGGATAACATTCAGACCAAGGGAACAGCCATCATTGGCAAGTGCAACAACATTGCTTCAGCACCGTATTCTGATTGGTCCCGTACCAGAGCTCAGATCACCCGGATGCCATTTACCTTGAAGGATGTACCTGGACCTTCTACAGTACAACCTGCAGCTACTGTCAGTTTGGAAGAATTTGAGAAACTGAAAGAGAGAAACACTCAGCTAGCTGAAGCCTTAAAGAAGACTCTCTAGGAGAGAAATGACAGCCGTCTAGATAATGAGAGATTGGAAAGGCTCAGGGTTGAGCATTTGACCAAGATTGAGAAGACGGATGACTACATCAGGAAGGCAAGAGTAGGGGAGTTAGTACTCAAGAATGCTTGCAAAGAAGCAAAGACTCAGAAGGCTAGGGCAGAGCATTATCTGGAGGAGAGCCAGGCTAGGTGGATCAGGATCACTGAAGCCCGTGCACAGGAAGATCAAAGGACTCAGGCTAAGATAGAGCAACTGGAGACTAGTGAAAAGAAGCATCAGGAGGCATTATTGGCAGCTCAGAGAGAGATATCTGAATTGAAGCTCCGTGCAGGGTTAAAGAGGTCAAAGGATCAGGATAAGCATAAGAAGTTAACCGGTGCCATTACTACCAGGAACCTCCTCATCAGGACTACTACAGAGCACCCAGTGGGTCCAGTGACTGAGGCCCTCCTGAAGGAAGTCAGAGAGGATGACTTTGGATTAGATGTTTGACTTTTTGCTTGTACTCCTCTTTTGTTGTACTTTTTCTTTTGTTGTTGTATTTTGACCCACCATGGGAATGTTTTGTAAGCAAACTATGTATTTTCATCCTTTGTAATATATCAGTTTGTATTATTTATGGTGGGCTTTATCTATCAACATCGTCAGCATTTCCTCGAGGTCTGGAAAGGTCAAAACCAAAGAACCAAACTGGATACCCTTGGAAGACAAATAGGCATATTGCATTGCATACTAACATTTTCTTTGTTTTGTAGGTTTTTGTTTTATTGTTGTTTCTCACTTTGTTGTGGTTTCAGGAAACATTGCTCTTAGAAGAGTGTTCCCTGTCAACAGAATACACCGGTACCCGACTAGAAACAACCTTCCGGGACTCCAGATGGATCAAGTTCAGCAAGACTTGAATGAAGTAAGGGCCCAAATGGCAAATGAGAGGGTTGAGATGAGGAATCAGATGACCCAATTCATGACTGTGATGACTGACTTAGCTCAAAGCCAGGAAAGACTAAGGGAGTTGGTTGAGAGACAAACTCCTGAAGAACACCATCCAAGTATAGGAGGTACCAGTAACAACGATCACGTGCAACCTCGCACTGATCCACCAGAGTTTGGGCCTCATCTAAACCCAGAAGTTAATGCCATAAGGAATACTCAGGGTAACACTGTTGGAGGTAGGATCTTGCAAGAGGATCCTCAAGAAGATTAGTTTATAGTTGTTGGGGCTGGGGACGAAGTTTACGACCGTAGGCTGGATGAAATTGCAGAGAATCTGAGGTCTCTTGAATCCCAGAATTCCCTAGGGTTTGATGTCATGGACATGGGACTGGTGGAAGGGGTGAGAATTCCTCACAAGTTCAAACCCCCGTGTTTTGAAAGGTATAATGGCACGTCCTGCCCATGGATGAGAAGTTGTGGATGTTTTACTTCGAGGATAGTCTAACAGGGGCATCCCGAGAATGGTATTCCCATTTGAATAGAGCCACATTGAGGAACTGGAAAGACTTGGCTGAAGCTTTCATCCGTCAGTATCAGTATAACTTGGACATGGCTCCAAACAGGACCCTTCTGATGGGAATGTCTCAATCTTCCCCTGAAAGCTTCAGGGAATATGCCCAAAGGTGGAGGAAACTTGCTGTTGCAGTTCAACCCCCCATGTCTAAAAGGGAAATGGCAGACATGTTCATGAATACTCTTCAGGGAACCTACATTGACCGATTGGCTGCATTTTCTTCTACCAGCTTCGCAGATGTGGTGATAGCTGGGGAAAGAATAGAGAGCCTATTGAAGATGGGAAAGATCTCCGATAACGGTGCCAGTTCAAGCAGTACAAGAAAACCATTTGCTGGGCCCCGTAGATCTGGTGAGATAAACTCTGTACACATGGGAAGAGGGAGACCCCAATACTTGCCTAGGACAGTTGCTGCTATTACCACCCCTGCTCCACTTCCACAGTATGTTCAACAACCGCAACACTTTCCGCAACAACAACAGTTTCCACAACAGAGATCATACAACAATAACAACAACAATCAACAACAACGCCTGTTTCAACAGCGACCATCTCAGGTCAATCGGGTGATTGACCCCATTCCAATGCCATATGCTACCCTGCTGCCACAACTCCTAAAGCTCAATCTGGTTGAGTTGAGGACATTGGCTCCACTTGATCCTCAAAACCTTCCAAGGAACTATGATGCCAATGCTAGGTGTGCTTTTCATTCCAACGCACCTAGCCACTCTACGGAAAAATGCAGAGCTCTACATATGAAGGTTCAGGATCTGGTAGATTCAAAAGCCCTGAACTTCGCACCTCCTCCAAATGTAATGAAGAATCCTATGCCAAGCCATAGTGGGTCAAGGATTAATGTTGTAGAGGATGGTTCATCCGCGAGTTTGATAGAAGACATTGCATATATTCAAACACCCCTGGCAGAGGTTAAAGCCCAGCTTTTAAAGTGCCAAGTGTTTCCAGGTTGTGAGGCCTATTGTGAAGTATGCAAATTTTCTGAGAATGGGTGTGCCAGCTTGAGGAGAGGCATCAATGATTTGATTAAGGAAGGCATTCTGCAAATTACAACCACAACTTCTACAACACCAGCAACCCTTCTATCAACAACAACTGAATCTTCTACAAATACAACAACCATCTTTTCTACTGATCCTTCTACAACTGCAACAACCATTGTTCCAACTGATTCAGCTACAACTTCAGCAATCATTCCATCTATCACTTCAACACACAACAATTCATTTGCACCGACTACTACAACTTCAACAACCAATAATGATGTTTCCACTGTCACAATCTATTATGACCCGACTACGGTCCCGAGTTCCAACAACTTTCAACCTCAACAACAGTCTCAACAAAACTTCAATTCACCTTCACCTACATCCACCAGAGGTCCTGTAACAATCTTTTATGATCAACAGACTATTGTAGTCCCAACAACAGCTGCAGTAAGCCCTGTCACTATCACGGTGCCCTGGTTGATGCCATATAATAAGGACAGTGCTATACCATGGCATTATGGTGCTGATCTGAACTACAATGGAGAGAAAGTCCTTCTTGATTATCCAGTTCTCACTCCCCAAGTGGACAATGTTGGGGGAGGCGGAGGCTTCACCCGAAGCGGACGTCTCTTCGCATCACAAGTCCCTAGAACCAACACTGAGGTAGAGGCTGCTGCCAGAGCCAAAGGGAAGAGTGTGATACCGGAAGAATCTGCACCCAAAGAAACTCACAAATCATCCTTCGATCAAGATGTGGATGCGTTTATGAGAATCATTAAAAGAAGTGACTATAAAGTTGTGGACCAGCTCCACCAGACTCCTTCAAAGATCTCAATCCTATCACCGTTGTTGTGTTCCGAAGCCCATCGGGATGTACTTCTCAAAGTTCTGCATGTTGCCTATGTGCCAGAAGAGATCACTGTAAATCAACTGGAAACAATGGTATCAAATGTCAATACTAGCCATGGGCTAGGTTTTACTGATACTGATTTAACAACAGAAGGACGTCTCCACAACAAAGCTTTGCATATAACTTTGGAGTGCAAAGGAGCTGTCTTATCTCATGTTCTCGTAGACACTGGGTCCTCACTCAATGTCTTACCCAAGAAAGCCCTTGTCAAGCTAGAATATGACGGGATAGCTCTCCGGCCAAGTAATCTTGTGGTTCGGGCTTTTGATGGCTTTAAAAGATCTGTTCTCGGAGAGGTGGAGTTACCAGTGATAATCAGTCCAGAAGTCTTTAAGACCATTTTCTATGTGATGGACATACAGCCGGCATACAGCTGTTTTCTAGGTCGAACCTGGATTCACGCCGCATGCGCAGTAACGTCGACCCTTCACCAGAAACTTAAGTATGAATGGGAAGGACAGGTTATCACCATCTGTGGTGAGGAAGACATATTTGTTAGCCAGCTGGCTACGTACAAATATATTGAGATGGATGGTGAAATCCATGAGACAATGAGCCAAGGGTTTGAGGCCTTAAATGTTAATGAGGCTACTGGAGTATTGACTGCATCCCAGGAAGACAGGATGGGTACTTCAATCATCTCTTATCAGCAAGCCCAGAAGGTTGTTGAAGAAGGTACTGCTCAAGGCTGGGGCAAGTTGCTGTCAGTGGAAAAGAAGGAAGATAGATTCGGTTTGGGTTACATACCATTCCGACAAGATCAATCAGAGGCTGCCAAGGAGCCCAAATTTGTTAGTGGGGGAATGCTCACCCCAGATGCTGTTAACAATCTGGAAGACAAGGCGGAGAGCGACCGGAACCTGGAGAGCTAGATACGTCCAAGGATCCCGGGGAACCAAGTCCTTAACTGGTCTTCCCAGGAAATTATAAGGGTTACTCCTGTAGAGTAATTATCATTTCCTGTCTTTTTAGCATGCATCAAGTCTTGCATCTTGCCCAAGGTGTCAGGACTCATTTTGTAATAGGGCCATATTGTAATTTTGTGCAAATGATTAATCAATGAATATCGTACATCTTTTGCAAACGAGTCTCTTTTTCGCTCACTGTCTTTTTTCATTTTTCACTTTTGTACAAAACAATAAAATGGCAATGTTTTCAAAATAAATAACTTCATTTTCACTTTTTTCTAAACAAGATTAAAATTGGTCACTAAAATGAACCAGTCTCAACCCTTGCAGAAATTATCCTCCAGATTGCACCGACAACAGCACTGCTATGACCTTGTATGACTTCGACCATCCGATTAATCAAGCTGATGAAGGGGTTGAAGAAGACTATGAGTTACCGAAAGAGTTAGCCAGGTTGTTGAGGAAAGAAGAGAAAGTGATCACCCCTCATCAGGAGGAGGTTGAAACAATTAATCTTGGTACCGAGGAAGACTTGAAAGAAGTGAAGATCGGGGCCAGTCTGCAGGCTTCGGTAAAAGAACAGCTCATTGACATGCTTCGAGAATACGTTGAAGTCTTTGCTTGGTCCTATCAAGACATGCCAGGTCTTGACACTGATATTGTTATGCACAAGTTGCCTTTGAAGGAAGATTGCCCTCCAGTGAAGCAGAAGCTACGCCGTACTCGTCCGGATACGGCCATGAAGATTAAGGAAGAAGTACAAAAACAATGGGACGCCGGTTTCCTTGTCGTAACTAGTTATCCACCGTGGGTCACTAATATTGTACCAGTGCCTAAGGATGATTTCCCATTACCTCACATTGATGTATTGGTTGACAACACAACTCAGTTCTCGGTGTTTTCCTTCATGGATGGTTTTTCAGGGTATAATCAGATCAGGATGTCACTCGAAGATATGGAGAAGACTACCTTCATCACACCTTGGGGCACATTTTGTTACAAGGTAATGCCTTTTGGATTGAAGAATGCCGATGCTACTTATCAACGGGCTATGGTAACATTATTCCACGACATGATCCACAAAAAAATTGAATGCTACGTGGATGACATGATTTCCAAGTCCCTCACTGAAGAAGACCATCTGGTAAATCTGCTGAAGTTGTTCAAGCGTCTGAGAAAATATCAGTTGAAGCTAAACCCCAACAAGTGTGCATTTGGGGTACGTTCCGATAAGCTTCTGGGGTTCATTGTAAGTGAAAAAGGAATTGAAGTTGATCCTGACAAAGTCAAAGCCATTCAGGAGATGCCTGCACCTAGGACTGAAAAGGAAGTTCGGGGGTTCTTAGGTAGATTGAACTACATTTCAAGGTTCATGTCTCACTTTACTGCAACTTGTGAGCCCCTGTTCAAATTGTTAAGAAAGGAACAAACGGTCAGGTGAAATGAAGATTGTCAGAAGGCTTTTGACAAAATCAAGGAGTACCTGCAAGAACCTCCAATTCTTATGCCTCCAGTTGAAGGAAGACCTCTAATAATGTACCTGACAGTCTTAGAAGAATCAATGGGGTGTGTGTTGGGCCAGCATGACGAGTCTGGTCGAAAAGAGTACGTAATATACTACCTAAGAAAAAAGTTTACCGACTGTGAACAACGTTATTCACTGCTCGAGAAAACTTGATGTACTTTAGCATGGACTGCTTGCCGACTAAGACAGTATATGTTGACCCACACTACCTTGTTGATCTCAAAAATGGATCTAGTCAAGTACATATTTGAGAAGCCAGCACTTACCGGAAGGGTTGCAAGATGGCAAATGATTCTGACAGAGTATGACATTCAGTACACATCTCAAAAGGCCATCAAAGGCAGTGTACTGTCTGACTATCTAGCTGAGCAACCCATTGATGATTACCAACCAATGAGATTTGACTTCCCTGATGAAGACATCATGTTCCTAAAAGCAAAAGATCATGAAGAGCCTGTTCACACTGAAGGGCCTGACCCGTAAGAAGAATGGACAATGCTGTTTGATGGGGCTGTCAACATGAATGGTCGTGGAGTTGGTGCAATGCTCATTACACCTAAAGGAGTTCATATGCCTTTCTCGGTGAAACTCACATTTGCATGCACTAACAATGAAGCTGAATACGAAGCCTGTATCATGGGACTTGAGGAAGCCATTGACCTCAGGATCAAGACGTTAACTGTATTCGGAGATTCAGCCTTGGTAATCAATCAAACCAACGGAAAATGGTACACTCATCAAGAGCATCTAATTCCATACCGTGACTATACGAGGAGATTATTGACTTTCTTCACAACAGTCAAACTTGAGTACATCCCTCGAGACGAAAATCAGTTTGCAGATGCTTTAGCTACCATTTCCTCCATGATCAAGGTTCAGACTGCCAATTTTGTGCCTCAGATTTCTGTATCCAGGCTGGACCGACCAACATACGTTTTTTCCGTGGACATTGCTAAAGACGACAAGCCTTGGTTCCATTACATCAAATGCTTCTTAAGGGATCAAACATACCCACCTGGGGCATCGTCCAATGATAAGAAGACATTAAGAAGGTTAGCTGGTAGTTTCTTCCTGAATGCTAATAGTTCATTATACAAGAGAAACTTTGACATGGTACTTCTTAGATGTGTTGATAAGAAAGAGCCAGACTTGCTGATGCACGAGGTGCATGAAGGATCTTTCAGTACCCATGCTGGAGGACATGCAATGGCTAAGAAATTATTACGATCAGGCTACTATTGGATCACAATGGATGCAGACTGTTGTGCCTATGCCAGGAAGTGCCACAAATTCCAGATTTATGCAAATAAAGTGCATGTGCCTCCAAATCCGTTTAACATAATGTCTTCACCGTGGACCTTTGCCATGTGGGGCATTGACATGATTGGAAATATCGAACCGACTACTTCAAATGGCCACAGATTCATCCTGGTAGCCATTGATTACTTCACCAAATGGGTTGAAGCAGCTTGGTATGCAAATGTCACCAGACAAGTGGTAGCCAGATTCCTGAAAAAAGACATCATCTGTCGGTATGGAGTACCCAAGCGAATCATTACTGATAATGGTTCTAATTTGAACAACAAAATAATGGCAGAGCTGTGCCGGGACTTCAAAATTCAACATCACAACTCTTCTCCTTACAGGCAAAAGATGAATGGCACTGTTGAGGCAGCTAACAAAAATATCAAGAAGATTGTGCAGAAGATGGTGGTTACTTACAAAGATTGGCATGAAATGCTACCATTTGCCTTGCATGGGTATCGAACCTCAATCAGAACATCTACTGGGGCAACACTGTATCAGCTTGTGTATGGTATGGAGGCCGTCCTACCTATTGAAGTTGAATTACCCTCCTTACGGGTACTGATGGACGTAAAGTTGAATGAAGCAGAATGGGTCCGTTCTCGGTACAATCAACTGAATCTGATCGAAGAAAAGAGATTAGCTGCAATCTGTCATAGGCAGTTATATCAGAAGAGAATGAAGAAAGCCTTCGATCAGAAAGTCAGGCTTCGGGAATACCAAGTGGGAGATCTTGTGCTGAAGAGACTCATTCCTCCTCATACAGACCACAGGGGCAAGTGGACTCCGAATTACGATGGCACATTCATAGTAAAGAAGGTTTTCTCTGGTGGAGCACTGATGCTCACTACTATGGATGGTGAAGATTTCTTATCCCCTGTGAATTCAAATGCAGTTAAAAAATAGTTTGCATAAATGACCCGCTGGACATAAAAATAGAATGTAAGTCCAGGAAAAAATAAGGCATCCCGGCGAGTCAAAAACAGAATAAAAGACTCGGGCAAAAATAAGGGAAAACTTTAAAAAAAAAAGTACACTCGCTGAGTTGAAAAGCCGCATTGGACAGCTCAGGAAAAAATGGGTATCCCGGTGGATTGAAAACCCGAAAGGGCAATCCATGCAAAATAAGGGAATAAAGCGAACGACTGCATTCTGAATTCGTCTGTATCACTTACAACACGGCAAGCCTCGAAGGGATAAAGCATCGGTCAGAATCAACCTTCTTCAGAAAGCAAGATAAGAAGAACATCAAGGTCATACAAGTCATAGCAAAGGAAGCTCACCGGAGCATCGTCAACATTGCCAACACCTTTATTTTTCTCAATTTGTAACAATCACCTCATTTCAAGGGATCTGTTTCTTTGACTGTATTTGCCAAATCAGGGCACCCAGATTAATAAAATCAGAGTTTTCAGTCACACTTCGTCTTGTACATTTTTTATTTCATCTGCAAAATGTCCAATATCCATGATATAATATTTGCATAAAACAGATGTGCCTTTCTAAATTAAATGCTTGCATGAAATGTATTTACACTCAGGAATATCTAACTCCTATAACGGAATCCAGTAAGGGATACCTCGGGACACTTGTACATTCTTTTCCAGCTTTTGCACAAAGATAGCACAAACACTACCCCTTTAAACACAAACTTTCAAGCGTGGATCCCGTCGAGTACGACGGACAATCTAGGTGCTAATACCTTCCCAGGTTGTAACCAACCCCCTTTCTCAGTTTCTATGGTTCGCAACCGTCTTATCCATCTTTCTCCAGGTTTATGCAGCATTACCTCTCCTTCGGGATAAAAATGCCTAGTTGGCGACTCTATTCACTTCATCTTCATTTTCTCCTTTCGCCGACCGTTCGCGTCTGTACCCTATCTGACCCGGGTGTCACTTAGTGGGAGCGACAGTGGGGCATTGACATGATCGGGAAAATAAAGCCTACTGCTTCAAACGGTCATCGTTTCATCTTGGTTGCGATTGATTATTTCACCAAGTGGGTTGAAGCAGCATCTTATGCCAATATCACTCGCCAAGTGGTAGCCAGGTTTCTGAAGAGAGATATCATTTGCAGATACAGAGTGCCCGAACGAATCATTACTGATAATGGTTCCAATTTAAACAACAAGATGATGGCAGAACTGTGTCGGGACTTCAAGATTCAGAATCACAATTCTTCTCCTTACCGACCAAAGATGAATGGCGCGGTAGAGGCAGCTAACAAGAATATTAAGAAGATTGTGCAGAAGATGGTTGTCACTTACAAAGATTGGCATGAAATTTTACCATTCGCATTGCATGGGTACCGACGTTAATCCGGACGTCTACTGGGGCAACTCCATTCTCCCTGGTATATGGCATGGAAGTAGTCTTGCCTGTTGAGGTAGAAATTCCTTCTTTACGTGTGATGATGGATGTAAAGCTTGATGAGGCTGAGTGGGTACGTGCTCGATATAATCAGTTGTGCTTAATTGAGGAAAAGAGATTAGCGGCTATCTGTCATGGTCAGCTTTATCATAGGAGAATGAAGCAAGCATTCGACCAATAAGTACGTATTCGAGAGTATCAAGTAGGTGAGCTTGTGCTAAAGAGGATCATTCCTCCAGGTTCAGATTACAGGGGCAAATGGACCCAAAACTACGAAGGCCCATTCATAGTAAAGAAAGTTTTCTCAGGTGGAGCACTGATGCTCACTACTATGGATGGAGAAGACTTCCAATCCCCTATTAACTCGGACGCAATTAAAAAATACTTCGCGTAAAAAGACCCGTTGGACACAAAAACAGAATTAAAGTCCAGGCAAGAAAAGGGCCTCCCGGCGAGCTGAAAACAGAATAAAAAGCTCGGGCAAAAGTTAGGGAAAATAAAAAATAAAAAAATGTGTACACCCGCTGAGTTGAAAAGCCATATTGGACAGCTCAGGCAAAAAAGGGTATCCCGGTGGATTGAAAACCCGAAAGGGCGATCCACGCAAAACAAGGGAATAAGCGAACAACTGCGATCCGGATAATCTGAACCATATCATCGTTTCATACTGTCTGGCAATATCAGAAGGATAGGAATCAGTCCCCTCATCCTCTTTAGAAAGTGAAGGCAAGAATAGAAGGTCTTGAAGACATATTGGTCATAGCAGGAAGGAAACTCATTGGAATGCCGTGCACATTGCCATTATGATAGTTTCTTTTCTCAATTTTCATGGTAGCTACCTCTTTCCAGGTAGTTGCTTCCTGATGTAAAACTTTGCCTATTCAGAGGCCATTCAATAAAGGAATATTCAGTCAAAAGCTGTGTTGTTTTTTGTTTATTTTTATTTGCAAAAATGTCCTGAATTTTTGGCAAAGGAACATTGCATTTGAAACATGGTGATTTTTCAAAAAAAATGACATTGCATGGAAACGTTTAAAACTATCTTTGAGTGTCGAGTAACAATGGATGAACGAATCATACCATGCAAGTCCCCGGGGCACATGTGTGTATATTGTTGTTGCAGGTTTTGCAGGATGGTGTCATGTTTCCCCAAGCAGAGAATCCCCAGCTGAGTTAGAGTAGGTGGAATCCCCAGCAGAACTCCAAGGCTAATTGAAGAGCTTTCATCCCCAAGCGGATTATCTTTCCACGAGTGAAGCATTCCTGGCAGGAAGCTGAACGCCTGATTTCCCCACAGAGCTCATGTCTGGGATTTACATCCGTCATTGAAAAATTCCCCAGAGAAGTTGCCAATTTATTTTTGGCCAATGTGATGACACAGACAGTTGTTCATCCCCCAACCGGAGCTAAGTGTCAAAGCCTCTTTACCTGGTTCTCCCCTGCAGAGTTGTGATTCTTACTGCCAATCAGGGCATTTTGTTTTGCTCGTATGTACTCTCTAGCACCCGTCTGTGTTTGTTGTCTGTTTGAAGCTCGTTTGCATTGTTTGGATACTCGTTTGTATCATCCTCCATACTCGTTTGTGTTGGTTTATATCCATATGTGTTGATTTAACAATCACCACAATACTCGTCTGTATTGCTACTCCAAATGCTCGTCTGTGTTGGATTTCGGGTATTCGTATATATCAGTGCCTGATATTCGTCTGTATCATTGCCTGAAGCGTTTGTCTGTGTTTCTTATATCATCATCTGATATTCGTTTGTATCATTGACTCATGGCACTCATCGATGTTCTCTTGATGATCATCCAATGCTCGTCTGTTTTGAAGAGGGTTGAAGTCCTGACGGTGGGATTAAACGTCAAAATGGTCACCGGTCCTAGCGTAATAGGTTTATCCGAAGGAGGTTCGTCCATCTCAGAGACCACATATCTACGTAAGATTTGTGAAGAGGGTTTGTCTAATCCTAGTGTAGCACTTGGCATATTAGGTTATCTAAAGAAGACTCGTTTGTCTTAGACCATATATTTACGGAGGATATATGAAGAGGGTTTGTCTACCCTGATTATGCATGTCTATCCCACAGACTTAAGTGCATCACCGGTCCTGGCGTAATAGGTTTATCCGAAGGAGGTTCGTCTGGGTCAGAGACCACATATCTACGCAAGATTTGTGAAGAGGGTTCGTCCAATCCTAATGTATCACCTGTCGTAACAGGTTATCTGAAGAAGACTCGTTTGTCTTAGACCATATATT
This sequence comes from Lathyrus aphaca, assembly GCA_963966055.1. Classification (NCBI taxonomy): domain Eukaryota; kingdom Viridiplantae; phylum Streptophyta; class Magnoliopsida; order Fabales; family Fabaceae; genus Lathyrus; species Lathyrus aphaca. The sequence goes on along the minus strand of OZ014523.1, from coordinate 115,876,607 downwards.
TACGGAGGATATATGAAGAGGGTTCGTCTACCCTGATTATGCATGTCTATCCCACAGACTTAAGTGCATCACCGGTCCTGGCGTAACAGGTTTATCCGAAGGAGGTTCGTCTATCTCAGATCATATATTTTTGCAAAATATATGGAGAGGGCTCGTGTGTCCAGTTCCTGGCGTAACAGGTGTACTTGAAGAGGGCTCGTATGTCCAATTCCTGGCGTAACAGGTTTATTTGAAGAAGACTCGTATGTCTAAGTTTTTCTTATCCGGCGTAACAATCCAATTTGGGAGAAGCTCGTTTTCTTTGTCTTCACTTCAGTCACCCAGGGTGTTATTTGGTTGGGTTTATTTCCCGTTTTCTACATTCTCCAGCAGAGTGCAAATTTCAGGTCTTCTTGGTATCCAACCACAATTTATCTTGAACGGTCGATAGCCCGAGCTATCGTCCTTTTCAGATTAACAATTTCTTGGATAGGGGCAGCTGTAAAACCTCAAATTTGCCCTATTCTTTTTAGAATCATCATCATATCATAATCATCATAAGCATGGCATATCCTTAGCATCTTTGCATAGAAAAATGAAGCATAACATCCTCATGTTCTAGCATTGGGCATATGATCAACCATTGGTGCATTGGAAGCCTTACAAGTCAAAGCAAGAAGTCAAGTGACCTTGGCCAAGCCCCATGAAGTGTCTACATGGTATTTACAAGCTTAAGATCCTTTACAAGAACCCAGAAGGTTGGGAGATTATCAGATGATCCAAGGAAGGGCAAGCTCCTACACATATGACTTCAAATTAAGGTTTCATGATCAAGCAGGGATTCTTTATGACTTTGGCCATTTCATGTGGGAAAAGTCCTTCATATGATATGTGAATGCTATATATGAGATTTGGTAATAAGATTCATTGAGGAAGGCAGTCATTTCACCTGTTGCTTGCATAAGAAGAAATTGGTCAAACTGATTATTTGAAAAGTCAACTATGACAATGCAAGGGTTCCAATCCCATTTTTCAAGCCAAGGGATGTTCTTAAGGTCATAGAAGAGGTTTGGCAAAGTCAAAGATCAAGAATCAAGAGGTTTTGAAGGACTTTCCATTTTTGGCATGTGACTTGTAATGAAAGTTACTATTTTTGGCAAGTCTTGCCCTAATCTTCAAAGCATTCTTTCATGACCAAAATGATCTCAAATAGAATTTCCTTGAACATGAAAGTTGTAGGAAATTGTCTCCTATTTTCAAAAAGTACAAGAACATGATCATAGCCCTCATGGTTTGAAAGTTATGTCCAATTGAAGTTCACTTATTTTTAGGGTTTTACCATATTTCCAAGTTTCTACCATTTGCAAAAACTCATGCAATTCATTTCCAAGCTGATCAATGAGAAAAATGAGGTCATGGTATCCTATTGCATTGCATGAAAGTCATTTGGCCCAAGAGAAAGTGCAAAATTCGTGCATGGAATGCAAGATATTTCACAAAGTGCAAATTTGCAAAATCACGAGGAAAGCATGATTCACTTACATCCAATGGCCAAGATTGATTCAGGGATAATCAAGGCATAAAAATGATTCAGTTTGTGCACATGGGCAAGCCAATGCACGGGAAATTCACCTCATCACCACTTTCATGCAAAATTGCAAAATGATCCCTCTCACACAAATCCTGCCACCACTCACCACAAAACCCTAATCAGTGTGATACCTAGATCATATAAAAGCTATTGCACACAAACTTCAGCCCTAGATCTCTGTCATTCCTCAACTTCAAAGTCTTATGCACAAAAACAAAAACCTTCGAATCTCTCTCTCCAGGCTCTCATTATCCAATCTCTTTCCATACTCTTCATCCTTAACCTTCAAGGATCTCATTTCATCCATTGATTTAAGCTGAAACTGAAGTTTCATTGAAGTGAAGTTCAGAGAAAGAGGACTCGGGTTTTCAAATTCAAGCCTCTTCAAGCTCCATCTTGCATTTATTTTGCAAGAGGAGGTTCAAATAGGTAGATATGCACCATTGGCAAGGTTTTCTTGGTGTTTTGTGAGCTCTCCAAGTTCAGGTATAGCTCTAAATCCATGGATCTATAAGTTGTTTTTATTATGTGCATTAGGATCTATTCACTTCACTGATGATCTGAATGCATTTGGTTTTTAAAATGGTTGCATATTGAGCATGTTATGATGAATTAAAGTTTAATGTATGATTTTATTTTTTGTTTGATCTGGCTTAATCTTTGATCTATTGTGATTTTCATTGGCATATTTGAAGTTTGCACGTTTTCTTTGGTTGATCTAGAGAGTTTCATCAATTTTGGTGAGGTTTTGTTCTTGAGCATGAGTTTTCCGGTGCCGGAGCCCTAGCTCCGGTCACCGGATTCTGGGCTTTATTTGAATGAACAAGATAAGGTCTTAGCCTTTGGATCTTCAATCTGGATGGTTGTGGTTTGGCCAACGCATTAAAATGAGGGCCTCTCCCTCACGTGACTTGTCCTTGTTTTAATTTTTTGGTAATTGTTTTTGTTTTCCAGCGCGTGTTAAGTGTATGGACCTTCAATCTGGACTTTTCCTTTGGTTGACTTGGGTGATTGACTTTGCATATAGGCCTTTGATCCTGATTACTTTGTGCTAAAGTTTATTGATCATTGGATTGACTTACCTTGTGTTGACTTGACTAAGCCTGAGCCACTGGATTGTTGACTAAGATTTCATTGTCAGCGTGCCTAGACCTTTGGATGTGTGGACTTTGTTTGTTGACTTTTATTTCTGGCCATTGGATAAGCATACTATGTTTTTTGTTGACTGAGTGCCCAATGGGCCTTTCTTGCTATGCACGCCCCCTCCCTTTCTAGCCCATTTGTTTTGAACTGATTTCCTTGCTATTCTCACCCCTTACCTATTTGCCTTTTATTTTATTTTCATTTTATTTTCAATTTGGTTTCTAATTTTTAAAAATAGCTAGAAGTTTCTAAAATTCACCAAAAAATTCATGAATGGTCATTTTAATTTTCTTTAATTTTTGACATTTTTATTTTTAATTTATTTTTATTTTCGACGTAGTAATTAATTCTCACTTTTATTACTTGTTTTTAATTCATTTTAATTGCATACTGACTTGTGGATTTTCTATCTTGATCATTGATTTGATTTTTGAGTTGGTTCTTTTTGCATTTGATTCATATTAAGGTGTAGTTTATGGATGATTTTTCTCCTGATTTTTAGAAGCTTGCATGAATATTTTTGGTAGTTGACTTAAGCATGAAGTTTCAAAACCCTAGTTTGTGTTCATGAGGTCCTTTGATCTAGTTTTCTTAGGATTATGACTTTGCTCCTTTGGCATGATGTTATCACTTGATTAATGAACACTTGTGCTTATTTGCATAATTTTTGCATGAGTTTGTGAGTTGATTTGAATTTTCATGGGAGGTTTCCTTAATTTTGCTTCTTCTTGTTAGCATGCTTAGTTCTTAGGCTAGGAGGGCACTTGTGCCAACTCCTATAGGATGTTTAGATCCTTTGTTGTGTCAGGGTTGGTCCATGGACTTTGATTGGTGTTTGGTTTTTGAAAAGTTTTGTGTTACTTGTCTTTGATGTTTCTCACAAAGGAATGCATGTCCACTCACCTTCTTTGCCTAATTACTCTTCATGATGCTTATGCTTGAGTTTGTATGCTTCTTCCCCATGTTTGTTTATGCTTCTTAGGCACCTTTTAACATGATTAGGTCCCTGGTTTTCTTTAGATGATGCTTATGCCTTGATTTGGTTTGTGTTTATTTGTTCTTACACTTGTGCACATGTTCACTTCACTTCCCATTCTTATATTGTTTGTGTTTGAACTTGTATGAACCTTTCTTTGGTCTCTTGTGTTGTTTGTGCACATTCTTGTGTTGATGTGATTCTGGTCTTGGTGATTGTGAAGCATGTGTATCTTGTATGATCTTTCCTATTTCATATATGCTTTTGTTCATTCATGGTAGCTTGTGTTGTTTTGTTGTGATTTGATTGATCCACTTCTCATCTTATGTGGTATGCTTGACCTTGGCATTTGAGAGTGACATTTCAATTCTGGTTGTGATGTCTTGGCATGATCTTTTGTTCATTTTTATCTCGTTTGATTTTACTTGCTTTTGTCTTACCATTTGTTTATGCTACTAACCATTTCAGGGGCTCATGGTAAGTGAAGTGTGGATGTTATCCACATTTCAACTCTCCATCCCTTCTCTTACTTTGCTTATTTATTTTTGTGATTGTTGATGAGCCTTATGACATCTTGTGTTTCAATCTTTCTTCTTCCCCCTTTAGAAGCAACTTATCTCCTTTAGTGGAGTAAGTTGTTCTCTAGCTTTCTTCCTCTCTTCTTCTTCTCTCTTCTTCTTCTTTCTTAAGATATTTCAAACCTCACTAACATTAGGATCACCTTTGCATGTTAATATTATTTTTAGTATTCCTCCATTAGATTTTTACCTTTAAGATCCTCTTTTGTCTCTTTCTCTTCTCATCTCCAAACAAAAACCCTAAAAAAGCACATTAATAAAGAAAGAAGTGACTTCTTGTGTATAGCCTTATTCCATGGGGCATATGTATTCATTCCATCTGGGAATAGTACACTTGTCTAGCATGATGCACAAGTCTGATCATGAGGTCATCTTCATCAAGAAAAACCATAAAAAATACTTCTTCATTTTAATCACTAAAACATCTAATAAGTTCAACAAGTTAGTGAGCTTAGGCCCATGCCCTTGGAAACGAGTCTTGGATAAATTCTCCTTACTTGGTGTGCTTGTTCTATTATTCCATCTTGGAATGTAGTAGCAAGTACACATTCCATGGAAAAGAGTTTAATCTCACTCTCTTGTGCCACACTCCTAAAAGACTTCTAAAAAAACACAAACAAACAATAAGCGTCTCTCCTTCGGGATTTATCTTCTCATCACTTTCACTCCTTACGTACAAACTTTCTACTACTTGTCATATTGCAAAACGGTTACACACTCGTCGTCCGAGGTTGTAACACCTGAGCATTGAAATAGGCAGTTCAAGCCTTAATTCACAAGCAATCTTTTCCACCCCTAGTAAGGGGAACTACGGTGACTCTGATCCTCATGTCCAGTGAGGTATGTAGGCAGCGGGGTAGGGCCCGTTCAAGCACACTCTTTTATTTTCCCTACATTTCCCTCTCTCTTTTCTATCCAGTTCAGTTCCTTTTCTTTGCAGCAACTTTCATTTCTTCACCCTTTGAAACAATTTATTTGCAAGCGTGGAACCCGTCGGGTACGGCGGAAGATCTGGGGTGCTAATACCTTCTCAAGTCATAACCGACTCCCGAACCTAGTTTCTTTGGTTCACAGGACCTGTGTCCTTCCTCTTCTTTTCTTTGGTCTGTGCAGCATTACCATTCCCGTTCCTTCGGGATAAAAATGCCTGGCTGGCAACTCTACATTTTTCCGCGCCACTTTCGCGTTTGTACCAGGATGGAAATCCAGGGAGCAACACCATGGAATGATTAATCCTCATCGGTAATAAATGTGTCGACTTAGTTAATCGATCAACAATCACCCAAATGGAATCATTTCCCTCCACCGTCTTCGGCAAACCTGTCACAAAATCCATATAAATGCTATCCCATTTCCATTCTGGAATACTCAATGGTTGCATCATACCTAAAGGCTTTTGATGTTCAAACTTCGATTTCTGGCAAATCAAACAGGTGTACACAAACTCTGCAACATCTCTCTTCATACCCGGCCACCAAAACAAATCTAAAAGTCATGATACATCTTAGTAGCACCATGATGAATACTCAATCTACTTCGATGTCCTTCTTCAAGAATACTCTTCTTCAAATCTGGATTATCAGGAACACACACACGATCTTGGAATCCCATCATACCATTTTCATCAATATGGAACTCTCCTCCGTCCCCTTGGTTAATCTAAGTCATTTGATCCACCAACTTCAAATCTGATTGCTTTCTTAAGCGAATCTCTTCCATAATATCATTAGTCAATTTCAGCATACCCAACTTAACGCTCTCAGATGTGGTCTCACACAATCAACTCATGTCTCTAAACTACTTAATCATCTCAATTTCTTTTACCATTAACATCGGCATATGAAAGGTCTTTCTACTCAAAGCATTTGCAACCATATTAGCCTTACCAGGGTGGTAACTCAAGTCAAAATCAAAGTCTTTCAACATCTCTAACCATCTCCTCTGCCTCATGTTTAGTTCCTTCTGATCAAACAAGTATTTCAAACTTTTATGATCGTTGAACACCTCAAACCTCGATCCAAACAGATAGTGTCTCCAAATCTTTAACACAAAAACCACGGCTGCTAACTCTAAGTCATGGATAAGATAGTTCCTCTCATGAACACGCAGCTGTCTAGAAGCATAGGTAACCACTTGACCATTCTGCATCAATACACCACCAAGACCCATCTTCGAAGCATCACATTATACCACAAAGGATTCATTCAGATTAGGCAAAATCAATACTGGAGCAGTCATTAACCTCTTCTTCAATTCAACAAAACTATTCTCGCACGCAACATCTCACCCATAAGCCCGACCCTTCCGAGTCAGTTACGTCAGAGGCAATACCAATTTAGAAAAACCCTCAATAAACTTTCGGTAATAACCGGCCAAACCAAGGAAACTTCTAATCTCTGTAGCAGACTTCAGAGTATCCCACTTTAACACAACATCAATCTTTTAAGGATCCACTAAAATTCCACCACTAGAAATCACATGGCCAAGGAAACTCACTTACTTCAACTAGAACTCACATTTCGACAACTTAGCATAAAACTTCTTCTCTCTTAACACTTGTTATACAATTCTCAGATGTTCTTCATGTTCTTCTTCTGACTTTGTATAAATCAGGATGTCATCAATGAAAACCACAACAAACTTATCCAAATACTCATGAAAAGTCTGATTCATATACTCCATGAATACACTAGGTGCATTAGATACACCAAAAGGCATCACATTATACTCATGATGACCATACCTCGTCCGGAAAGCTGTCTTCGGAATATCATCTGCCTTAACTCGAATCTGATGATAACCCGACCTCAAGTTAATATTACTAAACACGCAAGCTCCGACCAACTGATCCATCAAATCATCAATCATCAGAAGTGGATATTTATTCTTGATAGTCACCTTATTCAATTGTCGATAATCGACGCATAACCTCATATTACCATCCTTTTTCTTAACCAATAACACCAGAGCATCCCACGAAGAAACACTTGGACGAACAAATTTCTTCTCAAGAAGTTCTTCAAGTTGTTTCCTTAACTCACTCAATTCTAAAGCTGACATCCGATAAGTAGCCATCAACACCGGACTAGTACCTAGTACCAAATCCACAGCAAACTCTACTTCACGTTCCGGAAGCAAATCACTAATGTCATCCGGAAACACATCAAGAAATTCTCAGACAACAGGAAATTCAATACCCACTTGTTCACGGTCAACTTGTAACGCTGCAAACAAAACAAACATATGGACTTCATTTGTTAGAAGTTCATCCACTTGCTTCGCAGATAGAAACATCATCTCCCCACAATTTCCAAACTCTAGAAACTCCACCGTCTTTGCATAATAATTGGTATGCACAAATTTGTACTCCAACCAGTTCATACCAAGCACAACATCCATATGGAGTAAAGGTAAACACACCAAATCCATCAAGAAATCCTTACCATAAATGGTCAGAGGACATTTCAAACACACACAGTTAGTCGTAACTGAACCGTCAACAGGCATCTCAATCAACATATTACCATTCATAACAGTCAAAGGAAAATTCAACCTAGTCGTGCACTCAATCGAAATAAACGAATGAGTAGCACTAGTATCAATTATAGTAACCAACTCAACATCATTAATAAAACAAGTACCTCTAATCAAGTTATCTTTCTTCTGAACATCTGAGCCACTCAAAGCAAACACTCTACCAGTAGTCTGAGCCACAATAGCAACCTTCTTCGGTTTCTGACATTGAGTGCTGATATGTCTTTCTTCCCCGCAATTGAAACAAGTTGGTCCTGCATTTGGACACTCATCCTTTATATGACCCCTCTTACCACATTTATAGCATCTTATCACAGTAGCAGTGCACACATCAGATTTATGACCTGTTTTACCGCACTTATAGCACTTGAGAAGAGTAGAACCCGCTCCCCCACTTGGCTTCTTCCCATCAGTAACCTTCAGTTTCCCCTTGTCATTTGGAGTCGCATAAGGCTTCCCTCGAAATTGACCCTTGTCCTTCTTCTCACTCACCTACTTATAGTGAGCAGATCGAGCTCGACTATCCTCATCATAGATCCTACTCTTATCCACAAGCTCAGTATACCTACAGATCTGCTGACACCCAATCTCTTGCTTGATTTCTGTTCTCAGCCCATTCTCAAACTTCAAACACTTGGACAACTCAACATCATCACATTATAGTGAGGACAAAACTTCACTAACCTTTCAAACTTGGCAGCATACTCTGCCACCATCATATTCCCCTGCTTCAACTCTAAAACCTCAACCTCTTTCTTGCCATGAGCATCTTCAAGAAATTACTTACTCAGAAATTCCCTCCTGAACAAATTTTAAGTTATCGTAACCCCATCTCTTTCTAATCTCTGACGGGTTTTATCCCACCAATCCTCAGCCTCTTCCTCCAACATATGGGTTCCAAACCGCATCTTCTGAGCATCAGAGTACGCCATAGTCCTGAAAATCTTCTCAATCTCCTTCAGCCACTTATGCGCGTTCTTCGGTTCATGAGTACCCTCAAACTTAGGCAGATTATTCCTCTAGAATACTCCCAAGGCATGAAATTCATCCAACATATTGTTCTGCGTCGTAGCCTGAGCAAGTGCAGCTACCGCATCCGCAAGAGCACGATTCGAAGCCATTCTACAAATCACCAACAATATCATAAAACAACTCAACCTCAAAACAACCAAACACTATAATCGACACGACTGAAAACAACATGATATGAACGACAAACTGACTTTCTTTGATACCACTAATGTAACACCCTTTCTACCCCATCACAGTTATATACATTTTAATCACAAAATCAGAGTTTCCCTCATACAAAGGGTATCACATTCTTCAAATAACTCAATCAAACATCATAAAACATCACACTGTGTCCTGTCCCGTAACACAAGTTAATAAAACCATGAAAAACACTTTAAATCTCTTTTCAACAAATATGCAGCGGAAAACAAAACATCATCCTTTATCTTTAATAAATAAAACTTCATAATTTAATCCAAACATTGTTTAAATCAAAAGTACTAGAAGAAATATCATCTTAGTTCAAGTAAACAAAAGCAATTCAAGCGAAACCCATCCCGATGTTATTGGACTCAGAGCAGGAATCCACTTCTAACTAACAAGACCACTCACTACTCTGAGCTAAACGCACACCGAGCTAACCTTAATTATCTGCAGGATCACATAATAGATCATCACCAGAAGGCGGGCAGGGTGAGTAAATGTGAAGTCAAGCTTCTCCATGGCCAACACTTGTTTTGATGAAGACACATCTCTTAGCCCCAATATCATAAAGAAGGCAAAGATGATATTCAAGATTAATGCATCATGATTCAAAGACTTATATTTCAAGAAGAAGCTTCATGAAGGTATATTAACAATTATACACAAATATTAAAGTCTTAGATGCTCAATCAAAAACATATATCATGGCATAATCATCTCTTAACCTTAGCATCATTTAAATTTGCATTTTTCAAATTTAAGCTTGTGTAAATCAATTTCACTATACATGCAATCGATTTACATCTGTTTGTTTTAAGTTTTTTTGCCTTTTTAACTTGGTGCAATCGATTTGCATTTACCTGCAATCGATTGCATGTTTCAAAACTTTGAAAATTTTGGCAACGTATGCATGTGCAATCGATTTGCATTATAGTGCAATCGATTGCAGCCTGTACAATTTTGAAAAATCAGTATTTTTCATAACACCTCTTCATGTATCTTTTAATGGAACCTTTTCATGATGCATTGGCATTTGTTCATGAATTTTTACTGTTATTACATTGGTTCATAAAGGTGTTATGTGCATATAAATTCCAAACTTTTTCAAATCATTTGTCACCTCTTTCAAAAAATATTTTCATAGAAAAAATTCACAAAACTCTTAAACTTTCAACAAGAATTTTTCTGCATTACTTCATATCATATAATCAGAAAATTCTTGAGCTATCTAATATTTTATGATTGTGAATTATTGTTAAAGAAAGAGAAGATCAATTGTTATATTGATAAAAAATCAAAGCTTCAAAATTTCTATCTTATGAAATTCAGAATTATTGTTTTTGTTCTTGTTATCCGGATTGTGGATACAAGAAGTCTTTTATTTAGAGGATTGTTCTCAATAAGACATAGTGGAAAATTCCAAGAGGATTGATCTTGGTGAATATAGTTTAGTGACTTGTATAGAAAGACTAGGAAGAGTCTTGTATTTGTCCAAAACTATAGTAAATTCTCTTTCGTGTTGAAAGGGGAGTGGAGTACTCTCTGATTGTGAGGGGAACCACTATATATCGCCGTGTCCACTTTACTTTTACGCTTTACCGCATTTTAAACTTAGAACAATAATCAAGAATTATTCATCCATCGATAAAATTCCGGAAAAATTTCTAAGAACCTAATTCATCACCCCTCTTAGGCGCACTCGTATACTTACAATTGGCATCAGAGCAAGTTATAGGTAACTTGTTCCTAGTGATCCAGCATGGCTTCCGCAAACACACATCCGGTTTTCAAAGACGGTGGAAGTAACAACAAGCCTCCACTCTTCTCCAGCGAATACTTTTATTTTTGGAAAATCAGAATGAGAGCACATCTTGAAGCCCAAGGAGAAGGCATATGGGAAGCGATCGAAGAAGGTCCACATAATCCGGTTAATGTGATCAATGACGTTGGAACCGCAAAGTTAAAAAATACTTATGATGAAGATGACAAGAAGAAGATCCTGAATGAGAAGAAGGCAATCAACATACTCCAAAGTGCTCTCAGTATGGACGAGTTCTTCCACGTATCACAATGTAAATCGGCAAAGGAAATTTGGGATACCTTGGTAGAAACGCATGAAGGAACAACATAAGTAAAAAGATCAAGGCTTAATACCTTGAGTCAAGAATATGAGATGTTCTGTATGCAACCCGGGGAATCTATTGTTGCCTTACAAAAAAGATTTGTTCATCTAACAAATCACTTGATTTCTCTCGGGAAGACCTTCACCAACGACGATCTCAACTTGAAAGTCCTAAGATCCTTGACAAGGGAATGGCAACCGAAAGTGACCGCTATTTCAGAAAAGAAGAGTCTCTCAACAATGACATCCGCATCCCTCTTTGGCAAACTTCAAGAGCACGAATTGGAACTTGGAAGGCTCGAGAAGCACGGAAGTCAAGAGAAAAAGTCCAAGGGAATTGCTTTGAAGATTGACACGAAGGATGACAAAGATGACGAGACTTCCGAAGATGAGAACTTCATGCTTCTTGTTAAGAAGCTTGGTAAGTTTTTTAACAAAAATAAAAATTCCTCTTTTCCTAAAAAGAATAAACATTTCAGGAAGAAAGATGCATCCATATCGATTCAAGAAGTCACATGTTATGAATGTGGGAAGCAAGGTCACATAAATCCGGATTGTCCAAGACTTGCAAAGAAAGGAGGATTCAAAGGCAAGAAGGATTTCAAGAATAAAAAGACTTATGTTGCTTGGGACGAAAATGAAGTTAGTTCCTCATCGGAATCGGAGAGAGATGAATGTGCAAATATGGCTCTAATGGCTTCACATCACTCCGATGAAGAAAATGACGAGGTTAGTAGCAACTTTTCTATTTATGATAATGATGCACAAGATGTAATAGATGAACTCTTAAAAGAATGCAAGACTTTGTATAAAAGTATTTCATCTCAAAAGAAACAAATTTCATCTTTAGAAGAAAAAAATATTGCTTTAGAAAAATATTTTGAAAGTGAAAAGCAAAAGTTGATGAATGAAAAACAAAGTCTTGTATGTAAAAATTGTGAGTCTTTATCTTTCCAAATTGTTCAACTTAAAAGAGTTTTAGAAAGATATGAAAAAGGTAAAATTGGCTTGGAGGAAATTCTTAGGAACCAAAGGTATCCTAATGATAAAAGTGGATTAGGATATTCTAAGTTTTCCAAACCAAGCACAAATGAAACTATTTTTGTTAAAGCAAGTGAACAGGTTGTTAAAGAAAAGGCAAACAATTCTAAAAATGTGCACCAAAGTCATAGAAATAAAAAAATTATTAAGAAAAAGAGTTATGTGCCTAGATATAGAAGTCATTTTCAACCTACTTGTTTTTATTGTGGAACCAAAGGACACACACCTAATGCTTGCTATGTGCGCAACATTGGTGTTGCTAAAGGGCATTATGTGTGGGTTGAAAAGGGTACTAACTATCAAGGACCCAAAGCAATTTGGGTACCTAACAATACTTGATTTTTGTTTTGTAGGTATGCTTGAAAACAACTTCGAATCAATGGTATCTTGATAGCGGTTGTTCAAAGTATATGACCGGTGACATCAACAAATTTTCAAGTCTATCACTTAAGGCCAAAGGATACGTTACTTACGGTGATGATAATAAAGGAAAAATTCTTGGAGTTGGAACCGTTTGTGCACCTCCTCATACAATCATCGAAGACGTCCTTTATGTCGAAGGCCTTAAACACAACCTTCTTAGCATAAGTCAATTGTGTGATAAAGGGTTCCGAATCAACTTCACAAAGGAGGAATGCTTGATAGAACATGAAGTCACCCATGACCTATTGCTAAAAGGTAAAATATTTAATAACATTTTCATGATTTATTTTGATGACTCTTCCTTGAAGGTAAAGTGCTTAATGGAAAACAATAACGAGGCATGGCTTTGGCATAAGAGATTTGCTCACATTCACATGGAGGATTTAAACAAATTAATAAAGCATGATCTAGTTGTTGGTCTTCCGAAGATAAAGTTCATCAATGACAAGTTATGTGATGCTTGCCAAAAAGGAAAGAAAACCAAAACATCCTTCAAATCCAAGAAAGTGATATCTACTTCAAGACCACTACAATTGTTACATATGGATCTTTTCAGTCCATCAAGAACAAAAAGCTTCGGGGGTAACGTTTATGCTTTAGTTATTGTTGATGATTTCTCTCGATACACATGGACATTGTTTTTAGTGCAGAAAAGTGATGCCTTCAAAGCATTCAAGAAGTATGCCAAGCAAATTCAAAACGAGAAGTCACTCTCAATAGTCTCCATTAGAAGCGACCATGGTGGAGAATTCCAAAACTCATCATTTGAATATTTTTGTGAAGAACATGGAATCTCTCACAACTTTTCCGCACCAAGGACTCCTCAACAAAACAGTGTCGTAGAAAGGAAGAATAGGGAATTAGTGGAACTTGCAAGAACAATGCTTAGCGACTCAAATATTCCTAAATATTTTTGGGCGGATGCGGTTAGCACGGCTTGTTTTGTAAGCAACCATGTCAATATTTGACCAATTCTCAAGAAGACTCCGTATGAGTTGTTCAAGGGTAGGAAACCAAACATATCTTTCTTCCACATATTCGGATGCAAATTCTTCGTTCTCGACAACGGCAAGGACAATCTTGGTAAGTTTGATGAGAAGTCCGATGAAGGTATATTTCTTGGTTATTCTCTCTCAAGTAGAGCTTTTAGAATTTTCAATAAACGAACACTTACTATTGAAGAATCTATTCATGTTTCGTTTGATGAGACTAACCCCTCGAAAGAGGATGATATTATTGTGGATGATGATGATGATGTAGTAGATATATCACAACAACAAAAGGAGATATCAAAAGAACAAGCAATATCATAAGAAGATGACTCACCAATTATTGAAGAACATCAAGATCTTCCGAAAAAATGGAGAGCTCATAGAGATCACCCGATAGATAAAGTTATTGGTGATATTAGCCAAGGTGTTGCAACTCGACTAAATCTCAAGGATGCTTGTCTCAACATGGCGTTCGTATCTCAAATTGAACCAACCAAAATCGATGAAGCCTTAGGCGATGATCAATCGATAATAGCTATGCAAGAAGAACTTAACCAATTCGAAAGGAATCAAGTTTGGACTCTTGTACCAAGACCGGACAATAAACACATCATAGGAACAAGATGGGTGTTCAAGAACAAACTTGACGAGAACGGAATCATAGTTCGTAAAAAAGCAAGATTGGTCGCACAAGGCTACAACCAAGAAGAAGGAATCGACTTTGATGAAACGTTAGCTTCGGTAGCAAGGTTATAAGCAATTAGATTATTACTTGATTACGCTTGTTCAATGAATTTTCAGTTGTACCAGATGGATGTCAAAAGCGCTTTCCTGAATGGCTACATAAATGAAGAAGTCTATGTCAAACAACCTTCGAGTTTTGAAGACTTCAAGAATCCCTCTCATGTCTACAAGTTGGAGAAGGCTCTTTATGGCTTAAAGCAAGCACCAAGAGCAGGGTATGATCGCCTTAGCAACTTCCTATGTGAGAAGGGTTTTACAAAAGGAAAGGTTGACAAGACGTTGTTCATAAAGAAGTTCAAAGGTAACACCTTATTGGTTCAAGTCTATGTCGACGACATCATCTTCGGTTCAACAAACAAAGATCTTTGCGAATAATTTTCACTTATGATGCAAGGAGAATTCAAAATGTCCATGATGGGAAAAATGAACTATTTCCTTGGACTACAAATCAAGCAAACAAAGGATGGCATCTTCATCAACCAATCCAAGTATTTCAAGGAACTATTAAAAAGATTCGATATGGATAGTTGCAAGGTGATGCCCACTCCTATGGGATCCGGAATGTACGTTGATCAAGATGAATCTGACACTTCAATTGATATCACAGTATCGAGGTATGATCGTTTCATTATTATATTTGACGGCAAGCCGTCCTGACATTATGTTTAGTGTATTTCTGTGTGCACACTTTCAAGAAAATCCGAAGGAATCACATCTCACCGCCGTAAAAAGGATTATGAAGTATCTCAAAGGAACAACGAATGTCAGACTATGGTATCCAAAAGGTAGTACATGTTCTTTAATTGGTTATTCTGACGCTGATTATGCAAGATGTAAGACCGATAGAAAAAGCACAAGTGGCACTTGTCATATTCTCGGGAATGCACTAGTATCATGGGCATGCAAGAAGCAAGTTTGTGTCGCACTTAGCACGGCCGAAGCAGAATACATTGCAGCTGGCAGTTGTTATGCACAAATTTTGTGGCTTAAGCAACAACTTCTTGACTATGGCGTAGATCTCGGTTGCATTCCTATTCGATGTGACAACATAAGTGCCATACACATCACAAAGAACCCGGTCATGCATTCAAGAACAAAGCACATAGACATTCGGCACCATTTCCTTCGTGATCATGTACTTAACGGAGACGTAGATGTTACCTTCGTGGATACTCATAATCAATTAGCGGACATTTTCACAAAGCCGCTCGCAAGAGAACCTTTTTACAAGATTAGAAGAGAACTTGGAATCTTAGATGAAAAAGATATATAATTCATCCATTAACAAAGGGGCACAACATTCATTCTTCTCTTGTTTAAGCAAAATATTTCAATATGTTTCTATGTCTACTCCCTTCTTATATTTGTGCCATATATATGTATGATTCATTAAATATGTTTAAAAAATGTTTTAGAATGTTTATTTTTCATTTTTTAGCAAATTTTTAAAGGTGCAATCGATTTCATGTTGACTGCAATCGATTGCAGTCTGATAATTTTATGTTTTTTTTCAAAACTGGGCTTAGTGCAATCGATTGCATGTTGATGCAAATCGATTGCAGTCTGGAAAAATTGCCTTTTCACGTATTTTTTTAATAGTGCAATCGATTGCATGAAAATGTAAATCGATTGCAGTCTGGAACTTTATGAAAAAAATTTATTTTTTATTTTTTCCCTCCTATTTACTTTCAGCATGACGTCAACCAACAATTCTCATACATTTATTCTCATCTCTACATACCACCTTATGATCCATCCAACCCGGCTGCCCCATCAACTCGCCAACCACCTCTCAACCAACAATTTCCTAACCAAGACCCTTTTGACCCCAATATGGATCTGTTTTGAAAATGTTTTTCATGTCTTTTGTTTGGATGTTTTTCGTTATGTAGTCGTTAATGCTTACCAGTTGTAATGTCTCATTTATGTTTCTTTTGTTTCCGTATGTTTCGTTATGTTTCTTTACAATGTAAAATTCTGCACTTATGCTATGTATGCACTTCAAGTTTTAATCTATGATATGTTATTTCTAGTTTCATTATTTCTTGTTTATGGCTTTTATTATTTTCACCCATCTTTCCCTTCTTTTTGATAATGTCAAAGGGGGAGAAAGATGTTATGCTTGTACATTTTCTTGTTTTTGAATGTCCTAAAGGTACAAAGCTCCGATTCACATACAAAGGGGGAGATATGCATCTTAGGGGAAGAAGTATTCCGAAAATGTTAAAGCATCTAAGAAGATTGTTTGTCATCATCAAAAAGGGGGAGAATGTGAAGTCAAGCTTCTCCATGGCCAACACTTGTTTTGATGAAGACACATCTCTTAGCCCCAATATGATAAAGAAGGAAAAGATGATATTCAAGATTAATGCATCATGATTCAAAGACTTATATTTCAAGAAGCTTCATGAAGGTATATTAACAATTATACACAAATATTAAAGTCTTATATGCTCAATCAAAAACCTATATCATGGCATAATCATCTCTTAACCTTAGCATCATTTAAATTTGCATTTTTCAAATTTAAGCTTGTGTAAATCGATTTCACTATACATGCAATCGATTTACATCTGTTTGTTTTAAGTATTTTTGCCTTTTTAACTTGGTGCAATCGATTTGCATTTACCTGCAATCGATTGCATGTTTCAAAACTTTGAAAAATTTGGCAACGTATGCATGTGCAATCGATTTGCATTATAGTGCAATCGATTGCAGCCTGTACAATTTTGAAAAATCAGTATTTTCATGGAACCTTTTCATGATGCATTGGCATTTGTTCATGAATTTTTACTGTTATTACATTGGTTCATAAAGGTGTTATGTGCATATAAATTCCAAACTTTTTCAAATCATTTGTCACCTCTTTCAAAAAATATTTTCATAGAAAAAATTTACAAAACTCTTAAACTTTCAACAAGAATTTTTCTGCATTACTTCATATCATATAATTAGAAAATTCTTGAGCTATCTAATATTTTATGATTGTGAATTATTGTTAAAGAAAGAGAAGATCAATTGTTATATTGATAAAAAAATCAAAGCTTCAAAACTTCTATCTTATAAAATTCAGAATTATTGTTTTTGTTCTTGTTATCCGGATTGTGGATACAAGAAGTCTTTTATTGAGAGGATTGTTCTCAATAAGACATAGTGGAAAATTCCAAGAGGATTGATCTTGGTGAATATAGTTTAGTGAATTGTATAGAAAGACTAGGAAGAGTCTTGTATTTGTCCAAAACTATAGTAAATTCTCTTTCGTGTTGAAAGGGGAATGGAGTACTCTCAGATTGTGAGAGGAACCACTATATATCGTCGTGTCCACTTTACTTTTCCGCTTTACCGCATTTTAAACTTAGAACAATAATCAAGAATTATTCATCCATCGATAAAATTCCGGAAAAATTTCTAAGAACCTAATTCACCCCCCTCTTAGGCGCACTCGTATACTTACAAAATTCACATTCAATAAAATAATATAGAAATGAGAATTTAAAACATAACAACAACAACAACAAATCTATCATCCATAGCATCAATCATGCACAACGTCATTTACATCAACTCACAACATCAATCATCACAACTCATTTATACACAACATCAAATACATCACGTCATCACCCAAATTCAATGCAAATCATGCTATGTCATTTAGAATGATATGCAACCTCTTATTAATGCATGTGGTACCGAAATATCCTAATGGATGGACACTGGGCCATCAACCCTCCACTAAGGGAGCACATCATAACATCATATCACTTCAATCCGCTCAATGGGATTGAAGCTACCAATGGACCAAAGTCCCTTCATACATTAATGCCATGAATTCAAGATGCAATATACATACATCATCCTCAAAACATCATAAATCATTGCATCCGCATTCATCATTATTCCTTATTTCACATACTCACTCATGCCATCATGTTTCATACTTATTGAACATCATACTACATACGTATCTAATATCATACCCCTACATCATGTCTGTCGCTCCCAAAGATCTGCATCCCGGTACAAGCGCGAACGGTCGGCGAAGTGAGAAAATGAAAGTGAAGATGAATAGAGTCACCAGCTAGGCATTTTTATCCCGAAGGAAAGGTAATGCTGCATAAACCTAGAAAAAGATGGATAAGACAGTTGCGAACCAGAGAAACTGAGAAAGGGGGTTGGTTACAACCTGGGAAGGTATTAGCACCCAGATTGTCTGTCGTACTCGACAGGATCCGCGCTTAAAAGATTGTGTTTAAAGGGGTAGGTGTATGTGCTATCTGTGTGCAAAAGCTGGGAAAGAAAATACAAGTGTCAGTGCAAAAGGGTGAATGCTCAGGAACTGAGGCTTAAAAGAAAATGCTGAGAGATGGGGAAGACACAGAGACTTTTGTTCGATAACTGTTAAGTTATGCCTACGTATCCTTGCGTGCAATGAGGAAGTCAGAACACCTTAGTTCGACTCAAATAGACTGAAAGATAAACTGACTGTGAACTGCTTACTTGCCTATGCTCAAGTGTATGACTCGTCTGGCTCGAGTGCTAACTGTCTTGCATTAGACGAAAGAAGCAAGTTCTCATTTATGAATGAGTGTGATGAGAAAAGAATCCCGAAGGAGACGATTATTGTTTGTTTTTGTGTTTTCAGTTTTGTTATTGTTTTGGGTGTTTTGCATAAGTTAATGAGCTTAAGCCTAAATCAAGGGCTTGTAAACTCATTATATCCTCCCTTGATTATGGATAATGAGCCTACTTAAGTATGAGATAAGCATCACAACTTAATTGCCATGATGATGTAGGATTAAGATCATTAACCTACTTGTGATTAATTAGATGTTTTTGGGTTTTTGTTTAGTGTTAAGTAATGAGTTTAATCTCTAATCACAAATTAATGAACTCATTACACCATCCTAATAGAAGGATAATAGATGAGAACACTTAAGTTGAGGAAGATACCTCAACTTAATCCATGGTTAGGGATTAAATTCATTATATAACAAGCCTTTATTAAGTGGATTTTAATTAAAAGGATGAGATTAAGAAATGGATTTTATGGTTTGTAAGACAACTTGAGGGGGACTTGTCCATTAAACACTAGGGTTAGTCCTTCTTAACCATAAGGAAGAATTAGAACCCTAATGTAAGGCCCAAGTAACAAGATAAAGTCTTAGTGATTATTAATGTGTTTTGATTAAGAGGTTTAAACAAATTAAAGGTAAACACTTAGGATTAAAGTTATACACTTCATCCTAAGAGAAGGATGCAGGCATAACCCTAATTCCAAAGTCCTAAAACTTTAAGAGTTTAGTCTCTGATTATTGAGATGAGAAGAGAGACTCAAGGAGACTCAAAGTTAAAACGCTAAGGGGAATAATTACAACCCTAATAATTATCATGCTTGGATATCCTATGGTTTGTAAGGCTTGAGAAAGATCTTCAAGGAAGCCACCAATGGAAGAAGCAGATGAAAGGAGGATGAGAATAAGTTACTTACTTCATTGAAGAAGATAAGTAACTTAAAGAAAGAAAGTGAGAGAGATGGAACATAAGTGAATCCAATTCACTTTAAAGACAAGTTAGAATTCAAATGAAAGAGATAAGAAGAAGTGAGAGGTGAAGGCAAATTCACCTCCCAAAATGACTTACCAAAACCTGAAAAGTTAACATGGATGCATAAAGTATAAAGCATAAAGAAATGAAATGAAATGAGATGAAAATGAGATGAAATGACCAAAGTCATAAGTGTTTATTCAATGCAAATGTCATGTAAGATGATGCAAAGTCATACAAAATGCATATGTGTGATCATACAAAGATGAGATGCAAAGGAGGCATGCTTTGAAGTTTGAAAACACATGAAAGTTTATGAAATGAAATGAATGCTAATCATGGCAAATGAATGAAGAAATGATCAAGCAAGGTTCTAACATGTTCTAAGATGTATAATATGACATATGAATGCATAAAATGTCATGGCAAATTCATGTAATGATGCATATGCAAGGTGAATGCAAATGAACATGAGAAATTAGGGTTATATGGTCATGTGAGATGCAAATGGATAAAACAGAAGCAAATTACATGATAAAAAATTTCAATCAATCTCAAAGAAACCCTAATCCCATATTGGGTCACCCCCCAAAGGAGAAGGTCAGAATCCTAACCTATCAAATGTTATGATTTTCCTAAGTTTTCTAGGGTTTTTGGGTGGTTCAAAGGGAAAAATGCAAATCAAATGGAAAATGCAAGATAAATTCATGAGGAAAAATACCTATAAACTACATGCAATATGTAACACAATGCAAAAAGAATCAACTACAAACTCTTCTTTGTTAGACAGGAATGCTTTTTTTAAAAGTTAGGGTTCAAAAATATGATTTTTATGACCCTTAATTCAAAGAAAATTGGCAAACTATGATCAAACCTAAAATTAAATTTGTGTGAAGAGTTTGAAAATGTTGCTAAATGCATTGGGATGATTCATGATTTTTTTGGTGATTTTTAGAAACCTAAATGTATTTTTAATTAATTAAAATACTTTAATTAATTAAAAATAACATTTAAAAATTTTAAAAATACTTTTTTAAGGCAAAAAATAAAATAAAAATTATTTTTGGATGAAGAAAAATATTTAAAGCAGAAATGAAATGTTTCATATTTTTGTGATGAGTTTTGTTATTTTAAAATAAATATGCAAAAGAAATGAAATCTAAATGAAATAAAAATGATTTAAATGAGAAGTCAGCGCATCCAAAGGCCCAGATTCAAACAAAATTGGAGGGAGTTTACTGGCGCACAATCTTGTGGTCTGAATTCAAACAGGCTAATTAATTTGATTTTATATTAATTAATCAGAATTATAAACTAATGGCGCATCTGGACCACTCATTGTCTAACCCTAATCAGGATCTAAGGGCTACGAATCAATCTGGGGATTTAATCAGGGTTTAGCCCTAATTATTTTCAGGTGACCGGAGCTTAGCTCCGGTCATCTTCTCCGGCCATCCAAATTTCCAGAATCTCCTACAAGCCACTAAACCTCAAATTTCTTGCCCATAAATGACCCCCAAACATCATACATCATGAATCCACAAAAAAAAAATCATTTATCATGCATAACAAGGCTGAATCGAAGCAATCAAGTTCTAGGTCAAAATTTTCAGAAGCTTCATACATGGTCATTTCTCAATCATTTTCAAAACTAAACATATCAGTGTGATCAGGGGAGCATGAAGATTGATATTTTAACTTAAATAGCAAGTTCTGGAAAAAAATGTTCTTGAGGTATACCTGAGTTGGAGCTTTCAGTTCCTGAGCTTTCTGGCCTTCCTCTTGGTTAAAATCCACCCCAATGAACTCCCTGATGATGATGAGGAGCTTAGAGCAAGCTTGTGATGGCTATTTTGAAGTGTTTGGTTCTGGTTTTGCAGAAATCGTATTTTGGCTTGAGGGTGTTTTAGGCTATGTGTCGCTCCCGGAGATTTGCATCCCAGTGCAGACGCGAACGGTCGGCGAAAGGAGAAAATGAAATGAACTGAATAGAGTCGCCAACTAGCCATTTTTATCCCAAAGGAAAGGTAATGCTGTAGAAACCTAGAAAGATATGGATAAGACGGCTGCGAACCAGAGAAACTGAGAAAGGGGTTGGTTACAACCTGGGAAGGTATTAGCACCCAGATTGTCTGTCATACTCGACTGGATCCACGCTTGAGAGATTGTGTTTAAAGGGGTAGGTGTATGTGTTATCTGTGTGCAAAAGCTGGAAAATAATATACAAGTGTCAGTGCAAAAGGTGAGGTGAAATGCTCAGGAATGAGGCTTAAAAGAGAATGCTGAAAGAGGGGGAAGACACAGAGACTTTTGTTCGATAATTATTAAGTTATGCCTACGTATCCTCTCGTGCAATGAGGATGTCAGAACACCATAGTTCGACTTGAAGAGACTGAATGATAAATTGACTGTTGAACTGCTTACTTGCCTATGCTCAAGTGTATGACTCGCCTGGCTCGAGTGCTAGCTGTCTTGCATTAGACGGAAGAAGCAAGTTCTCGTTTGTGAATGAGTGTGATGAGAAAAGAATCCCGAAGGAGACGATTATTTTTTGTTTTTTGTGTTTTCAATCTTGTTATTATTTTTGGTGTTTTGCATAAGTAAATGAGCTTAAGCCTAAATCAAAGGCTTGTAAACTCATTATATCCTCCCTGATTAGGGATAATGAGCCTACTTAAGTATGAGATAAGCATCTTGTGATTATTAAGATGTTTTTGGGTTTTTGTTTAGTGTTAAGTAATGAGTTTAAGCCATAATCAAGGATTAGTGAACTCATTACACTATCCTAATAGAAGGATAATAGATGAGGACACTTAAGCTGAGGAAGATACCTCAACTTATTCCATGATTAGGGATTAAATTCATTAGATGACAAACCTTTATTAAGTGTATTAGAATTAAGGATGAGATTAACAAGTGGATTTTAAGCTTGTAAGACAACTTGAGGAGGACTTGTCCATTAAACACTAGGGTTAGTCCTTCTTAACCATAAAGGAAGAATTAGAACCCTAATGTAAGGCCCAAGTTACAAGATGAAGTCTTAGTGATTATTAAGATGATTTGATTAAAAGGTTTAAACAAATTAGAGGTTTAACACTTAGGATTAAAGTTATACACTCCATCCTAAGAGAAGGATGCAGGCATAACCCTAATTCCAAAGTCCTAAAACTTTAAGAGTTTAGTCTCTGATTATGAAGATGAGAAGAGAGACTCAAGGAGACTCAAAGGTAAAAACTAAGGGGTACTAATCACAACCCTAATTATTATCATGCTTGGATATCCTATGGTTTGTAAGGCTTGAGAAAGATCTTCAAGGAAGCCACCAATGGAAGAAGCAGATGAAAGAAGGAGGAAGCAGAAGAATAAGTTACTTACTTCCTAAGAAGATAAGTATCTTAAAGGAAGAAGGGAAGATAAGCACAAGTGAGGCAAGCCCACTCAAATACAAACAAAAATGCAGTAAGAATGCAATATGAAGAGATGAGAAGAGGTGAGAGGTGAAGGCAAATCCACCTCCCAAACAACTTACCATTAACCCTGAAAAGTTAGTACAAGATGCAATATGAAAGGAATGAAATGAAATGAAGCAAATGTAAGGGAGAATAGCAAGACCAGAAGCATGTACATGATGCAAATGATGCTATGATATGATGCAAAGGCATACAAGATGCATGTGTGTGTTCATACAAGAGGATGAATGCAAATGAAGCATGTAAGAAGCATGAGAACACATGGATGTTCATGAAATGTAATGGATGCAAAGCATAGAAAATGTATGAATAAATGATCAAGCAATGTTCAAGAAATGTCTTAAGATTTCTAAGATGGCATACAAATGCTTGGAATGGCATGGAAAGTTCATATGTTCATGCAATGCAATGTAAGATGCAAGTAAAGATGCAAAATTAGGGTTACATGGCAACATGAGATGCAAATGACCAAAACAGAAGCATATGACTTGATAAAAAAATTGCAAATGAGCTCAAACAAACCCTAATCCCATATGATATCACACCCCAAAGGAGAAGGTCTAACTCTTAACCTATTGAAAGTTATGATTTTTCTAAGTTTGCAAGGGTTTTTGGGTGCTTCAAAAGGAAAAATACAAATCAAATTGAAAATGAAAGATAAATTCATTCCAAAAATATCTTAGATACTACATGATATGTGTCAAACAATGCAAAAGGAACCATCTTCAAACCCTTCATGGTTAGGTAGAAAATATTTTCCAAAGGTTAGGGTTTAAAAATGTGATTTTATGAACCCTAAATTCAAAGAAAATTGTCAAATGATGATCAAAACCAAAAAGAAATTTGTATGAAGGGTTTGAAAATGTTTCTAAATGTGTTAGGATGAAACATGATTTTTTTGGTGATTTTTAGTAACCTAAATGCTATTTTAATTAATTAATTTCCATTAATTAATTAAAATAAACATTTAAATATTTTAAAAATGCCTTTTAAATGCAAAAAATAAAATAAAATCCTTTTCTGATTAAGATAAATATTTGAAACAAAAATGCAAAAGGAAATATTTTTTGAAAGCTTTTTGATATTTTAAATAAAATGAGAAAGAAAAATGAATTAAAATGAAATAAAAATGAACTAAATGGGAAAGTATGCAGATCTGATGGCCAGGATTCAAACTCAAGGGGCGGGAATTGACTGCGCGCGTTATCCTATGGTCCACATTTAAACTGAGTTTTGAATTTAATAAAACCTGATTAATTCTAATTAATGAAGATTCGGGCTAATCTGGGCAATCCTGGCCATTCATGCACGCGCGGGAAAGGCCATCCAAGGGCTGATATTCAAACTGACCCTAACCCTAATTAAAACCCTAATGACATTCAGACGACCGGAACAGTGGTTCTGGTCGTCTTCTCCGGTGAGACCAAAATTCCAACTTCTTCCCTAGGCCAAATTAGGAGCTCTAACTCTCCAGATTCACTCCCCTAACAATCCTAAGCAAGAATCAACCCTCAAACCACATTTATATTGCATCAAACACAAGATTCGAATCAAAACATAAAAACTGCAAAAGTTTCAGAAGCACGATAAAGGCTCAATACTCAACCATTTTCAAAAGTAAAAGGTGTAGTGTGATCAGTGAAGCATGAAGAACATTTCTATAACAAAAAATGCAAGTTCTGGAAAATTTGTTCTTGATGATACCTGAGCTGGAGTTGAGCAAATGTGGATCCTCAGGACTTGCTTCTTGTGCTAGACACCTCCTTTGATCACCCTGGTGCTATTGAGAAGCTTTGCAGGTGTTTAAATGTCCTCCTTCTTAAGGTTCAGTTTTGAGGGATGAAAAATTATGTTTTTGTTTTGTGAAGTTTCAGGCTATAATGAAGGGTGGGAAATGTTCTATGAGTGATGCTGAGTTGAATGGTGAAGAAAGTTTGAAGTTTGGGTGGTTGTGCTATGAGTTTCGAAGAAGGGAAGTTTCTTTCGGTTTTTGTGAATTTGAATGTGTGTGTTGATTCCAGCTCCAAGAAGTTATGAAATGTGATCCTTAGGGCATGTATGTGAAGTTGTGATAGGTCAGAAGAGTTGTTGTGGCTCAGTTTGATTGGTATGGTGTGAAATGCAAAAAGTCAAGATTTGTGCCCTTGGAGGTATGGGTCATGGCAGGTTTGGTTTCAAGGGGTGTCTGGTCTCAGCAAGTTTCAAGGAGAGCCATGGAATTGGTTTTGGCATGCTGGAACAATTGGATGGAAATATCCATACCATTTTGCAATTTTGGGAAGTCTTGGCCCCTTTGAAATTTCTTGAAGTTCAAGTCATGGAAATGCATAATTCTTGGGCTAATTCTGATCTTTAGAGGTCACATAGGCATATTGTGAAGTGTTTGTGCACATTAGGAGTCATTAGAAGCCTTGGCAAGTAGTTTTTTTGCAAAAAATCCTCTTTGGTGCATTCTTGAAAATTATAGGATTTTTGCCAACTTTGAAGGATCATAACTTGAGTTCCATAATGAATCAAAACATGTTCTTGTACTTTTTGAAAAGGGAAAGACCTAATCTACAACTTTCATGACCAATAATTTTTCATTTGAAGCATTTTTTATCAAGAAAGAGGAGGTTGAAGAACTTTCCCAAAATGGAAAGTTTCCATTACAAGTCATTTCCCTTTTTGGCAACTTTTCAAATGGCTCAAAATTCTTCAATCTTGTGAACTTCCAACCTATTCTAAGATTAAATAAAGATCATAGAACTTAAATTTGATGAAAATACCCCTTTGGTTCCATTGTTGGGGGCCTCAGATGCCCTGATTTTGACTTAACTTGCTCAAGATGTTACCTAGTGAACAGATGACTTCCACAATGAATTTATTCATCAAACTTGGTACATATGATCCTTATAACATCTTAAGAACATTAGAAACAAGAATGGCCCAAAAATTTGGAGTTGAGGCCTCTGAAACCAAAACCCTAATTTTGGTCATCTGTGTAGTGAAAACCCTAGCTCTGCTTCCATGCTTTTCCAGTTCTTGTGATTTCTTGACCTCCTTGAACTTCGAGAGGCACAATATGGTGGTAGAACACACATGGACCCCCTTGGAATGCTTTGAGGCTTTTGGGATGGCTCAGATGAATCTTGGATTGCTCAGATCACAAACCCTATATGCAGATGAACTTGAACTATGTAGTGAAGCACAAAATTCAATACGAGATGTAATGCTTATGTTAATGAAAACATGAAAGATCACAAGCCAAGGTGTGAATATGAGTGAGGGAAAATTTGGGGTGTTTACAGCTGCCCCTATTCAATCATGAGTTAGCTGTGCAGGATGTAAGCGCCTGGCTTAACAGACAAACAAGGTAACTTGTGGTTGAATACCAAAGACAGTCCAAAATTTGCACTCACTGGATAGAAGAAGAAAAGGGATATAAATTGTAAAAGACAGTATAATATAATTATCAAATGAAGGCGATGGAGAACGACCATCGAGCAGAGGACGGCTGTTGGGGATAAAGCGGTAAGTAAAGCAATAACGGGGACGGCCGACAAGCCGGGGAGATAAAGAAATCATGATGGGGACGACCATCGGGTAAGATTCTCTAGGGATTAAAGCAAAGGCAATGATGGGGACGGCCATCAGGCTTGCAGAGTAAAGTAAACAGCGATGGGGACGGCCATCGATTCAAAGAATAAATAATTATGAGGGACGGTCATCAAAGGTGAAGGATGATCACCTAGCAGGGGACGACTGCTCTTTATCACGACATAGGACGAATGTCAGATAGAAAAGGTCGGCGATGGGGACGACCATCGGATAAGCATGATGAAGGACGATCATCAAGAGGTGAAGGACGATCACCTAGCAGGGTACGGCTGCTCTCGGGGTTTATCACGACATAGGACGAATGTCGGATAACAAGATAAATGATGGAGACAGCCATCAGATAAATGATGAAGGACGATCATCAAGAGGTGAAGGACGATCACCTAGCAGGGGACGGCTGCTAAATATCATGACATAGGACGAATGTCGGATAATAAAGTTCCAATAATGGAGATTCTGCTGGGGAAAGGATAAGGGACGATCATCCAAAGGTGAAGGACGATCACCTGACAGGGTACGGCTGCCGAAAGTATCACGACATAGGACAAACGTCAGATAGAAAAAGGTTGTTCTGTTGGTGACTTACTGGGGAACGCTAAACACGCACGAGTGTTCACGCTCAAGAAATAAAGGGTATAAGTGTTTGACGCTGTGTATAGATTAAAGATACGGACGAGCATCCTTAGGACCATGATACAGACGAGTATGGGTAGAAACAAACGCTGACGCGTGTTCAGAGATGACGATACGGACGAGTACCAACTGGTTAACAAAGAACACGGACGAGTGTCGAATCTGTTTGGAGAATGACATATATAAAAAGAGGATACGGACGAGTATCGAAGACTTCTGTATAAGTATGAGTGAATATTGTTGGTGAAGTATGAGCAAGACACGGACGAGTGTTTGACTTGCTGGGGAATGTACGACATGGACGAGTGTCAAACATGAACTAGTTATGAACAAATATTTGTATAAAGTGTAAAAAGTGTTCTGGCGAACTGTGGGGATAGGATGACACGGACGGGTGTTAGAATGAGCGTGTTATAAACAGGTGTTTGGTTTACAACAAGTGTCTCAGCAACCATGCTGGGGAAGGGTGACACGGACGAGTGTCAAAAGAGTACGTAGGTATCTGTACTCGAGAGTGCAAAGGGGATTCTTTGGCTTATATCTGCGGGGAATAATACGACACGGACGAGTGTCAAAAAGGGTATATATATATGAACATGCATTTGCGTGGGAAAGTGCAAAGGGGACGCTTTGGCTTTTATTGGTAGGGGATGTGAGTTTTTATATTCATTGCCGATGAAATACTGATGGTATTTGCAGGTGACAGGCTTGAACCCGACTTGTAATCATGCAAATGTTTGATTTTTGCCGTAATACTCCGTTTTAGACGGAATGTTACGCTTATTTCGACGATTATGATTCGAATGCTATGATTATGCAAAAGAGAAACCGATCCGGGATTCTGATCCTGCTGAAGAAAAGATCTATGGCTGATCTTCTTGGAGGGATATCCCAGCTGGGGGAAGAGATCATTGGCAGATCTGTCAGGAGATATAACTCTTCTTGGGAAAATAGATCATTGGTCGATCTACCCGTAAGGAAAACTCAGCAGGGGAGATGGAAACTTTCATCACTTTGTTGTGTAAGAGTTTCAGGCATTGTTCTCCTGGGGAGAGGCTGGAAATTCTGTGGGGAGATTGGCTGGGGATGCTCCTATTGAAGTAGACTTGTGCTGGAGACCTTGGCAACTCCGTTGGGGAAAAGCATTTCAGGCACTGCTTAGAGAGGAGGTATGCTGGATATGCCCCATGTTGCGTATTGAATACCTGCAACCTGTTAAGACAAAGAAACGCACAAGCATCCCAAGGTATCCCTTACCGGATTCCGTCATAGGAGTTAGATAATCCTGAAAGTAAATATATTTCCTGAAAGCATTTATTAAGAATGGCTCATATGTTTTTATGCAAGTATTTATTATGAATATTGGACATTTTGCAAACGAAATAAAAAATGTACAAAAAGAGGTGTGATTGAAAATCTGATTTTATTAATCTGGGTGCCCTGAATTGGCAAATACAGTCAAAGAAACAAATCCACTGGAATGAGGAGATTTCTATAAATTGAGAAAAGTAAAAGTGTTGGCAATGTTGACAACGCTCCGGTGAGCTTCCTTTGCTATGCCCTGTATGACCTTGACGTTCTTCTCACCTTGCTTTCTGGAGAAGGTTGGTTCTGACTGATGCTTTATCCTTTCGAGACCTGCCGCGTTGTGAGTGATACAGACGAATTCAGAATGCAATTGTTCGCTTATTCCCTGATTTTGCGTGGATCGCCCTTTCGGGTTTTCAATCCACCGGGATACCCATTTTTGCCTGAGCTGTCCAATGCGGCTTTTCAACTCAGGGGGTGTACATTTTTTTTCAATTTTCCCTTATTTTTGCCCGAGTCTTTTATTCTATTTTTGACTCACCGGGATGCCCTATTTTTGCCTGGACTTACATTCTGTTTTTATGTCCAGCGGGTCATTTTATGCGAAGTATTTTTTAACTGCATCTGAATTCACAGGGGATAAGAAATCTTCACCATCCATAGTAGTGAGCACCAGTGCTCCACCAGAGAAAACCTTCTTTACTATGAATGGACCATCGTAGTTTGGAGTCCACTTGCCCCTGTGGTCTGTATGAGGAGGAAAGAGTCTTTTCAGCACAAGATCTCCCACTTGGTATTCCCGAAGCCTGACTTTCTGATTGAAAGCCTTCTTCATTCTTTTCTGATATAACTGCCCATGACAGATAGCAGTTAACCTCTTTTCTTCGATCAGATTCAGTGGATTGTACTGAGATCGGACCCATTCTGCTTCATTCAACTTCACATCCATCAGTACCCTTAAGGAGGGTAACTCAACTTCAACAGGTAAGACTGCCTCCATACCATACACAAGCTAATAAGGTGTCGCCCCAGTAGACGTTCTGATTGAGGTTCGATACCCATGCAAGGCAAATGGTAGCATCTCATGCCAATCTTTGTAAGTAACGACAATCTTCTGCACAATCTTCTTAATGTTTTTGTTAGCTGCCTCAACAGCGCCATTCATCTTTGGCCTGTAAGGAGAAGAGTTGTGATGTTGGATTTTGAAGTCCCGACACAGTTCTGCCATCATTTTGTTGTTCAAATTGGAACCATTATCAGTAATGATCCACTCGGGAACTCCATACCGACAGATGATGTCTCTTTTCAGAAATCTGGCTACCACTTGTCTGGTGACGTTTGCATACGAAGCTGCTTAAACCCATTTGGTAAAGTAATCAATGGCTACCAGAATGATTCGGTGACCATTTGAAGCAGTTGGTTCAATCTTTCCAATCATGTCAATGCCCCACATGGCAAAGGGCCAGGGTAAAGACATCATGTTCAAAGGATTTGGAGGCACATGCACTTTGTCTGCGTAGATCTGGCATTTGTGGCACTTCCTGGCATAGGCACAACAGTCTGTATCCATTGTGATCCAGTAGTAACTTGATCTTAACAATTTCTTAGCCATTGCATGTCCTCCTGCATGGGTACCGAAAGATCCTTCATGCACCTCGTGCATCAACAAGTCTGCTTCTTTCTTATCAACACATCTGAGTAGCACCATGTCAAAGTTTTGCTTGTATAATGAACCATCAAAATTGAGAAGAAACTACCGGCCAGCCTTCTTAATGTCTTCTTATCATTGGATGATGCCCCAGGTGGGTATGTTTGATCCTCTAAGAAGCTTTTGATATCATGGAACCATGGCTTGTCATCTTTAGCAATGTCCACAGAGAATACGTATGTTGGTCGGTCTAGTCTGGATACAGAAATCCGAGGCACAAAATTTGTAGTTTGAACCTTGATCATGGAGGAAATGGTAGCTAAAGCATCTGCGAACTAATTCTCGTCCCGAGGGATGTACTCAAGTTTGACTGTTGTGAAGAAAGTCAATAATCTCCTCGTATAGTCGCGGTATGGGATCAGATGCTCTTGGTGAGTATACCATTTTCCGTTGGTTTGATTGATTACCAGAGTTGAATCTCCGAATACAGTTAAAGTCTTGATCCTGAGGTCAATGGCTTCCTCAAGACCCATGATACATGCT
Source organism: Lathyrus aphaca (assembly GCA_963966055.1). Classification (NCBI taxonomy): domain Eukaryota; kingdom Viridiplantae; phylum Streptophyta; class Magnoliopsida; order Fabales; family Fabaceae; genus Lathyrus; species Lathyrus aphaca. The sequence goes on along the minus strand of OZ014523.1, from coordinate 115,845,517 downwards.
TCGTATTCTGCTTCGTTGTTAGTGCAGGCAAAAGTAAGTTTTGCCGAGAAAGGCATATGAACTCCTTTAGGTGTAATGAGCACTGCACCAACTCCACGACCCTTCATATTGACAGCCCCATCAAACATCATTGTCCATTCTTCTTCCGGGTCAGGCCCTTCGGTGTGAACAGGATCTTCATGATCTTTTGCTTTTAGGAACATGATATCTTCATCAGGGAAGTCAAATCTCATGGGCTGGTAATCATCAATGGGTTGCTCAGCTAGATAGCCAGACAGTACACTGCCCTTGATGGCCTTTTGAGATGTGTACTGAATGTTATACTCTGTCAGAATCATTTGCCATCTTGCAACCCTTCCGGTAAGTGCTGGCTTCTCAAATATGTACTTGACGGGGTCCATCTTTGAGATCAACAAAGTAGTGTGAGTCAACATATACTGTCTTAGTCGGAGAGCAGCCCACGCTAAAGCACAGCAAGTTTTCTCGAGCAGTGAATAATGTTGTTCACAGTCGGTAAACGTTTTGCTTAGATAGTATATTGCATACTCTTTTTGACCAGACTCATCATGTTGGCCCAACACACAACCCATTGATCCTTCTAATACTGTCAAGTACATTATTAGAGGTCTTCCTTCAACTGGAGGCATAAGAATTGGAGGTTCTTGTAAGTATTCCTTGATTTTGTCAAAAGCCTTCTGACAATCTTCATTCCACCTGACCGTTTGTTCCTTTCTTAACAATTTGAACAGGGGCTCATAGGATGCAGTAAGATGAGATATAAACCTTGATATGTAGTTCAATCTACCTAGGAACCCTCGAACTTCCTTTTCAGTCCTAGGTGCAGGCATCTCCTGAATGGATTTGACTTTGTCAGGATCAATTTCAATTCCTTTTTCACTTACGATAAATCCCAGCAACTTACCAGGCCGTACCCCGAATGTGCATTTGTTGGGGTTTAGCTTCAACTGATACTTTCTCAGACGCTTGAACAACTTTAGCAGATTTACCAGATGATCTTCTTCAGTGAGGGACTTGGCAATCATGTCATCCACGTAGCATTCAATTTGTTTGTGGATCATGTCGTGGAATAATGTCACCATAGCCCGTTGATACGTTGCACTGGCATTCTTCAGTTCAAAAGGCATTACCTTGTAACAAAATGTGCCCCAAGGTGTGATGAAGGTTGTTTTCTCCATGTCTTCAGGTGACATTTTAATCTGATTATACCCAGAAAAACCATCCATGAAGGAAAACACCGAGAACTAAGTTGTGTTGTCGACCAATACATCAATGTGAGGTAATGGGAAATCATCCTTTGGGCTATAGCTCTGTTCAGATCCCGGTAATCCACATACATCCGTAATTTTCCATCCTTCTTAGGTACCGGTACAATATTAGCAACCCACGGTGGGTAACTAGTTACAGCAAGGAAGTCGGCGTCCCATTGTTTTTGTACTTCTTCCTTAATCTTCATGGCCATATCTGGACGAGTACGGCGTAGATTTTGCTTTACTGGAGGACAATCTTCTTTCAAGGGCAGCTTGTGTATAACAATATTCGTATCTAGACCTGGCATGTCTTGATAGGACCAAGCAAAGACGTCGACGTATTCTCGGAGCATGTCGATAAGCTGTTGTTTTACTGAAGCCTGCAGACTAGCCCCAATCTTCATTTCTTTCAAATCCTCTTCGGTACCAAGATTAACTGTTTCAACCTCCTCCTGATGAGGAGTAATCACTTTCTCTTCTTGCCTCAACAACCTGGCTAACTCTTCAGGTAACTCATAGTCATCTTCAATCCCTTCATCAGCTTGATTAATTGGATTGTCGAAGTCATACAAGGTCATAGCAGTGCTGTTGTCGGTGCAATCTGGAGGGTAATCTCTGCAAGGTTTGAGATTGGTTTATTTTAGTGATCAAATTTTAATCTTGTTTAGAAAAATGAAGTTATTTATTTTGAAAACATTGCCATTTTATTGTTTTGTACAAAAGTGAAAAATGAAAAGACAGTGAGCGAAAAAGAGACTTGTTTGCAAAAGATGTCCGATATTCATTGATAATTCATTTATACAAAATTACAATATGGCCCTATTACAAAATGAGTCCTGACACCTTGGGAAAGATGCAGGACTTGATGCATGCTAAAAAAGGCAGGAAATAATAATTACTCTGCAGAAGTAACCCTTATAATTTCCTGGGAAGACCAGTTAAGTACTTGGTGACCCGGGATCCTTGGACGTATCCAGCTCTCCAGGTTGAGGTCTCTTTCCGCCTCGTCTTCCAGGTTGTTAACAGCATCTGGGGTGAGCATCCCCCCACTGATGAATTTGGGCTCCTTCGCAGCCTCTCTAAGGACAGACCTCTTGGAACCATCAAAAGCCCTGACCACCAGATTGCTTGGTCGGAGAGATATACCATCATATTCGAGCTTGACGAGAGCTTTCTTTGATAAGACATTGAGTGAGGACCCAGTGTCTACAAGAACATGAGATAGTACAGCTCCTTTGCACTCCAGGGTTATGTGCAAAGCCTTGTTGTGGTGACGTCCTTCTGTAGTCAAATCAGCATCGGTGAAACCTAGCCCATGGCTAGTATTGACATTAGACACCACTGTTTTAAGCTGATTCACTGTGATCTCTTCTGGCACGTAGGCAGTGTGCAGAACTTTAAGTAGTGTGTCCCGATGAGCTTCGGAACACAACAACAGGGATAAGATGGAGATCTTAGAAGGAGTTTGGTGGAGATGATCCACAACCTTGTAGTCACTTCTTTTGATTATCCTTATAAACTCATCCACATCCTGATCAAAGGATGATTTATGAGTCTCTTTGGTGCAGATTCTTCAGGAATCACACTTTTCCCTTTGGCTTTGGCAGCAGCTTCTGCCTCAATGTTGGTTCTTGGAGCTTGTGACGCAATAAGGCGTCCGCTTCGGGTGAAGCCTCCGCCTCCCTCGACATTGTCCACTTGCGGGGTAGGAACTGAAGAATAAAGAAGGACTTTTTCTCCATTGCAGTAAAGGTCAGCACCATAATGCCATGGTACATCATTGTATTTATCATATGGAATAGGCCCTGGCACCGTGATGGTGACTGGGCTCACTGCAGCAGAGGTTGGAATCGTTATTGTCTGTGGATCATAAAAGATGGTGACAGGACTTCTTGTTGATGTTGGTGGTGATGAATTGAATCTTGATTGTTGCTGAAAATGTCGTTGAGATTGTTGAAAGTTGCTGGAGTTCGGGACCGCCGTCGGGTCATAATAAATAGTAAATGTGGAGATATCATTGTTGGTGGTTGCTGAAGTTGTAGAAGGAGATGAAATGGAACTATTGTTTGTTGAAGTAATGGAAGAAGTGGTTGCTGAAGTTGTAGACGAGATAGTAGGAACAATGGTCGTTGCAGTTGTAGAAGAGTCATTTGTTGTTGTAAAAGGGATTGCTGGTGTTGTAGAAGCTGTTGTGGTTATTTGCAGAATTCCTTCCTTGATCAAGCCATTAATTCCATTCCTCAAGCTTGCACACCCATTCTCGGAAAGTTTGCAAGATTCACAACAGGCCTCACAACCTGGAAACATTTGGCATTTCAAAAGCTGGGCTTTAACCTCTTCCAGAGGTGTCTGAATACTGGCAATATCTTCAATTAAACTCATGGGTGAGCCTTCCTCTATAGCATTAATCCTTGGCCCATTGTGGCTCGGCATAGGATTTTTTATGACATTGGGAGGTGGTGCAAAGTTCAGGGCCTTTGAATCTACCAGATCCTGGAACTTCATATGCAGAGCCCTGCATTTTTCCGTGGAGTGACCAGGTGCATTAGAATGAAAAGCACACCTAGCGTTGATGTCGTAATTTCTCGGAAGGTTCTGAGGATCAGGTGGAGCCAATGTCCTCAACTCTACAAGATTGAGCTTTAGGAGTTGTGGCAGCAATGTAGCATATGGCATTGGAATAGGGTCAATCACCTTGTTAATCTGAGATGGCCGTTGTTGAAAAGGGCGTTGTTGTTGATTGTTGTTATTGTTGTTGTAGGATCTCTGTTGAGGAAACTGTGGTTGTTGAGGAAAGTGTTGTGGTTGTTGAGTATACTGAGGAGGTGGAGTAGGGATAGTGACGACAGCAACTGATCTGGGAAAATATTGGGGTCTCCCTCTTCCCATGTGTACATAATTTGTCTCACCCGATCTATGGGGCCCAGCAAATGGTTTCCTTGCACTGCTTGAACTGGCACCATTGTCGGAGATCTTTCCCATCTTCAGTAAGCTCTCAATTCTTTCCCCAGCTATCACCACGTCTACAAAGCTGGTAGAAGAAAATGCAGCCAATCTGTCAATATAAGTGCCCTGGAGAGTATTCATGAACATGTATGCCATCTCCCTTTCTGACATCGGGGGTTGAACAGCAGCAGCTAGTTGCCTCCACCTTTGGGCATACTCTCTAAAGCTTTCACGGGAAGACTGCGACATTCCCATCAGGAGGGTTCTGTTTGGAGCCATGTCCAGATTATACTGATATTGACGGATGAAAGCTTCAGCCAAGTCTTTCCAATTTCTTACTGTGGCCCTGGTCAAATAGGAGTACCATTCCCGGGATGCTCCGGTCAAGCTATCCTCGAAGTAAAACATCCACAGCTTCTCATCCATTGTGTAAGCTTTCAATCTCCCCGGGAAAGACTGAAGATGGGTACGTGGGCAGGATGTGCCATTGTATCTTTCAAAACAAGGGGGTTTGAACTTGTGAGGAATTCTCACCCCTTCCACCAATCCCATGTCCATGACATCAAAACCTAGAGAGTTTTGGGATTCAAGAGACCTTAGCTTCTCTGCAATTTCATCCAACCGACGGTCGTAGACTTCGTCTCCATCCCCAACCACAGTAAACTGCTCTTCTTGAAGGTCCTCTTGCAAGGCCCTTCCTCCAGTAGTATTACCTTAGGTGTTTCTTATGGCATTGATGTCTGGGTTCAGATGAGGTCCAAACTCTGGGGGATCAGTACGAGGTTTTACGTGATCGTTGTTGCTGGTACCCCCTGTACCTGGGTAGTTTTCCTCGGGAGTTTGCCGCTCGACCAACTCTCTCAGTATTTCTTGGCTCTGAGCTAAACCAGTCATCACTGTCATAAATTAATTCATTTGGGCCCTCATCTCCATCCTCTCATTGGCCATCTGGGCCCTCACTTCAGTCAAGTCTTGTTGAACCTGATCCATTTGTAATCCCAGAAGGTTGTTTCTTGTCGGATACCGGTGCACTCTATTGACGGGGAACACTCTTCTACGAGCAATGTTTCCTGAAATCACAACAAAGTGAGAAACAACAACAAATCAAAACCTACAAAACAAAGAAAATGTTAGTATGCAATGCAGGATGCCTATTTGTCTTCCAAGGGTATCCGGTTTGGTTCTTTGGTTTTGACCCTTCCAGACCTCGAGGAAATGCTGATGTTGAAGAGATTAAGCCCACAAAAATAATACAAACCATATATATTACAAAGAGTGAAGATACATAGTTTTGATTACAATAAAATCCCCGTGGTGGGTAAAAATACATCAACAAAATCAAAAGTACAAGCAAAAGGAAATACAAATACAAGTAAATCAAACATCCAGTCCAAAGTCATCCTCCCTGACTTCCTTCAGGAGAGCCTTAGTCACCGGACCAACTGGGTACTCTGTGATGGTCCTGATAAGAAGGTTCCTGGTGGAAATGGCATTGGACAACTTCTTATGCTTATCCTGATCCTTTGACCTCTTCAACCCCGCCCGAAGCTTCAACTCAGAGATCTCCTTCTGTGCTGCTAATAATGTTGCCTGATGCTTCTTCTCACTAGCCTCCAGTTGCTCTATCTTAACTTGAGTTCTTTGATCTTCTTGTACATGAGCCTCAGTGATCCTGATCCACCTAGCCTGGCTCTCCTCTAAGTAATGCTCTGCCCTAGCCTTCTGAGTCTTTGCTTCCTTGCAAGCATTCTTCAACACTAACTCTCCTGCTCTAGCCTTTCTGATGTAGTCATTTGTCTTCTCAATCTTGGTCAAGTGCTCAATCCGGAGCTTCTCTAACCTCTCATTATCTAGACGACTGTCATTCCTCTCCCAGAGGGTCTTCTTCAAGGATTCAGAGAGTTGAGTATTCCTTTCTTTCAGTTTCTCAAACTCCTCTAAGTAGACAGTGGTTGCAGGTTGCAGGCTGCACTACTGATGGTCCAGGTGTATCCTCTAAAGTGAATGGCATCCGGGTGATTTGTGCCCTGGTACGAGACCAATTGTTGTACCCCAAATTTTATCCCTAACTGTTCTCCTCATATTTTTATCGCACTTAAGAATTTTCTGAGTTTTTTTTTTTTTTTACTACTAGTTTTTTAGTCAATCCTTAGTTTTATATATATATATATATATATATATATATATATATATATATATATATATATATATGTAAAACTAATATATATATATATATATATATATATTAGTTTTACATATATATATATATATATATATATATATATATATATATATATATATATATATATATATATATATATATATATATATATATATATATATATATATATATATATATATATATATATATATATATATATATATATATATGCATAACCAGTTTAAATTTAGTTTTCATTTTATTTTCCAATAGCTCATTTTTAATCTCTTAAATTTCTATCTCAATTTCTACGTCCATTTTTTATTTTCATTTTTTTTTTAAAAGAGGGGGTTTGTTTCTATTTTTATTATAAATTTCAATTTCAATTACTAGTGTAGCTTTTAGTCATTCCCCATTTCTTTTACTTTTACCCATTTTTCTAAATTTAATTACTACTCATTTTTTTATTATTATTATTTGAAATCCTCACTTCTAAATTAATCCTTAAATTTCTATTTCCAATATTTATTTTTAAAAAAGGTGGTTTCTATCTTTCAATTTCAATTTAAGTTCAAGTTAGATTTTATTTTCAAATTTTAACTTCTAATTTTTATTTCTCTTTTGTTTAAAAAAAGAAACATTGTTTCTATCATTATCATAACTTCTAATTTCTATTGCTAATTTTAGTTCTTTTAGTCATTCCCTATTTCTTTTGCATTTTTATATCCATTTTAAAATTAACTCAAGTGTCCATATCAATACAGTCATACCTCAATCACACCATGTCCAAATTATGTTCAAATTAAATACGTTCATGTTCTTATTATTATTTTATTTTTTTTTACATTTCACTTATTCTGATAAGTAACTCCATTGGTACATACAAAAACATTGCATTTTCAACAATTCTAAACTTACAATAAAACAAAAAAAACTAAATAAAAATGTCATTTTGAATTTGAGAGGGGCCCATTTCAAGCTGCTTTGCTCTGCTACCTCCTTTTCACTCTTTGAGCAAGTTCAGACCTAAATGCAGAAAGAGGATAGCAAACAATATCAGAAAAAATCTCAAAAAAAAAGTAGGATAGACATGTTCACAAAAGAGAAAGAATTCTTGCACAAGAAAAGAAAGTTGAGCAGATCTGCAAGCCAAACATTGTCCCTTGACCAACCCTTCATGTTCACCCTGTCAAACACCAAAAGGCCAAATTCAAAAAAAACAAAAACTGCAAAAAGTAGAGAAACGAAAGGATCATTCAGTTTACACCAAAGAAGAAAACCCTTCCACCCATAAACCAAAGACCTGCATTGGATAGTGACCACACATCAAATACAAACAAAACAAAGGTTCTGACTTCTTCAGCAAATCAATTCAGAACTTAAAACGTAAAGCCCTAATCGAATCCCTATTTAAAGGGGTGAAAAACTCATAATGAAAGGGGATTTTTCCAGAAAACCTCATCTAAAAAACTGATAAAACGGATATGAAATTTTTTCTTTTTGTAAAAAAAAGGCAAAGCAAAAAAGCTCTTGAAAGAGAACGAACCTTCAACCTCCCTCCGACGAGACTTCACAAGCCGGAACTGCTAAATAACCCAGCGAAACCTCCAACGAAAAATCACCGCCGCCACCGCCCTCATAGACCGTCGGTAACGTCGACAACAACAAAAACATCTTCTTCCGCGATTCAGGAAAACATACACAATCGCCGCGACCGCGCGAATCCTTCCGCCACGAACCCCAACCACCGTCGTCTTTCATGGAGCTTTGAGCGTATCACCATCAAATGGCTTCTGAAGCCAGAATCAGCCGCAAAATCACTCCAAGGACGGAGCGCGAGGGACTGTCGTACGGAGAAGAACACTCGACGAACTCTTCGTCAAATCCAACGGAGGTAGACTTCTTTTTTCTTCTCCCTTGTTCTTTCTGTAATGAATGTTGGATGTTAAACTTCGAGAACATATCTAATGGGGATGGGTATGGGGATTCGGGATTAGGTTTTTCTTGGATAATTTATGGATTCTGTTTGTTGTTGTGTTGAGAGAGGAACGGTTTAGGGGGGTGTTGGAGAACTATGTGTTCTGAGTTTGAAAGAGATACCCAGCGCCGTTGTGGCTAGGGTTCCTTACTTTCTTTTCATTTTTTGCTTTTAATAGCAAACCGGGTCACGGGTTGAACCCGGCCCTCTCCCCCTGCATACGGATCAGCCCCATATGGGCCCTCCTGTTGGGCTATCCAGCAAGTCTCTCCCCTTTTGTTTTGTTTTCACCATTATATTCTTGTTTTTATATTTTTATATTTATTATTTTAAGTTTAAGTCCCTTTTCTCTTTATCTTTAAAAAAAACAAATTAAAAAAAAACTATGTCATTTTTTTTTGTTAACTAATTTTATTTAATAGTTTATTAATGAAATTTCGGTATTTAGTTATATTTAGATTTAGTTTTTTTTTTTGGTAAATTTTTTTATATTATTTATAAGGTGTTCGCACATTTCCTTTTCTTGCTCATCCTTTCGTCGCACGGTGATAATGTTTGACTGGTATAACATGAGTCTCATTCTCGATTTTCAAATGTATATGTTAAGCAGGACTTGAGCATAATATTTCAAATAATAAGTAAATTGTTAAAAGAATAACAAATAAATTTCTTGGTCCAACGCCAAGTTAGCAAATCTCGTCTACATTTAGCACACACGTAAGTCGATCATTATGTGATCGCCGTCTGCACGTTTTCGCGTATCTTAAATAATTTAACAAGGAATAGAGCCTCGAAGTCTAGCACTCTGCACGTTCTAGAACGAACTACAACTGGGCTAGCCCCACGCGTATCGTTTCGTCACTCCTTTGTTATTAATTATATTAACCCTAAAAATGTCTAAAAACAATTATTCAATTATTTTAACACGGAAATAAAACTCCGTAATCCAGCACTCCGCACGTTCTAAGATGGACTGCAGCTGGGCTAGCCCCACGCAACGTGGTCCATTCGCCTTCCGTATTTCGAAATAAATAATCGCGTAAATTAACGTACGAAAATAGAACTCCGGAGTCTAGCATTACGCACGTTCTAGTTTGGACCGCTACTGGGCTAGCCCCACACGATGTGTTCAATCACCGTTCGTATATCAAAATATTCAAATCTTTTAAATTAAATTACGGAAACAGAACTCCGGAGTCTAGCACTCCGCACGTTCTAAAATGGACTGCAACTGGGCTAGCCCCACGCAACGTGGTCCATTCGCTCTTTCATCTCTTAAGAACAACTTAAAACTTACCAATCACTTTAAATCATTTTCATAATCAATTATCGAAAGACGGAACTCCGGAGTCTAGCACTCCGCACGTTTTGGAATGCAATCCCTCCTGGGCTAGCCCCACGCGTCGTGGTTCATTCGCCCTTTCGTTTAAAACACCTTAACAAAAGTCAAACACTTTTCTCTAAAACGAACGTTGTTTAAATCATTCTATCTTGCAAACAAGCTAGTGCTTCAGCCTCCACCGCGAGTATAAGCCAACGCTTAGCAGATTAGAAAGCATTTTAAACAATCGTTCAATTAAAAATCACAAACCGTAGTCGCACGAACTACGAAGCTCTAACTTTCCCATTGCACAAGGGAATACGTAGGCACGGGGATTTTTATCCTTCGCGAGCACCCTAATTAAAAATTTAATTATTTCTCCATTTGAAGCACAATAATAACAAAACTTTAATCCTTTCCCATCTTAATATTAATTTAAACTTTCATTTCCCTTTAGAACAAACATATTAATATCATTTAGAAGACAAAAACTTAAGATCAAACATTTAATCACATAGTTAGCTAAGAGGTTCCCGTTGAGTACAACGGACGTGAGGGGTGCTAATACTTTCCCCTTGCGTAACCGACTCCCGAACTTAGAATTTGGTTTCGTTGACCATTTCTTATCCTTTATTAGGTTGTATCTATATCTCCCTTTTATTTAAATAGAATAAATAGAATTAGGTGGTGACTCTGTTGCTTGTTTTAGGATCGTATTTTTTCCGAGGTACGACAGTTGGCGACTCTGCTGGGGACTTAGCTCCATGCTAGAGAGAGTCAAGCCTAACTTAGCTTTGTGCGTTTATTTGTTTGATCTTGTCTCTTCTTGTCTTCTCTATTGTTTATTATTTATGTTTGTTTATTCTTTTATCGCTTTCCTTTTATTGCTCATTATATTACTTGTCTGTGGGATATTGGGGTCACTTTGCAAGTAAATTCGAGTGGTGGAAAAAGCAGAGGGAACACCTAAGTTTAGAATTGGATGTTATTAGTGTTAGTCTCCAAGGACTCGCTCCTTGCACGCCTAGCATGAAAGCTCCCCCAGATAGTTAGACTTTTCGTAGATCTTGTCGCAACGCAGCTAGCCTGTCGCGTGACCTGATTCACGAAAGGGTTGTGATTCTGGGACCCCCTAGGACCTATTTCAATTTTGGTAGTTGTGTAATGTTAGGCTCCGAGGGCTCGCCCCTTTATCAGCCTAGCATGAGAACTCCACTCAAGGTAGACCTTATCGTTATTATCGTCACAATGCAGCTAGCCTGCGGCGGGGCGTTAGTACGATAAACGTCTATTGACCTTGGGGTTTCCTTAAACCATCACCGTAGAAATCCTCCCGTGAGATGGACTTATGGGTAGTAAAACGTAGAACCAATCTCTTACAGCCCACCTGTTAGGAAGGTTCCGAATTTACCTGGGGCACTTTGCATCCTCGCATCCCTGCATCTTTGCATCTTAGCATCATATGCATCATTTTAGTAAATGTTTCAAGGAACAAAGAGTTTTTTTTGTTGCAAACATCATATGTTTTACCACGATGGACTTCAGTTTATTAGTTTTTGGAAAATAATAAAGAAAGCTTGATCCATTTTGATGTTTTGCAATAACTTCCTAAGTCCCTAGAAGCATTTGCTTTTTTTATTCATGCTTGCATCTCTGCATTGTAAACACCCCAAATTTGCCCTCACTCATTTCACCATGGCTTGTGATCTTTTCATTTGCATAGATTCAATCATAGCATCTCATATTGCATTTTTTGCTTCACTACATTGGTTCTAAATCATCTGCATCTAGGGTTTGTGATCTGAGCAATCCAAGGGCTATCTGAGTCACTCCGAAGGGCTTCAATCATTTCAAAAGGGCCCATGCATGTTCAATCATCATATTACATCCTCCCAAGATCAAGTCAAAAATCACAAGAACTGAGGAAGGCATGGAAGCAGAGCCAAGCTTAACTACACAGATGACCTAAAATTAGGGTTTTGGTTTCAGAGGCCATAACTCCAAATTTTTTGGTCATTCTTGTTTCTATTGGTCTCTATATGTTACAAGGATCATACATACCAATTTTCATGAAGAAATTCAATGGGGAAGGCATCTGATCATTAGATGACTTCTTGAACAAGTCAGTGCAAAATCAGGGCATCTGAGGCCCCCAATCATCCAACCAAAGGGTTTTCTCCATCATTTTGGATGTGTATGATCTTTATTTGATCTTAGAAGAAGTTAGAAGTTCACAAAATTGAAGAATTTCAAGCCATTTGCAAAGTTGCCATTTTGGGAAAGTGACTTGTAATGTAAACTTGCCATTTTGGGAAAGTTTTTCAACCTCCTCTTTTTGATTCAAAATGCTTCAAATGAAAAATTCTTGGTCATGAAAGTTGTAGATTGGATCCTCCCATTTTCAAAAAGTACAAGAACTGGATCTAATTCATCCTAGAACTCAAGTTATGGCTTGTCAAAGTTGGGAAAAATCACAAAAAATCCACTTATGTGCCAAAGAGGGAAACTTGCAAATTCTTGTACCAAGGCAATTTGTGACTTCTAATTGGTGTCTAAGCATTACACAAACATCATACATGACTTAAACTTCATATTGGCCCAAAGATTTCTCAAGTTCCATGCCTTAAACTTCAAGAATTTCAAAAGGGGCCAAAGTGGTACAAAATTGCAAAATGATCCAAAACTCTTCATCCACTTGAGCCAGCTCACTAAATCAGTTTCCATGGACCTCCCTAAAGCCAGCTGACTCGAGCCATGCCCCTAAACCAGCCTGCCACTTGCCCATACCTCCAAGTACAACTTTCTTGACTTTTTGCAACATGAGCCATACCAATCACACTGCTCCACAACAACTCTCTGCCCAATCAGAACATGTTATGTGGACCTCAAGCAAGCCATTACACACAACAAGCAAGGCTGAAACCTCCAAGAACTCAGCACACTCAAAAATCCCCAAATTTGCAAAAGCCTTTGAATCTCTTAGCTCAACCATCAAACCTTCAAACTTTTTCCATCATTCAACTCAACCAACATCACTGATCATTTCCCACCCTTCATTTTGCCCTAAAAAAACCAGAATCAAAAATATGATTTTCACACTTCATGAACTGAGCTTCTGCCATTTTCATTTTGGGGCCATATAAACTCCAACTAAGCATCACAAACACTTCAGAAGGATCATTGGAGCTGATTTGAAGCAATGAACTGGCCAGAAAGCGCCATTTTCGAAATCTTCAGTTCAGGTATCATCAAGAACTTTTTTTCCAGAAATGATTTCTTAAGTTCTTAGATTGTTCTCCATGCTTCACTGATCATACTGCACCTTTTGGTTTTGAAAATGATTCAGTTTTAAGCCTGTATGAAGCTTCTGAAATTTTTGTGATTTTTTCCGTTTTGATTCGAATCTCTCTGTTCATGTGAAATAAATCATGTTTGATGATTGATTCTTGTTTAGAATGGGGTGGGGATCATTTCTGGAGAGTTAGAGAGCTTAGGGTTGCGTATGGAGGGAGATAGCATTGGAGACTGGCCGGAGAAGATGACCGGAACACTGTTCCGGTCACCTGAAAGTGATTAGGGTTCAGATTAGGGTTAATGACATAATTAGCGTAGTTTGAATTCTGGCCCTTGGATAGCGCGCGAAGTCAATTCCCTCCCTTTTGAGTTTGAACCTGGGCCCTTGGATTGGCTGACTTTCTCATTTTCTCATTTAATTCAATTTTAATTTTATTTATTTTCTATTTATTTGAACGAATTTTTAAAAATAGCAAATAATATCAAAAAATTCTGAAAATTTTTATCCAAGCATTTATTTATTTTCAGAAACCAAAAATATTTTTATTTTTATTTTTTGCATTAAAAATTATTTTTAAATCATTTAAATCATTATTTTTAATTAGTTAATGAGAATTAATTAATTAAAAATACATTTAGGTATTTAAAAATTCCCAAAAAATTCAGAGAGCTTTTTAAAACATTTAGAAACATTATCAAACTCTTCAAACAAATTTCTTTTTGGTTCTTGACATATTTTGACATTTTTCTTTGGAATTAAAGTTCTTAAAAGGCAATATTTTTGTCCTAACTTAGAAAAATTCATTCTGCCTAACCTTGAAGAGTTTGATGATGGTTCTATTTGCATTGCATTCTTCATATCATTTAGTTTCTAGGATAAAATTGGTTTGAATTTATCTCTCATTTTCAATTTGTTGTGCATTTTTCCTTTTGAAGTGCCTTAAAACCCTAGCTAACTTGAGAAAATCATAACTCCCATTAGGTTAAGAGTTAGGTCTCCCCCTTTGGACAGTGAACTTGTGTAGGGTTAGGGTTCTTTTGATCCCATTTTCAATTTTTTATCATGTCATTTGCTTCTGGTTTTGAATTTGGTATTGCATGTTGTGTATAAACCCTAATTTTTACCTTCATTTGCATCCATCTTCCATATGCTTGCACACATGAACTTGCCATGACACTTTGTGCATTCACATGACTTCTAAGAAATCTTAGGACACATTAGAATCATGTTTGATCATTGCATCATTCATTTGCCATGTTATGCATTCATTCCCTTTCATAAACTTTCATGAACTTTTATGGTTCCATACATGCTTCATTTGCATCCTTATCCTTGTATGATCATCCACAACTCTTGACATGTGTTTGCTTTATCTCTTAGCATCATTAAAATCATGTTTATGCTTCTGACTTTGGCTTTCATCTTTGCATTTCATCTCATTTTCATTTACATTTCACTTCCTTTGCTAACTTTTCAAGTGGTAAGTGTTGAGAAGTGAATTTGCCTTCACTTCTCATTATCTTTTCTCATCTATCTTATGCATTCATTGCTTCATTTTATTTGTGGATTAGAGTGATCTTGCTCACTCATGTTCCTTATCCTCTTTCTTTCTTCAAGCAACTTGTCTTCTTAAGTGAAGTAAGTTGTCTTGCTTCTTCTATTTCTTCCTCCTTTCATCTGCTTCTTCCTTGGTGGTTTCTCTGAAGATCTTCTTGCAAGCCTCATAAACCCTAGGAAAACCCAAGCATGATCACAATTAGGGTTTGATTAGTCCCCCCATTAGTTTTTTCCTTTGTGTCATCTTTGTGTCTTCTCTTCTCATCTCATAATCAAGGACTAAACCTTCAAGGTTTTAAGGCTTTGTGATTAAGCTTATACCTGCATCCTTCTATTAGGATGGAGTGTATAACTTTAATCCTAAGTGTTAAATCCTTAATGTGTTTAATTCCTTTAGTCAATCCACATAATAATCACTAAGACATCAAGCTTGTAACTTGGGCCTTGCATTAGGGTTCTAATTCTTCCTTAAATGGTTAAGAAGGACTAACCCTAGTGTTAATGGACAAGTCCCCCTCAAGTTGTCTTACAAACCATAAAATCCATTTCTTAACCTTATCATTAACTAAAATCCACTTTAATAAAGACTTTTTTTTGTCATGAGGTTAATCCCTAATCATGGATTAAGTTGAGGAGCCTTCCTCAGCTTAAATGTTCTCATCTATTATCCTTCTATTAGGATGGTGTAATGGGTCCATTAAATCTCTGATTATGGCTTAAACTCATTACTTAACACCAACCAAAAAAAACTCCAAAAAAAACATCTAAATGATTGCAAGTAGGTTAATGATCTTAATCCTACATCATGGTGATTAAGTGTGAGGTGTTTACTTCATACTTAAGGTAATCTCATTACCCCTAATCAGAGGGAGGATGTGATGAGTTTACTAACCCTTGGTTTAGGCTTAATCTCATTTTCTTATGACAAACTTCAAAAGAAATAAAAGATTGAAAATACCAAAAAAAAACAATAATCGTGTCCTCCGGGATTCGTTTCTCATCTCATTCACTCATAAACGAGAACTCGCTTCTTCCGTCTAATGCAAGACAGTTTGCACCTGAGCCAGAAGGGTCACACACTTGAGCATAGACAAGTAAGCAGTTCATCAGTCAATTTATCTTCCAGTCTCTTTGAGTCGAACTACGGTGTTCTGACTTCCTCATTGAACGAGAGGATACGTAGGCATAACTTAACAGTTATCGAACAAAAGTCTCTGTATATCCCCCTCCTTCCAGCATTATCCTTAAAGCCTCATAGTCTTGAGCTTTGCATTCTTTTCTTACACTGACACTCTTTCATCTCACTTCACATTTCTTTTTGCACTGACCCTTGCATTCTTTTCCAGCTTTGACACACAAATAGCACTGACACTACCCCTGTAAAACACAAATTTTCAAGCGTGGATCCCGTCGAGTACGGCGGACAATCTGGGTGCTAATACCTTCCTAGGTTGTAACCAACCCCCTTTCTTAGTTTCTCTGGTTCGCAACCGTCTTATCCGTTCTTTCTTAGGTTTATGCAGCATTACCTTTCCTTCGGGATAAAAATGCCTAGCTGGCGACTCTTTTCATTCTTTTCCTTCGCTGACCGTTCGCATCTGTACCCCTCTTGACCGGGTGTCATTCGGTGGGAGCGACAGCTTGGCGACTCTGCTGGGGACCCTTATATTGTAACCAGGGCTTCTGGTTCTTTTTGTGGGTTCCTCCTAGCGCTTGTCTGATTTGTGTTTATTGGGGTGTTATGTGCTAATTGTGTTTATTTATTTGCTTTATTTATTGCTTTATGTATTGCCTTATTTATTGCTTTCTTTACAGTTTTGCATATTTCATACTGTCATTATCATTGCTGGATCTGGTTTCTGTTTTGGTGGGTGGGGTTCCATTGAGAGTTTAAGGTCCTATACCTGGGACCTGAGTGACACCTAGGCTAGAGTGGTTCATATTCTTTCCCATTCCATTTCGGTCTAGTGCGGGAATATGAAACACGGTTCAGATGTGGGTTTCTTCTTGAGAACTCAGTGCTACAGATTTCCTGTAGTGTTAGGGCTATCTGGGAAGCCTGCTAAGTCTGGATGACATTTATTATGACCTTCAGAAGCTGAGGTGAATTAGAGGAGGATCTTTTCTGGTTATTGTAAACACTGTATCTCCGGGTTATAGGTGTTTACACTTCTCATAACTGATCTAAGTCTGAGGATCCTTATTCTAGAACATTACCTGTGAGGGGGTTGGGCTGTTTACAGGTTTGCAGGTACCATTAGCCATATCATACCATGTTACTATAGTGTTTAAGAGTATCTCATTTTGGATAGTTCTTGTGATTAACCCTGGACATGTGACTCTTTATTTGATTCCCCCACCCTGGTTACTAGATTTCTGAGCCTTCATCTGGACTTTTGAATATACATGGACTTATATCAAGACAGATAATCAGATCCAGCTTGATTATAAACCCTTGCATATCATTTGCATATATCATCATTGCATCATTTAACATTTGTTTATTTGTTTTTCAGGGTATCCATGTCATATCTGGTTTGGTTTTGACCCCTTCTTCTGCATAGACCTTTCCTTCATCAGTTATCTGCTTCAGTTATCTTCATCATCACCAAAATCAGCCTGTCAGTGGCTCACTTCCAGCATCAGTCTGTGATCTTCATCAGTACCAATCCTCAGTTTCTTCAGCAGCATTCATGACTACTCCAAGGAAGAGCAACATATCCTACCATTTCTTTGAGCCTGTGTTGACTGGTATCAGGCAGGTCCAGTCACTTATCACACCTGACCATATCCCATTGTTTAGGGAGCACTATGGAGGCATCCTGGATATGGTTATGGACCTTGACCCTTCTCAGAGAAGCATGATCCACACCTGCTTGCAGTTTTATGACCCTGCTTTGAGATGCTTCACCTTTCCAGACTTTCAGCTAGGGCCTCTGCTAGAAGAGTTTTCCTCATTGATTGGAGTACCTATCAGGGGTGGAATCCCTTTCAACCCAGAGATGCTAGCTCCCAGAAATGAAGAGATAGCAAAGGCATTGTACCTAGAGCCTGCCTTGATTGAGCAAAGTATGACAACAAAGGCTGGGATCCTTGGTTTGCACTTGGACTTCTTGATTTCTCAGGCCATCCTGAAAGCTTCATTGGAATAATGGAGGGCAGTCTGTGCACTGTTGGCCCTCAGCATATATGGGGCTATACTATTTGCAGATGAGCCCAAATTTGTCAGCAAGAATGCCATCCATCTGTTTCTTCTGAAGAACCCAATACCCACATTGCTAGGAGATTTCTATTACTCCATTCATCAGAGGAATGAGAAGCAAATGGGGAAGTTAGTGAGATGTTGTGCTCCTTTGTTTCACACCTGGCTGCTCAAACACCTGCCTAAGTCAGATGCCTTCCTGAATCCCCACCAATAGAAGAATTGGGCTAAGAGGCTCATTGCCTTGACTTCAGATGATATTAGATGGTGCACCCAAAGCACCAAAGGCAAGGACATTATCACCAGTTGTGGACAATACCCTAATGTGCCTCTCATAGGAGTAAAAGGTTGCATTAATTACAACCCTTTACTATTTAAGAGACAACTGGGCTATGCTTTGGTTCACCCTCCCAGAGGGGAAGATTTAGCTGAGACCCTGTATTGTGAAGTAAAACCTAATTCAGCTGTTGTCAGACAAGCATCCTGGGCTTGGGACAACATCCAGACAAAATGGACGGCTATTCTGGGAAGGTGTAATAATGTTTCTTCAGCTCAGTACTATGACTGGTCCCGTGCTAGAGCTCAAATTACTAGAATGTCTTTCATCTTGGAGGATATACCTGGACCCTCTACAGTACAGCCAGCAGCAACTGTCAGCCTAGAAGAATTTGAGAAGTTGAAAGAAAGAAATGAGAACCTATCTCAAGCTCTAAAGAAGACTCTTTGGGAAAGGAGTGATGGTCGTCTAGATATTGAGAGATTGGAGAAGCTCAGGGTGGAGCATCTTGCCAAAATTGAGAAGACAGAGGACTACATCAGGAAAGCAAGAGCTGGGGAGCAAATATTGAAGAATGCCTATAAAGAGGCCAAAATCCAGAAGGCTAGGACTGGGCTCTATCTGCAAGAGAGTCAAGCTAGGTGGGTCAGGATCACCGAAGCCCGTACACAAGAAGACCAGAAGACTCAAGCCAGGATTGAACAACTAGAGGCCAATGAGAAGAAGCAGCAGGAAGCTTTGTTGGCAGCCCAGAGGGAGATTTCAGAGTTGAAGCTCAGAGCAGGAGTGAAGAGATCAAAGGACCAGGACAGGCATAAGAAGCTGACCACTGCCATTGCTACCAGGACCCTCCTCATTAGGACCATTACAGAGCACCCAGCTGGTCCAGTGACTGAGGCACTCCTGAAGGAGGTCAGAGAAGATGAATTTGGGCTGGATGTCTGATCCTTTGTTTGTTGTTTTTTCCATTTGATGTACTTTTCCTTTTATTGTATTTTGACCCTCCATGGGCATGTGTTGTAAACCAGACTATGTATTGTTCATCATTTGTAATATATTAATTTATTTTCATTGGGCTTCTTTTCTCAGCAACATCAAACATCTTCCTCGAGGTCTGGAAAGGTCAAAACCAAGAACCAAACCGGATACCTTGGAAAACAAATAAGCATACTGCATTGCATACTAACTTTTGTTTTGTTTTGTAGGTTTTGTCATTATTATTGTTTCTAACATTGTTGTGACTTCAGGAAACATTTCTCGTCGCCGAGTGTTCCCTGTCAACCGTGTGCACCGGTACCCGACTCGTAACAACCTTCCCAGTATTCAAATGGAACAAGTACAGCAGGATCTGACTGAGGTCAGAAATCAGATGGCTAATGAGAGAGTGGAGATGAGAAACCAGATGTCTCAATTCATGGCAGTAATGACTGGCTTAGCCCAGAGTTAGGAAAGGTTAAGAGAGCTGGTGGAAAGACAAACTCCTGAGGAGCCTCATCTTGGAACAGGAGGAACTAGTAACAATGAACGGGGCCAGCCTCGTATTGACCCACCAGTATTTGGACCTCATCTGGATCCAGAAGTTAACATCCCGAGAAATGTGCAAGGTAATACTGCTGGGGGGAGAATCTTGCAGGAGGATCCCCAAGAAGAGCAGTTTACTGTTATAGGGGCTGGAGATGAAGTATATGATCGGAGATTGGACGAAATTGCTGAGAAATTAAGATCTTTAGAGTCTCAGAAAAGTACAATGGTACCTCCTGTCCTCGCACTCATCTGCAGTCTTTCCTGGGAAGACTTAAAGCTTATACTATGGATGAAAAGTTGTGGATGTTCTACTTTGAAGACAGTCTGACTGGGCCCTCAAGAGAGTGGTATTCACACTTGTCTAGAGCCACCATAAGATGCTGGAAGGATTTGGCTGAGGCTTTCATCCGACAATATCAATACAACCTGGACATGGCTCCCAATAGGACCTTCCTAATGGGAATGTCTCAGTCTTCTAGGGAGAGCTTCAGGGAATATGCCCAAAGGTGGAGACAGCTTGCTGCTGCTGTCCAACCACCCATGTCAGAAAGGGAAATGGCTGACATGTTCATGAACACATTGCAAGGGACCTATATTGATAGACTGGCTGCTTTCTCCTCTACCAGTTTTGTGGATGTGGTCATAGCTGGTGAAAGGATTGAAAGCCTCTTAAAGATGGGAAAAATTTCTGACAGTGGTGCAAGTTCATCTAGCAATCCCAGAAAACCTTTTGTGGGACCCAGAAGAGCCGGTGAGACAAATTCCATTCATGCAAGAAGGGGCAGGCCTCAGTATGCTCACCGGTCAGTAGCAGCAATTACCATTCCATCTTTGATTCCTCAACAATCAACATATCCTCAACAACAACAACCATAGTATCAACAACAAGTTCATTATCCGCAATAGAGAACCTACAACAATAGCAATAACAATCAACAACAGCGTCCTTTCCAGCAAAGGCCATCACAAGCAAACAGGGTAATTGACCCAATCCCAATGCTGTATGCCGCACTCTTGCCACAACTCCTGAAGCTCAACCTAGTTGAGTTAAGGACATTGGCACCTCCAGATCCTCTTAATTTTCCAAAGAACTATGATGCCAATACCAGGTGTGCATTCCACTCAAACGCACCGGGGCATAATACTGAAAAATGCAGGGCCCTATAGATGAAAGTCCAGGACCTGGTGGACTCAAAAGCCCTCAACTTTGCACCTCCTCTGAATGTCACAAGGAATCCAATGCCTAGTCACAACGGGCCTAGGATTAATGCTATTGAGGAAGGCAAACTATCCACCTTAATCACCAGTGTTGCACAAATTCGAACAACTTTGGTTGAAATCAAAGCTTAGCTTTTAGAATGCCAAATGTTCCCCGGGTGTGAGCTCGGCTGTGGGTATTGCAATATTGCAGTCAATGGGTGTGAAAGGCTGAGAAACGGCATAGATGGCCTTATTAAGGATGGTATCCTTCAGATTACGACAACAGCGCCTACAACTCCAACAATTCCTTCACCAACAATCACAGATACTCCTACAACGTCAGCAACCATTGTTCCAACGGATTCTACTACAACTCCAACAACTACTCAATCAATCACTTCAACGGATACAAGTTCAGTCACCATCCCTGCTACAGCTTCAACCCCCATCCAGTCAACAGTACCTTCTACAACATCAGCAACAATTGATGAAAGCGTCTCAACGGTTACGATTTACTACGATCCCGCAAATGTTCCTGCCGACAATTCACAACAAAATGTTACTCCTGTCAGAGCACTGGTTACCATATACTATGATCCACACACCATTGTGGTCCCTTCTGCAGCTGCTATCAGTCCAGTCACTATCACAGTGCCTGGGCCAGTTCCTTATGAAAGCAATAATGTCATCCCTTGGCATTACGGCTCAGATCTGTACTGCGAGGGGCAGAAAATCACTTTAGAATCATCAACTTCTTCGCCTCAGATAGACAATGTGGGGGGAGGCGGAGGCTTCACTAGAAGCGGACGTCTCTTTGCCTCGCAAATACCAAGACCCATTGCTGAAGCAGAAGCTGCTGCTAAGGCAAAAGGGAAGAGCGTGGTGCAAGAAGAACCAGTTGCCAGAGAAGCTTTGAAGACTCCTTTTGATCAAGAGGTTGATGAATTCATGAGAATCATAAAGAAAAGTGATTACAAGGTGGTAGACCAGCTTCACCAAACACCTTCCAAGATCTCCATATTATCATTGCTAATGTGCTCCGAGGCTCATCGGAACGCACTATTAAAAGTCCTGCACGCAGCTTACGTGTCAGAGGAGATTACCGTCAATCAGTTAGAGGTTGTGGTTGGAAATGTTAACGCTAGTCATGGACTAGGATTTACCAACACTGATCTAACAACAGAAGGTCGCAATCACAACAAGGCTTTCACATTACCCTGGAGTGTAAGGGTGCAGTTCTTTCACACGTACTGGTGGACACAGGGTCATCCCTCAATGTCCTGCCCAAGAAAGCCCTTGTGAAGTTGGAGTATGATGGATTGGCACTACGCCCAAGTAACTTGGTAGTGAGAGCTTTTGACGGTTCTAAAAGATCAGTTCTGGGAGAGATAGAATTACCAATAATGATTGGCCCACAGGTTTTCAAAACGACCTTCTTTGTGATGGATATACAGCCGGCCTACAGCTGTCTATTGGGTAGACCATGGATCCACGCCGCCGGCGCCGTGACGTCAACCCTTCACCAGAAGTTAAAATTCGAGTGGGAAGGCCAAGTCATTACTATTTGTGGGGAGGAGGATATTTTTGTTGGCCAGCTGGCTACTTTCAAATACATTGAAATGGATGGGGAGATCCATGAAACCATGAGCCAAGGGTTTGAGGCCCTTAATATTAATGAAACATCTGCTGTGCTTGGGACCTCCATCACATCATATCAGCAAGCCGGGAAGGTTGTTGAGGAAGGTACCGCCCAAGGCTGGGGCAAGTTGCTGCCCGTGGAGAAGAAAGAAGACTGATTCGGGTTGGGTTATAGACCAACTCGACAAGATCAATCAGAGGCTGCAAAGGAGCCCAAGTTTGTCAGTGGGGGATGCTCACCCCAGATGCTGTGAATAGCTTGGAAGATGAGTCAGAAGACGAGCGCAACCTGGAAAGCTGGATACGTCCAAAGACACCGGGGAACCATGTCTCAAACTGGTCTTCCCAGGAAATTATAAGGGTTACTCCTGCAGAGTAATTATTATTTCCTGTGTTTTTAAAGCATGCATCAAGTCCTGCATCTTGCCCAAGATGTCAGGACTCATTTTGTAATCGGGTCATCTTGTATTTTGTGCAAAGATCAATTAATGAATATCAGGACATCTTTTGCAAATGAGTCTTTTCTTTTCCGCTCACTGTTTTTCATTTTTCATTTTTTGTACAAAAATAAAATGGCAATGCTTTTCAAAATAAATAACTTCATTTTCACTTTTTCTAAATAAGATAAAACTGATCACTAAAATGAACAAATCTAAACCCTTGCAGAAAGTGCCCTCCAGACTGCACCGACAACAACACTGTTGTGACTTCGTATGACTTTGACAATCCGATTAATCAAGCTGATGAAGGGGTTGAAGAAGATTATGAGCTACCTGAAGAGCTAGCCAGGTTGTTGAGACAAGAGGAGAAGGTTATCACCCCTCATCAGGAGGAAGTTGAGACGGTTAATCTTGGTACAGAAGAAGACTTGAAAGAAGTTAAGATCGGGGCCTGCCTGCAAGATTCAGTCAAAAAGCAGCTGATTGATATGCTTCGGGAATATGTGGATGTTTTTGCTTGGTCTTATCAGGATATGCCAGGGTTGGACACCGACATTGTCATGCACAAGCTACCTCTGAAAGAAGACTGCCCACCAGTAAAACAGAAGTTGCGTCGTACTCGCCCAGATATGGCAATGAAGATAAAAGAAGAGGTACAAAAGCAGTGGGATGCCGGTTTCCTTGCTGTGACTAGCTATCCGCCGTGGGTCGCTAATATTGTACCAGTACCTAAGAAGGATGGCAAGGTTGGAATGTGCGTGGATTACCGGGACCTGAACAGAGCCAGCCCGAAAGACGATTTCCCTTTACCTCACATTGATGTATTGGTCGACAATACGGCTCAGTTCTCGGTGTTCTCCTTCATGGATGGATTTTCAGGATACAATCAGATCAAAATGTCACCTAAAGACATGGAGAAGATAACTTTCATTACACCCTGGGGAACATTCTGTTATAAGGTGATGTCGTTCGGATTGAAGAATGCGGGTGCCACTTATCAACGAGCTATGGTAACATTATTCCATGACATGATCCACAAAGAAATTGAATGTTATGTGGATGACATGATTGCCAAGTCCCTTACAGAAGAAGACCACCTGACGAATCTGTTGAAGTTATTCAAGCGTTTGAGGAAGTACCAATTGAAGCTAAACCCCAACAAATGCACGTTCGGGGTGCGATCCGATAAGCTGCTGGGATTTATCGTAAGTGAGAAAGGGATTAAAGTTGACCCTGATAAAGTCAAAGCCATTCAAGAAATGCCTGCACCGAAGACTGAAAAAGAAGTTCAGGGGTTCTTAGGCAGATTGAACTACATTTCAAGGTTCATATCTCACCTCACAGCAACTTGTGAACCCTTATTCAGGTTATTAAGAAAAGAACAAACGGTCAGGTGGAATGAAGACTGCCAGAGGGCTTTTGACAAAATCAAGGAATACTTACAAGAGCCTCCAATCCTTATGCCTCCAGTTGAAGGAAGACCTCTAATCATGTACTTGACAGTATTAGAAGGGTCAATGGGGTGTGTGATGGGCCAACATGATGAGTCTGGTCGAAAAGAGTATGCAATTTACTACCTGAGCAAAGAGTTTACCGACTGTGAACAATGTTATTCACTGCTCGAGAAAACTTGTTGTGCTTTAGCGTGGGCTGCTCGCCGACTGAGACAGTATATGTTGACCCACACTACCTTATTGATATCCAAGATGGATCCAGTTAAGTACATTTTTGAGAAGCCAGCACTTACCGGACGGGTTGCAAGATGGCAAATGATCCTCACAGAGTATGACATTCAATACACATCTCAAAAGGCCATCAAAGGCAGTGTATTGTCTGATTATCTTGCTGAGCAACCCATTGATGATTACCAGCCTATGATATTTGACTTCCCTGATGAAGACATCATGTTCATAAAAGCGAAAGATCATGAAGAGCCTATTCACACTGAAGGGCCTGACCCGGAAGAAGAATGGACTATGATGTTTGATGGGGCTGTTAATATGAATGGTCGTGGTGTTGGTGAAGTACTCATTACACCTAAGGGAGTTCACATGCCTTTCTCGGCAAAACTCACATTTAACTGCACTAAAAACGAAGCTGAATACGAAGCTTGTATTATGGGTCTTGAGGAAGCCATTGACCTCAGGATCAAGACATTGACTGTGTTCGGAGATTCAGCTCTGGTAATTAATCAAACCAACGGCAAATGGTACACCCACCAAGATCATCTGATACCTTATCGGGATTATACAAGGAGGTTGTTGACTTTCTTCACAGCAGTCAAACTTGAGTATATCCCTCGAGATGAAAATCAGTTTGCAGATGCTCTGGCTACCATTTCATCCATGATCAAAGTTCAAGCTGCCAACTTTGTGCCTCGAATATCAGTATCCAGACTTGACAGACCAGCATATGTATTTTCAGTAGACCTTGCTAAAGATGATAGACCTTGGTTCCATGACATCAAATGCTTCTTAGAGGATCAAACATACCCACCTGGGGCATCTTCCAATGATAAGAAGACATTAAGAAGGCTGGCTGGTAATTTCTTCCTGAATGCTGATGGTTCCCTGTATAAGAGAAAATTTGATATGGTACTTCTCAGATGTGTTGATAGGGCAGAAGCAGACTTGTTGATGCACGAGGTGCATGAAGGATCTTTCGGTACTCATGCTGGAGGGCATGCTATGGCTAAAAAGTTGTTAAGATCAGGCTATTACTGGATCACAATGGACGCAGACTGTTGTGCTTATGCCAGGAAATGCCATAAATGCCAAATCTATGCGGATAAAGTGCATGTTCCCCCAAATCCCCTGAATGTGATGTCTTCACCATAGCCCTTTGCCATATGGGGCATTGATATGATTGGCAAGATTGAACCGACTGCTTCAAATGGCCACAGATTCATCCTGGTAGCCATTGACTATTTTACCAAGTGGGTCGAAGCAGCTTCTTATGCAAATGTCACCAGGCAAGTGGTAGCCCGATTCCTGAAGAGGGACATCATCTGTCGGTATGGAGTGCCCGAGCGAATCATTACTGATAATGGTTCCAACTTGAACAACAAAATGATGGTAGAGCTATGTCGGGACTTCAAGATCCAACATCACAACTCTTCTCCTTACAGGCCAAAGATGAATGGTGTTGTGGAAGCAGCTAACAAGAATATCAAGAAGATTGTACATAAGATGGTGGTTACCTATAAAGACTGGCATGAAATGCTACCATTTGCCTTGCACGGGTACCGTACGTCAATCAGAACATCCACTGGGGCAACACCGTATCAGCTTTTTTATGGTATGGAGGCAGTCCTACCTGTTGAAGTTGAATTACCCTCCCTGCGGGTACTCATGGATGTCAAGCTGAATGAAGCAGAATGGGTCCGATCCCGATACGAACAACTGAATCTGATTGAAGAGAAGAGATTAGCTGCAATCTGCCATGGGCAGCTGTATCAGAAAAGAATGAAGAAAGCCTTCGATCAGAAAGTCAGGCTTCGAGAATACTAAGTAGGAGATCTTGTGCTGAAAAGACTCCTCCCTCCTCATACAGACCACAGGGGCAAGTGGACTCTGAATTATGATGGTCCATTCATAGTAAAGAAAGTTTTCTCTGGTGGAGCACTGATGCTCAGTACTATGGATGGTGAAGACTTCCTGTCCCCTGTGAATTCAGATGCAGTTAAAAAATACTTCGCATAAAATGATCCGCTGGACATAAAAACAGAATGTAAGTCCAGGCAAAAATAGGGCATCCCGGCGAGTCAAAAACAGAATAAAAGACTCGGGCAAAAATAAGGGAAATAAATAAAAAAATATACACCCGCTGAGTTGAAAAGCCACATTGGACAACTCAGGCAAAAATGGGTATCCCGGTGGATTGAAAACCCGAAAGGGCGATCCACGCAAAATAAGGGAATAAGCGAACAACTGCATTCTGAATTCGTCTATATCACTTACAACACGGCAAGCTTCGAAAGTATAAAGCATCGGTCAGAATCAGCCTTCTTCAAAAAGCAAGATGAGAAGAACGTCAATATCATACAAGTCATAGCAAAAAGGGAGCACTGAAGCGTCATCAACATTGCGAGCGTCTTTTGTTTCTCAGATTATAACAATCTCCTCATCTCAGGGGATCTGTTTCTTTGACTGTATCTTGCTAATTCAGGGCACACAAATTAATAAAATCAGATTTTCAGTCATATTTTGTCTCGTACATTTTATTTTCATTTGCAAAATGTCCGATGTCCTTAAGATGTTGATTGCATAAGTACAGATGCGTCTTTCCTAAGTTACATGCTTACAGGAAATATATTTGCTCCCGGGAGTGTCTAAATTCCTATGATGGGATCCAGTAAGGGATACCTCGGGATACTTGTACGTTTCTTTGATTGCAGGTAGTCAAAACGCAACGCGGGGCATGGAAGCTCCTCCCCAGCAAGCTGCCAAATCATTATTTACTCAGCATATCTTCCAAATATCACTAGAGATGCTTTCTCCCCCAGCTGAGTTGCCAAACTTCGGTCATCTCCAGCAAAATCACAAAAATCTCTAAGAAGGTCGTTCAGTGATCATTCCTCCTCAGCCAAGTGTTAGACAGGGAACCATCTCCCCGCAGAGCTCCAGCCTCTATCAAGGAGAGCGATGTCTGAAGATTTCACAATAAAGTGATGAGGGCTTCACCAGGCCCCAGCTGGGCTCCTCATTCACCAAGAATAGGTCTATCAGTGACTTATTCCCCCAAACAGAGTCGTATATATCAGATCTACCAATGATCTCGTCCCCAGCTGGGATATCCTTTCGAGCAAATTAGTCGGAGATCTCCACCACAACGGGATCCGAATCCCGGATCGGTATCTTTGCATAATCATAGCATTCGCATCATATTTTCCCCCTAGAGCGTAGCATTCTGTCTAATACGGAGCATTACGGCAAAAATCAAACATATTGCATAAATCATAAGCCATGTTTTGAATCAAACACCTGTCTGTACCAACATTCCATCAGCAATATATATATATATACAAAGACCCATGGTCACAGCAGAAAGCCAAAGCATCCCCGTTGCACTCACTAATACACATATATACTTTTTTCTGATACTCGTCTGTATCGTCTCATTCCCCTACAGATATAAACCACAAACAGATATCCATACACTCTTTGGACACTCATCTGTGTCGCTATTCCCCAGCACGATTACCAAAACACTTATGGGAAACCAAACACTTGTTTATAACACACTTCTTCCGACACCCGTCTGTGTCGTCTTATCCCCACAGATCGTCAGAATGACTTTTACACTCATAAGTTCGTAACTTATACACTTCCTCTTATGATACTCATCTGTATCATGCTCTCCCCAGCAGGTTGAACACTCGTCTGTGTCTCACTCATGCTTACTCTTTACTTATGTAGATACTCGTTCGTATCTTGTATACGCCACTTATCTTTCTCGGATTCAACACTCGTCTGTGTTCTTTGTTAACCAGTTGGTACTCATCCGTACCATCATCTCTGAACATGCGTCAGCGTTTGTTTCTACCGATACTCGTCTGTATCATAATCTTAAGGATGCTCGTCCGCGTCTTTAATCTATATACAGCGTCGAAACACTTATACCTTTTCTTTCTTAAATTTAGACACTCGTTTGTGTCTACCCTTCCCCAGAAGAGTCCCTAGCAAATCCCAGTAAATTATCTCCCTTCTATCTGACATTCGTCCTATGTCATGATTTTTCCGGCAGCCGTGCCCTGCCAGGTGATCGTCCTTCACCTTTTTGATGATCGTCCTTCATCATCCCCAGCGGAGTCTCTATTTATTAGAACCCCTTCCTATCCGACATTCGTCCTATGTCGTGATACTTTAGCAGCCGTCCCCTTCTAGGTGATCGTCCTTCACCTTCTGATGATCGTCCTTCATCATTTTATCCGATGGTCGTCCCCATCGTTGATCTTTATCTGACATTCGTCCTATGTCATGATAAACCCCGAGAGCAGCCGTACCCTGCTAGGTGATCGTCTGTCACCTCTCGATGATCGTCCTTCATCAATGCTTATCCGATGGTCGTCCCCATCGTCGACCTTTTCTACCCGACATTCGTCCTATGTCGTGGTACTTTCGGCAGCCGTACCCTGCCAGGTGATCGTCCTTCACCTTGGATGACCGTCCCTCATCCTTATCCCCAACAGAGCAACCGTCCCCTGCTAGGTGATCGTCCTTCACCTTTGATGACCGTCCCTCATCATTTTATTTCTTCAATATGATGGTTGTCCCCATCATTGCCTTTACTCTTAATCCAGAGAACCTTGTTACTGTATTTGATGGTCGTCCCCATCATAATCTTTTCATTTCCCCAGCATGTCGCTCGCCCCCGTCATTGCTTCATCCCCAGCAGTCGTCCCCTGCTCGATGGTCGTCCTCCGTCGCTCGCACTTTATAATCATACTTTACTTCCTTTTACAATCTATATCCCTTTTCTTCTTCATTTAGTAAGTTCAAATTTTGGACTGTCTTTGGTATTCAACCACAAGTTATCTCGTTTGCCTGTTAAGCCGTCGCCTACATCCTACACAACTAACTCATGTTTGAATAGGGGCAGCTGTAAACACCCCAAATTTGCCCTCACTCATTTCACCATGGCTTGTGATCTTTTCATTTGCATAGATTCAATCATAGCATCTCATATTGCATTTTTTGCTTCACTACATTGGTTCTAAATCATCTGCATCTAGGGTTTGTGATCTGAGCAATCCAAGGGCTATCTGAGCCACTCCGAAGGGCTTCAATCATTTCAAAAGGGCCCATGCATGTTCAATCATCATATTACATTCTCCCAAGATCAAGAAAGTCAAAAATCACAAGAACTGAGGAAGGCATGGAAGCAGAGCCAAGCTTAACTACACAGATGACCTAAAATTAGGGTTTTGGTTTCAGAGGCCATAACTCCAAATTTTTTGGTCATTCTTGTTTCTATTGGTCTCTATATGTTACAAGGATCATACATACCAATTTTCATGAAGAAATTCAATGGGGAGGGCATCTGATCATTAGATGACTTCTTGAACAAGTCAGTGCAAAATCAGGGCATCTGAGGCCCCCAATCATCCAACCAAAGGGTTTTCTCCATCATTTTGGATGTGTATGATCTTTATTTGATCTTAGAAGAAGTTATAAGTTCACAAAATTGAAGAATTTCAAGCCATTTGCAAAGTTGCCATTTTGGGAAAGTGACTTGTAATGTAAACTTGCCATTTTGGGAAAGTTTTTCAACCTCCTCTTTTTGATTCAAAATGCTTCAAATGAAAAATTCTTGGTCATGAAAGTTGTAGATTGGATCCTCCCATTTTCAACAAGTACAAGAACTGGATCTAATTCATCCTAGAACTCAAGTTATGGCTTGTCAAAGTTGGGAAAATCACAAAAAATCCACTTATGTGCCAAAGAGGGAAACTTGCAAATTCTTGTACCAAGGCAATTTGTGACTTCTAATTGGTGTCTAAGCATTACACAAACATCATACATGACTTAAACTTCAGATTGGCCCAAAGATTTCTCAAGTTCCATGCCTTAAACTTCAAGAATTTCAAAAGGGGCCAAAGTGGTACAAAATTGCAAAATGATCCAAAACTCTTCATCCACTTGAGCCAGCTCACTAAATCAGTTTCCATGGACCTCCCTAAAGCCAGCCGACTCGAGCCATGCCCCTAAACTAGCCTGCCACTTGCCCATACCTCCAAGTACAACTTTCTTGACTTTTTGCAACATGAGCCATACCAATCA
This sequence comes from Lathyrus aphaca, assembly GCA_963966055.1. Taxonomy (NCBI): domain Eukaryota; kingdom Viridiplantae; phylum Streptophyta; class Magnoliopsida; order Fabales; family Fabaceae; genus Lathyrus; species Lathyrus aphaca. The sequence goes on along the minus strand of OZ014523.1, from coordinate 115,814,929 downwards.
CACTGCTCCACAACAACTCTCTGCCCAATCAGAACATGTTATGTGGACCTCAAGCAAGCCATTACACACAACAAGCAAGGCTGAAACCTCCAAGAACTCAGCACACTCAAAAATCCCCAAATTTGCAAAAGCCTTCGAATCTCTTAGCTCAACCATCAAACCTTCAAACTTTTTCCATCATTCAACTCCATCAACATCACTGATCATTTCCCACCCTTCATTTTGCCCTAAAAAGCCCAGAATCAAAAATACGATTTTCACACTTCATGAACTGAGCTTCTGCCATTTTCATTTTGGGGCCATATAAACTCCAACTAAGCATCACAAACACTTTAGAAGGATCATTGGAGCTGATTTGAAGCAAGGAACTGGCCAGAAAGCACCATTTTCGAAAGCTTCAGTTCAGGTATCATCAAGAACTTTTTTTCCAGAAATGATTTCTTAAGTTCTTAGATTGTTCTCCATGCTTCACTGATCACACTGCACCTTTTGGTTTTGAAAATGATTCAGTTTTAAGCCTGTATGAAGCTTCTGAAATTTCTGTGATTTTTTCCGTTTTGATTCGAATCTCTCTGTTCATGTGAAATAAATCCTGTTTGATGATTGATTCTTGTTTAGAATGGGGTGGGGATCATTTCTGGAGAGTTAGAGAGCTTAGGGTTGCGTATGGAGGGAGATAGCATAGGAGACTGGCCGGAGAAGATGACCGGAACACTGTTCCGGTCACCTGAAAGTGATTAGGGTTCAGATTAGGGTTAATGACATAATTAGCGTAGTTTGAATTCTGGCCCTTGGATAGCGCGCGAAGTCAATTCCCTCCCTTTTGAGTTTGAACCTGGGCCCTTGGATTGGCTGACTTTCTCATTTTCTCATTTAATTCAATTTTAATTTTATTTGTTTTCTATTTATTTGAACGAATTTTTAAAAATAGCAAATAATATCAAAAAATTCTGAAAATTTTTATCCAAGCTTTTATTTATTTTCAGAAACCAAAAATATTTTTATTTTTATTTTTTGCATTAAATATTATTTTTAAATCATTTAAATGATTATTTTTAATTAGTTAATGAGAATTAATTAATTAAAAATACATTTAGGTATTTAAAAATTCCCAAAAAATTCAGAGAGCTTTTTAAAACATTTAGAAACATTATCAAACTCTTCAAACAAATTTATTTTTGGTTCTTGACATATTTTGACATTTTTCTTTGGAATTAAAGTTCTTAAAAGGCAATATTATTGTCCTAACTTAGAAAAATTCATTCTGCCTAACCTTGAAGAGTTTGATGATGGTTCTTTTTGCATTGCATTCTTCATATCATGTAGTTTCTAGGATAAAATTGGTTTGAATTTATCTCTCATTTTCAATTTTTTGTGCATTTTTCCTTTTGAAGTGCCTTAAAACCCTAGCTAACTTGAGAAAATCATAACTCCCATTAGGTTAAGAGTTAGGTCTCCCCCTTTGGACAGTGAACTTGTGTAGGGTTAGGGTTCTTTTGATCCCATTTTCAATTTTTTATCATGTCATTTGCTTCTGGTTTTGAATTTGGTATTGCATGTTGTGTATAAACCCTAATTTTTGCCTTCATTTGCATCCATCTTCCATATGCTTGCACACATGAACTTGCCATGACACTTTGTGCATTCACATGACTTCTAAGACATCTTATGACACATTAGAATCATTTTTGATCATTGCATCATTCATTTGCCATGTTATGCATTCATTCCCTTTCATAAACTTTCATGAACTTTTATGGTTCCAAACATGCTTCATTTGCATCCTTATCCTTGTATGATCATCCACAACTCTTGACATGTGTTTGCTTTATCTCTTAGCATTATTAACATCATTTTTATGCTTCTGACTTTGGCTTTCATCTTTGCATTTCATCTCATTTTCATTTACATTTCACTTCCTTTGCTAACTTTTCAGGTGGTAAGTGTTGAGAAGTCAATTTGCCTTCACTTCTCATAATCTTTTCTCATCTCTCTTATGCATTCATTGCTGCATTTTATTTGTGGATTAGAGTGAGCTTGCTCACTCATGTTCCTTCCCCTCTTTCTTTCTTCAAGCAACTTGTCTTCTTAAGTGAAGTAAGTTGTCTTGCTTCTTCTATTTCTTCTTCCTTTCATCTGCTTCTTCCTTGGTGGTTTCTCTGAAGATCTTCTTGCAAGCCTCATAAACCCTAGGAACACCCAATCATGATCACGATTAGGGTTTGATTAGTCCCCCCATTAGTTTTTTCCTTTGTGTCATCTTTGTGTCTTCTCTTCTCATATCATAATCAAGGACTAAACCTTAAAGGTTTTAAGGCTTTGTGATTAAGCTTATACCTGCATCCTTCTATTAGGATGGAGTGTATAACTTTAATCCTAAGTGTTAAATCCTTAATGTGTTTAATTCCTTTAGTCAATCCACATAATAATCACTAAGACATCAAGCTTGTAACTTGGGCCTTGCATTAGGGTTCTAATTCTTCCTTAAATGGTTAAGAAGGACTAACCCTAGTGTTAATGGACAAGTCCCCCTCAAGTTGTCTTACAAACCATAAAATACATTTATTAACCTTATCATTAACTAAAATCCACTTTAATAAAGACTTTGTTTTGTCATGAGGTTAATCCCTAATCATGGATTAAGTTGAGGAGCCTTCCTTAACTTAAATGTTCTCATCTATTATCCTTCTATTAGGATGGTGTAATGGGTCCATTAAATATCTGATTATGGCTTAAACTCATTACTTAACACCAAACAAAAAAACTCCAAAAAAAACATCTAAATGATTTCAAGTAGGTTAATGATCTTAATCCTACATCATGGTGATTAAGTGTGAGGTGTTTACTTCATACTTAAGGTAATCTCATTACCCCTAATCAGAGGGAGGATGTGATGAGTTTACTAACCCTTGGTTTAGGCTTAAGCTCATTTTCTTATGACAAACTTCAAAAGCAATAAAAGATTGAAAATACCAAAAACAAACAATAATCGTCTCCTTCGGGATTCTTTTCTCATCTCATTCACTCATAAACGAGAACTCGCTTCTTCTGTCTAATGCAAGACAGTTTGCACCTGAGCCAGACAGGTCACACACTTGAGCATAGACAAGTAAGCAGTTCATCAGTCAATTTATCTTCCAGTCTCTTTGAGTAGAACTACGGTGTTCTAACTTCCTCATTGCACGAGAGTATACGTAGGCATAACTTAACAGTTATCGAACAAAAGTCTCTGTATATCCCCCTCCTTCCAGCATTATCCTTAAAGCCTCATAGTCTTGAGCTTTGCATTCTTTTCTTACACTGACACTCTTTCATCTCACTTCACATTTCTTTTTGCACTGACCCTTGCATTCTTTTCCAGCTTTGACACACAAATAGCACTAACACTACCCCTGTAAAACACAAATTTTCAAGCGTGGATCCTGTCGAGTACGGCGGACAATCTGGGTGCTAATACCTTCCCAGGTTGTAACCAACTCCCTTTCTCAGTTTCTCTGGTTCGCAATCGTCTTATCCGTTCTTTCTTAGGTTTATGCAGCATTACCTTTCCTTCGGGATAAAAATGCCTAGCTGACAAATCTTTTCATTCTTTTCCTTCGCCGGCCATTCGCGTCTGTACCCCTCTTGACCGGGTGTCATTCGGTGGGAGCGACACGCATCTGCATTCTGTCAAAACTCATTCTCGTCAACTCCTTTCCAACTGTCACACTGAGGATCTCACGCAAGTATTCCACCCGAGCTCAGACCAAGAAGAAGATGGCTGAAAGAGACCTAGAGATGGACAGAGTTAACGATGAGCTTTCTGATCTTCGTGGAAATATGGGTCAGATGATGGAAATGTTGCAGGTCATCCGAGAAAAATTAGATACCTAACTGACTGTAGTGTCAGAGATTGTCACTGCAACGACTGAGCCTACGTCATCAGTCACTACTCCTGTGACCTGGCCTCCTTTTGGGCTTCCTCGTGGATTTGTACCTCCTCCTCAGGGTTTTTCTTCTCAAAGTTTTATTCCTCCTTCCCAAGGACTTACTTCTCAGGGTTTCTTCCCTCCTTCCCAAGGTTTCGCTTCTCAAAGTTTCGCACCTCCTTCCCAGGTTTTTGCATTTCCTTCCCAAGGTTTTGTACCTCCCCCTCAAGGATTTGCTGCTCAGCAGACTATTTCTATGACTAATGAGGAGAACCATGTGGTTACTAATTTCATGCCAGACATTGTACACACCTGTGCCCAACCATACTTTAACGACCCTCAAGTGTATGACGTGCCAGATATGTCGGAGAATGGAAATGAGAAACATGAGAAGATGCAAGAGAATTTTGATACCCTTGAAAAAAGGTTGAGGGCAATTGAAGGTGACCAGATCTTTGGGGGTGCTGCTAGAGAGATGTGTCTGGTGTCTGGTCTGGTAATTCCTCCAAAGTTCAAGATACCCACTTTTGACATGTACGAGGGCGCAACGTGTCCCAAGAACCATCTCTTGATGTACTATCGAAGAATGGCTGCACAGGTGGACAATGAAAAATTAATGATCCACTACTTCCAGGACAGTCTGAAGGGAATCTCCTCCAAGTGGTATCTAACGCTAGACCAGTCGAAGATTCGCAGTTTTCAAGACTTGACAGATGCTTTCATCCAGCAGTACAAATACAATATGGACCTTGCTCCCGATAGGAGGAAGCTGTTGAGTATGTCACAGAAGGATTCTGAATCATTTAAAGAATATGCTCAGAGGTGGAGAGGGACCGCTTCTCAGGTAGATCCCCCGTTGTCTGAAAAGGAGTTAGCTGATTGGTTTGTTGACACAGTGCGACCAGAATTCTTTGAGAGAATGGTGGGAAGCATAACTGCTAGCTTCTCTGACCTTGTAGCCGTGGGAATCAAGGTTGAACTTGGACTGAAAAATGGAAAGATAAGTGGTGCATCTAGCAGCTCCAGCAATGGTAGTGGAAAAAATGTCAAGAAATTTACCAGCAATTTCCACAAGAAGAAAGAGTGCGAGACGAATGCAATAATGACGAGTCAAAGGAGAAATCTGCTTTGGCAGAGGCCTCCACCTATGGCTCAACACCAGTATGTCTACCCACCACAGTATGTTCAACATCCTTATGTGGCGGCAGTTCAACCGTCATATAATCCACAAGTCCCAATGTATCGGCCAACTCAAGAAGTACCGATGTATCAGCAAGCGGCTCCAGTGATTCCAGCTTATCAACCAATGCTCAACAATCCAGGCTATCAACGAGCGCCCAATGCTTCAGCTTACCAGCAGAGGACTCCAGCTCCTCATCCGAATTCCAACTTTCAGAATAGAAGACCAGGAGGAAGGCCTCCTCATCCTCGGATCCTTATGACCTATACTGAATTGTATCCCTCACTACTGAAGAAGGCTTGGTTACTCCAAGGCCTTTGGGTCCTCCACCAGATCCGCTTCCACCGGGTTACAACTCAAGTGCCCACTGTTTGTCCCACAAAGGTGCTCCGGGGCACGATTTGGAAAATTGTATTGCTTTGAGGTATGTTGTGAAGGATCTAATGGATAAAAACATTTTGTCATTTGGAGATACTAGTCTGAATGTTAAAAATAATCCTTTACCTAAGCACGGGTCCATAAATGCCATTGTTGATGAGTCTGACGAAGATTTGATTTTCAACGCCACAGAGATCAAAACCCCGCTTAGAGACTTCCATGTGAAGTTGGTAGAAGTGGGTATACTGAAGAACTGTCATAAGAATTGTGAAGCTTGTACGAATAATCCAAAAGGATGTGAACTGGTCTTGAGAGATGTTCAAAGTTTGATTAATCTGGGTGTTTTACAAGTAAGAGGTTGTGTGAAGAGGAATGAGGTGGCAATGATTGAACCCATTTTCAACTTGTCGGAATCTGATTCTACCTTGGTACCAATGTTTAACCTGCCTGAGTCCTCAAGAGTTCAACCCATCTTTAATATACCAGAACCTGCGGTGCCCATTTTCAATATACCTGAACCAAGGTTTGAGCAAAGGAGTAACCCTTTCCTTTATGAAGATACCAAATCAGTTCCATGGAAGTATGATACAGAGAGAGTTCATCAGAAGTTTGAACAAGATAGTCAGAAAGAGGGTTCAAAAGTGGCAAGTGCTGACCTAGCAGGTACAAGTCGTTTAACTCGCAGTGGTCGTGTTTATACTCAGCAGGCCAATACAGTCCCACCTAAAGAAGTCATTCCCGCTGTTGTCAACCAGGATAAAGGGGTGGTCTTGGAAGAGGAGGATGCATAATTTCTCAGAATCATTAAGAAGAGTGATTATAAGGTTATTGATCAGCTACATCAAACACCTTCCAAAATATCTATCTTATCACTTCTTATACATTCACCGGCCCATCGAGGTGCTCTCTAGAAATTACTAGCTCAAGCTCATGTTACGCATGATATAACTGTGAATCAGTTTGATGGGGTCATTGCTAATATCACTGCATGTAACAATCTCAGCTTCAGTATGGAGGATCTTCCAAAGGATGGCTTGGACCATAACCGCGCTCTTCATATATCTGTAAAATGTCAGGAGGATACTTTAGCAAGAGTTCTTGTGGATACAGGATCTTCATTGAACGTTTTTCCAAAAAGAACGCTTGCTAAGTTATCTTATCAAGGGGCAGAGATGAGGCCCAATGCACTGATTGTGAAAGCTTTCGATGGGTCAAGGAGGACTGTTATTGGGGAGGTATACCTACCGATCTTGATTGGACCACAGGTGTTCAAGATCACTTTCCAGGTTATGGACATCAATCCAAATTACAGTTGTTTGCTGGGAAGACCTTGGATTAATGCTGCTGGGGCAGTCACCTCTACCTTACACCAGAAGATGAAGTTTGTGGTCGATAATAAGCTGGTAACTGTGTCTGGTGAAGAAGATCTCATGGTCAGCAACCTTTCCTCCTTTAGCTACATTGAGGCTGATGAAGATGCTTTGGAAACTGCTTTCCAAGCTCTAGAGATAGTCAATGTCGTCCTTATGGAAGTGGAAGAGTCAAAGGGGAAGGGTATTCCATCTTTTGCATCATTGAAGAGTACCATTTCCATAATTGAAGAAGGAATCCATGAAGGTTGGGGTGATGTCATCGAAGTCAAACAGAAGCTAGATCGTTACGGGTTGGGTTACAAACCAACTCATGTGAAGGAAGGAGCATCAACCTCCGTCAAAGGACGTCCAAAGACCATTCAAGAGGTGTTTTCCAGTGCCGGCTATCAGATCAATGCAATTAATGAGGATGCTGAAGATGAAGTTGTGGATCATTTGGTTTATCAGTGTGAAGCAACTTTGGGCAATTGGGAGGCAGTTGAGATCCCAGAATTTTTTCCATTGTCAAAGTAATTTTTTGTTTTCTTTAAGTGTTTTCAAAGTTCCCTAGCTCTGCCCGAGGCTATGGGATCATTTTGTAGGGCCCCTTCTCATTTTCAAGTTATTCAATCAATGAAGGCATTTTGTTAAATTATTATTTTGTTTTTATTTTACTGTTTTTTTTTCTTTTCACTTTTAAAAGAAAATGGCAATCTTTCAAAGCTAATAAAAAAGTTTTTCTTGCATCCCTCTATTTTCACTCTTAATAAAAGCAAATCATTCCCATATGCAGAACAAATGAAAACCCTGTTGAATCCATTAACTATATATTCTCTCCTAACTTCGATTCGCCCATCTACCAAGCGGAGGATGAAAGTGAGGAAGATTGTGACATTCCCGAAGAACTGGCAAGATTAGTTGACTATGAGCACACAGATCTTCAGCCACATAAGGAGCAGGTAGAGACCATCAACCTTGGTGTCGCTCCCGACAAATGAAACGGGGTCAGATGAAGGGTACAGACGCGAACGGTCGGCGAAGGGAACAGTGAGAACACACAGCCGTGAACTCACTGGAGAATGAAAAGAGTCGCCAGCTAGGCATATTTATCCCGGAGGAAAGGCAATGCTGCATAAGCCTAGAAAAAAGATGGATAAGACGGTTTGCGAACCAGAGAGACTGAGAAAGGGGGTTGGTTACAACCTGGGAAGGTATTAGCACCCAGATTGTCCGCCGTACTCGACGGGATCCACGCTTAAAAGATTTGTGTTTTAAAGGGGTAGTGTCAGTGCTATTTGTGCATAAAGAGCTGAAAGCAATATGTACAGGTGTCAGTGTAAAGAATGTGATGTGTATAAATGTACAGTGTCAGTGTAAGATCAGGAATGAAATGCTCATGACCATGAGGCTTAAAGAATAAGGCTAGAAAGAGGGGGGATGTACAGAGACTTTTGTTCGATAACTGTTAAGTTATGCCTACGTATCCTCTCGTGCAATGAGGAAGTCAGAACACCGTAGTTCGACCCAAAGAGACTGAAAGATGAATTGACTTGTGAACTGCTTACTTGTCTATGCTCAAGTGTATGACCCGTCTGGCTCAGGTGCTTACTGTCTTGCATTAGACGGAAGAAGCGAGTTCTCGATTGTGAATGAAGATGATGAGAAAAGAATCCCGGAGGAGACGATTATTGTTTGTTTTTGAGTTTTCAGTCTTTTATTTCTTTTTGGAGTTTGTCATAAGATAATGAGCTTAAACCTAAATCAATGGATTTGGTAAGCTCATCACATCATCCCTCTGATTAGGGGTAATGAGAATTACCTTAAGTGTGAAGTCAGATTCTCACACCTAATCACCTTTGATGCAGGGTTAAGATCATTAACCTACTTGTGATTAATTAAATGTTTTTGTGATTTTTGTTTAGTGTTAAGTAATGAGGTTAAGCCATAATCAGGGATTAAACAGACTCATTACACCATCCTAAAAGAAGGATAATAGATGAGGATGTTTAAGCTGAGGAAGACTCCTCAACTTAATCCATGATTAGGGATTAAACCCATGACAAAACAAGCCTTTGATTAAGTGAATTTTATTGAGTGATATGATGATGAAGTGAATTTTATGATTTGTAAGACAACTTGAGGGGGACTTGTCCATTAACACTAGGGTTAGTCCTTCTTAACCACTTAAGGAAGAATTAGAACCCTAATGCAAGGCCCAAGTTACAAGTGTAATGTCTTGATGATTATTAGATGGATCAATTAAGAGAGTTCAACACCTTAAGGGTCCAAGACTTAGGATTAAAGTTGTACACTCCATCCTAAAAGAAGGATGCAGGCATGGTCTTAATCACAAAGTCTTAAAGCCTTGAGGGTTTAGCCCCTGATTATGAGGTGAGGGGAGATGACTCAAGGAGAGACACAAAGGTAAAAACTATGGGGAGACTAATCAAAACCCTAATTCATTGTCATGCTTGGTTGGTCCTAATGTTTGTGAGGTTTTCAAGAACAATCTTCAGATGAACCACCAGGAAGCAGATGAACAAGATCAAGAGAAGCAAAGTGACTTGCTTCATTCAAGAAGTCAAGTCACTTGAAGAAAGAAAGTGGGAGGAGGAAGAATGAGCAAGCTCAAACTCAAACACATATAAGAATGCAGCAAGGTATGCAAAAGAAGATGAGAAGAAAAGTTATGAGAAGTGAAGGCAAATTCACTTCTCAAGATTACTTACCACCTGAAATGTTAGAAACAAATGCAATGCAATGCTAGATGAAATGAAATGACATGATACAAAGCAAAACCAGAAGCATACACATGATGATTATGATGCTATGAGGTGCTGCAAACATGAGGCAAGACAAAGGGATGCTCATACAAGGTCATGGATGCAGATGATGCAAGTTTAGAAGCATGAATAAGCATGGAATGTTATGAAACATACAAGACAAATGGCATGGCAAATATGTAATGCAATGATCAATGATGCTCCATACATGTCTTAAGATGTTAAATGGATCATGAGAATGCACAAAATGCAATGGCAAGTCAAATTATGCAAGGAAATGCAAGAATGATGCAAAAGGAAAGCCCAAACTAGGGTTCATGGATCAAACATCACACATAAACCAAAAACAGAAGCAAACCTTAACATAAAAAATGGAAAATGGTACCCAAAGAAACCCTAGACCTATAACAAACCACTGCCCAAAGGGGAGCTCTCAACTCTCAACCAAACTCAAGATAAGATTTTTGCAAGTTATTAGGGTTTTTTAGGGTTTGTAACAAAAGAAATGCCAATCAATTTAAAAATGCAAGATCAAATCTTGGCCTTTTTATCTTTGAAAGTACATGTTAAATGGAAAACAATGCAAAAAGAATCAATGTCTCAACCTTTACCAAAAGACAGAAGTGAATTTTCAAACATATGATCAAAATAATGCATCAAAAAATGATTTAATTCAATGAAAAATTCTTAAAATGCATCAAGATCAAAAAAGAAATTTGGTTTGAAGGTTGGACAATGTTTCTAAATGTCTTAGAACATTTCATGAATTTTTTTGTAATTTTTAAATACCTAAAAGTATTTTTAATTAATTAATTCTCATTAATCAATTAAAAAATAATCTTTTAAATATTTAAAAATACTTTTTTAATGATAAAAAATAAAATAAAAATGTTTTTGAGTCATAAAAATTATTAAAACCTTAAAGAAAAAGTTTCATAATTTTTATGAATTTTTAACTATTTTAAATAAATTATGCAAATAAAATGAAAGAAAAATGAATTAAACAAATACAAATGAGAAGTCAAAGGAATGAGGGGCCAGGATTGATCCTTGGTTCAAATGTGTTGACTGCGCGCGTGAATTGAAGGCCAGGATGCAATCTGATCAAATTAACTTAAATAAAGATTAATTAAATTAATGAAAGGGATTAGGGCTAATGGAAAGGATCTGGGCCATTGAATTGAGAGGGAAGTCAAACATTCCACGCGTATCAACGGCCAATATTCAAACTGAATTAATTATGGGATTAAAACCCTAATTACATTCAGGTGGCCGGAGAAGACCTCCGGTCATCTTCTCCGGCCAGGGGGTCACCTGAAAATCTTCAAAACCTCTCAAAACGCATCATAAATGAAAACTAAGCTATGGGAAATGATCTCCAACACCCCACGAACCAAACCCCTAACCTAAAACAAATTTATCTAACCTAAATCATCTGAATCGAAGGAAAGAAAAACTAGGGTTCGTGAGCTTCAATCTCAAATTAAACTCTTAAAACAAAGCCATTTCAAAAACTAATGGTACCAGAGTGATCAGGCAATCATGAAGAACAAGTCTATAACAACAAAAGTGATTTCTGGAAAAAATATTTGGGAGCTACCTGAGATTTGGAGCTTTCGATTTTGGAACTTTCAGGCCCTCTCTCCTTGCTCAATCTGCTCCTCTTGGTCCCCCAAAGTTGCTTGAATGCTCAAATGGAGTTTATGTTTGTTGGATGATGAGTTTCGAAGAGAACTGTTTCATGCTCAGTCAACAATGGCAGATGAGTTTCTGGCTGATTCAGGCCATGGTGATGAGTTGTTTGAGGTCTATGCAATGTGTAGAGAAGGTTTGTGGTGAAGGTTTGTGTGTTTGTGACCTGAGGAAGGAGATTCGAATGAATCTGCAGAATGAAGGTTGGTGATGGCAGTGAGTGTTTCTAGCTGTTTCAGGCTTTTTCTCTTGATGCTTTTTGTTCTATAGATCAAGGTGAGATGAATGGAGGAAAAGGTTTGGGTGTTTGCAGGCTGTGTGATGAAATTCGAAGGAAGTTGCAAGTTGGGGTGTTTTTTGGTGAGTTGTGTCTCTATGTGTTTCATCCTTAGCTCTTGATATGTTTTGCTTGCAAGTTGTACATGTGACTCTCTCTCATTGGCTGACTGATGTGACTTGTGCTTTTTGGATTGGTAGGTTAACTTTTGCAACTTTGTCAACTCTTGTGTAAGAGAAAGCATGGCTTGATCTAGGCTTGGTACAAGGGTGGATTCTGGCGCAGCATGGGTGAGGGAGAGGCCTAGCTTGGTTCAACACTCAATGCAGCAAGTTGGCACAATGTTATGAGTGGTTTTGCAAGTTGGCTAGCCTTAGGTTCACATGTGATCTTTTGCCCAACCAAGCATGAAACCATGAGCAAACTTAGTTCAAATCTGATTTTATGACTTAGAGAAAAGTTTGTGTAATGGTTTGACATGAATTAGAGGCTGCATTTTGACTTAGTACATGGTTTTGCAAAATTCCCTTTTGATGCATAACTTAAAAAACAATGATTTTTGGCAACTTTGCATGGCCATAACTTTTGATCCAAGAAGAGTTTGATCATGTTCTTGTACTTTTTGAAAAGGGAAAGATGAGATCTACAACTTTCATGACCAAAGTTTTTCCATTTGAAGCCTTTTTGGATCATAAATCAAAGCTTGAAAATTGACCTAAAAGGATGCATTCTTGAAAAGTCAACAAAACCCAAAAAGTCAACTCTTGCAAAAACCCTAAATTCTTGATTTTTATGAACTTCAATCTTCTTCCATGATCAAATAAAGATCATACACACTCAAAATGATGAAGATCACCCATTGGTTGGGTCATTGGGGGCCTCAGATGCCCTGATTTTACACTGACTTGTCTGAAAAGTCAACTCTTGATCAGATGACTTCCCCATGGAATTTCTTCATGAAAATTGATATGCATACTCCCTATACCATATAGAGATCAATGGAAACAAGAATGACCAAAAAATTTGGAGTTATGGCCTCTGAAACCAAAACCCTAATTTTCAGTCAACTGTGCAGTTCATCCTGGCTCTGCATCCACTCAAACCCTAGTTCTTGTGATCCCTCTGCAATTTTGACTTTGAGGAGATGGAATATGACATAAGAACACACATGGACCCCTTTGAGTTGATTAGTGGCCTTTGGAATGGCTCAAGATGCCCTGAGGTTGCTCAGATCACAAACCCTAGGTGCAGATGACCTAGAAACTACCCAGTGAATCAAAAATGAGATATGAGATGATGTGGTTGTGTTCATGCATATGAGATGATCACAAGTCATGTGTGAATGGGTGAGGGCAAATTTGGGGTGTTTACAGCTGCCCCTATTCAAGCATGAGTTAGCTGTGCAGGATGTAAGCGACGGCTTAACAGGCAAACAAGATAACTTGTGGTTGAATACCAAAGACAGTCCAAAATTTGCACTCACTGGGGAGAAGAAAAGGGATATAGATTGTAAAAGAAAAATAAAGTATATTGTAAAGTATGGGCGACGGAGGACGACCGTCGAGCAGAGGACGACTGCTGGGTAAGGTGGTATGTGAAGCAAAGCGATGACGGGGACGGCCGACATGCTGGTAAAGTGTATAAAGCAATGACGGGGACGGCCGACATGCTGGGGATAAAAGGTAAAGCTAAGACGGGGACGGCCGACTAGCTGGGAAAATAAAATATCATGATGGGGACGGCCATCAAGATAGAGCTGTAACATTCTCTGGGGATAACAGAACATGACGGGGACGGCCACCAAGTTCATAAAGCAAAGTAACCGACGATGGGGACGGCCATCGGGCTAAAAAGGAAAAGGGACCACGACGGGGACGGCCATCGGGTTAAAGAATAAATGAAATAAACAGATGATGGGGGACGGCCATCAAAAGTGAAGGACGATCACTTAGCAGGGGACGGCTGCTCTGTTGGGCATAAAAGAAATATGATGGGGACGGCCATCAAAGGTGGAGGACGACCACCTGGCAGGGTACGGCTGCCGAAAATATCAACGATGGGGACGGCCATCGGATAGCAAAGGTCAACGATGGGGACGGCCATCGGACGAGCAAGATGGAGGACGACCATCAAGAAGTGGAGGACGACCACTCAGCAGGGGACGGCTGCTCTCGGAGTTTATCATAACACAGGATGAGTGTTAGACAACTAAAATCAACAATGGGGACGGCCATTGGATAAAGTGATGAAGGACGATCATCAAGAGGTGGAGGACGACCACCTAGCAGGGGACGGCTGCTAAAATCAACGATGGGGACGGCCACCGGATGAGCATGATGGAGGACGACCATCAAGAAGTGGAGGACGACCACTTAGCAGGGTACGGCTGCTCTCAGAGGTATCATAACACAGGACGAGTGTTAGATAAAAAGAAAATTTGTTGGCAATCTACTGGGGAGATAGTAAACACGGACGAGTGTTTACATCCAAGAAACAAAAGGTATAAGTGTTTGGTATTGTGTATAGATTAAAGATGCGGACGAGCATCCTTAAGACTATGATACGGACGAGTATCATGTAGAAACAAACTGACACATGTTCAGAGATGATGATACAGACGAGTATCAACTGGTTAACAAGGAACACGGACGAGTGTTGCATCTGAAAGTACCCTTCTGGGGAATAGTAGACACAGGCGAGCATCTATATTCACGAAGACATAAGTGTTTGACACGGTGTATGGATTAAAGATGCGGACGAGCATCCCTAAGACTATGATACGGACGAGTATCATGTAGAAACAAACATTAGACGCAATGTTCTGAGATGATGGTACGGACGAGTACCAACTGGTTAACAAAGAACAAGGACTACTGTCGAATCTGCGGGGATATACATGGTGTACATAAGATACGGACGAGTATCTGAGTAGGTGTACCAATGAGTAGTGAGTATATAATGTATAGATGAGTGTTTATCTGCTGGGGAGAATGACACGGACGGGCGCCAAGAGTGGAAAGTATAATATTAACAAGTATATGGGTTGTAAAAACGTAAGCGACTGCACTGGGGATATGACACGGACGGGTGTCAAAGATGATGTACAAGTACAGGTGACCACGCTGGGGATATGACACGGACGGGTGTCAAGAAAGTGTATAGGTATATGTAAGTGCAAAGAGGATGTCTTTGGCTTTCTGCTGGTGACACGACACGGACGAGTGTCAGGATGTATCTGCAATACTGGTGATCTTGGTTTGTAAAGTGTATTCAGGCAACCTGCTGGGAAATGATGATACGGACGGGTATCAAAAAGGAGATATGCACTGGTGTTTGTGATATGGGGCAACTGCTTTTGCTGGGACTCTGATGGGGACTCTTGGGGAAAGTAATTTGTATAACGACGGATTGTCAATATTTACAAGTGTTCAAATCACAACATGACTTATGATTATGCTATGCATTTGATTTTTTGCCGTAATGCTCCGTATTAGACGGAATGCTACGCTCTGGGGGTGAATATGATGCGAATGCTATGATTATGCAGAGAGGCACCGATCCGGGATTCGGGTCCCGTTGCCGCAAAGATCCCTGACTGATCTGCTGAGGAAGACATCCCAGCTGGGGATGAGATCATTGATAGATCTGTAGTTGTATCTGCTTGGGGACATACGTCATCGATTGACATATTCTTATAATACGGGACCCAGCTGGGGTTTTGTAGAAGCTTTATGTACTCTGTTGTGATCTTCTATGCGCCGCTCTTCTGGATAGAGGCTGGAGTTCTGTGGGGATGATTCCCTGATTTGTACTCAGCTGAGGGCGAGATGACAACTCGGCTGGGGAGAGAGAGAGGCATCACTGAAAGATCTCCCTAGAAAATCTGCTATGGTGACTTCTTGACTCCGCCGGGGATAAGGGCATCTTCTGTGACACCTGCCCATTCCGATGGGGATAAGTAATAAGCGGCCAACTCAGCTGGGGGGAATTGTGAGAAGCAACTCAGCTGGGGAGAGAGAGAGGCATCACTGAAAGATCTCCCTAGAAAATCTGCTATGGTGACTTCTTGACTCCGCCGGGGATAAGGGCATCTTCTGTGACACCTGCCCATTCCGATGGGGATAAGTAATAAGCGGCCAACTCAGCTGGGGGGAATTGTGAGAAGCAACTCAGCTGGGGATAGAGCATTCCCGATGCTGTTATGTTGATTTGGCAACTTGCTGGGGAAGTGGGCACCTCCCAGGGCCATGTGAGTTGACAACGATTCGTCAGTTTGCTGAGACGTAACTTGCATGCCCCAGGTTGCATTCTGGATACCTGCAATCCTGCAAAGATAAGGAAACGCACGAAAAGGTCCCGAGGTACCCCTTACTGGATTCCGTCATAGGAGACAAGTACTTTCGAGAGTAAGTATATTCCCTGTAAGCGTGTGTTTTTATTTTTAGAGAGAGGCATCTGTACTTATGCAATTGTATTTTTAGAGACATCAGACAACTCTTTGCAAAACAATAAATGTAAAAACGAAACATGACTGAAAATCTGATTATATTAATTCGTATGCCCTGAATTGGCGAGATACAGTCAGAGAAACATATCTCCTGAAATGAGGAGATTGTTACAAATTGAGAAATAAAGTGCTGGCGGTGCTGACGATGCTTTCAAGGAGCTTCCTCTTCTGCTATGACTCGTATGACAATGACGTTCTTCTCGTCTTGCTTTCTGGAGAGAGTTGATTCTGATTGCAGCTTGATCCCTTGGAGCTTACCAAGTTGTAGGTGATACAGACGAATTCAGAGTGCAGTTGTTCGCTTATTCCCTTATTTTGCATGGATCGCCCTTTCGGGTTTTCAATCCATCGGGATACCCATTTTTGCCTGAGTTGTCCAATGCGGCTTTTCAACTCAGCGGGTGTACAATTTTTTTTTATTTCCCTTATTTTTGCCCGAGTCTTTTATTCTGTTTTTGACTCGCCGGGATGCCCTATTTTTGCCTGGACTTACATTCTGTTTTTATGTCCAGCGGGTCATTTATGCGAAGTATTTTTTAACTGCATCTGAATTCACAGGGGATGGAAAATCTTCACCATCCATGGTGCTGAGCATCAGTGCTCCACCAGAGAAAACTTTCCTCACAACGAATGGTCCTTCGTAATTTGGAGTCCATTTGCCCCTGTGGTCTGTATGAGGAGGAAGGATTCTTTTCAGCACAAGATCTCCCACTTGGTACTCTCGGTGCCTGACTTTCTGATCGAAGGCTCTCTTCATTCTTCTCTGATACAACTGCCCGTGGCAAATTGCAGCCAATCTCTTCTCTTCGATCAGACTCAGTTGTTCGAATCGGGCCCGAACCCATTCTGCTTCGTTTAGCTTAACATCCATCAGTACCCGTAGGGAGGGTAGTTCAACTTCAACAGGTAGGACTGCTTCCATACCATACACAAGTTGATACGGTGTTGCCCTAGTGGACGTTCTGATTGATGTGCGATACCCATGCAAGGCGAACGGTAGCATTTCATGCCAGTCTTTGTATGTGACTACCATCTTTTGCACAATCTTCTTGATGTTCTTATTTGCTGCCTCAACAGCGCCGTTCATCTTTGGCCTGTAAGGAGAAGAATTGTGATGTTGGATCTTGAAGTCCCGGCACAACTCCGCCATCATTTTGTTGTTTAAGTTGGAACCATTATCAGTAATGATTCGCTCGGGCACTCCATACCGACAGATGATATCTCTTTTCAGAAATCTGGCTACCACTTGCCTTGTGACATTTGCATATGAGGCTGCTTCAACCCACTTTGTGAAATAGTCGATGGCGACCAGGATGAATCTGTGGCCGCTCGAAGCAGTTGGCTCAATCTTGCCAATCATGTCAATCCCCCACATGGCAAAGGGCCATGGTGAAGACATTATGTTCAGGGGATTTGGAGGTACATGCACTTTATCTGCGTAGATCTGGCATTTATGGCATTTTCTGGCGTAAGCACAACAGTCTGCATCCATTGTGATCCAGTAATAGCCTGATCTTAACAACTTCTTAGCCATGGCATGCCCTCCTGCATGGGTACCAAAGGATCCTTTGTGCACTTCATGCATCAACAAATCTGCTTCTGTCTTGTCAACACATCTGAGGAGTACCATATCAAAGTTCCTCTTGTACAAAGATCTATCAGTGTTCAGAAAGAAACTTCCAGCAAGCCTTCTTAAAGTCTTTTTATCATTGGAAGATGCCCCAGGTGGGTATGTTTGATCCTCCAAGAAGCACTTGATGTCATGGAACCAAGGCTTATCATCTTTAGCAATATCTGCTGCAAATACATATGCTGGTCTATCAAGTCTTGATACTGAAATCTGAGGTACAAAGTTAGTAGCTTGAACTTTGATCATGGACGAAATGGTAGCCAAGGCATCTGCAAACTGATTCTCGTCCCGAGGGATATACTCAAGTTTGACTGTTGTGAAGAAAGTCAGTAACCTTCTTGTATAATCCCTGTAAGGTATCAGATGATCCTGATGCGTGTACCATTTTCCGTTGGTTTGATTGATCACCAAAGCTGAATCTCCGAATACGGTTAAAGTCTTGATCCTGAGGTCCATGGCTTCCTCAAGACCCATAATGCAAGCTTCGTATTCAGCTTCGTTATTAGTGCAGTTGAAAGTGAGTTTTGCCGAGAAAGGCATGTGAACTCCTTTTGGTGTAATGAGTACTGCACCAACACCACGGCCATTCATGTTAACAGCCCCGTCAAACATCATAGTCCATTCTTCTTCTGGGTCAGGCCCTTCAGTGTGAATGGGCTCTTCGTGATCTTTTGCTTTAATGAACATGATGTCTTCATCAGGGAAGTCAAACCTCATTGGCTGGTAATCATCAATGGGTTGCTCAGCAAGATATTCAGATAGTACACTGCCCTTGATGGCTTTCTGAGATGTGTACTGTATGTCGTATTCTGTGAGAATCATCTGCCATCTTGCAACCCGTCCGGTAAGAGCTGGCTTCTCGAAAATGTACTTAACTGGATCCATTTTTGAGATTAACAAGGTAGTGTGGGTCAACATATACTGCCTTAGTCGGCGAGCAGCCCACGCTAAAGCACAGCAAGTTTTCTCGAGCAGTGAATAACGTTGTTCACAGTCGGTAAACTTTTTGCTTAGGTAGTATATTGCATACTCTTTTCGACCAGACTCGTCATGCTGGCCCAGCACACACCCCATTGACTCTTCTAATACTGTCAAGTACATAATTAGAGGTCTTCCTTCAACTGGCGGCATGAGGATTGGAGGTTCTTGCAGATACTCTTTGATCTTGTCAAAAGCCCTTTGGCAATCTTCGTTCCACCTGACCGTTTGTTCCTTTCTTAACAGCTTGAACAAGGGTTCACAAGTTGCTGTAAGGTGAGATATGAACCGCGAAATGTAGTTCAATCTACCTAAGAACCCTCGAACTTCTTTCTCTGTTTTCGGTGCAGGCATCTCTTGGATGGCTTTGACTTTATCAGGGTCAACCTCAATCCCTTTCTCGCTTACAATAAAGCCCAGCAGCTTACCGGATCGCACCCCGAATGTGCATTTGTTGGGGTTCAACTTCAATTGGTATTTCCTCAGACGCTTGAACAACTTGAGCAGATTTACCAGGTGATCTTCCTCCGTAAGGGACTTGGCGATCATATCATCCACATAGCATTCTATTTCCTTGTGGATCATATCATGGAATAATGTCACCATAGCCCGTTGATATGTTGCACCTGCATTCTTCAATCCGAATGGCATCACTTTGTAACAGAACGTGCCCCAAGGTGTAATGAATGTTGTCTTCTCCATGTCTTCAGGTGACATCTTGATCTGATTATATCCTGAAAATCCATCCATGAAGGAGAATACCGAGAACTGAGCCGTGTTATCCACCAATACGTCAATGTGAGGTAATGGGAAGTCATCTTTCGGGCTGGCTCTGTTCAGATCCCGGTAGTCAACACACATTCTTACTTTTCCGTCCTTCTTAGGCACAGGTACTATGTTAGCAACCCACGGAGGATAGCTAGTCACAGCAAGGAACCCGGCGTCCCATTGCTTTTGTACCTCTTCCTTGATTTTCATAGCCATGTCTGGGCGAGTTCGGCGCAACTTCTGTTTGACTGGTGGGCATTCTTCCCTCAGAGGCAGCTTATGCACAACAATATCGGTATCCAACCCTGGCATATCTTGGTAGGACCAAGCAAACACATCAACATACTCTTGAAGCAGATCTATCAGTTGCTTCTTCACTGAGTCTTGCAGGCAGGCCCCGATCTTGACTTCTTTCACATTTTCCTCTGTACCAAGATTAATCACTTCAACCTCCTCCTGATGAGGGGTAATAACCTTTTCCTCTTGTCTTAACAACCTGGCTAGCTCCTCAGGAAGCTCATATTCTTCTTCAACCCCTTCGTCAGCTTGATTGATCGGATTGTCAAAGTCATACGATGTCATAGCCGTGCTGTTGTCGGTGCGGTCAGGGTGGCGCTCTCTGCAATGTTTTAATTGGTTCATTTTAGTGATCTGATTTTAGTTTTATTTAGAAAAGTGAAATGAAGTTGTCATTTTGAAAACACCGCCATTTATTTTTGTACAAAAAGAAAAATGGAAAAACAGTGAGCATAAAAGAAAAAGACTCGTTTGCAAAAAGATTGTCTGATATTTCATTAATTTAATCTTGTTTGCACAAAAGTACAGATGGCCCTGATTACAAAATGAGTCTTGTCATCTTGGGCAAGATGCAAGACTTTGATGCATGCTTAAAAATACAGGAAATAATAATTACTCTGCTCGAGTAACACTTATAATTCCCTGGGAAGACCAGTTCGAGACACTGCTCCCCGGGATCTTCGGACGAATCCAATTCTCCAGGTTGCGTTCCTCTTCCAGCTCGTCTTCCAGACAGTTGATAGCATCGGGGGTAAGCATTCCCCCACTGACAAAACCAGGCTCTCCAGCAGCCTTCACTTGATGTTGAGTTGGTTTGTAACCCAACCCAAATTTGTCCTTCTTTTCTTCTACAGCTAAGACCTTGCCCCAGCCTAGGGCAGTTCCTTCCTCAACAACCTTCCGGGCTTGTTGGTATGATGACATGGAGATTCCTGAAACAGCAGATGCTTCATTCACATTCAAGGCTTCAAAACCTTGGCTCATGGTTTCAATAATCTCTCCATCCATTTCAATATACTTGTAAGTAGCCAGATGACTCACAAATATATCCTCCTCCCCACAGATTGTGACAACTTGGCCTTCCCACTCATATTTTAACTTTTGGTGAAGGGTAGACGTTATTGCGCCAGCGGCGTGAATCCAGGGTCTACCCAACAAACAGCTGTAGGCGGGCTGAATGTCCATCACATAAAAGATAGTTTTGAAGGTCTGCGGGCCAATTGTCACAGGCAGCTCAACTTCTCCCAGAACCGATCTCTTCGAGCCATCAAAAGCTCTAACCACCAGGTTGCTGGGTTTCAATGCCAGTCCATCATATTCAAGCTTCACCAGAGCCTTCTTTGGTAGGACATTCAGGGATGATCCTGTGTCCACCAGCACGTGTGAAAGGACAGCTCCCTTGCATTCCATAGTTATGTGCAAGGCTTTGTTGTGATTGCGGCCATCCACTGTCAGGTCAGAATTGGTAAACCCTAGCCCATTGCTAGCAGTGACATTTCCAACAACGGTCTCCAATTGGTTGACAGTAATCTCCTCGGGCACGTAAGCTGCGTGCAGTACTTTCAGTAGTGCATTCCGATGAGCTTCGGAGCACATGAGCAGTGAGAGGATAGAGATTTTGGATGGCGTCTGGTGAAGTTGATCCACAATTTTGTAGTCACTCTTTTTGATGATTCTCATAAACTCATCAACTTCCTGATCGAATGGAGTCTTCAGGGCTTCTTTGACAGCTGGATCTTCCTGCACCGGTCCTTTACCCTTTGCCTTGGCAGCAGCTTCTGCTTCGGCAGTAGGTCTTTGGACTTGTGAAGCGAAGAGACGTCCGCTTCGAGTGAAGCCTCCGCCTCCCCCCACATTATCGACTTGTGGTGCAGGTGCTGTTGTTTCAAGAGTGATTCTTTTCCCTTCACAGTACACGTCAGAGCCATAGTGCCAAGGGATGGCCCTATCGCTTTCATATGGTACAGGTCCAGGTACCGTGACGGTGACTGGACTGATTGATGCTGCTGAAGGGACTGCAATTGTTTGTGGATCATAAAAGATAGTAACTGGTGCTCTAGTGGGAGCAGCATCCTCTGAATGGTAGGCGGAGTTATCTTCTGGATCGTAGAAGATAGTAACAGTAGAGACATCTTCATGATCGTTTGCTGGAGTTGTAGGAGGTCCTGATGGAAGGACTGTTGTTGTTGTAGATGGAGAGTCGAAATGGAATGAAGCTGAAGTTGTAGCAGGAGTAATTGTTGTAAGCTGATCATTTGGTAGGACAGATGGAGTACTTGCTGATGTTGCTGATGAATTGTTGGGAACAATTGTTGTTGCATTTGTAGGAGGGTCTGAAACCGTTGCTGATGAAGTTGCTTGAGTTGCCGGAAATGATGTAGTGATCTGCAGTAAGCCACTCTGAATAAGGCTGTCAATGCCATTCCTCAAGTCTTCACACCCATTCCAAGAAATATTACAGTAGGGGCACCCTAGTTCACACCCCGGAAATATATTGTTTTCACGGAGTTGAGCCTTGATTTCCACCAATGGTGTCCTGATCTGATCCACACTAGTTATCAAATAAGACTGTTGGTCTTCTTCAATAGCATTAATTCGAGGACCACCATGGTGTGGCATTGGATTTTTATTGACATTGGGTGGAGGTGCAAAATTCAGAGCCTTGGAGTCTACCAAGTCTTGTACCTTCATATGCAGAGCTCTGCATTTTTCCGTACTGTGACCAGGTGCGTTGGAATGAAAAGCACACCTGGCATTGGAGTCATAGTTTCTTGGTAGACTGTTCGGGTCTGGAGGCGCCAACGTTCTTAGCTCAACCAGGTTGAGTTTCAGAAGCTGTGGCAATAAAGCGGCATACGGCATTGGAATCGGGTCAATCACCCTGTTAGCTTGAGAGGGCCTCTGCTGAAATGGCCTCTGTTGATTGTTGTTGTTGGAGTTGTTGTTGTAGTTGTTTCTCGGGGGATATTGATTCTGCTGATACTGAGGTTGTTGTTGGAAATTTTGTTGAGGAGGTTGATAGACTGGCAGAGGATGAGCTGGAGCAGGAATTGTGACTGCTGCTATGGTTCTGGGAACATAATGGGGCCTACCCCTGCTGGTGTGAATGGCATTGGTCTCGCCAGATCTTCTCGGGCCTGCAAAAGGCTTTCTTGTACCACTGGACGAACTAGCACCATTATCAGATATCTTACCCATCTTTAATAGGCTTTCAATTCTCTCCCCGGCTATAACAACATCTGCGAAGCTGGTGGAAGAGAAAGCAGCTAGCCTATCAATATAGGTTCCCTGAAGGGTATTCATGAACATATCAGCCATCTCTCTTTCAGACATAGGTGGCTGGACAGCAGCAGCAAGCTGTCTCCATCTTTGAGCATATTCTCTGAAGCTCTCTCTTGACGACTGTGACATTCCCATTAGGAGAGTCCTGTTGGGTGCCATGTCTAGATTATACTGATACTGTCTGATGAAGGCCTCTGCCAGGTCCTTCCAGCATCTTACAGTTGCTCTTGTCAGATGGGAATACCATTCCCTAGAAGCTCCAGTCAAGCTATCTTCGAAGTAGAACATCCACAATTTCTCATCCATGGTGTAAGCTTTTAATCTTCCGAGAAAAGATTGCAGATGGGTTCGAGGACAAGAAGTCCCATTATACTTTTCAAAACATGGAGGCTTGAACTTGTGGGGAATCCTAACCCCGTCTACTAAGCCCATATCCATCACGTCGAAACCCAAAGAATTTTGAGATTCTAAGGATCTTAACTTCTCAGCTATTTCTTCCAATCTCCTGTCATAAGTTTCCTCTCCGACACCCATTACCGTATACTGGTCCTCCTGAGGATCTTCTTGAAGTACTCTGGCTGCAGTTGCTGTTCCTTGAACGTTTGCAGGAATGTTAACCTCAGGATGTAGATGTGGACCAAACACAGGGGGGGGATTCACATGTGGTTGCACCCTTTCATTATTACTGGTGCCTGCAGTTCCTACATGAGGCTCCTCTTGAGTTCTCCCCTCTACCAGAACTCTAAGCCTCTCCTGGCTTTGAGCTAAATTATTCATCACTTCCATGAACTGAGTTATTTGGGTTCTCATCTCCACCCTTTCATTAGCCATCTGGGTTCTGGCCTCATTGAGGTCTTGCTGCAACTGGTCCATCTGGATGCCCGGAAGGTTGTTTCTTGTAGGGTACCTGTGTGGCCTGTTGAGAGGGAATAGCCTGCGGCGAGCAATAATTCCTGAGATTCACAACAGAGGTTAGCAACAACAAAACAAAAGACCTACAAAACAAACAAAATGGTTAGCATGCAATGCAGTATGCTCATTTGCTATCAAGGTATCCGGCTTGGTCTTCAGTTTTGACCCGTCCAGACCCTTGAAGATGATGCTGTTGAAGTTGCTTTTGAAGTGATCCCGGATGGAAACAAACACAAATATATTACAAAGGTAAAATAATACAAATTGTTCATTTTTACAACACTAGCCCTCTAAGGGGTCAAAAATACATCACCAAAAAGCAAAAGTACATGGAAAAGGAACAACAACAAGCAAATAATCAGACCCCAAGGCCAAACTCATCCTCGCGAACTTCCTTAAGAAGTGCTTCGGTCACAGGATCAGCCGGATGCTCCGTAAGATTCCTGATGAGAAGGTTTCTTGTTGCAACAGCTGCAGTCAACTTCTTGTTCTGGCTTTGGTCTTTAGACCTCTTCAATCCTGCTTTGATTTTTAACTCTGAAATTTCCTCCTGGGCTGCTGCCAGGGCCTTCTCCATCTGTTCCATCTTATCTTGAACTCTCTTGTCTTCTAGAGTACGGGCCTCAGTGATCCGGACCCACCTGGCCTGACTCTCTTTCAAATACAAGTCTGTTCTTGCTCTCTGGAACTGGGCTTCTTTACAAGCGTTCTTCAGAATCTGCTCACCAGCTTTAGACTTGTTGATATAATCCCCAGACTTCTCAATCTTGGTCAAATGCTCCACTCTCAACTTTTCCAATCTTTCAATCTCCCTCACACCTTCACTCCTCTCCCTGAGGGTCTTCTGCAAGGCTTGGGATAACTTCTCATTTCTGTCCTTCAAGCTTTCAAACTCTTCCAGGCTGACTGTTGCTGGAGGTGGTGCTGAAGATGACTCAGGCATGTCTTTGATGGTGAAGGGCAATCCTGAGATTTGGGCCCTAGCATAGGACCACTCATGATATTGGGCTGATGCCACATTATTGCACTTCCCCAGAATGGTGATTCCCTTGGTTTGAACATGATCCCAGGCCCAGGCAGCCTGTCTAACAGTTGCCAGACTAACCTTGTTCTCACAGTAGAGGGTCTCAGCCAAGTCCTTTTCCCTAGGAGCATGAACCAGTGCATAACCCAATTGCCTCTTGAACAGCAGGGGGTTGTAATTGATACTTCCCTTGACTCCTACCAAAGGCACATTAGGAAAATGCCCACAGCTAGTGATTATATCTCTGCCCTTGGTACTTTGATTGCACCACCTGATATCTGCTGTAGTTAGGACAGAAAGTCTCCTTGCCCAGTTGCTTTGCTGGTGAGGGTTTAGGAATGCATCTGTCTTAGGTAGATGCTTGAGAAGCCAGGCATGGAATAGTGGAGCACAAATCCTCACTAACTTCCCTCTCTGTTTCTCATTCCTCTGGTGTACTGAGTAATAGAGATCACCCAACAAGGTAGGCACTGGGTTCTTCAAGATGAACAAATGGATTGCACTCTTGCTGATGAATCTGGGCTCATCTGCAAATAACACAATTCCATACACACTTAAAGCCAACAGAGCACAAACAGCTTTCCACTCCCCCAGGGAGGCCTTCAGACTAGCTTGAGAGATTAGGAAGTCCAGCTGTAATCCAGGGACACTAGATTTAGAGGTCATGTGTTGTTCAATCAAAGCAGGTTCCAGGTGCAAAGCTTTGGCTATCTCCCCATTGCTGGGAAAATCCATTTCAGGATTGAATGGGATCTCCCTCTTGATAGGCAAACCAGTCAAAGATGAGTATTCTTCCAAAAGAGGACCCAACTGGAAGTCTTGAAATGTAAAGCATCTCAATGGGGGGTCATAGAACTGAATGCAGGTATGAATCAGGCTCCTCTGAGACGGGTCCATGTCCATAACTAGGTCAAGTATGTCCCCATAATGCTCCCTAAACAAAGGGATGTACTCCGGTGTAATCAGGGTTTGGATCCTCCTGAGGTCTGACAAATCTGGTTGGAAGAAATGATAGGTGATGTTGTTCTTCTTTGGAGCCATGATGCTGAAGACTGAGCAGAATGCTGAAGCAGGGAGAGCCACTGATTGGCTGGTGCTGAAGCAGACAGATAAAACTGAAACAGATGCTGGTGAAAATGGGTCAAAGCTGCAGATGGGGTCAAAACCAAAACCTGATGAACAATGGATACCCTGAAAAACAAATAAGCACATGTTAATATGATGCAATGAGTATGCATGCAAATGAAATGCAAGGGGTTTGTGACTGAGCTGGATCTGAATAAACTGCCTTGGTATAGATCCATGTGTGTCTAAGAATTCCAGATGGAGGTCTAAGAAAACCAGTAACCAAGGTAGGGGACTCAAATAAAGAGCCACATGTCCAGGGTTTTAGAATCACAAGAACTATCCAACATGAAGCATTCTTAACAAAGTTAAAGTAACAGGGTATTCTGAGGTCAAGGTACCTGCAAACCTGTAAACAGCCCAACCCCCTCACAGGTAGTGATCTAGAACAAGGATCCTCAGACTTGGATCTGTTATGAGAAGTGTAAGCACTTCTAACCCGGAGGTACAGTGTTTACAATTACCATAACAATTCCTCCTCTAATTCACCTCAATTTCTGAAGGTCAATACTAAAAGGTCATCCAGACTTAGCAGGCTTCCCAGATCCCCCTAGCATTGCAGGAAATCTGCAACACAGAGTTCTCAAGAAGAAACCCATATCTGAACCGTGTTTCATATTCCCGCACCAGACTGAAAATTGACTGGGAAAGAATATGATTCACTCTAGCCTAGGTGTCACTCAGGTCCCAGGTATAGGACCTAAAACTCTCAATGGAACCCCAACCCACCAAAACAAATAACCAGATCCAGCCAGCAACAATGACAGTATGATATATAAATGCAGTAGAGAAAGCAGTAAAGTAACTGTACATAAAGCAATAAACAAAAATAAATACAAGCACAAACAAGCACATAACACCCCAGTAAACACAAATCAATCAAGCGCTAGGAGGAACCCACAAAAAGAACCAGAAGCCCTGGTTGCAGTATAGGAAGTCCCCAGCAGAGTCGCCAAGCTGTCGCTCCCGACAAATGAAACGGGGTCAGATGAAGGGTACAGACGCGAACGGTCGGCGAAGGGAACAGTGAGAACACACAGCCGTGAACTCACTGGAGAATGAAAAGAGTCGCCAGCTAGGCATATTTATCCCGGAGGAAAGGCAATGCTGCATAAGCCTAGAAAAAAGATGGATAAGACGGTTTGCGAACCAGAGAGACTGAGAAAGGGGGTTGGTTACAACCTGGGAAGGTATTAGCACCCAGATTGTCCGCCGTACTCGACGGGATCCACGCTTAAAAGATTTGTGTTTTAAAGGGGTAGTGTCAGTGCTATTTGTGCATAAAGAGCTGAAAGCAATATGTACAGGTGTCAGTGTAAAGAATGTGATGTGTATAAATGTACAGTGTCAGTGTAAGATCAGGAATGAAATGCTCATGACCATGAGGCTTAAAGAATAAGGCTAGAAAGAGGGGGGATGTACAGAGACTTTTGTTCGATAACTGTTAAGTTATGCCTACGTATCCTCTCGTGCAATGAGGAAGTCAGAACACCGTAGTTCGACCCAAAGAGACTGAAAGATGAATTGACTTGTGAACTGCTTACTTGTCTATGCTCAAGTGTATGACCCGTCTGGCTCAGGTGCTTACTGTCTTGCATTAGACGGAAGAAGCGAGTTCTCGATTGTGAATGAAGATGATGAGAAAAGAATCCCGGAGGAGACGATTATTGTTTGTTTTTGAGTTTTCAGTCTTTTATTTCTTTTTGGAGTTTGTCATAAGATAATGAGCTTAAACCTAAATCAATGGATTTGGTAAGCTCATCACATCATCCCTCTGATTAGGGGTAATGAGAATTACCTTAAGTGTGAAGTCAGATTCTCACACCTAATCACCTTTGATGCAGGGTTAAGATCATTAACCTACTTGTGATTAATTAAATGTTTTTGTGATTTTTGTTTAGTGTTAAGTAATGAGGTTAAGCCATAATCAGGGATTAAACAGACTCATTACACCATCCTAAAAGAAGGATAATAGATGAGGATGTTTAAGCTGAGGAAGACTCCTCAACTTAATCCATGATTAGGGATTAAACCCATGACAAAACAAGCCTTTGATTAAGTGAATTTTATTGAGTGATATGATGATGAAGTGAATTTTATGATTTGTAAGACAACTTGAGGGGGACTTGTCCATTAACACTAGGGTTAGTCCTTCTTAACCACTTAAGGAAGAATTAGAACCCTAATGCAAGGCCCAAGTTACAAGTGTAATGTCTTGATGATTATTAGATGGATCAATTAAGAGAGTTCAACACCTTAAGGGTCCAAGACTTAGGATTAAAGTTGTACACTCCATCCTAAAAGAAGGATGCAGGCATGGTCTTAATCACAAAGTCTTAAAGCCTTGAGGGTTTAGCCCCTGATTATGAGGTGAGGGGAGATGACTCAAGGAGAGACACAAAGGTAAAAACTATGGGGAGACTAATCAAAACCCTAATTCATTGTCATGCTTGGTTGGTCCTAATGTTTGTGAGGTTTTCAAGAACAATCTTCAGATGAACCACCAGGAAGCAGATGAACAAGATCAAGAGAAGCAAAGTGACTTGCTTCATTCAAGAAGTCAAGTCACTTGAAGAAAGAAAGTGGGAGGAGGAAGAATGAGCAAGCTCAAACTCAAACACATATAAGAATGCAGCAAGGTATGCAAAAGAAGATGAGAAGAAAAGTTATGAGAAGTGAAGGCAAATTCACTTCTCAAGATTACTTACCACCTGAAATGTTAGAAACAAATGCAATGCAATGCTAGATGAAATGAAATGACATGATACAAAGCAAAACCAGAAGCATACACATGATGATTATGATGCTATGAGGTGCTGCAAACATGAGGCAAGACAAAGGGATGCTCATACAAGGTCATGGATGCAGATGATGCAAGTTTAGAAGCATGAATAAGCATGGAATGTTATGAAACATACAAGACAAATGGCATGGCAAATATGTAATGCAATGATCAATGATGCTCCATACATGTCTTAAGATGTTAAATGGATCATGAGAATGCACAAAATGCAATGGCAAGTCAAATTATGCAAGGAAATGCAAGAATGATGCAAAAGGAAAGCCCAAACTAGGGTTCATGGATCAAACATCACACATAAACCAAAAACAGAAGCAAACCTTAACATAAAAAATGGAAAATGGTACCCAAAGAAACCCTAGACCTATAACAAACCACTGCCCAAAGGGGAGCTCTCAACTCTCAACCAAACTCAAGATAAGATTTTTGCAAGTTATTAGGGTTTTTTAGGGTTTGTAACAAAAGAAATGCCAATCAATTTAAAAATGCAAGATCAAATCTTGGCCTTTTTATCTTTGAAAGTACATGTTAAATGGAAAACAATGCAAAAAGAATCAATGTCTCAACCTTTACCAAAAGACAGAAGTGAATTTTCAAACATATGATCAAAATAATGCATCAAAAAATGATTTAATTCAATGAAAAATTCTTAAAATGCATCAAGATCAAAAAAGAAATTTGGTTTGAAGGTTGGACAATGTTTCTAAATGTCTTAGAACATTTCATGAATTTTTTTGTAATTTTTAAATACCTAAAAGTATTTTTAATTAATTAATTCTCATTAATCAATTAAAAAATAATCTTTTAAATATTTAAAAATACTTTTTTAATGATAAAAAATAAAATAAAAATGTTTTTGAGTCATAAAAATTATTAAAACCTTAAAGAAAAAGTTTCATAATTTTTATGAATTTTTAACTATTTTAAATAAATTATGCAAATAAAATGAAAGAAAAATGAATTAAACAAATACAAATGAGAAGTCAAAGGAATGAGGGGCCAGGATTGATCCTTGGTTCAAATGTGTTGACTGCGCGCGTGAATTGAAGGCCAGGATGCAATCTGATCAAATTAACTTAAATAAAGATTAATTAAATTAATGAAAGGGATTAGGGCTAATGGAAAGGATCTGGGCCATTGAATTGAGAGGGAAGTCAAACATTCCACGCGTATCAACGGCCAATATTCAAACTGAATTAATTATGGGATTAAAACCCTAATTACATTCAGGTGGCCGGAGAAGACCTCCGGTCATCTTCTCCGGCCAGGGGGTCACCTGAAAATCTTCAAAACCTCTCAAAACGCATCATAAATGAAAACTAAGCTATGGGAAATGATCTCCAACACCCCACGAACCAAACCCCTAACCTAAAACAAATTTATCTAACCTAAATCATCTGAATCGAAGGAAAGAAAAACTAGGGTTCGTGAGCTTCAATCTCAAATTAAACTCTTAAAACAAAGCCATTTCAAAAACTAATGGTACCAGAGTGATCAGGCAATCATGAAGAACAAGTCTATAACAACAAAAGTGATTTCTGGAAAAAATATTTGGGAGCTACCTGAGATTTGGAGCTTTCGATTTTGGAACTTTCAGGCCCTCTCTCCTTGCTCAATCTGCTCCTCTTGGTCCCCCAAAGTTGCTTGAATGCTCAAATGGAGTTTATGTTTGTTGGATGATGAGTTTCGAAGAGAACTGTTTCATGCTCAGTCAACAATGGCAGATGAGTTTCTGGCTGATTCAGGCCATGGTGATGAGTTGTTTGAGGTCTATGCAATGTGTAGAGAAGGTTTGTGGTGAAGGTTTGTGTGTTTGTGACCTGAGGAAGGAGATTCGAATGAATCTGCAGAATGAAGGTTGGTGATGGCAGTGAGTGTTTCTAGCTGTTTCAGGCTTTTTCTCTTGATGCTTTTTGTTCTATAGATCAAGGTGAGATGAATGGAGGAAAAGGTTTGGGTGTTTGCAGGCTGTGTGATGAAATTCGAAGGAAGTTGCAAGTTGGGGTGTTTTTTGGTGAGTTGTGTCTCTATGTGTTTCAGCCTTAGCTCTTGATATGTTTTGCTTGCAAGTTGTACATGTGACTCTCTCTCATTGGCTGACTGATGTGACTTGTGCTTTTTGGATTGGTAGGTTAACTTTTGCAACTTTGTCAACTCTTGTGTAAGAGAAAGCATGGCTTGATCTAGGCTTGGTACAAGGGTGGATTCTGGCGCAGCATGGGTGAGGGAGAGGCCTAGCTTGGTTCAACACTCAATGCAGCAAGTTGGCACAATGTTATGAGTGGTTTTGCAAGTTGGCTAGCCTTAGGTTCACATGTGATCTTTTGCCCAACCAAGCATGAAACCATGAGCAAACTTAGTTCAAATCTGATTTTATGACTTAGAGAAAAGTTTGTGTAATGGTTTGACATGAATTAGAGGCTGCATTTTGACTTAGTACATGGTTTTGCAAAATTCCCTTTTGATGCATAACTTAAAAAACAATGATTTTTGGCAACTTTGCATGGCCATAACTTTTGATCCAAGAAGAGTTTGATCATGTTCTTGTACTTTTTGAAAAGGGAAAGATGAGATCTACAACTTTCATGACCAAAGTTTTTCCATTTGAAGCCTTTTTGGATCATAAATCAAAGCTTGAAAATTGACCTAAAAGGATGCATTCTTGAAAAGTCAACAAAACCCAAAAAGTCAACTCTTGCAAAAACCCTAAATTCTTGATTTTTATGAACTTCAATCTTCTTCCATGATCAAATAAAGATCATACACACTCAAAATGATGAAGATCACCCATTGGTTGGGTCATTGGGGGCCTCAGATGCCCTGATTTTACACTGACTTGTCTGAAAAGTCAACTCTTGATCAGATGACTTCCCCATGGAATTTCTTCATGAAAATTGATATGCATACTCCCTATACCATATAGAGATCAATGGAAACAAGAATGACCAAAAAATTTGGAGTTATGGCCTCTGAAACCAAAACCCTAATTTTCAGTCAACTGTGCAGTTCATCCTGGCTCTGCATCCACTCAAACCCTAGTTCTTGTGATCCCTCTGCAATTTTGACTTTGAGGAGATGGAATATGACATAAGAACACACATGGACCCCTTTGAGTTGATTAGTGGCCTTTGGAATGGCTCAAGATGCCCTGAGGTTGCTCAGATCACAAACCCTAGGTGCAGATGACCTAGAAACTACCCAGTGAATCAAAAATGAGATATGAGATGATGTGGTTGTGTTCATGCATATGAGATGATCACAAGTCATGTGTGAATGGGTGAGGGCAAATTTGGGGTGTTTACACTTGGCACCGATGAAGATAAGAAGGAAGTCAAGATTGGTACAACACTTGGGGCAGACATCAGAGAAAGATTGGTCAAGCTTCTCAAAGAGTATGTGGATGTGTTTGCATGGTCGTATCAGGATATGCCCGGTTTGGACACAGACATAGTTGTTCATAAGTTACCGCTTCGACCAGATTGTCCGCCAGTAAAGCAAAAGCTTCGAAGAACAAGACCAGACATGGCTTTGAAGATTCGAGAGGAGGTCAAAAGACAGTTTGATGCTGGATTCCTCGTAGTGGCGAAATACCCTGAGTGGGTAGCTAATATCGTGCCGGTCCCCAAGAAGGATGGAAAAGTTAGAATGTGCGTGGACTATAGAGATTTGAACAAAGCCAGTCCAAAGGACGATTTCCCTCTTCCTCACATTGATACTTTGGTTTACAACACTGCTAAGTTTGCTGTTTTCTCCTTCATGGATGGTTTTTTAGGATATAACCAGATCAAGATGGATCCTGATGATATGGAAAAGACCACTTTCATCACACCATTGGGCACGTATTGTTACAAGGTTATGCCATTCGGTCTTAGAAATGCAGGAGCCACTTATCAAAGGGAAATGGTCACCCTTTTCCATGATATGATGCATAAGGAAATAGAAGTTTATGTGGATGATATGATTGCCAAATCACAGAGTGAGGAGGATCATTTGAATCATCTCCTGAAGTTGTTTGAGCGCCTTAGAAAGTTCCAACTGCGTCTTAATCCAGCTAAATGTACCTTTGGTGTCCGATCAGGAAAGTTACTTGGTTTTATTATTAGTCAGCAAGGAATTGAAGTAGATCCGGATAAGGTCAGAGCAATTCAAGAGATGCCAGCTCCAAAAACAGAAAAGCAAGTCAGAGGCTTCCTTGGAAGATTGAACTACATCTCCAGATTTATCTCCAACATGACTGCTACTTGTGAACCTTTATTCAAGTTGCTCCGGAAGAATCAAGCAATTGAGTGGAGTCTCGATTGTCAACTGGCTTTTGAGAAAATTAAGATTTATCTACAGGAACCTCCTATCTTGATCCCACCTACCCCAGGGAAGCCTCTCTTCATGTATTTGACTGTACTCGAGGGATATATGGGTTGTGTATTAGGCCAACAGGATGAAACCGGTCGTAAGGAGCACGCCATTTATTACTTAAGCAAGAAGTTCACAGATTGTGAAAGCAGATATTCGCTTTTAGAGAAGACTTGCTGTGCTTTGGCATGGGCGGCCAGACGTCTCAGGCAGTATATGATTTGTCACACTACTTTGTTGATCTCGAAAATGGATCCAATAAAGTACATTTTTGAGAAGCCTGCCTTGACTGGAAGACTTGCCCGTTGGCACATGTTGTTATCCGAATATGATATCCAGTATGTAACCCATAAGTCTATTAAAGGCAGTGTTTTGTCTAAATACCTTGCTGATTATCCTGTCGAAGACTATGAACCTTTGAAATTCGATTTCCCGGATGAGGACATTATGTTGATAAAGGACTGTGAAGTTCCCGGTCCAGATGAAGGTCCCGAGCCAGGTTCTCGTTGGAAGATGATGTTTGACGGTTCCTCTAATTACATGGGGCATGGTGTGGGAGCTGTTTTGATGAACCCTGATGGTGGTTACACCCCTTTCACGACCAGATTATGTTTTGAATGTACAAACAACATTGCAGAGTATGAAGCGTGTGTTTTGGGTATCGAAGCTGCAATTGATACCAGAATCAAGGTCCTTGAAGTATATGGAGACTCAGCTTTGGTAATCTACCAAGTCAAAGGTGAATGGGAGACCCGTGATGAGAAGTTGATCCCTTACCGTGCCCACATTGTGGAATTAATTAAATACTTTGATGAAGTCACTTTCCATCATGTTCCAAGGGAAGAGAATCAAATTGCAGACGCTTTGGCTATGTTGGCCTCTATGTTTCAAGTCTGATTTCTTAATGAAGCTCCACTCATTACAATCGAGCTAAAAACTACACCAGCCTACTGTCTACTGGTCGAAGAATAAACTGATGAGAAACCATGGTTCTATGACATCAAGAACTACTTGCAAAAACAGGAGTACCCAGCTGATGCAACAACTCTAGACAAGAAGACTCTGAGAAGATTGGCATCCAAGTTCTTCCTCAGCAACAATGTGCTCTATAAGAGAAATCACGATATGGTTCTGCTCATATGTGTGGACAAGCGCGAAGCAGACTTATTGATCAGGGAAATCCATGAAGGATCATTTGGAACACATGCCAATGGACATGCCATGTCCAGGAAGATTTTGAGAGCTGGATACTTCTGGTTGACCATGGAATTAGATTGTTTTAAGTATGCCAGAAAGTGTCATAAATGCCAGATTTATGCCGACAAGGTGGACGTACCTCCGACCCTTTTGAATGTTTTGTCATCGCCTTGGCCTTTCTCAATGTGGGGCATTGACATGATAAGGGAAATTGAGCCTAAAGCTTCCAATGGTCACCGATTTATCTTGGTTGCGATCGATTACTTTACCAAGTGGGTAGAAGCTGCTTCCTACGCCAATGTGACAAAACAAGTGGTCGCCCGCTTCATCAAGAACCAAATTATCTGCCGCTATGGGATCCCAAGCCGAATCATCACAGATAATGGGACTAATTTGAACAACAAAACGATGAAAGAATTGTGTGATACATTCAAGATTGAACATCATAACTCTTCTCCTTATCGTCCGAAGATGAACAGAGTTGTTGAAGCTGCGAACAAGAACATCAAAAAGATCTTGCAAAAGATGGTGAAGACTTACAAAGATTGGCACGAGATGTTACCGTATGCCTTACACGGATATAGAACATCAGTTCGCACTTCAACAGGGGAAACCCCTTTCTCTTTGGTGTATGGGATGGATGCAGTTCTCCCTATCGAGGTAGAGATACCATCTTTGAGGATCTTGATGGAAACCAAACTGGAGGAAGCTGAGTGGATCCAGAGCAGATATGACCAACTGAATCTCATTGAAGAGAAGAGAATGACCGCCATGTGCCATGGCCAATTGTACCAGAAGCACATCAAGAGAGCTTTTGACAAGAAAGTCCATCTCCGGGAATTTAAACAAGGAGATCTTGTACTCAAGAAAATCTTGCCAGTCCACAAAGACATGCGTGGAAAATGGAGTCCTAACTATGAAGGCTCATATGTTGTGAAAGTGGCATTTTCCGGAGGTTCCCTAATCCTCACAACTATGGATGGTGAACAACTGAAACACCCGGTGAATTCTGATGCAGTCAAAAAATATTATGCCTAAATAGAACCCGATAGGTCGAAAACCAGAAATGGCGACCTAGGCAAAAAATGGGCATCCCGGTGGATCATAACCTATGAAGGAGATCCAGGCAAAAGTTAGGGATAAAAACAAAAAAAATAAGAGCTCGCTAAGTTGAAAACCCGAAAGGGCGGCTTAGGCAAAAAAGAGCGTCCCGGTGGATTGAAAACCCGAAAGGGCGGTCCAGGCAAAAGTTAGGGACAAAAGGCATTTGATTGTATCAGATGGTGTTTATTATTACTGAATATCATTACTTGAAGACCAATCCAGTCGCTTTTGTCAGAAGGAAGGTGTTGGACGGGTTTTTTAGTTATTAGGGATTATAGTGGTCGTTGGATTTAATGCAGACCTTTCCCCATTGCCATTTTCAAATTGTAATTTTCCATGGAGCTTTTGCTATTCGCAAGCTACCATTCTTGAATGAAATACAACCTTTGCCTTTAAAATTTGTCTTTTAGCTTCTTATTTTCTTTGTTATGCAAAATGTCTTTACTGAATTACAACTTAACTCTGAAAATGACAACAACAAAAACAACAATTTTAGAAACAGTTTTTGAAAACATACTGGAAAACATTCAAATTTTCTTTGACTTTAGAAAGATTAAAAGATTTTCTATCTCCTAAAAAACCCTCTGGCTTGCAATACACCCTTGTGCAATTATTACGGAAATCCCCACAGAGAATTAAAAGCTGGTAGCACTCTTGGATGAATCCTTGGACCAGATATCGATTTCCAAGTTTGAAGACATCTCCCCAGCATCTTTCTTATTGCTCGTCTGAGTATTTGCACTGCGATCCTACTCTTCCTGCTTTATCAAAACTCTTTGTCTCTCTATAGAGTCAGCATTTGCATATCATGGTCATTCGCACCATGTTCAATCATACGCATTTAACATAATCATCTGTCTATCCCCAGTTGTCGTATGTCTAACTCCGAGTCCAGATTACTGTCTTTTGTCTTTTTAAGTCGACTGTTGTTGGTACCCCGCAATGTGGTTGACCAAGTTTTTTCCAGCAACACTGGTATCCTCTGCAGAGGCCCTCCTTGATGTACCTTGGGACCACCAAGATTTCTAAAAAATCCCAATTATCAGGGGCATAAATCCTTCAAGTTGTTTACTTAAGATTTAGTGTTGTTTAATTTCACATGCACCCGTGTTCTCCTGATAATTCCTGAAAGTTCTTCTTTAAACTCTTCATGTAAAGGAATTTCCAGAGGTTGGTCGTTCATCTCGATAAAAACTCCAACATTTATTCTTATTTCTCAGCTGGTCGCTTAGAGCCGTTTAATTTATCTTTAAACGCTTCGCATTCTACTCCCATTATCAGTGGTTTGCAAAGAGCCACTGCCTGAATACTGTTTTCGTTTTCCAATCCCCGGTCTCAACAGTTACACTTGAACCTGTTGATTTACTACTTTGGATTTTTGTCTGTTATTTTCCCGACCACCGTTGTCGATGCCTGTTATTTTATTTTCCCGACCACCGTTGTCGACACCTGCTATTTTTATTTTCCCGACCACCGTTGTCGATGCCTGTTATTTTTATTTCCCCGACCACCGTTGTCGATGTCTGTCATTTTATTTTCCCGACCACCGTTTTCGATGTCTGCTATTTTATTTCCCGACCACCGTTGTCGACACCTGCTATTTTATTTTCCCGACCACCGTTGTCGATGCCTGTTATTTTATTTTCCCGACCACCGTTGTCGACACCTGCTATTTTTATTTTCCCGACCACCGTTGTCGATGCCTGTTATTTTTATTTCCCCGACCACCGTTGTCGATGTCTGTCATTTTATTTTCCCGACCACCGTTGTTGATGTCTGCTATTTTATTTCCCGACCACCGTTGTCGACACCTGCTATTTTATTTTCCCGACCACCGTTGTCGATGTATGTCATTTTATTTTTCCGACCACCGTTGTCGACACCTGCTATTTTATTTTCCCGACCACCGTTGTCGATGTCTGTCATTTTATTTTCCCGACCACCGTTGTCGACGCCTGTTATTTTTATTTTCCCGACCACCGTTGTCGATGCCTGTTATTTTTATTTCCCCGACCACCGTTGTCGATGTCTGTCATTTTATTTTCCCGACCACCGTTGTCGATGTCTGCTATTTTATTTCCCGACCACCGTTGTCGACACCTGCTATTTTATTTTCCCGACCACCGTTGTCGATGTCTGTCATTTTATTTTTTCGACCACCGTTGTTGACACCTGCTATTTTATTTTCCTGACCACCGTTGTCGATGTCTGTCATTTTATTTTCCCGACCACCATTGTCGACGCCTGTTATTTTTATTTTCCCGATCACCGTTGTCGAGGTCTGTTATTTTTTTTCCCGACCACCATTGTCGACGCCTGTTATTTTTATTTTCCCGACCACCGTTGTCGATGTCTGTCATTTTATTTTCCCGACCACCGTTGTCGACGCCTGTTATTTTTATTTTCCCGATCACCGTTGTCGAGGTCTGTTATTTTGTTTCCCGACCACCGTTGTCGACGCCTGTTATTTTTATTTTCCCGATCACCGTTGTCGAGGTCTGTTAATTTGTTTCCTGACCGCTGTTTCGATATTTTGTTTATTCCTGACCGCCGTATCGATATCTTCTATTTTGTTCTCCTGACTGCCGAGTCGATGTCTTTTCCATTTTTTCTCAATCACCGAATCGTTGCATTAGGACCCCCAGCAGCCACCTTGAGCTTGCTAACTCATCACTTCAGATAGTCTGTCTTTAATCTTGCGTTTTGTTTTCCGTCTTCTGTCATTCTTAGTGCCAGCAGTTACACTTGAACCTGTTTGATTTATCACTTTGAATGTATCCTATATATGTCTTGTCATCCCCAGCATATTATTATTCTTAGTGAGTCTTCACCCTTGGTTTGCGTTTCTGTGGATTACTGTCACATTTATCTGCATCATACCATATTCAGCATATTCATCATTTAAAAGATTCAGCATGTTTGGGTTCATTGCATCTCACACGTCATATCCCCAGCAAAAATAAGGAGTCCCTCTTAAGTGCATAGCATGTCTTTGCATTTAGAGATAAAATTCCCGGTTATTTCTATATTTAAATATCCTTCACCACGATTTTTATAAGGATTGACATTCCTCATGACATCTAGTGAAGTTATTTAAATAGGGACAACTGTTGTACCCCAAATTTTATCCCTAACTGTTCTCCTCATATTTTTATCGCACTTAAGAATTTTTCGAGTTTTTTTTTTTTTTACTACTAGTTTTTTAGTCAATCCTTAGTTTTACATATATATATATATATATATATATATATATATATATATATATATATATATATATATATATATATATATATATATATATATATATATATATATATATATATATATATATATATATATATATATGCATAACCAGTTTAAATTTAGTTTTCATTTTATTTTCCAATAGCTCATTTTTAATCTCTTAAATTTCTATCTCAATTTCTACGTCCATTTTTTTTTTAAAAGAGGGGGTTTGTTTCTATTTTTATTATAAATTTCAATTTCAATTACTAGTGTAGCTTTTAGTCATTCCCCATTTCTTTTACTTTTACCCATTTTTCTAAATTTAATTACTACTCTTTTTTTTTATTATTATTTGAAATCCTCACTTCTAAATTAATCCTTAAATTTCTATTTCCAATATTTATTTTTAAAAAAGGTGGTTTCTATCTTTCAATTTCAATTTAAGTTCAAGTTAGATTTTATTTTCAAATTTTAACTTCCAATTTTTATTTCTCTTTTGTTTAAAAAAAGAAACATTGTTTCTATCATTATCATAACTTCTAATTTCTATTGCTAATTTTAGTTCTTTTAGTCATTCCCTATTTCTTTTGCATTTTTATATCCATTTTAAAATTAACTCAAGTGTCCATATCAATACAGTCATACCTCAATCACACCATGTCCAAATTATGTTCAAATTAAATACGTTCATGTTCTTATTATTATTATTTTTTTTATTTTTACATTTCACTTATTCTGATAAGTAACTCCATTGGTACATACAAAAACATTGCATTTTCAACAATTCTAAACTTACAATAAAACAAAAAAAACTAAATAAAAATGTCATTTTGAATTTGAGAGGGGGCCCTTTCAAGCTGTTTTGCTCTACTACCTCCTTTTCACTCTTTGAGCAAGTTCAGACCTAAATGCAGAAAGAGGATAGCAAACAATATCAAAAAAAATCTCAAAAAAAAAGTAGGATAGACATGTTCACAAAAGAGAAAGAATTATTGCACAAGAAAAGAAAGTTGAGCAGATCTGCAAGCCAAACCATCGTCCCTTGACCAACCCTTCATGTTCACCCTGTCAAACACCAAAAGGCCAAATTCAAAAAAAAACAAAAACTGCAAAAAGTAGAGAAACGAAAGGATCATTCAGTTTACACCAAAGAAGAAAACCCTTCCACCCATAAACCAAAGACCTGCATTGGATAGTGACCACACATCAAATACAAACAAAACAAAGGTTCTGACTTCTTCAGCAAATCAATTCAGAACTTAAAACGTAAAGCCCTAATCGAATCCCTATTTAAAGGGGCGAAAAACTCATAATGAAAGGGGATTTTTCCAGAAAACCTCATCTAAAAAACTGATAAAACGGATACGAAATTTTTTCTTTTTGTAAAAAAAAGGCAAAGCAAAAAAGCTCTTGAAAGAGAACGAACCTTCAAACTCCCTCCAACGAGACTTCACAAACCGGAACCGCTAAATAACCCAGCGAAACCTCCAACGAAAAATCACCGCCGCCACCGCCCTCATAGACCGTCGGTAACGTCGACAACAACAAAAACATCTTCTTCCACGATTCAGGAAAACATACACAATCTCCGCGACCGCGCGAATCCTTCCGCCGCGAACCCCAAACATCGTCGTCTTTCACGGAGCTTTGAGCGTATCACCATCAAAGGGCTTCTGAAGCCAGAATCAGACGCAAAATCACTCCAAGGACGGAATGCGAGGGACTGCCGTACGGAGAAGAACACTCGACGAACTCTTCGTCAAATCCAACGGAGGTAGACTTTTTTTTTCTTCTCCCTTGTTCTTTCTGTAATGAATGTTGGATGTTAAACTTCGAGAACATATCGAATGGGGATGGGTATGGGGATTCGGGATTAGGTTTTTCTTGGATAATTTCTGGATTCTGTTTGTTGTTGTGTTGAGAGAGGAACGGTTTAGGGGGGTGTTGGAGAACTTTGTGTTCTGAGTTTGAAAGAGATACCCAGCGTCGTTGTGGCTAGGGTTCCTTACTTTCTTTTCGTTTTTTGCTTTTAATAGCAAACCGGGTCACGGGTTGAACCCGGCCCGCTCCCCCTGCATACGGATCAGCCCCATATGGGCCCTCCTGTTGGGCTATCCAGCAAGCCTCTCCCCTTTTGTTTTGTTTTCACCATTATATTCTTGTTTTTATTTTTTTTTATTTATTATTTTAAGTTTAAGTCCCTTTTCTCTTTATCTTAAAAAAAAACAAATTAAAAAAAAAACTATGTCAATTTTTTTTTTTGGTTAACTAATTTTATTTAATAGTTTATTAATGAAATTTCGGTATTTAGTTATATTTAGATTTAGTTTGTTTTTTGGTAAAAAATAATTTATTATTTATAAGGTGTTCGCTCATTTCCTTTTCTTACTCATCCTTTCGTCGCACGGTGATAATGTTTGACTGGTATAACATGAGTCTCATTCTCGATTTTCAAATATATATGTTAAGCAGGACTTGCGCATAATATTTCAAATAATAATTAAATTGTTAAAAGAATAACAAATAAATTTTTTGGTCCAACGCCAAGTTAGAAAATCTCGTCTACATTTAGCACACACGTAAGTCGATCATTATGTGATCGTCATCTGCACGTTTTCGCGTATCTTAAATAATTTAACAAGGAATAGATTCCCGGAGTCTAGCACTCCGCACGTTCTAGAACGAACTACAACTGGGCTAGCCCTACGCGTATCGTTTCGTCACTCCTTTGTTATTAATTATATTAACCCTAAAAATGTCTAAAAACAATTATTCAATTAATTTAACACGGAAATAAAACTCAGGAGTCCAGCACTCCGCACGTTCTAAAATGGACTGCAGCCGGGATAGCCCCACGCAACGTGGTCCATTCGCC
Source organism: Lathyrus aphaca (assembly GCA_963966055.1). Lineage (NCBI taxonomy): Eukaryota > Viridiplantae > Streptophyta > Magnoliopsida > Fabales > Fabaceae > Lathyrus > Lathyrus aphaca. The sequence goes on along the minus strand of OZ014523.1, from coordinate 115,773,285 downwards.
TTCTGTATTTCGAAATAAATAATCGCGTAAATTAACGTACGAAAATAGAACTCTGGAGTCTAGCATTCTGCACGTTCTAGTTTGGACCGCTACTGGGCTAGCCCCACGCGATGTGTTCAATCACCGTTCGTATATCAAAATATTCAAATCTTTTAAAATAAATTACGAAAACAGAACTCCGGAGTCCAGCACTCTGCACGTTCTAAAATGGACTACAACTGGGCTAGCCCCACGCAACGTGGTCCATTCGCTCTTTCATCTCTTAAGAACAACTTAAAACTTACCAATCACTTTAAATCATTTTCATAATCAATTATCGAAAGACGGAACTCCGGAGTCTAGCACTCCGCGCGTTTTTGAATGCAATCACTCCTGGGCTAGCCCCACGCGACGTGGTTCATTCGCCCTTTCGTTTAAAACACCTTAACAAAAGTCAAACACTTTTCTCTAAAGCGAACGTTGTTTAAATCATTCTATCTCGCAAACAAGCTAGTGATTCAGCCTCCACCGCGAGTATAAGCCAACGCTTAGCAGATTAGAAAGCGTTTTAAAAAATCGTTCAATTAAAAATCACAAACCGTAGTCGCACGAACTACGAAGCTCTGACTTTCCCATTGCACAAGGGAATACGTAGGCACGGGGATTTTTATCCTTCGCGAGCACCCTAATAAAAAATTTAATCATTTCTCCATTTGAAGCACAATAATAACAAAACTTTAATCCTTTCCCGTCTTAATATTAATTTAAACTTTCATTTCCCTTTAGAACAAACATATTAATATCATTTAGAAGACAAAAACTTAAGATCAAACATTTAATCACATAGTTAGCTAAGAGGTTCCCGTTGAGTACAACGGACGTGAAGGGTGTTAATACCTTCCCCTTGCGTAACCGACTCCCGAACTTAGAATTTGGTTTCGTTGACCATTTCTTATCCTTTATTAGGTTGTATCTATATCTCCCTTTTCTTTAAATAGAATAAATAGAATTAGGTGGCGACTCTGTTGTTTGTTTTAGGATCGTAATTTTTTCGAGGTACGACACCAATCAAGATACTGTGCTGAAGCAATGTTGTTACATTTGCCAATGATAGCTGTCCCCTTAGTCTGAATGTTGTCCCAGGCCCAGGCTGCCTGTTTGATAATAGCAGAGTTGTGTTGGATGTCACAATAGAGGGTTTCAGTCAAATCTTGCTCTCTTGGGGGATGGACCAAAGCATACCCTAATTGCCTCTTGAAAAGTAAGGGGTTGTAATTGATGCAGCCTTTTACTCCAATCAAAGGGACATTAGGATATTGCCCACATCTAGTAATGATGTCTTTGCCCTTGGTGCTCTGAGTGCACCATCTGATGTCTTCTGATGTAAGGGCAATCAATCTCTTAGCCCAATTCCTTGGCTGATGAGGGTTCAGGAAAGTGTCTGACTTCGGCAAGTGTCTTAACAACCAGCAGTAATAGAGGGGTGCACAGCATCTGACTAATCTTCCTCTTTGCTTCTCATTCCTTTGGTGCACTGAATAGTAGAAGTCTCCAAGCAAGGTAGGAACTGGGTTCCTCAATAAGAACAGGTGAATAGCATTCTTGCTCACAAACTTTGGCTCGTCCGCAAACAAGATAAATCCATATATGCTGAGTGCCAAGAGTGAACAAACAGCATCCCACTTCCCTGCTGTAGCATGGAGGGTGCCCTGGGAGATCAAGAAATCTAAGTGAAGGCCTGAGATTCTAGCCTTGGTGGTCATGCTCTGGTCAATGAGGGTGGGCTCCAAGTGCAAGGCCTTAGCTATATCTTCATTCTTGGGAGCAACCATCTCAGGGTTGAAAGGAATTCCTCTCCTGATGGGGACACCTAACAACATGGAGAACTCTTCCATCAATGGCCCTAGCTGAAAATTTGGGAATGTGAAGCATCTAAGAGGAGGATCATAAAAATGCAAGCAAGTGTGGATCATGCTCCTCTGGGATGCATCCAGGTCCATGATCATGTCCAATATGCCTCCATAATGTTCCCTGAATAATGGGACATGATCAGGAGTGATGAGAGACTGGATCTGTCTGATACATGTCAGAGTGGGCTCAAAGAAGTGGTATGTGATGTTGTTCTTCCTGGAAGTGTCCATGCTAACAATGGATGCTGGTGAAGAAAACTAAGGGTAATTGTTGATGAAGGTCACTAAAGAAGATGCTGAAGATGAGTCTCTGATGAAGACAGCTGATGGAGAGAGCTGGGAAGAATCTCTGGTGAAAATGCTGGTGGATATTCTCTGATGAAGACAAACTGATGAAGGTGCTGGAGAAGATAACTGAGGAAGTTTGAGCAGTAGAACGGGTCAAAACCAAACCAAAGATAATAAGGTGGATACCCTGTAAAACAAATAGGCAAATGTTAAATGATGCAAGATGATGTATGCAGAATGATATGTAAAGGGTTTGTGATCAAGTGATGGATCTGTTATCTGCCTTGATAGGGTTCATGTGTGTTCATAAGTCCGGATGGAGGCTTAGAAAACCAGTAACCAGGTGGGGGACTCAAATAAAGAGTCACAAATCCAGGGTTTCACAAGAACTGTCCAAGATAATACAACCTTAACAAATCTATTAACAAGGTATGATGAGGCCAAGGTTTCCTGCAAACCTGTAAACATCCCAACCCCCTCACATGTATTGTTCTAGAAGAAGGATCCTCAGACTTGGATCAGTTATGAGAAGTGTAAACACTTCTAACCCGGAGGTACAGTGTTTACAATAACCATAAAAGATCCTCCTCTAATTCACCCCAGATGCTGAAGGTCATAAAAAGGTCATCCAGACTTAGCACGCTTCCCAGATAGCCCTAGTACTACAGGAAATCCGTAGCACAGAGTTCTCAAGAAGAAACCCATGTCTGAACCATGTTTCATATACCCGTACCAGACCGAAATGGAATGGGAAAGATTATGAAGCCACTCTAGCCTATGTGTCACTCAGGTCCCCGGTATGGAACCTTAATCACTCAATGATCCCCACCCACCAAAACAGACAAGAGATCCAACACCAATGATATGATAATAGTATGAAATGCATAAAACTGTAACTGAAAGCAATAAATAAAGCTATACAGAAAGCAATAAATAAAGGAATAAATAAATAAGCACAAGAAGCACATAACACCCCCGTAAACACAAATCAAACAAGCGCTAGGAGGAACCCACAAAAAAAAGAACCAGAAGCCCTAGTTGCAATATAAGGGTCCCCAGCAGAGTCGCCAAGTTGTCGCTCCCGGAGATTTGCATCCCGGTGCAGACGCGAACGGTCGGAGAAAGGAGAAAATGAAATGAACTGAATAGAGTCGCCAGCTAGGCATTTTTATCCCGAAGGAAAGGTAATGCTGCATAAACCTAGAAAGATATGGATAAGACGGTTGCGAACCAGAGAAACTGAGAAAGGGGTTGGTTACAACCTGGGAAGGTATTAGCACCCAGATTGTCCGTCGTACTCGACGGGATCCACGCTTGATAGATGGTGTTTAAAGGGGTAGGTGTATGTGCTATCTGTGTGCAAAAGCTGGAAAAGAATATACAAGTGTCAGTGCAAAAGGTGAGGTGAAATGCTCAGGAATGAGGCTTAAAAGAGAATTCTGAAAGAGGAGGAAGACACATAGACTTTTGTTCGATAACTGTTAATTTATGCCTATGTATCCTCTCGTGCAATGAGGAAGTCAGAACACCGTAGTTTGACTCGAAGAGACTGAATGATAAATTGACTGTTGAACTACTTACTTGCCTATGCTCAAGTGTATGACTCGTCTGGCTCGAGTGCTAACTGTCTTGCATTAGATGGAAGAAGCAAGTTCTCGTTTGTGAATGAGAGTGATGAGAAAAGAATCCCGAAGGAGACGATTATTGTTTGTTTTTTGTGTTTTCAGTCTTGTTATTGTTTTTGGTGTTTTGCAAAATGTATGAAGAGGGCTCGTATGTCCATTTCCTGGTGTAACAGGTTTTCTCGAAGAAGGCTCGTCTGTCTAAGTTTTTCTTATCCGGCGTAACAATTCAATTTGGAAGGAGCTCGTCTGCTTTGTCCCCACTTCAGTCGCCAAAGCGTCATTTGGTTGGGTTTATTTCCCATTGCTTGCATTCTCCAGCATAGTGCAAATTTCAGGTCTTCTTGGTATTCAATCACAGTTTATCTTGAACGGTCGATAGCCCGTTGTCGCTCCCAAAAGATGAGACTGAGCTCAAATGTGTACAGACGCGAACGGTCGGCGAAAGGATGAAATGAAAAGAGTCGCCAGCTAGGCATTTTTATCCCGGAGGAAAGGTAATGCTGCATAGACCTGGAAAGATATGGACAAGGCGGTTGCGAACCAGAGAGACTGAGAAAGGGGGTTGGTTACGACCTGGGAAGGTATTAGCACCCAGATTGTCCGTCGTACTCGACGGGATCCACGCTTAAAAGATTTGTGTTTTAAGGGGGTAGTGTCAGTGCAATTTGTGTGCAAAAGAGCTGGAAAAGGACGCAAGTGTCAGTGTAAAAGAAGTGTGAAGTGTGTAAATGTACAGTGTCAGTGTAAGAACAAGAGTGGAGTGCTCATGATAATGAGGCTAAGAACAATGCTGGAAAGAGGGGAATATACAGAGACTTTTGTTCGATAACTGTTGAGTTATGCCTACGTATCCTCTCGTGCAATGAGGAAGTCAGAACACCGTAGTTCGACCCAAAGAGACTGAAAGATAAATTGATTTACGAACTGCTTACTTGCCTATTCTCAAGTGTATGACCTGTCTGGCTCAGGTGCTAAGTGTCTTGCATTAGACGGAAGAAGCGAGTTCTCGTTTGTGAGTGAAGATGATGAGAAAAGAATCCCGAAGGAGACGATTATTGTTTGTTTTTTTGAATTTTCAGTCTTTTATTGCTTTTGGAAGTTTTCCATAAGTTAATGAGCTTAAACCTAAACCAATGGGTTAGTAAACTCATCACATCCTCTCTCTGATTAGGGGTAATGAGAATACCTTAAGTGTGAAGTCAGCATCTCACACTTAATCACCTTTGATGTAGGATTAAGATCATTAACCTACTTGTGATTATTTAGATGTTTTTGTTGTTTTTGTTTAGTGTTAAGTAATGAGGTTAAGCCATAATCAGGGATTAAACAGACTCATTACACCATCCTAATAGAAGGATAATAGATGAGAATGTTTAAGCTGAGGAAAGCTCCTCAACTTAATCCATGATTAGAGATTAACTTCATGACAAAACAAAGCCTTTATTAAATGGATTTTAATTAATGATATGATGATGAAGTGATTTTTTAGGGTTTGTAAGACAACTTGAGGGGGACTTGTCCATTAACACTAGGGTTAGTCCTTCTTAACCAATTAAGGAAGAGTTAGAACCCTAATGCAAGGCCCAAGTTACAAGCTTGATGTCTTGATGATTACTATGTGAATTGATTAGAGGATTTAAACACATTAAGGTTTTAACACTTAGGATTAAAGTTATACACTCCATCCTAATAAAAGGATGCAGGCATAAACTCAATCACAAAGCCTTAAAGCCTTTAGGGTTTAGTCCCTGATTATGAGGTGAGAAGAGAGGACTCAATGAGACACAAAGGTAAAAACTAAGTGGGGGGGACTAATCAAAACCCTAATTATTGTCATGCTTGGTTGTTCCTAAGGTTTGTGAGGTTTACAAGAAAGATCTTCAGAGAAACCACCAGGAAGCAGATGAAAGGAGCAAAGAGAAGCAAAGTAACTTGCTTCATTTAAGAAGACAAGTCACTTGAGGAAAGAAAGTAAGAAGAAGAAAGAGCAAGCTCAATCTTCAAACACAAGACAAAATGCAGCAATGATGCATAAGAGAGATGAAAAGAAATTGTGAGAAGTGAAGGCAAATTCACTTCTCAAAGTAACTTACCACCTGAAAAGTTAGTGAAAGGAATGCAATGCAATGCAAAATGAGATGAAATGACATGATGCAAACCAAAACCAGAAGCATGTGTATGATGTTAATGATGCTATGAGATGATACAAACATGAAACAAGGCATGGGGATGATCATACAAACATATGGATGCAAGAGAAGCATGCTTAGAACCATGAACATACATGAAAAGTTAAGGAATGCAAATGACATACAACATGGCAAATGAAAGATGCAATGATCAAACATGATTCTAATATGTCCTAAGATGTATTATGAATCAAATGGATGCATAAAATGTCATGGAAAGTCATGGTGTCCAAGCAAATGCAAGATGAATGCAAAAGGAAGCCCAAATTAGGGTTTATGATCAATGCACAAAACAAAAATCAAAACCAGAAGCAAACATCAAGATAAAAAATTGAAAATGCATTCAAGGGAACCCTAAACCTATACAAACTCACTGCCCAAAGGAGGGGATCCAATTCTTGACCTAGTGAAAGTTATGAATTTCTTAAGACTTCTAGGGTTTTAAGGTACCTTGTCAAGAAAAATGTCAAACAAAATGAAAATGCAAGATCAATTCATGTCAATTTAACCCTATAAACTACATGATATGCAAGATGCAATGCAAAAAGAATCAAAGTCCAACTCTTAAAGGCTAGGCAGAAATGAATTTTTGAAGATTGGATCAAAATAATGCCTTGAAATGAAATTAATTCCATGGAAAATTGTCAAAGGACATCAAGATCAAAAAAGAAATTTGGTTTGAAGGTTGGACAATGTTTCTAAATGATTTTAAATGTTTCATGAATTTTTTGGTGATTTTTAAATACTTAAAAGTATTTTTAATTAATTAATTCTCATTAATTAATTAAAAATAATCTTTTAAATGATTTAAAAATATTTTTTAATGCAAAAAATAAAAATAAAAATGTTTTTGGTTTCTGAAAATTAATAAAAGGTTGTATAAAAATTTTCAGAATTTTTGAAAATGTTTTACTATTTTTAATAAAATGAACAAAACAAATCAAATAAAATGAAAAATAAAATGAAATTAAACTGAAAATGAGAAAGTCAGCATGATCAATGGCCAGTATTCAAATTCACACGCGCGGGAGTTGACTGGCGCGCGCATCTGGACGGCCAGAATTCAAATCTACGCAATTAAGACTAAACCCTAATTAATTAACCCTAATGACTTTCAGATGACCGGAACAGTGTTCCGGTCATTTTCTCCGGCAAGCCAAAACCACTATCTCACTGAATACGCATCAAATCATCACCAAACTCTCCAGAATCAATCTATGAACATCCCTAAACCTAAACCCTAACTCAAACAACATTTATTCTCACTGAATCAAGAGAAACAAGCAAGAACATTTTTTCGGGCAAACTTTCAGATCAAGCATACAACCTCAAAACTCAATCATTTTCAAAAATAAAATGTTCAGTGGACTCAGGGAAGCATGCAGATCATTTTAGAAACAAGAGAAAGGAGTTCTGGAAAAATGAATTTCCATGGCTACCTGAAATCGAAGCTTTGATTTCTGGCACTTTCTGGCTGATTCCTTGCTTCCAATCACCTCCAATGGACCTCCTGAGAAGCTTTCAATGCTTGTTTGAAGTTTATAATGGGTGGTTTGGAAGATTGCTGAAGTTCTGCTCAAAGGGGGAGAGAAATCGTATCTTGGTTTCTGGGAGTTTCAGGCTATGGTGATGGGTGGTTTGTGATCAGTGAAGCATGTTGAGTTTGTTTGTGGAATTTGTTTATGTGTTTGTGGCTTGTACTGAGTGTTTCGAATGCTTTTGCAAGTTGGAGAGATTTTGATAACTATGGCTTGTGTTGTGTTTCAGCTCGAAGTGAATGGTGTGTTATGCTGGCTTTGGTCCATGTATCAAAAGGGGATAGGTCAGAAAGTTGTTGGTGGCCTATGGTGATTGGTATGGGTCTTTGGCCAAAATGTCAACTTGATGTGTACTTGAGGTATGGGCCATTGTACAACTTGCTTTTTGTCTTGCTTTGGTTCAGCTGAGTTTAAGGAGAACCATGGAATTGTTTATGAGATGATTCAGCAACTTGATCAAGGTTTGTGTAGTGTTTTTGCAATTTTCATAAAGCTTGGCCCCTTTGGAAATTCTTGTGATTCAAGGCATCAAAATGCAAATTTCCTTGACCCATTCTGAATTTTAGAGGTCATGTGATCATGTTGTGAAGAATTGGTACACATTTGAGGCCTTTAGAACATTTGATCAAACCATTTTGCAAAATGTCTCTTTGGTGGAAAACTTCAAATTTTGTGATTTTAGCCAACTTTGACAAGCCATAATTTTTGATCCAAGATGAATTAGGTCATGTTCTTGTACTTTTTGAAAAGGGAATGATCCATTCTACAACTTTCATGACCAAAGTTTTTCCATTTGAAGCATTTTTGAATCAAAAAGCAAGGGTTGAAAAGGTTTCCTAAAATGGCAATTTTCATTAAAAGTCAACTTTCCCAAAACGTCAACTTTGCAAATGACTTGAGATTCTTCAATTTTGTGAACTTCCAACATCTTCTATGATCAAATAAAGATCACACATAATCAAAATGATGATGAACACCCTTTGGTTGGGTCATTGGGGGCCTCAGATGCCCTGATTTTGCACTGACTTGCTTAGAAAGTCAACCCTTGATCAGATGACTTTCCCATTGAATTTCTTCATGAAAATTGATATGCATGATCCCTATACCATATAGAGACCAATAGAAACAAGAATGACCAAAAAATTTGGAGTTATGGCCTTTGAAACCAAAACCCTAATTCTAGGTCATCTGTGCAGTCAAACCTGGCTCTGCTTCTATGTCATTCTCAGCTCTTGTGATTCTTTGACATTCTTGACTTTAAGGAGATACAATATGATGCTTGAACATACATGGACCCCTTTGAAGTGATTGATGACCTTTGGAGTGGCTCAAGAAGCTCTTGGATTGCTCAGATCACAAACCCTAGATGCAGATGACTTTGAACCAATGCAGTGAATCAAAAATGTGGTATGAGATGCTATGATTGAGTTTATGCATATGCAGAGATCACAAGCCATGGTGTGAATGGGTGAGGGCAAATTTGGGGTGTTTACACCCGTGCTACCGTCCTTTTCAGATTAATAGTTGCTTGAATATGGGCAGCTATAACACCCCAAATTTTCCCTCTTTCTTTTTAGCATCATCATCATATCATAATCATCATAATCATGTCATATCCTTAGCATTTTGCATAGAAAGATGAATCATAGCACTCGTATGTTCTAGCATAAGGCATATGATCGATCATCCGGGAAATTCAAAGCACACAAGGCATTTTATACAAGCTTTGTATCATGGTCAAAGCCCTAAAAAGGATTGAGGATCAAAATCAGATTAGAACGGTTGGAGCCGGGTTATTCTTGAAGTTTCCCACCAAAAGGAGGGAGGATTCAAAATTCACTGGCGTTAACCGGTTAACTGGTTAACGGCTGCGAATTTTGAATTCCAGCAGCATTTTCAGCATGTGCTTTTGGCTCCAACTTTCAATTTTATGATTTTTATTCATTTTTGAATCAATTGGAAATTATGGAGAAGGATCTAGATCATTTACCAAGCCTAATTCCAAAGTTATATCCTAATCACTTTCTAAGCTAATCCCAAACCATCTTTTTTTTGGATCCCAAGCCAAAATTTTGGGCCCTAAGCCTAAATCATATTTATTCCATTTCCCTCCAAACCAAGAGGAGCTCTCTCATAATTCACTTTTCATTTTTCTGAATTTTCACTCCTCTCTCACCATTCTCTCACTTTTCTCTCCCAATTTTCCAAATCACTCAAAGTTCCTCTTTGAAGATCACATAACTTTGCATTAAAGTTTGTAGATCTTGGAACTAGATCTCCATCCATAACTTCTTTGCATCAATTTGCTGATTTCAATACTTGGTTCAGATCTGATTTGGTGATTAGAAGTGATTTTGGAGCCAAAATTCTGCATCAAGATCCTTTGCTTGCATTTATTTTGTATGATGTGTGAAGATTAGCATCGGATCTTCGAAGTTTTTCGCGCGATTCTTCATTTCCAGCTCAAACAATAATTACCAAAGCATACCTCAGCTTTGTAGGTTGGTTAAGCTCAGATTTAGCTCTGTTTTTAGCTTATTTGCATGCTTGTGTTTAGATCCACCATGTGCTTGTGTATTTTCTTATTTTGCTTGAATTGATTGGTTGATTTGTAACCGGATCTATGTGTTAATGTTCATGAGCTTAATGATGTTTGATTAATGTGAATTGATCCATTTATTTCATGCGTAATTGATTGCTGGTCTGTTGTGGAATTATTTGAATAAGCTGGTTTGGAGCTGATTTTCTGCAGGAATTGTTGTTGTTTTCACAGTGTTAACCGGTTAACACTTTGGTTAACCGGTTAAGCACTTGTTTTATGTGTTGTTTTCTGCAGGTTTGAACTGGTTAACTGGTTAACCGGTTAACGCTTTGGTTAACCGGTTAACACTGAAGCAGAGTGCCATATTTGAGTTGTTTTGAGCTTGTTTGATCCCCTTACTTGCTTTAATCATCATGGATCATTGTATGATCATTTGGTATGCTAGTTTAGGGTGATTTGCTTGCTGGTTGATGTATTTCTCCATGTTCTCGACACGTAAATTCATGTATGTGCAAAGCTTGGCATGTTTGTTTGACTTTGTTTTCTAGAACTTTGAGCATGCTAATTCCATGAATTGTGTTGATTGATGTGATGAATATTTGCTAGAATTTTGCTAACATTTCAGGGGCTCATGGTAAGAGAAGTGTGGATGTTTATCCACATTTCAACTCTTCATCTCTTCTTTTTAATTTTCTTTCTACTTTGTGATTTTTGATGTGCCTTATGCCATCATGTGATTCAACTTTGCATCTTCCCCATTAGGAGCAACTTATCTCCTTTAGAGGAGTAAGTTGTTCTCTAGCATCTCTTCTCCTCTCCTTTGATCTTTTTTTCTATTAGGATATAGTTCAAACCACACTAACCTTAGGACCACTTTTTGCATGATAACTTTAGGTTTAGTCTTTCCCCATTAGACTTTTGCCTTTTGCTCCTTTGGTTCTCTTTCTCTTCTCATCTCAAAACAAAACCTAAAAAAACATTAATAAAGAAAGAAGTGACTTCTTGTGTAATAGCCTTATTCCATGGGGCATATGTATTCATTCCATCTTGGAATAATGCATTTGTCTAGCATGACGCACAAGTCGGATCATGAAGTCATCTTCGTCAAGAAAACCATAAAAAAATACTTCTTCATTTTAATCACTAAAACACCTAATAAATTCAACAAGTCAATGAACTTAGGCCCTTGCCCATGGAAACAAGTCTTGGATAAATTCTCCTTACTTGGTGTGTTTGTTCTATTATTCCATCTTGGAATGTAGTAGCAAGTACACATTCCATGGAAAAGAGTTTGAGTTCATTCTTTTGTGCCACACAAATAAAAAAACTCATAAAAAACACAAACAAACAATAAGCGTCTCTCCTTCGGGAATTCTTTTCTCATCTCCTTCGCTCCGTAAGCGAACTTGCTCCTACTTGTCATTTTGCAAGACGGTTATGCACTCGTCGTCCGATCCTGCAACACCTAAGCATTGACACAGACAGTTCAAGCCTTAAGACACAGGCAATCCTTTCCACCCCTAGTTAGGGGATATACGGCGACTCTGATCCTCATGTCCAGATGAGGTACGTAGGCAGCGAGGTAGGGCCCGTTCGAGCACACTCTTTTATTTTCCCTATATTTCCCCCCCCCCCCTTCTTTCCTTTTTATCCAGTTCAGTTCCTTTTCTTTTTGCAGCAGCTTTCATTTCTTTACCCTTTTGAAACAGTTTTTTGCAAGCGTGGATCCCGTCGGGTACGGCGGACGATCTGGGGTGCTAATACCTTCCCAGGTCGTAACCGACTCCCGAACCCAGATTCTTTGGTTCGCATGACCTGTGTCCTTCCTTTTCTTTTCTATGATTTGTGCAGCATTACCATTCCCGTTCCTTCGAGATAAAAATTCATGGTTGGCAACTCTACCTCTTTCCGCGCCACTTTCGCGTTTGTACCAGGATGGAAATCCAGGGAGCGACAACATGGGATCAATATCATCAGAAGGATTAGGATTTCACGTCCTATATGTGATTATTAGGATAATTCAAGGATTTGGCTTGCAGCCATCAGTGGTATCATTATCCTATGCTCATGTCACTGGATTAGGGTTTATTTCCCTGAAACAGTGATCTTCAAAGATTTCATGTCTGCAAGGATTATTCACTATGCATCTGGCCCATCATCAGGCTATTCTCTCTTCTTCAAGTCATAAGACTATTCTCGTCTTCTCAGCATCTCAGGATTTTCTTCTTTCTCAATACCTCAAAAGCTTTGGTTTCGGTTCAAATATGGTTATTCATTCACGATCCAATTTAGATGGACGTCTGACCTAATCTTGGTCAAACTGTCATAAGATTTCTTCAAGTGCGAGTTGTTCGTTTCACTGGGCTATTTCTCAGTCAGGGTGTATGTGTCCAGGTGGTGGTTGAAATTCATCAGGATATCCAACGGTGGTTTGTGTGGGGTTTAATTTCAAAACCAGGTTGTCTATTCATCAGTCCATGGGTGGTTTATCTATAGATTTATTTTCTTCAGTGATTGGATAAGACAGATTCAAGGTGGTTCAGGGGATGGTTGGCTGAGATGGTTGTTATTTCAATTGCAAATTGTTAAGTGGGATTTGTGCTTATTTTGTTCGAGGCGTGTGAGGAATAATATAAGTTTGGTGTTGGATTAAACTCAATCAGTGGCATAAACTGGAGATATCGACAGAGGATTTATTCAAGTTCATTCCAAATTTTATTTGATATCCATTTCAAAATCCGATTTTTTTAATCCATTTTTAACCTATCCTGAATTAATATCAAAATTCAAAGCCCACTCATCTTTTCTAATCATTTGTCCATATATTTTTGAATTCAAGTTCATAATTCATTTAATTCCTTTTTTCCATTCAATTTCATTTAATCCATTTTTCTCAAATTATCCATTAAATCACATTTATCCATATTCTTAATTATTTATTTTTCCTTTCTAAATTCACCATTTCATTGTCAATTTAAAGCCCGAACATTTTTCTTACTAAGCCCATTTCCCTATTATAGTTACACTAAAATGTCAAAAGAAAGGAAAAAGTGTGTGATTGTGATATCCATGATTCAAAAACTTTGCCAATACTGCTACCACACGCATCACGCACGAAACACTCCAACAAAATTTCTTCAGATTCTATACACTCTCATAACAATATTTTTCCTTCAGATTCTATACACTCTCATAACAATATTTTCAGGATATCACGCATTCCTCACTCTTCTCAATTCAAAAACAATTCACTAAAACCATCACTATTCATTTTTCTGCTAACAAATAAACCACGAATTCAGAATTTCATCACTCAACTTCATCATGATAAATTCCGCAGGGTTACTCCCTCATTCGACAACAAACTTCTCACCTCATAAACCATCATCAACAACAACACAATCTCCATTATCTCTGTAAATCAAAACCAAATGCAAATCCTTCAAACTTATTTCATCACTCTTCAATAACTCAGATCTGATAAACCTTTCTTCTTCAACCTCAACCTTTCACAACGTTTCTGAATCCTGCATAAACTCTGCTATTCTCTAAACCATCTCACGAACCAACAATAACCCATCTCTCAGTCCATACATCCTTCTCCAACAAATCAATAACAACCAAATCCGGAAAAACATAAAGGAAATAGATAAAGAAGAGTGAGACAGAGAGAATTTGAGATGAATCAATAACAAACCTGAGTAAGATTTTCATTCTGCATTTTCACTCACCAAGCACACTCTTCATCATACATCAATAACACTCACGCCACCCCTGTTTTTCATCAACTTCACTCTTCGACTTCAAATTCATCCACCACAATAACTCAGCCTCATCTTCAACCTTTCCTCAATTTTTCTTCATAATCTCTTCAACCTTCAAACCTTCCTTTCACCAACAACACAACAAAACAGAACACAAAAATGAAGAGAGATGAGAAGCTGAGAGTGAATGACTTCAGAAAAAAAATATCACCACCTAAACACAACAACCTGAAATGCAGAAAGTGAATGCCGAAATCACCGCCGCCCATCTTCGCGTCATCCCCTGTGTCGCAACAACCGAAAACAAACTCACAACCACTTTCCACCAAACACCGGAAACCTCTTCTTCAATTCGAAACAAACAGAAAAGAAGGAGATTGAACAGAGATAGATCAAAAGAGAAAGCAAATCGAGACATGGAGTGAGCAGAGAAATAGAGAGAGACAAGTTTGAATCCGAGATGAAACAAAACCTGAACTCACTGCACCATCGTCGTCTTCGGATCCCTTTACTTCGACTCACTATTTCCGATGAACCCAACCAAGATTTACCATCACAGATCACCACCCTGGTATTGTCATATAGACGAATCGGTTTGTTTGACCACGATGAACAAAGGTGAAGTACGTCGGAGCTTTTGTTTTTCTTCCCGGAGAAGCTGAGAAAGCCATCGCCGCTGAGAATCGTTGCCGCGAATGTTGTTTCGTTCTTTGCTTTTCCGATTCGCATTGTAGGGGTGTTAAAGGACCGACCCTAATAATGACGTGGGGGACCTCTTATTTCGTTTTTATTATTATTTTTTAAAAGAGAAATCTTGTTGCTTTGGTTGGACCTGGGCCTCCGAGCCATTCTGATTAAGTCCATTCAAATTGCTCATTCCACAGTTCCTGTCCATCAGCACCCCCTCATTTTATTTTATTTTCTTTTATTATTATTAACCTCTAACTTTTCTTTCTTTTTCTTATTATGTTTTATTTGGTTTATTAATTATCCATGGGTTAATATTTTTGTTAGAGTTTTTTAATTTAGAATGTTGTTGATGTTAGATCAGAATTTGGGTTATTAATGTTAGTATAACTTTGGTTTTTATGTCGAATAATCTGTTTGTATTTAATTTTGGTTTTAGCTTTTGTCTGATGTTTTGTAGGTTGCTTGCTCGATTTCAATGATGGAGATTGTTGCTTGATGATGACCTCGTGACTAATTATTTTCATAATCTTGTTCAAACTAATGGAATCTCTTGGTGCAATTTGCACTTAGAATTTGATTTTATGCAGACCGATTTTTTTGGTGATTCTGGTTCTTTTTGTTGGTTGTCTTGGATGCTAGACGCTTAAACTTGACTTTTGATACCATGGTGACTAACATTTGTGCTTGACTATTGAATCTGCTTTGGACTTGATATTTCTTTGAGTTTCTCTTACGCGTGTTGAAGAGGCAGCGGACCTTCTCCGTTAGGTATTACCAAGACCCGATTTTACCTTTTGTATAATGTTGGTTATCTCTGTTTGCGTTTGTATGATTACTTGATGTTGTTCTTTCTTCACTTGTACACTTATTTCTTCCACATTTCAATTTCTTCCTTCACCTTCTTTTATGCTTTCTTAACTGGTAATTGAGATGAGTTTATGCCATCATTTGTTCAACTTCTTTTCATCCCCCTTTAGGATCAACTTAACTTCTGTTAAGAAGTAAGTTGAATCCTTTTGGTCCTTTATTCTTTTTCTTCCTTTCTTTTCTTCTTTCCTTATCTTTCTTTAGGATAGTTTCATACCACACTAACTTAGGATCATCCTTTGCATGACAACTTTAGGTCTTGGTCACTTTCCCCTTAGTATTGTTTACCTTTCCTCCTTTTGCTTCTTTTCTCTTCTCTTCTCATCTTCATACAAAAACATAAAAAAAACACTTTAATAAAGGTTGAAGTAGTCTTTGATACATGGCCTTATTCCATGGGGCACTTGTATTCATTCCATCTTGGGGGTGGTACAAGCTTGTCTAGCATGATGCACAAGTTCAATCATAAGACTATTTTCACAAAGAAAAGCCTAAAAAAACATTCTTCACTTTAATAAACAAAAAAAACACTTAATAATTTCAAGAAAGCTAGTGAATGCAAACCCTATTCTTGGGAAACAAGTTTGAGGATCTTCTTCATTCTTGGTGGACTTGTTACTCATTCTATCTAGGGATGTGGTAATGGGAATGCATCCTTAGAAAATGATTTGCTTTCACTTCCTTGTGCCACACTCATAAGAAAACTCCTAAAAAACACTGGACAAAGAATAAACGTCTCTCCTTCGGGACTTCTTTTATCATCTCACTCACTCTCATCGTACGAACTTGCTCCTACTTGTCACTTTGCAAGACGGTTACACACTCGTCGTCCGAGCCTGAAACACCTGAGCATTGACATAAGCAGTTCAAGCTAAAAACACAAGTTCCACCCCTAGTTAGGGGAACTACGACGTCTCTGATCCTCATGTCCAGATGAGGTACGTAGGCAGCGGGGTAGGGCCCGTTCGAGCACTCTTTTATTTTCCCTACATTTTCTCCCTTTCTTTCCTTTGCTTATCCAGTTCAGTTCCTTTTCTTTGCAACAACTTTCATTCTTACACCCTTTGAAACAGTTTCTTTGCAAGCGTGGATCCCATTGGGTACAACGAACGATCTGGGGTGCTAATACATTCTCAGGTTGTAACCGACTCCCGAACCCAAATTCTTTGGTTCGTAGGACCTTTGTCCTTCCTTTTCTTCTTCTGGGTTGTGCAGCATTACGATTCCCGTTACTACGGGATAAAAATGTCTGGCTGGCGACTCTACATTTTCCACAACACTTTCGCGTTTGTACCAGGATGGAAATCCAGGGAGCGATACCCCGCAGCGGGAAAATGTCTCCCGCAGTGAGCATAAGTCCACCCGCAGTGTGGCAAATTTCAAAAGTCCCCCGCAGTGGGAAAAATTCTCCCGCAGTGAGCAAAAGTCCACCCGTAGTGTGGAAAATTCCAAAAGTCCCCCGCAGTGGGCAAATGTCTCCCGCAGTGAGCAAAAGTCCACCCACAATGTGTCAAATTTCAAAAGTCCCCCGTAGTGGTCAAAAGTCTCTCGTAGTGAGCAAAAGTCCACCCGTAGTGTGGCAAATTTCAAAAGTCCCCAGTAGTGGGCAAAAGTCTCTCGTAGTGAGCAAAAGTCCACCAGCAATGTGGCAAATTTCAAAAGTCCCCTGCAGTGGGCAAAAGGCTCCGGCAGTGAGCAAAAGTCCACCCACAATGTGGCAAATTTCAAAAGTCCCCCGCAGTGGGCAAAAGTATCCCGCGGTGAGCAAAAGTCCATATGCAATGAAGTAAAGTATCAAAAGTCCCCCGCAGTGGGAAAAAGTCCCTCGTAGTGGGCAAAAGTCCACCCGTAGTGTGACAAATTTTAAAAGTCCCCCACAGTGGACAAAAGTCTCCCACAGTGAGAAAAAGTCCATCCGTAGTGTGGCAAAGTATCAAAATCCCCCGTAGTGGGAAAATATCTCCCGAAGTGAGCAAAAGTCTCCCACAATGAGCAAAAGTCCACTCGCAGTGTGGCAAAGTATCAAAAGTCCCCCGCAGTGGGAAAAAGTCCCCCCCAGTGAGCAGAAGTCTCCCGTAGTGAGCAGAAGTCCGCCGACAGTGTGGCAAAATTATCTTGAAGTTCAACTGCTGATTGGCGAAAATCCATCCACTAGATGGCAAAGTATCTTAAAGTCCAGTCGTAGACTGACAAAGGTCCAGCCACTGGCGTGGCAAAGTATCTTAAAGTCCAACCGCAGATTGACGAAAGTTAGTCCTCTGGGTGGCAAAGTATCTAAAATTCAACCGCAGATTGGAAAATATCCACTTGCAGTATGGCGAGTCAGTAGTCGTCCGACTCCATCCCAAAGACAAAACATCATTAAGGCACTATTGCAGCCTATCAAAATCCCAACCGTAGTGTGGCAAGCCAATAGTCTTCTGGTGTCATTCAAAAGGCATTCCCCGGTTACTATTCTTCCCATCAGAATTATACCCGAGCAGAGTTCATATGGTTGGGTTTATTTCCCTGTTCTTCTTCCACATAGTGCAAATTTTCTGGTTGTTTCTGGTATTCAATCCCTGCATACCTCAAACGTCTGAAAGCAACTGCTATCATCTATTCAGGTCTACAGTGATTGAATAGGGAAGCTGTAACACCCCAAAATTTGCCCTCTCATTGTTGCATCATTTAGCATACATCGCATTGCATTATATGCCAGTCATACAAAATTAAACATGCATCGTTGGGTTATTAAAATGTAGGATTAAATACCTCTAGGATTTAGGGTTTACCTCTGGTTCATGGTTTTCACCCATTGGAGATTGTTCTAACTAGTTCCCTCATAGATTAAAGAATTAGGGTTTTGTATTTAAAATATCCTGGTGGTGGTACCTCTTTCTATCTTACAGATATCATCCGCATTTGCAAAGTTTCCTCAAGGATTTGTTTTCATGTTAAGACCATTGGTCGTTAGATCAAGATATTTGTGTATTAAGTGGCAAGGCACTAGATCATGGTACAAGGGATCAAATTTTGAACTCATATGATAATTAAGACATTATGGTCCTCTTAATAGTTTATTACTGGTAATATAAGTTAATGAGGTTTGAGTTTGAAACTTGGCCGAAAATTGAGGATTCGTTAAAGATGCAAGTATGATTCGGATGGGAGGTTTGAGTTGAAATAAGCATGTTAGGATTAGTTGTATAGATTACTTGGACTATTTTCATTTTAATATTCTTTCTAGTTCACTACCCATTTCATTCATGTTTTCAACCCGATTATTAGAAGTCCATTACCCAAATATTAACCATTTTTTCAAGTTTACTTGCCAAACCACATCCGTTATCTCAATCATTTTTTTAGTTATATACTCATATCCTTTGAGATTTTAAAGTCCAAATTATCATTTTTTGTTCACTTGATTAAACACCATCACACCATAATCATTTTATGTCAAATTAACCCATTTTAATCTCTTCCGAAAGAAACAAGCTTAAGCCGAATTTTCATTTTTTAGTCATTAAAGTCCAAAACTAAATCCCATCATTTCCTAATTCATGTCCATAACCACTTCCAATTTTTAATTCCCAAACATTCAATTCTAGGCCCATACAACAAATTTGAAATTAATTTTTTGGAGAACAGTAAGTGTGGTGTGCAAGAATAAAAAGGCAGGTTTGGTTTGATATTAAGATCAGAAAATGTTTACTAGCAGGGAGAGTGTGAACTAATTAAAGTTGATATCAATTTCCATATTTAAGGTGATATAGTGATTGAGGGTATTAATTTGAAAGATGATATGGAGCATGAAATGGTGATGTTCCAAGTCATGTTCAACACGGCTTTTGTTAGATCCAATATTATGAAGTTGATGTTCTACGGGATGCCAAAGATCACTTTCCAAAGGATTTCAGAGCTGAGATCCTTTCTCAGAGATGGATGCGGCTGCAACAGTTATTGCAGATGGAAAATCATGCTTTGAGGGGGAAAAAAGGCTATCGGTTGAAGCCTTTGCCAAGGTTCAAAAGAGACCTTTAGCCATGTGGACTGGATGAACCCAAAGTAGACGCCGCACTAAATATGCTCTCACATATAAGTACTTCTATTATCATGAATGACAAATTGGATAATGTTTTTGATTAGCACGTGGAAACTGCCATATTATTGCGTGAAACAGATCCAAAAACGCCTCAGAGGAATTCATACGAAGCAAACAAATCTGAGCAAAACTTCAAAACCAATAAATCACTCTTCATCATTGAATTTACAAGGAATCTTCATAAACTATAGTATTAATGCACCCGTAGAAATTAAACAAAATCATAAGAACTCATTAAGCTATAATCAAGGCACCGTTAACAATTAAACCTCATAAAGATCATGTTTAATCCCACCATTGGTTCTTGTCTTTTTGGATTTTTGAGTGGATAAGTTGGTGATTACGGTCCATTCCGGCGGTGACACTGGTAGGACCTTTCCTTCAATCTCATGTGAACACTCCATAGTAATCACCATGCACCCCCCGCATCATGTTCGTCTAGTTCATTATCATTCCAGGCCCCATGATCCAACTGCCCAGATTAGTCAACAAAAGTTGACTGAAGAGCATAATATGCCACCCCAGACTTATGCGCAAATTGGGCTTAGAGTTACTATTCGCACCCCTATGTTCAAGCCCACTTCCTCATTTTAACTGGATTTTGCTTTCCCTTCACCCCCTGGCCCTTTTTCTTTGTTTTTTTTTTAATTTCTCTTAATATTTCTTTTCAAAAATCCATTAAAAAATAGTTTCTCTTCTAATAAAAATTCTAGAAAATTTAAATAATATTTTTAGCCAAATAAAAAAATAGATTGTTTTTTTAATTCCTTTTTTTCGATTATTTTTGCATTTATTTCGATTTTATGCTTTATGCGTTTTTTTAGTAATTCTTGCATTTTTACACATTAATCCATTTTGTTCATATTTTTGCATATTCATTTTAATTTCATTTACTAACAATTTTTTGTTGTGGAAGGTATTATGCGAGGGCCATGCTTACGGATTCAGATTATTTTCATTATGTTTTGATTGTTTTTTATGGTTTTATGCTTTGTGATGTATTAGTTAGAATACTTTTATGCTTGATACCTATAACTAAGTGTAGAAAAAGATAAAATGAAGCGTTTAGATAACCAAATTTCAAAAATTAAGAAAAAGAGATATTCGATCCAACATCGAATAATTTGAAAAATAAATGAATAAAGTTTCATGTGACATTAGGGTTTCCGCGGTTACACTTCGATCCACTCCAATAAACCAAAGCACAAACCTTGTATGTCACGAACCATAAGTCGCGTGTCTCAACACTGCGCCATCGACCCACCTGATCACCATTTCATTCCATTCACGACTTATCATACGTTCTCACCAACCATGACATAGGAGGATCGTATTAGTCATTACTTTTTGTATACTCTCATATTTTAGGTTTAGTATCCGCTTAGGTAGTTTTTCATTCAAACTTCACTAACCATAGGATTCTCCATTGAACATAATCACTTAGGGTAAGTCTAGTTTCCTTAGATTTTTCCTTTTGTAACTTGAGTCTCACTTCTCACCTTCAAAGAAAAATAAAAACATTTAATAAGGAAAGTGTGTACAATACGCCACGAGCCTTAAGCCATATGGGAAATGATAAATGGAAGTCTCCTCCACTCTTCTAGAATACTTTACAAACGTCCCATTGGGGGCGACCTTGGAAAGTATTCGCTCTTGTATCATAGTCTTTAGTGTTGTACATATAGTAAACATCAAAATCAAAACACTTCTTCTTAAAGACAACAAACAAAGACGCCACGTCTTATCTTCTCACCTCCCACTCTTTACAGATGATCATGACTTGTCTCAACAGTTCAACAGCAACACGGTAACGCCCTCGATTCAGAGAGCCGGTAACACCTGAGTTAGAGCTATCAGGGTAAAAAGAAATAGTTCTTATATAGAGGAAGTATCAAGGTAAAATAGGAGAAATCAATAGGAATTTCTGAGAAGTTTGTTAGTTGTGTACCGGATATACGATTGTGCTAGGCAAAAAAACGTGTTTCCATTGTGTCTGGAGAAAATTTGGAGATTGAATGTGCGTGTGGAGTGGAAAGTCGTGGATTTGTTGCTGTGTGAATTTGGTATAGTGGGCCAGCATGAAGAAATTAGTTGTGTGAGCATCAGTATCATGATATTTTCGGTTAAAAACAATTAATGATAGTCTTATGCATGTTTTTTGAAGTTTTTGTTAATGAAATGACTTATTTTAAAAAACTAAAAATAAAAATAAGTGATAATTATAATAAAAATAAAAATAAGAAGAATAAGAGTAATAATAGAAAAAAAATAGTAAGGTAATAACAAAGAATAATAATAATAAATAACTAAAAAAAGAAATTATGGGTAATGAAAATGGATAACATAAAAAGGGACTTAATGATGTTTTTTTTTAAAATAAAAATGCATGGTTAGATAGAATTCAAAATAGAGGTAGGACAAATTTGGGGTATGACAGATGCCTCTATCTAATTGTCTTGAATCTGAAAAATGAACTGATGCAAGGCGTTCAATTTTAGGGTAAAAGTCAATTAGATATAAGGAGACCCCAAAAATTTTTCCAATGTAAAATGCAATATGAGATGCATGTATGGATGCAAGGTGTTCAATTTAATATGAGATAGAAATTATATCGAGATGATGAAATGATTGGATGAGGAAAAAAATAAAGATAGATTGGAGAAAACAAGATATTTCTGTAGATTTGTCTGAACGACATGGAACAATCAGGAACACTTGGAACGAAAGGGGTTAAACCTTGGAAGAGGAATTAATGACATCTAGCAATGTTTTAGATGCACAAGTACCAAACTTGGAAAATCAACGCCCGAAACATCTAGAAGAGTACTATATGTGGAATGAAACCAACTTATGATGATATCAAAGACTATCGCCAGAGGAATTTAGAGGCGCATTGAATGAACCCTGGGAAGAAAACCAGGCACATCCGAAAAAGCAATTGGATGAACTATGGAAGAGCAAACCAAACTGAAGAATCAGCTGAGTCATTCAGAAAAAGTGTTGAATGAAACTATGGAAATACATCAGAAACATCCAGGAGAGCATTAAAGGACATGAAACAACTTCAAAGACATCAAGAAAAACATCAGACCGAGTTGTTAACCAAACTCAAAGGTATATTGCTGACGTCCAGAAAAATGCGTTGGGTGCACATCGAGCTAACTTTGAAAGTATATATGAACATTTAGATAAACATTGAATGTATGAGAACAAGTTTTGGAAGAAATGTCTAAACGATAATCCTATTTGGAAGAGTATCAAATAAAAACTATTATGGAAAAGTATCCAAACGAAAGGACATCTAAAAAACATCAAATGGGCTCGAAATGGTTCTGGAAAGAAAAACATCAGAACAAAGAGACATCTAGAAAAACATCAAATGGGCTCGAAATGGTTCTGGAAAGAAAAACATCAGAATGAAGGGACATCTAGAAAAACATCAAATGGGCTCGAAATGGTTTTGGAAAGAAAAACATCAGAATGAAGGAATATCTGGAAAAACATCAAATGGGCTCGAAATGGTTCTGGAAAGAAAAACATCAGAACAAAGGGACATCTGGAAAAACATCAAATGGGTTCGAAATGGTTCTGGAAAGAAAAACATCAGAACGAAGGAACATCTATAAAACCATCAAATGGGCTCGAAATGGTTCTAGAAAGAAAAACATCATAACGAAGGGACATCTGGAAAAACGTCAAATGAGTTCGAAATGGTTCTGGAAAAAAACATCAGAACGAAAGTACAACTATAAATACCTCAGATGATCATATATATGTTATGGAAATATAAGAAAGTAAGGAGATATGTCTGGAAAAAGCATCAAATGAACTTTGGGAGAATTTTAAAACATGGAAACATATCCGGAAAATATCGGATAGGTTCTGGGAGGACATCAGAACAAATGAGAACATCTGGAAGATCATCATATGGGAATAAACAAGTTGAGCTTGGACAGGAAAGAATGTTTGGTAGATTCCAAGTGAGTTGGACTTTGACCACAAGGTAAGATGACACGACCTCAGGAAATGAAAATGAGCACGAAGTTCACTTTGAACTATGCATGAATTTTGTATGAATAGTCAATGCTAGCAATTAAAATGCTGAGACCACTAGATAAGAATATTTTTGGAGAGGTGGGGTTGGAACGACTGATTCCACGACACAGGGGACTTTGTCAACTATGCCTTTGAAAGATGTCTTGAACACAACTTCTATTACAATTGTTAGAAGTATCAGGATGATGATCCTTGGGAAGGAGTGATAAGCTTTAATTTGCTTGGGGATTGCTTGAAGTAGACTGCCCTAAATTGACTGATTTTAGAATGACTTCTTGACTATTCACTTGAAATGCTTGCCCCAGCATAAGTTTTGAAGAGAGTTTCTATGAATAACATGATCTTTGATTGTGATATGCCCCTGATAGGATCACTGATCAAGTTTCTCAACTGTTTGAAATTCCTTGATGATGAGTGCTGACTTGCAAATCAAATATTCATTCAAAAATGTTAATTTTAATGCAATGCTCAAGAAAAAAATTCAAATAAAAATCATTATTGGAATGATATTGGTGTAAAGAAAATGAATCATTGGTAAGAAGACAATGTTTATTTAGACATCCAAAGTGAAAAGATAATGCAAAAGGTATAATACTAAAGCAGATGATTAGCAAATCTCTTGGGAGTCAACTTACGCAACCTTGTTGCGATATGCTTTCAAAACAAACCTAACTTCAATTAGATCTTTAGAGGGTTGTAACATGGTCTGGTTCACGATTTTTGAAACAAAGGATATAAGGCTCAAAATTTAATATTTACCCAACCCATTCTCCATGATGATATCCAATCCCATGCTTAACTAATTCAACATATGCATTCGGGTTCCAAAAGATTTGGAGTTGTACTGATGATGATAGATCAAGAGCCAAGAGATAATTGGATAGTAGTCACTACTTCTTTACAAAAATTTATTGTTTTTGTTGAGGACTTTGGGTCGACTCATCTTTGTGTTTGTTAAGGAACTTTGGTGACCTCTTTTGATTTGATTTTTTTATATATTATCCCTAACTTTTGTCTGGACTATATCTTTGACGTTTTCAATCCACTGGGATTCTTTTATTCTCGACTAAGTCGCCTTTTGGGTGTTGACTTAGCGACTTTTTCTCTTTTGGATATGGAAAGACAATGACTGCCATCAACTTCTTTGACAATTCTTTGATATTTGAGAAGGAAAACTTGGCATTGAAACCCTTATTGAAAGGTGTATGGAATGATTCTTCGGAAATTGAATGCATATTCAAATTAATTGAGAGTTATACTTCCCCTGGTTAAGATTGTAGGTTTTTTCATGTAGAAAGGAACTCCAACATCAAGGCTCAAAGGGGTTAACAAGGGATTAACTTCCTTATTTCTCCTGTGTTTGGGAGTTTAAACAATGCATGTACATCATCAGCAAGGTTCTATTTTGAAAGTATACTATTCAACGACTTGGGTATTTATTCGTCATCCTCCCTCCAATCTTTTCTTAAACAAAAGATGAATAAGAGAAACAATGTTTTTTTTTTAATTTTGAAAAGGAAAAGCATGAATATGCAAAAATATGAAAGTGGATGAATTGATTCAAAATATGCAATGCTCGTTTCATTAATATTAACATTAAAAAACAAAACAAGTCTTAAAGCAAGTTCACACAATACAACCAAGGAAATTAAAAACTAAAAAAAAAAAGGCCTTGTGTCTAGTCAGCATCAAGGATAAGCTTTCCTATCTGATCCACCGACTTTAGGTAGTGACTTGTGTTCTCTGGTCAAGTATTCAGCCACTCTATTTTGGCATTGGATTTCTGCCAACATGGGTAGTCCCTTTTGGCGTGAAGGTGAGCATATTTCCTCTGACCAAATCTTGAACTCGATGTTGGAAGGCATAACAACTTTCAATATCATGACCTATAAATCCTTCATGGAATGGGCAATGGAGATCAGTCCTAAACCCACCTGGAAGAGTATTTGGAGAAGTGAGTGGTCTAGTTCTGATAAGACCTTTCAGAACCAAGTAAGGGTATAACTCAACATATTTCATAGGAATATGATCAATTTGAGTTCTAGACCTGGGATTACGAGCCTGATTCTGACGAGAATTCCTTTGTGAAGGAGCTTGAACTAGTGAAACATTAATCAGATGAGGAGTTGCACTCACGTAGGGTTGATTATAGGATTGTTGTCTCTGACGAGGTACCATATCCTCATTTGAAACAACTTTTGTCTCAACCTCCTTCCTCTTTTGAAACTTCTCAGAGGACTTTCCAGAAGATTCAGGAGCATGGTGCAAAAAGTGAGGATCTTCATAAACAACTTGGGGAATAATACCCGTCGGGGTAATATGGATTTGAGGTATGACAATCCTCTGAGACGGAGCCTCTCTATCCATCAATGGTTGCATCATTTCCATGAGTTTATTCATGTTTCCTTTCAACTCCTCAAGGTCTCCTCTAACCTTTCATTATGTTGTTCTTGATTTTGCATTCTTCTTTCGATGTTAGCTTTAGTTACGAATTTGTGTTTAGGAATCAACTTGACGGAGACTCAACGATTCTGAAGACGAGAATGGATGAACATGAGAAACTAGAATGTATGCAAAAATGAATGAAATTATATGCGAGGAGATGTTACGCATAAAATCAGGATTTCAAAATTCCGAGGTACGGATAAAGGATTTTTTTATTGTTCTCTTTACAAGGATCTCACCGGGTAGGCTATAAAATTTGAAGGAACCCCCAAGTTTTCAATTCATATGGTTGTTCATCACACACGCCATCAACATGACGATTGATTGAATCCCTCATATGAATCTATTTTGGGTGAGATCTTCGTATCGACAACCCACGAGAGAAAATTTCCCGGGAGCCCATACTACACGACCATCGACACGGGGTTTAGAACAAAGGTCTCAAATTTACGGACTTTGCTCAATTGTTTATTGCACGTGTCAGCTTTTGACAATCAATTTAATCCATCAAGAAAGTCTATCATTAATGAGATCTTCGTATCAGCAACCCACAAGAGAAAATTTATTGGGTGCCCATACTGCGCGACCATCGATACAAAGTTTAAAACAAAGGTATCATAGTTATGGACTTTGCTCAACTGTTTGATGCACATGTCAGCTTTTGATAGTCAATCAACTCCATTGAGAAAGTTTATTCCGAGTGAGATCTTTGTATTGACAACCCACGAGACCAAATTTCTCAGGAGCCCATACTACGCGACCATCGATCTTTGTTTTGGCCAAATGGTTTAAGGTTCCAAAGGTCCTTTGAGTCGATGACCCTAATGAAAACATTGATCACACACGCCAATAGCTTGACGGTCGTAAACATTCTCATTAGAATCTACTCCAAGCGAGGTTTTCGTATCGAAAACCCACAAGAGAAAATTTATCGGGAGCCCATACTACGCAACCTCTCCTAACTTATGTTTACGCTTAAAGACTCGGGTATAGAGCCTTTCCCTCAAGTTTCTTTTGCAATCAAAGTATTGATTCAACAGTGTTAAGGAACCACAAGATATATAATATGGAAAGCGATAAAGAAAGAGGTAAAAATAAACAACTAAGATATAAAAGAAAACATCTAAACAAACATGGGACAACCTAGACTAGGCTCGACTTGCATAGGGGTGAACCAATCCCCAGCAGACTTGCCAGCTGTCGTACCTCGTAAAATACAATTCTCGTGAATACGGTCACGACTGGGATGACTCGAGAGTCACCATCTAATTTTGATTTATTCCCAAAGAAGGAAAGGGAAAATATAAATAAAACCCGCAAAGAAAGGGATACGACAAGGTCTTCACAACCGTTGAATGGGTTCGGAAGTTGGTTATGTAAGGGGAAAGTATAAGCACCCCTTACATCCATCGTACTCAATGGGAACCATCTAAGTTTTCATGCGTGAAGGGATGTCTATGCCTAATGAGTTACTTGCTAAGGGAAAAGAGTTTAGATTATAAGTTTGATTGATCCTAGGTGCTCAGCAGGGATTGAGATCTATGTGCCTACGTATTCCCTCCTGTAATGGGAAAGTCAGAGCTTCATAGTTCGGCTAACTACGAATGGTTGTTGATTTTATTGTATTTCTTTCATAAAAGGAATTTAGGAGTCGAATTGCATAAAATAATATGGGTAGAGGTGATTATTCCAAACCAACAAGCCAAACGCCTTGCGACGAAATAATCAAAGCGAGTAATAGGATTCCCATTATCCTCCTTCTACCACTTAAGGATCATGGCATACAATTCTTCTCGTATTGTTAAAGTGTTTTATTACCTAACAGCGCTTGACGTTAGATCAAGGATTTGGATCTAAAAGAATCATTTTGGTCAAAGGGTAGGTCGGTTGCGAGGCACAAAGCACTCGACAAGGGTGAATGCAAATGGAGTGTAAGGGTTGATTAGTTACGTGGGATCAAGTCCTAATCCTAAGGAAAACACCTAGTAAACGAAACCAAAACCTAAGAGAAGTGCAAGTGATCAAGTGAAACCACTTGGCGTTGGACCAAGGGTTCGCGAAAGAAGCGAAAACGAGAAAATAAACATCATACATCGGAATTGGTGGAGGGATACAAAAAAAAAATTACACGGGATTGCAGGAAATAAAAGGGTTCATTGTATTTGCCTAAGCGGAAGAGTGTGTGAAATGTCCTAAGCTATACGAAGTTGTTGGAGCATGAGATTAAATCGAAAGCATCAAAATATAGCTCTTTAACTATCTTAGAATCAGTTCAATCTTAGAATCATTCTATGAGAAGTCGAGCGTCGTTTTATGCATCCAAACGGTTTTCGAAAGTTAAATCGAATTTTAACTTCGAAATCGTAATGCAAATGTAATAGAAAAATCTAACAAATATTTAAATAAAAGAATGGTCTCTTCTTAATCACAATTTCGTCGATTTGTCAACTATCATGATTTTTTACTTTCATTTACCATAAAAAAAACGATAAAAAGAAAATTGGTGTCATATTGATCTAAAGGATGTCGATTTATCGAAATCGAACATTTAGATTGTTTGTTATATCATCGACCATAAAAATAAAGAAAATCGGGAAATAATAAAGAAAATAAAGGAATGACCTCATATTAGTTTAGGTAACATCGATTTAATTGAATATCTAACCGTTTATCATCGACCGAATAAATAAATAAACCGGGACAAGATAGAAAATAAAGAAATGGCCTCATATTAGGTATGATAACATCGACTTATTCAAAATCTAATATCTAACCGTTTATCATTGGCCGAATAAAAAATAAATCATAAAATCGAGAAATAATAAAGAAAATAAAGGAATTACCTCATATAAGTTTAGATAATATCGATTTATTCGAAATCGAATATCTAACCGTTTGTCATTGGCCGAATAAAATTGAGAGATAATAATGGATCTACAAATTAAATTAAAAACCATAAACAACAATAGAAATAAAAGAGGTCTCATATCGATTAAGACAATGTCGACGTTAAGAAACTAACTGTCAAAAATCATGTGATAATATTATAGACACTAAAATAAAAATAGGAAATCCAAATAAAATGAAAATAAATCCAAAACTTATTTCAAAATCTTAACAATCTTAACAATAAGCAAAAATGATAAATAAATAAAAGAAGGATATATATATATATATATATATATATATATATATATATATATATATATATATATATATATATATATATATATATATATATATATATATATATATATATATATATATATATATATATATATAATTATGAAAGAATGATAAAATAAATAAAAAAATAGAAACAATAGGATAGGGTGTAAATCAGATTCTGTGTGTGTGATTAATGAGTAAAGGAACAAGATATGAGCTTAAGAAGCCCATTAACAACAACAATATTATCAGGAAAAAAACAACATTTTTAATGTAATATTTAAAAAAAACTAAAACACGTATCCCTCATCCTCACAACTTTCACCGTCGGAAACAGAGGAAAATGAACCTCACCGTCGGAAACACTCTCGTGGTAATCCGTTTGTCTCCCTATCTCACGGACCGTTTGCTTTTGAATTCTCGCAATATGACTTTCTCAATATTTGGTTCACAGTTTGCTCTCTCTCACTCATGGCGGTTTCACGACTCACTCTTGGCACTCTCTCAAGTCGGTTTCTAGTTTGTATTTCGTTTCTCGAATTGGTTCTTCTCGCTTCCCAGACTATCTGTTTTGCTCGATCAATTTCAAATTTGTGATTTGTAAGGTGAAAAAAAAAAGAAATGGTTCATTGTGAGGGTTTGTGATGATACAAGTTCGTTGAAGGGTGAGAGAATGGTGAAAGTTATTGAGATTTGAGAGGCTCCACGATTTTGTTTTTTTTTAAAGGTTTTAAAGAGTGAAACTAATCAGATACCCGTGATCCCGCACGTGTAAAATTATTTGATACGATATAAAATATATTTAAATGTATATGTAAATTTAGTACGATATAAAATGTATTTTTATACATATTTAAATTTTAAATTAGCTATTAATTTTAAAATGAACAATGATTATATAAATTCAATTGTATTAAAATACATATAAAAAAACGAACTCGTGAGATTGAAAATAATGAATATTGAATATTTGAAAAAAAAGTTTTATCTTTCAAATTAAGGTAATTATTGATTTTAATAAAATATGTATTGTGTTTATAGTGACCCGTGAAATAAATAGAAGAAAAAAGACTTGTGAGATGAAGAAAGACAAAAAAATAAAATTTTGTTGCGATTTTGACCCGTGAATTAAAAAAATCATTTGATGCGATATAAATGTATTTAGATACAAATTCAAAATTTAGAATGATGTACTTAATTGTAAAATTAACAATAATTCTATAAATTTAATTGTAGGGTTTAATATGTTTTTTGTCCCTACAAATATCTCATGTTTTAAAATTGGTCCCTCTAAATATTTTCTTCAAACATTGGTCCTCCAAAACTTTTCCGTTTCGAAATGTAGTCTTTCCCGTTAGTTTGAACTAACGGAGGCTGATGTGGCAAGCCATGTAGGATTTTTTTTGATGACGTGGAAATTCCTAGCTAATTCGTAGCTAATTTGTGGCTAATTCGTAGTTAATATTACATTTAAACTTAAAAATGGTAGTTAATTCCTAGCTAATTTGTAGCTAATTCGTGGCTAATTCGTAGCTAGAAATGGTAGTTAATTACTAGTTAATTCGTAGCTAATATCACATAAAATGAGTTCTTCACATATAAGAAAAATCAAACTAATTACTATTGTTTTCCCATTGGTTAGTTTCCATTTCAAAGTCTCACATCCAATTTGTAACAAAGCCAATGATCACTAATTCAAAAATTAAACACAAAATGTATCCAACGAACAAACAATAACAAATCCAAATATATATTAGAGACTAATCAAAGTATAAATACAAAACTTTATTACAAGTATAAATACAGAATACTATTGTGATAGTGTTCCCTTGAGCTTGAACTTAGCTCAAAATATCTTTTGCTGCAAGAGATGAATACAAGAGAAAATCCTATCTTAATTCCATCTTCTGCTAAAGGTTCGAGAGAAAGAAAGTCTGCCAATGGGGATATATCCTCAGAATTAAACACAATGCTCAGTTGTTTAGCTGCCAGATTAACAACAACACTAGAAAGCTGATTTGCAACTTGTGCAGCAGAAGCAATATTTGCATTATTGATTAAAGTTTGCAAAAGTTAAGACAACTAAAATATAAACCAAAAGTTGACTTGGAATTGAAGCAGTATAATCAGACAACAATAACCTATATGTTTTTTAACAGAAAGAGTCAAGATTATTTTTATACCTTCACTTTATCACTTTTTGGTTGACTGGCTCCTTTATCAATTGATTTCTTGATGGAATTTTGTACTCCGTTTAACAGCATAATTAACCATCCTTGGGAGAGTGGTACCGATTTTCCTCCATAGTCTTCAAGGATCTGAGACAGAATTTTTATGGACGAATTTTGTATAGTATCAGAAGAAAGTGTTCCAAAAACCCAGGGAATGAGAATTCCTGACCACTTTTGACTCTCTTAAAAAGATAAATGACGATCCCTGGTACAAAGTAGCTCTAATGCCTTTGCTACTGCTTCTTGAACCTGCTTATGCTTTATTGTCTTACCAATGTCTCTCATCGACTTAAGACCCTTCTCCATCACTGTTTTCTACACCCCATGACTCCTCTCAATTGATAAAAGAAAAGCAGAAAAAGCTACCCGAGCCAACGAAACATCTTCATGCTTACATGCATGAGATATAGAAGAAAGAAGATTGGAACTCCAATCAGAAACACATTCATTCAAAGGCATATCACGGTCTTCTAAAAGCAACCGAACCACTAAACTCGCAAGCCATTTTACAGACCTCTCAGGTGCCATTAGTTCATACAGGACAACATTTCCATCCTGATCTAGCTCATGAATACGAGATCTATTCAAATGTGATGTTGTTGCCCAATTTGCCAATGCCCATGTGGAAAAAGGAACATCAACATGTTCGTAGTGCACATCACGAATACTTTAACTTAACTTAAAGTTTCAAACAAGTCCTTTATCTTAAAAAATATTTACACATGTGAGGACTATCTTTTGATTTTAATCTATCTGTTACAAATTTGTGCACACATGATAATTGAATGATATACTGTAAATTAATATTATACCACTCAACACCACAATTAGAACCTCGATGACGAGAGCATGAAAACTTTATACATACAAGAAACATAGAAAATTCTCTCCAACACCACCAAGGAACCCAAATAGGGTAGCAGTAACATTATTTAGGCCCAACATATATACTCATGTCAAAACTTCTTGAGATGTATTCCTACTACCGCAATCAGAACACTATATGATGCCAATTTATCAATCACTCATTTTATCCAATATAACTGCTAATAGCAATAGCAAAAAATGCACTTGTTCCCAACTGCTAGTAGCTAGCGGATCAGCCGCTGTAATACTCTTATCTCTAACACCACCGCTTGACGAATCCAGCAATGTAACAACTAAAGTTTTCTCAATATTATCTTTATCACCATCATCCAAACGAAGTACAACCATAATAGATAGTAACTTCAAAAAGTTAAATTTGATTAAAAAGATAAAAAAACTGCAGTGCTAATTCGGTAGAAAAATAATATTTATAATAATGTCATACAGCAGAGCGAGCAATTTTAGTGATAGCTCGAATATCTTCTTTCCTCGTCCAAACACGAGGAGTTGAATCATAATCATCTTGTTATACGGATATGACTGAATTGAACATCAGATATGTCACTTCCATAAAAAGATTAAAAACAGTTGGTTTATGCGAGCAACACTTTTCCTTGCAAATATGCTCATCAATGACTCAACATTAAGCTTCCCCAAATCTGCCTCTGCAGTGCCTAATTGTGAAACACTTGGGTATTAGTTGGAAGAAAATGAGGAAAAAAGTATTAGCAAGAGGAATAAGTAAGTTAGCTAACATGGAATTTTCCTAAAACTTAACAACAGTCAAAACCGTATAAATAAGAAAACAGTGTCCACCAACAAGAAATCTTAAGTGATATGTGAGAGAAACAAAGCTTCGTGCATTCAACAGCTTCACAAATAGACAACATCAACCACAAGACGACATAATTGATTTCAAGTAAAAGTTGATTAAAAATAAGTTCAATAAGAAGAAGGTTCTCAAAGTAGAAATTATGAGAAGATAAAGGTTCTAAATTCTGATTTCTGAAAGTAGAAATTATAGCCAGAATCTAGTTCACAAAAATTGTCCAGCTAGTAAATTACTCCAGCATTGGAGATTTCATAACTGAGCTCCAGAGCAAAAATTTCATAATCTTTCTCAGTCACTGTCACACTGTTTTACCGATTAGGGTTAGAAGAGGAGTTGTTTAGAAGGGAGTTGACATTTGAACAAACTCTTTGGCTTTGGGGATTAGGGTTAGAAGAGGAAGAAGAGGCGTAAAAGGGGATGAAAGTGATGAAGTTGGTAGTGGGGATTAGGGTTAGAAGAAGATGAGAAGACAAGTGAGGCCACATAATTTTACACGTCTGAAAAAAATTCACATTTGGCATGCCACATCACATACCGTTACTTGCCACACCAGCCTCCGTTAGTTCAAACTAACGGGAGGGACTACATTTCGAAACGGAAAACTTTGGGAGGACCAATGTTTGAAGGAAATATTTAGAGGGACCAATTTAAAAAAATGGGATATTTGTAGGGACCAAAAACATATTAAACCCTTAATTGTATTAAATAATTATATAAAAAAAAGAATCGTGAGATGGAAAAAGAAAAAAAAAACTAATTTTAAAAATAAAGATTTTATCTCTCAAATTAAGATAGTGGTTGGTTAAAATAAAATAAATATTATGTTGATAGTGACACGTGAGATAAATATTTAGTGTTATTTTATTAAAATTGAAAAATAGATTATTAATATTTTTAGTGATAATAAATAAATAGGAAAAAATTAAAATGAAAGTATAAAGTATGAGAAAATAAATGTGAGGAAGATTTGAAATTTGAATGAAGAGAAAGAATGAATATATATATATATATATATATATATATATATATATATATATATATATATATATATATATATATATATATATATAATATTTAATTGTGATAGAAGCATTAGAACCAAAATATGCAAGCTTAGTATTTGTTACACTGTATGCATTCATGATTATTCAGGAAGGCACGTGAAACTATTTGCATTCATGAAACTCTTAGTAGACATAAATGTATTTCCGGCCAAGATTACTATAATGTTTGAGAGAAAATATGAGTGTGGCTTGACAAACAACATCTTAAATGCTTTCATTATATTTTACTTACCTTAGAAACCAACATCTCAAATGCATGAACTGAACTTTTTTACTGGTTTAATTATGTTATAGAAGTGCAACATCAATGCATGGTTAAGTTTTATAACACTTTAACATTAACACTTGAGTATTTTTTTTTTGCATAATTAGTTTTTGTCACAAGATAACTCTTTCTATGTATTCCAATTAGTGATGTCATAGTTAATTTTAATTAAAAATCGGTACCTAAATGATAAAACAAATGGACATTGGTTTTATTATCATGTCAAAGTAGTCACAAAAAGTTTGTTAGCCTAATCTAATTGAGTTTAGTTAGCTCTTTGTCTCTCAACGATTTGTATTTTATGATAAAAATTTAAAAAACAATGGTTAATACATGTAAGGCTATGATAAATTAAGAGGAATATTTTAGGGTCTAATGCATAGCATGATACATATAAATTAAGAATTGCAAGTAATGTTGGAAAAAATCATGTTTGTTCAGGATGTAATTATGAAGTGTAAGATGAAAATAGTAATATAATACTCATAGATACTACTTTGATCATATCATAGTTGGTTTTCATAGCTAGTTTAGGAGAAAAGTTTGATCAAAGTTGGATGAAGAACAACTCATTATCGTGCAACAAATGATTGTTTCAATAAACTACAACAGATTGAAGGACTATCATAAATGTTGAGTTGACTAGTTGTTTGATATTTTACCAAAAAGAAGGAGTAAGCCAACATGTCACCTTTTTGTTTGATGTTTGACATGTTATAAAAATGTGTTACAACATTGCACATTAACCAAGAAATATAGAAACCAGTAATTTCCAGAACTTTTTTATTGCAACATGACTTTACTTTACTCATGTTTATTCAATGCTTAAAGACTCCTTGTATAAATGTGCTTTGCCAAAACCTATTATTACTGTATCGAGTTCACTTTGTGCAGTTGAAAGTGTTGTGTCCTAGTATTTTGAACCTTGGGTAGGTGCTTCTGATTAACCGTCTTCAGGAGAAAGTAACTTCCAGTGCTCTTGGGGTGGCCTTCCCCAGTACAAGTCCTGAAGTGATTACCTCTGAATGACTGTGCTTTGAAGAAAACACCCAGATCAATTGTTCTTTGAGAGATTGGATCTCGAAGTAATTGCCCCTGTTTGGCTGAACTTTGAATACATGCCTCAGACTAATGGCTCTTTGAGAGATTTGAATCTCGAAGTGATTGCCCCAGCTTGGCTGAATTTTGAAGAGATTGCTCGACATGATTGCCCCGGATTAGTTGGCTCTTACCACGACTGTTGGGAAAGTCCCTACTCAATGGAGTATTTTTTGGAAAAGTGCATCTCAATAGATTGACCTTCAGAAGTTTCAGACTTCTCAACTTGGCAAGATTAAGCTTCTAGACTGAGATTCCATATGTAAACTTTTATGATGCCAAACAAATGCATGTAAGCAGAAAATGTTTATTTTAAGAATGAAAATTCTAATGCAACACACATGTTAATCTTGAAGTTTTACTGTAAAAAGATGTCGCCAACCTTTGTGAGTGAATCACTGGTTAAGATACGACATTGAATTTTGATGAATGAAAGCATGCACATGCAACACCAACAAAGATCTTTTAGCACAACTCATAGGAGTCAGGAACGCGATCTTGTGGTAGTACGCTCTCGAAATAACCCTGTTTCAGTTAGGACTTTTGAGGGTTGTATCATGGTCTGGTTCACGGTTATAGAAACAAAGGATATAGGCTCGAAATTTATTTGTGCCCACCCATCTTCGTGATGTTCTCCATTCCTATTTTCAGCTAGCTTTCACAAGCGTTCAACTCTCAAAAAGGGTTTTGTGATGGTTGAGGAACCAATTACACTAATGATGTAAGCACCAAACAGGTTGTTTTTGGGAGTCAGTCACCCCTTAGTCTTTCGTGTCTGTGCCACACGACTTTGTTCTTGTTTGAGGATCTTTCTTGTGTAATCCTTTTCGTTTTTCACTTTTGCATTCTTTTTCTTATCCCTAACTTTTGCCTGGACTAATTCTTGTGAATCTTTGATTGTGAAGTCCAGCGGGATGCCC
Source organism: Lathyrus aphaca (assembly GCA_963966055.1). Lineage (NCBI taxonomy): Eukaryota > Viridiplantae > Streptophyta > Magnoliopsida > Fabales > Fabaceae > Lathyrus > Lathyrus aphaca. The sequence goes on along the minus strand of OZ014523.1, from coordinate 115,736,863 downwards.
TAATTTTTGCCTAAGTCACTTGTTTTCAAGTTTCGACTTAGCGGGCTTTTTCATTCTTTTTTTCCTTCTTATTTTTTGAACAAACCGTGTGACACTGTTTGTCTTGATTGCTTTGAAAGGGTCGTGACTGTCTCACTTTTCAGTTGATGAGGGATAACCATTGTGGTTTCTGATCTCTGGACCTCTTGCTTGGGATAACCATTGTGGTTTCTGGTCATTGGACCTCTTGATTTGGTAAAACGAAAGGTAACGGATCCTCAGATGTACACTCCTTTTTAAAATTTGAACGCTCGGTCAAACTAACTGACGCCTACCCTGCCCCTGGGTTAAGTGCAAAGGTTTTTTCATGCAAAAATAAACTTCTACTTCAAGGCTCAAATGGGTTGGCGAGGGTCTATCTCCCTTATATCTCCGGTGTTTAGGATTTGAAACAATGCCTGTACATCGTCAACAGGGTCTTTCTCAAAAGCGAACAATTAGAGATTCATGCATTTTCATTTCGTCATCCTCCCTGATAGAGTTTAAGCTCAACAGTTGGTATTGCAATGCACATACACAAAATCATGAGTGAATACGAATGGATTACTTCAAGAAAAACATGTGCATTTTATTATGGTTATCATTCAAAAACAAATAAGTTTCATGCATGCATATAAATGTTTAAACAAACAATATAAACTATAAATGGAAATGCAATAAAGAAGCTGAACATTGCCGTCATTGAGGAGACTTGACTCCGTCTGGACTTATTGCTTATGAAGATGCCTTTGCAAATTGGGAGACCCATTTGATGAGGAGACTTCAATATGTGAGCAGACTTTCTAGCATGATGACCTTTGAGTCGATCAACTTCGGGACCTTGTCTTCACCTTTGCCTCTGAAAGACTTGCAACCTTCAATTAAAAGGTCGGGTGCCCCAGAACGGTAATCATACTTGGCATTGAAACCCCAAAGGAAGCTTTGTCGGAGATGATCCTGCTGCAATTAGCTCAACCACTCCGAATTTGCGTAAATGAGGAAACTTGTTGCACGTACGTCATCAGAATATGATCAAACTTCTTCTCAAGTTGTTATGGCCTTTACCCATATTCTCTACCCCTATGACACTTTGGAAAGCTCAGGTTGGATGTTGATAAATGACATCTGGAGGGAAGATGTTGATAAAGTTAATAGATAAGGTTGCTCGAAAAGATCTTGCACGATCTCCTGCCTACGTATCTCCATTGACCAATGGAGAATCAGAGCAGCGTAGTTCCCCTCAATAGGGATGAAAATAGCTTTGTTCAGAATTTCCATAACCAAGCTCATCTGAGTCTTCATCTGGTTGACTTCCTGTTTCAGCAGTTTCTGGTTTTGAAATAAAGCTTATACCTCTGCCCTGAATGGCCTCAGCTGGGTCTTCCTTCGATTACCTCCGCCCGGAGTTGCTTCAAATATATACCTTGATGAATGTGGTTTAAGTTGTCCATTCTAATGAGAAATTAAGTCAGGAAAAGAATCTGTCTCTGAACACCTGTCAAGAATGCAAGGATGTATGCAAATGCCATGTTCAATTATTTCTGAGGAATCTATTTGCTTTGATTCAAGTTTTGACACAAAAAAAGTTCAATGGCATGATTCAGATATGTGATCCTCGGAAATAACTGAACATGTGTGTTGGAATGTTATGATGTCATGTATGCAGCAGGCATGTGATCAATGGTCCGATGTTGGTGCCGGTGTTGAGCAATGAGTCAAGTGTCCGAATAGAACCATAATAGTAGCACCATCTCTGTATAGAACCCCATAACTGAGAACCCAATAACTGTAAAACTGGATCACATAATAGCATAATCACTGATGGTGTTGAAGCTGAACAACGAGCCAAGTATCTGTGGAGAGTCATAATAATAGTCACAATATCAAGGTCGCAATGGTAATCACAGTAACAATTTCTCTGAATAGAAATCCCGAATCTCAGAATCAGAGAACCATAGAACGCTGAATAATACTGGCAAAGTGGGTATGTTGAAGTCTAGGGTTCTTGCAAACCTGTAAACCCCTCCCAATATCACGGGTGTGCTACTCGAGTCAACATCACGGACTCTCAAAGCCGAATAGCAATAATACGTTCACCATTTCTGAGAAATGGCTCATGACTAAATCAGGGAATCGGTTTGGCATTATGTACTACTCAGGGAGGTCTCAGTTGAGTCCGGGAAAATAAGCATCCCTCATAAGTCTCCAGCTTCAAGCACTGAATCGATAAAAAATAGTACATTCATCCCGAAGGGTACAATACTACCGTCATACGAACAGTTTTGCTTTAACTGAATTCCTATGAGAGAACCAGGCCATCCTATGCGAGTTCCCAATGGACCCTCGGATGCGATTGGGTTTGCCAACAAATGTGGTCTGCCACTGTCATCACTGGAGAGGGGTGTTCCCATTAAGGTCCTCGAAGATCGGTCACCAGATGCACATAACTATCAAGGTCGTACCCTGAAGTGAGGTAATCCCCACACAGGATAGTTCCAAGACGGTCGCAATCTGGGTGTGGAACACATCGCCACCCATCATGGTGAGATACCATGGGAGTACAATGTCTGTCCACGCTAATCCTATGGTGCACTCAAGCTGGGTATTTGGCTTATCTCACAGTAACTCCCAACCCACAGAAAAAATGAAAACCAGCACAGCCAGACAGTCCAGTATAATATGATGCATGGAAAATAAAATACTGAAAGCGGTAAATAAAGTAAAGCTGTAAAGTAAAATTGTAAATAAAACAGTAAAGCTAAACTAAAGCACTCAGCAACAAACAAACACCCAAAGAAGCGAAACCAAACAGGCGCTAGGATTGACTCTACAAGGGAAACCGGAAGAATCAAGTTAATCCCCAGCAGAGTCGCCAGCTGTCGCTCCCGGGATTTTCATCCTAGTACAAACGCGAAAGTGGCGCGGAAAGGGTAGAGTCGCCAACCAGACATTTTTATCCCGAAAGAATGGGAAAGGTAATGTTGCACAAACCTGAGGGAGAAGGAAAGGACAAGGCCTTGCGAACCAAAGATCTGAGTTCGGGAGTCGGTTACGAACTGGGAAGGTATTAGCACCCCAATCCGTCCGTCGTACCCGACGGGATCCACGCTTGCTTGTTTGTTTCAAAGGGTGAGAAATAAAGATACTGCTGAACAAAACTGCTAACTGGAATGGAATAAGAGATGAGAAAAAGAATAAGAGAAGAAAATGAAAAAAAAGGGGGAAATGTAGGGAAAATAAAGAATGTGCTCGAACGGGCCCTACCCCGCTGCCTACGTACCTCATCGGGATAATGAGGATCAGAGTCGACGTAGTTCGCCTAACTAAGGTGGGAACTATTTGTTTGTGTTTTTTATGCTGGAACTGCGTATGTCTATGCTCAGGTGTTGCAGGCTCGTCTGGTACGAGTGCGTTTACCGTCTTGCATGAGAGACAAGTCGTCGCGAGTTCGCGTTGTGAGTGAATGAGATGAGAAAAGAAGTTACCGCAGGATAGTTGCTTATTATTTGTTTTTGTCTTTTATGAGAAATGTTTTGAACTTGTTTGTGAACATTCTTATACTAAGACCTATCCATCACGGTGAGTATTTATACCTCGCCCCGAAACAGGACGCGTATAAACACTCTGCAACAAAGTCTCGTGTCGTACAAGAAAGTTCGATTTTCATTAAGTGTTTTATTGCTTTTCTTTATAAGATGAGAAAGAATGACTCAAGTTGAAAAAAGGACAAACTAAGGGGACTAAGACACAACCCTAATTTTATTTGTTTATTTACAAGAGAGGTCCTATGGTTAATGAGGTATTCTAATCCTAAGGAAGAAAAGGAAAAGAAGAAAAGAGAGCTTAGAAACTAACTTACTTCCTAAGGAAGTTAAATTGTCTCTAAAGAAAGGGAAAACCTAAAAGCAAAGCACAAGGTGCTAAGGCAAACAAAATTAAAATGCATAAGAGATGGGAATGAAGTAATGCTTACCTCAATCTTCCCCCCTATAAAACAAAAGTTAGCATGACAATGCATATTGGAAGTAAAATCAAAGCATGAAAGCGATTAAGTACCATAAACGTCCTAGAATGGAACTAGGGTTCAAAATAAGACCTAAGTCTAAAGGTGAAGGTACCTAAAGGTTACATGACTTCTAAAGTCAGTAGCTACATACTATAGGTCCCTAAGTATGTTAGGATACCTCACAAGATCAAACTATGTCAAACTATGTACAAAAAGTTCACATAAATTCACCTAAATGCAAAGTAAGGCCCATGGATGAAGTATGAATGCATATGGCTTACAAGCATGAATTAATACATGAAATGAACATCAAAGTCATTAGTGAATGCTTATGAAGATGGATGAGTGAATATACAATCATGGATTCAATGGATTAGGCATATGGAGCAATGAGAAGAAGATATGAGAAGAAACGAACAAAAATCGCATAAGATCGCACATGATGAAAGTTAAGCAAGAATGGCATGTGAATATGCATGAAATGATTATGGGTCATTAGAATACAAGGTATGAGATGCAATTAGAATTCATGAATAGGAATTAATGATTTCCACATAATTCAAGTTATTATTTAGAGGAGAAGAGAAACTAGTTTAGGTTAAAGTTAATTCACATGAGTATGCACTTTAAAGCACCAAAACAAACCAAATGAGTATGGTTCAAAAAGTGAACTATGACTGGAATTAAAGACATAAAAATGACATATAATCAACTCCTAAAAGCTACCAAAAATCCCCTCAAGAAAATGGCATGAATGCCTTCTTAACACTTAGGTTATGCGACACATAAACACATGAATCAACCTAGGATCTAGGTGACATGGAAAAATAGCAAAAAGCCTTTAAAAATTATGAAATTAAATCCATGGAATGATATAGTCATTATCTTACATAGTCCAAAAGGATTATACAAAATTATGCACCAAAGTGCCAAAACAATTCCTTGACTAGCAAGGTAACAAAACATGATCACCAAAAACAACTCCACAAAGTGGATCAAAAAGGGCATCTAAAATTATGAAAAAAAAATGCCTAAGGGGCATCAAAATGTCACAAATTACAGTGATTAATCACACACAAAAAATAGGTTTCACACCTATGGGGAAAAAACGATTTCGGTCCTTTATGCCAAAATATTCCTTTTTGGGACAACTTATGATCTAAAACTCAAATTAATTATTAAAGCCACCCAAATCTGGAAACAAAAAATATGACAAATTAATTAAGAGGATGAGGATCACTCATGAATTTTTCCAGAATTTTATCTCACTTAAAACTATTTTTAATAATTGCGACGAAACGGGCAAAAAAAGTGGATTTTAAGGGGAAGTGAAAGGAAGCGATCCTAATGGTTCGTAACCTAATCCCTAAGTTCCGAAATCGATACATATCATCAAAAATCACAAATAAATCCAATGCCTCAGGTGGGAGGGCTCAATATGCACCTTAAGTTATATGATCCTAAGTCGCATACAACTATAATGATGCTTAAAAGTGGAGAATCGAGATTACTTACTTGATCGAAGTGCCGATTTTTCACATAAAAGAAATCCGAAAAAAACCCAAGCAAGGTCTTGTAATCCCCTATGAGAAAAATAAATGCTCATCTTCCATATTAGCTTTGTGAAGCTTTGCCATAATTGAAATCGACTCTAATCGATCAAAAAGGCCCATGAACCATTTAATCCAAAATTAATCCAAAAACAATTAATTAAAATTATCAACAAAAATCTCAATTACAATTATTAAACCACTAAACAATGGATTAATCATCAAAAATTAAGTAACAAAGAAATTAGTTAATAATTCTAGCAAAAAAATAAAGAAAAAGAAAGGGAGTGTATATTGAGTGGAATGGTGTTAATAGGAATTGCAGGGCCTGAAGCCCAAATCTGATTCAAGGCAGGTGGGGGTGTCGAAGCAACTTCAAGGGAGTGTGCCTATCAAATTAAACGGGCTTAAAGCCCAATTTCATAAGAATACCGCAGGAGGGGGTGAAGATAGGAATTAGGATTTGCGAATAGTAACTTCCATGGACCTTGAACCAAGCCTGACCCAATTAAACTCTTAACCTAAAATCACTACATAAAAATATTTTGAGAAAATGAATTTCATCCTCCTCATCCTGGTAGCACCGCCGTTCAGCCTTTCTTCTTCTTCGGGAAAAAAACCAACCTCGCCGAGAACACCTCAGGTTCTGCCGCAACATGTTTTTCTTCGTTTCACTTCAAGAAACACGCCGTCAACAACCTTTCATCGTTCTCATCTCTGATCTCTTCCATGGTGGTTCCTTGTTGTGACCGCCTTCTATCTCCCATTATCGTCGGCCAAGACTGCCTCGCCACACCATGTCGGTGATCGGATAACCCTCACCTTGAACCTCTCCTTCTTCTTCATCTCGATGTTGCCGTCGGCCGAGGAAAGCACATCTCATCGCGGAGACCGCTCACCCCATCTCCACCAATTGTACAACATAGTTCGCTCTGCATCACCATCGTCTCTACTTTTCTACGAAGACGGCTGCGACTACGTTCCACCAGCGACGAAGGCTTTACCAGACACATGACCTCCTCTGAAAGTCACTTCTATGAAAGGAACAATAACCTAGGCGTAAGATCTGAAGCATGCCTCTCGGAATGGATTCGGTGAATTTTCAGATCAGCGTCGACGTGGAGATCGAAGGTAAAGTTGATTTCGATTCTCCTTCTTTTCTGCAATTTGAACTCTTGTTGCTGACATTGTATGTTCGACTCGTATTATTTGACGAGTTTCTGCAATGTTCACGTGGTTGCTTGTTGCAATTCCTGTAGGTTGCTGCTGATGGTAAAGGTGAAGGTTGTTGGTGAAAATCGACGAAGGGTTTCTTCTATGTTGCTGTTAACGGTTTCTTAAGGAACCGAAATCAAAGAGGATTTGTGTGGTTGCTTTGAGTTGAAGACGGTTCGTTGGAGATTGATGACGATGGGTTTGTTCGACTGAAGATTGATGAAGGTTTGATAGTTGCGAAAAGAGGATTTAGGTTGAGATTGAAGATGAATATCTTGTGTGAAAGATTGTAGAAGATGCTTGAAGAATGCTGCGATGTTGATGTCGATGGAGGCGAATTGAAAGCTCCAAGTAAAAGAAACGCTCTGAATCTTTCCCTTTTTATTGTTCTTCATAACCCTTTTTCTTGGCTTCTTTCTGCCATGCTCTGAATCTTGTTATTGTTATGTGGTTTCTCTGCAGTTTGTGGTGTTATGAAGTCGCCACTGATTCCAAAATTGATGTTGGACCGTTGTTGTTGTTGCTGATTTTGCAGAGATTGAAGTTTGTTGAAATGAAGGTGGTGGTGATTCTTGGTTCAGGAGCTTCTGGATAGATTATGGCGATCATTGATGAGTTGAGAAGAATGGAGGTGATTAGTGATAATGTTGTGAAGAAGATTATGAGGGTGAAGTGAAGTTTGAGATTGATGGAGTTTCTGCAATATATTGATGAAGCTGGTGAATGGTGGTGATAATTGAGGGTAATTGGTGAAAAGATAAGTTTCTGAGTTTTCTCTCAATTCTTGTTGAATTGCAGCAATAGAATAATTGATGAATCCCTCTCCACTGGTTTTATGATTTTGCAGGCTCTTTCTTTAGGTGATTTTTGGAAGATGGTTGAAGGTGAAAAAAGATGTGGAAGGTGAATCATGAAGAAGCAGATTGGAAGAAAAAACTGATGAGAGTTTTTTCCTTAATGAAAAACGAGATTAGAGAGACTGAAGAGAGCCTTTTTTTTGCTGCCCTTTCTGCTTTTTGTTATCAGTTTATAACTGAATTTCCTTCCTTTGTAACTGTTATCAGTTAGAGCCCAACTGATTTTATGTTATATTTTGTAACATAATTTTTCTCCTTTTTGTGTAACTGAACTTTGATGGAATTTCTTTTTTCCTCATCATCTTTGGTGCAATTTATTATAGTTTGTAACTATAACTTTCCGATAATTCCTTTTCCCTTTTTGCCCTTACATGAACATTTGGTTATGTCAATTTATGTGATTTTTCTTTTGACTGAATTTGAAATATGGAAAGAAAAAAAATCAGTTACAATTTGGGCTGAACTTGAAATAAGAAAACAAAACCTATGGACATAGTTCTTGACCAAAAAAGTAGAAAGAAATTAATGATGGTAAAGAGGATGAATATTTTTAAATGGACTTAATGGATTGGGCCTAGAATTATGGTTATTGGTTTAGAGAAAAAGCAAAGAAAGAAATGGATATGGTGTTATGGTTATTGGTTTTTGAGATTGGACAACAAAATGAGGCCAAGAGAAGGATTTTAATTGGGCCCGAAGTATGGTTAAAAAGGATGATGGAAATATAATCAATAGGTTCGGAAACAAGAACAAGTATATGGACTATGAACATCCGTGGATACAAATTTTGGTTATCAACATTGGTAGGCACGACATCATCATTTTGACCGGATACAATTTTCAATAAGCTCGTCTCTTCGAATTCCACTCAATACATCCGACTCAACTTAATCAACTCAAAGACTCAATCCGTATCAAACTCGTATCCTCAACGAATCCCCACACTCAAACTTCAATAAAAAAAAACTTCGACCTTATTAACCTGTATCACCAACAACGAAACACAGTGACCTAATCACCATACAAGCTCATAACTTGATCTCTCACACCGCGAACCAATGTCCCTTTGCCATGAACCCTAATCAGCTATGCACACATCACGATCTTCACTGAATTATGTCTCAAGTAAAGATGGAATTCCTCGAACGACATGACCACCTACGAAAATATTCCGCCAATGAACTTTATCGAGTATTACTTAATTAGAGAAATAAACCCTAATCCAGAACTGAGAGTACAAACAGATGTTATTAGCCACATAACCCGACACCTTGAATTTATCTTATGACTGTAGATAGGGCGTGAAGTTCTAATTCCAACTCCAGTAGAGTAGTAACCTCAAACCAAGGGAATAACTTGATTCTTCAGAGTGCATCTATCCCATGCCTTAAAAGCCAGTGAAATGCATGACCGTGAACGCTAATGACCTAATGAAAAATGCGGATGAATGCGAAACGATAGACCAATTAAGGTAAAAAGAATGAGGGCAAATTTTGAGGTATTACACAATTCAAAACCAAATGTAATAGAACAAAGATCAACATACTGGAATGATCAAGAATGACATTAACTAAGACTATAACATCACAGGTTACAATCATTCAGAACCAACATATGCACTCATTCAGAACCAACTTACGCAATGATAAAGAATAATACATTAAAATATGAATAAATATGAGGTTGTTATGTAGTCATTTCAAATTTCAAACATACATCTGGCTGAAACATTAAAATTCAACAAAATATTACTCCTTATTAAAGTGCATCAACTCAAAGTGAATTAAATTTAAACATACATTAGAGAATGCATTTAAACATTATAATCTACTATAATTTAAACAAAATATTAAAGTGCATAAAAATTTATCAAAGCCTTGAATCACTACTACTTCTTGATGTGCTTGACCTTGGTTGAAGAAATCATAGGTGTAAGGATTTCATTTGCAATGTTTCATCTAGAGAAATTGGGACTGCAACCCTCTTAGCAGTGGTGTTGTTAGAGAAAGTCGACGAATTGCAATCACCTTTTGCATCAGCTTGTAGGAGGATAGTAACAGATTGATCATGTGTTTGGCTTGCATACAAATGACAATAGGTTCCTTATGAAACAAAAAAAATAAGGAAGATGGATTATTAAGCTTTTCATAAGACAACAAATCATCCAAAAAATATTTTTGTTTAACATAGATTTGAAAGTATCAAAACAACAAATGATATACTCTAAACTAAACATAAAAACATAAAAATAACATGAACAATGAAAAACAGGAACATGAAAAGAACAACTCAAAAATACAACATTTTCATGGACACATCGAGATTTGGAACATGAACATGAAACTAACAAAAAAAATCGTAACAACCAAGAACATGAACATGAAAACAATAAAATGTTTATGAACTGATCTAGGATGTAAAGAAGACGAACACCAAAAAGGCAACAACAACTCAAAAACCATTGCGATAAACTATAAACATGATTCTTAACTGATTCAGGAGGCAACGATTTGGCCCGATATGAATTAGACGTAGGGAAAAGAAGAATACGGGAGAAATGCGAAAGAAGACGAAGCTACATATGCATAAAAAAATAGAAGAAATGCGAAAGAAGACGAAGCTATATATGCATACAAAAACAGAAGAAATGCGAAAGAAGACAAAGACACATATGCATAAAAAAATAGAAGAACTACAAAAAAAAACATACCTTTAAGAAGAGCGGTTTGCGACGGAGAGAGAAGCAGATGTATGAGAAGAAGAGCAAAGTATGAGGCAACTATAACAATGTAGGTGTTATGAGTATTGTGTGTGAAATGGTTAAGCAAAAGGGGGAAATTGTTTGTGTGTTAGCCAATAGAATAATGCCAAATGGCAACAACGTATGGATTGAATGCTAAATAAATTTGGTGATTTGTTATTTACTATAATGTCCAAATTGTAGTGTTAGTTATAAATGTTCAAAGGGTAGAATAGTCTACTCATGCAATCAAATTTTGTAATGTAGATAATAGATAAGGTTTGTTTTGGTGTGAGCAGAATATGAAGGTATTTGTTCTACAGAGAGATAAAGAGGCGTGTTATAGCGTTTAGGTGTATGAAATTGTGTGTTTCCGTTAGAGTTGAGTAATCTCCCCTATGAGCAAGAAGAATCGGTTCTTATATAGAGGAAGTATCAGGGTGAAATAGGAGGAATCAATAGGAATTTGTGAGAAGTTTGTTGTCGTTTTGCTGGATTACCTGTGTTTTGCTAGCTGTGTTTTAATCTCTACGGGATCTACGATTATGCTAGGCGAAAAAACATGTTGCCATTGTGTTCGGAGAAAATTTGGAGATGACATGTGCGTGTAGAGTGGAAAGTCGTGGATTTATTGTTGTGTGAATTTGGTATTGTGGGCCAGTATGAAGAAATTGGTTGTGTGAGCATCAATATCATGATATTTTCGGTTAAATTTTTTTTAATGATAGTGTTATGCATTTTTTTATGTTTTGTTAATGAAATAAATTATTTAAAAAAAAAAGAAAAATTAAAATAAGTGACAATTATAATAATAATAATTAGAATAAGAATAATAATAGAAAAAAATAGAAATAATAGTAAGGTAATAACAAAGGGACTTAATGATGATTTTTTTAAATAAAAATGCATGGTTAGATAAGATTCAAAATAGAGGTAGGACAAATTTGGGGTCTGAAAATAGGCCACCAGCCTCTCCCTACCCTCGACAATCTTTTTGTAATATAACGAGTCCTTGGCCGTCTGAGTGCAAAGCTAAATTACGTAGAATTGGTACTTGAAGTCACGAATAGAGTCCAAATAGGCCTTGAAGAGCCTACTCGGCTACTTGAACGACACCCAACTATGTCAAACCTCTTGAGACTTCCTCTGAAGATGAAAGACCCTAGAGAACAAGCTCACGGTTGCACCTATCTCCAGGTAACGACTCACCAGCTCGAAGACCCTGATGAACGTCAGGGCATTAGGGTGCAGTTGAGAGGGTGCGAGCTCGAGATGTGTGAAGATGGCCTCTTGAAAATATGTGAAGGGAAAAAGGTACCCGACTTCACAAAATGCGAATTTATACATGGGGAACCGAAAAGCTGGATAAAGAGATCATATCTCTGACAAGGTTTCAGAGACAATGCCCTCCAGTTCACGGGATCCCCCTTCTTCCTCCTCTCGATCGGCGGACACCTAATAAGGGTTAGTTCTCGTGTCTCCCCATGCCGATATTTTAGAAATATATCACTACAATAGGCAATTGACATTTATCAATAGAATAGAAAACCTAAGATTGGATAAAATAAAAAGATGATACCTAAGAATGTATTCATAATGTCATTTCCAAAAAACTACTACACCAACAACATTGTATGGAAAAACATGATCCTCTATGAGGACAAATTCTAGTACCCAACACCAACAAGCAAAAACCACAACAACAATTTTCACAACTATGAGTGGAAACCACCAATAATGGTAAAACAAAAACTACCATTAATGACCAAATATATAAAAAGCCAAAAATTGTAAGAACTGTAAGTTTAAAAATGTACATATTTAGTTAACAACTAGAAATAAAAAATGAGATAGTGAAATGTGTCTTGTTATGCTAGATTTGTATTTTTTATACGGTGGAAAGGGGGTGACCTACAAAGTTACCACTCCGACGCCCAACTGAGTGGACAAATAAGAAATATTGTGTGAGTAAAAATATATTTGAATACCTGAAATGGCTTGTTTTACCCTTATATACTAGTAATGGTTATTGAAACAGCTCGTGTGTGATATAACATGTTGTGCAGACAACAATCAGTTTTAATCGATGGTAATTGATATGTAGGAGGACAAAATTGCATGCTTCTCGCTATAACGAATGTTTACCTGTTCCATGCGTCTTTCTTATCGAGGTTAGGTCTTGGGTCTTTCTCTATGGACCTTGCAAATAACCCAAAATAATACCATGTAACCTCTCAAAGGAAGTGATTGTAATGAGCTAGATGAAACATAGCTCATTTGATCAGCAATTGTTAATCTTTTAGAAAGCAACAAACACCTGAGAAAACAAAGAAGAAATGAAAAATAGGAGAAAACTAAATATAGAAGATTTCTAAGAAATGAAGAAAGAACTCCCACAAAAATGGAAATGACCAACTTATATATTAAATTAATGAACTATCAAGAATGAAAATACACATAATTATCCAATGGTTCACAATCACCTCATAACATTACACAACAAACCTATGGGGTACAACACACTTGATGGAATCTAAAACGCCAAACATGTAACAAAGGGAAACCAAATTTTTGAAACCCCCAAGTTTACGTCTTTTGTCATAAATACGTTTGAGTTGATAAGCCCTCATCATGAACAAGATGTAAGTATAACACACAAATAATGAAAATATCATATAGGAATCCTCCCCAAATCGTATAAAATTCAAATAGACTTCATCTTACCTCGACCTCTACAGAAGTCATCCTCAAATTATCCATAACACAAAGACTCTTCGTATCACCTCAGCCTCTACAAAAGTCCTCATCGTAGTATCTAGAACTCACAAACTCTTTGTTCAATCTCAGACTATAAAGAAATCCTTCTCAAACTATCTATAACCTAAAGAACATTTTTCTCATATCGACCTATATAAGATCTCTATTCAGATACCCTTACCTATTATGAACTCAATCACTAGATATGTTTTCTTGGTAAAGGCTTTCACCCCATGTAGAGTTCCCCACTTGAGATCAAACCTCAAATAAACTCTCTGTCACCCACATCAAATCTCCATTATTCTTCCCTTAAGACTGACGACCCCAGGGAAAATTATTTTAAACAAAGACAAGTCCACTCCATGACCCAAGCAAGTCTACAGACCAATCCTTAACGATTAGTATGAGGCTTGGGTAGAGAGAACACCTCCAACAATGTCGAAAGTGTTAGAGGCCATAAATGCTTATAAGGTGCCTCATAACTCCGATCTCCCCGACACAACAATAAAAACATCTAAATGAGAGTTTAAGGGTCATAACTTACATTACAATACCTCTCACTTGACCTCATTTACTAACTTGATGTAAGAGCATTTACAAGTACCTCCATTAATTCTAATTAAGAAAATTCATTAGCTCACACATTTTCCTTTAGAGCCATTCACCTAAATTTTGCTTGGTTTTCTCGCTCGGATTACCATGGTATAAGAGAATTTAAAATTAATCTTTTTTACGTTATTTTGATGTATCTTGATAACATACAAAATTATATATATGGTTTACATGATAATAATTTTATTAGTTTAAAATTATTCTCATAAATTATTTACTTACATGATAATATATATATATATATATATTTCAACTATCATAAATTTTGTTATTAATAGAAAAAAAGTCGTATTTATAATTTTTGACTTATTGAGTTATTCGAGACTTTTTGGGTAGAAAAAAAAACAAAAAATCGTACAAATTTCAGAAGATATTTATGTAAGTAACAAAGAAGGAAAGTAAGATTCTTTATTAGCTAGCTATATTTGGGAAGAAATCCCCCTTTCCTTTCTTGCAAATTCAGCCACACCATTCTAATCAGGTTTTCTCTTTCTTTCCATTTTCTTTCCTTTTATTTCTATTTTTCTATCTTCTTCTCGTTTCCTTCGTCTTTTCTTTCTATTATTAGCAACAACATCTTTATTTATTCATTCATTTCTCATCAAAATCAAATTCATTTTTGTTTATATTTTCTCTCGTACTAGATTTCATATACTATATCCAGATCTGAAACTAGGGTTTTGGTCACATTTAGGTTGAATATTTTACATCATATATAAATCTAATTTTCTTAATAAAAAATACTACATGGTTAATTTATATGTATCATTATATTTATTATTATTATTAGAGGTGAAATAATGGAAAAAGAGTTTGATTATTTAGTAGAGAGAATAATCAATGGCTAGGCAGAAGATAAAGATAAAGAAAATAGACAATGCAACAGCAAGACAAGTGACATTTTCGAAGAGAAGAAGAGGAATCTTCAAGAAGGCTGAAGAGTTATCTGTGTTGTGTGATGCTGAAGTTGGTCTTATTATTTTTTCAACAACTGGGAAACTCTATGAGCATTGTAGTTCAAGGTACGTACAGTAATATTAATTGCTATTTTGTACTTTTTCGCCTGAAAAAATAAAATAAACAATAAAATAATAATAATAATAATAATAACAATAATAATAATAATAATAATAATAATTATTATTATTATAATAGTTTATAGATTATTGAAACTTTTTCATTGATGGTAATGTAAGGGTAGTACTGATATGACTAGCGGCAAAATAGAGCTTAGCTAGGAAGGTACACAGTATAGAAAAGAAATAGAATATCAAAGCATTTAGGTATGTATATTTTCAAGAAAAATCTAGTTTGATATGATTACGGGCATGTTTTATTTAGCTTTAATTATTTTTTTTCTATTTTGAAAATAAATTACTAGTTTAAAATATCATAATTTTTTTTATATTCGTTTTATATAAATTCAAAAACTAATTTTGACGTTCTATGACAGAAACATATATTATTGAATTTTTTATTTAAAAATAATAAAAAAAATTGAAATAATTTTAAAATTAAATAATTTTTTTAAAATTTTAATATCCAAAAATAATTTCAATAAAATTATGAAATATCTAAAATAATATTTTAATATTAATTATTCAAACTGAATTTTTATTTAAAGTTTTGATCAAATATATTTTTATAATTTTTTTTTTACATAAATTATATTACATTATGAGAATAATTTTAAAAAAAATTCAAAAACAAATGATACTAACTTAAAAAAAAAGTCTTTTCATCCCTTTTCATTTATCCCAGGCTTATAAATTCTTGAAATCTAGTCTTCCAAAAAAAAATTGTTGTAGTTTATTGAAATTTTTTATTACTTGATATGATTACTTTGTCTTAATTTATTTTTTTTTAAATTTAAAACTATTAAAAATGTTAACTACAATTCGTAATCAAAAAATTTCATTTTTCTCTTTATAAGATAAATATCACATCAACCAAATCTTTCAAACTAAACATTTTAGTTCTAACTATGAAAATTATGTATTAATAAAACATTAGTCTGGAGCATTAGTCATATACGAAGGACGAGGATATACTTATAATCTTGGTTGTAGTTTAAAATATATCACTAGTAACATTTTAATTTTAATTCATTCAAATAATAATAAAGAATTATATATTTTATTTTTAAATTATTGATTTATAAATTTCAACAATTTATTTATATTAATATATGAATATAATTAAATATTACTATCAGCGATTAAACTCTATGAAAATCGATTGCACATATTTTCTACAATCTAACAATTGAAGAAAAGATTGTTACATTCACCTTTTTTTTTACCACAAAAACTACAACATGAAGTCAGGTTTATCAACTAGGTTTGGTTAAGGAGGTGAAGTTTGTCGAGTTGTGGCGCCTTCTGAAAAGGAACACGCTTCTGGTAAAGTGAGTGAGATAGAAGGTGTGGAAAAATTTGAATCAGAAGAGTGGTCTTCTGAAGGATTAGGTTGAGGGTTTGTGGGATTTGATTACGAAGTTGGTGGTGGTGTTGGTTCAGATGGAACTGGAGTAGTAGTGA
Source organism: Lathyrus aphaca (assembly GCA_963966055.1). Taxonomy (NCBI): domain Eukaryota; kingdom Viridiplantae; phylum Streptophyta; class Magnoliopsida; order Fabales; family Fabaceae; genus Lathyrus; species Lathyrus aphaca. The sequence goes on along the minus strand of OZ014523.1, from coordinate 115,720,568 downwards.
TGGTGGTTGATTCAGTTACAGTTTGGATTGGTTTATAGAAACAATGGGTATTGGAGTGGTGATAGTTATAGATGGTTTTTGAGATGGGTGTTGTTATGGTTCCAAAAGGAATGTGAGAGGTTGTTTGAGTTGGGATGGAAAATGGTTGAGAAGTGGATGAATTAGCGATCGCTGAATGAAATGGAGTTTTAGTCAGAGGGGACTTACCATTAGGCTTAGCCTGAGGAGTAGCAGCTTCAGAAGGTCTGGGGTTCCTAGAACTGACAGCTTTTACAGATCCTATAGTGTCCTTTAGAATGTTCCTCAAAATGTCAGAAGTTATGACAATTTTGGTTGGGGGCTAAAGAGCTCTGGAAGGTCCTTCATTAGTAGACTTGGACTTCCTCTTTCTCAAATAGTAAAGATCTGGGTAGGTTTTAGGAAATTCCTTACAGGAGTAAGCCACTTGCGTTGCACCTTTTTCAAGACAATCAACTACGTACATTTGTAGAACTTCCTTAGAATCTTCTTGAGTATATATGGGGAAGTCATCAACTGAAATTCTTCTAGCACCAACAGTTGGCTTGTCCCGAAGCTCTAAAGGATCCACTTCAGTTGTGATCAGGGATGCGTTTTTCATATTCCTTCTGTTGAAGGGCTTTCCAATCTCAAATTTAAATTATTTGGTAAAGCCTACATCCATCAGCTCTTGAACCAACTTGCTCTCAAAGAGGGTATCAAAAATAATCCTTCTTAGAGGTATCTACTTTCTGGGTTTAGAGGATTCATTTCAAGTTTTCTTAACCATCTCCCTCAGATACTTGAAGAGAATGGAGGGCAAATTCATCTTATCTCCAGTTGAAATGTAGTACAATATGTACTTATGGCCTGTGTTGATGTAATCAGGTAAGTTTGATGAAGGTTTGTGATAGATGCATCCCATAATTATCTTGAACCAAACCTTAAGATGATGATGATGCAATTTCTTGACAATGGAGGAGGGCTTTCCATCTAGAAAGAGTACTTTAGCAATTCTTACATTTTCTTCTTTTTAGCCAGCATCTCAAAGCAACGTTTCCCAGAGCCATCATGATTGAGAATTTTTAGCAATGGACTTCTCATAAATTGTGATCTTGTGCCCTAACATTGTAGACATTACTTAAAGATTCGTGGCTGAAGCAAATATTCATAATTGCTTCGCTAACTCAGTGTAGACTGGTCCTTTGAGACGATCAAAAAAATTATCCCATCCTTGATAATTAACTTTTTAATTAAATCATATCCATTGACCTTTAGATTCTCAAAATACAACATTATCTCGTAGAGAATTTCTAACTTATCTATAGGGGTGTAAAAAGTTAGCTCATGGATTACTTATTTCAACTATTCTGGATGATGTGAAGTTTTTTGGGCAAAATTTTGTTGATGTTAAGCTTGTTGTTGTTTAGAAGCCACTGTTGATGATGAAGAACAATTTAGGGTTTAAGAGAACTTTTAAGGTTTGAAAGAGAGAAAGTGTGGGAATTGAGAGTAGCGAAAGCGTGGGAATATGTGAAGTGGGTTTACATACGAGATTTTGAAACCATGAATAAAATCTTGAATAATGCACAAAAATATGACAAGGTGTAAAGCGTGAAAATTTTACCTAATCTCAAGATATTTATTCACCCAATGTGTCACTTAGCCGTTTCAGAAACAATTCAGTTTTCTAAGGAATGTCTTTTAAAACTGTTCCACTTACCAAGACTAATTGACAACTAATTAATGCACAAAATTTTCAGTATCCAGAAGATAAAATGTTTAACCAAACAAATTCTGACTGGATACTTCTGAACTAATGAAACCTTCTCACTTCAGAAGACTCAAACATTCAGAGTCAAAATATCTAAGAATCTCATTAAACCATTAAGAGAAAATAAACATTCTAAGATAATCATCTTTTTCGTTCTAGACATAAACATTCTAAAATATCTAAGAATCTCAAAGAATGATGTCTGGGGAGACTTCATATTATTAAGGATTATGGTAAAATGTGTTTAACGAGTTTTCTTATAGTAAAATCTCATTATTTAATGTCTTGGTTAAATAGAAAATCGAAGGATTAAAATATTTTGTTTATACTTGTAAACAAATAAAACCATAAACTGAGATAGCTGGGAATCGAAGCTTGGACTGAGTTATTTTTTCACACCGGTTTTATGAAAAACCGAGGGAATTTATGTTTTTTTTAAATAATAAAAAATAGCGCTCTTTGGCTTTATACCTCAGTTTTCTATTGTTCGAGGTGAAAGCTTCGTCATGAATAACATTATTGGTTGTAGTGGTGTCTTTAGTGTTTAACATAAAACAATCGCAACCAAAAGGATGAAAATATGAAATGTTGGGTTTCCTGTTCTTCCACAATTCCTAAGGATTCTTACCCATAATGGGTCTTATAGAGATCCTTTTCTGATAACACGATGTGTTGACTGCCTCTACCTAGAAATTCTAAGCCACATTAGTCGCATTGATCTTGGTCATTTCCATCTCTTGCAAGGTCATATTCTTTCTCTCCACATGTCCATTCTTTTGTGGAGTTCTAGGACATGAGAAATCATGGAAAATGCCACTCTCTTCAAAGAGTTTCTCAAAATCTTTGCTTTCAAATTCTCCACTATGATCACTTCAGACTTTAAAAATTATAAAGTCTTTCTCGTTTTGCACTTGAGAACAAAAGGTAGCAAGGAAAAAATATGACTTATCCTTGTGTCTTAGAAACTTAACCCATGTCCATTTATTGTAGTCATCTACAATGACTTGTCCATACTTTTTACTATTGACAAAAGCAATTTTTACTGGTCCAAAAAGGTCAATGTGCAGAAGTTCCAATGGTTTGGAGGTGGAAACAACATTCTTAGCTTTGAAAGAATATTTTGAAAACTTACCTTTATGACATGCTTCACAAAGAGCATATGAAGAAAAATTCAGATGAGCAAGGCCTCTGACTAAATCAAGCTTGTTTAGTTGAGAAATCCTCCTCATGCTAACACAACCCAATTGTCTATGCCATGTTCATTGATCTTCATTTGTAGACATAAGACATTTTATATTCTGATTTTTCAAATTAGAATGTCTAATCTTGTAAATGTTGTTTTTCCTCATTCCATTGAAAAGAACTGAGCCATCCTTTTGACTGACAGCTTTACAGGACTTTTGATTAAAGATTATATCATAACCATTTTCACTTAATTGACTTATAGACAATAAGTTATGCATTAATCCTTCAACTAATAAAACATTAGTAATAAAGGGGGAGAATCATTACCAACTATCTAGAGCCAATGATCTTCCCTATCTGATCACCTTCAAAACCAACGAAACCTCTAGGCTTAAGTTCCAGGTTTTGGAACATATGCCTTCTACCCGTCATGTGCCGCGAGCATCTAGAGTCCAGGTACCATGAATGGTGTATTAACTGCGATACTAAGGATGTCTGTAACATAAATTATCTTATCCTAAGGAACCCATATCTTTATGGGTCCTTTTTTGTTAATCTTCCCAAAGTTTTTAACAAACTTGGGTTTTTGTGTAGGATATGTAGACATGTACACATAGTTAAAATGAGTATGAACTTTTGCTTTAGCCTTAAGTTTTGAAACGACTTTACCTTTAGGTACAACACCATTTTGTTTACCATAAGGGACGAAATGGGAAGAAAGAGTTTTTGGTTTATCGTCTTTTTCAGAATTAGATTCTTCATCACAATTATAACCTATTCCTCTTGTTCCGTTTCTTCTTAGGCCATAAATCATTTAAGCCACTGCACTTGTATTTAGGCTTCAAGCAAGAAATTTCTGGAAGGATTTGTCATATGTCTTAATGCCATCATCTAAGTCTGTAGAGGCTTCTGAAAGATTTTCTTTCTCAAGTTTGGAAATTTCATTTTTCAAAATAAAGTTTTATTCATTTAAACATGAAAAATCTTTCTTAAGAATATGCTTCTGACTCAGATACATGAACATTTTTCAGATTCTTGTATTTACTCAGAAGCTTCTGATACTTATCCATAACTTATGTTAAACTAGATTCAAGTTCAGAGCAAGGAATTTTAAAATATACCTCTTTAGAGTCTGATTCAGATTCTGATAGATCTTTCTCAACAAGAGCTGGTGGGCATGCCATCAGTGCCACATTAGCTTTCTCTTCCTCAGATTCATCTTTTGAGGATTTTGAATCGTCTCGGGTAGCCATCATACCTTTCTTATTTATTCACTTGAAGTTTTTCTTCTTTGGTATGTCTTTCTTTAGCTTTGGACAGTCATTCTTATAATGACTTGGCTCTTTGCACTCAAAACAAATGAGTTCTTTGCTGGATCCAGATTTCTTAAACCCAAAAGTAAACTTAGAACGACCGTCTGCCCTTCTTTCTCCTCTGAATCAGCCTTATATTTTCTTCCAGGGTTGATTCACTCGTTTGGACAGAAGAGACAACTCATCTTCTTCTTCATCTTCTTCTTCTTGAAAATATATAGTCTTTTTAAACTTTCTCGAAAACTTCCGAGCAACTGATTTGCTCTTTCTCTGGGGCGCATATTTCTTTAAGATCAATTTTGTGACTTCTTAAGGAACTAACAAACCCTTCATGAGAGGTGATGTTCAGATCCTTTCGTAACTTCAATGCGGTTACCATAGGTCACTATCTTTTATGTAGACTTCTGATGATCTTCTTCTCATGATCAACAGTAGTATATCCTTTGTCTAGGACCTTCAGCCCTGCAACAAGAGTTTGAAATCTTAAGAACATGTTCTCAATAGTTTCAGTAGCTTCCATTTTGAACGCTTCATATTTCTGAATAAAGGTTAGTGCCTTGGTTTCTTTGACTTGGGAGTTTCCTTTGCGAGCCATCCTCAAAGAATTAAATATTTAATTTGCATAGCCTTTATTTGTTATATTCTCGTACTCAGTATATGAGATGGTGTCCATAACGATAATTCTAGCTTTGTGATGATTTTTATAATCTTTATTTTGTTGATGCATCATCACTCTTCTTTCTATTTTGTTACCACTAGCATCTATAGGTTGTATGTAGCCATCAACTATTATATCCCATAGATCTACGTCATGACCAAGAAACTTTCTATTTTGTCTTTCCAGTAATCAAATCTTTCTCCATAAAAAACATAAGGTTTAGCTCTATAGTGATCTCTATCATTTACAATAGGTTGAGGTGGTGGAATACCCGCCATTGTGTTTCACATATTGGATCTTTATGTGACACAATTAATTGTTTGATATGAAATTAATACCAGAATCAGAGCTCTAATACCAATTGAAGGTGACAAGAAACACAAGAAACACCGGGGGTTTGAATTGGGCTTCTAAGATAAAACTTTTTTATACCCAAATTACTCAAAGATGAACCAAGAGCAAAAATAAACGAACATGATTATTTTTATATTGGTTCACTGTTAACTAAGCTAACTCATTTCATCCGCCAATGTTATTTTGCCTTATCAATAAGGACTTAATCCATTATAATCAACTGATTGCATACACGTAAAGATTATTAATTAATGTCTTCTCGATAATCCTGATTATACCCTAGTCTCTTAGGAATATATCCTCAAACAATGAGATACAACAATTGTGTTTACAAAGTTGTTTCTAAGAAAGCAAATTACACAAGTTTAAGTACAATGAAATTATCACACAAGAAGGAACACAAGCTATATGTGTGTTTTCTTTATATATTCACAATAATATTATGTTTAGCAAAAGTGTTGTGAGATAGAGTTGATCAATAGTCTATTCGTTTCATTCATTCTTCCCAGTCTCCTTTATATAGGCAATGAAAAGATTCGTTGGAGGGTAGAATGGAAATCTTCACAAATGAGCTGGCACCTTGCATAACGGTCTGCAAAGGTGGGAGATAAAATGGTAAGCATAATTGTACAATCCTTATTTAACAAAATCACTGTAATGGAAGGAATATTTGATCTTGTAATGTGTACTATTTTTCTCACGAAAAACCTTTTGATCTTATCATCTAATATTCAGAGGCTTCTGAGTAAATGTTGTTGAAGCATGTTTAAAAAGATCAAGAGTCTGGTTGAGAGAAACTTTAGAACCTTGTCTTCAGAGTCTTGACAAAGTTCCTTAGAACCTGGTCTTCAGAGTCTTAAGAACTTGCTTTTCAGTATCTTGAGAGCTTGATAAGCCTTCAAAGGCTCTTCTATCAAAGTCACATTCAGAAGCTTTAACACAAACGTTCATCAGAATCGTTGTCTAAGAGCATTCAAGAATTTGACAAAATCTTGTGAAGCACATTTTTGTATCTCTTCAGAGGTAAAGTGTGTTGAGTCCAAATTCTAATGAGGCCACATGCCAAATCATTATAGTCATAACCTTAGCAAAAGCTACACACTAGACAAAACAATTTGGATACAAAATTGTTCTCTGAGAAACAATGTATTGTTATCATCAAAACTAAATTCCAAATGCATAACCAAATCTTATTCTTACATTCTCTTCCTTATTTGTTGTCACCATGTCCAAACACATTTTCCTCATCTTATTTTGCAAGCTTTGCATCATCTTCTTGATTTTTCTTGTTTGCAAATCATTCATTAATAAAATACCAAATTTTTTACAATTGTAACATTGTATGTTACTCTTGTTAAGCCTTTTTCTTCCTCCTCTTCTTTTGTTGACAAACTCACCTCTATGACCTCCTTGGTTTGTAGCTTACTTCTGATTCGATGAGCTTACTTCTTGTTGGTGACTTCAAGCATTTGAATTGTTGTAGCCACTTCCACCTCTATTTTCCTTCCATTTTCCTTTACCCATTCCATCTCTTCCAAATTGTGCTTGTAATGTTATGTCAGTTTTTGTCTTGCTTGTAGATCTCGCCACCATTCTTTACTCATGTGATTCAAGGCTCCCTTGTAGTTCTTCCTTTGTCAAACTTGATAGATCCTTGGATTCTTCCATGGCTACCATTATGTGATCAAATTTTGAAAGTAGGGATCTCAAAATTTTTGCAACTATCGACTTGGTTGTCATTACTTCACCACACATCTTGATCTTATTTATCAACCCAATCATCCTTGTGAAGAAATCACATATCCTCTCATTTTCTTCCATATAAAACAACTCATACAATCTTTTGTGAGTTTGTAACCCCACTCATTCACTTTATCTTCACCAAAAAAACATTTCCAAGATATCTCATACCTCCTTTGATGATTCAAATCTCCAACTTTTTCAAAATTCCCGGATCAACATATTGATGAATTATAAATAGGGCTTTATAATCATTTTTCTTCAATTCTTTGTGAGCATTCTTCTGATCATCAACAATATGATCAGTGATTAGTGTCACTCCATTCTTTATAAGATCCCACTCACCTTGATAGAAAAAAAAACACCTTTATTTGCTTGCACTAGTTGTCGTAATTTTTTCCATTCAAGATGAGAAGATTAACAGGAAAATGACCATTTAGATGAGAGACCGTTGTAAAGATCCATCAAGAATTAGAACCATGACTCTAAATACCAGATATTAGAACAAAGGAACTCAGACAAAGCATAAACACCAATCTCTTTGGTGATGCTCATTCACACTCAAGTTTGTTTAAGGTTTGTTCTATTTCTCTCACACTCACTTTGCACAATTTAAAAAGAAATGAAAATTGAAAGAGAAAGGAGAATAATTGCACTAACTCAAAAGAATTACAATGTTAGAGTATTTGTTCAGTAGTTACTTGCACACCAAGTAACTTAACCAACTCTAACTAATTTTGAGATTACTTACAACCACAGTCAATTATGTTACAACAGAATTCTCTACCTTGCTTCACCCTTTCTCATTGGTCAAATAACATCAAGTACAATGACTTACACATTTAACAAAATAAAAGCTAGGCAAATATAAAACAGTTGAATATGAGATATGTCACGTCTTTCTCAAATTTACTAAGATTGAAAGTCATGGGCATATAAAAAACTGTTAAAGACACATGGAACTTAACAATTCACCATCTTGCTTATGTTCCAGTCATGGGCATATATATATTCGTCATGCTTAATTATTATTTTGGTTTGATAAAGTATGAAGGACATAATTACAAGGTATAATCAGCACTCCCAACAAAACAACAAATTGGACAAATCTCTACAACTGCAGGTAAAGTATTTATATATATATATATATATATATATATATATATATATATATATATATATATATATATATATATATATATATATATATATATATATATATACTTTTTAAAAATATTTATGAATATGAATTATTAATCATAAACATTGTTGCTTTAATTTATTTTCTTTCACTAATTTCAGGTAGAGAAAAGCACGTCAGCTGAATTGCAAAAGGAATTTGCAGATAAAACCCAACAACTAAGGTTTCACAATTTTCTTATAGTGAAAGATTTAAAACAAAATAAATAAAAAAACACAAAATTAGAAAATATTTATGGTTTGTGCATAAAATGATGTATTTCTTTGTTTTCACAAGATGCTTGAAAGGAGAAGATGTTGAAGTGTTAAACTTCGAGGGGTTGCAGCAATTGGAGAGAACACTCGAAACAGGACTCAAGCGTGTCATTGAGACGAAGGTATCAAATTTTAGATCATATGTGATAGTCTATCTTACACGCTCTCAAAAACGTGTGCTGAATCTGACTTGGTATATAATATATGATTCCTTGTGTGCGCCATTGCTTTATAATACTAAAGATATATACTAATGAAAAATTATAATCATTAAATTCAGGAAAAAAGAATTATGAATGAGATTAGTGCACTTCATATAAAGGTTTGTTTGAAACTGTTTGTCATCTTAAAATATTATGAGATATATGTTTGAATGCTTTTTTTATTTTATTTTTATAAACAAGTGTATAAATTTTACTACTATCTTAAATTTCTTTTGCATTTTTTTTATCATGTGATAAAAAAGAATCTCAAGTTAGAAGAGGAGAACAATCATTTAAAGCAAAAGGTATGAGAATTAAGAATATCAACGTTTCATTTGAATTTTTCATATGATATTTTCTTTGATTTTGATGTTACCAAGGTTTATCTCAGATGGCTATGCTTTTTAAGGGTACAAGTCCTCTCATGGGGGACTTGGATGTTGCTACAATGCAGGAAATTGTGTCATGTGAGTCCATGGAAATTGTGTCTCTTGAAGATGATTCATCTGACACATCACTTAAGTTAGGGTAAGCAATCTATCACACTCGTAGCCGTGTGTAGTCTATGTGTGTAACACTGACACTTTAGACTGATGTTGTTTGACTCTGATTCTGACACGACATTGACACTGACACATGTATCTGATATCTGTGTTAGGACATGTCTCCGTACTGTTGGTGATTTTAGTGTCATCAATGCATTTTAGTATGAATGGGATTTACTACAGGCCAAAGCAATTATACGTTAAAGCTTGGAAACGAGTTAGGGTAGTGCGGAGTGCACGCTCGTCAAGCCAACATATAATTGAATGCGAATAACTTAAACGGGGTTCCAAGGGGCAGCGCCCCTGGCGGGGTGCGGGGCAGCGCCCCGAAGGCGGGGTACGGGGCAGCGCCCCGTGGGGTTCCAAGGGGCAGAGCCCCTGGCTGGGGTCCTGCTGCCAGGACAGCGGGCGGGGTGCGGGGCAGCTCCCCGAGCGAAAAATTTCGTTTGAATTTTCGAACCTATCCCCAACGGACATATCCATTTCCGAAATGGTGTGTCTTTCCGTTTGAATTTTCGAACTCCTATATAAGGAGTCGTTTGGCTAGTTTTTCGTGACACATAACAAAAACAAAAAATCTTCTATTCACTGAATAATTTCTTGTGCCAAGAAACTATTTGTTCTTGTAGTATTATCTCCACAAAGATTTCGTGAACCCAGGCATAATAGGGTCGAAATACTTTGTTCGGAAAGTGAACAAACACGATTCTTCAAGAAATTCAAGATTCTTAGAAATACTTTGTTCGGAAAGTGAACAAACACGATTATCAAACCTTTTCTCCAACACGTGCTTCATAGAATTCATTTGATCTTTTCAGGTTACCATTTCCGTGATGATGGAATGAGGGATGGATTCTAATTTCTTGTAAGTGAACTTTTATTCTGCGTTTCGAAAATCATGATTATGATATGATTTTGTATTGGTAATTGACCCGGTTGAAATTGTTTTTTTTTTCTTCCATCAGGTGGAAGCAATAACTTCTTATATATGAAACTGAAATAACTTTCTATATAAGTTAAATCTAATATATAGTATAACTTATTGTTGTATGTGTAAAATTTAGAACATGTATCTCTAACTTTGTTTATCGAAATTGCAATAAGTTGGTAACGTTAAATGTCAACTTCATGAAATTAACAAAATTAAAATTAAAATTTTTAATTAAAATTATTTGATATCAAACTTTGCTGCAATTTTTAACTTAATGCCACACTATTGAAAACATATTACCTAAATGTCATACTATGATATAAAATGCTAAAAATGCCACAGTTTGAAATTTTTTAAATTAAAATAATAGGAAACACACTGAAAGGGAGATGTATTTGCTCATTTGGACTCCCGCTTGTACCAGTGTAATTACAAGATTAATTTTTTTTCTAATAAAATTATATATAAGTTATTAATATTAAAATGTATATATTTTTATAATAATAAATAACTAAATAAATATATTTTTTTAATTTAATTAAAAAGTTAAATTAATAAACTTTATTAAAAAATTATAAAATAAAGTTAATTAATAAATAAAATATTTATAGTCATTGGTAATTTTTTTTACTTTATTAATAATATTTAGAAGTTACCATACCTTATTTAAAAAAACTAAACTATTGATTGGGTGAATGTAGCCGATGGCTAGTTCGACATTGACGAGATATTGGAAAAAAAATTAAACTAACGATTGGGTGAATGAAGGCGATGGCTAGTTCGACATTGACGAGATATTGGAACACAAAAATTACGATCATATTGTTTTGCTGGAAGAGGCGGAGTAAGAGATGAAGGAGAATGTGTTTGCAAGTGTGGTGTTTGCAACAGTCTGTTTTAGGCGTGATGATGATAACATTATAAAGTGAAGTCCTTATTAGAAGTGATGATAAAGTCCATCTGGTGTTGATGATGACAACACAATAAGGTGAAGTTGTAGTCTAATGTGGTGATCAAGTTATAATGCTTGAATATAAAGATATCTAAGCTCATCTATGTGGTGAACAAGCCGTGATACTTGAAGATAAGATATCAAACCCACACATATGAACGCATGTATGCACGCGCTCACACACACGCGAATCAATTACAATAATATGGGTTACTCCCTGATCTTACCTGATCATGAGGACCTTCCGCAAGTTGGTGTAACAGCCAAAGAATGGGGAGAAAAGGGGGATGTACCTAAAAGGCACTCCGATGCCAAAGTTAATAGAGCTACAATGAAGTAGGTAAGTTAATAGAATGAATCAGAATACCTGACCCTTTAGTGAAAATGGTATTTATAGAGAGCCCTCAGCGCTGGGCCAAGGTCCTTCCTTGGGATGAATCAGCTAGGCCCAAGGAAGAACTGCCAAGGAACGCGTGAGGAGCGTGAAGACCTAGTTGAATGGTATGGTCCTTGGTTCAACTGCCCCTATCTTTCAGGAGATAAAAGGGGAGAGAGTTGGGTGACGTGGCAAGTGGACTGACAGACATGTTCCTTGCTAGCTCTGAGTGCATGCCCGATGTATGGGATGCTTGCCCGACTGTTAGGTGCCCATACTCGTCTGCTAGGCGTCACTGCTCGAGTATATGGGCCTCTGCTCGACCTGTTGGGTCGTAGCCTAATACAGCTTTGAGGCCCAGTCCGGAACAGGAGCCCCCCAAGTCGAGTCTCCGAGTCGGAGCGACAAATTGTAATATAGCCGGGCGTAGGTGCGTTGGATAAAGCGTCGGGCGTATAGCTGTGTCGAGCATGGTGTTAACAGAGTCAACCGATGCGTTTTATTGTCGGGCATGTGGCATTTAACAGAGTCGAGGATGTTTCCTATAGTCGGGCAGGTGTACAGTCGCCCGACGTCGTTCAGGATTCTTGTGGATTGACGTGTCTCAACATTAATGGTGCGTCGCTTCGTTTCCTGTGCAAACAGCGGTATATGCACTAGGCAATGATGATTCGGCACGTCCGTCCACGCGCTTATGGCTATATAAAGGGAATAATCCACTTCATTTGGACTTTTTCGCTCTGACGTTTGACCGGAAGCTCTGAAGAAAAATCTTTCTCTGCCCGTCTGCACCGCCGTCTCTTCCCGTGCGCCACCGTTTATTCTTCACTTCAAATATGTCAGGTACCACTTCAGATTCCCTGTTTTACATGCTTTTTCGTTTAGTAGCTAGAAATTTGCATGATTTATTTGCGTAAAGTAGGTAGAATTGGTCTGGGGATAGTTTTTTAGGTTTTAGGTATGAAAATTTCCAGTAGGATTAGAATGTCCCGAGCAAAAACTTCATACGCGCTTGAATAAGCCGGGCGTGTTTAGCATGTCACGGGCGAAAAATTCATGTATGTATGAATCTCCTGGGCAATTTTCGTATGCTTCGGGCGTAAAATTCATACGCACATGAATGTCCCGGGCAAGTTTAGCATGCCTCGGGCGTGAAATTCATACGTGTGTGAATACTCCTGGGTAAGGCCAGCATGCCCCGGGCGTAGAGTTTGTGTCAGTGTGAATTCGTGGATCGGGACTTTACGTGCCCATGCGCTCGCGAGGGTTACCCCTTCGTCGGTCTAGGCCAGTAGTCAGGCTTTGGGGCGTGCATTTTAGCTTTACGCCCTTTCACTTGACTTGCGGTGGAAGGGTGGATTTGATGCGATATCGAATTCACTTTTTCTGTCTGCGTTTCAGGTACGACCGAGCATCTGCAGGTCGGGGGAGGAGATGCCGAACCGCGACCCATTGATTAGGAGGAGGCCGTGCATCGAAATGTCGAGGAGGGAAATACCGGGGAGGATAATGAGCACGTTTCCTCGTCCGGGCGTAATGACCTATCCTGGGTTGCGGACGAGCCCTTGGAAGAAGAATCATATTTTTGTGACGAGACGACCCACGCATACGCCGTGGTGGAAGATCTTAGTCCCGAGGAGTCTGGGAATTAGCAGTGTCTTGCTCCTCAAGAGGCGGACCAGATATGTCATCGCTTCCCGGGGAAGCAGTTCACCATGTACGAGTTCGCCTTCCGAGAAGCGATGGTCAGGCTGCCTTTCAACTCCTTTCAGATGGGGGTTTTCAAGTGGCTCCGAATGGCGCCGTCACAACTGCACCCAAACGCCATTGCTTTTATGCGGGCGTTCGAGTTAATCTGCCGTTTCCTCGGTGTTGGGTGCACTCTGCCCCTCTTTTTCTACATCTTCCACCTGCAAAGGTCTGGTGTCCGAGGGCGTCATAGTTGGGTGTCCTTCAAGCAGCCGGTGAGGCTATTCAAGACTTACGTGGATTTTGCTCGACACTTTAAAGGGCGGTGGTATACGGTGAAGCCGATCACCCGTTCCGCCTTACACTCCCTTTATTATTACAAGCGGAATGCTGATGAGGAGGAGAAACTTATGTCGAGGATACCCTTGAGGTGGCAGCCTGACCACTTCAATCTCTCGACCAGTTACTACCGGGTGAAGTTCTAGAGCCCGGGGGTCGAGGACAGGCTGGCTTATAAGAGGCTGGTAGAGTATGTGCAGAGTTTCAACCTGGCGGTTTGGGTCGATCGGAAAGGTGCTCCCTATGTCGATGAGGCTGGGATGCCGATCTGAGAACCCCGTCTTATAAACACGAGGGTTGTGCTAGAGTGTGATACCGATGAGGAGGCAATGGAGTTACTGCGTAGGTGTTCTTTTGCTCGCTTATTTTCCTCGGTCGTGTCTTTCCAACTAACGTATTTTTGTTGTTTTTGTTTTACAAGAGCCATGCCTGCCCTCCGTGAACGCGTGTTGAAGCTGGCGAACCAGGCTGGAGCCCCGGACAGGGTCTCTAAGAAAAAGAAGAAAGTGGTACCTCGAGTCCAGGAGGTGGCCGCTGACCCCGGGGCAGGTACCTCTAATACTGCTAGCCCGATGTCTTCTTCTCCTCCGCCTGCTCAACGAACCTCCCCGATCCAGATACATGACATCCCTCCTCCTTCCACCTCTCCTCTTCTCAAACGGAAGTGTCTAGACGGGACTCTTGCCCGGTCTACTGCAGTGGGGGGAAGTGATCCGGGTGCCCCTGTGAGTTATCTGCTGTCTCCTTGCTATCTAGAGCAGGAGCTTTTTAAGGCTGAAGGTGCTGTCATGGTGGCGGCGCCCGAGGCAAAGACCATCTTGAGCCAGGATGCGGATGCCCGGCGAAGGGAGCTGGCTGGGGATCTGGCCGCTGTTATCCGGGTGATGGAGACTGCAATGGTCCTGTCTGACACTGCTATTTCCACGACTTCTTTGGAGGATGCCCTTCTGAAGGCTCGCACTGAGAAGGATAGGTTGTCTAAGGATCTATCTGACTACAAGGAGGAGCATCAGTTGCAGGAGGGGCTGAAGAATGACCTGGAGGAGGTGAAGGTTGAACGGGATACGTTGAAGGCCGAAAAAGAGAGCCTGGAGGATCAAGTTGCCGGGCACAAAAAGGTGGCCGATAAAAATGCACAGCTCCGTGCCCGAATGGCTCTGCTCGAGGGTACAATCCGCCCCCGAGAGGATGAGACTGAAGATGAGCCTGCCCTCCGTACCCGGGGCGAGTTGGCCGGACACATCCGTGCTCTCAACAAAGATCTAGTGGAGATGTTCAAGGAAGGGTTCGACAATGCCGTCGATCAGTTGAAGGTATTGAACCCCGGGCTGATGACGGATGGGTCGGCTCAAAATTACTGTGTTGCCGACGGGGAGATTGTGTGCCCCTTCGAAGCTGATGAGGAGCTGGAAGATGAAGAGTAACTCCGGGCGGAGTCTTTGAATTTTGTTTTTTTACTTTTGTGTGGCCTGCGTGCCTTTATGTGAAGGCCTCTGCGCCTGTATGAATATTGGCCTTCGGGCTTATTTTGTATTTTCTTTGGTTGCGGCCGCGTTTAATGAATGGTTTTAATTTGCCTTATTTGTTTATTTGTTTGTCTAACGTCGGTCTCGTTGATTCTGCTATATTTTTGAACTGTTTGTGCTCGACAATGCTGGTCTCGTCGGTTTAGGGAACCGACGAGGTGGCGGGCGTTGTGCTCGCCTAAAATCGAGGTAGAGTTTGTGGTTAGAGAACTCTGACCTCGGGTCTTGGGCTTTCCCATCACGAGCTGGGTGCCCTGCCAATCGTGGTACTGCGACATTGGGGCTCGTTTGAGGTGCCCAGCGTCGGGGAGGGTTGTGTTCGCTAGGAGGGTTGTATGCGCCCCCGGGTAGCGTAGATCCTCCCTATTGTTTTGGTGGTGAAGAGCGTGGTCATACCTCCCATGTCTCCCCGGGTTATATTTAGCTATAATATTGTCTAAGTTTTTCTGTGTTCCATGGTCGAGCGAGTTCTTCACCTTGTAGGTTTTCCAGATAATAGTCCCCGTTGCTCGTCTTGTCGCGGACGCGGTAGGGGCCTTCTTACTTGGCGGCCAGTTTACCCTTTCTTGGGTTTTTTTGGTTTCTTCTGAGGACCAGGCTGCCCACTTGGAACTCTCTTTTTATGACCTTTGTGTCGTGGAGTAAGGCTATTTTTTGTTTGAGGGATATTTCCCTAAGGGCTGCTTCGGAGCGGATCTCGTCGAAGAGATCCAGCTCGGCTCGAAGTGCCCCGTCGTTCATCTCCTTGTCAAGGGGCTCCTCTATGCGTCTCGTCGGTTCTCGTATTTCCACCGGGATGACTGCTTCGGTGCCGTATGTTAGTCTGAATGGGGTTTCCCTGGTCGTGGAATGTGGTGTCGTGCGGTATGCCCATAGGACGCTGTGTAGTTCCTCGACCCATGCCCTCTTCGCCTCGCCGAGTCTGCGCTTCAATCCGCGCAGGATTACCCTGTTGGCTGCCTCTGCTTGTCCGTTTGTTTGAGGATACTCGACGGACGTGAAATGTTGTTTAGTGCCTAAGCTGGCCACGAAGTCCTGAAATCCTCCATCCGTGAATTGCGTTCCGTTGTCCGTGATGAGGACCTGGGGTATGCTGAATCGAGCGAGGATATTTCGTTTGAAAAATCGAAGAATGTTTTGCGCCATTATTTTGGCCAGTGCTTCTGCTTCGATCCATTTGGTGAAATAGTCTACCCCTATAATGAGGTATTTGTTTTGGTACGATCCAATTACGAATGGACCGAGGATGTCCATGCCCCACCATGCGAAGGGCCAAGGGGAGGAGAGCATTTTTAGCTCGTTTGGGGGTGCGAGGTGCATGTCGGCGTGTCGTTGGCATTTGTCTCATTTTTTGACGTGTTCCCTGGAGTCGTGTTGCATAGTTGGCCAATAGTAGCCCGCTCGAAGAGCCTTGCGTGCCAACGACCGTCCGCCGGGATGTTGAGCGTTGATTCCTCGGTGCATTTCCCCTAGTATTTCGGGGACTTTCTCCTCCTCGACGCATTTGAGTAATAGGATGGAGTGTCCTCTAGGGTAGAGTTTCCCTTCGAGGAGGACGTATGAGCATGCCCTCCGTTTGGTAGTGGTCGCATCTTTAGGGTCTACGGGGAGTTCGCCCTTTGTGAGGTAGTTATAGATGGGTGTCATCCCGCAATGAGTGTCCCCGATCACGTTAACCTCGAGCGGAGGAGGTGGCTTTTCGGTGCTGGGTCGAGGAAGGATTTCTTGGATTACTGATTTGTTTCCGCCTTTCTTCCTCGTGCTAGCGAGCTTTGATAGGATGTCTGCTCGCGTGTTATGTTCGTGGGGCACGTGTTGGACCTCCCACTTCTCGAATTTTTCGAGTCGTTCTTTGACCAATGATAAATATTCGATGAGGTTGTCGTTCTTGGTTTGGTACTCTCCCCGTACTTGTGATGCCACGAGCTGGGAGTCTGTCGATATTTTTACTTCCTTTGCTCCTAGGTCTACGGCCAATCTTAGACCGGCGATGAAAGCCTCGTATTCGGCTTGGTTGTTGGAGGTTGGGAAGGCTAATGCCAGTGAGACCTCAATCAGGATTCCGTCCTCGTTTTCGAGGATGATCCCGGCCCCGCTTCCCGTCGAGCTGGAGGCACTGTCGACGATGATCGTCCATTTGTGGGCGCCGTCCGCTGGCTTTGGGTTGTGCGTCATTTCTACAACGAAGTTGGCCAGGGCTTGAGCCTTCAAAGCTTTCTTGTTCTCGTATTATATGTTGAATTCGGAAAGTTCCAGCGACCATTTTAACATTCTGCCGGCTAAGTCTGGTCGACCAAGGAGTTGTTTTATTGGTTGATCGGTTCTTACCTTGATTGTGTGAGCGAGGAAGTAGTGACGTAATCTTCTCGCGGCGTTTATGAGGGCTAATGCAACCTTTTCAATTTGTTGGTATCTAAGCTCGGGGCCTTGGAGTGCTTTGCTCGTGAAGTAGATGGGTTTTTGTCCCTCGTCGGTTTCTCTAATAAGAGCGGCGCTGACGGCCTCGGTTGCCACGGACAGATACAGGTATAAGGTCTCCCTCTCCAATGGTCGTGACAGGACCGGGGGTTCGGAGAGTGCCTTCTTTAGATGGAGCAGTGCCTGTTCGCATTCGTCGGTCCATTCGAAGGTGGCCTCCTTTCGGAGGAGTTTAAAGAAAGGTAATGCGTGCTGAACGGATTTGGCGATGAAACGGGAGAGTGAAGCGAGCACCCCGTTGAGGGATTGAATGGATTTTTTGGACTTCGGGGTCGGAAACTCTGAGAATGCTCGACATTTGTCGGGATTGGCCTCGATTCCCCTTTCGGTGAGGTAGAAACCTAGGAATTTTCCTGCTCGGACACCGAACGTGCATTTCTCAGGGTTAAACCTCATTTTGCATTGTCTCGCCTGCTCGAAGACCTTGCGGAGGTGTCGTGCATGGTCAATCTCCGCGTGTGCTTTGACGATCATGTCGTCCATGTATACCTCGAGCATGTCCCCGATTTCTCCTCGGAAGACTTTGTTCATCATGCGCTGGTACGTGGCCCCGACATTCTTTAGCCCGAAAGGCATTACATTGTAATAGTAATTTCCGGTCGGGGTCATGAATGCCGTGTGTCTCTTATCCATGTCCGACATAGGGATTTGATTATATCCACTGTATGCGTCCATGAAGGACAAGAGTTTGAAACCTGCAGAATTGTCGACGAGTTTCTCTATGTTAGGGAGAGGAAAAGCATCTTTGGGGAAACCCCTATTAAGATCAGTATAATCAACACACATGCGCCATTTTCCATTATTTTTCTTAACGAGGACTACATTAGAGAGCCAGGTTGTGTACTGGGCTTCAGAAATAAAATTTGCCTCTAGGAGGTCTTTTACAGCTCGCTCGACAGCCTCCGCTTTCTCGGGGGACTGCTTGCGCCTACGTTGTGCTACAGGCTTGATTGCTCGGTCTAAAGCTAATTGGTGGCATGCGACCTCAGGGTCTAGGCCGGGAATCTCTGCGGCGTTCCATGCGAAGAGGTCAGCGTTTTCCCTGAGGAATATCGTGAGCTGCTTCCTCGTTTCCTCGGGCAGCCCTGATCACACTAAAATTCACCGTATTTCTGACTCCGATTTCACTTGCATTCTTAGCTTTTATTGTTATTTTGTTATGTTATTACTTTGTTTTCCTTTGTTTTCAGGTTTTTTATGTAATCGGGGCTTGAATCGAGAAAAGGAGCGAAAAAGGAGTGGAAACGGACGAAAACCTAGAAATTCAGCGTTTTACACTTACGGCACCCACCGTGGCGGGCGCCATGGGGTCAGCCATGACGTGGCCACGTCTCAAGACCACTCCACAACTTCCAAGACCCACGATCCCCACTCTTCCATTCCCTATCAGTACCATGGCGGGCGCCATAGGCCTGTGGCGGGCGCCACAAGGCAAAAGCAGTTCCCTCCACTTTTTAGTGGAGGCGGCATCCTGGTCTTTTCCCGCATTTAGTTTTCCTATAAATAGGACTTTAGTTTTTCGTTTTTCTTCATCCAAACTTAGATTTCTCTAGGCATATATCAGTTTCAAAGCAGTTACCATTCCATATCGGGGTGTTTCTGCAATCGAGTGATCGAGTCTGTAATCTGTCTGTGTGATCGAGTTTTGGAGCACTCTGGAGGAAGTTAATCCTGCCGCCATTTTAATTCCAGTTCGTATTTTACTTTTCTGCATTGCTTTACTTTTATTTATTTCTCGCACTGCTTTACTTTCTTTATTATCCGCACTCGCACTTTATCTTATTTATTTTCCGCACTCGCTTTACTTTCGTTTATTATCCGCACTCGCACTAAATTCATTTACTTTCCGCACTCGCACTAAATTACTTTATTTTCTGCACTCGCACTAAATTACTTTTATGAAAAATTATAAAAAGAACTTTAATTTATCATGTCTAACTAAATCTATAAAGGTTAGAATGTAAGGATCATAATTAAACCAGTAATCCGTACAATTGTTCGTGGAAACACTTAAGGGCTATTTTATCTTTCAATTCAAGTAATTGTTTTTAACTATTTCAAAAACAGCCAAAAGCACTTTGTCTAGTTTATTAGGAGTTTTTAGATTAAAAAGAAAAGAGATTTTAAAACGATTTTCGGACGCGTTATGAAGTTTAGAGTCTGGTTCATAAGAACCTCTTTTTGCTAAGAAATCCAGGTTAAAGTACTTTTCAACTTAGTTAAGATACTATATTTCTTAAAAATAGGTTTACTACTCTAACGCAGTACGCACCTTTTTATCCGTGACAATATGAGGGGTTGATTAGAGAGTACAACTCGGTTCTGAATACGCGAAAGCGACAGTTCCTGTTAAATTAGTTCTTTTCAAAGGAGAAAACATTGCCCATAAGTAGTTCCATTAACAAGTATCGGATTATCCATTGATTACGTGAATTACATTCGAGCCTGTCTTTTATTAATTTTTTAAAATTTATTATTTTATTTACTATTGCGCACTTCTTAAAACCCTTATATTCAGTTGCCTTAGATACACACCATAACAACAGGTACGATAGATTGACACTTGGTCTCTGTGGATTCGACAATCTTTTATATTACTCTGACGTGTTCGTACACTTGCGAAAAACACGCATCAAGTTTTTGGCGCCGTTGCCGGGGACCAATTTCGTCAAATTACATTACCCTGTAGTTATACCGTTTAGACTAAGGTTGTTACCCACCGGTCAATGCGAAAGACTCGCAGTGCCGGAAGTTTAGTAGACCCTCTAGCTGAACCTGAACGTTACGCTCGCGCACGTTTGTTTTTCCATAGGAATAGGAAAGCTATGGCCGAAGATCAAAACAGAAGACCTCTTAAGGACTTCGCCCAACCATCAAACGAGGAACCTAGTTCTAGTATAGTAAACCCCGCTATCCCAGCCAATAATTTTGAACTTAAACCATCCCTGCTGCAATTAGTGCAACAAAGACAATTCGCAGGTCTCGCTACTGATAACCCGAACCAACATTTAAAAAACTTTCTTCAGTTAGCAGACACCTTTAAAACCAATGGAGCTTCTCCTGAGGAGATACGCTTAAGATTATTTCCCTTTTCCCTCAAAGATAAAGCTCTATCATGGTTAGATTCCCTTCCATCCAATTCAATAACAACTTGGGATGACCTTAGGAAAGTTTTCCTTGCTAGATATTTTCCCCCAAGTAAGACCGCTCTTCTTCGAAACCTAATAACCAGATTTACCCAACACCAAGGAGAGTCGTTGTTCTAAGCCTGGGAGAGATATAAAGAACTATTAAGAGCATGCCCACATCATGGCTTAGAGAATTGGCTAATCATTCAAACCTTCTATAATGGACTTAATTATAACACTAAGCTGACCATCGACGCTGCCGCTGGTGGCGCACTGATGAACAAGCCTTACCCTGAAGCTAGTGCCCTTATCGAGGATATGGCCCAAAACCATCAATCATGGGGATTAGAGCGAGCGACAGTGGAAAAGAAGGAAGCCCAAGGAGGAATACATGAGCTAAGCTCTATAGACATGATGCAAGCTAAAATGGACGCGTTGGCCCTTAGAGTCGAACATATGTGTACAACCCCGAATACTGTAGCCGCAGTTTCGCCGAATTGTAAGATATGTGGAACGCAAGGACACCAATCCGCCGAATGCAATCTGTTAAATGAGACCAACACTAAGCAAGTGAACTACACCCAAGGGAACCCATTTTCAAACACATATAACCCTGGATGGAGGAATCACCCAAACTTCTCCTACAAAAATAATAACCCTATTCAAAACACCACACCTCCGAGACAACAAGGTTACCAAGCCCCAAGAACAAATCAACCTATGCAACCTGTACCACCAAGTCCGAGCC
The DNA here is from genome assembly GCA_963966055.1 of Lathyrus aphaca. Classification (NCBI taxonomy): domain Eukaryota; kingdom Viridiplantae; phylum Streptophyta; class Magnoliopsida; order Fabales; family Fabaceae; genus Lathyrus; species Lathyrus aphaca. Next base: position 115,699,177 of record OZ014523.1, on the reverse strand, counting down.
TTGAGGAAATTGTAAATTTTTTTATAACCGCTCAAACACAACAAAACAAAGAGTTCATGAACCAAAACGTCCATGTTAACGAACTGATTACCCAGTTAGGAACCAAGGTTGATCAAATCATTACTCATAACAAGATGCTTGAAACCCAGATCTCTCAGGTAGCTTTAAACCAAGCCCCAAAGACTACACCTGGAGGACAGTTCCATGGACAACCTCAACAAAACCCGAAAGGGCAAGCTAATGCCATTACTCTACGAATTGGAACCGCTTATAAGGAACCTTTGAACCCTAGATTAAGTGAGCCCGAACCTTCTGAGAGGAATGAGGAGAAGGAACCAGAGGAGTCTGAAACCCCGGAAAGTCAAGAAAAAGGAGAAGAACCTAAAAATAAAACCTATGTACCACCACCACCATACAAACCACTAATACCTTACCCTCAAAGATTAAAGAAAACCCAAATCGATAATCAATATCAAAAATTCGTTAAGGTTATAGAAAAACTTCACGTAGAAATCCCCTTTATAGAAGCCATCACCCAAATACCTTCTTACGCTAAGTTTCTCAAAGATATACTTACAAATAAACGTAGACTTGAAGATCCGAAACCCGTGGAATGTAATTCTATTTATGAAAATAGGTTAGCAAAGAAAGATAAAGATCCCGAAAATTTTTCCATTCCTTGTGTTTTGGGGAATCATGTCATCGAAAAAGCTTTTCTAGACTTAGGAGCTAGTGTAAGCTTAATGCCTTTAGCAGTTTGTGAGAGATTAAACTTAGGAGAATTACAACCTACTAAGATGTCACTTCAATTAGCCGATAGATCCGTTAAATACCCTATAGGCATACTTGAAGACGTCCCCGTTAGGATAGGTCAGCTGTTTATACCTACTGATTTTGTTGTCATGGACATTAAAGAAGATGATGACATACCAATCCTCCTAGGTAGACCGTTCTTATCGACTGCTGGAGCCGTAATAGATGTTAAAAAAGGGAAACTAACCTTTGAGGTAGGTGACGAGAAGATAGAATTTATACTTTCAAAATTTCTTATGGCACCTGTGATAGGAGATGCTTGTTATGCCTTAGATATCATCGAAGAATGCATTAGGGAATTAGAACAAGAAGAAGAAACTGAATCTATAAAATTGCCATCAACCCTTATTTTGGAAGATGACAATTATAAAAGACCCTACATTGATGATAACCTTCACGAATGTTTATCTCTTACCCCAGATCCTATGCCTTGCCCTATGAAACCAACCGTAAAACTTAAGGAACTGCCTAAAAACCTGAGATATGAATTTCTCGATGAAGAAATGAACCGTCTGTTGCGGTGAGAATCGGATACCAAGCTATTGATTAAGCTTGAATCGCAAAAACTCTTATGTTCACCACCGACTTTAATTTAATCCAAAGGGAAAAGGGAAAAAGATCGTAAAAACCCTAAATGAGGAGAAACTAGGTTCGGGGGTTGATTATACCTAGGGAAGGTGTTAGCATCCTAAGCATCCGCAGTATCCTACGGGAACCTCTTGTTAATATTTGCATTATTGTTATCTATTGCTTGTTAAAATTATGGGAACCTAAGGTTTTATTTCTAATGGTGCTCGCACAACATCGCATCGATGCCTACGTATCGGGTATAGAATCAGAGCACTCGTAGTTCTCCTAAGGATTAACGAACACTTGGTTACGCTCAAGGTTCGCGGGGGAAGGTAAGTGTTATGGCAAACACTCACGTGACTTAACAAAGTCACAAAAAGTTATAAAATAAAATACTAAGGACCTAATGGCTAAGGACCTAAGGATGAGGGACCTAATTGCTAAGGTCAAAGAAAAAAGAAGGACCTAATTGCTAAGGTCAAAAAGGTAACTAGGGATGGCTAAACTTCCTATGACATTGAGTCAACGGCAGGAGTTATTTCCCTTTTGGATTGAAGAGCATAAACAAAAATAAATAAATGAGGGTGCAAGCTCCTAAGTCTAAGGCATAGGTTGCTACTTGCAAAAAAAAAAAAATTGAATAAAGTAAATGGAATGCAAGGTAAAGGGTTTAGTAACCGGGCTATGGCTCGATATATGGATCGAGAATGCGGGGGAGGAAAACAAGCGTGGTGCGTCAATTTGTTTAAGTTAAAAAGCTGTGAAGTGTAAGGAACGGTGCAGATGGCGATCGTGAAACGACCGACTTACGTGTGTGAGTGAAGTGTATGTGAAGTTCACTTGGCGTTGGACCAAGGATTTATTATCTTAAAATTAATGTGCGCTTTCAATTTTGACAGGTATATGGTCAGGATGCGAAATAAAATAAATACAAACATAGTGCATACAACCAAGACATCGGAAAATTAAATTAAAACTCATACTAAGAGATAAACCTAAATCTAACCCTCTCACCCTAATAGGATCTAAAACTAGCTAGACAAACTCTATCTTAAACAAAAAAAGAACTATATGAATATTTTTGGATTTTTTTAAAAGAAAAGAAATAAATGATTAATTAAATGTGTACTAGAAATAAGATAGAAAAGAATTGAATTTGAAATATTTTTTTTGTTGTATATTTTTTTATATATATCAATATCTAACTTGATAGGAATAAAAATAGAAAAAGGAAAATATTGGAATAAAAAATATTTATTTACTTATTTGTGTATAATAATTTAACTAAGTATAATAATAATAATAGAAAAGACAATTTTAAAAATTAAAAAGTCTGATTATTTATTTTGTATATACATTTTTAACTAATTATAATTAAAATCCCCCTTTTTTTTACTTTATATGTATCTTAAAATGAGAAAAGAATAAATTATCTAAACTTTTTTTAAAAAAAATAGTTTAATTAATTAGAAATAAATAAAAAGAATTAATATTTTTTAGATTTTTTGGTTAAGGTGTAAAATATAAACAAATAACAATAATACTGATAATAATAATAATAATAATAATAATAATTATTATTATTATTTAAGTTTAAAACAATAAAATGTAAAACAAATAATAAAAAAGACAGGTAGGGTGTTTGACAATGCAAATTGGGTAAGCCCACGTAGCTACGACTGAATTAAAAACAAGTGGGGTGCGGAAAGAGACAAACAAGAGGGGGAGGCCCATATGGGGCGCAGATCAGGCAAAGGAAGCGGGTCGGGTCCAACCCGTGACCCGCTTCAGTTGTGAAAGGGGAAAACCGAAGCCCTAACAACTAAACGGTGTCGTTCCAAACTCAGGAAAGAGCTTCCTCTCAAACGCTTTTCCTCTCTCTCAATCGCTAGTCTCTCTGCCTCTCGCGAACAATCTCACAGCGTCTCCGTCTCACTCTCTTCTCTCTTGGTTTACGGAAACGTCGTCTCTCGACCCAAGCTCGGCGTACTCTCGCGGCGGTAACGGTTGGTGGGTGGCGGTGAGTTATGGTGAGTTTCGGTTGGTTTTCAGAGTTGAGTTTTTTGTGAAGGTTTTGGTTTGGTTTATTGAAATAATGATGGATTTGGTGTTTTCTGGTTTTTCAGTTTGTGAATTTGTTGTTGGATGTTCATGTTTCAGGACTCTCCTCTCACTTGCGGATTCACAGGTTTGGTTTGAGGTAAGGTTTTCTACTAATGGTGGATTTTCGGTAGTTTTTGATTCAGATTTTTGTTTCTATTTCTTTTCTGATTTTTTCATTGTTTGATGGTGGTAAATGGCTTTGTGAAGGTTGATGAAGATGAAGGATTGATGACGGCCGCGGTTCAAGGTTCGTTGGCCGGAGTAAGGGTTTGGGAGCGACTCAGTGAAGGGCTTTGTTTTGGTTGATGTTTATGAGTGTTGACCGGAGGTAATGGCAGAGGGGTTGAAAAGGGTTGCATTGGTTATTAGGTAAGGAGTTTTCTGGTTTGTGAAGGCGAGCGTGAAGGGTTACGGAGGCTGGTGATGTGATTGGATTCGCAGTGGCTTAATGAGTGTAACAAATGAGGTTTGGCTTGTTCTATAGAAAGAAAGTTCTGAAGTCCATCTCACATTCTCTCTGTTTCAATTTTCTTTCTCAGTCTGTTTTTGTTGTTTTCTGTTTGTGTGCAGGTTGGGCTGTTTACAGTTTGACTGAAGTTGTGGGGCTGCTGGTTGTTTGTTCAAGGGGAAAAAGATGAGCTGAAGAAGGGTATGATGGGTGAAGGTATGGTCATGGCAGCGGTGGTTAGGCTGCGGTTTTGTTAGTATGAAGGTTTCGGTTTTAGTGAGGAGGTCGGTGGTTTGAAGGTGTTCTGAGTTTTTGGATTGGTTCTTTGTTTCGGCTTGTTTTCGCGGTTAGTGATTTGGTAATGGTTCGGTTCGCAAGGAGTTGGTTCTGTATTCACGTTTTTTTTTTATTTGAGGTGATGGATTTATGGCAACATAACTTTGGCTGCTGCATTTTTGTTTTGAAACTCAGAAACATTTTTTTGTTTTTGCAGGAGTTTTCTAATGATTTCTTAGTCTCTCTTACTCGTGTATCACGCCTAAATGTTAACCAACTATCGTAAACAAAGAGAGAAAAACGAAAATAAAATGGGAGAATGAAAGAAAGACTTACGAACTCAGGCTCTAACCCGAGGAAAACTTCAAGGCGTGATGTTGGTTGCCAGAGTCGTTGATGACAGGTTCGGTGAACTCCGTTTTCGCTTCAGCCTTCGGATTGCTCGGGTTGGTGAGTTTTCAACTTCACTCTGCTTTTTCCGAGCCTTTTTCTTCTCTTAAGATTTCTGGTATTGGTAGTATGTGGCTAGGGTTTCTCTGTATTCTGTGTTCTTTGTGTGGCTGAATTTTTGTGTATGTTTTCTAATGCAACAGTGGCTGTTCTTTGGGTTATTTTTGATGGATGTAACAGGATTTTTGGTTGTTCTGTGTGCTGTTCTTTGTGAGTTTAGTGGCTGTTCTGTGGTATGTTTTAGAGCTGTCTTGTGTTGTTTTTGATGGATTTTGTTGTGGCTGTCTTTCTAATGTAACAGTGGTTAGGTCCCTTTTGTTGCTGAGTTTTGATGAAATAAATAGTAACATATATATGACAGGTTTAGGGTTTGTGATTTGAATTTGAAAACTTGTTGAGGAAGCATGGGGGGACAATGTCTGAGTTGTTGTAGTGGAATGGTAGTGGAGTAGAGACCCTGCATTTTGCAGGCCTGCTGTGTGTTGTTTGTCTGCTGATTTTTGTGCTGTTTTTCTGTCTGTTAGTGCTGATTTTGGCTGTTGTAGGATTGAATTTTGTAACTGTTTATCTTAGCTCTTATTTGTAAAATTTGTGTGACAAACTATGTTAATACATGATGCAAAATAAATATGTAAAAAAAAAAGAAATGAATATGGTTATGCTTAAATGAATATGTTTATGTGAAATGATGAATGATTATGTATATGGATTGATGCTTGGATTGATATGATAAACTTGGTTCTTTTTTTTGTAGGGAATTTATGAGGAATTCATGAATTGAAGCATGGAGTTTTGGCATGAAGAATAGAAACTAGGCATGAAAATTGTATTCTTGTTAGGTCTAGAACTTGTACCTCATAAATTAATTCTTGTATCAATTGAGCTATGAATGCAAATGAAAGAACATGTATATGAATCAATGCTTGAATGTAATGAACATAATGTGTTGAATATGAATGTAGTGAATGAATGAAGGTTATGGAATAAATGAATGTGAATGAATGGCTAGAAATATAGAAACTTGTTAAGGTTTGAAACCTGAAATGAGATTTGAAAATTTGGAAACAAACTTGAACTTGAAAGAAAGTTGAAATTTAAATCTTGGAAAAATGAAGAATGCACTTAGAACAAGACTTGAAATAGGATAGAATTTTGAGATGGAATCTTAGAATTGGAATTTGAATTGAGATTGAATAAAAAAAGAATTGAGTGAAATTTGAATTGAAATGAAGTGTAGAAAAATTGAGTTAGAATTTGAAATTGAACTTGGAATAAAAATTGTAATTTTTTAAAAAAATGAAATAGAAATAAAACATGGACTTTGAAATTTAATAATAAAAAATGGGATTAAATTCGGAATTAGAAATTTTAGATTTTAAGAATAAACTTGGACTTAGAAATGTTAGAATAGACTTAGAATTGAATGGAAACTTAAAAATAAGTTTTGAACTTGAATTTGGAATTGGATTTAGCTTATAAAAAAAATTGAAATTTAGAAATGGAAATTGAAATTAAATTTAGGAAATTAAAAAACTTGAAAATGAATATAAATAAAGAATAGAAAAAATAAAAAATAAAAAATAAAAAAAATCAAAAACTTGAAAAAGAAATAAATTAGAATTAATATTTATAAATAAAACTTGACAAATAATAAAAAAACTTGTTGCAAAAAATCTAAGGTGACTAAATGCATCATGGCATACTAATGACGATGTGAATGTATGGATCAAAAGTTAGGGGTAAAATTTGGGGTGTGACACCGTCCAGTTATAGTCAGCGCTACCTTGAACCAAGAAGAAACCAACCAATTGTTAGATGTTTTACGTAGGTACCCCTCAGCCTTAGGATATAAGATCTCAGATCTAAAAGGAATAAGCCCATCCGTATGCATGCATCGGATTTTGCTTGAAGAAGATTCAAAACCTTCCAGAGAACACCAACGAAGAATAAATCCTATAATGAGTACTGTAGTTAAGACTGGAGTTCTTAAGTTACTAGAATCAGGTATAATATATCAGATCTCGGACAGTAAATGGGTGAGTCCTGTGCATGTAGTACCTAAAAAGGGAGGCATCACAGTCGTGCAAAACGAGAAGGGCGAACCTGTAGCAAAAAGAACCGATGGAGGTTGGCGTATGTGCATAGATTATAGAAAATTAAATAAAGCAACTATGAAGGACCATTTCTCATTACCATTCATAGACCAAATGTTGGAGCGCCTAGCCAGACACTCTTACTTTTGTTACCTAGATGGATATTCAGGATTCTTCCAAATACCTATTCACCCCGAAGATCAAGAAAAAACTACCTTTACATGCCCAGTTGGAACTTTTGCTTATAGAAGAATGCTTTTTGGACTCTGTAATGCTCCTGCCACTTTCCAACGCTGCATGATGTCTATCTTTGCAGACTATTTAGATGGAATCATGGAAGTATTTATGGACGATTTCTCAGTTTGTGGATTTGATTTCAAGAATTGTCTTATCAACCTTGAGAAAGTTCTGGAAAGATGTGTGGAGGTAAACCTTGTGCTAAATTGGGAAAAATGTCATTTCATGGTCACCGAAGGGATTGTTTTAGGACATATAGTTTCCGAAAAAGGTATCGAGGTAGATAAAGCTAAAATAGAAGTCATAGAGAATCTAAAACCTCCGAAGACTATCAGGGAGATAAGAAGTTTTCTTGGACATGCCGGATTTTACCGACGTTTTATCAAGGATTTCTCCAAAATAACAAAGCCCTTAACTGGTCTTTTAATGAAAGATGCTGAATTCATCTTCGATGAAAAATGTACTAAAGCATTTAATCTTCTGAAGCAAGCTCTGATTTCAGCACCTATAATGAAACCCCCTGATTGGTCAGAACCGTTTGAGATAATGTGTGACGCCAGTGATTATGCTGTTGGAGCCGTCCTAGGTCAGAGAAAAGACAAAAAGTTACACATAATTTATTATGCCAGTAGAACCCTAGATGCTGCACAGCTCAACTACACAACAACCGAAAAAGAGCTCCTAGCTGTAGTTTTTGCCATAGACAAATTTAGATATTATCTAGTAGGAGCCAAGATTATAGTTTACACCGACCATGCTGCCATTCGTTACTTACTAAGTAAAAGGATGCCAAACCTAGGTTACTTCGATGGATTCTATTACTGCAAGAGTTTGATTTGGATATCCGTGATAAGAAAGGCACTGATAATGTGGTAGCTGATCACCTTTCCAGGCTAGAATACCTGAAACCTGACTCAATACCCATAAATGACGATTTTGCCTATGATAGACTGATAGCCCAACTAGAAACCATTGAAGATGATAACCCAGACCTACATGAGCATTCTCATAAATCCTTAGCTATAAGTAACGTACCTTGGTATGCAGACTTTGTTAATTATCTAGCCGCTGACATCATACCCCCTGATCCAAACTACCACCGGAAGAAGAAGTTCTACAGTGATGTGAGAAACTTCTACTGGGACGAACCGTTTCTTTTCAAGAGAGGTAAAAATGGCATTTTCCGCCGTTGTGTTCCAGAAGAAGAGGTACATAATATGATTGAGCATTGTCACTCTGCACCCTATGGTGGACATGCAAGCACATCTAAGACCTACGCCAAGATTCTTCAAGCTGGCCTATTTTGGCCTACTATGTGGCGTGATGTCCATGCTTTCATTGTCAAGTGTGACAGATGCCAACGCACAGGAAATATTTCAAGACGTAATGAAATGCCATTAAGAAATATCCAAGAAGTAGAACTCTTCTACGTATGGGGTATAGACTTTATGGGACCGTTCCTACCATCTTTTGGAAATCAGTACATCTTAGTAGCCGTTGACTACGTGTCTAAATGGATTGAAGCTATCGCCGCACCCACAAAAGACACCAGAGTAGTCATCAAATTATTCAAAAACTATATATTTCCCAGGTTTGGAACACCCCGTTTAGTCATAAGTGATGGAGGATCACACTTCATATCGAGAATATTTGATAAACTTTTAAGCAAGTATGGAGTTAAGCATAGAGTAGCAACACCATACCACCCACAGACCCATGGATAAGTGGAAGTATCTAATAGGGAGATCAAACAAATTCTTGAGAAGACTGTCTCTATATCTAGAAAAGATTGGTCGCAGAAACTTCAAGAAGCATTATGGGCCTATAGAACCGCTTTCAAAACCCCTATAGGAACAACCCCTTATCAACTGGTCTATGGAAAATCATGTCACTTACCTTTTGAGTTGGAGCATAAGGCCTATTGGGCCATCAAAACTTTGAATTTGGATTACTTGACTGCTGGTGAGAAACGTATCCTTGATATCCACAAATTAGAAGAGCTCAGACAATCCGCCTACGAAAATGCCATCATATACAAAGAAAGAACAAAAGCTTGGCATGACAAAAGAATCATAAGAAGAGACTTCAAAATAGGCGATCCTGTTCTCTTGTTCGATTCTAGGTTACAACTTTTTCCAGGGAAGCTTCGTTCGAGATGGACTGGCCCTTTCGAAGTATCTAAGATCCTAAGATCTGGTGCTATTGAAATCAAGAACCAAACATGTAAACCGTTCATCATCAATGGACAGAAGTTGAAGCCCTATGAAGGAGGTGACATCCCAACAACATACACCTGTCATACTCTGAGTGATCCACCATATCCTTCCAATGATGTATAAAAATCGGTCGTGGAGCTAATGACGTTAAACAAGCGCTACATGGGAGGAAACCCATGGTTTTCTTATTTACGTACTTTTTATTTATTTATTTTTTACTTTATTTTAATTTGTTTAATTTTATTATTATGTCAGGACTAACGATTGAATGTTTTATGTGCTTTCAGGACTTGTTTGCTAACCTTGTGCAGAATGCAGAACCCTGATGACATGCACGTGGCATTTAGAGACGACGCACAGAGAGAGCGTTACTATGTCCACATGAGACGCCCTATGGCTCCTACCAGGTACCCTGGCCATGACTGCATGGATGCCTTGGGGATAGAGCCAATCATCAGATTCTTATGCCATCAACTCCAGTGGGACCAGTTTGACGATAGGAACAACACTTATAGGAACTTGACTCTTGAGTTCCTCAGCTCGTTTCATCATGACCCTTGGGCTGGACCCGATGGACTCGCTGTTTTCAGGTTATTCGGGATTGACTACTCCTTCTCTCACAAAGAGTTTGGTGATTTACTAGGTTTTCAAACTACTCCTGATGCTATCCCAGAGACACCGATGGGGTATTTTATGAGCAGAGAAGTGGAAAAGTTTTGGTCTAAAATATCAGGTGGAGGGAGCCAAGATCCTTCCACTCAGTTTTCTCAGGTAATCCACAACCCTGCGTTAAGGTACTTCCAGATGATTCTAGCGCATTCTTTCCTAGGTTTGCCAGATACAGAGACTCTACTAAGTGAAGAGGAGATTTTCCTACTGTTTTGTGCGACTCAGTCTCGCCCTGTTGCTTGTGGCAACTTTTTGTTGAAGGGCCTTGCTAGTGTTGCCAGATCATCTGTAGGCATCATACATGTCGGTGGGATTGTTACACAGATAGCTACTGCATTGGGTTTGTCTCGCAAATTATTGCACTTCAGGACCTTCTGCTGCTACACCACCCTGGATGTTGTCTTTTGTCTTGACAGAGGACTGATGAGGAGGGCCTCTTTTGAGCCCAACATGTTTAGATTATTGATCGACGACGAAGCGATACATTACTTTACATTACCAGATCCGCTGATGACCAGTGTCCATGATCCTGCAAATTGGAGTTATGCTCTAGAGGGTTATGGAGAGACTGTCGAAGAGCCGAAATCACCTCCCGCCGCTGAGTACACTCCTACACCTCTTACTCCCAGAATCACTGTTATGTCTAACAATATGTCTCTGCAGCCGCCTGATCTACAAACTCAGATTTATGAGCTCCGTAAGGAGACTGCCCTGCTCAAGCAGGAAGTAGCGGACTTGGAATTACAGATTCAGGTTTCTGATCTCACTCATGCCTCAGAGGCCGATGCTCTATATCAGGAGATTGAAGAGCTTCGGAGGGAGATAACTGAGATTCGTGGATCAAACTAGGAGGAGAAGCCTACCACATGATTCGTTCTACACTGACGATATTACCCTAGTATTTAATTTCTTTTTTTTTCATGCTTTATTTTATTTCTCGCATCTCCAGACATATCTTACATTATTGCATCTATTATATATTTTTTTTATGTACTTTGAATTCATCTTATATATACATATTATGCACTAATGTCGATTTTTCTCTTTTCTTTTTTGATTTTTGATTTTATTTTGTCGAGCAAAGAAAAAAAAAATATAAGACAAAAATATTTTCATTTTTGTCTTCATAAAAAAATATGCAAGCCTCATGCCTTGGAAAAGAGAAGAAAACACTATCCAGACCCCCCCGAAGACCGAAGGTGCAAAGAGGGCCCAAAGGAGGATTTAAAAAATCCAAGGCCCATCTGGATTTAGCCTTGTGGCGGGCACCACAAGCCCATGGCGGACGCCATGACGTTCTCCCCTATTTCGGGGCTGAACTCCCATTTTCATACCTTCCTTCTCCAAAAACCCATTTTTGCAACTTTCAAAAACATCCTTGAACCCCATTAAAGCTCCCACATTTCCAAAATACCCACCATCCATAAAACCTATCCAAAATCCATTTTCATTTTCATCAACCACAAACCATAAAAATCAAAACTTTTTCATTTCTCTCATAAACCATTTTTCTACCATTTTCACTTCCTAAGGAGCAATCAACAATGGAGTTCAATGGATTTCTTCTTCGTGATGGAAGACCGGGTGATAGGCAAAGGAAAATTATTCAGAGGCTTCAGAGTCGAGAAATTCTCTCGACTAGGTACGTCGATGATAACTGTTTGTATGCTTTGGGTATTTATCATAGTGTTTTTAATTTATTAGATTTTTTAGGCTTGCATAATATTTTCGTTAATCAGGAACCTACCTATGAGAGGCTGACAGTTGAGTTTTTAAGTTCATTGATATACACTGTCAGTCCTAACACTGCTAGCACAGTCGGTACTATTAATTTTAGACTGTTTGGAATTGAATATGAATTCACTACCAACGAGCTAGCAGGCTTGTTAGGAATCCCTCATAGGGAAGGTGCGATTTGTGAGGCACCTCTGGATGCGGAATGGTCGGCCGAGGTATTTTCCTTCTGGCAAAGGCTTTCAAGTACTTCAATAAATTCTTTTGAAGTAATACTTGCGTCGACCATTCATAACCCGGCCATAAGAGTTTTCAGATATCTTTTGGCATGTACTATTTTTGGCCGGGAGAGTCCAAACAAGGTAAACGCTAGAGAACTCCTATTTTTGCAAGGATGCCTCACTAGTACCCATATCAATCCGGTCCCGTTTATGCTTGCACACATGGCTTTACTTACTAATAAAACAGGACCGCTGTTTTTGGAGGGCTTGTTACGTCTATTGCTCGGGCTCTTGGCCTGAACGATGAGATATCTACACTTGAACCACTACCTCCTCGCACAATTAATTTAAAATTTCTGAAAGACATGAAATTGTGCCGAACAAGGAGAGAAGGTGGTTATGAGTTGATGGTTCATGGGGTAGCTATCCCATCTGTTGCTTTACCTTGCAGTAGACGTACTAATGTACGTGATGAAAGGAACTGGACCTATGATCTGAATGTTCCACCTATTTTGGGTCCACTTCCTCCTAATATTCCTGATGGGGAGGCACTTGACACTGATGAAGAGTATGATCGGAGAGAGCAGTCTCCCATACATCACATGTCCCCCCATCGTCCTTCACAGTCACACACCGCACCATCTTCCTCTAACCCTGTTGCAGGTGCTGCTCCTGGATTCTACGTCACTGAGGAGATGTGGCGTGATATGACAGCTAGAGAGGAAAGGCGAGACGGCCTTCTCTCTACTATTTCACAACAACTGACGGACAACATGAGCTTCATGCAACAATCGCGATTGGTTTCGGATCGTGCTTACAGCAACGTTTGCCGTACCTTGAACGATATCTCATTAGAGCAGAACCGTCAGAGAGAGTTCAACTGCCGGCAATACCAGCTTGTAGAGGCTACTCAGGGTTCCATCCTAGGTAACCTTCGAGAGGTCCGGGGTGCTCAGGCTGCCTTATCAGCACGACTCGACCGAAGGGACTAGCATCGTAGTAGATCCCGTCGTTCCAGACCATCACAGTAGGACGGCGAGGGCACCAGTGCTCCTCCTCAGTAGTCTTTTTCAGGTTACCCTCCTTATCTTATTTCGAAACATTAGGGACAATGTTCGATTTAAGTGTGGGAGGGGATTTTATTGCTTTCTATCATTTCCCTTTTTAGTTAATTATTTCCTTTCAGTTATTTCCCTTTTTTAGTAAGTTATTTAGTTTAATTTTCTTAGATAATGCATGAGTCTGACGAGTCACCAGTATAGTGTATTTTTAGTACATCTTCATTTTTTCCCATTTCCTTAGCCTTACCAGAAAAATTTTAAAAAGAAAACAATGTTGTTTCACATGTTTTTTGGGCTTTGAGACAGGTTTAGATTAGGATATGGTGACTTAGGTCAACTTTTTGAAACATCAGCACCATTTTAGCACCATAGACCTCTTGAATATAGGAATCACTCCTAAACCCCACCACCATGGCCTTTACTATCATTCAAAAAATTGTCCTAAGTAGTTTATTTTAGCAGTCAGCTCCGGCCTAAGCATGCTCTACGTAGGGGGTCGATGAATATAAGTGAATGATCCAGTGCTAATAAAAAAGAAAAAGGCAAACTCTGGGATAGGTGACCCTCACAAAGTCATTTAAACCGAAAAAAAAAGAGAAGAAAAATTTTTTTCCACAAAAAGAAAAAAAAATTGCAAGTCGCCTATTGTTAGTTGGTTCAGAGGTATCTGGCACTGAACTTGGTAGGGCGGATTACGATCCGATCCCCCGCAACTACAATTAGGTCAAATAAAATAGGTTTACACATGCTTATGTGCTAGAAACCTTATGTTATGGATCAGAATCACTAACCGGTCACTCTAATACAAAGCATGTACGAATAACGGGCTTAATGTGATTGTGCCTGAATGAAAAGGACACAAAAAGATGAGAAGATAGGCCTAGGTATTGTGGGATGACATGTAGTGGTTAATATAGGATTGAAGTTTGTGTTTGTGTTACTATGGTACCCTTGGTTCACTTAGTTAGTACCTGTCACTGCATCCTGACTTGAACTTAGAAGCCCTTTAGCCCAAAGACACGTGTTGACACCATATTTTCTTGAGCTTTAATGTTTGCTTGAGGACAAGCAAAGGTCTAAGTGTGGGAGAATTTGATCACACTAAAATTCACCGTATTTCTGACTCCGATTTCGCTTGCATTGTTAGCTTTTATTGTTATTTTTTTATGTTATTACTTTGTTTTCCTTTGTTTTCAGGTTTTTTATGTAATCGGGGCTTGAATCGAGAAAAGGAGCGAAAAAGGAGTGGAAACGGACGAAAACCTAGAAATTCAGCGTTTTACACTTACGACACCCATCGTGGCAGGCGCCATGGGGTCAGCCATGACGTGGCCACGTCTCAAGACCACTCAACAACTGCCAAGACCCACGATCCCCACTCTTCCATTCCCTATCAGTACCATGGCGGGCGCCATAGGCCTGTGGCGGGCGCCACAAGGCAAAAGCAGTTCCCTCCACTTTTTAGTGGAGGGGGCATCCTGGTCTTTTCCCGCATTTAGTTTTCCTATAAATAGGACTTTAGTTTTTCGTTTTTCTTCATCCAAACTTAGATTTCTCTAGGCATATATCAGTTTCAAAGCAGTTACCATTCCACATCGGGGTGTTTTTGCAATCGAGTGATCGAGTCTGTAATCTGTCTGTGTGATCGAGTTTTGGAGCACTCTGGAGGAAGTTAATCCTGCCGCCATTTTAATTCCAGTTCGTATTTTACTTTTCTGCATTGCTTTACTTTTATTTATTTCTCGCACTGCTTTACTTTCTTTATTATCCGCACTCGCACTTTATCTTATTTATTTTCCGCACTCGCTTTACTTTCGTTTATTATCCACACTCGCACTAAATTCATTTACTTTCCGCACTCGCACTAAATTACTTTATTTTCCGCACTCGCACTAAATTAATTTTATGAAAAATTATAAAAAGAACTTTTACTTTATCATGTCTAACTAAATCTATAAAGGTTAGAATGTAAGGATCGTAATTAAACCAGTAATCCGTACAATTGTTCGTGGAAACACTTAAGGGCTATTTTATCTTTCAATTCAAGTAATTGTTTTTAACTATTTCAAAAACAGCCAAAAGCACTTTGTCTAGTTTATTAGGAGTTTTTAGATTAAAAAGAAAAGAGATTTTAAAACGATTTTCGGACGCGTTATGAAGTTTAGAGTCTGGTTCATAAGAACCTCTTTTTGCTAAGAAATCCAGGTTAAAGTACTTTTCAACTTAGTTAAGATACTATATTTCTTAAAAATAGTTTTACTACTCTAACGCAGTACGCACCTTTTTATCCGTGACAATAGGAGGGGTTGATTAGAGAGTACAACTCGGTTCTGAATACGCGAAAGCGACAGTTCCTGTTAAATTAGTTCTTTTCAAAGGAGAAAACATTTCCCATAAGTAGTTCCATTAACAAGTACCGGATTATCCATTGATTACGTGAATTACATTCGAGCCTGTCTTTTATTAATTTTTTAAAATTTATTATTTTATTTACTATTGCGCACTTCTTAAAACCCTTATATTCAGTTTCCTTAGATACACACCATAACAACAGGTACGATAGATTGACACTTGGTCTCTGTGGATTCGACAATCTTTTATATTACTCTAATGTGTTCGTACACTTGCGAAAAACACGCATCAAGCCCCATGCCTACCTTTACCGTCCTGTCGGGGTCATCGCCCAGTGGGACAAGCTCGAACTCTCCGTCCGGGACTGGGCGGAACGGGTGAGTGGGAGCCTGTCACTCGGCGGGTCTCTGTTCTTCAGCTTCATCCTCGCCGATGCGGAAATCGAGGTCGATGGCGTTGATTCCCTGGGGGGAGGCTCCTCGACCCTGAGCTTTTTGTTATTCTTTGTGTTGATTGTGGCCTGTCCCTTTATTGCGGCATTGTAACACCTTTGGGCGGCTTCGATGTTGCCGTGGATTGTGACCACACGGCCCAGTTTGGTGTAATATTTCATCTTTAGGTGGACGGTGGATGGGACCTCCGTTAGCTCATCCAGAGTCGGGCGGCCGAGGATGCAGTTGTAAAGAGATGGGCATTCTATGACCAGGAACTGGATCTTGATTTCTCTGGCCGTCTCTTGCTCTCCGAAGGTGAAGAGGAGCTCGACGTAACCCCACGACTTTGTCGTGGCCCCGTTAAACCCTTGGAGGTCGGATCCGACGTAGGGAGATATGTTGGTTTTGTCCAACTTTAGGGTTTTGAAAAGGTGGACGTACATGATGTCCACCGAACTGCCTTGGTCAACCAGGATGCGTCAGACGTCAAAGTGAGCCATCTTGGCTCTGATCAGCAGCGGGATGCTCGTGTTGGGGGAACCGCCCGGAAGCTCCTCTAGAAAAAAGGATATTGGATTGGACTTACCTCGGTATTTTGTCAATGTTGCCTTTTGCTCGGGTGCAGTCAGAAGGAGTTTGTCGAACTTGCGTTTTACTGAAAGGGAAGCGGTTTCGCCATTCATCCCTCCACCCGATATGACAAGGGCGGTTGGAAAGTCTTCCCAGGGGCTGAGAGCAGTGATCCGCCCTTCTGGTGGCGAATCGGGGAAGATGAAGTCTTCTGGTCGTGATACGCATAGGGCCACCTGATAAGAAGAGTCGTCGGGGGGAGTGTCCTCCCGGGGTCTCTTCGTTTCTTGCTCTTCGTGTTTGAAGGCTTCGTTCTTCCTGGTGTATTGTTTGAGATGTCCCTGTTGGATCAAAATTTCTATTGCGTCTTTCAAGTGGACACATTCTTCAATCACATGCCCATGGCTTCTGTGGAACCTACAGTACTTGGATTTGTCGGTGTGGGGCTTGGGTGCATAAGGTTTTGGGAACCTCACCCTGCCCTGCTTGAAATCGGAGTTGATGCATTCGGCGAGGATGCGCTCGCGGGGAGCTGTCAGCAATGTATATTCGTTGTACCGGCCCGCAGGCCCTCTTCCTTCACGAGGCTCACGGGGTTTCTATTCCCTTCGACTGTCCCCGTTGTGACGGGGAACGTTCGGGTCCTCGCGCTTGGGATGGTCGGTTTCCCCAGCGTTACGACTGCTGCGAGCGTTGTCGGCGACCTGTTTTTCCTCGTATCTAATGTAAGCCTGGGCTTTATGCAGGAGGTCATTCAGAGTGCGGGGAGGCTCTATCCCGACTGCCCTGCTAAGTTCGCTTCCGGGCAAGAGTCCCCTCTCGAGGAGGTATTTCTTCATGTGTTCCGTGGTGTCCACCTCGACAGCCTCTTGGTTGAATCGCTCGATATACGAGCGCAGTGTCTCACTTTTCCTTTGCACTATGGCTTCGAGGGTTGCCTCGGTCTTGGGATGGCGTCGGGAGGCTGTAAAATGCCTTGTGAACATGAATCTCATGACTCTCCAGGATGTGATGGACTTCGGGGCTAAATTTTTGTACCAGGCCATGACTCATTTCCTGAGGGTTGTCGAGAACAGCCTGCACTTGAGGTGCCCGGTGATTTCATTGAGGTAGTCGAGCATCGTGTTGACGTTGTCGACGTGATCGTCGGGGTCGGTGGTACCGTCGTAGATGGCCAAGTTTGGGGGTTTCTCCATGCCTTTGGGGAGTGGTGCCTACATTATCGCCCATGAGAGGGGGCAATGTGGGTCTTCCTCGTCGCTCCTCGGTGGGGAGAGCTTGTTATTATCAGGGCTCCAGTTGCGCCTTGGCGAGGTCCCTGATCGGCCGGGATCCCGGCGGGAACGCACCCTGCTCTTGTTAGGTTATAGGGAGAGTCGTCCCCGTTTCTTCGTCGCTTCTGGACATTGTTGCGTCCTTCTTTCCTGCTGAGGTCGGCTCTCCTACCGGTCAGCTTCTAGGGCCATGATTCTTTTGTGCTGTTGGTGGAGCATGGAGCTGGCTTGGTTAAGGGTGTTCACCATAACAATCATGGTGGCATCACCTTCGATGGGTACGGGGATGGGTTAGAACGTGTCGATCGCCTGGTCTTGAACCTGAGGTGGGTTCCCATTGTTCTCGGGTTCAGGAGACGGGGTGGCTGGGCGCCCATCTCGGGCGTCAGATTCATGGTAGTGCAGATTGTCCTCCATCGTGTAGTCGACGAGGGGACGGTTGCATTCGTTGAGCTGTTCTCTGGACATGCTGAAAGGATGGAGTGTTTGAGCTTTGATCCTCTACTATGGAAGAAAGGGAAGCTATATTCCCACAGACGGTGCCACTGATCTTACCTGATCAGGAGGACCTTCTACAAGTTGGTATAACATCCAAAGAATGGGGAGAAAAGGGGGGTGTACCTGCAAGGCACTCTGATGCCAAAGTTAATAGAGGTACAATGAAGTAGGTAAGTTAATAGAATGAATCAGAATACCTGACCCTTTAGTGAAAAATGGTATTTACAGAGAGCCCCCAGCGCTGGGCCAAGGTCCTTCCTTGGGCTGGATCAGCTAGGCCCAAGGAAGAACTGTCAAGGAACGTATGAGGAGCGTGAAGACCTAGTTGAATGGTCTGGTCCTTGGTTCAACTGCCCCTATCTTTCAGGAGATAAAAGGGGGGAGAGCTGGGTGACGTGGCAAGTGGACTGACAGACATGTTCCTTGCTAGCTCTGAGTGCATGCCCGACATATGGGATGCTTGCCTGACTGTTAGGCGCCCATACCCGTCTGCTAGGCGTCACTGCTCGAGTATATGGGCCTCTGCTCGACCTGTTGGGCCGTAGCCTAATACAACTTTGAGGCCCAGTCCGGAACACTCCCTATTTGGTGATTTAACTTTCTTTCTCCCTGAGCGAAGCCCAAAAACAAAAGTTCCAAAATACTTAATTATACTAACACTACAAAATTAGGTTTAAGGAAAAATCCATGTCAAGCCACATTTCGACAACTTCCTTGTCCCTTTCGAGCAACCAGCTTCGACACAAGGAATTACAATTCAACACGCCACTTAATTCACTGTGTCTAAGCTATCTACATTCATCATAGATTTTAATTTCTTGAACACTTCAACCTGCGCTCCCTTCTTCATGATATCTACAATCTGATTTTCAGTTCTGCGGTGTTCCAAGTTCATCTTACCATCTGCTACCTGCTCTCGAAGATAATGGAACATCATTTTGATGTACTTGCTTCGTCCATGTGCTATCGGATTCTTTGCCAAATTGATAGCAGACATGTAGATCTTCATGGTAATTGCTACATGATTCTTCCTTGTAATCACTTCGGCCAAATTCACCATCCATGTTGCTTGACATGCACAAAGATAAACAACAATGTATTCATCTTCACATGATGATAATTCAACTACTGGTTCTTTTCTTGAACTCCAAACAACTGATACACCACCTAGCATAAACATATAGCTAGCTGTGGATTTTCTATCAAAAGCATCACTAGACATACTTGAGTCAATGTATTTGTATACACATAATTTCGACACCATGATTTTTAATAATCAAGAGCCTTAGCAGCTAGTAGCTTCGTCAGATATTCTTTCAAGAGTCACCATTATTCGACATTGAAGCTTCTCAGCACTCCTCATCTCATTATGCTTTGAACAATGATGAACTTAGTTGTGAAGATATTCGACAAAGTAGGATCAATCTTTCTTCTAAACATGTCCAGAATCTTGAGAAGGTTTGTGATGATTTGGATCGTGATATAACAAAGAGATGTCTGTCGAAGGAGCGGTTGAGATGCCAGCTAAAAGTCCTTCACATCACTACGAAGAAGTTTTCTTGTGTTTTCGACAAGAGATATGAAGGCAAGAATCTGACGAAGGAGGCGTTATGACTATATTTGAATTTTAAATGAATTCGACGTGACGAGAAGATTCGTCGTTTCTCCAGTTAAAGGGCAGTTTTAATATGAATAACGGCCTCGTTTGGTAGAAGATACGTGGAGGATTCCTAGAGATTAGTAGCATGTAGAACGCCAAGTGGCAAATTCTTAGGAATTGACTGTTATTCGACGGTTATTTTATTTGTATATAAATAGGATAGCTTTGCTTTGTTTAAAGGGTGTGAAATTTTGTACAACATTCCTGTAAAAGTTACTCTAATACTCGTGTGTAAGAGAAAAGAGAATTATCTGGAAAATGTATGTGTAAACACCATTTATATTTCAGTTATAAAATTTAGATTTCCTTTATTCCTTGTTCAAGTTTATGCTTTCAGTCACTTTTCAAGCAATTTACTTTTCAAGAAATTTACTTTCAAGCAAATTTACATTCCAGAAATCCTTTATTGAGAAGTTCTTTGTTAGTTTTTATTATAAAAACATATCCATACTTTAATATAAACAAGAAAAATTTCATTAGATATCGTTCGACAGAACTAGTAAGACTTGCATATTAAGAAACAAACCCTAAGAATTTAGCACATATGTCCTAGGACTTGTGTGGTTGGTTCTGCAAGTAACCCAGTTCCAAGGAATTGGTAAACTAGAGGTTGTTCGCCAAAAACACAATCGAACAAATTGGCACGCCCAGTGGGACCAGTGCTAAAATACTAAAAGGATTATTTTTAATCCAAAAAAGTCTTATTACGTTGTATGATTTTACGAAGCGGTAAATTAGCCGCGACTAACGTAGAAAGACCTAGGCGAACTAGAGTAAGAAAAATGGCTAATCCGCCAGTAAATCCAAAACGAAAATTTTCCAGTTTAAAATGCTATTCCTTCGACAGGGGGAAATATGGAAACACTCCACGTTTCAGAAGGGGGAAATCCCTCATCATCTGGATCAATACCAGCGGTGTCTTTCTCTCAGAATGAACCCAGTTCTTCCAATATGGGACATTCGACGCCTATGGGAACCCCTACCCCTGAAGGAAATAACTTTAGGCCGTATCAAATAAAATTTTCCACGCCTATGTTTGGAAGAGAACAGCCTTATGGAATGCAAACTTCAGTGATGGCTAGTTTATATAACGCAACACCTTTGTATTCTGATGCCATGGTTCACATGTCTTCACCATTACAAGGGTCAGGTTATGGTGGGAATGTTAGTAGACCGAACCAACCCCCACCAGGATTCCAAATGCCAACAATTACAACTAATTATGTGCAAGCAATACGTCAACAAATGGATGAAAGTAATCATGAAATAGTCCATAGGTTGACGCAACAAATGGGGGAAGTATTTAACCCTTTAATACAAAGCACTACTCAAACGAGTCAGATATTGGCTGCACAAATGGTGCGTATTGATGAGTTCTCTGGAGTCCCTCAAATTCAACAAAGAGAACCTGTGATTCCGAATCCGGTAATCAATGTCGAAGAAGAACCAACAATAAATCAAAGACCATTAGACAATCCTCAGGTAAATCCTATAATCCAAGAAGAGATTGTCGAACAACCTCATGTCGAAGTCCCTATCCAACGAGAGCCTAGGAGGTTGATAGTTCAGAGAGGTCAAGACGCAGATGACATTTTACAACAGAGAATACGTTATAATAATCCACCTGCCGAAAATATTTTGGCAGTCATGGTTGAAAGAATAATGGCGCAAAATGGGGTAAACGTGGGGTTTCATAGGCCTAGTTACGCTTCCCTACTATCTGAATATGTTTTGCAACAAGAATTACCTCCAAGGTGGAAAATTCCCAAATTCACAAAATTTTCAGGGGATACTAGTGAATCCACCATAGATCACATAACGCGTTACTTGATCGAAACGGGCGATATAGCATGTAATGAAAATCTAAGGATGAAATAATTCCTAAGCTCTTTAACAAAAAACGTGTTTACATGGTTTACGTCCCTACCAGCAAGTTCCATAGATACATGGACTCGGTTGGAGAGATTGTTCCATGAACAATTCTACATAGGACAAACTAAAATAAGCCTGAAAGAATTATCCAGCGTTAAAAGAAAATTCTCATAGCCTATAGATGACTACCTTAACAGATTCAGACTGCTAAAAGCAAGATGTTTCACGAAAGTTCCAGAACAAGAATTGGTCAAAATGGCTGCAGGAGGTCTAGATTATTCCATAAGGAAGAAACTAGATACTCAATACTTAAAAGATATGGCACAATTAGCATATAGGGTAAGGCAGATCGAAAGGCTAAAAGCTGAGAAGTTTAGGGCTAACAAAATAAAAAATAAAGAGTGGCCTAGGTAGGAATATGCCAAGAAGATGACTGTGACGAAGACGAATCAGTCATTTTCGACGACCAAGAAATTGACCTGGAAGAATTAAAGCAAGGTCCACCATATTCTTGCAAAATGTTAACTCCGTCGAATGGAAAGAATCATGTCGAATCGAAGAAGAACAATAAATTCCCTAAAAGAACATATACGTTCGACGTCACCAAGTGTGACGAAATCTTTGATTTGTTGGTAAAAGATGGTCGACTAATAAGACCACCTAGGCGTTAAAGAACCCTCTATTGACCAACAGAAAAAGAGAGGTTTTTGTAAGTACCATAATTTTCTGGGCCATAAAACTTCTCAATGTTTTCTTTTCAGGGATCTAGTCCAAAACGCAATCCAGGATGGAAGACTGAAGTTTGGGGACAAGCCGAAGCAACAAATGAGGATTGACATCAATCCTATGCAGATCCTGGAAGCCAACTACGCTGAACCATTCGACATGAATATGGTAGAAATGGAGAAGATGTCGGATGATAGCTTCGAGATGATTGAAGCCACTGAAGGCTTCGACACCTACGTTAACATGGTGGGGATTAATGAAGCTCTCCCTATCCAGCCCAACGTGGAAGAATTATCCAAAGACGAGCTAACCATGCCCGTATTGATCAAGGTTACTGATGATCTTGAAGTGAAGGACAATGTCAAGGCCACTGAGGGTTTCGACATTCCGAAACAGATTGAGACTACTGAGGGTCTCGACAACGCCACCAATTGACATTACTGAAGATTTCAACAACTAGAACAAGGTTGAAGCCACTGAGGGTTTCGACCATCAAAATAAGACCAGGGTTACTGAAAGCTCTGAGTGTTTGAAGAAGGAAGCTACTGAAGGTTTCGACAAGAGAAACAACAACTTGGCTGAAGACAGAGTAGTATGGGACACCTTGGGAGAGCCTAGAGGAAAGTTCGACTACCTGGTGAATACACCGCTCCTGCCAGTGCCCATATCGACATCGACAAAATCCAACCAACAGGTTGGGAAGACATCCCTAAAAACACTGAGGAAAAATATGATGTTTCCCTCAATGTTGAGAAGAAGGCTACTGAAGGCCTCAACAATGAAGACAAAACTGCTGAAAGTGCTGCTCCGGACCAAGCAAACGAAGATGATACCAGGAACCTCACCAATGCTGTCGAAACTGCAAACGTGAGCGCTGCAGGAGTCAGGGTGGAAACTATCAAAGAAGCCCTCATCAAGAAGATGGATAACCTGAACATTTCTAGAGGAAAGAAAATAGATATCAACATGGTAGAAGCCTCTCGAGAGAGTAAAGAGAAGAGTAAAATGGAACGTCGTCAAGAGGAATACCAAAGGACAGCCTACCCAAAAGAAGATGAGAACTTGGCAGAATTCATTCAAAGATGTCAAAAGAAAAAGACTGAGATACTGTTATGTCCGCGATGCAGCTCCATATTCGATAGAAAAGCAGCAACAAACTTGGAGGCTGTGGAAAAGACCAAAATAAGAGGAAATTGGGGGCCAAGACCAGCAGTCGAAGCATGTAGATGTGATCCAAGAGAAGGCAAGTATCACTTTCAGAATCCTTGGGGAAGATACTACAACACCTACAAACCGTCTGGCAGGGTACCTGATGATAGATGGGTGCAACCCATTAGAGATGCCTAAGGACCAAGAAAATGGAAGAATTTCGAAGTCCAAAGAGGATCTTCAGTCGAAGTAAAGAAAGAAACTGGGAAACAGAAGCTAAGACCATACCCCTCAGAAAATTATAAAGGAAAAAGCCCCATGTCAAAGTCTCAATGGAGGAGATTCCAGAGGCTGAAAAGGGATGAGAAAGAAGCAGCAGACAGACTCAACGTCAAGAAGAAAGACACTGACGAGGACAAAGCAGAGTCTAGCAGAAACACTCAGGCAGCAGAGAAAGACAAACCTCACAAAAGGAACAACACCAACAACATGTTGCAATTGTCGAAACTCGCCAACACAATATCAGAAGGTGACAAAGCAACTGAAAATTTCGAGTCTGACGAAGAAGATTCGTTCGACGTAATATACAATGTAGTGTCAGTCCTCCCTAGAGACTATGACAGGGTGATGGAAATCGAAGACGAAGAAAACATGATAGACAGTACCGTAGGACCAAGGCCTGTGTGCTATTACATCATGAACAACGGTTGTGTCGAAGAACAAAACACCATCTTTGAGAAGCCATACGAATCAATGAGGGGACATTTGAAACCTTTATTCATAAAAGGGAAGGTCAAAAATGTAGGCGTCAACAAAATATTAGTAGATGAGGGAGCTGCAGTGAATCTAATGCCCCATTACATGCTAAGAAAAATTGGGAAAGATGACTCTGATGCAAAACCACACAACATGGTCCTGTCGAACTATGAAAGAAAAATGGGCACAAGTATTGGTGTTATTCAAGTGGATCTGATAGTTGGCACTATCACCAAGCCAACAATGTTTATAGTTATAACTTCCAGGGCTAACTACAATTTGTTGTTAGGAAGGGAGTGGATCCATGGAGTAGGAGTTGCCCCTTTGTCCATGCATCAGCGCATAGTCATCTGGCACCCTGATGGCATCGTCGAAAACATCGAAGCAGACCAAAGCTACTTCATGACTGAAGTAAACAACGTAACCAGTTGAAGCTTCGACAGAAATCTGGCTCACATAGCTCCTTGCAACCTAGATGAGTTCGATCTGAAGGCATCAGACAATGCCTATTATTCCATGTACCTACATCCAACACATGGGTTTCAATGGGACAATGAGGTAATTGGTGAACCAAGCCATGTATGGGGAACCTCTAACATAGAGCCAGCTGGCTGGGGTAGCGAGTTCGACGATGACGATGAGTGAAACATCAGTATTGAAAAGACTAACGACCTACATGGCCGAAAATAAACTAAAAGCGGCTCTAGAAGCCGAAGTAAAATATATGGTTGTCGAAGCCAATAAAGAAAATCTAGACCCACCATGCCCTCACTAGGGCACTGATGGAGAAGATAAAGACAACCAGGTAGGCGAATGACAGGATCAAAATCTTGACGCCATCTATGATGACGAACCTTTGGGATTCGAAAAAGACCCAATATCAACTAGCTTGAAGATGGTGGCACATGACCCTTTGGAAGAAATCAATCTAGGACTGGGGGCAGAAAAAAGACCAACCTATATAAGCGCTAATACGGACCCCCAGTTCAGAGTCGAATTAGTCCAGTTGCTGAAAGAGTTTAAAGATTGCTTCGCATGAGACTATGACGAAATGCCTGGCCTCGATAGAAGCCTAGTCGAACTAAACCTTCCTATAATAGAAGGAAAGAAGCTTGTAAAGCAGACTCCAAGGCGGTTTACACCAGAGGTCCTGTCAAAAATAAAAGAAGAGGCCGAAAGACTTCTTAAATGCAAGTTCATTCGCCCAACCAGGTATGTCGAATGGATTGCAAATATTGTACACGTGATAAAGAGAAATGGCACATTGAGGGTGTGCATTGATTTTCGAGACTTGACTTCAGCCACCCCTAAGGATGAATATCCTATGCCAGTAGCAGAAATGTTAGTAGACTTTGGAGCAGGACATGAGTACCTAAGCATGCTAGATGGATACTCTGGCTACAATCAAATCTTCATTGTAGAAGAAGATGTTGCCAAAACAGCCTTTCGTTGTCTTGGAGCAATAGGGACTTACGAATGGGGTAGTTATGCCCTTTGGTTTAAAAAATGTTGGAGCTACGTACCAAAGGGCCATGAATTCTATTTTTCACGATTTCATTGAAACATTCATGCAAGTATATATTGATGACATTGTAATAAAGTCTGTTTTAGGAAAACATCATTTAGACCATCTTCGACAATTCTTGAAAAGGATGAGAAAATTTGGTTTAAAGATGAATCCCCTCAAATGTGCGTTTGGTGTGCAGGTTGGAGATTTCCTGGGTTTTGTAGTCCATAAAAAGGGAATCGAAATAAACGCCAACAAAGCTAAAGCAATAATGGAGGCGAAAACGCCATCAACGAAGAAAGAATTGCAATCACTGCTGGGAAAAATTAATTTTTTAAGAAGATTCATTTCAAACCTCAGTGGGAAAACGCAAGCTTTCTCTCCTCTGCTTCGACTCAAAAAAGAAGAATTTGCATGGGGGCAAGAGCAACAGGACGCTTTCGACAAGATCAAGGGATATCTAGCCAGTCCCCCAGTCTTGATGTCTCCTAGTAGAAAAATAAGCATGAGGTTGTACATCTCAACATCTGACAAGACCCTAGGAAGCATGCTGTGTCAGGAGGATGAAAATGGCGTCGAAAGAGCCATTTATTATCTCAGCAGAGTCTTAAACGATGCTAAAACCAAATATAGTGTAATAGAAAAATTATGTTTATGAGTGTATTTTTCTTGTACAAAATTAAAGCACTATATAAAGCCAGTTGATGTATTTGTATCATCCCATTTCGATGTAATAAAATATATGTTGTCTACATCCATTTTACATAGTTGAATTGGAAAGTGGGCTCTAGCATTAACTGAGTATTCCTTGAAATATCTAATTTTAAAGGCTGTAAAAGGACAAGTGGTGGCTGACTTTATAGTTGACCACTCCATAGATGAAAATGGAATAAAATACGTCGAATTACAACCATTGAGATTATATTTTGACGGTTCCAGACACAAGTATGGTGCCGGTATTGGAATATTAATTATTTCTCGTGACAAAATTCCAACAAAATTCAAGTACAGGGTCGAAGACCCATGTTCAAACAATGAAGCCAAATATGTAGCTTTAATTGCTGGACTTGAAATGTTGTTGGAATTGGGGGCAAAAAGAGTCAAAGTAATGGGCGACTCAGAATTAGTAATAAAACAACTGACCAAAGAATACAGGTGTATCAAAGAAAATCTGATTATGTACTTCGTTATAGCCAATAGACTCCTCAAAGCATTTGACACTGTGGCCTTTAAACACATTCCTAGAATAAAAAATCAAGAGGCCAATGACTTGGCTCAAATTGCATCAGGTTACAAAGTGTTGAAAGAAAAACTGGAGAGTACTATTGAAGTAAGGGGAAAGGTTATATCAACCAAATTATCCCCATCAAATTTGGAAACGATAAAACTTGGTTATGGGCATGAAGAAAGCTTTGAAATCTTTAACATAGATAATTAAGAGATGGAAGATTGGAGAAAACCCATCAAAGAGTATCTGCAAGACCCAAACCAAAAGGTGGAAAGAAAAGTAAGATACAGAACTCTAAGCTATGTACTCTTTGGAAACGAATTACTTAAGAAGACTGCAGAGGGAGTCTTGCTAAGATGTTTAGGCGAAGAAGAGGCTTACATAGCATTGTCGAATGTACATATTGGTACATGTGGTGCACACCAAGCAGGGCATAAGATGAAATGGTTGTTATTTAGACAAGGTTTATATTTACCAACCATGCTAAAAGATTGTGTTGAATTCAAAAAAGGTTGCCAAGAATGCCAAGTCCATGCAGGTATACCACATGTCCCCGCGAGCGAATTGCATTCGATCATAAAGCCTTGGCCATTTAGAGGTTGGGCTTTAGATTTAATTGGAGAAATTCGACCAGCTTCGTCGAAAGGACAAAAATACATTTTACTAGGAGTTAATTACTTTACTAAATGGATTGAAGCCATACCATTGGTGAATGTGGATCAGGAGATAGTCATAGAGTTTATCCAAAAATATATAATTTATAGATTTGGAATACCGGAAACAATAACCACTGACCAATGGTCTGTGTTTACTGGTAGAACTATGCAAGCTTTCGCAAAAGAGATGGGGTTTAAGTTATTAACCTCTACACCATATTATGCCCAGGCAAATGGACAAGTCGAAGCAGCAAACAAGGTGGTAATAAATTTGATCAAGAAGCATGTAGGTAAAAAGCCTAGGAACTGGCATAAAACCTTAGATCAGATTTTATGGGCTTGTCGAACGTCACCCAAAGAAGCCACTAACTCTAATCCATTTAAATTGACATATGGACATGATGTAGTGCTTCCAATCGAAATCTATTTACAGTCCATACATGTTTAAAGACATCATAAAATTCCCTCAGAAATATATTGGAGCATGATGATGGACGAGTTAGTGGATTTAGACGAAGAAAGGCTACGAGCGTTGGACTTGATAAGGAGACAAAAAGAAAGAGTTAAAAACTCTTACAATAAGAGAGTAAAGTCAAAAATCCTTTGTATGGGTGATTTAGTTTGGAAGGTAATACTTCCCATGGATCGAAAAGACAGATTAATGGGAAAGTGGTCCCCCAAATGGGAAGAGCCTTTAAAAAATTTAAGTGTTTTTTGAATGGTGCTTATGTGTCGTACCTCAAAAAACACGGATCCTAAAACAACAACAAAGTCGCCACCTAATTCTATTTATTCTAACTAAAGAAAAGGGTGATATAGGCACAACCTAAATAAAGGATAAGAAATGGTTAACGAAACCACTAATCTAAGTTCGGGAGTCAGTTACGTAAGAGGAATGTATTAAGCACCCCTCACGTCCGTTGTACTCAACGGGAACCTCTTAGTCTAATTTGCGCTTAAATGTTAACTTATATTATTGTCTTATTTTTGTTAAGATTGCTTTTTAAGGGAATTTTTTAGTTATTATTTATTATGGGGAAAGGTTAAGTTTTTTATTATTGTGCTCGCGAAGGATTAAAATCCCCGTGCCTACGTATTCCCTTGTGCAATGGGAAAGTCAGAGCTTCGTAGTTCGTGCAACTATGATTCGTGTTTTTTAATTGAACAATTGTTTAAAACGCATTCTACTGCTAAGCGTTGGCTTATACTTGCGGTGGAAGTTGAAGCGCTGATAACACTAAAATTCACCGTATTTCTGACTCCGATTTCGCATGCATTCTTAGCTTTTATTGTTATTTTGTTATGTTATTACTTTGTTTTTCTTTGTTTTCAGGTTTTCTTTGTAATCGGGGCCTAAATCGAGAAAAGGAGCGAAAAAGGAGTGGAAACGGACGAAAACCAAGAAATTCAGCGTTTTACACTTACGACATCCACCATGGCGGGCGCAATGGGGTCTGCCATGACATGGCCACGTCTCAAGACCACTCCACAACTGCCAAGACCCACGATCCCCACTCTTTCATCCCACATTAGCCTCATGGCGGGCGCCATGGCCTTGTGGCGGACGCCACAAGGCAAAAAACTTTTCCCTCCACTTTTTAGTGGAGGGGGCATCCTGGTCTTTTCCTGCTTTTTTGTTTTCCTATAAATAGGACCTTAGATTTTCGTTTTTATTCATCCAAACTTAGAATCTCTTAGGCATATATCAGTTTTAAAGCAGTTATCATTCAACATCGGGGTGTTTCTGCAATTGAGTTATCGAGTCTGTCTTTGTCTGTGTGATCGAGTTTTGGAGCACTCTGGGAGGAAGTTAATCCTGCCGCCATTTTAATTCCAGTTCGTATTTTACTTTTCCGCATTGCTTTACTTTCATTTATTATCCGCACTCGCACTTTATTTTATTTATTTCCTGCACTCGCTTTACTTTATTTATTTTCCTGCACTCGCTTTACTTTATTTATTTCCCGCACTCGCTTTAAATACCTTTACTTTCCGCACTCGCACTACTTTTATTTACTTTCCGCACTCGCACTACTTTTATTTACTTTTCGCACTTGCACTAAATTACTTTTATGAAAAATTATAAAAAGAGCTTTTACTTTACCATGTCTAACTAAATCTATAAAGGTTAGAATGTAAGGATCGTAATTGAACCAGTAATTCGTACAATTGTTCGTGGAAACACTTAAGGGCTATTTTAACTTTCAAATTAAGTAATTGTTTTTAACTATTTCAAAAACAGCCAAAAGCGCTTTGTCTAGTTCATCAGGAGTTTTTAGATTAAAAAGAAAAGACATTTTAAAATGATTTTCGGACGCGTTAGGAAGTTTAAAGTCTGGTTCGTGAGAACCTCTTTTACTAAGAAATCTAGGTTAAAATACTTTTCAACTTAGTCAAGATACTATATTTCTTAAAAATAGGTTTACTACTCTAACGCAGTACGCACCTTTTTATCCGTGACAATAGGAGGGGTTGATTAGAGAGTACAACTCGGTTCTGAATACGCGAAAGCGACAGTTCCTGTTAAATTAGTTCTTTTCAAAGTAGAAAACATTTCCCATAAGTAGTTCTATTAACAAGTACCAGATTATCTATTGATTACGTGAATTACATTCGAGCCTGTCTTTGTTTATTGTTTAAAATTATTATTTTATTTTCCATTGCGCACTCCTTAAAACCCTTATATTCAGTTGCCTTAGATACACACCATAACAACAGGTACGATAGATTGACACTTGGTCTCTGTGGATTCGACAATATTTTATATTACTCTGACGTGTTCGTACACTTGCGAAAAACACGCATCAAGTTTTTGGCACCGTTGCCGGGGACCAATTTCGTCAAATTTCATACCCTGTAGTTATATAGTTTATACTAAGGTTGTTACCCACCGATCAATGTGAAAGACTCGCAGTGCCGGAAGTTTATTAGACCCTCTAGCTGAACCAGAATGTTACGCTCGTGTACGTTTGTTTTTCCATAGGAATAGGAGAGCTATGGCCGAAGATCAAAACCGAAGACCTCTTAAGGACTTCGCCCAACCATCAAATGAGGAACCTAGTTCTAGTATAGTAAACCCCCTATCCCGGCCAATAATTTTGAACTTAAACCATCCCTGTTGCAATTAGTGCAACAGAGACAATTCGCAGGTCTTGCTACTGAGAACCCAAACCAAGATTTAAATAACTTTCTTCAGTTAGCAGATACCTTTAAAACCAATGGAGCTCCCCCTGAGGCGATACGCTTAAGATTATTTCCCTTTTCCCTCAGAGATAAAGCTCTATCATGGATAGATTCCCTTCCACCGAATTCTATAACAACTTGGGAAGACCTTAGAAAAGTATTCCTTGCTAGATATTTTCCCCCAAGTAAGACCGCTCTTCTTCGAAACCTAATAACCAGATTTACCCAACACCAAGGAGAGTCGTTGTTCGAAGCCTGGGAGAGATATAAAGAGCTATTAAGAGCATGCCCACATCATGGCTTAGAGAATTGGATAATCATTCAAACCTTTTATAATGTACTTCATTATAACACTAAGATGACCATCGACGCTGCCGCTGGTGGCGCACTGATGAACAAACCTTACCCTGAAGCTAGTGCCCTTATCGAGGATATGGCCCAAAACCATCAATCATGGGGAGTAGAACGAGCGACAGTGGAAAAGAAGGAAGCCCAAGGAGGAATACATGAGCTAAGCTCTATGGACATGATGCAAGCTAAAATGGACGCGTTGGCCCTTAGAGTCGAACATATGTGTACAACTCTGAATACTGTAGCTGCAGTTTCGCCGAATTGTGAGATATGTGGGACGCAAGGACACCAATCCTCCGAATGCAATCTGTTAAATGAGACCAACCCTGAGCAAGTGAACTACACCCAAGGAAACCCATTTTCAAACACATATAACCCTGGATGGAGGAATCACCCAAACTTCTCCTACAAAAATAATAACCCTATTCAAAATACCGCTCCTCCGAGACAAAAAGGTTACCAAGCCCCAAGAACAAATCAACCTATGCAACCTGTACCACCAAGTCCGAGCCTTGAGAAAATTGTGGAAAATTTTATCACCGCTCAAACACAACAAAACAAAGAGTTCATGAACCAAAACGTCCATGTTAACGAACTAATTACCCAGTTAGGAACCAAGGTTGATCAAATTATTACTCATAATAAGATGCTAGAAACCCAGATCTCTCAGGTAGCTTTAAACCAAGCCCCACAGACTACGCCTGGAGGACAGTTCCCTGGACAACCTTAACAAAACCCAAAAGGGCAAGCAAATGTCATTACTCTACGAAGTGGAACCGCTTATAAGGAACCTTCTAACCCTAGATTAAGTGATCCCGAAACTTCTGAGAGAAATGAGGAGAAGGAACCAGAGGAATCTGAAAACCCGGAAAGTCAAGAAAAAGGAGAAGAACCCAAAAATAAAACCTATGTACCACCAATGCCATACAAACCACCAATACCATACAAACCACCAATACCATACAAACCACCAATACCATACCCTCAAAGATTAAAGAAAACCCAAATCGATAATCAGTATCAAAAATTCGTTAAGTTTATAGAAAAAATTCACGTAGAAATCCCCTTTACAGAAGCCATCACCCAAATACCTTCTTACGCTAAGTTTCTCAAAGATATACTTACAAATAAATGTAGACTTGAAGATCCGAAACCCGTGGAATGTAATTCTATTTCCGAAAATAGGTTAGCAAAGAAAGATAAAGATCCCGGAAATTTTTCCATTCCTTGTGTTTTAGGGAATCATGTCATCGAAAAAGCTTTTCTAGACTTAGGAGCTAGTGTGAGCTTAATGCCTTTGGCAGTTTGTGAGAGATTAAACTTAGGAGAATTACAACCTACTAAGATATCGCTTCAATAAGCCGATAGATACGTTAAATACCCTATAAGCATACTTGAAGACGTCCCTGTTAGGATAGGTCAACTGTTTATACCTACTGATTTTGTTGTCATGGACATTAAAGAAGATGACGACATACCAATTGTAACACCCTTCTAAGCCCCGCGGAAAATATATAAATAATTAGAGTAATTATCATGCATATCAAACAAGGATGTCACACATGATTCAGAACATCACACATACACCTGTCATGCTCAATAGCACTTGAAATAAATTCATGCTTTCATATACTTTCACATTAGCATGTAGCAGCGGATCATTTTCATTAAGAATCTCATGACATTCAAGTCTCAAATAAACTTCATTCATTAAATCAACTTGGGCATAAAAGCCATTTCACCATAAAATTCAAATTCAATTAACAAAATAGATAGAGTATACAATTGTATCTCATAAGACATGAATCAAACATTCCCAGCGTTACATGATCAGAGCACGACTCGACCCAAAGTAAATATGAAAATAAAATAGGTTACTCCATCAGCTACTCTCTTGCTAGAAGCAACTCTAATCTTCAGTACCTGAGCAATGTCGTATAAAACATCATTCCAACAGAAGGGTGAGAGTTCACATAATTACTGAAATCATAAGATAATATATAATTTAAGGTGTACAAGCATAATCACAATTATTCTCACACTTCAAAAGTTTCATCAACATAATATCACTCAAGTAGTCATACTATTAACAAGTACATACTCACAAATCCATAATTCAACCATTCAACAATTCACATAACACATATAAACTCACATTATAACCATAGACACAATGAGACTCAATGCAAGACTCAAATACAACTCATGCATGTGGTACCAATCTCTTATTATCATTTTTCGGTTTTTACATTTAAACCGGGTCCGTCCTCTAGACCGATAACACATCAAAAGCCCGTCCTCTAAGCTTTCAAACCCGTCCTCTAGGTTTGGGACAAGTCACTAGCTCCCACGGAACTAACAAGCATTGCCTCTTGACAAAATGATACACGTGCAATTACAAT
The DNA here is from genome assembly GCA_963966055.1 of Lathyrus aphaca. NCBI lineage: Eukaryota > Viridiplantae > Streptophyta > Magnoliopsida > Fabales > Fabaceae > Lathyrus > Lathyrus aphaca. The sequence continues at coordinate 115,665,668 of OZ014523.1, read as the reverse complement.
AACCATATGCAATTAAGATTATTCTCTAATCTTAATAATCATGCATATCAATAATTCATCACCTTCGAATTATCACACAATTGCACATACAACCACACATTCAAATCAATGTATTCTTAGTTCAAACAATACCAACACATTTAATAAGTAATACACAATTATCAACACGATTCAATCTCAAATAACAAAACACACAATACCAATTAATTTAGAACAATTAATCCACCACCAGTCAATGAATTCAATATCTAATAAATATTCAATATTTAACGATGATTCAAAATCCAATAACTATACTAAATATTTAAATATAATTCTTAATTTAATATAAGGTACTACATTAAATCTTGTTTTTTTTAATGATAAAAGAAACACTACATTGGCATTAGAGAAATACCTACTATTTTCTAAATGTTGCTTTATCCATAATACGTGTAAGGCTGTCAAGTAGTTGTATTAGATCTCACTAAGATAAATTATTTAATATCACTACTATTTCAAAAGAAGGATGTGTATAATTACAGGTGGTGGTGTTCTAATCTTGGACATGTGTATAATCATGATATCCTACATGGAATGGTGGAGCCACATTATAATATATGTATGGTATAGATACTACACATCCTTATATTATTTGTTTTGTAAAGTGAGGTGGCTACAATAATGATATAAGTAGTGTTACAGGGATCACATTTATTACAAAGGAACATGTAATGTGTATTGTGAGATATTACTATCACCAGTCATTTATTTAATTCCTAGAACCAACTCACCAAATTTATTGATATAAAACTAGACAAGAAAGAAAAAGCATATCATGACAAATGAACCCAATATCCTGCGCGAGTTCCCAAGGCCTATTCACCTCTAATTTGTTTTCTAATAATTAATATATATCACTTGAACTCTATTCGTTATAACTATTGGAACAAGCTTAGTGTCATGGGTTTATTGCTATAGTCTACTCATACCAGTAAATCTGCGCCAATTATGAATTAGTGAAAAGGTAAATCACATTTCGTTTCATTGTTTAATCACTAATATTAGGTATCATCACTAAAATATAATTACAGATGTTACATGGATCATATAAAAGTCATCCTAGATTTATCATTTATTCTCTTCAGCTAATAATAGTTATTCATATCTACACCTTGTGCCATTTATTATGTCTCTCAATGAAGTGTTACCTGCTATTAACTACCCAGTTAAATATAAAAAAAATATTTACGCTACTGTTCATCCAAATAGGAATCAGTATAAACTAGTTTACCCCAATTACAAATGGGTCTCTATGATAATCCTTAACACAAATTCCAAACATAATCAAATAAACAAATCGAATCCAAGATTTTTAGTAAAACCTAAAAATGTCAAAATCATAAAAATTTGGGATTTCAACCTAAACATATTTCTACCCGTTCATACACTATTATACAACCCAATAATTATATAAAAACTCACCCTTACCTTGATTTTCTTGGATTTCTAGAACTCTTGAACTTGATTTTCTCCTCTTCCTCTCTTCTCCTCTTCTAGCCTCTTTTTCCCTCTTCCAACTTCTAACCATATTCTATCTCATTCTCTTCTTTTATCAATATCACAATTTTTTTTATTGGGCTCATTGACCCACTCTCACATTTCTATTCACACTCATAGTCTAGACCCAATTATTTTAATCTTACTAAATATCTATTTTATTCCAACAAATAAAATAAATTAAATAATTCAATTAAATCAAATAATTAAATTATTTCAATCAAACCAAATAAATCAATTAATACAATTAATTCAATTATTTCAAATAAATCAAATCATTCAATTATATCCAATAATTCAAATAATTCAATTCAATTAAATAATTTCAATAAATCAATTAAATCAATTAGGCACAAAATCACATAATTAATCAATTAATATAATAAATAAATAATTACTAAAACCGGGATGTTACAACCCTCCCCCACTTAAAAGATTTTCGCTCTCGAAAATTACCTCAAATGAACAACTCGGGATAAGACTCTCTCATCTGACTCTCAAGTTCCCAAGTTACATTTCCACCAGCTGGTCCTCCCCAAGCGACCTTCACCAAAGAAATCTCTTTACCTCGAAGTTGCTTCAACTCCCGATCTTCTATCAGCATAGGTGAAGTCTCAACAGTCAAGTTATCTCTCACATGCACATCATCTACTTGGACTACATGAGACGGATCCGCAATGTATTTCCACAACTGAGATACATGGAATACGTCATGGAGATTAGCAAGTGACGGTGGCAAAGCAATCCGATAGGCCACCTCTCTTATCCTCTGCAAGATCTGGTAAGGACCAATAAAACGCGGTGTCAACTTGCGCGACTTTAACGCTCTACCAACACCATTTGTTGGAGTAACTCGAAGGAACACATGATCTCCCTCTTGGAACTCAAGTGCTTTCCTCCTCTTGTCATGATAACTTTTCTGACGACTTTGAGAAATCTTCATCTTCTCCTGAATCATTTTAATCTTACCTGTAGTCTGTCGAACTATCTCAGGTCCAACCACCGCATTCTCTCCAGCCTCATACCAACACAATGGCGTCCTACACCTCCTACCATACAATGCTTCAAACGGTGCCATACCAATACTTGAATGAAAACTGTTGTTGTAAGTAAACTCAATCAAAGATAAGTAGCTATCCCAAGTTCCCCCCTTTTCCAAAACACAAGCTCTCAAAAGATCCTTAAGTGATTGAATCGTCCTCTCCGTCTGACCATCCGTCTGCGGATGATAAGCAGAACTCAAACGCAACTTAGTACCCAAATCACTTTGTAAACTCTCCTAAAATCTTGATGTGAACCTTGGATCTCTATCCGACACAATGCTAGACAGAATACCATGCAAACTGACAATCCTCTCGATATACAACTTTGCTAACTTCTCCAACGGGTAATCCATCCTTATCGGAATAAATTAAGCAGACTTTGTCAACCTTTCCACAATAACCCAAATAGCCTCAAAATTACTCGGTGTCCTAGGTAAACCAAATACAAAATCCATAGATATGCTATCCCATTTCCACTCAGGAATATCTAATGGTTTCATTAAACCCGACGGTTTCTGATGCTCAATTTTCGACTTCTGACAAGTCAAACAAGAATACACAAACTCTGCAATATCCTTCTTCATACAAGGCCACCAAAACACTTTCCTCAAATCTTGATACATCTTAGTCGCACCCGGATGAATACTCAACCCACTACGATGGCCTTGTTCAAGAATACTCTTCTTCAATTCTGCAATATCTGGAACACAAACTCGATCATGACACCTCATGATACCATTCTCATCAATCCGAAAATCACCTCCTCGACCTTGATTGATCAAAGTCAATCGATCTACCCAACCCAAATCAGATTTCTGACCTTCTCGAATCTCGTCAAGAATACCACTTGTAAGCTTCAACATACAAAGCTTAACTCCATAAGAAGTCTCTTCACAAACCAAACTCATGTCTCGAAATTGTTCAATCATTTCCAACTCTCTAACCATCATCATCGACATACGCAAGGATTTATGACTTAATGCATCAGCTACCACGTTTGCCTTACCCGGATGGTAATTCAAACCAAAATCATAATCCTTCAAAAGTTCCAACCATCTTTTTTGCCTCACATTCAATTCTTTCTGATCAAAAAGATACTTCAAACTCTTATGATCACTAAAGACTTCAAATCTCGATCCAAATAAGTAGTGCCTCCAAAGCTTCAACACAAACACGACAACGGCTAATTCTAAGTCATGCGTCGGATAATTTCTCTCATGCACTTTAAGTTGCCTTGAAGCATAAGCTACAACTTGCTGATTTTGCATCAATACACCTCCCAAATCCATTAATGAAGCATCACAATACACAACAAACGGTTCTGTCGGATTCGGCAAAATCAAAACAGGAGCTGTCGTCAATCTTCTCTTAAGCTCTTGGAAACTTTCTTCACACTTTGTATCCCAAACAAAAGCTTGACCCTTTCTAGTCAACTGCGTCAATGGCAAAGACAACTTAGAAAATCCTTCAATAAATTTCCGATAATAACCTGCCAAACCAAGAAAACTTCTAATCTCCAAAACTGATTTTGGGGCTTCCCATTGCGATACAGCTTCAACCTTCGACGGATCAACCGCAATTCCTTTACTTGAAATCACATGACCAAGGAAACTCACTTCTTTCAACCAAAATTCGCACTTAGAAAGTTTAGCATACAACTGCTTCTCTTTCAATGCAGATAACACAACCTTCAGATGTTCGGAATAATCCTCTTCACTCTTAGAATAAATCAAAATATCATCAATGAATACAACCACAAACTTGTCCAAATACGGATGGAAAATCCTATTCATGTACTCCATAAATACACCTGGTGCATTAGTTACACCAAATGGCATCACAGAATACTCATAATGACCATACCTCGTCCGAAAAGCAGTTTTCTGAATATCTTCAGCTTTCACACGAATCTGATGATACCCAGATCTTAAATCAATCTTACTGAACACACTTGCACCAACTAATTGATCCATCAAATCATCAATTCTCGGAAGTGAATACTTATTCTTGATAGTCACCTTGTTCAATTGTCGGTAATCCACACAAAGCCTCACAGTACCTTCTTTCTTCTTAACTAACAAAACAGGTGCACCCCACGGTGACACACTCAGACGAATAAACCTCTTATCAAGTAGATCTTCAAGTTGACTCTTCAACTCTTTCAACTCTGATGCATACATACGATATGGAGCCATCGATACCGGACTAGTTCCAGGAACTAAGTTGATCGAAAACTCCACCCCGCGTTCCGGCGGTAAATCACTTATCTCATCAGGAAAAACTTCTGGAAAATCACAAACAATTGGCAAAGCACCAACTGCTCTACTTTCCTTAATACTCAAAGTTGCCAACAACATAAACATCTCGGCACCATCTTGCACTAACTCATTCACTTGCTTGGCAGACATAAATAAGTCTCCTTCGTCCTCAGGTTTAAGAAAAACAACTGACTTATCAAAACAATTAATATAGACATGGTTGAACTCCAACCAATTCATGCCAAGAATAACATCAAGTTGATCTAACTTAAGACACACTAAATCAACGCCAAAGTCTTTACTAAAAATACTCAACAGACAATTCAAACACACATATGGGGTAGTTACTGAACCCATAGCAGGAGTATCAATAACCATACAACCACCCATAACAGACAACTCAAGATTCAATCTTTTAACACAATCCAAAGAAATAAAAGAAAGTGTAGCTCCAGTATCAATTATAGCTATCAAAGGTATACCATTAATGAAGCACGTACCTCTGATCAATCGATCTTCACTAGTCATCTCAGATCCAGACAGAGCAAACACTTTCCCTTTTGTTTGAGCCTTCTTTGGTTTGTCACACTTGGTACTAATGTGCCCTTGCTCACCACAATTGTAGCAAGTCACACTCGCACCACTCCTACACTCTAAAGCCTTGTGGCTAGGCTTGCCACACTTGAAACATTACTTCTCAACACTTGTGCATTCAGGAGCACGATGTCCTTCAACACCATATTGATAACACCTCACTGGAGTGGAAGATCCTCCTCCACTCGACTTCTTTCCATAACTAGCTTTCTGCTTCCCTTTGTCACCAGATGTCATATACGGTTTCCCTCTGAATTGGCCCTTTCCTTTCTTATCACCCATACTTTTGTAGTGAGCTGATCGGGCCCTACTATCTTCATCATAGATCCTACTCTTGTTCACGAACTCAGAATATCTCCTAATCTCTTGATAACCAATGGCTTGCTTGATTTCAGGTCTCAAACCATTCACATACTTAAGACATTTAGATCTCTCAGCATTAGTAGTGTTGTAGTGAGGACAAAACTGAATCAACTCTTCAAATATTGCTGCATACTCAGCCATAGTTAAGTTACCTTGCTTCAATTCAAGAAACTCAATTTCCTTCTTTCCACGTACATCTTCCGGAAAGTACTTCTCCAGAAATGCCTCTCTAAAAATAGCCCAAGTAATCTCAACTTCATCTTCTTCAAATCTTCGACGAATGTTACCCCACCAGTGCTCAGCTTCCTTCTCAAGCATATGGGTGCCAAACTGGACCTTTTGCGCATCTGAACAATTCATAACTCGAAATATTTTTTCAATTGCATCCAGCCATTCTTGTGCTTTGTCAGGTTCATGTCTTCCCATGAACTTTGGTGGATTATTCCTCTGAAACTTTCCCAAAGCACGAAACTCATCATCAGTGTTGTTCACAGCATTCACATTGACTTGAGGAATTTGCCTAATCGCTCCAGCCAACAACGCCAAAGCTTCAGCAAGTGCTCTATCATTCCTACCTACAACCATTGTTCTAGATTCCACAGTAAAATCCTCATTAGAACAACAATACCGATACTGCAACACAAAATAAACACACAGACTACTTGGTCAACTGACCGACTTTGCTCTTATACCACTAATGTAACACCCTTCTAAACCCCGCGGAAAATATATAAATAACTAGAGTAATTATCATGCATATCAAACAAGGATGTCACACATGATTCAGAACATCACACATACACCTGTCATACTCAATAGCACTTGAAATAAATTCATGCTTTCATATACTTTCACATTAGCATGTAGCAGCGGATCATTTTCATTAAGAATCTCATGACATTCAAGTCTCAAATAAACTTCATTCATTAAATCAACTTGGGCATAAAAGCCATTTCACCATAAAATTCAAATTCAATTAACATAATAGATAGAGTATACAATTGTATCTCTTAAGACATGAATCAAACATTCCCAGCGTTACATGATCAGAGCACGACTCGACCCAAAATAAATATGAAAATAAAATAGGTTACTCCATCAGCTACTCTCTTGCTAGAAGCAACTCTAATCTTCAGTACCTGAGCAATGTCGTATAAAACATCATTCCAACAGAAGGGTGAGAATTTACATAATTACTGAAATCATAAGATAATATATAATTTAAGGTGTACAAGCATAATCACAATTATTCTCACACTTCAAAAGTTTCATCAACATAATATCACTCAAGTAGTCATACTATTAACAAGTACATACTCACAAATCCATAATTCACCAATTCAACAATTCACATAACACATATAAACACACATTATAACCATAGACACAATGAGACTCAATGCAAGACTCAAATACAACTCATGCATGTGGTACCAATCTCTTATTATCATTTTTCGGTTTTTACATTTAAACCGGGTCCGTCCTCTAGACCGATAACACATCAAAAGCCCGTCCTCTAAGCTTTCAAACCCGTCCTCTAGGTTTGGGACAAGTCACTAGCTCCCACGGAACTAACAAGCATTGCCTCTTGACAAAATGATACACGTGCAATTACAATAACCATATGCAATTAAGATCATTCTCTAATCTTAATAATCATGCATATCAATAATTCATCACCTTCGAATTATCACACAATTGCACATACAACCACACATTCAAATCAATGTATTCTTAGTTCAAACAATACCAACACATTTAATAAGTAATACACAATAATCAACACGATTCAATCTCAAATAACAAAACACACAATACCAATTAATTTAGAACAATTAATCCACCACCAGTCATTGAATTCAATATCTAATAAATATTCAATATTTAACGATGATTCAAAATCCAATAACTATACTAAATATTTAAATATAATTCTTAATTTAATATAAGGTACTACATTAAATCTTGTTCTTTTAATGATAAAAGAAACACTACACTGGCATTAGAGAAATACCTACTATTTTCTAAATGTTGCTTTATCCATAATACGTGTAAGGCTGTCAAGTAGTTGTATTAGATCTCACTAAGATAAATTATTTAATATCACTACTATTTCAAAAGAAGGATGTGTATAATTACAGGTGGTGGTGTTCTAATCTTGGAAATGTGTATAATCATGATATCCTACATGGAATGGTGGAGCCACATTATAATATATGTATGGTATAGATACTACACATCCTTATATTATTTGTTTTGTAAAGTGAGGTGGCTACAATAATGATATAAGTAGTGTTATAGGGATCACATTTATTACAAAGGAACATGTAATGTGTATTGTAAGATATTACTATCACCAGTCATTTATTTAATTCCTAGAACCAACTCACCAAATTTATTGATTTTAAACTAGACAAGAAAGAAAAAGCATATCATGACAGATGAACCCAATATCCTGCGTGAGTTCCCAAGGCCTATTCACCTCTAATTTGTTTTCTAATAATTAATATATATCACTTGAACTCTATTCGTTATAACTATTGGAGCAAGCTTAGTGTCATGGGTTTATGGCTATAGTCTACCCAATAATTATATAAAAACTCACCCTTACCTTGATTTTCTTGGATTTCTAGAACTCTTGAACTTGATTTTCTCCTCTTCCCCTCTTCTCCTCTTCTAGCCTCTTTTTCCCTCTTCCAACTTCTAACCATATTCTATCTCATTCTCTTCTTTTATCAATCTCACAATTTTTTTTTATTGGGCTCATTGACCCACTCTCACATTTCTATTCACACTCATAGTCTAGACCCAATTATTTTAATCTTACTAAATATCTATTTTATTCCAACAAATAAAATAAAATAAATAATTCAATTAAATCAAATAATTAAATTATTTCAATTAAACCAAATAAATCAATTAATACAATTAATTCAATTATTTCAAATAAATCAAATAATTCAATTATATCCAATAATCCAATTAAATCAATTAATTCAAATAATTAATTTAAATTAAATAATTTCAATAAATCAATTAAATCAATTAGGCACAAAATCACATAATTAATCAATTAATATAATAAATAAATAATTACTAAAATCGGGATGTTACACCAATCATCCTAGGTAGACCGTTCTTATCGACTGCTGGAGCCGTAATAGATGTTAAAAAAGGGAAATTAACCTTTGAGGTAGGTGACGAGAAGATAGAATTTATACTTTCGAAATTCCTTATGGCACTTGTAATAGGAGATGCTTGTTATTCCTTAGATATCATTGATGAATGCATTAGGGAATTAGAACAAGAAGAAGAAACTGAATCTATAAAATTGCCATCAACCATTATTTTGGAAGATGACAATTATAAAAAACCCTACATTGATGATAACCTTCACGAATGTTTATCTCTTACCCCAGATCCTATGCCTTGCCCTATGAAACCGACCGTAAAACTTAAGGAACTTCCTAAAAACCTGAGATACGAATTTCTTGATGAAGAAATGAACCGTCCAGTTATAGTCAGTGCTACCTTAAACCAAGAGGAAATAGACCAATTATTAGATGTTTTACGAAGGTATCCCTCAGCCTTAGGATATAAGATCTCAGATCTAAAAGGAATAAGCCCATCCGTATGCATGCATCGGATTTTGCTTGAAGAAGATTCAAAACCCTCCAGAGAACACGAACGAAGAATAAATCCTATGATGAGTAATGTAGTTAAGACTAAAGTTCTTAAATTACTAGAGACAAGTATAATATATCAGATCTCGGACAGTAAATGGGTGAGTCCTATGCATGTAGTACCTAAAAAGGGAGGCATCACAGTCGTGCAAAACGAGAAGGGTGAACCTGTAGCAAAAAGAACCGATGGAGGTTAGCGTATATGCATAGATTATAGAAAATTAAATAAAGCAACTAGGAAGGACCATTTCCCATTACCATTCATAGACCAAATGTTGGAGTGCCTAGCCAGACACTCTTACTTTTGTTACCTAGATGGATATTCAGGATTCTTCCAAATACCTATTCACCCCGAAGATCAAGAAAAAACTACCTTTACATGCCCAGTTGGAACTTTTGCCTACAGAAGAATGCCTTTTGGACTCTGTAATGCTCCTGCCACTTTCCAACGCTGCATGATGTCTATCTTTGCAGACTATTTAGATGGAATCATGGAAGTATTTATGGACGATTTCTCAGTTTGTGGATCAGATTTCAAAAATTGTCTTATCAACCTTGAGAAAATCCTGGAAAGATGTGTGGAGGTAAACCTTGTGCTAAATTGGGAAAAATGTCATTTCATGGTCACCGAAGGGATTGTTTTAGGACATATAGTTTCCGAAAAAGGTATAGAGGTAGATAAAGCTAAAATAGAAGTCATAGAGAATCTAAAACCGCCGAAGACTGTCAGGGAGATAAGAAGTTTTCTTGGACATGCCGGATTTTACCGTTATTTTATCAAGGATTTCTCCAAAATAACAAAGCCCTTAACTGGTCTTTTAATGAAAGATGCTGAATTCATCTTCGATGAGAAATGTACTGAGGCATTTAATCTATTGAAGCAAGCTCTGATTTTAGCACCTATAATGAAACCCCCTGATTGGTCAGAACCGTTTGAGATAATGTGTGACGCCAGTGATTATGTTGTTGGAGCCGTTCTAGGTCAGAGAAAAGATAAAAAGTTACACGTAATTTATTATGCCAGTAGAACCCTAGACGCTGCACAACTCAACTACACAACAACCGAAAAAGAGCTCCTAGCTGTAGTTTTCGCCATAGACAAATTTAGATCTTATCTAGTAGGAGCCAAAATTATAGTTTACACCGACCATGCTGCCATTTGTTACTTACTAAGTAAAAAGGATGCCAAACCTAGGTTACTTCGATGGATCCTATTACTGCAAGAGTTTGATTTGGATATCCGTGATAAGAAAGGCACAGATAATGTAGTGGCTGATCACCTTTCTAGGCTAGAATACCTGAAACCTGACTCAGTGCCCATAAATGACGATTTTGCCTATGATAGACTAATAGCCCAACTAGAAACTATTGAAGACCTAGACCCACATGAGCATTCTCATAAATCCTTAGCCATAAGTAATGCACCTTGGTATGAAGACTTTGTTAATTACCTAGCCGCTGACATCATACCCCCTGATCTAAACTACCACCGGAAGAAGAAGTTCTACAGTGATGTGAGAAACTTCTATTGGGACGAACCATTTATTTTCAAGAGAGGTAAAGATGGCATTTTCTGCCTTTGTGTTCCATAAGAAGAGGTACATAATATAATTGAGCATTGTCACACTGCACCCTATGGTGGACATGCAAGCACATCTAATACCTATGCCAAGATTCTTCAAGCTGGCCTGTTCTGGCCTACTATGTGGCGTGATGTCCATGCTTTCATTGTCAGGTGTGACAGATACCAACGTACAGGGAATATTTCAAGATGTAATGAAATGCCTCTAAGAAATATCCAAGAAGTAGAACTCTTCGACGTATGGGGTATAGACTTTATGGGACCGTTCCCACCATCTTTTGGAAATCAGTACATCTTAGTAGCTGTTGACTACGTGTCTAAATGGATTGAAGCTATCGCCGCACCCACAAATGACACCAGAGTAGTCATCAAATTATTCAAAAACTATATATTTCCCAGGTTTAGAACCCCCCGTTTAGTCATAAGTGATGGAGGATCACACTTCATATCGAGAATATTTGATAAACTTTTAAGCAAGTATGTAGTTAAGCATAGAGTAGCAACACCATACCACCCACATACCAATGGACAAGTGGAAGTATCTAATAGGGAGATCAAACAAATTCTTGAGAAGACTGTCTCTATATCTAGAAAGGATTGGTCGCAGAAACTTCAAGAGGCATTATGGGCATATAGAACCGCTTTCAAAACCCCTATAGGAACAACCCCTTATCAACTGGTCTATGGAAAATCATGTCACTTACCTTTTTAATTGGAGCATAAGGCCTATTGGGCCATCAAAACTTTGAATTTGGATTACTTGACTGCTGGTGAAAAACGTATCCTTGATATCCACAAATTAGAAGAGCTCAGACAATCTGCCTACGAAAATGCCATCATATACAAAGAAAGAACAAAAGCATGGCATGACAAAAGAATCATAAGAAGAGACTTCAAAATAGGCGATCCTGTTCTCCTGTTCGATTCTAGGTTACGACTTTTTCCAGGGAAACTCCGTTCGAGATGGACTGGCCCTTTCGAAGTATCTAAGATTCTAAGATCTGGTGCTATCGAAATTAAGAACCAAACATGTAAACTGTTCATCGTCAATGGACAGAGGTTGAAGCCCTACGAAGGAGGTGACATCCCAACAACATACACATGCCATACTCTGAGTGATCCACCGTATCCTTCAAATGATGTATAAAAATCGGTCGTCGAGCTAATAACGTTAAACAAGCGCTGCATGGGAGGCAACCCATGGTTTTCTTATTTACGTACTTTTTTATTTTTACTTTATTTTAATTTGTTTATTTTATTATTATGTCAGGACTAACGATTTAATGTTTTATGTGATTTCAGGACTTGTTTGCTAACCTTGTGCAGAATGCAGAACCCCGATGACATGCACGTGGCCTTTAGAGATGACGTACAGAGAGAGCGTTACTATGTCCACATGAGACGCCCTATGGCTCCTACCAGGTACCCTGACCATGATTACATGGATGCCTTGGGGATAGAGCCAGGTGTCAGATTCTTATGCCATCAACTCTAGTGGGACCAGTTTGACGATAGGAACAACACTTACAAGAACTTGACTCTAGAGTTCCTTAGCTCGTTTCATTATGATCCTTGGGCTAGACCCAATGGATATGCTGTTTTCATGTTGTTCGGGATTTACTACTCCTTCTATCACAAATAGTTTTGTGATTTACTAGGTTTTCAGACTACTCCTGATGCTATTCGAGAGACACCGATGGGGTATTTTATGAGCAGAGAAGTGGAAAAGTTTTGGTCTAACATCTCAGGTGGAGGGAGCCAAGATCCTTCCACTTAGTTTTCTCAGGTAATCCACAACCCTGCGTTAAGGTACTTCCAGATGATTCTAGCACATTCTTTCCTCGGTTTGCCAGATACAGAGACTCTGCTAAGTGAAGAGGAGATTTTCCTACTGTTTTGTGCGACTCAGTCTCGCCCTGTTGCTTGTGGCAACTTTCTGTTGAAGGGCCTTGCTAGTGTTGCCAGATCATCTGTAGGCATTATACATGTCGGTGGGATTGTTACACAGATTGCTACTGCATTGGGTTTATCTCGCAAATTATTGCACCTCAGGACCTTCTGCTGCTACACCACCCTGGATATTGACTTTTTTCTTGACAGAGGACTGATGAGGAGGGCCTCTTTTGAGCCCAACACTTTTAGATTACTGATCGACGGTGAAGTGATACATTACTTTACATTACCAGACCCGCTGATGACCAGTGTCCATGATCCTGCTAATTAGAGTTATGCTTTAGAGGGTTATGGAGAGACTGTCGAAGAGCCAAAATCACCTCCCGCCGCTGAGTACACTCCTACACCTCTTTCTCCCCGAATCACTGTTATGTCTAACAATATGTCTTTGCAGCCGCCTGATCTACAAACTCAGATTTATGAGCTCCGCAAGGAGACTATCCTGCTCAAGCAGGAAGTAGCGGACTTGGAATTACAGATTCAGGTATCTGATCTCACTCATGCCTCAGAGGCCGATGCTCTATATCAGGAGATTGAAGAGCTTCAGAGGGAGATAGCTGAGATTCGTGGATCAAACCAGGAAGAGAAGCCTACCACATGATTCGTTTTACACTGACGCTATTACCCTAGTATTTAATTTCCTTTTTTTTCATGCTTTATTTTATTTCTCGCATCTCCAGACATATCTTACATTATTGCATCTACTACATTTTCTTTTTTCATGTACTTTGAGTTTATCTTATATATATATATATATATTATTTCGTGCACTAATGTCAATTTTTCTCTTTTCTTTTGATTTTTATTATTTTATTTTTTTCAAGCAAAGAAAAAAATATAAGACAAAAATATATTCATTTTTGTCTTCATAAAAAAATATGCAAGCCTCATGCCTTGGAAAAGAGAAGAAAACGCTATCCAGACCCCCCCCCCCCCCCCCCCGAGGATCGAAGGTGCAAGAGGGCCCAAAAGAAGATGTGAAAATCCAAGGCCCAGCAGGAAATGGCCTTGTGGCGGGCGCCATACCCCCTGTGGCGGGCGCCACACCGTCCTCATAAAAAATGGGGTTGATTCCCCTTCTCCTCCATTTTTACACCTTCCAACTTCAAAAACCCATTTTTACAACTTTCAAAAACCCCATTGAACCCCATTAAAGCTCCCCCATTTCCAAAATACTCACCATCTATAAAACCTATCCAAAATCCATTTTCATTTTCATCCACCACAAACCATAAAAATCAAACCTTTATCATTTCTCTCATAAACCATTTTTACCACTTTTTCACTTCTTAAGGAGCAAAAACAATGGAGTTCAATGGATTTATTCTTCGCGATGGAAGACCGGGTGATAGGCAAAGGAAAATTATTCAGAGGCTTCAGAGTCGAGAAATTCTCTCGACTAGGTACGTCGATGATAACTGTCTGTATGCTTTGGGTCTGTATCATAGTGTTTTTCATTTATTAGATTTTTTAGGCTTGCATAATATTTTTGTTAACCAGGAACCTACCTATGAGAGGCTGACAGTTGAGTTTTTAAGTTCATTGATATACACTGTCAGTCCTAACACTGCTAGCACAGTCGGTACTGTTAATTTTAGACTGTTTGGAATTGAATACAAATTCAGTACCGACGAACTAACAGGCTTGTTAGGAATCCCTCATAGGGAAGGTGCGATTTGTGAGGCACCTTTGGATGCGGAATGGTCGGCCGAGGTATTTTCCTTCTGGCAGAGGCTATCAAGTACTTCAATAAATTCTTTTGAAGGAATACTTGCGTCTACCATCCATAACCCGGCCATAAGAGTTTTCAGATATCTTTTGGCATGTACTATTTTTGGCCGGGAGAGTCCAAACAAGGTAAATTCTAGAGAACTCCTATTTTTGCAAGGATGCCTCACTAGTACCTATATCAATCCGGTCCCATTTATGCTTGCACACATGGCTTTACTTACTAGTAAAACAAGACCGATTGTTTTTGGAGGACTTGTTACGTCTATTGCTCGGGCTCTTGACCTGAACAATGAGATAGCTACACTTGAACCACTACCTCCTCGCACAATTAATTTAAAATTTCTAAAAGACATGAAATTGTGACGAACAAGGAGAGAAGGTGGTTATGAGTTGATGGTTCATGGGGTAGCTATCCCATATGTTGCTTTACCTTGCAGTAGACGTACTGATGTACATAATGAAAGGAACTGGACCTATGATCTGAATGCTCCACCTATTTTGGGTCCACTTCCTCCTAATATTCCTGATGGGGAGGCACATGAAACTGATGAAGAGTATGATCGGAGAGAGCAGTCTCCCATACCTCACATGTCCCCCATCGTCCTTCACAGTCACACACCGTACCATCTTCCTCTAACCCTGTTGCAGGTACTGCTCCTAGATTCTATGTCACTGAGGAGATGTGGCGTGATATGACAGCTAGAGAGGAAAAGCGAGACATCCTTCTCTCTACTATTTCACAACAACTGACGGGCAACATGAGTTTCATGCATTAATCGCGATTGGTTTCGGATCGTGCATACAACAACGTTTGCCGTACCTTGCACGATATCACATCAGAGTAGGCCCATCAGCGAGAAGTCAACCGCCGACACTACCAGCTTATGGAGGCCACTCAGGGTTCCATCTTAGGTAACCTTCGAGAGGTTCGGGGTGCCCAGGCTGCCTTATCGGCACGACTTGACCGGAGGGACTAGCAGCGCAATAGATCCTGTCGTTCCCGACCACCACAGCGGGACGGCGAGGGCACCAGTGCTCCTCCGCGGTAGTTTTCCAGGTTACCCTCCTTATCTTATTTCGAAACATTGGGGACAATGTTCGATTTAAGTGTGGGAGGGGATTTTATTGCTTTCTATCATTTCCCTTTTTAGTTATTTATTTGCTTTCCGTTATTTCCCTTTTCCAGTAAGTTATTTAGTTTAATTTTCTTAGATAATGCATGAGTCTGACGAGTCACCAGTATAATGTATTTTTAGTACATCCTCATTTTTTCCCATTTCCTTAGCCTTACCAAAAAATTTTAAAAAAGAAAACAATGTTGTTTCACATGTTTTTGGGCTTTGAGATAGGTTTGGATTAGGATGTGGTGACTTAGTGTAACACGGTGGGAGAACTGACTTTAAGTTATGTTGCGGATAGCAAGAGTCGCCACCGACTTTTATTTTATCCAAAGGAAAGGCATAAAAGAACAGGAAAGACCTTTTAAAAGATTTTTGGGTCCGGGGGGTAGGTTATGTAAAGGGAAGGTGTTAGCACCCTTTACATCCATGGTTATCCATGGGCTCTTAGTTACTTAGCTCACTTTGAATTGTTTTTGAAAAGGTGAAGTGTGTGAATAGAAATTTTCATAAAAGTTAATAATGATCCATGTACGGATGCGTAAAAACTTGTGTTTGAAAATTTGTTTGAAATTTGTAAAAGGTTTGAAAAGTTTTGAATGAAGTGAGCAAGCAACTATGAGGTACCTACCATAAAGTTTAAGTCTTTCTGTTCTTTATCCTTTAAATGGTAAGACTATCCCTATTATTAAGGAATAGGTAGTCATTACCTTGGATGTGAGGGACATATGAGGGACATCTGTTTAATAAAGGCAACTGTAGGGTGTATTAAGCAATTAGGAGGGACTGTCATCATTATTCGAAAGGGACCAGATCTTTTATAAAGGCAACCATTTAAGGGACTTGATGACTTTTCTTTCAAGGGACTTTGCTTTATACACCCCACTTGACCTTATGATTAGGCAACATTGAGAGGCAACCCTAGAAAGTGAGATGGCGATTAAAAATCGACTTACGTGTGTGAGTGTTCAATTTTAAATATTTATCTTTTAAATTAAGTGATCTAAATTATTTTTTAAACAACATACATGTTCCACTCCCTATTTACTAACCATAGCATAAAATAAGTAATTTAAACATTATAAAATATTACATCCAGGAGCAATTACATAATTATAATAAACAATTAAAATAAATGGCAAATAAATAAATATAAATAATAAGCAAAAATAAATAAATAGGCAATAATAAATATAATAGGGGTTAGTAATAATAAGAATTAAATAAGGTTAGTGAAATAATAAGCATAATTAAAAAACTAATTGAATTAGTAATAATATGGTTAGTAATAACAATAATTAAAATAAATAGAATTAGCAAAAATATTATAATAACATGATAAACACAAAATTATATTTTTAATATAGACATTTATTTAAAAATAAGAACAATTAAAGGATTATGGTAATATTTTAATTTATGTACAAATTATTAAATTATTTCTAAGCACATATTAAAGATTATTTATATAACAATTTAGAAAGAAAATATTTACATATTATATGGAGAAAATAGGTTATAATTATATTTAAAGATCATATTTACAAAAATTAATCATATTTACAAAATTTTATATTAAGTATTATATTTACAAAAAATTAATTATATGAATATGTATAATAATTATATTTACAAAAATTAATAATAATTATGTACATAATAATAAAGCTAGAAAAATAAAAATTAGGTTTTCTTTTTTAATATTTGTTTAGAAAATAATAAATTAGGGTTTATAAAACGTTAAGTTTTATTTTAAAAAAAAATAGTTTTGAGTTTTACAAAATTATTATACATATATTATAATTTAATTACATAAGAAAATAATTTAAATTGCGAAAGATAAAAGTTTAGAAATTTTTTAGAAAAAAATATAAGTGTTGTTTTTGATATTTATTAAATATACATATTCAATTTATTTTTTTTTACTAATAATAAGAGAATAATTAATTAAATAAATTAAACAGAAAAAATTAGTTAAAAGGAAACTTACCTTGGCTGGGTTTGAACCCAGGACATTCTGCCTGCAAGCATCAAAACCCACCACTAGGCCAGCCAAGCGCAGGTGATAGAGAATGGACTTCAGTTGGTTTTGTTTCTTGCCTGGAAAAATTACAGAAAATAATGAAAACCAAAAAAAGGCCTGGGGGAGGATTGAACCCAGGACCTTATGAATACAAGCAAGCGCACATGACCATCCGGCTGGAAGAGCCCATCTGATATTTGAATGGCAATATAACATAATATATTAAGTCTCCTTTTTAACCTGAAAAATAAGAAAAAATAATGCACCAGCCAGGACTCGAACCAACGCCATCACGCAACACACAAACCAACCTTACCACTGGGACAAGCTGCGTGCTTGTGACATAAACAGAAACAAAAACATATTATTTTTAAACAACAATTTAAATTCAGATTTCGCGCCAGCCAACTTCTTCTTCTCCAAATTTCCTGCGAAATTTCCTTCCCTTTTTCCTGCGAAATTTGTTGCGAGTTCTTCATGGTTTCAAACCTGCGAAAACCAAACTCCAACAAAACAGTATTGATTCATGAAATTAATTAGTGTTTTGTGATCCTCACAGTCCATACAACACATATAAGATGTTATGAAGCTCACTTGAAGTCTTGGAAGTCCATTTAGCCTGATTAAAGTCAAAACCCTAGTTTTGGATGCACTACTTAGGAGGTGCATTGTCTGAGGGAATTGTCAACTCTTCTGACCAATTGTGAATTTTGTGAACCTTGTGAACCATCATAAAATGTCTTGTGAACCTCATGGGAGGTATTGTGAACCTTGTGAACCTTGTGAACCTCATAAAGTGACTTGTGGACTTCACGAATCTCATGAAAGGTCTTGAAAGCCTTGTGAATCTTGTGAACCTTGTGAACCTTCATGAAGTGCCTTGTAGACTTCATGAACCTCATGAAAGGTCTTGAAAGCATTGTGAATCTTGTGAACCTTGTGAACCTTCATGAAATGACTTGTAGACTTCATGAACCTCATGAAAGGTCTTGTAAACATTGGGAAACTTGTGAACCTTGTGAACCTTCTTAGCACACAAAGTCTTGTATTGTGAGGGCAAATTTTGGGGTGCAACACTTAGGTCAACTTTTTGAAACATTAGTACCATTTTAGCACCATAGACCTATTGAATATAGGAATCACTCCTAAACCCCACACCATGCTCCGGCCTAAGAATGCTCTACGTAGGGGGCCGATGAACATAAGTGAATGATCCAGTGCTAATAAAAAAGAAAAAGGCAAACTCTGGGATATGTGACCCTCACAAAGTCATTTAAACCGAAAAAAGAGAAGAAAATTTTTTTTTGCCACAAAAAGAAAAATAATTGCAGTCACCTATTGTTAGTTGGTTCAGAGGTATCTGGCACTGAACTTGGTAGGGCGGATTACGATCCGATCCCCCGCAGCTACAATTAGGTCAAATAAAAGAGGTTTACACATGCTTATGTGCCAGAAACCTTATGTTATGGATCAGAATCACTAACCGGTCACTCTACTATGAAGCATGTACGGATAACGGGCTTAATGATATTGCGCCTGAATGAAAAGGACCCAAAAGATGAGAAGATAGGCCTAGGTATTGTGGGATGACATGGGGTGGTTAATATAGGATTGAAGTTTGTGTCTGTGTTATTATGGTACCCTTGGTTCACTTAGTTAGTACCTGTCACTGCATCCTGACTTGAACTTAGAAGGCCTTTAGCCCAAATCACGTGTCGACACCATTTTTTTTCTTTCTTCTTGAGCTTTAATGTTTGCTTGAGGACAAGCAAAGGTCTAAGTGTGAGAGAATTTGATAACACTAAAATTCACCGTATTTCTGACTCCGATTTCGCATGCATTCTTAGCTTTTATTGTTATTTTGTTATGTTATTACTTTGTTTTTCTTTGTTTTTAGGTTTTCTTTGTAATCGGGGCCTAAATCGAGAAAAGGAGCGAAAAAGGAGTGGAAACGGACGAAAACCAAGAAATTCAGCATTTTACACTTACGACATCCACCATGGCGAGCGCCATGGGGTCTGCCATGACATGGCCACGTCTCAAGACCACTCCACAACTGCCAAGACCCATGATCCCCACTCTTTCATCCCATATTAGCCTCATGGCGGGCGTCATGGCCTTGTGGCGGGCGCCACAAGGCAAAAAACGTTTCCCTCCATGTTTTAGTGGAGGGGGCATCCTGGTCTTTTCCTGCTTTTTGTTTTCCTATAAATAGGACCTTAGATTTTCGTTTTTATTCATCCAAACTTAGAATCTCTTAGGCATATATCAGTTTCAAAGCAATTATCATTCCACATCGGGGTGTTACTGCAATCGAGTGATCGAGTCTGTATCTGTCTGTGTGATCGAGTTTTGGAGCACTCTGGGAGGAAGTTAATTCTGCCGCCATTTTAATTCCAGTTCGTATTTTACTTTTCCGCATTGCTTTACTTTCATTTATTATCCGCACTCGCACTTTATTTTATTTATTTCCTGCACTCGCTTTACTTTATTTATTTTCCTGCACTCGCTTTACTTTATTTATTTCCCGCACTCGCTTTAAATACCTTTACTTTCCGCACTCGCACTACTTTTATTTACTTCCCTCACTCGCACTACTTTTATTTACTTTTCGCACTCGCACTAAATTACTTTTATGAAAAATTATAAAAATAAATTTTACTTTACCATGTCTAACTAAATCTATAAAGGTTAGAATGTAAGGATCGTAATTGAGCCAGTAATCCGTACAATTGTTCGTGGAAACACTTAAGGGATATTTTAACTTTCAAATTAAGTAATTGTTTTTAACTATTTCAAAAACAGTCAAAAGCGCTTTGTCTAGTTCATCAATAGTTTTTAGATTAAAAAGAAAAGAGATTTTAAAACGATTTTCGGACGCGTTAGGAAGTTTAGAGTCTGGTTCGTGAGAACCTCTTTTACTAAGAAATCCAGGTTAAAATACTTTTCAACTTAGTCAAGATACAATATTCTTAAAAATAGGTTTACTACTCTAACGCAGTACGCACCTTTTTATCCGTGACAATAGGAGGGGTTGATTAGAGATTACAACTCGGTTTTGAATACGCGAAAGCGAAAGTTCCTGTTAAATTAGTTCTTTTCAAAGTAGAAAACATTGCCCATAAGTAGTTCTATTAACAAATACCGGATTATCTATTGATTACGTGAATTACATTCGAGCCTGTCTTTGTTTATTGTTTAAAATTATTATTTTATTTGCCATTGCGCACTCCTTAAAACCCTTATATTCAGTTTCCTTAGATACACACCATAACAACAGGTACGATAGATTGACACTTGGTCTCTGTGGATTCGACAATCTTTTATATTACTCTGATGTGTTCGTACACTTGCGAAAAACACGCATCAAGCGCTAGCTTGTTTGCGAAATAGAAATATTTAAACAATGTCTGTTTTGGAAAAGATGTTTGATCTTTATTAAGGTGTTTTAAAACGAAAGGCGAATGAACCACAACTCGAAGGCTAGCCTCAAGAGTGATTGCATTCAGGGACCCGTGGAGTGCTGGACTCCAGAGTTCAGTTATTCGCTGATTAATTATGGAAAATAGTTTATGTTGGTTGGTAAGTTTTAAATTGTATTTGAAAAGAACGAGACAAGTCTTCATCTTTAAGGGAAGGTATCCCGCCTAATCCACCACAAACATTTGAGGAATGAGAAATCGAAAGAAGCTTTAAACTTGGATACGAGGATCGACAAGCAATGCCATATTCTTTCTTTAAGAAATAAAATTGGAAGAAGCTTTAAACTTGGATAAAATGATCGACAAGCAATGCCACATTCTTCTTTTGAGAATAAATAAAAATCGAAAGAAGCTTTAAACTTGGATATGAGTATCGACAAGCAATGCCACATTCTTCTTTTGAGAAAAATTGTTTGTAAGATTTGATTTGTGTTTGTGATTGATAGGAGGAACATCTTTCCTATGGATATGAACCATGTCTAATCCTTTACGGTTGTTGAATTTTTTTGAATACGAAAGAGTGAATGAATTACAAATCGGGGGCTAGCCCCAACAGTAATTCAGTTCAAGCACCCGAGGAATGCTAGATTCCTGAGTTCAGTTTTTCGTATAGTTTATAAAGGTTTCAGTGTTTTAGGAACGAGAGGGTGAATAAACCACACCGCGTGGGGCTAGCGCATGAGTGATTTAATTCAAGAACGTGCGGAGTGCTAGACTTCGGAGTTTAGTTACTCGTTATTTGATTTGTGAATTAATGCACGATTGCTTTGAAAATGAAAGAGCGAATGAATTACAAATCGGGGGCTAGCCTCAAAAGTAATTCAATTCAAAAACCCGAGGAATGCTAGATTCCTGAGTTTAGTTCTTACGTTAATTAATTAGACGCGTAATGTCGTACAGACGGCGATCACAAGTGACCGACTTACGTGTGTGCAAATGTAGGCGCGATGAATTGTTTGATTGATTAATTAAGTGGATTCGGTTTCTAGATCCTAAGGGCGTTCCTAATAATACTAAATCGTAAAATAAAGGCGAAAAATAAATTACGTTAAAAAATAAACAGGAAAGGGATTCATGATAATTTATACGGGATTGCGAAGAAATAAAGGGTATCGTTGTAGTATGCCCAAGAGGAAGCGTGTGTGTAGTGTACGAATTAATCGGAACCGTTAGTATCAAATATTGTATATATATAAAAAATACAAGAAATAAATAAAATAAATAAATATATTAAATAAAGTGAAGTAAATTATACAATAAATTAAATAACATGAAAATACAATAAATAAATGGCCTCATATTGGTCACGATTAATCGGGAACGATTTATCGCGACTTTGTTATATCATCGGCCCACGAGAGAAATGAGAAACTAAAAGAAAAATGAAAAGAAAATGTAAAAATAAAACATCAATGAATAAATAATAAAAAAATATAAGTAATAAACAAAGTGTCAATACATGTTCTAAATTTTAGGAAGAAAATTTCATAAAAAACAAGTATGGAAAAAGCAACACATAAAATAAAAATGGAATAAAAAAAATGTATGCTGATATATGATGTGTTAGTGGAAATTCGCATGAGCTTAAGATTAAAGGCCCAAGAATAATATCCAGTAATAAAATAAAGAAAAAAAATATACACTAGAAACAAGGGGTGCGGTATGTCCAGGAAGTATGATTAGAAAAAAAATATTGACTTAAGTTAAAGACCCACGATCGATCATATGAATCAAATGAAAACCTAACTTCAAAAGCCAAACGTAAATCCTTCTCATAAACCAATTTCAACGTGTCCTCCTCAGTATACACTCAATAAAACATTTTGATTTTTCATTTAAAAGAAAATACGCATTAAAAAAGTTCATACCCATACTATTGTTCACGATTAAAATCAATATCAACAAAAAAAACAACTTGTTGGGAACAGATAAACAAAGAGAACCCACCAAGACAAAATGCTTCGATCTCAATTGGTTTTGTCTCAGATCTCGTCTGATGGCAAGGAAGTCTCTATCTCACGGTGTTGTTTCGGTTGTGTTTTGTTCACGGCGGCAACTCGGTGGGTATGCGGTTGTGGGTTTAACGGAATGGTGAAGGTGGATCGGAAGGTTCTCGGCGGTTTAGCGTGAAGGAGGTGGGGGTCTCGAGGTTTCAGACGGATTTCAGTGATAAGGTTTGTTTTCGTGTTGTTTCGTTCGGTCTCACGTCTCAGATTCTATTCTGTTTATGGCTCGTTTGATTCATGGTTTTGGAATCTCACATCTTGCCTCATCTCTTTCTTTTTTTTGATTTTTGTCCTGATGTGTTTGAGGTTGTGGTGAGTGTTGTGGTGAGCGGGAGGAGGGTGATTAGTTTGGTGAGTTTTTTTTTGCTTCGAATTTGAGCATTTTTGTGTGTTGCAGTTAGAGGTTGATGTTATGATGTTGAAGGATGGAGAGTCACGGTTGTCTGAGGTTTGGTTTCGGGAAAATTGATGAAGACTCGCGGAGCAAGTTTTTCTTATGGAGTTTTCTGTGTCATTATATTGAAGTGTTTTGGTGTGGTTTGGAAAAAATGCAATTGGGCCACTGAAGTTGTTGTTCGGTGGGAGAAGATGAGGTTTTTTGTGACTGAGTTGTGGAAGTCCTCCTTTAAGAACATCAAGCTCTTGTTTCTATCTTTTTTTGTTGTTGTCATCTCCTTTCAAAAAAGTGGTAGGGTAAAAATCACTTTTTACCTGCAGGTTTTTGTAAACACAAATTGGTGTAATTTTGGAGCAGTGTCAACAGAGGGTAATGGTAGCAGGCTGTAGCAGTGCAGAATGGAGGGAGTGATAACATTGGTTTGTGGTGATATGAGACCAAATTTAAAATGGGACTAAACTGTTGAAATGTGACTAACTATTGAAATCTAACTAAAACTTTTTTTAAAAATTAATACTGACTAATTATAGAACCTATATCTAAATATAAACTACATAAAAATAAAAATAGAAATAGATTAATTAAAAATAAAATGAAACCAATCTTAAAAAGATAAAACTACACTAATTA
This sequence comes from Lathyrus aphaca, assembly GCA_963966055.1. Classification (NCBI taxonomy): domain Eukaryota; kingdom Viridiplantae; phylum Streptophyta; class Magnoliopsida; order Fabales; family Fabaceae; genus Lathyrus; species Lathyrus aphaca. Next base: position 115,641,266 of record OZ014523.1, on the reverse strand, counting down.
AAATTAAGTCAAGTCAATAAAGTAATTAAAATATTAATTAATAAAAATTAACGAAATAGACATTAAACTGATTAAACATAAACTCAATTAAAAAACATTCTAAATTTTAATCTAAAATTAAATTACAATTTAAATTGGAATTAAACTAAAGTAAATTATTTTTTTGAATTATTATTATCATTTTAAAATAAAGAAAAAGAACAACTAACTATCTTAAAACATAATAATTATTAATACTACAATACACAACTCAAAATCAATTCCGACGTCTAGAACAAAAACTAGGAAGTTAATGAAAATGATAAAATTGAAGAAAAATGTATGATTAATGGAATATGAGATGTTTAATGCGGAAATGATTGATTTTCAGTATATCGATGAAAACACGTCAGATGAACAAAAATTTGGAAATTTCTGGTCAAAATTTAGAGTATGACAGCTGCCCCTATTTAATCATCATGAACTTGAATGTACGAGTAAAAATTTGTTTTGGGACATTCAAAGTGAAAGAGGATTAAATATCAGAATACATAAAATTTGGACCGAGAATGCAGATGAAATGATATGATGTGCAATGCAAAATGCAAGAAAAAAAATTTGTAACGCCATTGGGAAAGAAAATTGACACCACTGGGGATTAGACACACATGACTGGAGTACAATCCACACGAGGAATTTTCTCTTGAGCGAATCCAGACGACAACTATCTATAAGTCCCAAGATGAAATCCTTGGACAAATCCCATCAGAGAAGTCTTCTGCTGAGATTTAGAACATCATTTGGAAATACCTTCTGTCGAGGTAGGAAAGCGAACCAAAAATCTACTGTCGAGATCTTGGAAAGAAAAACAATTTCTGTTGAAGTCTGCTGGAGATCTACTATCGAGATTACCAGAGAATCTAAGAAAGAAATACCTTCTGTCGAGGTATCAAAATGAACCAGAGATCTACTGTCGAGATCTTACTGAAAACACACTTGTTTCTAAATCTTCTGTCGAGATTTAACTGAGGACACACTCATTGCCAAATCTTCTGTCGAGATTTAACTAAAGATGCAACTGTCATCCCGAAAAGTAAATACCTCCTGTCGAGGTAGATTGAAAATCTTTTGCTGAGACTTGCCGGAAAATGAAGAAACACCTTCTGTCGAGGCTTGGAATGAGGTCATTTTGATGATAAACATAGGTTTACAGCAAACTTCTCACCATGTCCTGGAGAGATGCCATTTGCTTGAAAAATAAAGAGATTCATATCAAACTTCTCAACGTGTATTGGAGAGATGCCATTTGATAGAACTTTCACCATACTTCCTTTCTTCTGAAAGAGACAGCCATATGATGGAGAACAACTTCACGCTCAAACTTCTCAACTTGTCTAGAAGAGATAGCCATTTGACAGAAATTGGAAATTCACAACAAACTTCTCACCTTGTCTGGATGAGATGCCATTTGTTGGAAAAATAAAGAGATTCATACCAAACTTCTCAACGTGTATTGGAGAGACGCAATTTGATAGAACTTTCACCATACTACCCTTCTTTTGAAAGAGACAACCATATGATGGAGAACAACTACACGCTCAAACTTCTCAACTTGTTTGGAAGAGATAGCCATTTGACGAAAATTGGAAAATTCACAACAAACTTCTCAACTTGTCTGGAAGAGATATCCATTTGTTGGAAAAAGGAGATTCGTATCAAACTTCTCAACATGTACTGGAGAGATGCCATTTGATAGAACTCTCACCATACTTCCCTTCTTCTGAAAGAGACAGCCATATGATGGAGAACAACTTCACGCTCAAACTTCTCAACTTGTCTGGAAGAGATAGCCATTTGACGGAAATTGGAAAATTACAACAAACTTCTCACCTTGTTTGGATGAGATGCCATTTGTTGGAAAAATAAATTCATACCAAAATTCTCCGCCAAATAGGGGAGATGCCATTTGATAGAACAGAAACCTTGCTGAGGATGAACAAACTACTCGAAAAGAGAATGCCATCTGTTGATTTACTGGGAAATCGATGGATAAGAAACAAGCTTCTCAAATAAGGAGACAACCACTTGTTGATTCCTCTTAGAGGTCCAGGGATAAGAACAAGCTTCTCCAATAAAGAGACTGCCACTTGTTGATTCCACTTAGAAGTTCAAGGACAAAACAAACTTCTCGAATTAAGAGACTGCCACTTGTTGTCAGGTGTAAGTATTCCAAGAGAATGTTGCAATAACACTGTTGGAGAGCAAAACTTGTCTTTATTGGGGGAAATTTCAACAAATTCCTTTTAGGAGAAAAAGTACTCAAAGGCGCAAAATGAATTCACTTTCCATCTAGAATCGCTGAGGATGGATCGACTGCTCGGAAAGAGACTGCCATCTGTTGATTTACTCAAAAGTTCGAAGACAAAACAAGCTTCTCAAATAAAGAGACTGCCACTTGTTGATTCCACTTAGAAGTTCTAGGACAAAACAAGCTTCTCAAATAAAGAGACTGCCACTTGTTGATTCCACTTAAAAGTTCTAGGACGAAACAAGCTTCTCGAATAAAGAGACTGCCACTTGTTGATTCCACTTAGAAGTTCTAGGATGAAAACAAGCTTCTCAAATAAAGAGACTGTCACTTGTTGATTCCACTTAGAAGTTCTAGGACGAAACAAGTTTCTCGAATAAAGAGATTGCCACTTGTTGATTCCACTTAGAAGTTCTAGGATGAAAACAAGCTTCTCAAATAAAGAGACTGCCACTTGTTGATTCCACTTAGAAGTTCTAGGATGAAACAAGCTTCTTGAATAAAGAGACTGCCACTTGTTGTCAGGTGTAAGTATTCCAAGAGAATGTTGTAACAACACTGCTGGAAAACAAAGTTTGTCTTCAATGGAAGCCTCCAATAAATTCCTTCTAGGAGACAAAGCATTCAAAGGTGCAAAATAAATGCACTTTCCATTTGGAAATTCAAACATCAAAATTGTCAAAGACCAAATTCAATCCAGGAATGAGCTGGAGAGAAACTGTCAAGCAAGACACCAACCCATGAGGAATGAACTCAACCAGGGAATTATCCTATCCAAGTGTGGAAAGGAGAACTGAAGCAAACATCTTCCACGAGGGTAAAAACTCAGTGGGGAATTAGAAAGATCATACATTTTCTGCCTAAGGCTGATAACTCTATTTTGAGAGAGACACATCACTTGGGGATAAACACGACCAAGGTGGATGAAGTATGCATCAATGAATGCAACATGAATATGAACATGCAATAATTTATGATGTACATGTATGTATATGCGTTATCTTTATGCTGACAAACAGACAAAACAGACACAAGAGATAAACTAATGACGAAATAAACATCACAACAAACGGATACTCGACCAATCTCGTCAAGGTGTAAGCAATCATTGAAGATAGGGTAGAGAATCATCCATGGAATAAATTTCTGCTACAAAGCTCAAATCTCTTTGAGGAGAGGAATACACTTCATTGGGGAAATAAACCCAGACAAGTCTTCTAACTTCAACATCTATCAAAAGGAAGCAACCATACAAATTACGTTTTCTTAGGATGAAGTAAATTTGTACTCCGTTGGGGAAGAGAATCACATTCAGCCGGAGAAACTTGAATCAAGGCTCAATTGGGGATACTAGACTTAGTATCTCACTGGAAGCACTAAGTAGTAAAAGGAATTTACCAGAAAATACCGAGTCATGCCCCTGACACATCATAGAAAATTTGCGTAAGGACCCCGTCATCTGGAGATACTTGCAAGGTAGATCACGATAACGTCTTGCTTAGGTAAACATGTGGTCATGCACCCACAAAACGGTTTATGAGATGGTGTCATCTCTTGAGGATTTTATAGGAGACTTGGAATTCAAAATGCCCCAGTGTCTTCAAACTCTTAGAGAGATTTTGTCGAATCTCGACGTCACTGCCTCAGATTAATTGTGTTTGGCACAAATGAGTCTTTAATATTTGTATTTTAGGAATGATCAGAATGTGTAGGTAATAAATTGGGAAACAACTTGCCCCTGTCTAGCAACGTCTTCAAGCAACCTGCCCCTGTCTGGCAAAGTCTTCAAGCAAACTTCCCATGTCTAGCAAAGTCTTCAAGCAAACTGCCCATGTCTGGCAAAGTCTTCAAGCAACTTGCCCCTGGAGATGATCATTCTCTGAAATGGTTGTTCAAGTACTCATCAGAGTTTCGAATCTCAAGAGATTAAGCTCATCACTGGTACTCATACATAGGCTTCTATGATATCAAGAAAATGCTAACAAGCAAAATGTTAATATTGAGACTGCTAATGCAACACACATGTTTGTCTCAAAGTTTTTTTTAATGTTTTTTTTTAAAAAGATTTTCACAATAGTCTGTGACCGAATCACTAGCTAGAATTTGATATTCATTTTTTAATAAAGCCAACACAAATTTTGAGCATAGCTCATAGGAGTCGGGAAACACTATCTCATCGAGTGTGCTTTCAAAGTAAACCCTACTTCAATTAGGACTTTCGAGGGTCGTAATGTGGTTTGGTTCACGTTTTCAGAAACAAAGGATAAAGGCTCAAAGTTTATTTGGTGCCCACCCATTCTCCTTGATGTTCTTCGATCCTATGTTCAGCTAAATTGACACACATTTGTCTTGATAGCATAGAGATTATGCTCCAAGGTCCGCTTGAAATGAAATTCATCTTATTTGTCCCCTATGGAATATCAGTGACCCCTTTGACTTTGATATGGTGGTCACTAAATCTTATGTATTTGAGGACTTCTTTCAGTTGACTTATTCTATTTGGTCCCTAAGCCTCTCTTTAAGTGTTTGCTTTGTGGGATTCTCTTTTTCTTTTTTCTCTCTCTCTTTTTTTATCTTTGGAAGGTTGATAGTTGTGACTGTCAAGTCATTTATTATAGTGGATTCCCTAATGGGATGTTTCATCTTGTGATTTGAATGTGTAACTGGATTAACTGAACACTACACTGCCTCAGGTTAAGCATAAAGGGTTTGAATTATCCAAAAGAAACTCCTACTTCTAGGCTCGAAGTGGTTGACTAGGGATTAACTCCTTATTTCTCCAGTGTTTGGGAATTTGAAACAATGCTTGTACATCATTAGTAGGGTTTTAATTAAAAACAATCCGTTAGAGAATTTGCGTTCTAATTTCGTCATCCTCCCTCCAATTCTCTGCCTAAGCAGGAAATGGGATAATGTTGGCATTATAAAAGTAGAAAAAGCATTATGAGTGAATACGAATGGATTACTTTTAGACAAACATATTCATTACACTAATCATTCAAAACAAATAAGTTCTTACATGCCAAAAACAAATGAATTAACAAGACACAGAAAAATACATATGAAAAACAGCGAATGAACTAAACATCTGAGAAGATAAACTTCAAAGCATCGAATGATCATGTGCATTGAGGAACTGGTTCCATGTTCTATCAACAAACTGACTTAGGAAGGGCTCTCTTGATTTTTATCAGCACAAAGGCACTCCGTCCACAAATGGGCTCCCTCCATTGAAGGTCAACACCCCATAGTCGATCATCTCTTGAACCTTTTCCTGGAGAACTTTTCACTCTTCAATCGGATGCCCCAGTACTCCACCATGAAACTCACAACTGGTGTTTGGATTGAAATGATGAGGATGAGAATTCGTGGCTCTGGTCTTCCTGGGTGTCATTATTGAGTTTCGAGAAAAATAAGACCAAAATTGACTGTAAGTCATTGGGATTGGGTCAAATTGGTGAGTTTCTCCTTTAGGATTGTTTTGAGATCTCCGCTGATTCTGACGTCGCTGACGAGTAGAAGTAGAATTTGGCTGACACTGAGAAATGACCAGATCTTGGATCAAAGAAAACAGTTGTCCTTTACCAATCTTCAAGCTGTGAATATCTTCTTGGAGTTCGTTGTTCTCCTGCACAAGGTTGTCTACTATAGTCTTCATTGTAGTTGAGAATATTCCCATACGGTTTCTCAAACTAGTGACTTCATCTCTAAGCTCTCTGTTTTCTTGCTCAAGTTGGTCCATCTTTCTCTGGTGACTAGTCGAGTACAGTTGACTGACGGAGAATAAGACACGTGTGAGTTGGATTGTTGGGAACTAATATGCAATGCAAATGAAAATTTAAATGCAAATGATATGCGAATGAATGCAATGTTCAGAATCACAAACATAAACAGTTCCAGAGTTGGAGTATGAAGGCAAGAAGTTTGATGTGATTTTTTCAATTTTCGTCATATGGCATCTCTATGATAAGTTCCAATGAGGAGTTTGATGAAAATACATGCAGATGATTTTCTCTTTATTTGAGAAATCCCGTTACATATCATTTGACCCATATAAGACACATTCGTGGTGTACAACCTTAAAGCTTGAGAAGTTTGTTTCATTTGGGTCAAATACATTTGTTTAGGCAACCATAAAGTCGGTTTTGCCTGGTCACCTTTTCTTTAACCTTATTTGGAATCCAGTTGTTGTATGCTAATCAGTTTTTGTCTGATTGCATTTCGAAAGAAAATTCTCGTTTGGAATATAGGCACAACCTAAATAAAGGATAAGAAATGGTCAACTAAACCACTAATCTAAGTTCGGGAGTCAGTTACGCAAGAGGAAGGTATTAAGCATCCCTCACGTCCGTTGTACTCAACGGAAACCTCTTAGTCTAATTTGCGCTTAAATCTTAACTTATATTATTATCTTCCTTTTGTTAAGATTGCTTTTTAAGGGAATTTTTTAGTTATTATTTATTATGGGGAAAGGTTAAGTTTTTTATTATTGTGCTCGCGAAGGATTAAAATCCCCGTGCCTACGTATTCCCTTGTGCAATGGGAAAGTCAGAGCTTCCTAGTTCGTGCAACTACGGTTCGTGTTTTTTAATTGAACAAATGTTTAAAACTCATTCTACTGCTAAGCGTTGGCTTATACTTGCGGTGGAGGCTGAAGCGCTAGCTTGTTTGCGAGATAGAAAGATTTAAACAATGTCTGTTTTGGAAAAGATGTTTGATCTTTATTAAAGTGTTTTAAAATGAAAGGCGAATGAACCACAACTCGAAGGCTAGCCTCAAGAGTGATTGCATTCAGGGACCCGTGGAGTGCTAGACCCCAGAGTTCAGTTATTCGCTGATTAATTATGGAAAATAGTTTATGTTGGTTGGTAAGTTTTAAATTGTATTTGAAAAGAAAGAGACAAGTCGTCATCTTTAATGGGAGGTATCCTGCCTAATCCACCATAAACATTTGAGGAATGAGAAATCGAAAGAAGCTTTAAACTTGGATACGAGGATCGACAAGCAATGCCACATTCTTTCTTTGAGAAATAAAATCGGAAGAAGCTTTAAACTTGGATAAAATGATCAACAAGCAATGCCACATTCTTCTTTTGAGAATAAATAAAAATCGAAAGAAGCTTTAAACTTGGATATGAGTATCGACAAGCAATGCCACATTCTTCTTTTGAGAAAAATTGTTTGTAAGATTTGATTTGTGTTTGTGATTGATAGGAGGAACATCTTTCCTATGGAGATGAACCATGTCTAATCCTTTACGGTTGTTGAATTTTTTTGAATACGAAAGAGTGAATGAATTACAAATCGGGGGCTATCCCCAACAGTAATTCAGTTCAAGCACCCGAGGAATGCTAGATTCCTGAGTTCAATTCTTAGTATAGTTTATTTAAAGGTTTTCGTGTTTTAGGAACGAGAGGGTGAATAAACCACATCGCGTGGGGCTAGCCCAGGAGCGATTTAATTCAAGAACGTGCGGAGTGCTAGACTCCGGAGTTCAGTTACTCGTTATTTGATTTGTGAATTAATGCGCGATTTCTTTGAAAATGAAAGAGCGAATAAATTACAAATTAGGGGCTAGCCTCAAAGGTAATTCAATTCAAAAACCCGAGGAATGCTGGATTCCTGAGTTTAGTTCTTACGTTAATTAATTAGACGCGTAATATCGTACAGACGGCGATCACAAGTGACCGACTTACGTGTGTGCAAATGTAGGCGCGATGAATTGTTTGATTGATTAATTAAGTGGATTCGATTTCTAGATCCTAAAGGCGTTCCTAATAATACTAAATCGTAAAATAAAGGCGAAAAATAAATTACGTTCAAAAATAAACGGGAAAGGGATACATGATAATTTATATGGGATTGCGAAGAAATAAAGGGTATCGTTGTAGTTTGCCCAAGAGGAAGCGTGTGTGCAGTGTACGAATTAATCGGAACTGTTAGTATCAAATATTGTATATATAAAAAAATGCAAGGAATAAATAAAATAAATAAATATATTAAATAAAGTGAAGTAAATTATACAATAAATTAAATAACATGAAAATACAATAAATAAATAGCTTCATATTGATCACGATTAATCGGGAACGATTTATCGCTACTTTGTTATATCATCGGCCCACGAGAGAAATGAGAAACTAAAAGAAAAATGAAAAGAAAATGTAAAAATAAAACATCAATGAATAAATAATAAAAAAATAAAAGTAATAAACAAAGTGTCAAAACAAGTTCTAAATTTTAGGAAGAAAATTTCATAAAAAAACAAGTATGGAAAAAGCAACACATAAAACAAAAATGGAATAAAAAAAATGTATGCTGATATATGATGTGTTAGTGGAAATTCGCATGAGCTTAAGATTAAAGGCCCAAGAATAATATCCAGTAATGAAATAAAGAAAAAAAATATACACTAGAAACAGGGGGTGCGGTATGTCTAGGAAGTATGATTAGAAAAAAATATTGGCTTTAGTTAAAGACCCACGATCAATCATATGAATCAAATGAAAACCTAACTTTAAAAGCCAAACGTAAATCCTTCTCATAAACCAATTTCAATGTGTCCTCCTCAGTATACACTCAATAAAACATTTTGATTTTTCATTTAAAAGAAAATACGCATTAAAAAAGTTCATACCCATACTATTTTTCACGATTAAAATCATTATCAACAAAAAAAGAAAACCCACCAAGACAAAATGCTTCAATCTCAATTGGTTTTGTCTCAGATCTCGTTCGATGGCAAGGAAGTCTCTATCTCAGGGCGTTGTTTCGGTGCTGTTTTGTTCACGGCGGCAACTCGGTGGGTATGCGGTTGTGGGTTCAACGGAACGGTGAAGGTGGATCGGAAGGTTGTCGGCGGTTTAACGTGAAGGAGGTGGGGGTCTCGCGGTTTCAGATGGATTTCGGTGATAAGGTTTGTTTTCGTGATGTTGTTTTGTTCGGTCTCAAGTCTCAGATTCTATTCCGTTTATGGCTCGTTTGATTCATGGTTTTGGAATTTCAGATCTTGCCTCATCTCTTTCTTTTTTTTGTCCAGATGTGTTTGAGGTTGTGGTGAGTGGTGCGGTGATCGATAGGAGGGTGATTAGTTTGGTGAGTTTTTTTTTGCTTCGGATTTGAGCGTGTTTGTGAGTTGCAGTTGGAGGTTGTTGTTATGGTGTTGAAGGATGGAGAGTCGCGGTTGTCTGAGGTTTGGTTTCGGGAAAATTGATGAAGACTCGCAGAGCAAGTTTTTTCTTATGGAGTTTTCTGTGTCATTTTATTGAAGTGTTTTGGTGTGGTTTGGAAAAAATGCGATTGGGCCACTGAAGTTGTTGTTCGGTGGGAGAAGATGAGTTTTTTTGTGACTGAGTTGTGGAAGTCCTTCTTTAAGAACATCAAGCTCTTGTTTCTATCTTCTTTTTTTGTTGTTGTCATCTCCTTTCAAAAAAGTGGTAGGGTCAAAATCACTTTTTACCTGCAGGTTTTTGTAAACACAAATTGGTGTAATTTTGGAGCAGTGTCAACAGAGGGTAATGGTAGCAGGCTGTAGCAGTGCAGAATGGGGGGAGTGATAACATTGGTTTGTGGTGATATGGGACCAAATTTAAAATGGGACTAAACTGTTGAAATGTGACTAACTATTGAAATCTAACTAAAACTTTTTTTAAAAATTAATACTGACTAATCATAGAACCTAAATCTAAATATAAACTACATAAAAATGAAAATAGAAATAGATTAATTAAAAATAAAATGAAACCAATCTTAAAAAGATAAAACTACACTAATTAAAATTAAGTCAAGTCAATAAAGTAATTAAAATATTAATTAATAAAAATTAACGAAATAGACATTAAACTGATTAAACATAAACTCGATTAAAAAAACATTCTAAATTTTAATCTAAAATTAAATTACAATTTAAATTGGAATTAAACTAACTTAAATTATTTTTTTGAATTATTATTATCATTTTAAAATAAAGTAAAAGAACAACTAACTATCTTAAAACATAATAATTATTTATACTACAATACACAACTCAAAATCAATTCCGACGCCTAGAACAAAAACTAGGAAGTTAATGAAAATGATAAAATTGAAGAAAAATGTATGATTAATGGAATATGAGATGTTTAATGCGGAACTGATTGATTTTCAGTATATCGACGAAAACACGTCAGATGAACAAAAATTTGAAATTTCTGGTCAAAATTTAGGGTATGACAGCTGCCCCTATTTAATCATCATGAACTTGAATGACGAGTAAAAGAAACTAGTTTCAAAAGCTATGGTATTTTCTTCCAGTACAGTTGGATCGAAAGCTGCCCCTAGTGGACTAAGACCTACTATGGCAGCTAGGTCGAAGAGAGTGGGGGTTACCATTCCACAGGAAAGGTGAAAAGTGTTGTAGGTGATATCTCAAAAGTAGAGGGAAGTAAGTGTCGCTCCCAAAGATTTGCATCCCGGTACAAGCGCGAACGGTCGGCGAAAGGGACAATGAGAACACACAGCCGTGAACTCACTGGAGATGAATAGAGTCGCCAGCTAGGCATTTTTATCCCGGAGGAAAGGTAATGCTGCATAGACCTAGAAAGGTATGGATAAGACGGTTGCGAACCAGAGAGACTGAGAAAGGGGGTTGGTTACAACCTGGGAAGGTATTAGCACCCAGATTGTCCTCCGTACTCGACGAGATCCACGCTTGAAAGATTTGTGTTTTAAAGGGGTAGTGTCAGTGCAATTTGTGTGTAAAATAGCTGGAAAAGAATGTACAGGTGTCAGTGTAAGAAGTGTGAAGTGTAATATATACAGTGTCAGTGTAAGAACAGGAGTGAAATGCTCAAGAGTATGAGGCTTAAAGAATAAAGCTGGAAAAAAGGGGAATATACAGAGACTTTTGTTCGATAACTGTTAAGTTATGCCTACGTATCCTCTCGTGCAATGAGGAAGTCAGAACACCGTAGTTCGACCCAAAGAGACTGAATGATAAATTGACTTGTGAACTGCTTACTTGTCTATGCTCAAGTGTATGACCTGTCTGGCTCAGGTGCAAACTGTCTTGCATTAGATGGAAGAAGCAAGTTCTCGTTTGTGAGTGAATGAGATGAGAAAAGAATCCCGAAGGAGACGATTATTGTTTGTTTTTGAGTTTTCAGTCTTTTATTGCTTTTGGATTTGTCATAAGTTAATGAGCTTAAGCTTAAACCAATGGATTTAGTAAACTCATCACATCTTCCCTCTGATTAGGGGTAATGAAAAATACCTTAAGTGTGAAGTCATATTCTCACACTTAATCACCTTTGGTGTAGGATTAAGATCATTAACATGCTTGTGATTAATTAGATGTTTTTGTGGTTTTTTTGTTTAGTGTTGAGTAATGAGGTTAAGCCATAATCAGGGATTTAACAGACTCATTACACCATCCTAATAGAAGGATAATAGATGAGAATGTTTAAGCTGAGGAAAGCTCCGCAACTTAATCCATGATTAGGGATTAAACTCATGACAAAACAAGACCTTTATTAAGTGGATTTTATTTAATGGTATGATGATGAAGTGGATTTTATGATTTGTAAGACAACTTGAGGGGGACTTGTCCATTAACACTAGGGTTAGTCCTTCTTAACCAATTAAGGAAGAATTAGAACCCTAATGCAAGGCCCAAGTTACAAGTGTGATGTCTTGATGATTATTAGATGGATTGATTAAAGGAGTTAAACACATTAAGGGTTTAACACTTAGGATTAAAGTTATACACTCCATCCTAAGAGAAGGATGCAGGCATAAGCTTAATCACAAAGCCTTAAAGCCTTTAGGGTTTAGTCCCTGATTATGAGATGAGAAGAGAAGACTCAAAGAGACACAAAGGTGAAAACTAAGAGGGGAGACTAATCAAAACCCTAATCATTGTCATGCTTGGTTGTCCCTAAGGTTTGTGAGGTTTTCAAAAGAAGTCTTCAATGGAACCACCAGGAAGCAGATGAAAGGATCAAGAGAAGCAAAGCAACTTGCTTCATTCAAGAAGTCAAGTCACTTGAAGAAAGAAAGTGGGAGGAGGAAGAATGAGCAAGCTCAATCTCAAACACAAACAAAAATGCAGCAATGGATGCAAGAGAGATGAAAAGAAAAGTTATGAGAAGTGAAGGCAAATTCACTTCTCAAAGTTACTTACCACCTGAAAGGTTAGAAAAGAAATGCAATGCAATGCAAAATGGGATAAGATGACATGATGAGAAACAAAACCAGAAGCATTTACATGATGCTAATTATGCTATGAGATGCTACAAACATGAGGCAGCACATGGAAATGATCATACAAGTTCATGAATGCAAATGAAGCAAGTTAGGAAGCATGGACATACATGAGAAGTTATGAAGTGCACATGGCATACAACATGGCAAACACATGATGCAATGATCAAACATGCTTTCAATATGTCTTATGATGTCAAATGAATCAAATGGATGCTTGAAATGTCATGGCAAGTCATATTATGCAAGAAGATGCAAGATGGATGCATATGAAAGCCCAAATTAGGGTTTATGAACAATATATCAAACAAAAACCAAAATCAGAAGCAAACCCTAAGATAAAAAATTGAAAATGCCACTCAAAGGACCCCTAACCCTATACTAAACCCATGCCCAAAGGAGAGGTTTCAACTTTTAACCAAATTCAAGTTATGGTTTTCTTAAGATTTCTAGGGTTTTAGGGTTCCTAAACAAGAAAATTATCAAATAAATAGAAAATGAAAGATCAAATCATGGCCATTTAACCTCACAAACTACATGCTAAACACAATGCATTGCAAAAATAATCAATGTCCAACTCCTCATGGGTAGGCAGAAATGATTTTTGGGACTTTGGATCAAATTAATGCATAAAAATGATTTTAATTCAATGGAAAATTCTCAAAATGCATCAAGATAAAAAAAAAAATTTGGTTTGAAGGTTGGACAATGTTTCTAAATGTCTTAGAACATTTCATGAATTTTTTGGTGATTTTTAAATACCTAAAAGTATTTTTAATAAATTAATTTCCATTAATCAATTAAAAATAAACTTTTAAATATTTAAAAATACTTTTTAAATGCTAAAAATGAAAATAAAAATATTTTTGTGTTTTAAAAATTAATGAAACTCTTGACAAAAAGTTTCATAATTTTTAAAACATTTTTGCTATTTTAAATAAATTATACAAAACAAATGAATTAAAATGAAAATTAAATGAATTTAAAACTGAAAAAGGAAAAGTATTCAGATCCAACGCATGAGATTCAAACTGGCCAGGGCGGGAGTTGACTGCGCGCGGGTTTGGACGGCTCTCATTCAAACTGACTTAATTACACTTAGCCCTAATTAATCAAACCCTAATTACTTTCAGGCGACCGGAACACTGTTCCGGTCGTCTTCTCCGGCTATACCATTTTCCTATCTCTCTCAATACGTCATGAAATCATGCCAAACTCTCCAGAATCAAACCTTAGCTCATTCTAAACAAGATTCCAGCAACAAACATCATTTATTTCAACACACAAACAAGATTCGAATCAAACACTCAAAACTGCAAAAATTTCAGAAACATCATACAGGCTCATTTCTCACTCTTTTTCAAAAGTAACAAGTTCAGTGTGATCAGTGAAGCATGCTTTACCATCTAGAAACTTAAAAAGCAAGTTCTGGAAAAAAAGTTCATGGAGTCACCTGAGATTGAGCTTTTGATTCAGGAGCTTTCTGGATGGTTCTTTGGCTCAAACAGGTCCCAATGATCCCCCTTTGAAGCTTTGGACACTTGGTTGGAGTTTAAACAGCCTCTTGAGTGAGTTTGCAGAAGCTCAGGCCAAGGGAGTGTGAAAATCGTATTTTGGTTTCAAGGTGTTTCAGGCCAGGATGAAGGGTGGTTTCTGGTCAGTGAAGTGAGCAGAGATGATTTGTGAAGTTTTTCTTTGTGTTTGAGGTTTGTGGAGAGAGATTCGAAGGAAAATGCAAGTTGGGGTGAGTTTGTGTATGCTGTGTTGTGGTGTGCTTCTGGCTTGTTTCTTTGTTGGTTTAGGTTCAGTGAGACAAGGTGAGGAGGTTGGTGAGACTTGCTTGAATATTTGTAGCTTGTGGAACCAGATTCGAAGGAAAATGCAGATTGGGGAGAGTTTGTGTATGTGTGTTGTGGTGAGTTTTCAGGCTGGCTCCCTTTGTGTAATGGCTAGCAAATGGATAGTATAAAATAATCTCATAGGTCAGATGATGTGACCTGGCCTTTATTGATTGGTAAGTTCACTTTTGCAAAATGTCAACTTTGGTGTAAGGAAAGCATGGGCTTGGTTCTAGGCTAGTACAAGCATGGGGCTGGCGCAGCATGGTATGTGAGTGAGGCTAGGGTGGTTCAATGGCCAATGCAACAAGTGGTAGGAAGTATCATGATGGTTTTGCAACTTGGTTATCTTTTGGTTCATATGGAAAGATCTTGCTATACAAGTCATGAACATGAGAAATTCTTGGTCCAATCTGAACTTTTAGAAGTTGTGTGATCATGTTGAGTGCATTAGAAGCCCATATGGTGACTGAATTGGCCTTGAAAGGAGAATTTGCAACTTTGCCTTTTGGTGCATGACTTGAAAATTAGTGATTTTTGCCAACTTTAACACATCATAAATTTTGATCCAAAATGAATTAGATCATGTTCTTGTACTTTTTGAAAAGGGAAAAATGTATTCTACAACTTTCATGACCAAAGTTTTTCCATTTGAAGCATTTTTGGATCAAAAAGTAAGGCTTGAAAAGTGGCATAAAATGACATATTCTTCAAAAGTCAACCATGCCCTAAAAAGTCAACTTTGCAAAAACTTGTAATTCTTGAATTTTGTGAACTTCAACCTTCTTCCAGGATCAAATAAAGATCATATACACTCAAAATGATGAAGATCACCCCTTGGTTGGGTCATTGGGGGCCTCAGATGCCCTGATTTTGCACTGACTTGTCTGAAAAGTCAACTCTTGATCAGATGACTTCCCCATGAAATTTCTTCATGAAAATTGATATGCATACTCCCTATACCATATAGAGACCAATGGAAACAAAAATGACCAAAAAAATTGGAGTTATGGCCTCTGAAACCAAAACCCTAATTTTAGGTCAACTGTGCAGTCAAACTTGGCTCTGCATCCATACCAATCCCAGTCCTTGTGATTCTTTGGCATTCTTGGCTTTGTGAGGATATAATATGATACTTGAACACACATGGACCCCTTTGAAGTTATTGTTGACCTTTGGAGTGGCTCAAGAGGCTCTTGGACTGCTCAAATCACAAACCCTAGATGCAGATGACTTAGAACCAATGCAATGGATCAAAAATGTAATATGAGGTGGTATGATTGTGTTTATGCATATGAAATGATCACAAGCCATGGTGTGAATGGATGAGGGCAAATTTGGGGTGTTTACAGCTGCCCCTATTCAAACATGAGTTAACTGTGCAGGTTGTAAGCAACGGCTTAACAGGCAAACAAGATAACTTGTGGTTGAATACCAAAGACAGTCCAAAATTTGCACTCACAAAGAAGAAAAGGGATATAGATTGTAAAAGAAAAATAAAGTATATTGTAGCGTGGGAAATAAAGCAATGTCGGGGACGGCCGACATGCTGGGGATAAAAGGTAAAGCCAAGACGGGGACGGCCGACTAGCTGGGAAAAGTAAGAAATTATGATGGGGACGACCATCAAGATAAAGTTGTAAGATTCTCTGGGAGTTAATGAAACATGACGGGGACGGCCATCAAGTTCATAAAGCAAAGTAAACAACGATGGGGGCGGCCATCGGGCTAAAAGAAAAGGGACCACGACGGGGACGGCCATCGGGTTAAAGAATAAATGAAATAAACAGATGATGGGGTACGACCATCAAAGGTGAAGGACGATCACCTAGCAGGGGATGGCTGCTCTGTTGGGGAATAAAGGAATTATGATGGGGACGGCCATCAAAGGTGGAGGACGACCACCTGGCAGGGTACGGCTGCTCTCAGGGTTTATCATGACATAGGACGAATGCCAGATAACCAAAATCAACAATGGGGACGACCATTGGAGAAAATGATGAAGGACGATCATCAAAGGGTGGAGGACGACCACCTAGCAGGGGACGGCTGCTAAATATCACGACATAGGACGAATGTCGGATAGAAAATCAACGATGGGGACGGCCATCGGATGAGCATGATGGAGGACAACCATCAAGAGGTGGAGGACGACCGCCTAGCAGGGTACGGCTGCTCTCAGGGTTATCATGACACAGGACGAGTGTCAGATAAAAAGAAAATTGTTTTGTTGGAAATCTACTGGGGAATAGTAAACATGGACGAGTGTTTACATCCAAGAAACAAAAGGTATAAGTGTTTGGTATTGTGTATAGATTAAAGATGCGGACGAGCATCCCTAAGACTACGATACGGACGAGTATCGGGTAGAAACAAATACTGACACGTGTTCAGAGATGGTGATACGGACGAGTATCAACTGGTTAACAGAGAACACGGACGAGTGTTGAATCTGAGAGGATTCTTCTGGGGAATGATAGACACAGGCGAGTATCTATATTCAAGAAGACAAAAGTGTTTGACACAGTGTATGGATTAAAGATGCGGACGAGCATCCTTAAGACTATGATACGGACGAGTATCATGTAGAAACAAACGCTTGACGCATGTTCTGAGATGATGGTACGGACGAGTACCAACGAGTTAACAAATAACAAGGACTAGTGTTGAATCTGTGGGGATATGAATGGTATATACAAGATACGGACGAGTATCTGTATGAGTGTAACATGAGTAGTGAGTATGAATATTGTATGGATGAGTGTTTATCTACTGGGGAGAGTGACACGGACGAGTGTCAAGAGAAAAGTATAATAATAACAACAAGTGTACGGGTTGTAAAAGCGTAGATGACTGTGCTGGGGATATGACACAGACGGGTGTCAAGAAAGTGTATATAGGTATATGTGAGTGCAAAGAGGATGTCTTTGGCTTTCTGCTGGGGTATGACACGGACGGGTGTCAGGAAGTATCTGTAATACGGGTGGTGTTGTTTGCAAAGAGTGTTCAGGCGACTTTACTGGGGAAAGATGGCACGGACGGGTGTCAAAATAAGTATATACTGGTGTTTGTGGATTGTGAGGCAGCTGTTTTCGCTAGGGACTCTGGTGGGGACTTTTCTGTACGTTGATGAACTGTCATTATTCACAAGTGTTAGTTTAAAACATGGCTTATGATTATGCTATATGTTTGATTTTTGCCGTAATGCTCCGTATTTAGACGGAATGCTACGCTTTGTGGGTGAATATGATGCGAATGCTATGATTATGCAAAGATACCAAACCCAGGGGTCCGGGTCCCGCTGCTACGAAGATCTTTGGCTGATCTGCCTGAAATGGACATCCCAGCTGGGGATGAGATCACTGGTAGGTCTGATGAGATATTTATTCCGATAAATGAGAGACCCAGCTGGGGTTTGAAAGAGCTTTCTTCACTCTGTTGTGATCCCTTCGTGCGTTGCTCTTCTGGATAGAGGCTGGAGCTATGTGGGGAGATGGTTCCCTGACTTTTGTACTCCGGCTGAGGATGAAATGGCAACTCGGCTGGGAGCAGTAGCAAGTGGCAGCTCAGCTGGGGAGAGAGCACTTCGGGTGCTAAAATTGAGTGTTGATTTGCCAGCTTGCTGGGATGAAGCTTACATGCTCCAAGTTGTGCTCTGGATTCCTACAATCCTGAAAAGACAGAGAAACGCACAAGATAATCCCGAGGTATCCCTTACTGGATTCCGTCATAGGAGTTAGGCACTTTTGAGAGTAAGTACATTTCCTGCAGGCATGTTTTTTATTTGAGGATAAAACATCTGTATTCTGTGCAATCAGTTTTTTTCCTTTTAAGACATCAGACATTTTTTGCAAACAAATGAAAATATACAAGACGAGACATGACTGAAAATCTGATTTTATTAATTCATATGCCCTAAATTGGCGAGATACAGTCAAAGAAACAAATCCCCTGAAATGAGGAGATCGTTACAAATTGAGAAGCAAAATGCTGGCAATGTTGATGACGCTTCAAGGAGCTTCCTCTCTTGCTATGACTTGTATGACTTTTGACGTTCTTCTCATCTCGCTTTCTGAAGAATGTTGACTCTGATTGAAGCTTGATCCTTTCGAAGCTTACCAAGTTGTAAACGATACAGACGAATTCAGAATGCAGTTGTTCGCTTATTCCCTTATTTTGCATGGATCGCCCTTTCGGGTTTTCAATCCATCGGGATACCCATTTTTGCCTGAGCTGTCCAATGCGGCTTTTCAACTCAGCGGGTGTACATTTTCTTATTTTCCCTTATTTTTTCCCGAGTCTTTTTATTCTGTTTTTGACTCGCCGGGATGCCCTATTTTTGCCTAGACTTACATTCTGTTTTTATGTCCAGCGGGTCATTTTATGCGAGGTATTTTTTAACTGCATCTGAATTCACAGGGGATGGGAAATCTTCACCATCCATGGTGCTGAGCATCAGTGCTCCACCGGAAAAAACTTTCTTTACCACAAATGGTCCTTCATAGTTTGGAGTCCATTTGCCCCTGTGGTCTGTATGAGGAGGGAGGATTCTTTTCAGTACAAGATTTCCTACTTGGTACTCTCGGTGCCTGACTTTCTGATCGAAGGCTTTCTTCATTCTTTTCTGATACAACTGCCCATGACAGATTGCAGCCAACCTCTTCTCTTCGATCAGACTCAGTTGTTCGCATCGGGATCGGACCCACTCTGCTTCGTTCAGCTTAACATCCATCAGTACTCGCAAGGAGGGTAATTCCACTTCAACAGGTAGGACTGCCTCCATACCATACACAAGCTGATACGGTGTTGCCCCAGTGGATGTTCTGATTGACGTGCGGTACCCATGCAAGGCAAATGGTAACATTTCGTGCCAGTCTTTGTAAGTGACTACCATCTTCTGCACAATCTTCTTGATATTCTTATTTGCTGCCTCAACAGCGCCGTTCATCTTTGGCCTGTAAGGAGAAGAATTGTGATGTTGGATCTTGAAGTCCCGGCACAGTTCTGCCATCATTTTGTTGTTTAGATTGGAACCATTATAAGTAATGATTCGCTCGGGCGCTCCATATCGACAGATGATATCTCTCTTCAGAAACCTGGCTACCACTTGTCTTGTAACATTTGCATAGGAGGCTGCTTCGACCCACTTGGTGAAATAGTCAATAGCGACCAAGATGAATCTGTGACCGTTCGAAGCAGTCGGCTCAATCTTGCCAATCATGTCGATGCCCCACATAGCAAAGGGCCAGGGTGAAGACATCACATTCAAAGGATTGGGAGGCACATGCACCTTGTCTGCGTAAATCTGGCATTTATGGCATTTTCTGGCATAGGCACAACAGTCTGCATCCATTGTGATCCAGTAATAGCATGATCTTAGCAACTTCTTAGCCATGGCATGCCCTCCAGCATGGGTACCAAAGGATCCTTCGTGCACTTCATGCATTAACAAATCTGCTTCTGTCTTATCAACGCATCTGAGGAGTATCATATCAAAGTTCCTTTTGTATAAAGACCCATCAGTGTTCAGAAAGAAACTACCAGCAAACCTTCTCAAGGTCTTCTTATCATTGGATGATGCCCCAGGTGGGTATGTTTGGTCCTCCAAGAAGCACTTAATGTCATGGAACCAAGGCTTATCATCTTTAACAACATCTGCTGCGAACACATATGCTGGTCTGTCAAGTCTGGACACTGAAATTTGAGGTACAAAGTTGGCAGCCTGAACTTTGATCATGGACGAAATGGTAGCCAAAGCATCTGCAAACTGATTCTCGTCCCGAGGGATATACTCAAGCTTGACCGTTGTAAAGAAAGTCAATAACCTCCTTGTATAATCCCTATAATGTATCAGATGATCCTGGTGTGTGTACCATTTGCCTTTGGTTTGATTGATTACCAAAGCTGAATCTCCGAATACGGTCAATGTCTTGATCCTGAGGTCAATGGCTTCCTCAAGACCCATAATGCAAGCTTCGTATTCAGCTTCGTTGTTAGTGCAGTTGAAAGTGAGTTTTTCCGAGAAAGGCATGTGAACTCCTTTAGGTGTAATGAGTACTGCACCAACACCACGACCATTCATATTAACAGCCCCATCAAACATCATAGTCCATTCTTCTTTCGGGTCGGGCCCTTCAGTGTGAACAGGCTCTTCATGGTCTTTTGCTTTTATGAACATGATGTCTTCATCAGGGAAGTCAAATCTCATAGGCTGGTAATCATCAATAGGTTGCTCAGCAAGATATTCAGACAATACACTGCCCTTGATGGCTTTCTGAGATGTGTATTGGATGTCATACTCTGTGAGAATCATTTGCCATCTTGCAACCCGCCCGGTAAGTGCTGGCTTCTCAAATATGTACTTAACTGGGTCCATCTTTGAGATCAATAAAGTAGTGTGGGTCAACATATACTGCCTCAGTCGGCGAGCAGCCCACGCTAAAGCACAACAAGTTTTCTCGAGCAGTGAATAACGTTGTTCACAGTCGGTAAACTTTTTGCTTAGGTAGTATATTGCATACTCTTTTCGACCAGACTCGTCATGCTGGCCCAACACACACCCCATCGACTCCTCTAATACTGTCAAGTACATTATCAGAGGTCTTCCTTCAACTGGAGGCATAAGGATTGGAGGCTCTTGTAAGTATTCCTTGATCTTGTCAAATGCCTTCTGGCAGTCTTCATTCCACCTGACCGTCTGTTCCTTTCTTAACAATTTGAACAGGGGTTCACAGGTTGCTGTAAGGTGGGATATGAACCTTGAGATGTAGTTCAATCGACCTAAGAACCCTCGAACTTCTTTTTCAGTTTTCGGTGCAGGCATCTCTTGGATGGCTTTGACTTTATCAGGGTCAACCTCAATCCCTTTCTCACTTACAATAAATCCCAGCAGCTTACCAGATCGCACCCCGAATGTGCATTTGTTGGGGTTCAACTTCAGTTGGTATTTCCTCAGACGCTTGAATAACTTCAACAGATTCACCAGGTGATCTTCTTCAGTAAGGGACTTGGCGATCATGTCATCCACGTAACATTCTATTTCTTTATGGATCATATCGTGGAATAATGTCACCATAGCCCGTTGATATGTTGCACCAGCATTCTTCAATCCGAATGGCATCACTTTGTAACAGAACGTGCCCCAGGGTGTGATGAAGGTTGTCTTCTCCATGTCTTCAGGTGACATTTTAATCTGATTGTATCCTGAAAATCCGTCCATGAAGGAGAATACCGAGAACTGAGCCGTATTATCCACCAATACATCAATGTGAGGTAAAGGGAAATCATCTTTCGGGCTGGCTCTGTTCAGATCCCGGTAGTCGACACACATCCTTACTTTGCCGTCTTTCTTAGGCACATGTACTATGTTAGCAACCCACGGTGGATATCTAGTCACAACAAGGAACCCGGCGTCCCATTGCTTTTGTACCTCTTCTTTGATTTTCATTTCCATGTCCGGACGAGTACGGCGCAGCTTCTGTTTAACCGGCGGGCATTCTTCTCTCAAAGGCAGCTTGTGCACAACAATGTCGGTATCCAACCCTGGCATATCTTGATAAGACCAAGCGAACACATCCACATACTCTCGAAGCAGGTCAATCAGTTGTCTCTTCACTGAGTCTTGTAGGCGGGCCCCGATTTTGACTTCTTTCACGTCTTTATCTGTACCAAGATTGATCACTTCAACCTCCTCCTGGTGAGGAGTAATAACATTTTCCTCTTGTCTTAACAACCTGGCTAGCTCTTCAGGAAGCTCATATTCTTCTTCAACCCCTTCATCAGTTTGATTGATCGGATTGTCAAAGTCATACGAAGTCATAGCCGTGCTGTTGTCAGTGCTGTCTGGAAGGCATACTCTGCAAGGGTTCAGTTTGTTCATTTTAGTGATTTGATTTTAATCTTGTTTTAGAAAAGTGAAATAAAGTTGTCATTTTGAAAACACTGCCATTTATTTTTTGTACAAAAAGAAAAATGGAAAAACAGTGAACGGAAAAGAAAAAGACTCATTTGCAAAAAGATGTCTGATATTTCATTGATTAATCTTGTTTGCACAAAAAGTACAGATGGCCCGATTACAAAATGAGTCTTGTCATCTTGGGCAAGATGCAAGACTTTGATGCATGCTATAAAATACAGGAAATAATAATTACTTTGCATGAGTAACTCTTATAATTTCCTGGGAAGACCAGTTTGAGATACTGCTCCCCGGGATCTTTGGACGAATCCAGCTTTCCAGGTTGCGTTCCTCTTCCAGCTCATCTTCCAAGTTGTTGATAGCATCAGGGGTGAGCATCCCCCCACTCACAAAGTTGGGCTCTTTCGCAGCCTCTGCTTGATCTTGTTGAGTTGGTTTGTAACCCAACCCAAATCTATCCTCTTTCTTCTCCACCGATAACAGTTTGCCCCAGCCTTGGGCGTTTCCTCCCTCAACAACCTTCCGGGCTTGTTGGTATGATGATATTGAAGTACCAAGCACAACAGATGTTTCATTGACATTCAAGGCTTCAAAACCTTGGCTCATTGTTTCATGGATCTCCCCATCCATCTCAATATACTTATAGGTAGCCAGGTGGCTGACAAAAATATCCTCCTCTCCACAGATTGTAACGATTTGACCCTCCCACTCATATTTTAACTTCTGGTGAAGGGTAGAGGTCACGGCGCCAGCGGCGTGAATCCATGGCCTACCCAATAGACAGCTGTAGGCAGGCTGTATATCCATCACGTAGAAGGTCGTTTTGAAGGTCTGCGGGCCAATCGTTATGGGCAACTCAATCTCTCCCAGAACCGATCTCTTTGAACCATCAAAGGCACTCACCACCAGGTTGCTGGGTCTTAACGCCAATCCGTCATACTCTAGCTTCACAAGGGCCTTTTTAGGTAAGACATTGAGGGACGACCCCGTGTCTACCAACACATGGGAAAGGACTGCACCTTTACATTCCATGGTTATGTGCAACGCCTTGTTATGGTTGCGGCCTTCCGCCGTCAAATCAGTGTTGGTGAACCCCAGTCCATGACTAGCATTAACATTTCCAACTACAGCTTCCAACTGATTGACAGTGATCTCTTCAGGCACGTAAGCTGCGTGCAAGACTTTGAGTAGTGCATTCCGATGGGCTTCGGAGCACATAAGCAATGATAGGATTGAGATCTTGGAAGGCGTTTGATGAAGCTGATCCACTATTTTGTAATCACTTTTCTTGATAATTCGCATGAACTCATCAACCTCTTGATCAAAGGGTGTTTTTAAAGCTTCTTTAACAATCTGCTCTTCCTGCACCAAGCTTTTTCCTTTTGCCTTGGCAGCAGCTTCTGCTTCGGCAGTGGGTCTTTGAATTTGTGGAGCAAAGAGACGTCCGCTTCGAGTGAAGCCTCCGCCTCCTCCCACATTGTCTATTTGTGGTGCCGGGGTTGATGATTCAAAAGTGATTCTTTGTCCTTCACAGTACAGGTCGGAGCCGTAATGCCAAGGGATGGCATTACTGTTTTCATAAGGTACTGGTCCAGGCACCGTGATAGTGACTGGACTGATTGCAGCTGCGGAAGGAACTGTGATAGTCTGCGGATCATAATAAATTGTGACTGGTGCTCTGATGGGAGCAGCACCTTCTGAGTTATAGGCAGAGTTGTTCTCAGGATCATAAAATATTGTGACA
Source organism: Lathyrus aphaca (assembly GCA_963966055.1). Taxonomy (NCBI): domain Eukaryota; kingdom Viridiplantae; phylum Streptophyta; class Magnoliopsida; order Fabales; family Fabaceae; genus Lathyrus; species Lathyrus aphaca. Next base: position 115,617,243 of record OZ014523.1, on the reverse strand, counting down.
GTTGAGACGTCTTCATGATTTGTTGCTGATGTTGTAGGAGATATTGTTGGAAGGATGGACGTTGTTGTTGTAGGAGATTCAAACTGGAGTGGTGCTGAAGTTGTAGAAGGAAAATTTGTTGATGGCTGATCATTTGAGGTGATAGATGAAGTACTTGTTGATGAAACCGAAGAACTGTCAGGAACAATGGTTGTTGCAGTTGTAGGAGATACCAGAATTGTTGCTGTTGAGATTGCTGGATTTGTTGGAAATGATGTGGTGATTTGAAGTTGGCCACTCTGAATGAGACCGTCTATGCCATTCCTCAGGTTATCGCACCCATTTACTGAAATATTGCAGTAAGCACACCCTAACTCACATCCCGGGAACATTTGACATTCGAGGAGTTGAGCCTTAATTTCCACCAACGGTGTCCGGATCTGACCCACACTGGTTATTAAATAAGACGACTTGTCTTCTTCAATAGCGTTAATTCTGGGACCACCGTGGTTCGACATGGGGTTCTTATTGACATTGGGTGGTGGTGCGAAATTCAGAGCTTTTGAGTCTACCAGGTCTTGTACCTTCATGTGCAAGGCTCTGCACTTTTCTGTACTGTGGCCAGGTGCGTTTGAATGAAAAGCACATCTGGCGTTGGAGTCATAATTCCTGGGTAGACTGTTGGGATCTGGAGGTGCCAACGTCCTTAGCTCAACTAGGTTGAGTTTCAAGAGTTGTGGCAGCAATGTAGCATATGGCATAGGGATCGGATCGATCACCCTATTAGCTTGAGGAGGCCTTTGTTGGAATGGCCTTTGCTGGTTGTTGTTGTTGGCGTTATTGTAGTTTCTCGGAGGATATTGAGCTTGCTGATGGTACTGAGGTTGTTGTTGATAGTTTTGTTGTGGAGGTTGATAAACTGGTTGAGGATGAGCTGGAGCGGGAATGGTGACTGCTGCCACTGATTTATGGACATATTGGGGCCTGCCCCTGCTGGTGTGGATGGCATTGGTCTCGCCAATTCTTCTTGGGCCCGCGAAAGGCTTCCTTGTGCTACTGGACGAGCTGGCACCATTGTCAGAAATCTTGCCCATTTTTAACAGGCTCTCAATTCTCTCCCCAGCTATGACAACATCTGCAAAGCTAGTGGAAGAGAAAGCAGCCAGCCTGTCAATATATGTTCCCTGGAGGGTGTTCATAAACATATCTGCCATTTCCCTCTCAGACATAGGTGGATGAACAGCAGCGGCCAATTGCCTCCATCTCTGGGCATATTCTCGGAAACTTTCTCTTGACGACTGTGACATTCCCATTAGGAGGGTCCTGTTGGGTGCCATGTCTAAGTTATACTGATACTGTCTGATGAAGGCCTCTGCCAGGTCCTTCCAACACCTGATAGTTGCTCTCGTCAGATGAGAGTACCATTCTCTTGACGCTCCAGTTAAGCTATCCTCGAAATAGAACATCCAGAGCTTCTCATCCATAGTATAGGCCTTCAGCCTTCCCAGAAATGATTGTAAATGAGTCCGGGGGCATGAAGTCCCGTTGTATTTTTCAAAACAAGGAGGCTTGAACTTATGGGGAATCCTGACCCCGTCTACCAAGCCCATATCCATAACATCAAAACCCAAAGAGTTTTGAGACTCTAAGGATCTTAATTTCTCAGCTATCTCATCCAACCTTCTATCATAAGCTTCTTCCCCAGCACCCATTACTGTGAATTGGTCCTCTTGGGGGTCTTCTTGCAGTACCCTGGCTGCAGTGGCAGTCCCTTGAACATTTGCAGGGATGTTGACCTCAGGATGGAGGTGTGGTCCAAAGACTGGGGGATTGACATGAGGTTGGACCCTCTCGTTGTTGCTGGTGCCGGCAGTCCCTATATGTGGATCCTCTTGATTTTGCCTTTCCACCATGGCCCTCAATCTTTCCTGGCTCTGAGCCATGTTGTTCATTACCTCCATAAACTGTGTCATTTGGTTCCTCATTTCCAACCTCTCGTTGGTCATTTGGTTTCTGACCTCTGTAAGGTCCTGCTGCATCTGATCCATTTGTATGCCCGGAAGGTTGTTACGGGTTGGATACCTGTGCGGACGGTTGAGGGGAAATACTCGGCGTCGAGCAATAGTTCCTGAATATCACAACAGAGTTAGCGACAATAAAACAAAAACCTACAAAACAAACAAAGGGTTAGCATGCAATGCAGTATGCTTATTTGTTTTCAAGGTATCCGGCTCGGCATTCAGTTTTGACCCTCCCAGACCCTTGAAGATGCTGTTGATGTTGCTTTCGAAGTGAAACAAACTAACACATATATTACAAAAGACAAATGGTACATAGTTTGTTTTACAAATACAAGCCCTCGGAGGGGTCAAAATACATTACAAGAAAGTAAAAGTACATGGAATGAAAGCAACAACAAACAAATGGTCAAACACCAAGACCAAACTCATCCTCCCGAACTTCCTTGAGAAGTGCTTCGGTTACAGGATCAGCCGGACGCTCCGTGAGATTCCTGATAAGGAGATTCCGGGTTGTAACAGCTGCAGTTAGCTTCTTGTGCTGACTTTGGTCCTTTGACCTCTTCACTCCAGCTCTGATCTTCAGCTCTGATATCTCCCTCTGGGCTGCTGCCAGGGCTTCTTGTTGCTCTTTTGCACTAGCTTCCATCTGCTCTATCTTGTCTTGGACCCTCTTGTCCTCCAGAGTACGAGCCTCGGTGATCCTGACCCACCTAGCCTGACTCTCCTTTAGATACAAGTCTGTCCTTGCTCTCTGGAACTGGGCTTCCTTGCAAGCATTCTTCAGAATTTGTTCCCCAGCCCTAGATTTCTTAATATAATCCTCAGACTTCTCAATTCTAGCCAAGTGCTCCACTTTCAACTTCTCCAGCCTCTCAATATCCAACCTACCATCACTCCTCTCCCAGAGGGTCTTCTGCAAAGCCTGAGTCAACTTCTCATTTCTCTCTTTCAAGCTCTCAAACTCCTCCAAACTGATAGTGGCAGGGGGTGGTGCTGAGGATGGTCCAGGCATATCCTCCATGGTAAAGGGCATTCCAGAAAATTGATCCCTGGCATGGGACCACTCATAATATTGTGCTGATGCCACATTGTTGCACTTCCCCAGAATGGTTACTCCCTTGGTTTGAACATGATCCCAAGCCCAGGCAGCCTGCCTAACCATAGCCAGATTAGGCTTGTTCTCATAATAAAGAGTCTCAACCAAGTCCTGTGCCTTAGGAGTGTGGACCAGTGCATAGCCCAGTTGTGTTTTGAACAGCAGAGGGTTGTAATTGATACTACCCTTAACTCCTATTAGGGGCACATTGGGAAAATGCCCACAGCTGGTGATGATATCCCTGCCCTTGGTGCTTTGGGTGCACCACCTGATATCAGCTGAAGTTAGTGCAGTGAGTCTCTTAGCCCAGTTTCTCTGCTGATGAGGATTCAGAAATGCATCTGTCCTGGGTAGATGCCTGAGAAGCCAAGTGTGGAACAATGGAGCACAGCACCTCACTAATCTTCCCCTCTGCTTTTCATTCCTCTGATGCACTGAGTAGTAGAGATCCCCCAATAAAGTGGGCACTGGGTTCTTCAGGATGAAAAGATGGATTGCATTCTTGCTAATGAATCGAGGCTCCTCTGCAAACAATACAATTCCATATATGCTCAGGGTCAATAAAGCACAGACAGCTTTCCACTCTCCTAAAGAAGCTTTCAGGGTAGCTTGAGAGATCAAGAAATCCAGATGCAAACCAGGGATTCCAGCCTTAGAAGTCATATACTGCTCAATCAGAACTGATTCCAGATGCAAGGCCTTTGCTACCTCCTCATTACCAGGAAAGACCATCTCAGGGTTGAAAGGGATTCCACCTCTGATAGGTATACCAACCAATGATGAGTATTCTTCCAACAAAGGGCCCAGCTGAAAGTCCTGAAAAGTAAAACATCTCAGTGGGGGATCATAAAACTAAAGGCAGGTGTGAATCAGGCTCCTCTGCGAAGGGTCCAGATCCATAACCACATCAAGTATATCTCCATAGTGTTCCCTGAACAGTGGTATATGATCTGGAGTGATCAGGGTTTGAATCCTCCTGATGTCAGATAGCTCTGGCTGGAAGAAGTGGTAGGTAATGTTACTCTTTTTAGGTGCCATGATGTTGAGACTGAGTAGAGACAAGTGCTGATGATGATACTGAAGAATGGGCCACTGATTGGCTGGTGCAGGTGACTGAAGTGGATAGCTGATAGCTGAAGCAGGTGCTGATGAAGATAGGTCAATGCTGATAATAGGGTCAAAACCAAACCAAAAATGAAGGTGGATACCCTGAAACACAAATAAGCAAATGTCAATATGATGCAATGATTATGTATGCAAATGATATGCAAGGGTTTGTGACTGAGCCGAATCTGATCAAATACTCTGATATAGGTCCAAGTATGCTCAAGAATTCCAGATGGAGGTCTATAAATCCAGTAACCAAGGTGGGGGGCTCAAATAAAGAGCCACATGTCCAGGGTTTAGAATCACAAGAACTGTCCCAAAATGAAGTACTCTTAAATAAACAAAGTAATAGGGTATTCTGAGGCCGAGGTACCTGCAAACCTGTAAACAGCCCATCCCCCTCACAGGTGGTGTTCTAGAACAAAGATCCTTAGACTTGGATCAGTTATGAGAAGTGTAAACACTTCTAACCCGGAGGTACAGTGTTTACAATAACCATAAAAGTTCCTCCTCTAATTCTCCTCGGTTTCTGAAGGTCAATACTAAAAGGTCATCCAGACTTAGCAGGCTTCCCAGATAGCCCTAGCATTGCAGGAAATCTGCAACACAGAGTTCTCAAGAAGAAACCCATATCTGAACTGTGTTTCATATTCCCGCACCAGACCGAGATGGAATGGGAAAGAATATGAACCACTCTATCCTAGGTGTCACTCAGATCCCAGGTATAGGATCTTAACTCTCAATAGAACACCCACCCACCAAAGCAAAACCAGATCCAGCCAGACAGCATGACAGTATGATATATGTAAAGCAGTAAAGAAAGTAATAAAACAAACTGTACATAAAGCAAAAATAAAACATATACAAACATAAATAAGCACATAACACCCCAATAAACACAAATCAATCAAGCTCTAGGAGGAACCCACAAAAAGAACCAGAAGCCCTGGTTGCAGTATAAGGGTCCCCAGCAGAGTCGCCAAGCTGTCGCTCCCAAAGATTTGCATCCCGGTACAAGCGCGAACGGTCGGCGAAAGGGACAATGAGAACACACAGCCGTGAACTCACTGGAGATGAATAGAGTCGCCAGCTAGGCATTTTTATCCCGGAGGAAAGGCAATGCTGCATAGACCTAGAAAGGTATGGATAAGACGGTTGCGAACCAGAGAGACTGAGAAAGGGGGTTGGTTACAACCTGGGAAGGTATTAGCACCCAGATTGTCCGCCGTACTCGACGGGATCCACGCTTGAAAGATTTGTGTTTTAAAGGGGTAGTGTCAGTGCAATTTGTGTGTAAAATAGCTGGAAAAGAATGTACAGGTGTCAGTGTAAGAAGTGTGAAGTGTAATATATACAGTGTCAGTGTAAGAACAGGAGTGAAATGCTCAAGAGTATGAGGCTTAAAGAATAAAGCTGGAAATAGGGGAATATACAGAGACTTTTGTTCGATAACTGTTAAGTTATGCCTACGTATCCTCTCGTGCAATGAGGAAGTCAGAACACCGTAGTTCGACCCAAAGAGACTGAATGATAAATTGACTTGTGAACTGCTTACTTGTCTATGCTCAAGTGTATGACCTGTCAGGCTCAGGTGCAAACTGTCTTGCATTAGATGGAAGAAGCAAGTTCTCGTTTGTGAGTGAATGAGATGAGAAAAGAATCCCGAAGGAGACGATTATTGTTTGTTTTTGAGTTTTCAGTCTTTTATTGCTTTTGGATTTGTCATAAGTTAATGAGCTTAAGCTTAAACCAATGGATTTAGTAAACTCATCACATCTTCCCTCTGATTAGGGGTAATGAAAAATACCTTAAGTGTGAAGTCAGATTCTCACACTTAATCACCTTTGGTGTAGGATTAAGATCATTAACCTGCTTGTGATTAATTAGATGTTTTTGTGGTTTTTTTGTTTAGTGTTGAGTAATGAGGTTAAGCCATAATCAGGGATTTAACAGACTCATTACACCATCCTAATAGAAGGATAATAGATGAGAATGTTTAAGCTGAGGAAAGCTCCTCAACTTAATCCATGATTAGGGATTAAACTCATGACAAAACAAGACCTTTATTAAGTGGATTTTATTTAATGGTATGATGATGAAGTGGATTTTATGATTTGTAAGACAACTTGAGGGGGACTTGTCCATTAACACTAGGGTTAGTCCTTCTTAACCAATTAAGGAAGAATTAGAACCCTAATGCAAGGCCCAAGTTACAAGTGTGATGTCTTGATGATTATTAGATGGATTGATTAAAGGAGTTAAACACATTAAGGGTTTAACACTTAGGATTAAAGTTATACACTCCATCCTAAGAGAAGGATGCAGGCATAAGCTTAATCACAAAGCCTTAAAGCCTTTAGGGTTTAGTCCCTGATTATGAGATGAGAAGAGAAGACTCAAAGAGACACAAAGGTGAAAACTAAGAGGGGAGACTAATCAAAACCCTAATCATTGTCATGCTTGGTTGTCCCTAAGGTTTGTGAGGATTTCAAAAGAAGTCTTCAATGGAACCACCAGGAAGCAGATGAAAGGATCAAGAGAAGCAAAGCAACCTGCTTCATTCAAGAAGTCAAGTCACTTGAAGAAAGAAAGTGGGAGGAGGAAGAATGAGCAAGCTCAATCTCAAACACAAACAAAAATGCAGCAATGGATGCAAGAGAGATGAAAAGAAAAGTTATGAGAAGTGAAGGCAAATTCACTTCTCAAAGTTACTTACCACCTGAAAGGTTAGAAAAGAAATGCAATGCAATGCAAAATGGGATAAGATGACATGATGAGAAACAAAACCAGAAGCATTTACATGATGCTAATGATGCTATAAGATGCTACAAACATGAGGCAGCACATGGAAATGATCATACAAGTTCATGAATGCAAATGAAGCAAGTTAGGAAGCATGGACATACATGAGAAGTTATGAAGTGCACATGGCATACAACATGGCAAACACATGATGCAATGATCAAACATGCTTTCAATATGTCTTATGATGTCAAATGAATCAAATGGATGCTTGAAATGTCATGGCAAGTCATATTATGCAAGAAGATGCAAGATGGATGCATATGAAAGCCCAAATTAGGGTTTATGAACAATATATCAAACAAAAACCAAAATCAGAAGCAAACCCTAAGATAAAAAATTGAAAATGCCACTCAAAGGACCCCTAACCCTATACTAAACCCATGCCCAAAGGAGAGGTTTCAACTTTTAACCAAATTCAAGTTATGGTTTTCTTAAGATTTCTAGGGTTTTAGGGTTCCTAAACAAGAAAATTATCAAATAAATAGAAAATGAAAGATCAAATCATGGCCATTTAACCTCACAAACTACATGCTAAACAAAATTCATTGCAAAAATAATCAATGTCCAACTCCTCATGGGTAGGCAGAAATGATTTTTGGGACTTTGGATCAAATTAATGCATAAAAATGATTTTAATTCAATGGAAAATTCTCAAAATGCATCAAGATCAAAAAAAAAAATTTGGTTTGAAGGTTGGACAATGTTTCTAAATGTCTTAGAACATTTCATGAATTTTTTGGTGATTTTTAAATACCTAAAAGTATTTTTAATAAATTAATTTCCATTAATCAATTAAAAATAAACTTTTAAATATTTAAAAATACTTTTTAAATGCTAAAAATGAAAATAAAAATATTTTTGTGTTTTAAAAATTAATGAAACTCTTGACAAAAAGTTTCATAATTTTTAAAACATTTTTGCTATTTTAAATAAATTATACAAAACAAATGAATTAAAATGAAAATTAAATGAATTTAAAACTGAAAAAGGAAAAGTATTCAGATCCAACGCATGAGATTCAAACTGGCCAGGGCGGGAGTTGACTGCGCGCGGGTTTGGACGGCTCTCATTCAAACTGACTTAATTACACTTAGCCCTAATTAATCAAACCCTAATTACTTTCAGGCGACCGGAACACTGTTCCGGTCGTCTTCTCCGGCTATACCATTTTCCTATCTCTCTCAATACGTCATGAAATCATGCCAAACTCTCCAGAATCAAACCTTAGCTCATTCTAAACAAGATTCCAGCAACAAACATCATTTATTTCAACACACAAACAAGATTCGAATCAAACACTCAAAACTGCAAAAATTTCAGAAACATCATACAGGCTCATTTCTCACTCTTTTTCAAAAGTAACAAGTTCAGTGTGATCAGTGAAGCATGCTTTACCATCTAGAAACTTAAAAAGCAAGTTCTGGAAAAAAAGTTCATGGAGTCACCTGAGATTGAGCTTTTGATTCAGGAGCTTTCTGGATGGTTCTTTGGCTCAAACAGGTCCCAATGATCCCCCTTTGAAGCTTTGGACACTTGGTTGGAGTTTAAACAACCTCTTGAGTGAGTTTGCAGAAGCTCAGGCCAAGGGAGTGTGAAAATCGTATTTTGGTTTCAAGGTGTTTCAGGCCAGGATGAAGGGTGGTTTCTGGTCAGTGAAGTGAGCAGAGATGATTTGTGAAGTTTTTCTTTGTGTTTGAGGTTTGTGGAGAGAGATTCGAAGGAAAATGCAAGTTGGGGTGAGTTTGTGTATGCTGTGTTGTGGTGTGCTTCTGGCTTGTTTCTTTGTTGGTTTAGGTTCAGTGAGACAAGGTGAGGAGGTTGGTGAGACTTGCTTGAATATTTGTAGCTTGTGGAACCAGATTCGAAGGAAAATGCAGATTGGGGAGAGTTTGTGTATGTGTGTTGTGGTGAGTTTTCAGGCTGGCTCCCTTTGTGTAATGGCTAGCAAATGGATAGTATAAAATAATCTCATAGGTCAGATGATGTGACCTGGCCTTTATTGATTGGTAAGTTCACTTTTGCAAAATGTCAACTTTGGTGTAAGGAAAGCATGGGCTTGGTTCTAGGCTAGTACAAGCATGGGGCTGGCGCAGCATGGTATGTGAGTGAGGCTAGTGTAAACACCCCAAATTTGCCCTCACCCATTCACACCATGGCTTGTGATCATTCTCATATGCATAAACACAATCATATCATCTCACATCTCATTTTTGATTCATTGCATTGCTTCTAAGTCATCTGCACCTAGGGGTTTGTGATCTGAGCAACCCCAAAGCATCTTGAGCCATTCCAAAGGCCACCAATCAACTCAAAGGGGTCCATGTGTGTTCTTATATCATATTTCATCTCCTCAAAGTCAAAATTGCAGAGGAATCACAAGAACTGGGATTGGTGTGGATGCAGAGCCAGGCTTGACTGCACAGATGACCTAGAATTAGGGTTTTGGTTTCAGAGGCCATAACCCCAAGTTTTTTGGTCATTTTTGTTTCCATTGATCTCTATATGGTATAGGGAGTATGCATATCAATTTTCATGAAGAAATTCCATGGGGAAGTCATCTGATCAAGGGTTGACTTTTCAGACAAGTCAGTGTAAAATCAGGGCATCTGAGGCCCCCAATGACCCAACCAATGGGTGATCTTCATCATTTTGAGTGTATATGATCTTTATTTGATCATGGAAGAAGGTTGAAGTTCATAGAAATCAAGAATTTAGGGTTTTTGCAAATGTTGACTTTTTGGGCATAGTTGACTTTTCAAGAATGCATCATTTTAGGTCATTTTTCAAGCCATGATTCATGATTCAAAAATGCTTCAAATGGAAAAACTTTGGTCATGAAAGTTGTAGATCTCATCTTTCCCTTTTCAAAAAGTACAAGAACATGATCAAACTCTTCTTGGATCAAAAGTTATGGCAATGCAAAGTTGGCAAAAATCATTAATTTCTAAGGCATGCTTCAAATGGAAATTTTGCAAAGTCTTGAACCAAAGCCAAATGTAGCCTCTAATTCATTTCAAACCAACACATAAACATTCTCTAAGTGCTGAAAATCAGAATTGGATCAAGTTTGCCTATGGTTTGGTTTGTGTAACAAGGTTTTCTTCACATGTGAACCATAAAGCAACAAGTTGCAAAACTCATGATCATGCTCCCTCAACTTGCTGCCTTGGCCTTTGGACCTTGCTGGCTCTCTCACCATACCATGATGCGCCAGACCTAGCTTTGTACCAAGCTAATATCAAGCCCATGCTTCTCTTACAAGATTTTTGACTTTTGGCAAAAGCAAACATCCCAATCACCACAGCACAAGTCACATCCTCTGGCCACTTGGATTAAAATATGTTATCAATTTGCAAGCTAGCCATAACAAGAAGCAAGGCTGAAACCATCACACTACACACATCCACCAAAACCTTCCATTTTGCAAAAACCTTCGAATTTCTCTATACAGCCTGCAAACACTCAAACCTTTTCCTCCATTCAACTCACCCTGCCTCATAGATCACAAAACACCAAGAACACAAGCCTGAAACAGCCAAGAGATCCCACTGCCATTTCTCACTTCAGTTTGCAGTTCCATTCGAATCTTCCATCCTAGCTCACAAACAGCCAAACAAACCTTGCAAAGCTTCTCCATACATCATTTGGACCTCAAACCATCATTCACAATGACCTGAAAGAGCCAGAACCTCCATTGCCATTTCTGATCAAGCTTGAGCAGAAGCTTTCGAAACTCATTATCCAGCCAGCACAAACTCATTTTGAGCACTCAAACATCTTTGGGGGATCAAGTGGAGTGGTTTGCACAAGGAAAAGTGGCCAGAAAGTCCTCAAGTTGAAAGCTCCAAATCTCAGGTAGCTCGAAAATAATTTTTCCAGAAATCATTTTTCTTGTTACAAACTTGTTCTTCATGTCTTGCTGATCATTCTGGTACCATTGGTTTTGAAAATGGTTTCGAAATGAGCATTTAATTTGTGTCTGAAGCTTGCGTGACCTAGTTTTCTTTTTCTTCGATTCAGCTCATTTAGGAAGTATAAATGTGTTTTAGGATGGGGGTTTGATTCGTGAGGATGTGAGGATCATTTCCCAGTTCTTGTTTTTCATTTTTGATGCGTTTTGAGGGATTTGGGTAGTTTTCAGGTGAGAGCTGGCCGGAGAAGACGACCGGAAGTCTTCTCCGGCCACCTGAGAGTCATTTGTGCCCTAATCACGTAATTAATGTTAGTTTGAATTTGAGCCCTCAGATGCGTTGAACAAGTTGACTTCCCGCGCGCATAAAGGGTCCAGATGTGGTCATTAAACCCTAATCACTTTAATTAGTTTAATTAATTGAATTTAGTCAGTTTAAACGTGGGCCACTGGATTTGGCGCGTGGTCAATGGTCCCCTTTCCAGATTGAATCTCAACCCTTCATGCTGCATACTTTCATTTTATTTATTTTTTTATTCATTTTTCTTTCAATTAACTTGCATATTTAATTTAAAATAGCAAAAAATTCTTAAAAATTATGAAACTTTTTCTTTAAAGTTTTATTAATTTTTAAGACCCAAAAATATTTTTATTTTATTTTTTATCATTAAAAAAGTATTTTTAAATATTTAAAAGATTATTTTTAATTGATTAATGAGAATTAATTAATTAAAAATACTTTTAGGTATTTAAAAATTACAAAAAAATTCATGAAATGTTCTAAGACATTTAGAAACATTGTCCAACCTTCAAACCAAATTTCTTTTTTTGATCTTGATGCATTTTGAGAATTTTTCATTGAATTAAATCATTTTTTATGCATTATTTTGATCATGGATTCAAAAATTCATTTCTGCCTATTGGTGAAGGTTGAGACATTGATTCTTTTTGCTTTGTCTTGTGTTTAACATGTATTTTCAAGGGTAAAAAGGCCATGAATTGTTCTTGCATTTTCAAATTGTTTGGCATTTATTTTGTTAAGAACCCTAAAAAACCCTAATAACTTAGGAAATTCATATCTTGAGTTTGGTTGAGAGTTGAGAGCTCCCCTTTGGGCAGTGGTTCATTATAGGTTTAGGGTTTCTTTGGGTGCCATTTTCCATTTTTATCTTAGGGTTTTGTTTCTGTTTTGGGTTTTTGTTTGATGTTTGATCCATGAACCCTAATTTGGGCTTCCATTTGCATCCTTCTTGCATTTCTTTGCATAACATGACTTGTCTTTGCATTTTGTGCATTCTTGTGATTCATTTGACATCTTGAGACATATAGAAAGCATGTTTGATCATTGCATCTCATATTTGCCATGTCATTTGTCTTGTATGATTCATAACTTTTTATGTTCATTCATGCTCCTTAACTTGCATCATTTGCATTCATGATCTTGTATGAACATCCCCATTGTCTTGCCTCATGTTTGCAGCACCTCATAACATCATAATCATCATCAACATGCTTTTGGTTTTGCTTAGCATCATGTCATCTCATCTCATTTAGCATTGCATTGCATTTCTTTCTAACATTTCAGGTGGTAAGTAAGTTTGAGAGGTGGATTTGCCTTCACTTCTCATACCTTTTCTTTTCATCTCTCTTGCATCCATTGCTGCATTTTATTTGTGTTTGAGATTGAGCTTGCTCATTCTTGTTCCTCCCACTTTCTTTCTTCAAGTGACTTGACTTCTTGAATGAAGCAAGTCACTTTGCTTCTCTTGATCCTTTCATCTGCTTCCTGGTGGTTCCTCTGAAGATTGTTCTTGAAAACCTCACAAACCTTAGGACCAACCAAGCATGATAATGAATTAGGATTTTGATTAGTTCCCCCTCATAGTTTTTACCTTTGAGTCTCTCTTTGAGTCCTCTCTTCTCACCTCATAATCAGGGACTAAACCCTAAAGGCTTTAAGACTTTGTGATTAAGCTTATGCCTGCATCCTTCTCTTAGGATGGAGTGTATAACTTTAATCCTAAGTATTAAACCCTTAATGTGTTTAAATCTCTTAATCAATTCACATAATAACTATCAAGACATCACACTTGTAACTTGGGCCTTGCATTAGGGTTCTAATTCTTCCTTAAGTGGTTAAGAAGGACTAACCCTAGTGTTAATGGACAAGTCCCCCTCAAGTGGTCTTACAAATCATAAAAAACACTTCATCATCATACCATCAAATAAAATCCACTTAATCAAAGGCTTTGTTTTGTCATGAGTTTAATCCCTAATCATGGATTGAGTTGAGGAGCCTTCCTCAGCTTAAACATTCTCATCTATTATCCTTCTATTAGGATGGTGTAATGAGTCTGTTTAATCCTTGATTATGGCTTAACCTCATTACTCAACACTAAACAAAAACACCAAAAAAAACATCTAAATAATCACAAGTAGGTTAATGATCTTAATCCTACACCCAAAGGTGATTAAGTGTGAGAATCTGACTTCACACTTAAGGTATTCTCATTACCCCTAATCAGAGGGAAGATGTGATGAGTTTACTAACCCATTGGTTTAGGCTTAAGCTCATTATCTTATGACAAACTTCAAAAAGCAATAAAAGACTGAAAACTCAAAAACAAACAATAATCGTCTCCTCCGGGATTCTTTTCTCATCATCTTCACTCACAATCGAGAACTCGCTTCTTCCGTCTAATGCAAGACAGTCAGCATCTGTGTCAGACAGGTCATACACTTGAGCATAGGCAAGCAAGCAGTTCACAAGTCAATTCATCTTTCAGTCTCTTTGGGTCGAACTACGGTGTTCTGACTTCCTCATTGCACGAGAGGATACGTAGGCATAACTTAACAGTTATCGAACAAAAGTCTCTGTACATTCCCCCTCCTTCCAGCATTATTCTTTGAGCCTCATTATCATGAGCATCTTATTCTTGTCTTTACACTGACACTTTCATATTACACTTCACACTTCTTTTGCACTGACACCTGTACATTCTTTTCCAGCTATTTTACACACAGATTGCACTGACACTACCCCTTTAACACACAAATCTTTCAAGCGTGGATCCCGTCGAGTACGACGGACAATCTGGGTGCTAATACCTTCCCAGGTTGTAACCAACCCCCTTTCTCAGTCTCTCTGGTTCGCAACCGTCTTATCCGTATCTTTCTAGGCCTATGCAGCATTGCCTTTCCTCCGGGATAAAAATGCCTAGCTGGCGACTCTATTCATCTCCAGTGAGTTCGCGGCTGTGTGTTCTCACTGTCTCTTTCGCCGACCGTTCGCGTCTGTACCCTCATATGACCCGTGTCATTTGTCGGGAGCGACAGCTTGGCGACTCTGCTGGGGACCCTTATATTGCAACCAAGGCTTCTGGTTCTTTTTGTGGGTTCCTCCTAGCGCTTGATTGATTTGTGTTTACTGGGTTGTTATGTGCTTATTTGTGCTTGTATTTATTTTGCTTTATGTACAGTTTGCTTCCTGCTTTTCTTTATTGCACTTTGTATATATCATACTGTCATGCTGCTGGCTGGATTTGGTTTTCCTTTGGTGGGTGGGGTTCTATTGAGAGTTAAGGTCATATACCTGGGACCTGAGTGACACCTAGGCTAGAGTGAATCATATTCTTTCCCATTCCATTTCGGTCTGGTGCGGGAATATGAAACACGGTTCAGATATGGGTTTCTTCTTGAGAACTCTGTGTTGCAGATTTCCTGCAATGCTAGGGCTATCTGGGAAGCCTGCTAAGTCTGGATGACCTTTTAGTACTGACCTTCAGAAACTGAGGTGAATTAGAGGAGGAATTGTTATGGTTATTGTAAACACTGTACCTCCGGGTTAGAAGTGTTTACACTTCTCATAACTGATCCAAGTCTGAGGATCCTTGTTCTAGATCACCACCTGTGAGGGGGTTGGGCTGTTTACAGGTTTGCAGGTACCTTGACCTCAGAACACCCTGTTACTTTGACTTTGTTAAGAATGCTCCATGTTGGATAGTTCTTGTGATTCTAAAACCCTGGACATATGGCTCTTTATTTGAGTCCCCCACCCTGGTTACTGGATTTTTAGACCTCCATCTGGATTTGTTGAACACACATGGATCTATACCAAGGCAGTTAATCAGATCCAGCTCAGTCACAAACCCTTGCATTTCATTTGCATACATACCCATTGCATCATATTAACATTTGCTTATTTGTGTTTCAGGGTATCCACTTTCATCTTTGGTTCTGGTTTTGACCCCATCTGCAGTATTGACCTATCTCCACCAGCACTTGCTTCAGTTTGTCAGCCATATACTTCAGTTACTTGCACTAGCCAGTCAGTGGCCCACTCCTCAGCATCTTCATCAGCACCCTACTCAGTCTTCAGCACTTATGGCTCCAAAGAAAAGCAACATCACTTATCATTTCTTCCAACCAGACTTATCAGACATCAGGAGGATCCAAACCCTGATCACTCCAGATCACATACCCTTGTTCAGGGAGAGTTATGGAGATATACTGGACATGGTCATGGATCTAGACCCTTCACAGAGGAGCCTCATCCACACCTGTATTCAGTTCTATGACCCCCCATTGAGATGTTTCACCTTTCAAGACTTTCAGTTGGGTCCTCTTTTGGAAGAATACTCATCTTTGGTTGGTCTACCTATCAGGAGAGAAATCCCTTTTAACCCTGAAATGGTCTTTCCCAGCAATGGATAGATAGCAAAAGCTTTGCACCTGGAGCCTGTTTTGATTGAACAGCATATGACCTCCAAAGCTGGGATCCCTGGATTTCATCTGGACTTCCTGATTTCTCAAGCTAGTTTGAAGGCCTCCTTGGGGGAGTGGAAAGCTGTTTGTGCTCTGTTGGCTTTAAGTGTATATGGAATTGTGTTATTTGCAGATGAGCCTCGATTCATCAGCAAGAATGCAATCCACCTGTTCATCCTGAAGAACCCAGTGCCAACTTTATTGGGAAACCTTTACTATTCAGTGCATCAGAGAAATGAGAAGCAGAGGGGAAGATTAGTGAGGATTTATGCTCCATTATTCCATGCTTGGCTTCTCAGGCATCTACCCAGGACAGATGCATTTCTAAATCCTCATCAGCAAAGCAACTGGGCTAAGAGACTCACTACTCTCACTTCAGCAGACATCAGATGGTGTGCTCAAAGCACCAAGGGCAGAGATATAATCACCAGCTGTGGGCACTTTCCCAATGTGCCCTTAATAGGAGTTAAGGGAAGTATCAATTACAACCCTCTACTGTTCAGAAGGCAATTAGGCTATGCACTGGTTCATACTCCTAGGGAACAAGACTTGGTTGAGACCCTCTACTGTGAGAACAAGATTAGTTTGGCTGTTGTTAGGCAGGCTGCCTGGGCCTGGGATCATGTTCAAACCAAGGGAATCACCATTCTGGGGAAGTGCAATAATGTGGCATCAGTCCAATATTATGAGTGGTCCCATGCTAGGGCCCAATTCTCTGGAATGCCCTTTACCATAGAAGACATGCCTGAGTCATCTTCAGCACCACCCCCTGCCACTATCAGTTTGGAGGAGTTTGAGAGCTTGAAGGAAAGAAATGAGAAGCTAACCCAGGCTTTACAGAAGACCCTCCGGGAGAGGAGTGAAGGTATGAGGGAGATTGAGAGATTGGAGAAATTGAAAGTGGAACACTTGACTAAGATCGAGAAGTCTGGAGATTATATCAACAAGTCTAAAGCTGGTGAACAGATTCTGAAGAATGCTTGTAAAGAAGCCCAGTTCCAGAGAGCAAGGACAGACTTGTATTTGAAAGAGAGTCAGGCCAGGTGGGTCCGGATCACTAAGGCCCGTACGCTGGAAGACAAGAGAGCTCAAGACAAGATGGAGCAGATGGAAAAAGCCCTGGCAGCAGCCCAGGAGGAAATATCAGAGCTGAAAATCAAAGCAGGAGTGAAGAAGTCCAAAGATCAAAGCCAGAACAAGAAGTTGACTGCAGCTGTTGCAACAAGAAACCTTCTCATCAGAAATCTCACGGAGCATCCGGCTGATCCTGTGACCGAAGCACTTCTCAAGGAAGTTCGTGAGGATGAGTTTGGCCTTGGAGTTTGATCATTTGCTTGTTGTTGTTCCTTTTCCATGTACTTTTGCTTTTTGTGATGTATTTTGACCCCTTCGAGGGCTTGTGTTGTAAAAATGAACAAATTGTATTATTTCACCTTTGTAATATATTTGTGTTGGTTTCTATCTGGGTTCACATCAAAAGCAACTTCAACAGCAGCATCTTCAAGGGTCTGGAAGGGTCAAAACTGAAGGCCAAGCCGGATACCTTGAGAACAAATAAGCATAACTGCATTGCATGCTAACCCTTTTGTTTGTTTTGTAGGTTTTTGTTTTGTTGTTGCTAACCTCTGTTGTGATATTCAGGAATTATTGCTCGCCGCCGGGTATTTCCTCTCAACAGGCCACACAGGTACCCAACTAGAAACAACCTTCCGGGAATCCAGATGGACCAGATGCAACAAGACCTTACGGAGGTCAGAAACCAGATGGCCAACGAAAGGCTGGAGATGAGAACCCAGATAACACAGTTCATGGAAGTGATGAACAACTTAGCTCAAAGCCAGGAGAGGCTCAGAACTTTGGTAGAAGGGAGGAATCAAGAGGAGCCCCATGTGGGGACTGCAGGCACAAGTAACAATGAACGGGTGCAACCACATGTTAACCCCCCTGTGTTTGGTCCACATCTACATCCTGAGGCCAACATCCCAGTCAATATACAAGGGACTGCCACAGCAGGGAGAGTACTTCAAGAAGATCCTCAGGAGGACCAATTTACAGTAATGGGTGCTGGAGAGGAAACTTATGATAGGCGGCTGGATGAAATAGCCGAGAAGTTGAGGTCCTTAGAATCTCAAAATTCTTTGGGGTTCGACGTCATGGACATGGGTTTGGTAGAAGGGGTCAGGATCCCCCATAAGTTCAAACCTCCTTGTTTCGAAAAGTATAATGGGACTTCATGCCCCCGGACTCATTTGCAATCATTTCTGGGAAGGCTGAAGGCCTATACAATGGATGAGAAACTTTGGATGTTCTAATTCGAAGATAGCTTGACTGGAGCTTCTAGGGAATGGTATTCCCATTTGACAAGGGCAACTGTGAGATGCTGGAAGGACCTGGCAGAAGCCTTCATCCGACAGTATCAATACAATTTAGACATGGCACCCAACAGGACTCTCCTAATGGGAATGTCGCAGTCGTCAAGGGAAAGTTTCCGAGAGTATGCCCAAAGGTGGAGGCAACTGGCTGCTGCCGTTCAACCACCAATGTCTGAGAGAGAAATGGCAGACATGTTTATGAACACTCTCCAGGGAACGTATATTGACAGGTTGGCTGCTTTCTCTTCCACTAGCTTTGCAGATGTCGTCATAGCCGGGGAGAGAATTGAAAGCTTGTTAAAAATGGGTAAGATCTCCGATAATGGTGCCAGCTCGTCCAGTGGTACAAGAAAGCCTTTTGCAGGCCCGAGAAGAACTGGCGAGACCAATGCCATTCACACCCACAGAGGAAGGCCCCAATATGTTCAAAGGTCAATAGCAGCAGTCACTATCCCTGCTCCAGCTCATCCACAGCCAGTCTATCAACCTCCTCAACAAAACTTCCAACAACAACCTCAGTATCATCAGCAGAATCAATATCCTCCAAGGAACTACAACAACAACAACTCCAACAACAACAATCAACAGAGGCCATTCCAACAGAGGCCATCTCAAGCTAACAGAGTGATCGACCCGATCCCAATGCCGTATGCTGCCTTGCTGCCACAACTTCTGAAACTCAACCTAGTTGAGCTAAGAACGTTGGCACCTCCGGATCCCAACAGTCTACCAAGAAACTATGACTCTAATGCTAGGTGTGCTTTCCATTCAAACGCACCTGGCCACAATACAGAAAAATGCAGGGCTCTGCATATGAAGGTACAAGACTTGGTAGACTCCAAGGCTCTGAATTTTGCACCTCCGCCCAATGTCAATAAAAACCCAATGCCAAACTATGGTGGTCCCCGAATTAATGCTATTGAAGAAGACCAACCGTCTTATTTGATAACTAGTGTGGATCAGATCAGGACACCATTGGTGGAAATCAAAGCTCAACTCCGTGAAAACCAAATATTTCCGGGGTGTGAACTAGGATGCCCCTATTGCAATATTTCATGGAATGGGTGTGAGGACCTGAGAAATGGCATTGACAGCCTTATTCAGAGTGGCTTGCTACAGATCACTACATCATTTCCGACGAATCCGGCAACTTCATCAACAACGGTTTCAGACCCTCCTACAACTGCAGCAACTATTGTTCCCAACAATTCATCAGCACCATCAACAAGTACTTCACCTGTCCTCCCAAATGATCAGTTTTCAACAGTTTCTCCTGCTACAACTTCAGCTTCATTCCATTTCGAATCTCCATCAGCAACAACAACAGTCCTTCCAACAGGACCTCCTACAACACCAGCAATCAATCATGAAGATGTCTCTACCGTTACCATATTCTACGATCCTGAAAATAACTCCGCCTACCATTCAGAAGGTGCTGCTCCCGCCAGAGCACCAGTTACAATCTTTTATGATCCACAAACAATAACAGTCCCTTCAGCAGCAGCAATCAGTCCAGTCACTGTCACGGTGCCTGGACCAGTACCATATGAAAGCAATAGGGCCATCCCCTGGCACTATGGCTCTGACGTGTACTGCGAAGGAAAAAGAATCACTCTTGAAACATCCACACCTGCACCACAAGTAGATAATGTGGGGGGAGGCGGAGGCTTCACTCGAAGCGGACGCCTCTTTGCTTCACAAGTTCAAAGACCTACTGCCGAAGCAGAAGCTGCTGCCAAGGCAAAGGGTAAAGGCCCGGTGCAGGAAGATCCAGCTGCCAAAGAAGCCCTGAAAACTCCATTTGATCAGGAAGTTGATGAGTTTATGCGGATCATCAAAAAGAGTGATTATAAAATTGTGGATCAGCTTCACCAGACGCCATCCAAAATCTCTATCCTCTCGCTGCTTATGTGCTCCGAAGCCCATCGGAATGCACTACTCAAAGTCCTGCACGCAGCTTACGTGCCTGAGGAGATTACTGTCAACCAATTGGAAACCGTGGTTGGAAATGTTACTGCTAGCAACGGGCTAGGGTTTACCAATTCTGACTTGACAGCGGACGGCCGCAACCACAACAAAGCCTTGCACATAACCATGGAATGCAAAGGAGCTGTCCTTTCTCATGTGCTGGTGGATACAGGTTCTTCCCTGAATGTCTTACCAAAGAAGGCTCTGGTGAAGTTAGAATATGATGGATTGGCATTGAGACCCAGCAACCTGGTGGTACGGGCCTTTGATGGTTCGAAGAGATCGGTTCTGGGAGAGATTGAGCTGCCAGTGACAATTGGCCCGCAGATCTTTAAAACTATCTTTTATGTGATGGACATTCAGCCCGCCTACAGCTGTTTGTTGGGTAGACCCTGGATTCACGCCGCCGGCGCAATAACGTCTACCCTTCACCAAAAGTTAAAATTTGAGTGGGAAGGTCAAGTTGTCACAATCTGTGGGGAAAAGGATATCTTCGTTAGCCATCTGGCTACTTACAAATACATTGAGATGGATGGAGAGATCCATGAGACAATGAGCCAAGGTTTTGAAGCCTTGAATGTCAATGAAGCATCTGCTGTGTCAGGGATCTCCATGTCATCTTACCAACAAGCCCGGAAGGTTGTTGAAGAAGGAACTGCCCTAGGCTGGGGCAAGGTTTTAGCTGTGGAGGAGAAGAAGGACAAATTTGGGTTGGGTTACAGACCAACTCAACGTCAAGCAAAGGCTGCAGGAGAGCCCGGTTTTGTCAGTGGGGGGATGCTTACCCCCGATGCTATCAACTGTCTGGAAGACGAGCTAGAAGAGGAGCGCAATCTGGAGAATTGGATTCGTCCGAAGATCCCGGGGAGCAGTATCTCGAACTGGTCTTCCCAGGAAGTTATAAGAGTTACTCATGCAGAGTAATTATTATTTCCTGTATTTTTATAGCATGCATCAAAGTCTTGCATCTTGCCCAAGATGACAAGACTCATTTTGTAATCAGGGCCATCTGTACTTTTGTGCAAACAAGATTAAATTAATGAAATATCAGACATCTTTTTGCAAACGAGTCTTTTTCTTTTCCGCTCACTGTTTTTCCATTTTTCTTTTTGTACAAAAATAAATGGCGGTGTTTTCAAAATGATAGCTTCATTTCACTTTTTTCTAGAGCAAGATTAAAATCAATCACTAAAATGAACAAACTTAACCCTTGCAGAGAGTGCCTTCCTGACAGCACCGACAACAACACGGCTATGACATCGTATGACTTTGGCAATCCAATCAATCAAGCTGAAGAAGGGGTTGATGAAGAATATGAGCTTCCTGAAGAGCTAGCCAGGTTGTTGAGACAAGAGGAAAAGGTCATTACTCCTCACCAGGAGGAGATTGAAGTGATTAATCTTGGCACCGACGAAGACGTGAAAGAGGTTAAAATCGGGGCCTGCCTGCAAGACTCAGTGAAGAGGCAACTGGTAGATCTGCTTCAGGAGTATGTTGATGTGTTTGCTTGGTCGTATCAAGATATGCCAGGGTTGGATACCGACATTGTTGTGCACAAGCTGCCTCTGAGGGAAGAATGCCCACCGGTTAAACAGAAGTTGTGCCGAACTCGCCCAGACATGGCTATGAAAATCAAGGAAGAGGTACAAAAGCAATGGGACGCCGGGTTCCTTGCTGTGACTAGCTATCCGCCGTGGGTTGCTAACATAGTACCTGTGCCTAAGAAAGACGGCAAAGTAAGAATGTGTGTTGACTACCGGGATCTGAACAGAGCCAGCCCGAAAGATGACTTCCCATTACCTCACATTGATGTATTGGTGGATAACACGGCTCAGTTCTCGGTATTCTCCTTCATGGACGGATTTTCAGGATATAATCAGATCAAGATGTCACCTGAAGACATGGAGAAGACAACATTCATCACACCCTGGGGCACGTTTTGCTACAAAGTAATGCCATTTGGGCTCAAGAATGCCGGTGCAACGTATCAACGGGCTATGGTAACATTGTTCCACGATATGATCCACAAAGAAATAGAATGTTATGTGGATGATATGATTGCCAAGTCCCTTACTGAAGAAGATCACCTGGTGAATCTGCTCAAGTTGTTCAAGCGTCTGAGAAAATATCAACTAAAGCTGAACCCCAACAAATGCACATTCGGGGTGCGATCCGGTAAGCTGCTCGGCTTTATTGTAAGCGAGAAAGGGATTGAAGTCGACCCTGATAAAGTCAAAGCCATTCAAGAGATGCCTACACCTAAAACTGAGAAAGAAGTTCGAGGGTTCTTAGGTCGATTGAACTACATCTCACGGTTCATATCTCACCTCACAGCGACCTGTGAACCCTTGTTCAAGCTGCTAAGAAAAGAACAAACGGTCAGGTGGAACGAAGACTGCCAGAAGGCTTTTGACAAGATCAAGGAATATCTGCAAGAACCTCCAATCCTCATGCCGCCAGTTGAAGGAAGACCTCTGATTATGTACTTGACAGTATTAGAAGAGTCAATGGGGTGTGTGTTGGGCCAGCATGACGAGTCTGGTCGAAAAGAGTATGCAATATACTACCTAAGCAAAAAGTTTACCGACTGTGAACAACGTTATTCACTGCTCGAGAAAACTTGCTGTGCTTTAGCGTGGGCTGCTCGCCGACTAAGACAGTATATGTTGACCCACACTACCTTATTAATCTCAAAAATGGATCCAGTTAAGTACATTTTCGAGAAGCCAGCTCTTACCGGTCGGGTTGCAAGATGGCAGATGATTCTCACAGAGTACGACGTACAGTACACCTCTCAGAAAGCCATCAAGGGCAGTGTACTATCTGAATATCTTGCTGAGCAACCCATTGATGATTACCAGCCAATGAGGTTTGACTTCCCTGATGAAGACATCATGTTCATTAAAGCAAAAGATCACGAAGAGCCTATTCACACTGAAGGGCCTGACCCGGAGGAAGAATGGACTATGATGTTTGATGGGGCTGTTAACATGAATGGCCGTGGTGTTGGTGCAGTACTCATTACACCTAAAGGAGTTCACATGCCTTTCTCGGCAAAACTCACTTTCAATTGCACTAACAACGAAGCTGAATACGAAGCTTGCATTATGGGTCTTGAGGAAGCCATTGACCTCAGGATCAAGACATTGACCGTATTCGGAGATTCAGCTTTGGTAGTCAACCAAACCAACGGGAAATGGTACACCCACCAAGATCATCTGATACCTTACAGGGATTATACAAGAAGGTTATTGACTTTCTTCACAACAGTCAAGCTTGAGTATATCCCTCGGGACGAGAATCAGTTTGCAGATGCTCTTGCTACCATTTCATCCATGATCAAAGTTCAAACGGTCAACTTTGTACCTCAGATTTCAGTATCAAGATTCGATAGACCGGCATATGTATTTGCAGCGGATATTGTAAAAGATGATAAGGCTTGGTTCCATGACATTAAAAGCTTCTTGGAGGATCAAACATACCCGCCTGGGGCATCTTCCAATGATAAGAAGACTTTGAGAAGGCTTGCTGGTAGTTTCTTTCTGAACACTGATGGGTCTTTATACAAAAGGAACTTTGACATGGTACTCCTCAGATGTGTTGACAAAACGGAAGCAGATTTGTTGATGCATGAAGTGCACGAAGGATCCTTTGGTACCCATGCTGGAGGACATGCAATGGCCAAGAAGTTGCTAAGATCAGGTTATTATTGGATCACAATGGATGCAGACTGTTGTGCTTACGCCAGAAAATGCCATAAATGCCAGATCTATGCAGATAAGGTGCATGTGCCTCCCAATCCTTTGAACATCATGTCTTCACCATGGCCCTTTGCTATGTGGGGTATTGATATGATTGGCAAGATTGAGCCGACTGCTTCAAATGGTCACAGATTCATCTTGGTCGCCATTGACTATTTCACCAAGTGGGTTGAAGCAGCCTCATATGCAAATGTTACTAGGCAAGTGGTAGCCCGATTCCTGAAGAGAGATATCATCTGTCGGTACGGAGTGCCCGAGCGAATCATTACTGATAATGGTTCCAATTTAAACAACAAAATGATGGCAGAGCTGTGCCGGGACTTCAAGATCCAACATCACAATTCTTCTCCTTACAGGCCAAAGATGAATGGCGCTGTTGAGGCAGCTAACAAGAATATCAAGAAGATTGTGCAGAAGATGGTAATCACCTACAAAGACTGGCATGAGATGCTACCGTTTGCCTTGCATGGGTACCGCACGTCAATCAGGACATCCACTGGGGCAACACCTTATCAGCTTGTATATGGTATGGAAGCAGTCCTACCTGTTGAAGTTGAACTACCCTCGTTACGGGTACTAATGGATGTTAAACTGAGCGAAGCAGAATGGGTTAGATCCCGATACGAACAACTGAGTCTGATCGAAGAGAAAAGATTGGCTGCAATTTGCCATGGGCAGTTATATCAGAAGAGAATGAAGAAGGCCTTCGATCAGAAAGTCAGGCACCGAGAGTACCAAGTAGGGGATCTGGTGTTGAAAAGAATCCTTCCTCCTCATACAGACCACAGGGGCAAATGGACTCCAAATTATGAAGGACCATTCGTTGTAAAGAAAGTTTTCTCTGGTGGAGCACTGATGCTCAGCACCATGGATGGTGAAGACTTCCCATCCCCTGTGAATTCAGATGCAGTTAAAAAATACTTCGCATAAAATGACCCGCTGGACATAAAAACAGAATGTAAGTCCAGGCAAAAATAGGGCATCCCGGCGAGTCAAAAACAGAATAAAAGACTCGGGCAAAAATAAGGGAAATAAATGAAAAATGTACACCCGCTGAGTTGAAAAGCCGCAATGGACAGCTCAGGCAAAAATGGGTATCCCGATGGATTGAAAACCCGAAAGGGCGATCCATGCAAAATAAGGGAATAAGCGAACAACCGCATTCTGAACTCGTCTGTATCATCTACGACTTGGTAAGCTACAAAGGATCAAGCATCAATCAGAGTCAACTCGCTCCAGAAAGCAAGACGAGAAGAACGTCATTGTCATACGAGTCATAGCAGAAGAGGAAGCTCCTCAAAGCGTCGCCAACACTGCCAGCATTTTGTTTCTCAATTTGTAATAGTCTCTTCATTTCAGGAGATATGTTTCCTTGACTGTATCTTGCCAATTCAGGGCACATGAATTAATAAAATCAGATTTTCGGTCATGTTTCGTTTTTTACATTTATGTTTTGCAAAGAGTTGTCTGATATATCTAAAAATACAATTGCATAAGTACAGATGCCTTTCTCTAAAAGATAAAAAACACATGCTTACAGGGGATATGATTACTCTCGAAAATACTTAACTCCTATGACGGAATCCAGTAAGGGATACCTCGGGACCTTTTGTACGTTCCATTATCTTTGCAGGATTGCAGGTATCCAGAACGCAACCTGGGACATGCAGGTTATGTCTCAGCAAGTAGGCGAATCATTATCAACTCGGTCTATCTTCCACATGGCACTAGAAGGTGCCCGTTTCCCCAGCGGAGCTGCCAAATCAGCATACACTCAATCTCAGCATCTGAAATGCTCTGTCCCCAGCTGAGTTGCCGCTTGTTGCTCTCCCCAGCTGAGTTGCCTCGCACAATTCCCCAGCCGAGTTGCCATGTCATCCTCAGCTGAATACAGAAGTCAGGGAATCATCTCCCCACAGAATCTCCAGCCTCTATCCAGAAGAGCAACGCATGAAGAGATCACAACAGAGTGAAGAAAGCTTCTACAAACCCCAGCTGGGTCCCGTGTTATAAAGATATGTCAATCAGTGACCTATATCCCCAAACAGATACATCACTAGATCTACCAATGATCTCATCCCCAGCTGGGATGTTCACTTCAAGCAGATCGACCAGAGATCTTCGCAACAACGGGATCCGGGTCCCGAATCTTCGCCTCTTTGCATAATCATGGCATTCGCATCATATCATACCCTCAGAGCGTAGCATTCCGTCTAATACGGAGCATTACGGCAAAAATCAAATACATAGCATAATCATAAGTCATGTTATGAATTGAATGCTTGTGATTAGTAACCATTCATCAGAATACAGATTACTTTCCCCCAAAATCCCATCAGAGTCCCAGCAAAAGCAGTTGCCTCTCAAATCACAAACACCAGTATATACTCCTTTTGGCACCCGTCCGTGTCATCTTTCCCCAGTAAAGTCGCCTGAACACTCTTTACAAACAAATCACCCATATCACAGATATTTCTTGACACCCGTCCGTGTCATATTACCAGCAGAAAGCCAAAGACATCCTCTTTGCACTCACATATACTTATATACACTTTTCTTGACACCCGTCCGTGTCATATCCCCAGCACAGTCGCTTACACCTTTATCACTCATATACTTGTTAATATTATACTTTTCTCCTCTTGACACTCGTCCGTGTCACTCTCCCCAGCAGTTAAAACACTCATCTATACAATACAATACTCACCACTCATGATACACTTATACAGATACTCGTCCGTATTTTGTATACACCATCACTCATACCCCCTCAGATTCGGCACTAGTCCTTGTTCTTTGTTAACTCGTTGGTACTCGTCCGTACCATCATCTCAGAACATGCGTCAAGCGTTTTGTTTCTACATGATACTCGTCCGTATCATAGTCTTAAGGATGCTCGTCCGCATCTTTAATCCATACACCGTGTCAAACACTTGTGTCCTCTTGAATATAGACACTCGTCTGTGTCTACCATTCCCCAGAAGAATCCTCTCAGATTCAATACTCGTCCGTGTTCTCTGTTAACCAGTTGATACTCGTCCGTATCATCATCTTTGAACACGTGTCAGTTTGTTTCTACCCGATACTCGTCCGTATCGTAGTCTTAAGGATGCTCGTCCGCATCTTTAATCTATACACAAATACCAAACACTTATACCTTTTGTTTCTTGGATGTAAACGCTCGTCCGTGTTTACTATCTCCCCAGTAGATCGCCAACAAAACATTTTTTTCTTTTTTTTTATCTAACACTCGTCCTGTGTTATGATAACCCTGAGAGCAGCCGTACCCTGCTGAGTGGTCGTCCTCCACTTCTTGATGGTCGTCCTCCATCATGCTCGTCCGATGGTCGTCCCCATCGTTGATTTTTAGCAGCCGTCCCCTGCTAGGTGGTCGTCCTCCACCTTTTGATGATCGTCCTTCATCACTTTATCCAATGGCCGTCCCCATTGTTGATTTTGGTTATCTGGCATTCGTCCTATGTCATGAGAAACCTCGAGAGCAGCCGTCCCCTGCTAAGTGGTCGTCCTCCACTTCTTGATGGTCGTCCTCCATCATGCTCGTCCGATGGCCGTCCCCATCGTTGACCTTTCCTATCCGATGGCCGTCCCCATCGTTGATATTTTCGGCAGCCGTACCCTGCCAGGTGGTCGTCCTCCACCTTTGATGGTCGTCCCCATCATATTTCTTTTATCCCCAACAGAGCAGCCGTCCCCTGCTAGGTGATCGTCCTTCACCTTTGATGGCCGTACCCCATCATCTGTTTATTTCATTTATTCTTTAACCCGATGGCCGTCCCCGTCGTGGTCCCTTTTTCCTTTTAACCCGATGGCCGTCCCCATCGTCGGTTACTTTGCTTTATGAACTTGATGGCCGTCCCCGTCATGTTTCATTAACCCCCAGAGAATTCTACAGCTTTATCTTGATGGCCGTCCCCATCATGAGATTTTATTTTTCCAGCTAGTCGGCCGTCCCCGTCTTAGCTCTACCTTTTATCCCCAGCATGTCGGTCGTCCCCGTCATCGCTTTACTTCACATTTACCCCAGCATGTCGGCCGTCCCCGTCATTGCTCTTTACCCAGCAGTCGTCCTCTGCTCGACGGTCGTCCTCCGTCGCCTACACCTTACAATATACTTTATTTTGCTTTTACAATCTATATCCCTTTTCTTCTTCATTCTGTGAGTGCAAATTTTGGACTGTCTTTGGTATTCAACCACAAGTTATCTTGTTTGCCTGTTAAGCCGCCGCTTACAACCTGCACAGCTAACTCATGTTTGAATAGGGGCAGCTGTAAACACCCCAAATTTGCCCTCACCCATTCACACCATGGCTTGTGATCATTCTCATATGCATAAACACAATCATATCATCTCACATCTCATTTTTGATTCATTGCATTGCTTCTAAGTCATCTGCACCTAGGGGTTTGTGATCTGAGCAACCCCAAAGCATCTTGAGCCATTCCAAAGGCCACCAATCAACTCAAAGGGGTCCATGTGTGTTCTTATATCATATTTCATCTCCTCAAAGTCAAAATTGCAGAGGAATCACAAGAACTGGGATTGGTGTGGATGCAGAGCCAGGCTTGACTGCACAGATGACCTAGAATTAGGGTTTTGGTTTCAGAGGCCATAACCCCAAGTTTTTTGGTCATTTTTGTTTCCATTGATCTCTATATGGTATAAGGAGTATGCATATCAATTTTCATGAAGAAATTCCATGGGGAAGTCATCTGATCAAGGGTTGACTTTTCAGACAAGTTAGTGTAAAATCAGGGCATCTGAGGCCCCCAATGACCCAACCAATGGGTGATCTTCATCATTTTGAGTGTATATGATCTTTATTTGATCATGGAAGAAGGTTGAAGTTCATAGAAATCAAGAATTTAGGGTTTTTGCAAATGTTGACTTTTTGGGCATAGTTGACTTTTCAAGAATGCATCATTTTAGGTCATTTTTCAAGCCATGATTCATGATTCAAAAATGCTTCAAATGGAAAAACTTTGGTCATGAAAGTTGTAGATCTCATCTTTCCCTTTTCAAAAAGTACAAGAACATGATCAAACTCTTCTTGGATCAAAAGTTATGGCAATGCAAAGTTGGCAAAAATCATTAATTTCTAAGGCATGCTTCAAATGGAAATTTTGCAAAGTCTTGAACCAAAGCCAAATGTAGCCTCTAATTCATTTCAAACCAACACATAAACATTCTCTAAGTGCTGAAAATCAGAATTGGATCAAGTTTGCCTATGGTTTGGTTTGTGTAACAAGGTTTTCTTCACATGTGAACCATAAAGCAACAAGTTGCAAAACTCATGATCATGCTCCCTCAACTTGCTGCCTTGGCCTTTGGACCTTGCTGGCTCTCTCACCATACCATGATGCGCCAGACCTAGCTTTGTACCAAGCTAATATCAAGCCCATGCTTCTCTTACAAGATTTTTGACTTTTGGCAAAAGCAAACATCCCAATCACCACAGCACAAGTCACATCCTCTGGCCACTTGGATTAAAATATGTTATCAATTTGCAAGCTAGCCATAACAAGAAGCAAGGCTGAAACCATCACACTACACACATCCACCAAAACCTTCCATTTTGCAAAAACCTTCGAATTTCTCTATACAGCCTGCAAACACTCAAACCTTTTCCTCCATTCAACTCACCCTGCCTCATAGATCACAAAACACCAAGAACACAAGCCTGAAACAGCCAAGAGATCCCACTGCCATTTCTCACTTCAGTTTGCAGTTCCATTCGAATCTTCCATCCTAGCTCACAAACAGCCAAACAAACCTTGCAAAGCTTCTCCATACATCATTTGGACCTCAAACCATCATTCACAATGACCTGAAAGAGCCAGAACCTCCATTGCCATTTCTGATCAAGCTTGAGCAGAAGCTTTCGAAACTCATTATCCAGCCAGCACAAACTCATTTTGAGCACTCAAACATCTTTGGGGGATCAAGTGGAGTGGTTTGCACAAGGAAAAGTGGCCAGAAAGTCCTCAAGTTGAAAGCTCCAAATCTCAGGTAGCTCGAAAATAATTTTTCCAGAAATCATTTTTCTTGTTACAAACTTGTTCTTCATGTCTTGCTGATCATTCTGGTACCATTGGTTTTGAAAATGGTTTCGAAATGAGCATTTAATTTGTGTCTGAAGCTTGCGTGACCTAGTTTTCTTTTTCTTCGATTCATCTCATTTAGGAAGTATAAATGTGTTTTAGGATGGGGGTTTGATTCGTGAGGATGTGAGGATCATTTCCCAGTTCTTGTTTTTCATTTTTGATGCGTTTTGAGGGATTTGGGTAGTTTTCAGGTGAGAGCTGGCCGGAGAAGACGACCGGAAGTCTTCTCCGGCCACCTGAGAGTCATTTGTGCCCTAATCACGTAATTAATGTTAGTTTGAATTTGAGCCCTCAGATGCGTTGAACAAGTTGACTTCCCGCGCGCATAAAGGGTCCAGATGTGGTCATTAAACCCTAATCACTTTAATTAGTTTAATTAATTGAATTTAGTCAGTTTAAACGTGGGCCACTGGATTTGGCGCGTGGTCAATGGTCCCCTTTCCAGATTGAATCTCAACCCTTCATGCTGCATACTTTCATTTTATTTATTTTTTTATTCATTTTTCTTTCAATTAACTTGCATATTTAATTTAAAATAGCAAAAAATTCTTAAAAATTATGAAACTTTTTCTTTAAAGTTTTATTAATTTTTAAGACCCAAAAATATTTTTATTTTATTTTTTATCATTAAAAAAGTATTTTTAAATATTTAAAAGATTATTTTTAATTGATTAATGAGAATTAATTAATTAAAAATACTTTTAGGTATTTAAAAATTACAAAAAAATTCATGAAATGTTCTAAGACATTTAGAAACATTGTCCAACCTTCAAACCAAATTTCTTTTTTTGATCTTGATGCATTTTGAGAATTTTTCATTGAATTAAATCATTTTTTATGCATTATTTTGATCATGGATTCAAAAATTCATTTCTGCCTATTGGTGAAGGTTGAGACATTGATTCTTTTTGCTTTGTCTTGTGTTTAACATGTATTTTCAAGGGTAAAAAGGCCATGAATTGTTCTTGCATTTTCAAATTGTTTGGCATTTATTTTGTTAAGAACCCTAAAAAACCCTAATAACTTAGGAAATTCATATCTTGAGTTTGGTTGAGAGTTGAGAGCTCCCCTTTGGGCAGTGGTTCATTATAGGTTTAGGGTTTCTTTGGGTGCCATTTTCCATTTTTATCTTAGGGTTTTGTTTCTGTTTTGGGTTTTTGTTTGATGTTTGATCCATGAACCCTAATTTGGGCTTCCATTTGCATCCTTCTTGCATTTCTTTGCATAACATGACTTGTCTTTGCATTTTGTGCATTCTTGTGATTCATTTGACATCTTGAGACATATAGAAAGCATGTTTGATCATTGCATCTCATATTTGCCATGTCATTTGTCTTGTATGATTCATAACTTTTTATGTTCATTCATGCTCCTTAACTTGCATCATTTGCATTCATGATCTTGTATGAACATCCCCATTGTCTTGCCTCATGTTTGCAGCACCTCATAACATCATAATCATCATCAACATGCTTCTGGTTTTGCTTAGCATCATGTCATCTCATCTCATTTAGCATTGCATTGCATTTCTTTCTAACATTTCAGGTGGTAAGTAAGTTTGAGAGGTGGATTTGCCTTCACTTCTCATACCTTTTCTTTTCATCTCTCTTGCATCCATTGCTGCATTTTATTTGTGTTTGAGATTGAGCTTGCTCATTCTTGTTCCTCCCACTTTCTTTCTTCAAGTGACTTGACTTCTTGAATGAAGCAAGTCACTTTGCTTCTCTTGATCCTTTCATCTGCTTCCTGGTGGTTCCTCTGAAGATTGTTCTTGAAAACCTCACAAACCTTAGGACCAACCAAGCATGATAATGAATTAGGATTTTGATTAGTTCCCCCTCATAGTTTTTACCTTTGAGTCTCTCTTTGAGTCCTCTCTTCTCACCTCATAATCAGGGACTAAACCCTAAAGGCTTTAAGACTTTGTGATTAAGCTTATGCCTGCATCCTTCTCTTAGGATGGAGTGTATAACTTTAATCCTAAGTATTAAACCCTTAATGTGTTTAAATCTCTTAATCAATTCACATAATAACTATCAAGACATCACACTTGTAACTTGGGCCTTGCATTAGGGTTCTAATTCTTCCTTAAGTGGTTAAGAAGGACTAACCCTAGTGTTAATGGACAAGTCCCCCTCAAGTGGTCTTACAAATCATAAAAAACACTTCATCATCATACCATCAAATAAAATCCACTTAATCAAAGGCTTTGTTTTGTCATGAGTTTAATCCCTAATCATGGATTGAGTTGAGGAGCCTTCCTCAGCTTAAACATTCTCATCTATTATCCTTCTATTAGGATGGTGTAATGAGTCTGTTTAATCCTTGATTATGGCTTAACCTCATTACTCAACACTAAACAAAAACACCAAAAAAAACATCTAAATAATCACAAGTAGGTTAATGATCTTAATCCTACACCCAAAGGTGATTAAGTGTGAGAATCTGACTTCACACTTAAGGTATTCTCATTACCCCTAATCAGAGGGAAGATGTGATGAGTTTACTAACCCATTGGTTTAGGCTTAAGCTCATTATCTTATGACAAACTTCAAAAAGCAATAAAAGACTGAAAACTCAAAAACAAACAATAATCGTCTCCTCCGGGATTCTTTTCTCATCATCTTCACTCACAATCGAGAACTCGCTTCTTCCGTCTAATGCAAGACAGTCAGCATCTGTGTCAGACAGGTCATACACTTGAGCATAGGCAAGCAAGCAGTTCACAAGTCAATTCATATTTCAGTCTCTTTGGGTCGAACTACGGTGTTCTGACTTCCTCATTGCACGAGAGGATACGTAGGCATAACTTAACAGTTATCGAACAAAAGTCTCTGTACATTCCCCCTCCTTCCAGCATTATTCTTTGAGCCTCATTATCATGAGCATCTTATTCTTGTCTTTACACTGACACTTTCATATTACACTTCACACTTCTTTTGCACTGACACCTGTACATTCTTTTCCAGCTATTTTACACACAGATTGCACTGACACTACCCCTTTAACACACAAATCTTTCAAGCGTGGATCCCGTCGAGTACGACGGACAATCTGGGTGCTAATACCTTCCCAGGTTGTAACCAACCCCCTTTCTCAGTCTCTCTGGTTCGCAACCGTCTTATCCGTATCTTTCTAGGCCTATGCAGCATTGCCTTTCCTCCGGGATAAAAATGCCTAGCTGGCGACTCTATTCATCTCCAGTGAGTTCGCGGCTGTGTGTTCTCACTGTCTCTTTCGCCGACCGTTCGCGTCTGTACCCTCATATGACCCGTGTCATTTGTCGGGAGCGACAGCTAGGGTGGTTCAATGGCCAATGCAGCAAGTGGTAGGAAGTATCATGATGGTTTTGCAACTTGGTTATCTTTTGGTTCATATGGAAAGATCTTGCTATACAAGTCATGAACATGAGAAATTCTTGGTCCAATCTGAACTTTTAGAAGTTGTGTGATCATGTTGAGTGCATTAGAAGCCCATATGGTGACTGAATTGGCCTTGAAAGGAGAATTTGCAACTTTGCCTTTTGGTGCATGACTTGAAAATTAGTGATTTTTGCCAACTTTAACACATCATAACTTTTGATCCAAAATGAATTAGATCATGTTCTTGTACTTTTTGAAAAGGGAAAAAATGTATTCTACAACTTTCATGACCAAAGTTTTTCCATTTGAAGCATTTTTGGATCAAAAAGTAAGGCTTGAAAAGTGGCATAAAATGACATATTCTTCAAAAGTCAACCATGCCCTAAAAAGTCAACTTTGCAAAAACTTGTAATTCTTGAATTTTGTGAACTTCAACCTTCTTCCAGGATCAAATAAAGATCATATACACTCAAAATGATGAAGATCACCCCTTGGTTGGGTCATTGGGGGCCTCAGATGCCCTGATTTTGCACTGACTTGTCTGAAAAGTCAACTCTTGATCAGATGACTTCCCCATGGAATTTCTTCATGAAAATTGATATGCATACTCCCTATACCATATAGAGACCAATGGAAACAAAAATGACCAAAAAAATTGGAGTTATGGCCTCTGAAACCAAAACCCTAATTTTAGGTCAACTGTGCAGTCAAACTTGGCTCTGCATCCATACCAATCCCAGTCCTTGTGATTCTTTGGCATTCTTGGCTTTGTGAGGATATAATATGATACTTGAACACACATGGACCCCTTTGAAGTTATTGTTGACCTTTGGAGTGGCTCAAGAGGCTCTTGGACTGCTCAAATCACAAACCCTAGATGCAGATGACTTAGAACCAATGCAATGGATCAAAAATGTAATATGAGGTGGTATGATTGTGTTTATGCATATGAAATGATCACAAGCCATGGTGTGAATGGATGAGGGAAAATTTGGGGTGTTTACAGTAAGAAACATATTGGCGCAGTAGCCAGGGCCTTCCTTCAACAGCTGGATCAAGTCATAAATGCCAATTTTCTTCCAGCTTTTACCCTTGACTTTTTCGATTTTGTTTACCCAGTCTACGTATTCAGAAGGGTCTTTCGACCAAGGACAACTTCTAAAGATCCTAGGCTGATTTAAGTATGTCAAATCTAGGGCATCCAACTCAGGGTTTTCTTCGGTGTGTTCTGGTGATTTATCATTAGATTTAGGTGTTTTTCCTGCGCCTATGTACGCGAATAAGTGGAAAAAAACTCCTTAAGGCGAGTTTGATCAACATTATGGTTAGGGAGAGGGCCTAACATAGCATGGCACTTGCCAGATATTAAAATAGGGATAAGTACCTGAGAGTAGTAGATGCTTGCTTTCTTGCTTTCGTTTGGAGGCTCTGGGACGTATTGTTGGTTACCCACAAGCTTTGGTCCAAGAATTTTGTGTGCGCATAGGAGAGCAGTTGTGTTCTTGTCTTTCTGTTTGCTTGCAGTTGCCATTATTAGTAGTGAAGGAGCTTGAGCAAGAAGGGATAGAGATTGGGTATGTGAGAAGAGAGAGATGAAATGTATAAGTTTGGGGAGCGAAAAGTTCTTCAGAAGGAAGAGGATGGCTATTTATACTAAACGTTGAGGAGAGAAACATTTGAGTTTTCAAACGGTTATGGCACGTTGTCGCTCCCCCGAAAAAGACACCTAGTCATATAGGGTACAGACGCGAACGGTCGGTGAAAGGAGGATTGAAATGAAGGTGAATAGAGTCGCTAGCTAGGCATTTTTATCCCGAAGGAAAGGTAATGCTGCATAAACCTAGAAGAAGATGGATAAGATGGTTGCGAACCAGAGAAACTGAGAAAGGGGGTTGGTTACAACCTGGGAAGGTATTAGCACCCAGATTGTCCGTCGTACTCGACGAGATCCACGCTTAAAAGATTTGTGTTTAAAGGGGTAGTGTCTATGTTATCTGTGTGCAAAAGCTGGAAAAGAATATACAAGTGTCAGTGCAAGAAAGTGAAGTGAGGTGCTCAGGAATGAGGTTTAAAGGAGAATGCTGGAAGAGGGGGAAGATACAAAGACTTTTGTTCGATAACAGTTAAGTTATGCCTACGTATCCTCTCGTGCAATGAGGAAGTCAGAACACTGTAGTTCGACTCAAAGAGACTGAAGATGAATTGACTGTGAACTGCCTGCTTGTCTATGCTCAAGTGTATGACTCGTCTGGCTCGAGTGCTAACTGTCTTGCATTAGACGGAAGAAGAAAGTTCCCTCTTGTGAGTGAGTGTGATGAGAAAAGAATCCCGAATGAGATGATTATTGTTTGTTTTTTTCTGTGTTTTCAATCTTTTATTGGTTTTTTTTTGTATTTGCCATAAGTTAATGAGCCTAAGCCTAAACCAAGGGTTAGTAAACTCATCATATCCTCCCTTTGATTCGGGATAATGAGAATACCTTAAGTACGAGATAACATCTCAACTTAATTACCATGATGATGTAGGATTAAGATCATTAACCTACTTGTGATTATTTAGATGTTTTTGAGTTTTTTTTAGTGTTAAGTAATGAGTTTAATCCATAATCATACTTTTGAAATTAATAAGTGGATTTTATGGTTTGCAAGACAACTTAAGGGGGACTTGTCCATTAACACTAGGGTTAGTCCTTCTTAACCAATAAAGGAAGAATTAGAACCCTAATGCAAGGCCCAAGTTACAAGCTATTGTCTTAGTGATTATTAAGATGGATTGATTAAGAGGTTTAAACAAATTAAGGGTTTAACACTTAGGATTAAAGTTATACACTCCATCCTAAGATAAGGATGCATGCATAACCCTAATCACAAAGTCTTAAAACCTTAAAGGTTTAGTCTCTAATGATGAGGTGAGAAGAGAGACACAAAGAAGACACAAAGGTAAAAACTAAAGGGGGACTAATCACAACCCTAATTATTGTCATGCTTGGATGTTTCTATGGTTTGTAAGGCTTGAGAAAGGTCTTCAAAGAAGCCACCAATGGAAGAAGCAGATGAAAGGAGGAGAAGCAGAAGAAACAAGTTACTTACTTCACTGAAAAAGATAAGTAACTTGGAGAAAGAAAGTGAATGATAAACATTAATTATCAAGTTCACTCTAAAGCAAAGAAAAATGCAGCAATGATGCATAAGAAGAATGGGAAGAGAAATGAGAAGTGAAGGAAAATTCACTTCTCATGTTACTTACCACCTGAAAAGGTTAGCATAAAGTAAAGAAATGAAATGAAAATGAAACATATGAAAAGGTAAAAACCAAAACCAAAAGCAAATACATGATGTAAATGATGCTATGAGATGATGCAAAGGCATGTCAGGTGTTATGAATGTTCATACAAAGAGAAAGAATGCAAATGAAGCATGTAGGAAGCATGAAAACACATGTATGCTTATGGAATGAAATGGATGCAAATCATGGAAAATGTATGAATAAATGACCAAGCAATGTTCAAGCAATGTCTTAATAGGTCTAAGATGGCATACAAATGCTTAGAATGTCATGGCAAGTTCACATGTTCATGCAATGCAATGAAAGATGCAAGTATGGATGCAATATTAGGGTTACATGAAAGGATGAGATGCAAAAGTCAAAAACAGAAGCAAATCACAAGATAAAAAATTGCAAATGAACTCAAAGGAACCCTAACCCCATATGATTTCACACCCCAAAGGAGAAGGTCTAACTCTTAACCTAAAGAAAGTTGTGAATTTTCTAAGTTTGCTAGGGTTTTTGGGTACCTTAAGAGGGAAAATGCAAATCAAATGGAAAATGCAAGATAAATTTGTGACAAAAATATGCTAGATACTACATGCTATATGAAGAGCAATGCAAAAAGAACCAATTTCAAACCATCCATGGTTAGGCAGAAAAGGATTTTTGAAGTTAGGGTTTCAAAAAGGAAATTTATGAACCCTAAATTCAAAGAAAAATGTCAAAATTGGATCAAAACCAAAAATAAATTTGTATGAATGGTTTGACAATGTTTCTAAATGTCCTAAGATGCAATGTGATTTTTTTTGGAATTTTTAGAAACCTAAATGGTATTTTAATTAATTAATTTCCATTAATTAATTAAAATAAACATTTAAATATTTTTAAAATTATTTTTAAATGCAAAAAACAAAAATAAAATTTTTTTTGGGTGAAGAAAAATATTTGAAGTCAAAATACAGAAGAAAAATATTTTTGGAATTTTCTAAGTATTTTAAATAAATTGCTCAAAATAAATGGAATAAAATGAAAGTAAAAATGAATTAAAGGCTGGTCAATTGATCCAATGGACCAGGTTTAAACTGGGGTTTGGAGGGAAGACCACGCGCGCATCTTAATGGTCACAATTCAAACTGACTAAATCCTAATTAATTAATTAATCACAATTAAAACTTAATGAGCTAATCTGAGCCATCCACTGCCTAACCCTAATCCTCATCCAACGACCCAAATTCAAACTTAGCCCTAAACACGTCATTAACCCTAATCATTTTCAGGTGGCCGGAGAAGACTTCCAGTCGTCTTCTCCGGCGAGACCAAATTGTCAACTTCTTCCCTAGGCCATTTCCAGAGCTCTAAAGCTCCAGATCACTTCCCCACACCTCCCTGTAAACACCCCAAATTTTCCCTCACTAAGTTCACACCATGGCTTGTGATCTTTTCATTTGCATAAGTTCAATCATATCATCTCATATTGCATTTTAACTTCACTTCACTGGTTCAAAATCATCTGCATCTAGGGGTTGTGATCTGAGCAATCCATGAGCCATCTGAGTGTAAGCTCATAATTTCGACATGTTGAAATTTGGAGCTTGAGGCCATCTCTGTCGAAGAATGATGAAAGAAAAGAAATTCAAGAGATGCTGACAAGGTTAAAAGCTCCAATGCTTCGACAA
Organism: Lathyrus aphaca; assembly: GCA_963966055.1. Classification (NCBI taxonomy): domain Eukaryota; kingdom Viridiplantae; phylum Streptophyta; class Magnoliopsida; order Fabales; family Fabaceae; genus Lathyrus; species Lathyrus aphaca. The sequence goes on along the minus strand of OZ014523.1, from coordinate 115,579,032 downwards.
AAGGGGAAATGTTATTCTGGCAGGATAAGTTTGGAAAGTTATTTGTAGCTAAGTATTTGATAGAACAAGGTTGTCTTTCGGCGTTTCGACAGAAAAAGGTTTTGACAGAAGCATTATGTGGCAGATTTTGAAAGGGGTTGTTTCTTCTTTAAAGGCTTCGACAGATTGAAGAGGTGCAAGGTTTCGTCACCAAAGAAGGAAATTCAAATTCAAAAAGTTGTAACCTTTTGACAGTTGGACACATGGAGGTTTCAGGGGAAGAAGTTGCATGCAGGCTGACACTTGTCATTTATTTATGATTTTTCCGTTCTAGGCAGTTACTTTATTTGTGTATAAATAGAATAGTTTGTGTTTAGAATAGGTGTGTGAAAACTTATACAAAATTCCTGTAAATACTCTAAGTACCCAGTGTGAGAGAAAATGAGTTTGATATTTGGAACCATGTACGTTTGAACACCATTTATCCTTTAAGTTATTTAAATTGTCAGCTTATTCATCAAGTTTATTTCATTTTTTAAGCTTTATTTACTTTTCTGCAAGTTATAGCTTTCGACAGTTCTTCTTGTTTTTGTTTAAAACTTCAACTTTATTTTGTTTTCTAAACTTAAAACTTTACTTTACTTTAAAAAATCAAAGTTATTCACACTTTGACAGTATTGACAAAACAAACCATAAACCAATCACAAATACTAAGAGTAGTTCGACAGAAATTGCACATGTGTCCTAGGACTTATTTGGTTGGTCCTGCAAGTAACCCAGTTTTATAAGAGATTGGTTAACCAGAGGCTGTTCGCCAGAAATCACCGCGAACAAATTGGCACGCCCAGTGGGACGAGTGCAATTGATAAAATCTAATAGAGAACTTTCTTAGAAAATTGTTCCTTGCTACGTTGTATGATTCTTAGAAGCGGTAAACTAGCCGTAACCGACGTAGAAAGACCAAAGAGAACAAGAGGAAGAAAGATGGCTAACTTGCCAAATGATTCAAACAATCCTGACGAAACCATTCCAGTTTCCAATCCCATCCCTTCGTCAGGAGCAATACCAGTTTCTGGCCCTGTTTTAGAACAGATTAGGCCTCCATCAGGGGATTCAATACCAACGGGTTCAGGGTCCCAGAATGCCCCTAGTTCTTCCACCATGGGACACGCCAGGCCCCTTGGAACCCCTCCCCCTGGAGGAAATACCTTCAGGCCATATCTGAATTATTCTCAGCCCTTGACTGGGAGGGAACAACCATATGGAATGCCAACTTCAATGATGGCAAGCCTACATAATTCGTCACCATTATTCTCTGATGCTATGGTTCAAATGTCATCACCATTGCAGGGATCAGGATATGGTGGAAATGGAAATAGAATGAATCAAGTTCCACCAGGTTTCCATATGCCCACTATGAAAAACCATTCTGCACAAGTAATTCGTCAACAGATGGATGAAAGCAATCATGATATGGTGCAGGCTTTGACACAACAAATGGGAGAAGTGTTCAATCCTTTAATAAAAAACACTACCCAAACAAACCAAATATTGGCAGAACAGATGGCACGCATTGCTAATTTTTTTGGAGTCCCTCAAGCACAGCAAAGAATGCAATTGAATCAAAATCCTGCCAATAGGCCTGCAGAAGAGGAACTTACTATAAACCAAAGGCCATTAGGAAACCCTCATGAAAATCCCAGGGGCCAAGAGGTGATAGTTGAACAGCCTAATGTAGAAGAGCCCATTCGACAGGAACCAAGAAGAATAATAGTCCAGAGAGACCAAAATGCTGATGAAATATTACAGCAGAGAATGCGTTACAATAACATGCCTGTCGAAAACAATATTGCCACCATGGTCGAGAGAATAATGGCTCAAAATGGAGTAAACGTAGGATTACAAAGGCCTAGTTATACTTCCCCCTTGTCTGAATTTGTTTTACAACAAGAATTACCACCAAGGTGGAAAGTCCCCAAATTCACCAAATTCTCAGGGGATACTAGTGAGTCCACCATAGAACACGTAGCGCGTTATTTGATAGAGGCAGGAGAGATTGCTAATAATGAGAACTTAAGGATGAAATATTTCCCGAGTTCTTTGACAAAAAATGCTTTCACTTGGTTTACATCTCTTCCTGCAACTTCAATATTTACATGGACCCAATTAGAGAGATTGTTCCATGAACAATTCTATATGGGACAAACTAAGATAAGTTTGAAAGAATTGGCGAGTGTCAAAAGAAAATTCTCTGAACCTATAGATGATTACTTAAATAGGTTTAGGTTATTAAAAGCCAAATGCTTTACACAAGTGTCGGAACAAGAACTAGTCGAAATGGCTGCAGGGGGTCTAGATTATTCCATAAGGAAAAAACTGGATACCCAGTACTTGAGAGACATGGCACAACTGGCAGACAGAATGAGGCAAATAGAAAGACTAAAAAATGAAAAATTTAGATCAAATAAAAACAAGAAGGAAAGAGTGGCCTATGTGGGCATAATTCAAGAAGATGATTATGACGAAAATGAACCAGTCATTTTCGACCAGCAAGAAATTGATCTGGCAGAACTAAAACAAGGCCCTCCATATTCCTGCAAAGTTTTAGCCCCGTCGAATGGAAAAAATCCAGTCGAAGTAGAAAAGAATGACAGGTTCCCTAAAAGAACCTATACATTCGACATCACCAAATGTGATGAAATTTTTGATTTATTAGTCAAAGATGGTCAGTTAATAAAATCAGCAGGCACTAAGGAGCCTCCTGTAGACCAACAGAAAAAGAGAGGTTTTTGTAAATACCATAATTTCTTGGGTCATAAAACTTCTCAATGTTACCTTTTCAGGGATCTTGTCCAGAATGCAATCCAAAATGGAAGGCTGAAGTTTGGAGACAAAGCCAAGCAACAGATGAGGATTGACTCCAATCCCATGCAGGTTGTGGAGGCCAATTATGTTGAACCAGAAATGGTAAATGTGGTCGAAATGGAGATCATGGCGGAGGAAAGTTTTGAAATGATAGAAGTTACTGAAAGCTTCGGCACCAACTTCACCATGATGGAAGCTGCTGAAGGTTTCGACACCCATGTAAATGTGGTGGAAGAGGGTGATGATCTTGCAGACCAGGCTGAGGAAGAAAAAGTCAAAGCTTCTGAAGACTTCGACAGTGAGGATGCCATTGAAACTACTGAAGGTTTCGACGAAAGAAATACAGTCAAAGTGGGAAGAAGCTTCGACAAGAAAAACTATGAAAGAGATGCTGAGCAGGCGGTGATCTGGGACACTTTGGGAGAGTCGAATGGGAAGTTCGACTTCATGGTGAAATATTCAGCACCACCAAGCTCCAAAACGGATATCAACAAAATCAAACCCACAGGATGGGGAGATTCTTTCAAAAATGATGACGAAGAGGAGGATAACAAAACCCTCACTGTCCAAAAAGAGGCCACTGAGGGCCTTGACCAAGATAAGATCAAAACAACAGGGACTGATGACAATGCCCTTACTGTCGAACCAATAAACAGTAGTACCATTAGAACTGAAGAACATTCTGTCGAAGGTGTTGCACACTGCTGCAAATACATCTATAAGGGTTTACACCCAAAAGGCAGAGTAAATCAGTCAAAGGAGAATATCCCGGAAGAAATGATGCTAGTCGAAAAAATGAACAAATTGAAAATCACAACTGAACAGAATGCTGGGATTCATATGGTGGAAATCACCCAAAAGGTAGGACCAGACACCAACAAGGGAAAGAAACGTCAAGAGAAGCATCAGAAGCTGGTTTACCCAGAAGAAAACGAAAGTCTTGTCGAATTCATCCAGAGGTGTCAAAGGAAGAACGCAGAGGTTATGCTTTGCCCAAGGTGCAGTGCTGTGTTCGACAAGAAAGCAGCTGATGACTTAGAAGCAGCAGAAAAGACCCAGAGGAAAAGAAACTGGGGAACAGTCCCACCAACCAGAAATGGAAGATTCGACCCAAGAAGAGGGAAGCATCACATCCAAGGAGTGGGAGAGAGACGTTTCAACACTTATAAACCATCCAACAGACCAAATGACGACAAATGGGTCCAACCCATAAGGGATGCCCAAGGTCAGAAGAGATGGAAGAGTTTTGAAGTGAACAGGGGTCCCTCAATGGAAGTAAAAAAGGAGGCAAGGCCAAAGTACGTCTCTGAAAACTACAAGGGGAAGAATCCTATGTCCAGGTCCCAATGGAGAGGATTCCAAAGGCAGAAGAAGATTGAAAAAGAAACTGTAGAACACAAAAGGGTTGGGCAGAAAGAGGCTGAATCAAGCAAGTGTGTGCAGATTACAAGCAAGGGGAGACCTCTGGCAAAAGAAGAACCCCCTCAGAAGAATGGATCTAATGACACCACAGAAATGCAGAAAACAAACAACAAAATGCCAGTGGACGAAGAAGTTACAGATGACTTCAGTTCAGAGTCTGATGCGTCCTTCGGCGTAACCTGCAATGTGGTTTCTGTGTTGCCCAGAGACTATGACAGGATAATGGAAGTCGAAGACGAAGAGGATGACATGGCAGATGATAGCATAGGCCTTAAGCCTGTATGCTACTACATAATGAATAATGGCTGTGTCGAAGAGCAAAATGCTTTCTTCGAAAAGCCAGATGATGCAATGAAGACTCACTTAAAGCCTCTTTTCATAAAAGGAAAGGTAGAAAACGTGGGTGTCAACAAAATTCTGATAGATGGTGGAGCAGCTGTAAATTTAATTCCTCATTATATGATAAAGAGGATTGGAAAAGATGACTCCGACACTAAGACTCACAACATGGTGTTGTCCAACTATGAAGGTAAGGTAGGGAAAACACTAGGGGTAATACAACTAAACTTGACTGTAGGGTCCATTACCAGGCCTACAATGTTTGTGGTGATAGCATCAAAGGCAAACTACAACTTGCTATTGGGAAGATAATGGATCCATGGGATTGGGGCTGTGCCATCCTCCATGCATCAAAGGATAGCAATCTGGAGGCCAGATGGGATTTTCGAAAACATAGATGCAGATCAAAGTTACTTCACAATTGATGTGAACAATGTCACCAGTCGTAATTTCGACAAGAACCTGGCCCATATAGCACCATGCAATCCTGCTGGTTTCGACCTAACAGCCTCCAACAACGCCTATTGTTCCATGTACCTCCACCCTACGCATGGTTTCCAGTGGGATAAAGAAGTAATTGGGGAGACAAATTACACTTGGGGAACTGCCCATGTCAATCCAACTGGATGGGGGAGTGAGTTCAGTGAAAATGACTGAGGCATCAACAATAGAAAAGATTTCGGCTTATATAGCCGAAAAACAACTCAAAGCGGCCCTTGAGGCTGAAGTAAGAAACATGGTTGTCGAAGCCAACACACAAGTTGTCGAAGAACAACATCCTCAAGAAAACATTGAGGAACAACATACAAAGCAAAGTTTAGAAGAAGATTCTAATGGCGAATGGCAGAGTCAAAGACTTGATGCCATTTATGATGACGAACCCTTGGGGTTTGAAAAGGATCCAGCCCCAACCAACATGAAAATGGTGGCACAGGATCCTTTGGAGGAGATTAATCTTGGACTGGGGGCAGAGAAAAGGCCAACTTACATCAGTGCCAAAATGAATCCTCAACTCAGAGTCGAAATAATCCAACTGCTGAATGAGTTTAAAGACTGCTTCGCATGGGATTATGACGAAATGCCTGGTTTAGACAGAAATTTGGTTGAATTGAAGTTGCCAATACTGGAAGGGAAAAAGCCAATAAAGCAGACTCCCAGACGCTTTGCACCTGAAATTCTGTCGAAAATCAAAGAGGAGGTCGAAAGGCTTCTAAAATGCAAATTCATCCGTACAACAAGGTATGTCGAATGGATTGCTAATATTGTTCCTGTGATTAAGAAAAATGGCAAACTGAGGGTATGCATTGATTTTAGAGATCTAAACTCAGCTACCCCTAAGGATGAATATCCTATGCCAGTAGCAGAAATGTTAGTAGATTCTGCAGCAGGCCATGAGTATTTAAGTATGCTTGATGGCTATTCTGGTTATAACCAGATTTTCATTGCTGAAGAAGACGTTCCAAAAACAGCTTTTCGTTGTCCAGGAGCAATAGGAACATATGAGTGGGTAGTCATGCCCTTTGGTTTGAAAAATGCTGGAGCTACTTACCAAAGGGCCATGAATTCTATTTTTCATGATTTCATTGAAACGTTTATGCAAATTTATATAGATGATATTGTGATTAAATCTACCTCAGGCTCAGACCATATTAACCATCTTCGACAGTCCTTTGAAAGGATGAGGAAGTTTGGTTTGAAAATGAATCCCCTTAAGTGTGCTTTTGGTGTGCAGGCAGGAGACTTCTTAGGCTTTGTGGTCCACAAGAAAGGGATTGAAATTAATGAAAACAAAGCCAAGGCCATAATGGAAGCGAAAGCGCCATCGACAAAGAAGGAATTGCAGTCTCTACTAGGGAAAATCAACTTTCTCAGAAGGTTCATCTCCAACCTTAGTGGAACAACACAGGCCTTCTCACCTCTACTTCGACTGAAGAAGGAGGGCTTCACTTGGGGGCAAGAACAACAAGATGCCTTCGACAAGATCAAGGAGTATCTGGCAAATCCTCCAGTCTTAATATCTCCTTGTCGAAAAAGAAGCATGAGGCTCTACATATCAGCATCTGACAGAACATTAGGAAGCATGCTTTGTCAAGAAGATGAACATGGCGTCGAAAGAGCCATCTATTATCTCAGCAGAGTCTTAAATGATGCTGAAACTAGATATAGTATGCTAGAGAAATTATGTTTATGTGTATATTTCTCTTGTACAAAATTAAAGCATTATATAAAACCCATTGATGTACATATATCTTCTCATTTCGACGTAATAAAGCATATGTTGTCTAAGTCTATTCTACATAGTCGAATTGGAAAATGGGCTTTAGCCTTGACTGAATATTCTTTAAAATATATGCCTCTAAAAGCTGTCAAAGGACAGGTGGTTGCTGACTTTATAGCTGACCACTCCATGCTTGGAGATGAGACAAATTATGTCGAAAGAGAGCCTTGGAAATTATATTTCGACGGTTCCAGTCATAAAAATGGGACAGGTGTTGGGGTATTAATCATTTCTCCCAATAAAATTCCAACAAAGTTCAAGTACAAAATAGAAGGGACCTGTTCAAATAATGAGGCAGAGTACGAAGCTTTAATTGCTGGACTTGAAATTTTGTTGGAATTGGGGGCAACAAAGGTCGAAATAATGGGTGACTCTGAGTTGGTGATAAAACAACTGACAAAAGAGTACAAATGTGTCAAAGAAAATTTGATCATGTATTTTGTGATAGCCAACAGACTCCTCAAGAGATTCGACAGTGTGGTTTTTAGACACATTCCTAGATTAGAAAATCAGGAAGCAAATGACCTGGCTCAACTGGCCTCAGGCTATAAAGTGTCGAAGGAAAATCTGATGAAAGTTGTCGAAGTAAGAGGAAAAGTTTTATCCACCAGACTGTCCCCATCTGATCTGGAGACCATAAGATTGGGATATGGTGATGAAGAAAACTTTGAGATTTTTAATGTAGATAATCCAGGGGTAGGAGATTGGAGAAAACCTATCAAAGATTATTTACAAAATCCAAACCAGACAGTCGAAAGAAAGATAAAGTATAGAGCTATAAGTTATGTGCTCTTTGGAAATGAATTGTTTAAAAAGACTGCAGAGGGAGTTCTACTAAAGTGCCTAGGAGAGACTGAAGCTTATATAGCTTTGTCGAATGTGCATAGTGGTGCATGTGGTGCACACCAGGCAGGGCACAAGATGAAATGGTTACTATTTCGACAAGGGATGTATTGGCCAACAATGTTGAAAGATTGTGTCGAATTTGCAAAGGGTTGTCAAGAGTGTCAAATTCATGCAGGCATACCTCATGTGCCAGCAAGTGAGTTACATTCCATTATAAAGCCTTGGCCATTCAGAGGTTGGGCTTTAGATTTGATTGGTGAAATTCGACCAGCCTCTTCAAAAGGGCAGAAGTACATTTTAGTTGGGGTAGATTACTTCACTAAGTGGATTGAAGCCATACCATTGACGAACGTAGATCAGGAAGCAGTCATAGACTTTATCCAGAAACATATAATGTATAGATTTGGAATACCAGAGACTATAACCACTGATCAAGGATCTGTGTTTACTGGAAGAAATATGCAGGCATTTGCAAAAGAGACAGGTTTTAAGTTGCTAACTTTGACACCTTATTATGCCCAAGCAAATGGTCAGGTCGAAGCAGCCAACAAAGTAGTGATAAATCTGATAAAGAAGCACGTAGGTAAAAAACCTAGAAATTGGCACAAGACTCTGGATCAAATCCTTTGGGCTTGTCGAACGTCTCCTAAGGAGGCAACTAATTCTACCCCATTTAAATTAACCTACGGACATGATGCTGTATTGCCAGTCGAAATCTGTTTACAGTCAATACGGATTCAAAGGCATCATGAGATTCCATCTGAAATTTATTGGAGTATGATGATGGATGAGTTGGTTGATTTAGATGAAGAAAGGTTACGTGCTTTAGAATTAATAAAAAGGCAGAAAGAAAGAGTCGAAAAGTTTTACAATAAGAAAGTAAAATTTAAAGCCTTTTTAGTAGAAGATTTAGTTTGGAAAGTAATCTTGCCCATGGAGAAGAAAGATAGATTGATGGGAAAATGGTCCCCTAAATGGGAAGGACCTTTCAAAATTTTAAGAATTTTTTCAAATGGTGCATATGAAGTCGAAGAGATAGAAAAAGACAGGAGAGTGCTGAAAATAAATGGAAAGTACTTGAAGAAGTATAAACCAACATTGCAAGAAATAAAAATAGGAACATAATGAAATTGCAAATAAAAACTTGTCTTCGCCAAACAGATGGCGTGAAATAGCATTACATGTGAAATTGCTAAAAAGAAAAATTCTTAAAACAATAAAATTTCCTATTATCTATTACAAACTACTGTCGAAGGAAGGCTGCTTTGAGTTCGTCAAATTTTTTCTTCTGAAGCTGAATTCGACGTTCGCAGAGACTCTTACTGACAGTCAGTTCGTCAATCTCCTTGTGAAGTTGTTGGGCTGATTCTGCATGTTGGAGCCCTTTTTGAAGTTCACTGTCGATCTCTTCTTGGTTGGGCTGTTGAAGGTTGGCCTGGCGTTCTTTCTCTTGGAGGATTTTCTTTTGAAGTTCAGCAATTTGAGTCTGATAAGCCTGAATGTTGTTTTCACATTCAGCAGCAGCTTTGGTGTATTCGTCAGAACGCTTGTTCAGTTCTGAAATTTTGTCCGTCGAAGAAGCTACGATATTCCATTCTGAAACTTGTTTTTCAGATTTGGCTGTAATGTTCTGAGAAAATTCCTTTCGACGAACCAAATCAGCACTTACAGAATCAATCATTGACATTAGGTCCATCACCAAGCGGCTTTCTTCAGTCGAAGCCTCCAGCAAATTGGCTCGTTTCAGGAGTTTCTTTAAATCATACTGGGCAGAAGGATTTTTAGCCAGGGTCTCAAACAGCTCCACCCCAAGGATTTTTGCTTTGATTTCATCCATGATGACACTGATGGGTTGAATGTCAGAAGTGGCCCCTGAAGCTGTCGAACCACTGTGAGAAGAGTCTTGGAAGTTGTACCTGGAGTTGAGTAGAGCTTTTAAGTATTCCAGAGGCTTTCTAACTTTCAAGCTTTCAATTTCCTCGTGGGATAAGCTTGTCGAACCAGTACCCAAAGGGGTTTCTGTAGGAACTTCTGACGGAGTAGGAACATTTTGGGAAGTTCCTCCAAGGCTCAAATTGGCTTCTGGGTGATTCGACAGATCAACCTCTTCTTCGACAATTTCTTTGTCAGCCTCTGTGGTATCAGTCGGTTCTTGAGCTGGTACATCCTGACCAAGAGCATCTTCGTCAATTCCTGTTGCAGCAGTTGGTCCTTGATTTGGTGCATCCTGGTCTGGGCGAAAGGGAGAATTATTGCCAGAAGATTCAGAGTCACTAATGTTGAATTCGTCCAAAGTTTGAGGTCCATAGACACCTGCATCTGGGATGGCGTCTTCTTGAAGCCTTTCAGCCAGAGTCTTCTCAGAGTCAGAAGGAATAACTTCTTCTTGGACTTTAGAAGTCTCTTCGACATCAATAATAACCTAAAGAGAGCATAAAAGGGAAGTATAAGATAAGAATATATGCAGTCAATACTAGAAATGTTGTCAGTCGAAAATAAATACCTGAGGGATCTCAGTGTGAATACTTGAGTCCCCACTTCTTTCACTCCTTGAGGGAATTTTGTTGGTTGGACTGGCAGGGGGAGTTCGTCTGTGAACTATGGATCTTTGGGATGCCACTGTTTTTATTTTCAGACCTTTGTTTCTTTTCAGAGGTTGAGGTTCAGGAGATTCATCCTCATACTCTTCGACACTCATCTCCTTTTCTGCTTGTTTTCTTTTCTTGGCTGGTGTACGAGTTACCTGCAGTAAAAAAAAAGGGGGGAGAGGTATTCAGTATAAAGGAATATTGAGATACATAAATAAGGAAGTGTTTTCTAGTTGTCGAAACCTTTTTGGCAGTTGTGGGAGATTTTTCGACTGTCTTAGAGGAGGTTCCTTCGCCAGCAGTTTTCTTGACAATTCTAACAGCTGAAAGAGAAAGAATTGCATGAACATTGATATAAAAATAAAAGGAGTTAGAGATAATAAGAGGAATGTAATTTCTTCGACACCTTCAAGAATGGGTTCTTCCACACTAATTTGTTCTATCCCAACATGAAGGTGCCCAGTGAAGTTGCCCAAGTAATACTTCGTCGGAACCACACGTTCGGCAAGTTTCTTGCTGGATTCGCGAAGCAGTTTTAAATCAGATCCACACACAAACCAATCTGGAAATGGAGGGCACAAATCCACACCAAATTCTGCAGAAGGGAGTGGAGGGAATTTTGGAGGAAAAGTGGTGAATGCAAAATTGTAACGTGCATGTGGTGGGAGAGACGAAGGCACCCCCAACTTATCCAATTTTTCTGTAAACTTCTGTTTTAAAGTTACTGCTGCTTCGCCTATGGTTCGACGAAGATCATTGGGCCTGTAAATAGTTTCAAAATACTTTTGAAATTTTTGAATTTCTTTGATATGTTTATCTGTACCTTTTTTCTTCCTATCCTGCACAAAAGTAAAAGCGTTCGTCAGGAGAGTGGTGAAGGTTGCTACATCAAAGAATTTGTTAATATAATATTCCTTCCACCAAACGTCGAAGTCTTCAGTGCATAGGAAGCTTGGTCGAAAGATGGTGGGGTAAACTTCCAAAGATGAGTCGAAGAATTTGTTGTATAACTCTAAACTTCTATCGAAGCTTTGAAATGAGTTATAGAATATAATAGAGCCTTTCTTGTGATAAATGGGCTTCGTCTTCGTCTGTATTAACCCAAATTGTCTAGCCACCAGGTTGGGTTGGTAGACAATGAGAGACACTTTAGTGTTATTGAGACTGTGGTGGGAGAAAAGGTGCCTTGGCATGAGGAAAGCCTCCCAAATGGATATATAAGAGTCTTCTTCTTTCTGGTTCTCCACTGGGAGTTGTCTTGTAAACCATCTGGGACCCACATTTCTGTTGGCAAATGGTGCCATGGAAGGAGTGAACTTATAACTTTTGGCAAACATCATTATGTAACTGGTGAATGCTTGTCGAATACCTATGTTGTCATCAGTAGGGGTTAGTTGGACTAACCTAGGCCATTCGACGCGCCTTTCTTTTACCTTTTCTTCGTCAACTGGCATTTTGACAGGGATGCAAGCTTCGAAGGTTGCGTTCAACCACAATTGTAGGAGCCAGAAGGGGCCTATGAGACTAATATTGCCTTTGTCCTTAAGGGCTTTTAGATTACTCACACTCTCACTCAAGGATTCATAGAGGTTTGCCAAAAGCAACTCACTCAGGCAGAATGCAACTCCATTATGAAGTTGATTAGCCATGATAATATAACTTCTGGCAACTTGGAGTGACCTAGTGCAGAAGACAAATTTAGCTAACCACAGAGTAAGGAAAGCAATGTGCTCTCTGTCAGAGACTTCCTCATTGTCTTCGCCTTAATGATGAGTAATAAAAACAGAATATCCAACATGCTTGGTGTCGAAGCCTATGGGGTCCTTGTTTAAATGTTCAGGGTTAAAAATTTCTCCTAAAGGACTGAGGCCAGTAATGGCTGCTATGTCGAATAGGGTAGGAGTAACCATACCACAGGGTAGGTGGAAAGTGTTGAATGTACTATCCCAGAAGTACAAAGAGGCCAGCAGCATGTTCTGGCAATAGCGTGGACCTTCCTTCGATAGTTGGATCAGGTCATAGATGCCAGTTTTCTTCCAGAATTTCTCTTTGACTTTTTCGACCCTAGTGAGCCAAGCTAAATAGTCGGAAGGATCTTTCGTCAGGGGAGGACTCCTAAAAATCCTATTTTGATTCAAATAAGACAGATCTATTTCTGTCGAAGCTATGGGAATTTCAGGTTTTTTGGATGTTGTTTCGACAGGCCTAGGGTTCTTGTTAGCAGCTATGGGTTTGGAACCAGAATAACAGGGATAAAAGTCTTTCAAACGAGTAGGATCAGCATTAGGATCAAAAATGGGGCCTAGCATGGCATGATGAACTCCAGAAACTGAGATAGGAATCATTACCTGAGACCTGTAGATGCTTGCTTTCTCCCTTTCATTTGGGGGTTCTGGGATGTATTGTTGTTGCTGCATTTGTATGGGCCCAGATAGTGTATGAGCAGGAGGAAGATTAGTTGTTTTCTTTGTCTTCTTGGCACTACGATCAGCAACAGTTTTTGGAGGAGCCATTGATGTGAGAAGATGAGAAGTTTGAAGGAGTAGAAGCTTTGAAAAGGGTTTTTAATGGAGTTTCTGCGTTTAGGTAGGAGAAGAATTTTGAGAAGGTGAAAAAGGAAAAAGTTTTTGAAGTTGGTATTTATAGAAAAATTGAACTGATAATGGGAGAACTGAAAAGACTTGTCAGTTGGGAAAATGGAAACATGCGTTTTTGATCCATTGGTGGTGATTGAAAGTGACGGTTGGTAGGGAGCCATGATTTAGCTAAAATATAGGGTCATGGGAGATTGTGTAAACGTGGGCTAGATGTGACGTTTTTCAGAAAGTGGAAATCATGGTGTTTTCTTGGGACTCAACAAAGCCACTTTATAATAAATGAGACTGACAGAAAGTCAAAGGTTATTTCGACAGCAAAAGATATTTCTCCAAGAATAGTCGAAAACATCTTTGCTGGGGGGCAATTTGTAAGCTCATAATTTTGACATGTTGAAATTTGGAGCTTGAAGCCATCTCTGTCGAAGAATGATGAAAGAAAAGAAATTCAAGAGATGCTGACAAGGTTAAAAGCTCCAATGCTTCGACAAAAGGGGAAATATTATTCTGGCAGGATAAGTTTGGAAAGTTATTTGTAGCTAAGTATTTGATAGAACAAGGTTGTCTTTCGGCGTTTCGACAGAAAAAGGTTTTGACAGAAGCATTATGTGGCAGATTTTGAAAGGGGTTGTTTCTTCTTTAAAGGCTTCGACAGATTGAAGAGGTGCAAGGTTTCGTCACCAAAGAAGGAAATTCAAATTCAAAAAGTTGTAACCTTTTGACAGTTGGACACATGGAGGTTTCAGGGGAAGAAGTTGCATGCAGGCTGACACTTGTCATTTATTTATGATTTTTCCGTTCTAGGCAGTTACTTTATTTGTGTATAAATAGAATAGTTTGTGTTTAGAATAGGTGTGTGAAAACTTATACAAAATTCCTGTAAATACTCTAAGTACCCAGTGTGAGAGAAAATGAGTTTGATATTTGGAACCATGTACGTTTGAACACCATTTATCCTTTAAGTTATTTAAATTGTCAGCTTATTCATCAAGTTTATTTCATTTTTTAAGCTTTATTTACTTTTCTGCAAGTTATAGCTTTCGACAGTTCTTCTTGTTTTTGTTTAAAACTTCAACTTTATTTTGTTTTCTAAACTTAAAACTTTACTTTACTTTAAAAAATCAAAGTTATTCACACTTTGACAGTATTGACAAAACAAACCATAAACCAATCACAAATACTAAGAGTAGTTCGACAGAAATTGCACATGTGTCCTAGGACTTGTTTGGTTGGTCCTGCAAGTAACCCAGTTTTATAAGAGATTGGTTAACCAGAGGTTGTTCGCCAGAAATCACCGCGAACAAGTCATTAACCCTAATCATTTTCAGGTGGCCGGAGAAGACTTCCGGTCGTCTTCTCCGGCGAGACCAAATTGTCAACTTCTTCCCTAGGCCATTTCCAGAGCTCTAAAGCTCCAGATCACTTCCCCACACCTCCCTGTAAACACCCCAAATTTTCCCTCACTAAGTTCACACCATGGCTTGTTATCTTTTCATTTGCATAAGTTCAATCATATCATCTCATATTGCATTTTTACTTCACTTCACTGGTTCAAAATCATCTGCATCTAGGGGTTGTGATCTGAGCAATCCATGAGCCATCTGAGCCACTCCAAAGGTCTCCAATCATTACAAGAGGGTCCATGTATGTTCAATCATCATATTTTATCCTCCCAAGATCAAAGAAGTCAGAAAATCACAAGAACTTGCAAGGCTTGGAAGCAGAGCCAGGTTTAACTGCACAAATGACCTAAAATTAGGGTTTTGGTTTCAGAGGCCATAACTCCAAATTTTTTGGTCATTCTTGTTTCTATTGATCTCAATATGATATAAGTATCATGCATACCAAGTTTGATGGAAAAATTCATTGTGGAAGTCATCTGATCACTGGGTAACTTCTTGAGCAAGTCAGAGCCAAATCAGGGCATCTGAGGCCCCCATCAATGGATCCAAGGTTGATTTTTCATCAAAATGAAGTTATATGATCTTTATTTGATCATTTAAGTGCTTATAAGTTCACAAATTTGAAGAAAAATGAGCAAAACCAAAAGTTGCCAAAAATGGAAATGACTTGTAATGTAAACTTTCCATTTTGGGAAAGTTTTTCAACCTCCTCTTTCTTAACCAAAAATGCTTCAAATGATAAATTATTGGTCATGAAAGTTGTAGATTGGATCATTCCCTTTTCAAAAAGTACAAGAACAAGATCTAATTCATTTTGGAACTCAAGTTATGGCTTTCCAAAGTTGGCAAAAATCACATAATTTCATGTTTCATGCCAAAGAGGCATTATTGCAAAACCTCATGACAAACTATTTTGAGACTTCAAATTGACCTCTACACATCATAACATCATAGCACATGACTTAAAGCTCAGAATTGGCCCAAGAATCCCAAGATTTCATGACTTGCACATGAAGAAATTTCAAAAGGGGCAAAAGTTCACAAAATTGCAAAACCTCCCACAACTCCTCACAAACTTGCTGAATTGCCACAAATTGCATTTCATGGACATCCTTGAATCAAGCTGCGCCAGACACCCCCTTGTCCTTGGCCTGAAACAGCCCATACCTCAAAGGACAACAAACCTTGACTTTTTGCATTTTGCACCATACCAATCACACTATGTCATTACCAACTTTCTGACCAATCACAATACCTTATACTAATCAAAAGCAAGCCAAACATAACAAGAAGAAAGCCTGAACTCTCCCATAACTCAGCATTCACAAAAACTCCCTCTTATGCATTTTCATTCGAAACTCTCAACACAAACATCAAACCTTAAAAATTCTTCCACCATTCATCTCCAAATTGATCACTAAACACTTCCCACCCTTCACTTTGCCCTGAAAGTCACCATACACAAAACACGATTTTCCCCCTTTGAACTGAACTCCACTGAACTTCAAGGAGAAGCCACATACACTTCAGCAAAGCATTCCAGAAACATAAGGGGGTCAAGGGGAGTGGAAAAGCACCAAAGAAGAGCCCAGATAGTGCCATTTTCGAAAGCTTCATTTCAGGTAACCTCAAGAACAAATTTTCCAGAAACTTGTTTTTAGGTTATAAAATTGTTCCTCATTTTATGCTGGTCATGCTGATGTTTTTCTTTTTGAAAATGGTTGAGTTTTAAGGATTTTATGAACCTCTGAAACTTTGCCCGTGAAATATGTTTTGATTCGATTTGCATGATTCACGAAAAATAAATGAGTTTTGTTGTGTGGTTTGTGTTTAGTGATGTTCAAGGATTGATTCTGGAGAGTTTAGTGAGTTTTTATGGCGTTTTGAGAGAGATTGAGTGAGAGAGCTGCCGGAGAAGATGACCGGAACACTGTTCCGGTCATCTGAAAGTCATTAGGGTTCAGATTAGGGTTTAATCACGTAATTAGTGCAATTTGAATTTCATCCGTCCAGATGCGCGCGGGGTCAATTCCCTCCAATCCAGCTTTGAACCTCAACCCTAGGATTAGCTGACTTTTCCTTTTTCTTCATTTAATTACTTTTTATTTCATTTATTTCTATTTAATTTGTACGAATTTTTAAAAATAGTAAAAATAGTCAAAAAATTCTGAATTTTTTTATCAAACATTTTATTAATTTTCAGAACCCAAAAATAATTTTATTTTTATTTTTAGCATTAAAAAATATATTTTTAAATCATTTAAATGTTATTTTTAATTAGTTAATGAGAATTAATTAATTAAAAATATATTTAGGTATTTAAAAATCACACAAAAATTTAGAGAACATTTTCAAACATTTATAAACATTTACAAACTAACCATACAAATTTCTTTTTGGTTTTGATCATGCTTTGACATTTTTCAAATGAATTAGGGTTCTTGAATTTGCATATTTTCAACCCTAACTTCAAAAATTCATAACTTTTGATCCAAGTTGAGTTTGTGAATGATTCTTTTTGCATTATTTTATGCATGGTTTCAAGCATCTAAAAACATTTTTGTTTCATTTTTATCTTTCATTTTTAATTTGTTTGGCATTTTACCTTTAGTTCCACCCTTAAACCCTAGAAACTTAGGAAATTCATAACTTCCTTTAGGTTTAGCTTCTGACCTCCCCCTTTGGATAGTGAACTAGTATAGTTTTAGGGTTCCCTTAAGTCCATTTGCAATTTTTTATCTTATGATTTGCATCTGTTTTTGAGTTTTGCATCTCACATGTTCATATAACCCTAATTTGCATCTTCATTTGCATTCATCTTGCATAAGCTTGCATACATGAACTTGCCATGACATTTTGTACACCCACATGACATATAAGACATCTTAGGACACATTAGAATCATGTTTGATCATTGCATCACTCATTTGCCATGTTATGCTTTCATTTCATTTCATGTACATTCATGAACTTTCATGCCTCTTATATGCTTCATTTGCAATCCCATCCTTTGTATGATCATCTTCATCTCATGACATACATTTATATCATCTCTTTGCATCATTAGCATCATGAACATGCTTCTGGTTTTGGTTTCCATCTTTGCATTTCATTTCATTCTCATTTCATTTCATTTCTTTTTGCTAACTTTTCAGGTGGTAAGTGTTTGAGAAGTGAATTTGCCTTCACTTCTCACAATCTCTTCTCACCTCTCTTACGCATTCATTGCTGCATTTTGCATGTGTATTAGAGTGAGCTTGCTCATTCATGTTCCTTCCTCACTTTCTTTCTTCAAGCAACTTATCTTCTTAAGTGAAGTAAGTTGACTTGCTTCTTTCTGCTTCTCTTCCTTTCATCCTGCTTCTTCCTTGGTGTCTCTCTTGAAGGTCTCTTGCAAGCCTCATAAACCATAGGAATACCCAAGCATGATCACAATTAGGGTTTGATTAGTCCCCCCATTAGTTTTACCTTTGGGTCATCTTTGTGTCTTCTCTTCTCATCTCTTAATCAAGGACTAAACCTTAAAGGTTTTAAGGCTTTGTGATTAAGCTTATGCCTGCATCCTTCTCTTAGGATGGAGTGTATAACTTTAATCCTAAGTGTTAAACCCTTAATGTGTTTAAATCCTTTAATCAATTCACCTAATAATCACTAAGACATCAAGCTTGTAACTTGGGCCTTGCATTAGGGTTCTAATTCTTCCTTAATTGGTTAAGAAGGACTAACCCTTGTGTTAATGGACAAGTCCCCATCAAGTTGTCTTACAAACCATAAAATTCACTTCTTAATCTTACCATTAACTAAAATCCACTTTAATAAAGGCTTTGTTTTGTCATGAGGTTAATCCATAATCATGGATTAAGTTGAGGAGCCTTCCTCAGATTAAATGTTCTCATATATTATCCTTCTATTAGGATGGTGTAATGGGTCCATTAAATCCTTGATTATGGCTTAAACTCATTACTTAACACTAGAAAAAAATCCCAAAAACATCTAAATAATCACAAATAGGATAATGATCTTAATCCTACATCATGGTGATTAAGTGTGAGGTGTTTACTTCACACTTAAGGTATTCTCATTACCCCTAATCAGAGGGAGAATGTGATGAGTTTACTAACCCTTGGTTTAGGCTTAAGCTCGTTTTCTTATGACAAATACAAAAAGCAGTAAAAGATTGAAAACACCAAAAACAAGCAATAATCGTCTCCTCCGGGATTCTTTTCTCATCTCATTCACTCATAAATGAGAACTTGCTTCTTCCGTCTAATGCAAGACAGTTAGCACCTGAGCCAGACAGGTCATACACTTGAGCATAGACAAGTAAGCAGTTCATCAGTCAATTTATCTTTCAGTTTCTTTGAGTCGAACTACGGTGTTCTGACTTCCTCATTTCACGAGAGGATACGTAGGCATAATTTAACTGTTATCGAACAAAAGTCTTTGTATATTACCCCCCCCCCCCTTCCAACATTATTCTTTTAAGCCTCATTGTCTTGAGCTTTGCATTCTTTTCCTACACTGACACTCTTTCATTTCACTTCACATTTCTTCTGCACTGACACTTGTATCCTTTTCCAGCTTTTTTATTTGCACACAAAATAGCACTGACACTACCCCTTTATACACAAACTTTTAAGCGTGGATCCCGTCGAGTACGATGGACAATCTGGGTGCTAATACCTTCCCAGGTTGTAACCAACCACCTTTCTCAGTTTCTCTGGTTCGCGACCGTCTTGTCCATATCTTCCTAGGTTTATGCAGCATTACCTTTCCTTCGGGATAAAAATGCCTAGCTGGGGACTCTTTTCAGTTCATCTTCATGTTCTCTCTTTCGCCGACCATTCGCGTCTGTACCCCTTCTGGCCCTATGTCATTTGGTGGGAGCGACACTCCCCGAACATGAATCAAGCATCAAAACACATTTCTCATTCACCATTTTCAAGATTCGAAGAAAACAAGTTTTACGGGCAAAATTTCAGAGCAAGCATACATGGTCATTTCTCACTCATTTTCAAAAGTAAACACAACATGATGATCAGCAAAGCATAGAGAACATTTCTATAACCTAAAATTACATTTCTGGAAAATTTGTTCCTGAGGATAACTGAAGTGGAGCTTCTTCAATCTGAGCTATCTGGCCTCCTCTTTGGTGCAAAATGACTCCAATGATCTTCCTGGTGATGCTTTGATGCTTGGAAGGAATTTATAATGGCTGGTTCGAGTGGTTGTTCTTCAGCTGGTCAGAAATCGTATTTTAGTTTTGGGTGCTTTTAGGCTGCAATGAAGGGTGGGAAATGATCCTCTTGTGATGCTGAGTTGATTGATGAAGGAAGTTTGAAGTTTGAGTGTGTGTGTTATGAGTTTCGAAAGCTTTTGCTTTTGCGGTGATTTTGAGGAACTTGGTGATTCTGAGGTTTCAGCCTTGTGTGTTGTATGTTATGAGTTGCTTTTGATCCACATAACAAGCTTTGATAGGTCAGAGGAGTTGTTATGGCCTATGGTGATTGGTATGGGCAAGTTGCCAAAATGTCAACATAACTTGTACTTGAGGTATGGGCTCATGTTGCAGCTGGCTCAGGGCATGTCTTGGCTCAGCAAAGATCAAGGAGAACCATGGAAAATGTTTTGTGGTGATTCATGAAGTGTATGAGAGGTTTTGTATCATTTTGCAATTTTGAGGAAGTTTGTCCCCTTTTGAATTTCTTGAAGTTCAAGGCATGAAATGAGATGATTCTTGGGCCAATTCTGATTCTTAGGCAATACACTATGTTTGTATGATGCCTAGAAGTGTATTAGAGGTCACAAAATGGTTTGGTTTGTGAATTTGCAAAAAATCCTCTTTGGTGTGAAAGTGAAAATTATAGGATTTTTGCCAACTTTGCCAAGCCATATCTTGAGTTCCATAATGAATTATAACTTGTTCTTGTACTTTTTGAAAAGGGAATGATCCAATCTACAACTTTCATGACCAACAATTTTTCATTTGAAGTATTTTTGGTTGAGAAAGAGGAGGTTGAAAAACTTTCCCAAAATGGAAAGTTTCCATTACATGTCATTTCCCTTTTTGGCAACTTTTGGTTTAGCTCAATTTTCTTCAATTTTGTGAACTTCCAAGCACTTAAATGATCAAATAAGGATCATATAACTTAAATTTGATGAAAAATCCACTTTGGTTCCATTGTTGGGGGCCTCAGATGCCCTGATTTTGCACTGACTTGCTCAAGAAGTTACCCAGTGAACAGATGACTTCCACAATGAATTTATTCATAAAACTTGGTATACATGATCCTTATAACATATTGAGACTATTAGAAACAAAAATGACCAAAAAATTTGGAGTTATGGCCTCTGAAACCAAAACCCTAATTTCAGGTCATCTGTGTAGTGAAACCCTAGCTCTGCTTCCATGCTTCCCAAGTTCTTGTGATTTCTTGACTTCCTTGATCTTTGAGGGATATAAAATGATGATAGAACACACATGGACCCTCTTGGAATGATTGGAGACATTTGGAGTGGCTCAGATGGATCTTTGGATTGTTCAGATCTTAAACCCTAGATGCAGATGAACTTGAACTAATGCAGTGAAACAAAAAATGCAATGAGATAATATGCTTAAGCTTATGCAAATATGAAAGATCACAAGCCATGGTGTGAAATTGGTGAGGGAAAATTTGGGGTGTTTACACACATGTCGACGCATTAATGGATGTGAAAAAAGTTGTGGAAGTTGAAAAGAGTATGGCAGACCTAGTTTCATAAATCATGAAGATCATGTCCAAAAACGTGGGTTAGACGTGATAGGTTAGGAGAATCTGATGATTACTTTTTTATGATTTGACAAAAGTGAGATTTTAGGAATCAGTGCATTTAATGGAAGACAAAAGTAAGATTTCAAGGATCAGCGCATTTAATGCAAGACATGGAGTCGAAATAAAAGTTTCGACATCAAAGATGCTTTCTCCAGAAGTCAGTCGAAATACCTTTGCTGGGGGGAAATTTGTATACACATAATTTCGACACCATGGTTTTTAATAATTAAGAGCCTTAGCAGCTAGTAGCTTTGTCAGCTATTCTTCCACAAGTCACCATTATTCGACATTGAAGTTTCTCAGCACTCCTCATCTCATTATGCTTTGAACAATGATGAACTTAGCTGTGAAGATATTCGACAGAGTAGGATCAATATTTCTTCTAAACATGTCCAGAATCTTGAGAAGGTTTGTGATGATTTGGTTCGTGATATAACGAAGAGATGTCTGTCAAAGGAGCGGTTGAGATGCCAAAGAGGGAATTTTGCAATTTCACTTGCCAAGCATTCTAATGACCTCTAATCAACTTCTATGCATCATAATATGTCAAAGCAACTTCTAAACATCAGAATTGGCCCAAGTTTGCATTGTTTTCATGACTTGATCTTCAAGAAATCTCAAAAGGGCCAAAACTCTCAAAATTTGCAAAATGCCTTGGATCCTTCCATCCACTTGTGCCAGTTGCATCAAACTCATTCTATGGCTCTCCATGAATCTTGCTGAGGCCAGACACCCCAAAAAGCCAGCTCTGCCATGACCCATACCTCCAAGTACACAAATTTGACTTTTGAGCAAAACCTCCCATACCAATCAAGCTGAGCCACAACCACTCTTCTGACCAATCAAGACTTCACATACATGCCTCATAGACCCCATTTCATAACACATTGGAGCCTGAATCATCCCACAAGTCAGATTGCACAAAATCACCACAGAACTTCACTTCTTCGAATCTCCCTGCACAAGCCTCAAACTTCATATATTTTTCCACCAATCAATTCAAAATCATCCATAGATCACAAAGCACCCACTCCCATGGCCTGAAACCCTTCAAACCAGAAATTCGATTTCTGAGTTATCAGAACCAAACACTTCAAAATAGCCTTCATAAACTTGTTCTAAGCTTCACATCATCCTTAGGGGGTCCATTGAAGTTGATTTGCATAAGAGAGGAGGCCAGAAAGCTCAAAACTGCAAAGCTTCATCTAAGGTATACCTCAAGAACATTTTTTCCATAACTTGCTATTTAAGTTAAAATATCAATCTTCGTGTTCCCCTGATCACTCTGATGTGTTTAGTTTTGAAAATGATTGAGAAATGAGCATGTATGGTTGTTCTGAAATTTTTGACCTAGAACTTGATTGCTTTGATTCAGCCTTGTTATGCATGATAAATGATTTTTTGTGTGGATTCATGTTCTATAATGATAGAGGAGTGATTCTGGGCAAGAAATTAGGAGTTTAGATGCTTGTATGAGTTTTTGGAATTTTGCTTCGCCGGAGAAGATGACCGGAGCTTGCTCCGGTCACCTGAATGTCATTAGGGTTTGATTAGGGTTTAATCTTGTCAGTTTAAATGTGGGCTGTAGGATTAGGTTTAGCGCGTGGATGAAAGGCCAGGATCAGTTCACTTAAAACCCTAATTGTTAATTAGTTTTAATTAATTAAGATTAATTTTAAAATGCCAAATTCAATCCCATCCACACATTAGCGCGCGCAGTCTTCCCTCCTTTGAATCTCACCCCTTGGATCTGATTACTTCCATTTTTATTCATTTTATTTTCATTTTAATTCATTTCTTTTGTGTAATTTATTAAAAATACCAAAACACTTTCAAAAAATATGAAACTTTGCATTTCTGTTTTAAATATTTTTCTCAACCTGAAAATGATTTTTATTTTATTTTTTGCATATAAAAATTATTTTTAAAATATTTAAATGTTATTTTTAATTAATTAAAGTATTTTAATTAATTAAAAATGCATTTAGGTTTCTAAAAATCACCAAAAAAATCATGAATCATTCCAATACATTTAGAAACATTTTCAAACTCTTCATACAAATTTCTTTTTAGGTTTGATTATAATTTCATGATTTTCTTTGAATTAGGGTTCTTTAAAATCATAATTTTTAACCCTAACTTTGAAAAATCTTTTCTGCCTAACCAAGAAGAGTTTGAACTTGATTCTTTTTACATTGTTTCATATATTGCATGTAGTTTCTAGGTTATTTTCCTCATGAATTTATCTTGCATTTTTAAATTGATTTACATTTTTCGTTTTGAATCACCCAAAAACCCTAACAAACTTAAGAAAATAATAACTTTCAATAGGATTAGCTTCTGACCTTCTTCTTTGGGGTGTGACCTAATATGGGATTAGGGTTTGTTTGAGTTTGGTTTCAAATTTTTTATCATGTTGCATGCTTCTGTTTTGCTCATTTGCATCTCACATGTTCATAAAACCCTAATTTCTCATGTTCATTTACATCCACCTTGCATATTCATCATCGTATGAACTTGCCATGACATCTCAAGCATACATATGTAATCTTAGACATCTTAGGACATGTTAGAACATTTCTTGATCATTTCTTCATTCATTTTCCATGTGTTGCATTCATTACATTTCATAAACATCCATGTGTTTTCAAACTTCTAAACATGCTTTCATGACATCCCATCCTTGTATGATCATTCATATGCACATTGTTTGACTTTGCATCATCTCACATGTCATTTGCATTGCATAATCACTTCTGACTTTGGTCATTTCATCTCATTTTAATTCATTTCTTCATGCTTTATACCTTATGCATTCATACTAACTTTTTCAGGAACTTTTGGTAAGTTATTTTGGGAGGTGGATTTGCCTTCACTTCCCACTTCTTCTTATCTCATTCAAATGCATATTTACATGTATTTGAAGTTAACTTGTTCACTTATGTTCCATCTTTCTCACTTTCTTCCTTTAAGTTAATTACCTTCTTAGGAAGTAAGTAACTTATTCTTCTGCTTCCTCCTCCTTTCATCTGCTTCTTCCATGGTGGCCTTCTTGAAGATTCTCTTCTCCTAAGCCTAACAAAACATAGGATATTCAAGCATAATAATTTGTAGGGTTGTGTTTAGTCCCCTTAGCTTTTTACCTTTGAGTCTCCTTGAGTCTCTCTTCTCATCTCAATAATCAAAGACTAAACTCTTAAAGTTCTAGGACTTTGGAATTAGGGTTATGTCTGCATCCTTCTCTTAGGATGGAGTCTATAACTTTAATCCTAAGTTTTAAAACTTTAATTTGTTTAAACCTCTTAATCAAATCACATTAATAATCACCAAGACTTTATCTTGTAACTTGGGCCTTACATTAGGGTTCTAACTCTTCCTTATGGTTAAGAGGGACTAACCCTAGTGTTTAATGGACAAGTCCTCCTCAATTAAAATCTACTTCTTAATCTCATCCCTTAATTAAAATCTACTTAATAAAGGCTTGTTATATAATGAATTCAATCCCTAACCATGGATTAAGTTGAGGTATCTTCCTCAGCTTAAGTGTTCTCATCTATCAACCTTCTATTAGGATGGTGTAATGAGTTCACTAATCTGTGATTAGAGATAAACTCATTACTTAACACTGAACAAAAATCCAAAAACATCTATTTAATCACAAGTAGATTAATGATCTTAATCCTACATCATCATGGCAATTAAGTTGAGATGTTTATCTCATACTTAAGTAGGCTCATTATCCCTAATTAGGGAGGATATAATGAGTTTACAAACCATTGATTTAGGCTTAAGCTCATTTACTTATGCATAAACACCAACAACAATAACAAAACTGAAAACACAAAAACAAACAATAATCGTCTCCTTCAGGATTCTTTTCTCATCACACTCATTCATAAAAGAGAACTTGTTTCTTCCGTCTAATGCAAGACAGTTAGCACCCGAGCCAGACGGGTCGTACACTTGAGCATAGATAGGTAAGCAGTTCACATTCAAAATTCATTTTCAGTCTCTTTGAGTCGAACTACGGTGTTATGACTTCCTCATTGCACGCGAGGATACGTAGGCATAACTTAACAGTTATCGAACAAAAGTCTCTTTGTCATCCCCCTCTTTCAGCATTCTTTTTCTAAGCCTCAGTTCCTGAGAAATTCATACCCTTTTGCACTGACACTTGTATTTTCTTTTCCTAGCTTTTGCACACAGATAACATATATACCTACCCCCTTTAAACACAATCTTATAAGCGTGGATCCCGTCGAGTACAACGGACAATCTGGGTGCTAATACCTTCCCAGGTTGTAACCAACCCCCTTTCTCAGTTTCTCTGATTCGCAACCGTCTTATCCACCTCTTTCCAGGTTTATGCAGCATTACCTTTCCTTCGGGATAAAAATTCCTAGCTGGCGACTCTATTCAGTTCATTTTTATTTTCTCTTTTCGCCGACTGTTCGCGTCTGTACCTTGGGACCTAGTGTCTTTTCAGGGGAGCGACACCCACCACCAAATTCATCCACATTCAGAGCTATCATCCCTCAAGGATTTTCTCAGCCTTTGCCTAGAAATCCACCCTATGGTATGCCAACAACGATGATGATGGTCCTACAGAATGCACCTCCAATTTTTTCAGAGAATGTGGTTCTTTCACCTTTCCAGGAATCCGGATCTGGAATAAATATGCGAAGGAATAGTCAAACCGTTGGGGTGGGATATTCGACTCAAAGTCATGCTCTAACAAATGAATCTGCAGCATATTTAAGACATCAGATGGAGGAGAGCAACATGCAAATGGTTCAGATTTTATCTCAAACCATGAAAGATATTTTTCAGCCTTTGATTTAGGATACAACTCAGAAGAACCAACAGATGGTGTCTCAAATGGTGCGCATAACATAATTTATGGGAGTCCTTGTAACACTCGTTTATTTAATTAATTATTTAATTAAATATAATTGTAGTATGTTGTGTTAGGTCGCATTGATTTAAG
The DNA here is from genome assembly GCA_963966055.1 of Lathyrus aphaca. Lineage (NCBI taxonomy): Eukaryota > Viridiplantae > Streptophyta > Magnoliopsida > Fabales > Fabaceae > Lathyrus > Lathyrus aphaca. Next base: position 115,552,919 of record OZ014523.1, on the reverse strand, counting down.
TTGATTTCCAAAATATCGGAATATTATGTTGATAATTATAAGTTGGTTTAAGTCGAATTTAATTAATTAAGTTGATATAAGTTGTGGAAGATGTTATGGAATATTCTCCGGGTATTGTTGGATATGTTGTTAGGATTGTTTGGACCATTTGGTTGATAATCGGAAGTTTATTGATTAAGTCGGGAGAAAATAATTAGTCGTGAATTATTAAATTGATTATTTGGATCAATTTTGGATTGTGAGAGATAGAGAAAAAATAAGGATTCAAAAGAGAGAAACTCATTCTCGTTTCTCTGTAACCAATTTCAGTAAATCGACGATCCCCGGTTCGTTAACCGTTGGATCGTTCTCAAATTTTGGAGGACATGTTCGCAACACACACACACACACACACACACACACACACATATATATATATATATATATATATATATATATATATATATATATATATATATATATATATATATATATATATATATATATATATATATATATATATATATATATATCCAACTTTTAAGTGTTTAGAATTTCAAAACAAGATCTGAGGTGAGAGTTATCGTCTTCGCATTGAAGCTATAGATCTGGTAAAATTTTCACGTTTTTTATTCTTATTTGTAAGCTAATTTGTTTTGTGACTTGTGGTTGCTAACACTAATTTATGAATCACTTTTAGACTCTCTTGTACTCTTAATTGACTATAGTGAATTTATTTCTTTGGTCTAGACGACTCGTGGTTTTTACTCTCATATTGAGGGATTTTCCACATTAAAAAAATCATTGTTATTTTGTGCCTTTTATTTGTTTGATTTATTGTTTTATATTTGTTGTTTATCTTCAAGGTTCCTACGAGTTTTGGGAGTTTTATATCCATTGTATATTGTATCTTAATTTCCCATCGATATAAGTATAATTTATGTAAGAATTAATGAGACATAATGTCAAAGTCTTTTATTAAATTTTCTATTTTGTATATAAAGTGATATAATTTACCTTGTTTGAAGAATGATGAAATCTAATAATTCTTACCTAAATGAGTGTGTTGGAGATTAGAAAAATCATTGTGTTTTTTCTCAAGAGATGAATTAAAAGATGTTGCATAGTCATTATTTATCACTATTTACATGTTTCCAAAGAAAATTCTATAAAATTTATTCAAACTCATGTGAAAGTAAAAGAAGTCAAGACTCCATCAAGGCATAAGTCGCCTCTTCTTTGCATGTCGCTCCATCAGAGGATCAACTTTCAAATCGACAATAATTTGAACATCATCATCATCAATGGTTTTGTCATCAACTGCATTTGAATCTTGATTAAATTGTAGAGTTGGTGTCCATTGATGGGACAAGTCATACCAATTATTGTTGTCCAAAAATATGATATCTGATATCTCTACGTTATCTGAATCATGCGATGAACAACTTGTTTGGGGTGAAATTTCAATCTTTTGGTGACAATTGGGAGATGTAGTCATATACATGAGATTATCCTTAAGATCTATAACTTCCTGTAAAAGAAAAAAGAAAATTAGATAAATGAGTTAAATTTTTATAAGTTTAGACTATATCATTTTGCTCATTTTTGTTGATCATGTTATCACATTCATTCCCCATTGTAAGTACCTTCATTGTAGAAGTATCCAAAGATGGAGTCATTTCTTTTCTTTTTCCAAAATGATATGTTGATGCGTCTCGATTGATAAGTTCATGTGAATCACGGTTTTCCGCAAGTTCAAAGATTAACTTACGAATAAATGTTCTCTTGTGATAAGCCTCTTCGGGTGGAAACCAGTTCAAATTAAGCTAAAAATTTCAAAAATATATTAGGTTAAGTACATATAAGTCATTAGAGATTAAGTACAAATTAAAATGTTATAAGGTGAAAATAGATTATAAAAAATATTTTTATGCAATTTAAAACCACTTACCAAGTTGGAATCCTTGATTACTTTCAATGGATTGAAATTAAAAGGAGCTTGGGATAGGAAGAGTTCTAAATAATGAAGTAAAAAGATACCGCAATCATATGAGTTTTGCTGTTGTGGTACCTATCAAGGACATTCAATTATAAATATTAGTAAAAAGACCAACAAATGGAGAAAATAATGAAAAAAACTTGAATTTATGAGTAACTATGTAAAACAATTTTGCAATAAAAAGATCAAACTTTCAATGTGATTTTCTAAATTATGTAAAATCAATTTTTCAGAAAATAAGTTGGAAAATATTTTGTTTAACAAAAAAAACAAAAAAGCTTAAAGAAAGTATAATTTTCTTTAATTATATCTATTATGTTGTGAAAATGTCAGCAAGTAATACCTCAATCTGGAAAAAAGGCATATTCAAGAATCTTGATGAGAGATCTTCTCCACATGTATCATTCTTCCTCTCTTTCCATTCTTCCCATAAATAACTGAATTTAACAAGATGAGTCAATATACAAACCAATACAAAATTTGGAGAAAAACAATGTAAGGGAAGTGTGTAATTGATAACCTTAAACTTAAAATACCTTTGTATAATATCTTTCAAATTACTATGATATCCCTTGACAGAATCCATATGTAATATACATGGCATCTTAACTGATTTGTCCAAATCTTTTTCTGAAATATGAACCACAATATAATCTTTAAGAAAAAATATATTTAAAGGAAATGATTTGATTTGAAAATTCCAAAAACTCACCAACAGTATTAACCACTTCACCAGGATGACAAATTACTATTAAACTCCAATGACAACTACAATCATCACCAAAATTGTATTTTCATAAGAAATATAAATACATATATAAGAAATAAGATTTTGATAGTTACTTACTTGAAATTCACTGGTATAAAGATATAATCTTTTTCAAATAATTTCACTTTTCTTGTCCATTTACGAACTCTTAGATATGCTGATTTCCCGTCACAAACCTCGGGCGAAATTTTGTCCATATCAATCAACTTTCGAAAGAAAAAACTATTGAAAAAGTGAAACCTATCTTTTTCCTTCTCTGGTATCTTATTCTTCAGATATCTGTCAAAATATTAAGATTCAAAATAACAAAATAAGAAATTCAATCAAAGAAGAGAAAAAAAGGAAAAAAATATATTTTAAAAGACACTATTAATGAAACGGGGAACAAAATTTTAGCAAAAATGTAAGTTCGAAAATGGAAAGCATGTATATACAAAACTTACAGGATGTAAAAATCAATAATGGTATCATTGATGTATCTTTCTGGTTGTAATAGATCAAAATCTTTCTTACTTATGGAAATAGCATCTGGATCCCCTTTTGGATAGATAAATTCGTCGAAAACCTGAGAGAAAATAGAATCAATAATTATACCTGAGAAAAAAAAACTTGTATTTGTGTAGAATATAAACTCAGAAATACTACCTGAGTTGAAGGTGACGAAGTTACGCCATCATTGAAATCTTTTATCACATGTTCATCATGATTTTTACAAGTAGAGCAATTTGATAGTTTCACAGCTTCCAATTCAGAATTCTTTTTGTTATCAACCATGTTTTGCATTGTGTTCAAATCCATCTCAAAATTAACGTTATCAGCAGAAAGAACACTAGCAAAATCATTTATCTTATCTACATGAAAGTATAATAAGTTAGATAGATTAAAGATAAACAATTATTATTAGAAATTATTGTAAAATAACTTGGAAGTACTAAACAATATCTATTTTGGGATTGACATATGACTTTGAAATAATTTGGTCTCACTTGGTCGCAAAATTTGATTACAAGTATATATAAATCAAATAGATCTATTACTTGAATAAATAGATTTTTCATTTAATAAATTAAATTGAAATGATTAAAAAAAGAAAGAAAGAAAAAATAATTCATAATTTATCTTATTTTTCTATAATTTTAATCAGAAAGGTAGCAAATAACATACTCCTACACCAAGTACTTTGATCATTACAGAAAAAAGAGAAGAAAAAAAATAAATAAAACAAATTCAGTTTTCAATATTTTGGAATATAGAATATTATGATCATAATTTTTTCTTACCAGTAGGATTAATCTGGCTATCCAATACATCATCGTTGGAATCGAGAAAATTTGAAACCCAAGAAAGACAAAACTGATTCATATTTGCAATCTGGGATTTGAGAGATTAAAATAATTAAGGCATGATTTAAGTAAGATATAACTATTTTTATGCTTATTTTTCTAAGAGTTATTTTTCCATATCAAAAAAAATTTGACAAAGAGTATACCTTCCATCCCTTGAGAATAACAAATGTAAGTAGTGTCGGAAAGTCATACATTGGTTAGAAATATGAAAATTTGGACATTTATAAATAGGAGAACTCACACATCTATCAATTTAAGATTTTGAGTAAATATGTGATATGTCTCTCATAATTTGTTTTGCTCTTAAAGAAAAGATCCCAAAGAAATATAAAAATACCCCCTCATGTTAAACATTAAAACTTATTTATTGAAATAAAAAAAAAATATATATATATATATATATATATATATATATATATATATATATATATATATATATATATATATATATATATATATATATATTTTATTATATATATATATATATATATATATATATATATATATATATATATATATATATATATATATAATAAAATAAATATATATATATATATATATAATAAAATATTTTATCTAAACATATCTTGTACCCCTGATTCAGGATCCTGGTTCCGCTATTGAATAGACTCATACTTGAAGGGAAATATTCATAATAACAAGTTTAGTAGTGTAAGGAAGTGTCTTATTAGTTAAAAATATAGAAATTTGAGTATTTATAAGTACGAGAATCAAACAACTATCACCTTAAAATTTGGGTTGAATATGTTGTGAGTCTCGTAAATTGTGTTATTCTCAATAAAAGGTCAAAAAATAATATAAAAATATCTCTCATGTTAACCTCACAAATATTCCAACACCATCAAAATTGAGGTATAAAAGATTCTATATAAAAGGTGAACAAATATACTTTAGCCTTTCTCATAAACAACAAGGATTAATTACATAATTACACATACAAGGGATTAATCTTGTAAATCTTACTAAAAATTTAGGAGAAAGAGATAGGGGTAAAGAGAATTACCTTGTTGGAATTGCTTGTGCAATAACTCTGTTCACAACCATTCAATGAACCTGAAATTTATCAAAATAAAATAAAATTATAGTTTTAATGATGATGTATAGTAATTTGAAAAAAAAAAAAAAAGTTGATAAGAATCAGGAATATATATTTACCATAAAATGAATCATTCATGGATTTATCTGTAATTTCTGAATTGATATCAACTGATTGAATCTGACAAAAAAATTTGAATATAAATTAGGCACTAATTAAACTCTTAGTTTATAATATAACTCACAAATAAAAGTTAAAATTCATAAAATTCTACCTGACTGGAAGGTAATGAAGTTACACCATCAACATCACAAAGAATACTAGCAAAATCATTTATCTTGTCTACATGAAAGTATACTAAATTAGATAAATTATTATGATTAGGAACTCTTGCAAAATAAGTTGAAAGTACTAAACAATATACTTTGAAATAATTTGGTCTGACAAGTTTACAAATTATATATATATATATATATATATATATATATATATATATATATATATATATATATATATATATATATATATATATATATATATATATATATATATATATATATATATATATATATTCAATAAATAAATTCTTATTTATTCAATAAAAGATGTTTGGTATAACTATGGTCAATATAAAATGCTTTAAAAACAATAAAAAAAATGATATTATTTAATCAATAATAAATATCCTAAAACTAAATGCAATTATGTGACCAAAATACAATGTTCAACTTTAATGATGGTAGAAAAGTTGTCAACTTAAATCATACAAAATCTTCATCAATTCAATTTATATGTTTTCTTAAATTATACAATGAATAGAGTTTTCTTAAATTATTAAGTTTAAATTTCATGAAAAGCATAATACATCCCAAAATATAACATAGTCCTTTCTTGTTGTATGGATTTTTCAAAAATTTCAATCATAAAAGAAAAAAAGAAAAAAGAAAAAAGAAAAGAATATTATGATAAGAAATTTTATTACCGAAAAGATTAATATTGCTATCCAATATATCATCGTCGGAATCAAGAATTTTTGAAACCCATGAAAGAGAAAACTGATTCATATTTGTAATATGAAATTTGAGAGAGTTGAAGTATAAGCTCAAGAGTGAAAAATAAATAACACTGATGAATGAATGGTCTCTCACCTTTGGGTCTTTATATAATATATTAAAAAGGTATAATTAATTTATTACTTTGTACTTATCTTATAATTATTATTTTTAATATATGTTTTTTTTTATAAATTCTTTTATAGTGCATTTTGTAACAAAAGTAATCAATTTAAATATAATTTAAAAAATTAATTAATTTTGGTCTTTTAAATTTAGGTAAATGTTAATTTTATTTAGATAGTGTTTTCTAATATAAGTTTCAAAAAGTTAAAATTATAATTTCAATAATTTATTTATCAAATACATTTTAAGTAGTGCAACTTTTTTGATCTGATATAATTTTCCAATACATTTTTTTATCTTGCAATTTGTAAAAAAGGTAATCAATTTAAATATAATTAAAACACAATATTAAGTTTGGTCTTTTAAATTTAGGTAAATAATAATTTATTCGGATAGTGTTTTCTAAAATAGTTTTCAAAAACTCAAAATATAATTTGGGCAAAATATCCAAAATAGTCCTTTAACTCCATCACTGGGTCCAATATAGTCCTTATCTCTAAAAAGTGACAAAAAGATCCTTTAATTTGTTAAATTGTACCAAATAGATCCTTTCCGTCCACCACCTCCAAACAAACGTTAACTTTTGTATATGTGGCAGCTGACATGGCTTCATCTTCCTCCTTTAAACTGAGATTCTCCATCCCTAAATAGTTTCATGATTTTCTAGGGTTCTGCGAAAATTTCTCTTCATCCATCCCCAAATTGATTCAAGAAATAGTAAAATCATAGAGTCACGAAGATGAAATCCAGTGGGTCGACGCCAACGCCAGTGATGAAAGCAAAACACGGTTATGGTGGGTGTTCTTCGAAGGAAGGATCGAATGTCAACACAAGCACAACTTGAAAACCTATATGTCACTGTGGGGATTTAGCTGTTCTTCGTATGGCCACAACATTCAAGAACTATGAGAAACATTTTTGGGATGTCCTAATTTTAAGGTATGTCATATGTATGTTTGTTTAAAATTTGTAGTTGTATTTGTGTTTTAAAATTGTTGATGTTGAAGATGGTATTTTGCAGGGATCAAGCAATGCTGGTTGTGGGTACTTTGGATGGTATTTTGAAGAGGTTGGAGATGAGAAGGAGCAATATTTGATGGATAGAATTGAGAAGCTCTCAAAGTCAGTGGCAAAGGCTCAAGTGACTATTGAAGAATATGAGAAACAAATAAGCAAAATGGAAAATGACATGAAGAAGCTCATGAAGTTGATAAAATTCTGGAAATTGATTTTGTTCATAGGCCTTGTTGTAGTTGTTTTTAGAATGCTTTAGGATGTTGTTGAATCAATTTGTTCTCACTGTTTTTAGAATGCTTTAGGATGTTGTTATTGTTGAATCAATTTGTTGTCAATGTAGTTGACAGTACCAATTAGACATTTGTAATGGATTATTTGTGATCAATGGTAGTTGCTATTGTTATGTTGACAGTACCATAATGTTAGCATTTGTTATCAGCTAAACATAATTGACATAATTGCTATACATAATTGAAATAATTGCTTATCAGAATTGACAAAACAGAATTGTTACATTGATAGAACCAAACATAATTGACATAACTGCTTATCATAATTGACAAAACATAATTCTTACATTGACAAAACTATAATGTTAGCAGTACCATATGTCTTAACACATAACATAGTCTAATACAACAAAACACATAACATTGACAGAATTGTCTTAACATTGACATAGTCTAATACAACTAAACAAAATACAACAATCCAAACAAAATGCATCTTCCTAAAGTTTCCAAGTCTTGGTTGATCTCTTTGTTGGTGTACTTCTCCTTGTTGTTGGGCCTACAGCAGTCTTGACTGCACTCATCCTGGTGGTTGGGCCTGGGGGCATGAAAGGCTTAGTTGGCCTTCTGAAAGATAGCTTGTTTGGCCTTCCTTGATCTTGCTTGGTTTTCCTTGAATTATGCTGAGGTTGAACTTGTGATGGCTGTTGAGACTGTGATGGCTGCTGAGATTGTGCAGCATGCTGAGGTTGTGAAACATGTTGAGTTTGTGAAGTCTACTGAGATTGTGAAGCATGCTGAGATTATGAAGCATGCTGAGATTATGCAGTCTGCTGAGATTGCACATGTGATGGCTGTTGAACAGATGCTTCAGATGGTTGGCCTTGTGATACCTGCTAACTGGTGTGGTCCTTGCAGGTCAGTTTATTATGACCTGCTTTTTTGCACCTGTTACACCTAACATTAAACCCAGTCTTTCTCATCTTTTTGTCTGAACCATCAATCTCACCTTGCTCTAAATTTCTTCTTTTCTTTGGCCTTCCAGGCATCTTCCTATACTTAGGAGGCTGCACATCTGGATATTCAGTTCTGGCCCACAAATTAGAACCATTAACTGGAAAAATCACAAATTGATAGACCTCCATGTATCTCTCCTTTCTATAATATTCTGGAATGTAGTCAGCAATGTTGTAGTTTCTACTCTTCATAGCTGATAAGGCATGCACACAAGGTAGCCCTGTAAGCTCCCATCTTCTACATGAACAACTTTGCTCCTTAAGGTCTATAGTGAATTTATCTGCTTGGTTTTCTAGATGCCTCACCTCAAAAATATGTTCAGAAGCCATCCTATAAGCACAAAACAGAATTGAATTCACCAATAATGTACTATAAGCACAAAACAGAATTGAATTCATATACCAATTACTAATAATCTACTATAAGCAACAAAACAAAATTGAATTCCTTCATTAATCTACTATAAGCACAAAACAAAATTGAATTCATATACCAATTACTATTAATCCACAATACATATATAACAATTCATATACCTGACAATCCAAAGGTTGGTGTAAGAGCTTGTTTTTTTAACTTTCTTTCTTATGTTTGGTAGGACTTCCCCATCAACCAGATTCTGATACCTCATCCTATTTGTTGCCCATCTCTCCATCATATATATCCTTATTTCTTCCACCATAGTAATTAGTGGTTTAGCTCTTGAATCCAGAATAACACTATTGAATGCCTTGGACATATTGTTGAGGACTGCATCACATGTTATGAGTCTTGAAATATGATCTGCTCCAATATCTTGGTGGAGTGTTGATCATGTGCTTGTATGCTTCCACATTGATATCATTCATCCCTTTCATCTCTCTTTCCCAAACTTGGTAATATGTGGACTTTGCAGCTTTCCAGATAATTTCCTTAAGTTTCTTGCCTGGATATATTTTTCTGAAATTATTATAAAGATGTCTAACACAAAATCTTTGCTCAACTCCAGGTAGCAACTCATCCATGGCAGGTAATAAACCCTTAGTGCAAAAAAAATAACATAAGTTAGTACAAATAACATAAGTACCTATAAGTGAACATAACTTAGAAAATATAACTTAGACCATATTTACCTTTTGTTGATCAGATATATAGGTGTATGTGAGACACTTTTCTCTCCCACCTAGATCATCAATAAGAAGCTCCAAGAACCAAGTCCAGCTATCTTTATTTTCACTTTCAACCACAGCAAATGCTATTGGTAGCATTTGATCATTTGGATCTCTACCAATTGCTGCCAAGATTTGCCCTCCACACAACCCTTTCAAAAAACAACCATCTAGCCCAATGAAATGTCTACATAATTTAAAACTCTCCTTACAAACAGCCAAGCAAATGTACAGCCTCTTAAAATATGGTCTTTGATCTGCAGAACCCTCTAGTACAGGATGCACATTGACTTTCACAGTAGAACCCGGGTTAGATCTCAAAAGTTCATGGCAATAATCATAGATCCTTGTATAGTCCCCAAGAAAAGAACCATCTACCATGTCTCTAGCAACAAATCTCGCTCTTATGGCCTTTTGCTTGCTAACACCTACATTCCATTTTTTTGTGCCTTTTCCTTTATGTCCCTAAGCTTCAATCTTGGATTGGATTTCAGTGAATTCTGTAGCCTCTTAATTAACCATTTTGTACTCATCAACTTTACATTGTACTCTTTACTACAACTATGGTTGTCTATGATCTTCCTTAGTTGCCAAGAATCCTCATTAGATAACTTTGCACAATAGGCTTCCCAATCACATCCTTCCTTGCATCTAACCCTCACCCTTACCTTGTCATTCTTAATGTACCTAAGACCCCTGCCAAATTGCACAACATATGATGCTATAGCTTCTTTGAAATCAGCCTTGGTTGTGAAATACATCCCAACCTCCCATTTGAATTTTGACATGTCTTTCTGTAATTTAAAAATATGGTACTTTTTCCTAACAACATCACTAGTATCATCACTTTCACACCCACTTTGTAAATCATCACTTTCATTATCACTAACTTTATCTTCACACTTTTCTTTACCCTTATTCATCTTCCCCTCTTGATCATTCATAGATTCCATCACATCACCCTCCTCATCATCAAACTCATCTGATTCATCATCAAAACCAACTTCCATTGCACTTTCATAATTGAAGTTTTCATCATCACTATCATCCTCACTAAGATCAGTATTATCCCCTTCATTCTCAGCATTCAGATTCACAGGATCAGAATTATTCACCTCAGCATTCAGATTCACAAGATCAGAATTATTCACAGGATCAATATTATTCCCTTCATTCTGATTCAAAACTTCCTCTTCCATCCTTGGAGTTGTATCATTCAAGGGATCAGTATTATTCACCTCAGCATTAACTTCCTCAAGCATTGCAGCAAGAACTTTTTCAGTGTCATCCTCTTCCATCACATCTGCTTCTACTTCATCAATTGGACCATCATAGAAATCAGGTTGTGACAATATGTGTGTGATGTATATGTAAACCCTAAGGTGAACCCTAAGCAAATCAGCAATCTCTAGGGCTCTTTTGTCATCAACCAAGGTGCTCATCCCAAATTGTGGATCCTTATAGTAAATTTTCCCAATACAGGTGTAACCTAAATCCTTAAAACAACCTAGCAGTTCAAAATAGCTCCATCTATCAACATCTATTTTCAATTCTGCAATCTCTCCCCCTTCGTATACACTCAGCTAGTCATCCACAAATGCACCATTGTGGTGAATTGTAAGATTCAGGTACTCACTCATCTCTACTGACACAAATCCCTAATCGAAATCAAATAACCCTAAATCAGTAACTTTTCCGAAAAACCCTAAAACATACAAACCCTAAATCATTAAAGTAACTGCAATCGAATAACATTTCAAATTGTAAAATTGAATACCTGGTGGATTATGCTTCAGAAATGGATATGATGCTTCTAGCTTCAATGATAGCTGGTTATGATGCTTCAAGCTTCAATGGTGCTGCGCTAGGGTTCCTCCTTTCTATTTTCACCAAGTTTCGTACAAATGGTTATAAAACTAGTTGGTATACACTTTAGGCAAACACATCCTACATGGCAGATGAGTCACCCAAGCTAAGCTCCACATGTGTATGATAACTTGACTTTGACTAACGGTTGGTGACAGAAGGACAAACATGGTACAATTTAACAAATTAAAGGACCTTTAAGTCACTTTTTAGAGATAAGGGACCATATTGGACCCAGTGATGGAGTTAAGGGACCAATTTGGGTATTTAGCCTATAATTTATCTAAAAAGTGAAGCCTAATTTCAAAGGTTAAAATTGAAATCTAATTTTAAAGATTAAAAATTGTTAGTATGGTGTTTGTTAACAATCGAGCGGAGAGAACTTCTTAATGAGAAAATGGAAACAAGATACACACACACACAGAGTATATGTTTTGAATAATGTCAAAAACTTGGTATGATTGAAATGTTGTGGGGAACACAAGAAAGAAGGAATGATCTCATGAAGAAAAATCATATTGAAGAAATTTTGACTTCATGAGCTAACTCAACAGGCTGACTGAACAGGTCGGCTCATTCAGGTTTGAGTTGACTCACTGCTTTCCATGAGCAGAATCAATTGAAGTAATTTTTCCTCTAGATCTCTCGGGTCCCAACAGGCTGACTGAACAGGTCGACTCATTCATATTTGAGTCGACTCACTGCTTTCCATGAGCAGACTCAATTGAAGTGATTTTTCCTACAGTTCTCTCGGGTCCCAACAGGCTGACTGAGCCAGAAATTTAGGTCGACTCATAGGATTATTCAGGTCGACTCATCCCCTATTTGAGTTAGCTCATCAAAGTTCTTACTATTTTTTTCATTTATTTTTACTTTAAATATTCTTATTTTGTCTAACCAATATAAATAATTTTTTTCATTTATTTTGAGAGGTTAACAAGAAAAGTGAAATATATACACACTCTTCTCTTCATCTTCTTCTTCTTTGCATCAATCAACAATCACACACAACAATCTTTGTCGATCAAGGTGCAAATTACGAAGATAAAATTCAATCGTGAAATAGAGATTTCAGATTGGGTTTTGAAGGCGTGGGTTTTTCTTGGAAACGTCAAGGGTTTTCTCCTCCAAGATCATAGAGGATTTGGGGGGTTTTCCATGCAATTATCGTTCGTAGATTCAGCCGAGTGAGAGAGATTGAAGATCAAGCGGATCGTTCATTAATATCATGTTAAGCGGAGGATTACAAAGATCTTTGCGGGTTCACAAGTGTTGAAGAAACTCAGTCGTGCTCAAAGTTTGGAGGATTGTATATCCTTGCAAGAAGGGAACAATTAATCGGAGGCTTTCTCGACGCGCGTGAAGGACTTGGTTCATCACGAATCAAGGGGCAAGAAGAATTATTCAACAATCTCAATTGGTTTTTTGTTCCAATTTTCTTGTAAAAACAATTGCAATTTTAATGACATATCCCAATTCGATTGAGAATTGGAGGCAGAGTACTTCTAGCGAGGACGACGAAGGAACTGCCTATACAAATATCATGTGTTCTTTACCCGCTTTATTCTTTTACTTTATGCATACTTTGATTTTGTGTGACTTGAAATAAAAAATATGTTTTGTGATAGTAAGTGCACACCAACTGTTTGATAAATTGTTGCTTTCAAAATTGACAGCAACTTTGTGAAAAATTCTGCACTACTTGAACATTCAAATAACACTTTGGGCGGGTGCACACCAAGTGTTTGAGAAAAATTCAAAACACATAAAATCATTTCTTTTGTGCTTATTTTCTTATTATAATTCATTGTTAAGAGTGGATTATCCATTGTGGTAAATTTAAGTGGATTTTTTTTGCATTGTATTAATTTCTCTTATCAACATTTACTTTTCATTTGGTTTCCGACGCATATCCGATCATCGGTGACTTGACTATAATTTTTAGATGTGTTTCCCGGGGAACTTCTGCAAAATATTTTTCAATCAATTTTTGAAAAGTTAATTTTAAAAAGGGATCTATTCAACCCCCCTTCTAGATCCGCGCCATCGTCTAACAAGTGGTATCAGAGCACCAGTTCATCTAGTGCTTCACATATAACTTTTTAGAAATTAGACAATGATCCAACGGGGGCGTATAATAGAGCTCCGGTTTTCACCGGAGAAAACTATAGTCACTAGAAGGATTGTATGTGAATTCACATTAACTCTGTTGATAGAAAAATTTGGAAGGTTATTCAAGACGGTCCTATACAAATAACTATGGTCGGCCCGAATAACGTTCAAATAGAAAAACCAAAAGCACAATGGGATGAAAATGATGAAAAGAAATATAGTTATGATTGGAAATCTCGAAATATGATTATTTCTTCTTTGGGAGCAGATGTATATTTTAGAGTCTCACATCATACTACGACTAAGGCTATGTGGGAAGCGTTACAGATTGCCCATGAGGGAACTGATGACGTGAAGCTAGCCAGAATTAATACATTGCAACAAGAGTTTGATCGCTTTCACATGAGCCAAGGGGAAACTGTAACGCACCGATTCGATTTTCCCAATTTTTGTGGAGTCTTTTATTTTATTTGAATGATAATTTTTTTATTTGTGAAATTATCATGATGATATGATATGTTGAGGAATTAATGTGATATGTTGGTGTGATATGTGATTGTACCATTTTGTGAATTTTCGGGTAAAATTGGATAAAAGGGTATTTTAGACATTTACTAATTAGTGATAAGTTAGAATTAGATGGAATTATATTTTTGTGAGAAAAATAATATTTGGTGGAGAAAATAGTTAGTAAGAGAAAGAATAGAAAATAGAGAGAAAATAATATAAGTGTGAGAAAGAGAAAAAAAAGAGATAGAAAGGAAATAGAAGAGAAAGAAAGGAGAAGAAGGAGAAAAAGAAGAAAAAGCTAGGTTTTGATCAAGATTACTCCGAGTAGACGAAATAATCGGGTAAGGGTGATAAGTATTGTTATCTTGATATTGTGTATGATTATGTATGTGTTTGATTGGTTGAGTTTTGGTTTTGATGGAAGTTTAGAGAAGATGAATATTAGGGTTTTAGAGAAAATGTGAGAAATTAGTGGATTAATCGGTTAGAAATCGTTGTAATCGAAGTATGATAGCTAGAATATGTTGTTGATCATGTTTATGGAAGTATTTTGGAGGTTTGGATGGGTTAAGGTTGACTGTTACGAAGCTGAGAAATTCTAGAAATCGCAATGGTCGCTCAGCGAGCTATCCCTCGCTCAGCGAAAGTTCCAGGGAAATTCTCGCTCAGCGAACCTGTAGGTTTTTAAGAAAATTGTGTTTTAATTCGTAGCTTTAGTCTCGGGTATCCATTTTTAGTGTTCCTTATATCAATTTGAAGCTAGAAACGTGTAGAAATTAATGATGCTAAGAAATGTAATGTTTAGCTGACTTTCACCCGACTTTTCTGATAAAACGTAAATAAGTTAATTATGGAATTGTGAGTTCGAGGTGATGTTGTGGCCGTTTGGAAAATGAATACATTACTTGAATTGTATGCAAATGTATGTTAATTGAATGAGTTGAGTGCATAATTATGTTGTGAATAATGTATGCATTTTCAATAATGTTGTGTGTCACTTTGCATGTAAAGCATAATGTATGCATTCTTGTGTCGTGGGATTCTTTGTGAATCTGTTGTAGCATCGTGTGCTCATGTAGAGTGTGAGCCATGAATACAACAAGATTGTGTGCCCATGTGGGTGTGAGCGATCAGATTGTGTACCCATGTGGGGTGTGAGCAATCCAAAAACATCGTGTGCCCATGTGGAGTGTGAGCGATGGGTGATTTATTCACATTGATTGTGTGCCTGTGTGGGGTGTGAGCAATCGGGTTGTGTGCCCGTGTGGGGTGTGAGCAATTCATAAACATTGTGTATCCATGTGGGGTGTGAGCAATGGGGAACATCGTGTGCCCGACCGGGAGTTACTTTAGGTAACAAGCGATGATTCCATTTGGTTCCTGAGTGAACTTGCTGAAATGTTGAGTTGGTACCGCATTGCATCTGCATAGAGTCGTGTGTCGGTCTCTATGAGTTGCATTTTATCATTTTAATTTGATATGTAGAAATAAACATGAATGTGCATATGTTTATTTGTAGTATTATGGAGATGATAGTATGTGTGATGAAACATACTTGTTTGTATATATGCATGTTTGATATATGTATATGTATGTGATTTATACATTTGTAATGTATATGTGTGATTAAACATAGCTAGACGTATGTTTATGAGGAATGAATAGAATTGAGGAATAAACATAAATAATATAAGTTTATGTGAATTGGTGAATTGTGCGTAATTAATATGTTTGATTGGTATTGATGTACACGTTGTGATGTGTATAGGTGATAAGGAATGATTTGTGGTGAGAATATGTTTTATGTGCATTTTATATGTTGAGATAAATAATTATATGCAATATTATTATGATAATGTTTCTCACCCTTCTGCTATTTTATGATGCTCTACGAGGCATTACAGAGTAGGTTGCTGGATGATATTTTTGTGAAGCTCGTCTTCATCTTTTGGTCGGTCGGCTCTTATATGTAGTACCGGGTAGCTAGGGTCGGCTTGATGCCTTTTTGTGAATACATTTGTATATGTATTTTGATGATAGATGTTTTATGTAAACATGACATTATTTTGGTAATTCAAACTTGTGGATATATTTATGATAAGTATATAAGTTTGAAATTGTTATGTGGTTTCCGCTGTTATTTGAATTATATGAATACGGGTGTGAGGATGAAATCCTTCGTGTTTGCAAGTTACCCCGTTTGTTGCATATCTTAATGAGCAGGTGTTGTATGTTTTAAATATTCAAGTATAATGTGGCATTGCTCCTTTTATACCATGTATCAAATATTACTCTGATGGAATTTTTAATATGTGCCTAAATGATTTAATTTCTTATTTGGGGTATAAAAATGGCGTGTTACATTAAGTGGTATCAGAGCCAGTGTTCGAGTCAGTTGTGTCTGTCTTGATGTTGTTACGATTGAACTTTTGTTTAATCTTGTTGTTGTCTTTGGGAATGATCAGAATATGGCTGGTAGAAATGACAATGCTATGGCTGCTGCTTTGGAAGCAATGGCTAGGGCAGTGCAGGGAGCGCTGAATGTGAGTGATAATGATGAGTTCAGGAAGAATCAACCGCCGGTCTTCAAAGGAAGATTTGATCCTGATGGTTCTCAGAAATGGTTGAAGGAGATTGAAAGAATCTTTAGAGTTATGGATTGTGCTGAAGAGAGTAAGGTGAGGCTTGGTTCTCACATGCTGAAGGAAGAAGCCAATGATTGGTGGGTTGGTAGAAGTTAAGCACTTGAGGAGGATGATGAAGAGATAACTTGGGAAGTTTTTCCTGCTGAGTTCTTAGGGAAGTACTACCCTGAGAGTGTGAAGGGAAAGAAGGAGATGGAATTCCTTGAGCTGAAGCAAGGTGGTATGTCAGTGGTTGACTATACTGCTAAGTTTGTGGAATTGGTTCAGTTTCATCCTCATTATGATTCTGCTACTGCCGAGTTTTCTAAGTGCATTAAGTATGAGAATGGCTTGCATCTTGAGATTAAGCAAGTTGTGGGATATCAGAGAATTAAAAGGTTTTTGTATTTGACTGAATATTGTAGAATTTTTGAAGAAGATAGAAAAGCTCGTTCTACACATTACAAGAGTGTGAATGAGAGGAAATGGAAGCAACAAGCTAGAAGTGGACCTTATGTGACACCCGCTGATAAGGGAAAACATAGGGGAAACTTTGATAGGAGATCTGGTGGAGGGAGTTCTGGTCCCGTTAATTGTTACAAGTGTGGCGATTTAGGCCACAAGTCTTTTGAGTGTGGGAAGAATATTGTGAAATGTTCAAACCGTGGAGGCCTTGGACATGCTACTACCGAGTGTAGGAGGAATGTTGTGAAGTGCTTCCATTGTGGGTAAGTTGGTCACATTAGTACTAAGTGTACTAAGCCAAAGCAAGCTCAAGAGGGCAGAAAGGTGTTTGGATTAGCAGGGAAGGATACTACTAGTGCATACCGTTTGATTAAAGGTACATGCTTTATTAATAGTACGCCTTTAGTTACTATTATTGATACGGGAGTGACTCATTTGTTCATTTCTCTTGAGTGCGCTAAGCGTTTGAATTTGTTTATGTCTTCTTGGGGTGGTGAGATGGTTATCGAGACTCCTGCTTCAGGGCCGGTAACTATTTCTTTGGTGTGTGTAAGTTGTTCTTTGACCATGTATGGTAAAGATTTTGTTATGGATTTAGTTTTTTTGCCGTTGGAAGGTTTGGACGTGATCTTGGGTATGAACTGGTTGCAATTTAATCAAGTTCATATAGATTGTTATCATAAGTTAGTAAGGTTTCCTTCTTTGGATGATGATGAAGAAGAGAGTTTCCTATCCACGAAAGAGATGAAGAAACTTTTAGTGGACGAAGCTCAGTTGTTTGGTTTGTTTGCATCGTTGTCAGTGGAGAGCGAAGTGGAGCTCAGTAGGTTCCCAATGGTGTGTGATTTTCCAGAAGTGTTTCCGGGAAATATTAAGGATGTACCACCGGAAAGAGATGTTGAGTTTTCTATTGATCTAGTTCTGGGTACTAGACCGATTTCGATGGCACCGTATTATATGTCAGCTTTGGAATTGGTAGAATTGAAGAAACAATTGAATGACTTGTTGGACAAGAGGTTTGTTAGGCCGAGTGTTTCTCCTTGGGGTGCGCCGGTATTGTTGGTAAAGAATAAGGATGGAAATATGCAGTTATGTATTGATTATCGACAATTGAACAAGGTGACAATTAAGAACAAGTATCCGCTTTCGAGGATCGACGATTTGATGGACCAATTGGTTGGTGCGCGTGTTTTTAGTAATATTGATTTGAGATCAGGATATCACCAGATTCGTGTGAAAGAAGAGGATATTCAAAAGACGGCTTTTAGGACACGGTATGGTCATTACGAGTATTCTGTGATGCCATTCGGAGTTTCTAATGCGTCAGATGTGTTTATGGAATACATGAATCGTATTTTCCATGAACATTTGGATCGTTTTGTGGTTGTGTTCATCAACGACATTTTGATTTATTCTAAGTCTCAAGAAGAGCATGAAGAGTATTTAAGGTCTGTGTTACAGATTTTGAATTAGCGGCCGTGGTTTTTGCTCTAAAAATTTGGAGGCATTATCTTTATGGTGCGAGGTTCGAAGTTTTTAGTGATCACAAAAGTTTGAAGTATTTATTCGATCAAAAGGAATTGAATATGAGACAAAGGAGATGGTTAGAACTTTTGAAGGATTATGATTTTGGTTTGAATTACCATCTGGGTAAGGTAAATGTGGTGGCCGATGCCTTGAGTTGTAAGTTGTTACATATTTCCGCATTGATGATAAGGGAATGGGAACTTTTGGAGAATTTTAGAGACTTGAGTTTGGTTTTTGAGATGACGCCGAGAAGCGTGAGACTTGGTATGCTACGTGTTACGAATGATTTTCTTGCAACCGTTTGTGAAAAGCAAAAGTTGGATTTGAAATTTGTTGATTTGATGATGAATGAGAATGAGGATTTCAAGGTTGATAATTTTGGAGTTTTGAGATTCCGTGATTGTATTTGTATTCCTGATGATGAGGAGTTGAAAAAGATGATATTGGAAGAGGGACACCAGAGTAATTTAAGTATGCATCCGAGAGCGAATAAGATGTATCAAGATTTGAAGATGATATTTTGGTGGTCCGGATTGAAGAGAGATGTAGCTCATTTTGTTTATGCGTGTTTGACTTGTCAGAAGTCTAAGGTGGAACATCAGAAACCTAGTGGTTTGATGCAACTGTTGGATATTACAAAATGGAAATGGGATAGTATATCGATGGATTTTGTTACGGGTTTGCCGAATACGCAAAGAGGTCAAAATGCTATTTGGGTAATTGTGGATATGCTTACTAAATCTGCTCACTTTATTCCGATTGATATTAGTTATTCTTTGGAGAAGCTAGCCGAGATTTATGTTTCTGTGATTGTGAAGTTGCAATGAGTTCCTAAGAGTATTGTATCGGATAGAGATCCTAGATTTACATCGAGGTATTGGGAAAGCTTGCAAAAGGCTTTGGGTTCTAAGCTAAGATTGAGTTCGGCTTACCATCCGCAAACGGACGGTTAAACCGAGAGGACAATTCAATCTTTAGAGGATTTGTTGCGTTCTTGTGTCCTAGAGCAAGGTGGTGTTTGGGATAGTTATTTAGCGTTGAAATCAAGATGCTAAGAGGCAAAGATATTGCGCTTGTGAAAGTGGCGTGGGGAGGCGCTGCGAAAGGCAATATGACTTGGGAATTGGAGAGTAGGATGCACGAGTCGTATCCGGAGTTGTTTGGATCAGGTAATATTTTCGAGAACAAAAGTTTCTAAAGTGGGGGAGAGTTGTTACGCCCCGATTCGATTTTCCCAATTTTTGTGGAGTCTTTTATTTTATTTGAATGATAATTGTTTTATTTGTGAAATTTTCATGATGATATGATATGTTGAGGAATTAATGTGATATGTTGGTGTTATATGTGATTGTACCATTTTGTGAATTTTTGGGTAAAATTGGATAAAAGGGTATTTTAGACATTTACTAATTAGTGATAAGTTAGAATTAGATGGAATTATATTTTCGTGAGAAAAATGATATTTGGTGGAGAAAATAGTTAGTAAGATAAAGAATAGAAAATAGAGAGAAAAGAATATAAGTGTGAGAAAGAGAAAAAAAAGAGATAGAAAGGAAATAGAAGAGAAAGAAAGGAGAAGAAGGAGAAAAAGAAGAAAAAGCTAGGTTTTGATCAAGATTGCTCTGCGTAGACGAAATAATCGGGTAAGGGTGATAAGCATTGTTATCTTGATATTGTGTATGATTATGTATGTGTTTGATTGGTTGAGTTTTGGTTTTGATGGAAGTTTAGAGAAGATGAATAGTTAGGGTTTTAGAGAAAATGTGAGAAATTAGCGGATTAATCGGTTAGAAATCGTTGTAATCGAAGTATGATAGCTAGAATATGTTGTTGATCATGTTTATGGAAGTATTTTGGAGGTTTGGATGGGTTTAGGTTGACTGTCACGAAGCTGAGAAATTCTGGAAATCGCAGTGGTCGCTCAGCGAGCTATCCCTTACTCAGCGAAAGTTTTAGGGAAATTCTCACTCAGCGAGCGCTAGGGCGCTCAGCGAGCGCTAGGGCGCTCAGCGAGCCTGTAGCTTTTTTTAGAAAATTGTGTTTAAATTCGTAGCTTTAGTTTCAGGTATCCGCTTTTAGTTTTCCTTATATCGATTCGAAGCTAGAAACGTGTAGAAACTAATGATGCTAAGAAATGTAATGTTTAGCCGACTTTCACCCGACTTTTCCGATAAAACGTAAATAAGTTAATTATGGAATTCTGAGTTCGAGGTGATGTTGTGGCCGTTTGGAAAATGAATACATTGCTTGAATTGTATGCAAATGTATGTTAATTGAATGAGTTGAGTGCATAATTATGATGTGAATAATGTATGCATTTTCAAGAATGTTGTGTGTCATTTTGCATGTAAAGCATAATGTATATATGCATTCTTGTGCCGTGGGATTCTTTGTGAATCTGTTGTAGCATCATGTGATCATATGGAGTGTGAGCGATGACTACAACAAGATCGTGTGCCCATGTGGGGTTTGAGCGATCGAATTGTGTGCCCGTGTGGGGTGTGAGAAATCCAGAAACATCATGTGCCCGTGTGGGGTGTGAGCGATAGGTGATTTATTTGCATTGATTGTGTGCCCGTGTGAGGTGTGAGCAATCGGGTTGTGTGCCCGTGTGGGGTGTGAGCAATCCATAAACATTGTGTGCCCATGTGGGGTGTGAGCAATAGGGAACATCGTGTGCCCGATGGGGAGTTACTTTAGGTAACAAACGATGATTCCATTTGGTTCCTGAGTGAACTTGCTGAAATGTTGCGTCGGTACCGCATTGCATCTGCATAGAGTCGTGTGTCGGTCTCTATGAGTTGCATTTTATCATTTTAATTATGATATGCAGAAATAAACATGAATGTGCATATGTTTTTTTGGAGTATTATGGAGATGATAGTATGTGTGATGAAACATACTTGTTTGTATATATGCATGTTTTATATATGTATATGTATGTGATTTATACATTTGTAATGTATATGTGTGATTAAACATAGCTAGACGTATGTTTATGCGTAATGAATATAATTGAGGAATAAACATAAACAAAATAAGTTTATGTGAATTGGTGAATTGTGTGTAATTAATAAATTTGATTGGTATTGATGTATACGTTGCGATGTGTATAGGTGATAAGGAATGATTTGTGGTGAGAATATGTTTGATGTGCATTTCATATGTTGAGATATATAATTACATGCAATGTTATTATGATAATGTTTCTCACCCTTCTATTGTTTTATGATGCTCTACGAGGCATTGCAGAGTAGGTTGCTGGATGATATTTTTGTGAAGCTCGTCTTCATCTTTTGGTCGGTCGGCTCTGATATGTAGCAACGGGTAGCTAGGGTCGGCTTGATGCCTTTTTGTGAATGCATTTGTATATGTATTTTGATGATAGATGTTTTATGTAAACATGAAATTATTTTGGTGATTCAAACTTGTGGATATATTTATGATAAGTATATAAGTTTGAAATTGTTATGTGGTTTCCGCTGTTATTTGAATTATATGAATACGGGTGTGAGGATGAAATCCTTCGTGTTTGCAAGTTACCCCGTTTGTTGCATATCTTAATGAGCAGGTGTTGTATGTTTTAAATATTCAAGTATAATGTGACATTTCTCCTTTTATACCATGTATCAAATATTACTCTGGTGGAATTTTTAATATGTGCCTAAATGATTTAATTGCTTATTTGGGGTATAGAAAGGGGGTGTTACAGAAACTATTGGTGAATTAGGAAAAATATTTTCTCACTTATTGAATCGCTTAAATGCTCTTGAAAAACCCACTCCTAACGATGTAGCTACTAACAAAATTCTAAGATGTCTTACTAGGGAATGGTTACCTAAAGTTACGACAATCAAGGATGACAATGATGTAAGGACTTTGGATTTGACCAAGTTAATCATGAAGATACAAGAGCATGAATAAGAGCTCTTAAATTTACATGAGCATGAAGAGAACGAAAAGAAAGAAAAGAATGAAAAGCCTAAAGACAATGAGAAGTAGAAGAACTATATTACCTTGAAGGCTTCTACTTCAAAATCCTCCACCACTAACAACGAATGTGAGAGTGAATCTAACGATGAAGACGACGAATCAAATGAAGATATGGGGCTATTTGTAAGAAGATAAAATAGGTATCTTCGAAAGAATGAAATATCTCATTCGGACAAGGGTCTTGTCAACTATAGAAGGCAATCGAATCCCTCTAAGCAAGAACAAAGCAAAAGTACTAAGTCAAAAGGGTCTTGCTATAATTGCGGAAAACCCGGTCACTACAAACTGGAATGTCCTATGTTAAAGAAAGACAAAGGCAATGAAAAATATCAAAATAAAGGCAACAAATCAAGAAGAGCATATATCGCATGGGAAAGAGATAGTGAAGTCTCTAGCAATGCAAGATCAAGTGATGAGGAAAAGAAAGTGAATCTTTGTCTCATGGCTCACAACAAGGACAAAAGGCAGGTAAAACATGCTAATATGATCATTTTTAAAAATTATGATTTACTTTGTACTTTTAAAGTTCTCCATCAAAAAGCTAAAGAAGCTTTTAAGCGCATAGCATCCGATAAACGTAATTTAAAATACTTAGAGAAAAAGGTTTCGGATAATCAAAATGCTTTGAAAGCTCTTAAGCGATCTATGGTGGAATCAATAAAATAAGACAAGCAAGAATGGCATAACTTTCATAGTTGTGAAACTTGTTGTATTTGGCAAAAGGAAGTCAAAACTCTTCAAGCCAAATTAGACAAGATATTACAACCTAAGGTAACCTTTGCTATTGATCATTCAAATTTTAGAGAATCTATGAATAATCCATATCAAAGATATACTTATGTTGTGAAAAATCAAAATAGGAAATGTGACTATGAACCAATCTTGAGGTGTCTTTATTGTTGCAAGAGGGGTCACACTATTGCTAAATGTCGATTTAGGAGATTTTTGGTTCCTAAAGGCATTTTCCAATGGTTGCCCAAATGCAACCAAAGTTTCAGTCACACACAAGGACCCAATGAGAATTGGGTACCTCTTTCTCTTGTTTAATCATGTAGGTGGAGTGTCTTGAGGCTATAGAGTAAAAAATGGTTTCTTGATAGTGGATGCTCAAGACACATGACAGGTGACATCTCTTTATTTTATGACTTTGTGGCTAAGAAGAAAGGCTTTGTTACCTATGGTGATAACAACAAGGGTGTTATACTCGGTAAAGGTAGTGTAGGTAATTCCTCTTCTACATCTATCTCTAATGTCCTTTTAGTTGAAGGCCTTAAACATAAATTTATTAGCATTAGTCAATTATGTGACAAGGGATATAATGTCTCCTTTTCAAAATAAGGTTGCATAATTAAACATGATGATAAGAAGGATGATATGTTTAAGGGCTTGAGGGTAAATAATGTATACATGCTTGATTTGAATATGGTATCCATTAATGATCCTAAGTGTCTAGTCTCTAAGAGTGATGATTCTTGGCTTTGGCATAGAAGCTTAACACACATTAATTTTGACTTGCTTAGCAAAATTGTTTCCAAAGATTTGGTTGTTGGTTTGCCTAAAATAAAGTTTACTAAAGATCATCTTTGCGATGCTTGTCAAATGGGTAAGCAAACAAAGATATCTTTTAAATCCAAAAACATAGTCTCAACAACTAGACCTCTTGAACTTCTACATATGGATCTATTTGGTCCATCTAGAGTCAAAAGTCTAGGAGGAAATTACTATGGTTTTGTTATTGTAGACGACTACTCAAGTTTTTGTTGGACAATTTTCTTAGCAAGTAAAAGTGACACTTTCTCCGCATTTGAAACATTTGCCAATATATCTCAAAACAAATTTAATACTAACATTGTAACTATTCGAAGTGATCATGGAGGCGAATTTGAAAATCATCTTTTTGAATTTTGTTTTTGAAAAACATAGTATTGAACATAAGTTTTCCGCTCCTAGAACACCACAACAAAATGGTGTTGTGGAAAGTAAAAATCGTGTGTTAGAGGAGTTAGGAAGAACTATGATCAATGATATTGATCTCCCTAAGTATTTTTGGGCCGATCCTATAAGCACTGCATGTTATGTGTTGAATAGGGTGATAATTTGACCGATTTTAAATAAAACGTGCTATGAACTTTTAAAAGGTAGGAAACCAAATGTATCTCATCTTCATGTCTTTGGATGTAAATGTTTTGTGTTAAATAATGGTAAAGAAAATTTCGTGATCCATGTATGTGGTACCGTTTAACGCAAATGAGACTCCACCAGACTCCATGCATGTGGTACCATTTAATAATCCCTATTTCATGATCCAGTTCTCGTCGAAACTCTCGACCCCTATTTCATGGTCCAGTATGATCCTTCTTTCATGATCACACCCACGACTCTGTTTCATGGTCACATATAATCCCAATTTCATGACCACACCAACAACGATTCCATTTCGAATTTGGATGGATATTGTTACCCTACCTTAGTACATCATCCACAACTATGCACATGTCATGTACCACCAATGATAATATGCAATGTCACAACAACGACCTCATGCAACAACATTAATAATAACATATAACAAAAACTATAACAACAAATAACAACATCAACAACGTGTAACAATAACTCCAACAATGTATAACAACAACTATATCATGTAAGAACAACGGCAACAACCACATATAACAACATCAATGTACATATATACATGTTAACTCATGTTTCTTCAACGTTATTTTCAACATCCTACAAAACAAGCATGTAACCTCTCAATACATGCCCCTAATGTCATTACATCAACACAAATCCACTAATGTATGAAATAAAGGATTTTATGGAATTTTTCAGAATAAAAATAATTTATTGTCATTCCAAGTCTCGCTAAGCGACCTCTACGCTCGCTAAGCACGCGAGCTTCTGCCTGAAAGGGTCAAAATTTCTCAAACGTCCGTTAAGTGAGAAACACGAATTTTGCATAATTCCTCTGCGAATTTAGCCCAATTCTGCTGCGATTTCCTCTTTCTAAAACCCTTATTAGTCCCAGAAAATACAGAAAATCATCTATACGATCCATTCCTCCTACAATTAATCATCTAATTTAAATAGTTTCAACGATTTCAACCATTCCTAATCATTCTATCATACTTTTCATCAAATTTGTTTCCATCTTCATGGATTCTCACTTAATAATTATATGCTTAATACTCGTATTATAACAACCTTATGATATGAAAGAAATCCCACCCTTACCTTAATTCGAAGGAAGATTTCTCTCCCTTGTCAGAATTCTCCTCTTCTAGTTCTTGTCATCGCTCCTTCTTTCTCCCTCTGCTCAAGCTTTTCTCAGTTCACGACCAGTTTCTACAAACTGACTTCTCTTTTCTCTAAATTCCCAACATAACCCTTATACCCCTAATAAGAAATCCCCATCTTGCCCTCACTATTCCCTCACCTAATTACCAATCTATCCTTTCACTTCATATTCCAATTTCAATATAATATAAATTATTTAAATTCATATAAATCAAAATAACATCATCCTTCCCTCAACATACCACCAACTTCACAATTCACACAACACACAAAAATTTCCAATTATTTAAATTAAATAATTAAATAAATAAACTGGGGCGTTACAGGAAACAAGGCTACTTTTGTAGGTTGTTGTGGCAGAAGGTGGTGCGGAGCAGACGACGGGTGGTTGATGCATGATGCACTTTTTCAGGCGTGGTCCCCATCCTACTACCTTTTTTCTTCTAGCTTGCTTTATGTTAACCTTTTTGCTTAAACTCTTTTTTTCTCCAATTCCTTGCCACGTAAGCTCTAAAGATCATTCCTTCCCAAAATCTTGGATGACTTACTTGTTGCAAGATTAACAACCTCTTTTCTTGAACATTTATTCCACTCCAGACTCTGTCTTGAAGTGTCATGCCTCAACTTGCCTTTTACAACCTTTCTTTCACATGAAAACATAATAAAACCATAAAAGAAGCACTTAGTAAGCTTAAGGTAAAAATATACATAAAATGAAGAAAATTGAAATAAAACTTAAACTAAAATACCTACTCAAAATGGATCATTGTGACACACTAAAATAGTGTTATCAAAGGATTGCAGCGCCTTCAAAATGGTTGGTTGGGATTAGTATGGTCGGCGTATAACAATATTAATATTGGTGATCTTGTCCATTTTTCATTAATTGTTGAATCTGAGCATGTTAACACAGAAGAAGCATTAAGTGATTCAAAATGGATATGTAGAATGAAAGAAGAGTTGGACTCAATTGAAAGAAACCAGACTTGGGAGCTAGTTACCATAAAAAAGAGAGAAGAAAATTGGAGTAAAATGGGTGTTTAAAGTAAAAATAAACCCCAAACTTCAAATGGGTGTCAAATCAGAATTTTACATTTGTTCTTTAAAAGAAGAAATGTATGTAGCAAACACTTTTGGCTTTGTTATGAAAAATCAGGAATCAAAAGTCTACAAATTAAGTAAAGCATTGTAAGAGCTCAAACAGACACCTAGGACTTGGAAAAAGAGAACTAATGATTTTCTAAAGTATCTAGGATTCAACAAGTGTGTATCTGAATATGGAATATATATCAAGAAAGATACAAGAAAATGTGTGATCATTCTATGTCTTTAATTTTGTTGATGACTTTCTTATCACAAGAAGTAGTGAAGACTAAATTGGTGAATATATGAATAACGAGGGAGTTTGAGATGATGGATCTTGTCCACATTGCACATTTCCTTGACATTGAGTTTTAGAAAACGAGAAAAGGACTGCTTGTGCATAAAAAAAGGTATGCACTTGAAATTTCAAAAGAAATTCGAAATGGGACAATATAATGTAACGTTGCCATAACACTTATAGAACCAAGGCTGCAACTATCAATAGAAAATGATGAAAAAGTAGTTGATCTAACACAATATAGAAGACACATTAGATCATTGAGGTACTTGTGCAATGCATGATCAAACATAGCATATAGTGTGGAAATTGTAAGTAGGTGTAACACCCCAAATTTGTCCTCTTCTTTTTTAGCATCATCATCATCATATCATTATCATCATAATCATATCATGTCCTTGGCATCTTTGCATGGAAAAGTAAAGCATAACATTCTCATGTTCTAGCATTAGGCATATGATCAATTATTGGTGGATTTGAGGCATTACAAGCTATAGCAAGAGGCCCAGTGGACTTGTCCAAGCCCCATGAAGAGTCTACATGATATTCACAAGTTCAAGTTCCTTTGCAAAAGCCCAGGAGGGCAAGCTCCTACACAATGGTTCCCAAACTAGGGTTTCACTTGCAAGCATGAATTCTTTGTTACTTTGATCATTTCATGTGGGCAAAGTCTTTCATATGATAAGAGGATTCTAGGGATGAAATTTGGTGAGAAAATTCCTTGTGGAAGGCAGTTATTTCATCAGTTGCTTGCATAAGAAGAAATTGGTCAAATGTGCATTTTAAAAGTCAACTATGAGAATTCAAGGGGTCCAACCCCATTTTTCAAGTCAAGGGATGTCCTTAAGACCTTAGAAGAGGTTTGGCAAAGTCAAAGATCAAGAATCAAAGGGTTTTGAAGAAGTTTCCATTTTTGGCATATGGTTTGTCATGAAACTTTCCATTTTTGGCAACTTTTGCCCTAATTTTCAAAGGCTTATTTCATGGTGAAAAGGATCTCAAATGAATTTCCAATAAACATGAAAGTTGTAGGGTAGGTTCTCCCATTTTCAAAAAGTACAAGTACATTTTCATAGCCCTCACGGATCAAGAGATATGGCCTTCGAAAGTTCACTTGTTTTTTAGGGTTTACCTTAAAATTCAAGTTTCCACCAAGTGCAAAAACTCACATAGCTCAATTCCAAGCTGACTTATGGACAAATTGAGATCAAAATACCACAAGGCATCACATGAAAGGCATTTGGCTCAAGAAAGAACTCAAAATTCCTGCATGGGAAGTGAGTATTTCATAAAATGCAAAAAGTGCATGAACATTCAAAAGGCATGATACATTCATCCAAGGGCCATGATTGATTCATTTTTGAATTAGTGGATCAAAGGGGATCAACATGTGCAAAGGAGGGAAGGGAAGCACTAGTAAATAGAGGGATCACACACTTCATGCCAATTTTGCAAATTCTTTCTCCCACTCATTCCTCACGTGCATTCCCTCTCATTTTTGCATCAGTGTTCATTGACATCATATATAAGTAGCTAGGGTTTCCATTTTGCTCAGATTCATCACATTTTCATCACTCTCAAGTTTTTGCATCTCTTGCATTTCTCTTCGAATCCTCTGATTCTCTCAATCATTCACCAAACAAACTTCATATTCTTTATCCTTGAAATCTAGGGATCATCAATTCACCATCAATTCAAGCTGAAACTCAAGATTTCATAAGGTGTAGTTCAGTTCGAATTTCAAGATCTAGAGCAATTCAAGCTCTCTCTTGCATTTATTTTGCAAGGAGAGGGTATAGGAGGTAGATCTGCAGCATTGGAAGCTTTCTTTTGACCTAATTTGAGCTCTGCAAGTTTCAGGTTAGCTTCAATTCGTGGATCTAGAAATTGTTTAAATTATGTGCATTGTGATCTGCTTGTTGTGCTGATGATTCTGTGATGATTAGATTCGAAAATGATTGAATATTGAGTGTTTTATGTTGATTTGAAGTTTGATGCTCAAAACTGTTTGTCTTTGATTTGATATGATCTTTGATCTATTGTGATTTTCATTGCTATATTTGGATTCACCATGTTGTAATTTACTGATCTGGAACTTGTGATGCATTTATATGTATTTTTGTTCATGCTGTTGAATTTTCCGGTGACCGGAGCTAGGGCTCCGTCACCGGATTCTGGAATGGTGAGATGAGGAAGATGATGTTATGACCATTGGATGGTTGATCTGGACGGAGGATAGCTTGACAATGCATTAAATTGACAGCCTCTCCCTCACGTGATTTTATGTTTTATAATTTCATCTGAATAATGTAGTTTGTTTCGCACCACACTATAACTAGCATGCGTACACACTCTGACCAATGAATGAGAGGACCTAGGGTTTTGTTTGACTTGATCTGGCACGTTGGTTGGATCTACTGGCTGTTGTTTTTTCCAGATTTAAGTGAATTTCCATAGTAATATTGTGTATATGTGCAGAGTTTCACTGGGCCTAAGTGTTATTCGCACCTCTCCTTTCATTAAGCCCATTCAGTTTGAACTGTTTTCATCACTAATTGCACCCCTGGCCTCATTTAATTCTTTTTTTATTTCCATTTCATTTCAGTTTGATTTTTAATTAATAAAAATAGAAATAAGTCCATAAAAATTCCAAAAAAAATTCATGAATGATATTTTGAGTTTTCTTTAATTTTTGGCATTTTTATTTTTCATTTATTTTCATTTTCCACGCTGGAATTAATTGTTGCTTTTATTAATTGCTTTTATTTCACTTTTAATGCAGGTTGTCTTGTACAATTTCTATCTTGATCACTAATTGGAATTTTGAATTGATTCTTTTTGTTCTGGATTCATATTGAGATATAGTTTGTTGATGATTTTTCTTCTGATTTTTAGGAGTTTGCTTGATTATTTTTGGTATTTAACTTGTACATGAAGTTTCCTAACCCTAATCCATGTTTAGGCCCATGTTTGACTTGCTTAGCTTCTGATTTTGATTCTTTTCTTTTGGAATGTTAATATTGTATGTTTGAAGAGTCTTTGTGCAAATTTGTGGAATTTTTGGATGTATGTTTGATTTGATTTGAATTTTGTTCTTTGCTTATCTTCTTTTGCATCCTTTTTGGTCATATGTTTAGTCCTTAGGTTGGGAGGGCACTTGTGACAATTCCCTTAGGTTGTTTAGAGTCTATTTAGGATGTGGATACCTCTCTGGTCTTGAGTTGATGTTTGCACTTTGAGAAATTTATTGTTTGTTTGTCTTTGAAGTTCATTCACTTATATACATGCTCACCTCACTTCTTATGCTTATATGCTTCTTATGATGATAATGTTTAAGTTTGTATGCTTCTACTCTTCATCCCTTGTGTTGCTTAGGCACATTCTTGACATGTTAGGGTTCTGGTCTTGAAGTTTGTGATGTTGGTTTGCTTAGTTTGCTTTGTGTTATCTCATATTTGTCTTACTTTGTCATGATAATCCATAATGCTTTAGGTGGAATTGTATAGCCCCTTTCTCATTCTTGTGTTGTGTATTTGCATTTGACATTTGTGATGTGATAACAAGAAAATGTATCGATTATATTGCTATGTTTCAATACCGTTTTATCGCATAATTGTCGTTTTAACACCCGATTCCTCGAGTTTTCTTTGCCATTTTGCAGGTACATCATATACAGAGCTAAATCATGAGCCACAAGTGAAATGAGCAAAAACAACCATTAAAAGATGAAGAAATGAGGAATTCTGCATAACCTGCATATTTTGTAACACTCACGGTCGTCACCTAGGAGTCACGACCGTGACACTCTAAAAGGAGCACTCACGGCCGTGACAAATCCCTCATGACCGTGACGCATATCATACAAGGAACACGAACGTGACACCCTTGTCACGACCGTGACAAGGGAAAACTAGGGTATTTGACTGAAGACTTGGTCATAAACGTTACGCTGCATGAAATCCAACGTGCCTATTTTCCAGCAGACCAAGTATTCACACGTTCCCTGGATTCTCTCAATTTCCTACGAGGCCCAAACACCAATCCAACTGCAGAGCCCATTTAGTTTGCTATAAATAGATTTGTTTCAATGAACAATTTACAGAGTTTTAGTTTTTTATTTTCTTGCGGAAGCTCTGCCGATTTTATTTTGCACCCTTTATTTTTCCAGCATTAATTTCCTTGCTTTATTTTTCTTATATCCCAACCAACCTTATAACAATTTCCAACATCAGGAAATTGTTATAAATTAATTTGTTTCAAAGCCTTCAGATTCTTTTAGAATTTATTTCCGATTCCGGTCAGTACTCCGAGCTTTCCAGCCTATGGAAAGAGTCTACTACTTTTATTGTTATCTAGGTTTACATTAAATTGCATTTATATTTATGTTGAATATTTATTTTTCTGCCATGCATATTTTATTTTATATTTCTCTGCCTCTGTCTGGTTCAACAATAATGAGTAGCTAAAAACCTTAGGGCGGTATGTAATTAAAACAAACTAAATCGGTAAAATCAACTCTAGGCTTAAAATAATTAAGATCTTAATATTCTGGCTGAGACTTTTTATTATAAAATCAACCTTTTTGTTACGAGAGTAAGGAAAGTGTATAGGTTAGGTCAAGACCACGAGAGTGTGAGATTTTAACCAGATAGCTAAAGTTAGGCATTTAATTTAAACATAGCGAGAGCGCTTTAAAATGAATTAGAATTACTAAGTTTCCAAAAATTATTTCTAAACACTTATGGGCTAGCGAGAGCAGGCATAGGGCTTTAGGGGTAAGATCTGAGATAAGACCACGAGAGTGTGAGTTAAAGATATTTAAGCTGGTAACCTCTACAGAATAGATTAAGTGAACCATCTTTATAAGCCTAAGTTAGATTGACCCGCCTAAGTTAACATAATTACATACCGACCGCCTTAGTATTATTTTATTAAACTTAAATTTAATTCCCGCCTTTAATCTTTAAAAACAACCAAAAATCGTGACAACCCTTCACCTTAGCTAAACTAGAAATTCCTCTAGCACTAAGTAACCATAGAGTCCCTGTGGATCGATAATCTTAAATATTACTTCGATAGGCTGTGCACTTGTAGTTAAGATACCGCTAGACACATAATTAGATACGTCTTTAGCCCATCAAGTTTTTGGCGCCGTTGCCGGGGACCTTAATTTAGTTACTAGTGCACTTTAGGGTAGCATTGTCTAGACTAAGGTAACAACTATTTTCTTTTCTTAATCTAAATTCCCGAGTGTATGCCAAGTACTCGCTCTCAAGGCAATGACTTGCAACCTCTAATCCCAGAATCGGAACACTTCTTACACGTAAGAAGACGGATATTCAATTACGAACAAAATTACAATATTCCAGATCTTCAATTAGATCCACCTAAACCAATCGTAACATCAAAGGACGCAGAGATGGCTGAAGAACAGAATCACCCACTCAAATATTACGCTAGTCCTTCGCAAGCTGAACCGCATTCCAGCATTGCCGCACCGGCTATCAACCGAAACGATTTCGAACTAAAACCTTCGCTGATATCAGCCGTGCAACAAAATCAATTCGCCGGAAATCCTACCGAGGATCCGAACCTTCATCTTTCGATCTTTGTGCAATACGCAGATACCGTAAAAGCCAATGGAGTTACCCAAGAAGCTATCAGATTACGTCTGTTTCCTTTTTCACTTAGAGACAGAGCGAGAGCCTGGCTTCAATCTCTGCCTTCGAATTCAGTAACTATGTGGGAGGAACTAAAGAGAGTTTTCTTGACCAGATATTTCCCACCTAGCAAGACAGCTATGCTGAGAGCTCAGATCAACGGATTTAAGCAAAGGGAAAACGAATCACTTTTCGAAGCTTGGGAACGCTATAAAGATATGCTGAGACTTTGTCCACATCACGGATTAGTAGAATGAATGGTCATCCATACCTTATATAATGGACTCTTGTACAATACAAGAATGACGATTGATGCTGCCGCAGGCGGTGCGCTAATGGACAAAGAATATAACGATGCTTATGCACTTATCGAAAGTATGGCTCAAAACCATTACCAATGGGGAAGCGAGAGAGTCGCAACTGAGAAACCAACAAAAGGAGGTATGTACGAAGTGAGTAGTATGGACCAAGTCAATGCAAAGTTTGACCAACTAAACCAAAAGATCGACAACTTGGCCATAACACCAACAGCCACCGTGGTTGCAGTAACACCTAACTGTGAGTTATGTGGAGTTCCAGGACATGAAGTTCCTGATTGTCAACTATTAACAGGAATTCCCACAGATCAAGTGAATTATGCTCAAGGAAACCCATACTCAAACACATACAACCCAGGTTGGAAGAATCATCTACACCACCAGCTACACCACCAGGATATCAAAAGATTGCTCCTAATGTCCCTAGAAAATAGAACCTTGAATTGATGATGGAGAACTTTATAGCTAACCAATCTCAAACAAACAAGGACTTCTTAAACCAAAACATACACAATAGTGAGCAGATCAAGCAATTAGTGAGCAAAGTAGATGCATTAGCTACACATAACAAAATGCTTGAAACTCAGATTTCACAAGTAGCTCAACAACAAGAACCTACCGCTGCACCAGCTGGAGTATTTCCTGGACAACCTCAACCTAATCCGAAAGGACAGGCCAATGCTGTGATATTAAGAAGTGGCAAGGAACTTGACGGACCTACCGATCCAAGACTTGACAATCCAGCCATGTACCAAAAACCAGATAAACCGACTGAAATGGTGAATGATCCAGAAGAAAAGGAAGATGATAATCAAGAGGCAGTGGAGAAAGAAAAGCCTTATGTGCCTCCACCACCCTATAAACCACCAATTCCGTACCCTCAGAGATTAACCAATTCCAAGACGATGGGCCAGTTTAAGAAATTTGTCGAACTTCTGAAACAGTTGAATATTACTATTCCGTTTACAGAAGCTATCACTCAAATGCCCTCGTATGCTAAGTTTTTAAAAGAAATCTTATCTAATAAGAAAAATATAGAGGATAACGGAACAGTTACACTTACTGCTGAGTGTAGCGCCATAATTCAGAATAATATGCCTCCTAAGCTAAAAGATCCAGGAAGTTTCTCTATACCCTGTGTAATAGGAAAATTCGTCATTGACAAAGCTCTATGCGATTTAGGAGCCAGTATCAGTGTTATGCCTTTAACGATTTGCAAAAGGCTAGATATGGGAGATCTAAGACCAACTAAAATGTCTGTTCAACTAGCCGATCGCTCTGTTAAATATCCTGTAGGCATACTAGAAAACGTCCCAGTACGTATAGGACAATTCTACATCCCTACTGATTTCATAATCATGGACATCTCTGAAGACTTCACTACACCTATCATACTAGGAAGACCATTCTTAGCTACTACCGGAGCTATAATAGACGTAAAGAGAGGAAAGCTAACCTTTGAAGTAGGTGAAGAGAAAGTTGAATTTATTTTAACACAATTCTTACAATCACCAGCTATAGAGGATACATGCTATCTATTGGACGTAATTGACGAATGTGTAAGAGAAATGGAAATGAAAGAAACTACCTATTCTGAAATTATGAAAATTCAAATCCCTCCGATTTTCGAAGATGATAATTGGCGTGAACCGTATCAGGATGATAGTCTAAGCGAAAGTTTAGCACTTACACCGAATCCCATTCCAAGTAAAGATAAACCTACATTAGGATTAAAAACTTTACCTAAGAACCTAAGATACGAATTCTTAGACATTGAATGTAAAAGACCAGTTATAATAAATTCCAGTTTAGGAACAATCGAAACAAAGAAACTTTTAGATGTCTTAAAGAAATATCCAACTGCATTAGGATATAACATATCTGATCTCAAAGGAATATGCCCTTCAATCTGTATGCATCACATTCTGCTAGAAGAAGATTGCAAAACCTCAAGAGAATCTCAAAAAAGAATTAACCCAATCCTTAGCACTGTAGTAAAGGAAGAAGTTAAGAAACTACTAGATGCCGGAATAATATATCCAATCTCTGATAGTAAATGGGTTAGTCCAGTACATGTAGTGCCAAAGAAAGGAGGTATCACTGTTGTGAAAAACGCTAAAGGCGAATCGATATCACAAAGAGTAGTGACGGGACATAGAGTGTGCATCGATTATCGTAAACTAAACAAAGCCACTCGAAAAGATCATTTCCCACTACCTTTTATAGATCAAATGTTAGAACGATTAGCCAAGCATTCTTATTTCTGTTATCTTGATGGTTACTCAGGATTTTTCCAAATCCCTATCCACCCAGATGATCAAGAGAAGACTACATTCACATGCCCCTATGGAACGTTCGCTTATAGACGAATTCCCTTTGGATTATGCAACGCCCCTGCAACCTTTCAAAGATGTATGATGTCAATCTTCGCAGATTTTATAGACAACATCATGGAAGTGTTCATGGACGATTTCTCTGTATGCGGGCAAAGTTTTGAAGGATGCCTATCAAATTTAGAAATGGTGTTAGAAAGATGTGTAAAAGTAAACCTCGTGCTTAATTGGGAGAAATGTCATTTTATGGTCAGAGAAGGAATCGTATTAGGACACGTTATATCCGACAAGGGAATTGAAGTTGATAAAGCTAAGATAGAAGTCATAAAAGATCTTCAAC
This sequence comes from Lathyrus aphaca, assembly GCA_963966055.1. Taxonomy (NCBI): domain Eukaryota; kingdom Viridiplantae; phylum Streptophyta; class Magnoliopsida; order Fabales; family Fabaceae; genus Lathyrus; species Lathyrus aphaca. Next base: position 115,516,748 of record OZ014523.1, on the reverse strand, counting down.
CCCCTAAAACCGTTCGAGAAATACGAAGTTTTTTAGGACACGCCGGTTTCTACCGACGGTTCATCAAAGATTTCTCGAAAATCACTAAACCTCTTACTGGTTTATTAATGAAAGACGCTGAGTTCATATTCAATGAAGATTGTCTTAAAGCATTCGAAACTCTAAAAACAACCCTCATCACCGCACCAATCATGCAACCCCCTGACTGGAGATTACCTTTCGAAATCATGTGCGATGCGAGTGACTATGTTGTAGGCGCAGTTCTAGGCCAGAGGAAGGAAAAGAAACTTCATGCGATTTACTATGCCAGTAGAACCTTAGATTCTGCTCAGATGAACTACGCCACTACTGAAAAAGAATTGTTAGCAGTTGTCTTTGCGCTTGACAAATTCCGTTCTTACCTAGTAGGAGCGAAAATAATCGTTTACACAGACCACGCTGCTATCAGATATCTATTGACTAAGAAAGATGCTAAACCAAGACTCTTGAGATGGATTTTACTCTTACAAGAATTTTATCTCGAAATAAAAGATAAGAAAGGTACTGAAAACGTCGTAGCGGACCATTTATCTAGAATAGAAGGTATTAAACCCGAACAAGTGCCGATTAACGATGATTTTCCGTATGAACAGCTGATAGCACAAATAGGAAGCGACCCAGTTCAGTTAGACGTAGATGAACCAGAACCCGTGGAAACAATCCAAACGACTGTAGGACTGCCATGGTACGTTGACATTGTTAACTACCTAGCTGCAGGAGCTCTTCCACCTGATTTAACCTATCAGCAGAAAAAGAAATTCTTTCACAATCTCAAACATTACTATTGGGATGAACCATTATTGTTCAAAAGAGGACCCGATGGAATCTTTCGTCGATGTATTCCCGAAGAAGAAATAGAAGATGTCATTGCTCATTGCCATTCATCTCCTTATGGTGGACATGCAAGCACTTCCAAGACTTGTGCAAAAATCTTGCAAGCCGGCCTATTCTGGCCTAATCTATGGAAAGATGTTCACATCGCTGTTATAAATTGCGACCGATGTCAACGCACCGGTAATATTTCAAGAAGAGATGAAATGCCTCAAAAAGGAATATTGGAAGTAGAAATCTTTGACGTCTGGGGAATAGATTTCATGGGACCATTCCCATCATCTTTTGGTAATAATTACATACTCATAGCTGTTGATTATGTTTCAAAGTGGATCGAAGCTATAGCTTCTCCTACAAATGACACACGAGTAGTAATAAAGCTTTTCAAAAATATAATCTTTCCCAGATTTGGTGTGCCTAGACTCGTCATAAGTGACGGTGGCTCACACTTCATTTCAAAAATCTTTGACAAATTACTATCTAAGTATGGAGTAAGACACCGTGTGGCAACACCATATCATCCATAAACAAGTGGACAAGTCGAAGTCTCGAACAGAAAAATCAAACAAATCTTAGAAAAGACTGTCGCCATATCTCGGAAAGATTGGTCATCTAAACTTAATGAAGCTTTATGGGCTTATAGGACCGCTTACAAGACACCCATAGGAACTACACCTTTCAAATTAGTTTATGGAAAATCTTGTCACCTCCCGGTAGAACTAGAAGACAAAGCTTATTGGGCGATAAAAACTCTCAATATAAACTATAATGCTGCAGGAGAAAAGTGAATCCTAGATATTAACGAATTAGAAGAGTTAAGGCTAGATGCTTATGAGAATGCTAAAATATATAAAGAAAGAACTAAGCGATGGCATGATAAACGCCTATCTAGGAAAGAATTTAGTGTGGGAGACGTTGTACTCCTCTTTAATTCAAGACTTAGGCTCTTTCCTGGAAAACTAAAATCTAGATGGTCAGGACCCTTTGAAATAACTAGAGTGTTCCCGAGCGGAGCAATAGAAATTAAGGATAGGAATAGTGAACCATTCACAGTAAACGGACAACGTTTAAAACATTATCATAAAGTTGAAAATAGAGATTATGCAAATAGTCTAAGGCTTTTAGAGTTGTCCACTAATTTCCCTGATTAATCTACACCTAAGCATTACGTCAGGCTTTAGACGATAAAAACAGCGCTTAGTGGGAGGCAACCCATTCAAATCATTTACCCATTTAATCATTTTAATAATTTAATCATTTAAATCATTTTGATCATTTTATTATTTTGTCATTTATCATTTTATTATTCATTTATTTGTTTTGTCATTTTATAGTTTTATTTCATTATTACTATTATTGCTTTTATTTATGCATTTTATTTTCTTATTTTTCCTTATTTTAATTTTAAATCACTTTTACAGATTTTCTAAAGTCTTTTCCACTTTCCTTCTCCCCCTGATTTGTTTCCTCCGTATTTGCACTAACTATGGCTAACCAACCGATAAACCTTATGGAAACCAAATTTAGAGGTAGGAACCAAAGAATGAAATTTGAAGAGTTATCACAGAGACCAATGGATTTGACTATGTACCCGGATGATCTGACTATGGAAACCTTAGGTATACATGATAGCATCCTATACTTGTTCAACCGACTTGGATGGGAGAATGCACTGATTCAACAAAAGTTTGTGACTTACCGCGAGCTCACCCTTGAGTTCCTCAGCTCCTTAGTTTACCTACCCGAGCGCGGTTTTGGATTCAGGAAAGGATTTATCAGTTTCCGCCTATTTGGAATAGAATATGACTTTAACCATAAAGAACTAGCTGACTTATTAGGATTCCCTAGTGGACCCTTTTCTTTTACTACCACACAGGTAGAATTGATGGACATTGAGCTGGATTTCTTTTGGGGAACATTAACCGGAAACTACCATCCTGAACCAAATAACATGAACAATGATGAGATACATAACCCTGCTATCCGTTACTTCCATAAGATCCTTGCCCACACCTTCTTTGGAAAAGAAGAAAACCTTACTGGAGTATCTAAAGATGAGATATTCATTATGTCATGTTTCACTAATGGACAGCCAGTCAATGGTGTGCCTTTCATGATGCAAACCTTCACCCGAATCCAAGAAGAACCTGATTTACCTATATTAGTAGGAGGTCTTGTAACCATGATTGCTGATGCCTTAGGACTTAGATACCAATTGCACAGGTGTAACCGTTTGGGTACCATCCGTCCTATGAATCTTAACTTTTGCTTTAATCGTCATATCATAAGGAATTTAGGACATCCACCTTTCGAGTACCTAATCAGGAATGAAGTAGTAACCCTGTTCACACTACCAAACCATGCTAGAGTGAGTGTTCACAATAAGGATAATTGGCTTTATGAGTTAACCCCACCTGACTATCCATCTACTCCTGAAACACCTCAATCTTACAAGATAAAGGATGATATAATGACCGATGTAGAAAGTGACCCTGAGACACCTCCTGGTTACCATGACATTGACCACACCGACGAAGTGATTGAAACCCCTGAAGTGAATCAAGTAGAATATGCTGACAACTTAAAGAAAATCATGAACACTCTTGAAGCTTACCAAGCCGACATAAATAACGTTAAGGATGAGATTAAGAGCATGCGATTGGACATTATAGGTCTAACTGACATAACATGTGAGCAATTCTACCACCTGAACTCTGCAATCGAAGATTTGAAGAAGCACTTTTGAAAATGCTGTAGTGATCTAGCTTATTTTACTTATTGTTTTCGTTTCTAGTTAGTTTTACATTTCGCAAACATTTTTCGTACCGTATTTTCATTTATGTAATTTCACTTCAAGTATCAAAAGCAAAGCATTTCTAGTTTACAAATTTTTCCAATTTAATCAATTTATATGCTTTCAATTTATTTACTGTTATGTTTAAATTGATTAATGTTTTATATAATCTCTCGTGTGATGCAATTTACAAGTACTATTTTGGTATTATATATTATATGTTGTTTATGTTTAAAATAGAGTGAGAAGTGATCATAAAATATTATATAAATTAAAGCGTGAGAGAGATAATATGCATTCTGGAAATTATTCAAAGTCTTAAGCCCTCACGGTCGTCATCACCCCCTAACGATCGTGACAAGCTAATTAGCGCGTCACGACCGTCATCCCTCCATCACGACCGTGACGACCCCAGTTATAGGATTCGTGAGAAACAGAACCGTTTCTTCTTCGCAACCTCTTCCTCTTTCAACTTCCATAACTTTCAAAATCCCCCATTATCTCTTCCAACTTCCGTAACCTCCCATTACCAAAATTAAACCCCATTAACCTCTCCATTTACTCCTCACCTATCACATTCTCACCTTGCATTATTAATCCGAACCAATTTCCTCTCATTTTATCACTTTTCTCACAAAAACCAAAAACCTCTTATCTCCCACTCTTGTTCTTGCATGCAATGGAAGCCATTCAATTTAGAGATGGTGAGCATGGAGAAAACCAGAGACAGAGGTTCATCCGATTCCAGAACCATGGTGTGCAACCCACGCGATATGTCGACACTGTCTGTTTGAGAGAGTTGGGAATGCTCAACAGTGTCAAGAGCCTGCTTCAAAAGGTTGGTCTGTGGGATCTTTGCAGTCAGCCCCAGCCCACATTCGAGCTTCTGACATTGGAATTCCTAAGTTCGTTTCATTACATCACTCCTACCGGTTCTCAGAGTCAACTCACCGGCGTTGCTAAGTTTAGATTGCTTGGCCGGGAGTTCGAAGTTTCGCAAACAAGGATAGCCGAGTTGCTAGGCTTCGATCACGGGAATGAAGCTCACCTCCGCGTGCCGGACAATTTCAGTGAAACCGCTTTCACCTTATGGCACGACATCACCAACACCCGTGCCTCAGCCTTTCAAATCCTGAATGCTACGCATATCCACAACCCGGCGATCAGATACTTTCATCGCATCATTTGCAACACCATCTTTGCAAGAGAGAGTAACCACAAGCTCAACTCCAAGGAGCTTTTGTTCTTGCACTGCGCCCTAAATGACGAGCCTATCAATGCTGCCCCGTTCATGCTGTCCCATATCCAATCCATAGCGCAAAGAGGCGCAACCCCCTTTTACATAGGCGGCATTGTCACTACCCTCGCCATTCAGCTGGAGCTTGGTGACTTGGTCGTCAATTTGCCTAGCAGAGCCGCCGAGTTCCTAACCAAGAATTATTGCAGGTCCGCCCACTTGATTGCACAGAGAGAGGATGGCAGGTTTAGCCCTGTTATCCAAGGCACTGTTTATCACCACATCATCTTGCCGTGCCGTGACCGCATCGATCCGTCTAGCCGAGCCAACTGGCTCTTTGCTTTACCGGATGCTGCCGGCCATGCCCCCATTCCTGATGAGCAGGCCGATCCACCAGCGGACGAGATGCAAGACACCATGGATGCAGCTGAGCCTGTCCAGGACATTCCTGAGTCATCCACCCGACAGCCTCCTGCACAAGAATTCAAACTTGAGGAAGTCCTCCGTGCAATTCATCAGCAAAACCAGATGAATGCCGCACTGGAGCGAAGGCAGAAGGAGCAGCATGATGCATTACTCCTCACTATTGCAACCAACCAAAGGACTACTGATGAGAAGCTCGAAGAGATCTTTAGTGAGCTAGAGGCTTTGCGCATTGATATCACTACTATCACCGGTACCGGTTCTGATCCTGAAGCGACTCCGACCAGACGCTCCCGCACCAGAAGTCGAGGCCGTGGTCATCAGCAGCCTTAGTTTTAGTTTTTGTTTATGTTTTTCCGTTTTCGTTGTTTGTATTGTACTTTAACCGCTATTATATCACAACATTGAGGACAATGTCTGATATAGTGTGGGAGAGGTACCTTTCATTTTCCGCATTTTTCCCTTTCCGCACTTTTCCATTCCGTTGTATTTCCTTTTCGTAAGTTAATGAAACAAGCAATTTTTGTGCTATTTTCTTTAGTTTCGAACTTTCCCCGTTTATTTAGCCATACCGAAAAAAATATTTAATTAATTCTTTGCATTACCCGACTTACCTACGAAATCATAATTAGGAAGATGAGAACGATTCAACAAGATCAATACAGTCTTGACACCTTAGACTTCCCACTTAAGCAATTCCGTTCCGATGATTGTTACGACTACACCTTAAGTTTCAGTTCTAAAGTAACCCCTAGTAGTTTATACTAGCAGTCAGCACCGTCTGAACACAAACCACGTGGGGAGCCGATGAATATAAGTGTTTGATGCCTAATCTATAATGATCCTTCATATCTCGATGCAAATGAAAAGAAATTGCACCAAAGTACACGGTCGCATATAAGAAACGAGAAATATGAGAAGGAGTCCATTGCGGGTTGGTTCAGAGGTACTGGTTCTGAACTTGGTAGGGCGTGCTACGGCTCGATCCCCCACAACCTCCAAATTGGATAATGTATGTAGGGTTACCACATTCGTGTACCAGACCCCGTGCTTATAAAGGATCAAGGTCGCTAACCGGCTACTCCACTACGTGCGTGCTAAGGCAAAGGGCTTAATGTGATTGCGCTAGAATGAAACCGGGCGAAATAAGATCGAAAGACTCTAGGTGGAATCGTAAAGCAATTACCGAATGTTTTGTTTAACGGGAAGTCGACGACTTAGCTTGTTGCTTGTGTCATTAGTGTATCGTTAGTGTTTTATCAAAGTACCGGTTTATCCGGCAAAACGATCCTTCGTACGGTTTGTTATGTGTGTGCGTCGATAAAAACTTGTCCGACAATTTTCAACCGACTATTTGCTTGAGGACAAGCAAAGGTTTAAGTTTGGGGAAGTTTGATAATGAGAAAATGTAGATTATATTGCTATGTTTCAATACCGTTTTATCGCATAATTGTCGTTTTAACACCCGATTCCTCGAGTTTTCTTTGCCATTTTTCAGGTACATCATATACAGAGCTAAATCATGAGCCACAAGTGAAATGAGCAAAAACAACCATTAAAAGATGAAGAAATGAGGAATTCTGCATAACCTGCATATTTTGTAACACTCACGGTCGTCACCTAGGAGTCACGACCGTGACACTCTAAAAGGAGCACTCACGACCGTGACAAATCCCTCACGACCGTGACGCATATCATACAAGGAACACGAACGTGACACCCTTGTCACGACCGTGACAAGGGAAAACTAGGGTATTTGACTGAATACTTGGTCATGAACGTTACGCTGCATGAAATCCAACGTGCCTATTTTCCAGCAGACCAAGTATTCACACGTTCCCTGGATTCTCTCAATTTCCTACGAGGCCCAAGCACCAATCCAACTGCCAAGCCCATTTAGTTTGCTATAAATAGATTTGTTTCAATGAACAATTTACAGAGTTTTAGTTTTTTATTTTCTTGCGGAAGCTCTGCCGATTTTATTTTGCACCCTTTATTTTTCCAGCATTAATTTCCTTGCTTTATTTTTCTTGTATCCCAACCAACCTTATAACAATTTCCAACATCAGGAAATTGTTATAAATTAATTTGTTTCAAAGCCTTCAGATTCTTTTAGAATTTATTTCCGATTCCGGTCAGTACTCCGAGCTTTCCAGCCTGTGGAAGAAGGAGTCTACTACTTTTATTGTTATCCAGGTTTACATTAAATTGCATTTATATTTATGTTGAATATTTATTTTTCTGCCATGCATATTTTATTTTATATTTCTCTGCCTCTGTCTGGTTCAACATTAAGGAGTAGCTAAAAACCTTAGGGCGGTATGTAATTAAAACAAACTAAATCGATAAAATCAACTCTAGGCTTAAAATAATTAAGAGCTTAATATTCTGGCTGAGACTTTTTATTATAAAATCAACCTTTTTGTTACGAGAGTAAGGAAAGTGTATTAGATTAGGTCAAGACATCTAGAGTGTGAGATTTTAACCAGATAGCTAAAGTTAGGCATTTAATTTAAACACAGCGAGAGCGCTTTAAAATGAATTAGAATTACTAAGTTTCCAAAAATTATTTCTAAACACTTATGGGCTAGCGAGAGCATACATAGGGCTTTAGGGGTAAGATCTGAGATAAGACCACGAGAGTGTGAGTTAAAGATATTTAAGCTGGTAACCTCTACATAATAGATTAAGTGAACCATCTTTCTAAGCCTAAGTTAGATTGACCCGCCTAAGTTAGCATAATTACATACCGACCGCCTTAGTATTATTTTATTAAACTTAAATTTAATTCCCGCTTTTAATCTTTAAAAACAACCAATAATCGTGACAACCCTTCACCTTAGCTAAACTAGAAATTCCTCTAGCACTAAGTATCGCTCCCGCCAAATGACAACCGGGGCCAAGAGGGGTACAGACGCGAACGGTCGGTGAAAAGAGGAATGTGAGAACACACAGGAGTGAACTCACAAGAAAAGAAAAGAGTCGCCAGCTAGGCATTTTTATCCCGGAGGAAAGGCAATGCTGCATAGACCTAGAAAGATATGGATAAGACGGTCGCGAACCAGAGAGACTGAGAAAGGGGGTTGGTTACAACCTGGGAAGGTATTAGCACCCAGATTGTCCTCCGTACTCGACGGGATCCACGCTTAAAAGATTTGTGTTTTAAAGGGGTAGTGTCAGTGCAATTTGTGTATAAAAGAGCTGGAAAAGGATGTACAGGTGTTAGTGTAAAAGAAGTGTAAAGTGTACATGAGAAGTGTTAGTGTAAGAAAAAGGATGAAATGCTCAAGATAAGGAGGCTAAAGGAATGAGGTTGAAAAATGGGGAATAGACAGATACTTTTGTTCAATAACTGTTAAGTTATGCCTACGTATCCTCTCGTGCAATGAGGAAGTCAGAACACCGTAGTTCGACCCAAAGAGACTGAAAGATGAATTGACTTGTGAACTGCTTACTTGCCTATTCTCAAGTGTATGACCTGTCTGGCTCAGGTGCAAACTGTCTTGCATTATACGGAAGAAGCAAGTTCTCGTTTGTGAGTGAATGAGATGAGAAAAGAATCCCGGAGGAAACGATTATTGTTTGTTTTTGAGTTTTCAGTCTTTTATTGCTTTTTGGATTTGTCATAAGTTAATGAGCTTAAGCATAAACCAATGGATTTAGTAAACTCATCACATCTTCCCTCTGATTAGGGGTAATGAGAATGCATTAAGTGTGAAGTCAGCATCTCACACTTAACCACCATGGTGTAGGATTAAGATCATTAACCTACTTGTGATTATTTAGATGTTTTTGTTGTTTTTGTTTAGTGTTAAGTAATGAGATTAAGCCATAATCAGGGATTAAACAGACTCATTACACCATCCTAATAGAAGGATAATAGATGAGAATGTTTAAGCTGAGGAAAACTCCTCAACTTAATCCATGATTAGGGATTAAACTCATGACAAAACAAAACATTTATTAAGTGGATTTTAGTTAATGATAAGATGAAGAAATGATTTTTATGGTTTTGTAAGACAACTTGAGGGGGACTTGTCCATTAACACTAGGGTTAGTCCTTCTTAACCAATTAAGGAAGAATTAGAACCCTAATGCAAGGCCCAAGTTACAAGCTTGATGTCTTGATGATTATTAAGTGAATTGATTAAAGGATTTAAACACATTAAGGGTTTAACACTTAGGATTAAAGTTATACACTCCATCCTAATAGAAGGATGCAGGCATAAGCTTAATCACAAAGCCTTAAAGCCTTTAGGGTTTAGTCCCTGATTATGAGGTGAGAAGAGAAGACTCAAAGAGACACAAAGGTAAAAGCTAAGTGGGGGACTAATCAACCCTAATTGTTATCATGCTTAGTCATTCCTAGGGTTTGTGAGGTTTAAGAGAAAGATCTTCAGAGAAACCACCAGGAAGCAGAAGAATGGAGCAAAGAGAAGCAAAGTAACTTGCTTCAATTATGAAGACAAGTCACTTGAGGAAAGAAGGTAAGATGAACAAGAAAGAGCAAGCTCAATCCAATACACATACAAAAATGCAGCAATGATGCATAAGAGAGATGAAAAGAGATTGTGAGAAGTGAAGGCAAATTCACTTCTCAAGGTAACTTACCACCTGAAAAGTTAGTGAAAGAAATGAAATGCAATGCAAATGAGATGCAATGGCATGGTGCAAGACAAAGTCAGAAGCAAATACATGATATTAATGATGCTAAGAGATGATGCAAACATGAAACAAGGCATGAGGATGATCATACAAACATATGGAATGCAAAAGATACATGCTTAGAACCATGAACATACATGAAAAGTTATGAAATGCAAATGACCTACAACATGGCAAATGAAGGATGCAATGATCAGACATGATTCTAATATGTCCTAAGATGTGTTATGAATCAAATGAATGCCTAAAATGTCATGGCAAGTCATGGTATGCAAGCAAATGTAAGATGAATGCAAAAGAAAGCCCAAATTAGGGTTCATGATCAATGCACAAAACAAAATTCTAAACCAGAAGCAAACATTATGATAAAAATTTGAAAATGCAATCAAAGGAACCCTAAGCCTATACAAACTCACTTCCCAAAGGAGGGGATCCAATTCTTAACCTAGTGTAAGTTATGAATTTCCTAAGTTGGCTAGGGTTTTAAGGTACCTTGTCAAGAAAAATGTCAAACAAATTGAAAATGCAATATTAAATCATGCCAATTTAATCCTATAAACTACATGATATGCAAGATGCAATGCAAAAAGAATCATTGTCCAATTCTTAAAGGCTAGGCAGAAATGAATTTTTGAAGATTGAATCAAAATAATGCCTTGAAATGAAATTAATTCCATTGAAAATTGTCAAAAGGCATCAAGATCAAAAAAAAAAATTTGGTTTGAGAGTTGGACAATGTTTCTAAATGATTTTAAATGTTTCATGAATTTTTTTGTGATTTTTAAATACTTAAAAGTATTTTTAATTAATTAATTTTCATTAACTAATTAAAAATAAACTTTTAAATGATTTAAAAATAATTTTTAATGCAAAAAATAAAAATAAAAATATTTTTGGTTTCTGAAAATTAATAAAAGGGTTGATAAAAATTTTCAGAATTTTTTGTTGATTTTACTATTTTTTATAAAATGTACAAAACAAATGAAATAAAATGAAAATAAAAATGAATTTAAACTGAAAATGAGAAAGTCAGCGCATCCAAGGGCCAAGATTCAAACGAAAAGGGAGGGAATTGACCAGCGCGCGCATCTGGACGGCTCACATTCAAACTTATGTAATTAAGACTAAACCCTAATTAATTAACCCTAATCACTTTCAGATGACCGAAACAGTGTTCCGGTCATCTTCTCCGACAAGGTGAAATTACTATCTCTCTCTACACGCAATGAAAATGAAATCTCTCTGCCCAGAATCAAACCCCACTCAACACTGAATCAAAACCCCCAAACAAAAACCATTTTTCATTCATCAATCATGTGAATCGAAGCAAAACAAATTTAGGGCGGAAAGTTTCAGACAACTCATACATGCTCAATATTCCACCATTTTCATTTTTAAACACATCATGATGATCAGAATAACATGTAGAACCAATTTATAACAAGTAAATGAAGTTCTGGAAAATTTGTTCTTGAGGGATACCTGAACTGAAGTCCTTCGAACAGGAGCTTTCTGAGCCTTCCTCCTATGCAAACTGACTCCTCTGGTCCCCCTGAGCTCAATGGAATGCTTCACAACTCTTGTTGATGGCTGGTTTGGGAGATGGCAGAACTTCTGTTCAAGGGGGGGGGGGGGTGATCGTGTTTTGGTTTCAGTGGCTTTCAGGCTATTTTAATGGTTGGTTTGTGATCAGTGAGTCATGTTGAGATTGTTTGTGAAGTCTGTTTGTGTGTTTGATGCTTGTGGAGAGTGTTTAGAAAGGTTTTGCCAATGAAGCATAAACTTGGAACTATGGCTTCTGATCTGATTCAGGCTTGAGTGTGTGGTATGTTATGCTGGCTTTGGTCCATGTATCAAGTGGTGATAGGTCAGAGAGTTGTTGGTGGCCTATGGTGATTGGTATGGGCAAGTTGCCAAAATGTCAAACTTTGTGTAAGAGAGGTATGGGCAATGGTACAACTTGCTTTTTGGCTTGCTTTGGCTCAGCTTGAATCAAGGAAAGCTATGGAAAAGGTCTAGAGGCAATGCAGCAAGTGGTTTGTGGTTTGTGATAGGTTTTGCAAGTTTCACAAAGTTTGGTTCCTTTGGGATTTCTTGAGGTTCAAGGCATGAAATGAGATGATTCTTGGGCCAATTCTGATTTTTATGAGTCATGTGATCATGTTGTAATGAGTTTGTGCATATTTGAAGTCTTTAGAGCACTTGATCATACCATTTTGCAAAATGCCTCTTTGGTAGAAAACTTCAAATTATGTGATTTTTCCCAACTTTGACAAACCATAACTTTTGATCCAAAATGAATTAGGTCATGTTCTTGTACTTTTTGAAAAGGGAATGATCCATTATACAACTTTCATGACCAAAGTTTTTCCATTTGAAGCATTTTTGAATCAAAAAGTAAGGGTTGAAAAAGTTTCCCAAAATGGCAATTTTCATTATAAGTCAACTTTCCCAAAAAGTCAACTTTGCAAAAGGCTTGAAATTCTTCAATTTTGTGAACTTCCAACATCTTCTATGATCAAATAAAGATCATACATAATCAAAATGATGAAGAACACCCTTTGGTTGGGTCATTGTGGGCCTCAGATACCCTGATTTTGCACTGGCTTGCTCAAGAAGTCAACTCTTGATCAGATGACTTCCCCATGGAATCTCTTCATGAAAATTGATATGCATGATCCTTATACCATATAGAGACCAATATAAACAAAAATGACCAAAAAAATTTGGAATTATGGCCTTTGAAACCAAAACCCTAATTCTAGGTCATCTGTGCAGTTAAGCCTGGCTCTGCTTCCATGCCATTCTCAGTTCTTGTGATTTTTTTGACATTCTTGACTTTGAGAGGATATAATATGATGCTTGAACATACATGGACCCCTTTGAAGTGATTGATGACCTTTGGAGTGGTTCAAGTGGCTCTTGGATTGCTTAGATCACAAACCCTAGATGCAGATGACTTAAACTTAATGCAGTGAATCAAGAATGCAATATGAGATGCTATGATTGAACTTATGTATATGAAAAGATCACAAGACATGGTGTGAATGAGTGAGGGCAAATTTGGGGTGTTTACAGCTGCCCCTATTCAAGCATGAGTTAGCTGTGCAGAATGTAAGCAACGACAGGTGAACAAGATAACTTGTGGTTGAATACCAAAGACAGTCCAAAATTTGCACTCACAGAATGAAGAAGAAAAGGGATATAGATTGTAAAGGAAAGTAAAGTATGTTGTAAAGTGTGGGCGACGGAGGACGACCGTCGAGCAGAGGACGACTGCTGGGGATAAAGCAATGACGGGGACGGCCGACATGCTGGGGAAAGGTGCGAGAAATAAAGCAATGACGGGGACGGCCGACTTGCTGGGGATACGAGAGATTATGATGGGGACGGCCATCACGTAAAGCTATAAGATTCTTTGGGGATTATAGATAAAAATAAATGATGAGGTACGGTCATCAAGTTCATAAAGTAATGTAAACAACGATGGGGACGGCCATCGGGCTAAACTGATGAAGGACGGTCACCAGGAAAAGGAAAAGGGACCACGACGGGGACGGCCATCGGGTTAAAGCATAAATGAAGTAATGATGAGGGACGGTCATCAAAGGTGAAGGACGATCACCAGGAAAAGGAAAAGGGACCACGACGGGGACGGCCATCGGGTTAAAGAATAAATGAAATAATGATGAGGGACGGTCATCAAAGGTGAAGGACGATCACCTGGAAGGGTACGGCTGCCGAAAGTATCGCGACATAGGACGAATGTCGGATAAAAGGTAGACGATGGGGACGGCCATCAGACGAGCATGATGAAGGACGATCATCAAGAGGTGAAGGACGATCACCTAGGAGGGGACTGCTGCTCTCAAGGTTTATCATGACATAGGACGAATGTCAGATAACAAGATCAACGATGGGGACGGCCATCGGATAAAATGATGAAGGACGATCATCAAAAGGTGAAGGACGATCACCTGGCAGGGTACGGCTGCCGAAAGTATCGCGACATAGGACGAATGCCGGATAAAAAGGTCAACGATGGGGACGGCCATCGGACGAGCATGATGAAGGACGATCATCAAGAGGTGAAGGACGATCACCTAGCAGGGGACGGCTGCTCTCAAGGTTTATCATGACATAGGACGAATGTCAGATAGAAAAAGGTTGCTTTGCTGGCGACCTAAATGGGGAATAGTAAACACGGACGAGTGTTCACATCCAAGAAATAAAAGGTGTAAGTGTTTTGATGTTTGTGTATAGATTAAAGATGCGGACGAGCATCCTTAAGACTACGATACAGACGAGTATCAGGTAGAAACAACGCTTGACGCATGCTCTGAGATGATGATACGGACGAGTATCAACTGGTTAACAAAGAACACGGACGAGTGTTGAATCTGCAGAGGTATGAGTGGTGTATACAAGATATGGACGAGCATCTGTATGAGTGAAACAGGGGTAATAAGTATGAGTGGTGTACAGGAGTGTTTAACTTGCTGAGGAGGGTGACACGGACGAGTGTCAAAAAGAGAACATGTAATATAAACAGGTATATAGTTTACAAAATGTTCAGGTAACTCTGTTGGGGAAGACGACACAGACGGGTGTCAGGGAATTTGTATAAAGATGTATCTGTGAGTGCAAAGGGGGATGCTTTGGCTTTCTGCTGGGGGTATGACACGGACGGGTGTTAGGAAGTATCTGTGGTATGTATAAGTGTTTGTTTGTAAAGAAGGCTCGGGCGACTTTACTGGGGAATCATGACACGGACGGGTGCCAAAAGGAGTGTGTATTCGTATTTGTGAGTGTAAGGCAAATTCCTTGGCACCCTGGTGGGCAATTTGGGGAGTTTGCTGTATACCTCTGATGAATTGCCAGTATTCACAAGTGTTTGATTCAGAACATGGCTTATGATTATGCAATATGTTTGATTTTTGCCGTAATGCTCCATATTAGACGGAATGCTATGCTTTGTGGGGAGAATATGATGCTAATGCCATGATTATGCAAAGATACCGATCCGGGATTTGGATCCCGTTGCCGAAGAGATTTCTGACTGATCTGCTTGAAATGGACATCCCAGCTGGGGATGAGATCATTGGTAGATCTGACTTGGGGATATAGGTCACTGATAGGCCTATCTTTGGTAATGAGGGACCCAGCTGGGATTTGTAGAAGCTTTCTTTACTCTGTTGTGAGTTCTTCGGGCATTGCTCTCCTGGATGGAGGCTGAAACTCTGTGGAGAGGTGGTTCCCTGGCTTTTGTACTTGGCTGAGGAGGAGGCAAATGGCAACTCGGCTGGGGAAAAACAATGAATGGCAACTCAGCTGGGGAGAAACCACCTACGGTGCTAAGACTGAGTGGATAATGATTAGCCAGCTTGCTGGGATGAAGCTTTCATGCCCCATGTTGTGCTTTGAATACCTGCAATCCTGAAAAGATAGAGAAGCGCACAAGTAATCCCGAGGTATCCCTTACCGGATTCCGTCATAGGAGTTTAGACACTCCCGGGAGTAAATATATTTCCTGCAAGCACGTATTTTTAGAAGAAAAGCATCTGTATTTGTGTAGTCAGTATCTTAAGGACATCGGACATTTTGCAAATGAAGGTAAAGTGTACGGGACGAAATGTGACTGAAAATCTGATTTTATTAATTCGTGTGCCCTGAATTGGCAAGATACAGTCAAAGAAACATATCCCCTAAAATGAGGAGATTGTTAAAAATTGAGAAATAAGAGGTATTGGCAATGCTGATGACGCTTCAGGGAGCTTCCCTTTCGCTATGACTCGTATGACTTTTGACATTCTTCTCGTCTTGCTTTCTGAAGAAGGCTGATTCTGATCGGCGCTTGAACCTTTCGAAGCTTACCAAGTTGTAAGTGACACAGACAAATTCAGAATGCAGTTGTTCGCTTATTCCCTTGTTTTGCATGGATCGCCCTTTCGGGTTTTCGATCCATCGGGATACCCATTTTTGCCTGAGTTGTCCAATGCGGCTTTTCAACTTAGCGGGTGTACATTTTTTTTTGTTTATTTTCCCTTATTTTTGCTCGAGTCTTTTATTTTGTTTTTGACTCGCCGGGATGCCCTATTTTTGCCTGGACTTACATTCTGTTTTTATGTCCAGCGGGTCATTTTTATGCGAAGTATTTTTTAACTGCATCTGAATTCACAGGGGACGGGAAGTCTTCACCATCCATAGTGCTGAGCATCAGCGCTCCGCCAGAGAAAACTTTCTTTACTACGAATGGCCCTTAATAGTTCGGAGTCCACTTGCCCCTGTGGTCTGTATGAGGAGGGAGGAGTCTTTTCAGCACAAGGTCTCCTACTTGGTACTCTCGGATCCTGACTTTCTGATCGAAGGCTTTCTTCATTCTTTTATGATATAGCTGCCCATGACAGATTGCAGCTAACCTCTTTTCTTCAATCAGGCTCAGTTTTTCATATCGGGACCGGACCCACTCTGCTTCGTTCAGCTTAACATCCATTAATACACGTAAGGAGGGTAACTCAACTTCAACCGGTAGGACTGCCTCCATACCATACACAAGTTGATACGGTGTTGCCCCAGTGGATGTTCTGATTGACGTACGGTACCCATGTAAGGCAAATGGTAGCATTTCATGTCAGTCTTTGTATGTGACTACCATCTTCTGCACAATCTTCTTGATATTCTTATTAGCTGCCTCAACAACGCCATTCATCTTCGGCCTGTAAGGAGAAGAATTGTGGTGTTGGATCTTGAAGTCCCGGCATAGTTCTACCATCATTTTGTTGTTTAGATTGGAACCATTATCAGTAATGATTCGCTCGGGAACTCCATACCGACAGATGATGTCTCTCTTCAGAAATTGGGCTACTACTTGCCTTGTAACATTTGCATAGGAAGCTGCTTCAACCCACTTGGTAAAATAGTCGATAGCAAGATGAATCTGTGGCCGTTTGAAGCAGTCGGTTCAATCTTGCCAATCATATCAATGCCCCACATGGCAAAGGGCCATGGTGAAGACATCACATTCAGAGGATTGGGAGGCACATGCACTTTATCCGCATAAATCTGGCATTTATGACATTTTCTGGCATAGGCACAACAGTCTGCATCCATTGTGATCCAGTAATAGCCTGATCTTAGCAACTTCTTAGCCATGGCATGCCCGCCTGCATGGGTACCAAAGGATCCCTCGTGCACCTCGTGCATCAACAAGTCTGCTTCTGTTTTATCAACGCATCTGAGGAGTACCATATCAAAGTTTCTCTTGTACAGGGAACCATCAGTATTCAAGAAGAAACTACCAGCAAGCCTTCTTAAAGTCTTCTTATCATTGGAAGATGCCCCAGGTGGGTATGTTTGATCCTCCAAGAAGCATTTGATATCATGGAACCAGGGCTTATCATCTTTAACAACATCTGCTGCAAATACATACGCTGGTCTGTCAAGTCTGGACACTGAAATCCGAGGTACAAAGTTGGCATCTTGAACTTTGATCATGGATGAAATGGTGGCAAGAGCGTCTGCAAACTGATTCTCATCCCGAGGGATATACTCAAGCTTGACCGTTGTAAAGAAAGTCAATAACCTCCTTGTATAATCCCTGTAAGGTATCAGATGATCCTGGTGCGTGTACCACTTGCCGTTGGTTTGATTGATTACCAAAGCTGAATCTCCGAATATCGTTAAAGTCTTGATCCTGAGGTCAATGGCTTCCTCAAGACCCATAATACAAGCTTCGTATTCAGCTTCGTTGTTAGTGCAGTTGAAGGTGAGTTTTGCCGAGAAAGGCATGTGAACTCCTTTAGGTGTAATGAGTATTGCACCAACGCCACGACCGTTCATATTAACAGCCCCGTCAAACATCATAGTCCATTCTTCTTCCGGGTCAGGCCCTTCAGTGTGAACAGGCTATTCACAATCTTTTGCTTTTATGAACATGATGTCTTTGTCAGGGAAGTCAAATCTCATAGGCTGGTAATCATCGATGGGCTGCTCAGCAAGATAATCAGACAATACACTGCCCTTGATGGCTTTTTGAGATGTGTACTGAATGTCGTATTCTGTGAGGATCATTTGCCATCTTGCAACCCGTCCGGTAAGCGCCGGCTTCTCAAATATGTACTTGACTGGGTCCATCTTTGAGATCAACAAGGTAGTGTGGGTCAACATATACTGTCTCAGTCGGCGAGCAGCCCACGCTAAAGCACAGCAAGTTTTCCCGAGCAGTGAATAACGTTGTTCACAGTCGGTAAACTTTTTGCTTAGGTAGTATATTGCATACTCTTTTCGACCAGACTCGTCATACTGGCCCAACACACACCCCATTGACTCTTCTAATACTATCAAGTACATTATCAGAGGTCTTCCTTCAACTAGAGGCATAAGGATTAGAGGTTCTTGCAAGTACTCCTTGATTTTGTCAAAAGCCCTCTGGCAGTCTTCGTTCCACCTGACCGTTTGTTCTTTTCTTAACAGCTTGAACAAAGGTTCACAGGTTTCTGTAAGGTGAGATATGAACCGCGAAATGTAGTTCAACCTACCTAAGAACCCCCAAACTTCCTTCTCGGTTTTCGGTTCAGGCATTTCTTGAATGGCTTTGACTTTATTGGGGTCAACTTCAATCCCTTTTTCACTTACAATAAATCCCAGCAACTTACCGGATCGCACCCCGAATGTGCACTTGTTGGGGTTTAACTTCAGTTGGTACTTCCTCAGACGCTTGAATAACTTCAGCAGATTTACCAGGTGGTCTTCTTCTGTGAGGGACTTGGCAATCATGTCATCCACATAACATTCGATTTCTTTATGGATCATGTCATGGAATAAAGTCACCATAGCCCGTTGATAAGTCGCACCAGCATTCTTCAGTCCGAATGGCATCACCTTGTAACAGAACGTGCCCCAGGGTGTGATGAAAGTTGTCTTCTCCATGTCTTCAGGTGACATTTTGATTTGATTGTATCCTGAAAATCTGTCCATGAAGGAGAATACCGAGAATTGAGCCGTATTGTCAACCAGTACATCAATGTGAGGTAATGGAAAATCATCTTTCGGGCTGGCTCTGTTCAGATCCCGGTAGTCCACACACATCCTCACTTTGCCGTCTTTCTTAGGCACAGGTACAATGTTAGCAACCCACGGTGGATAGCTCATTACAGCAAGGAACCCGGCATCCCACTGCTTTTGTACCTCTTCTTTGATCTTCATTGCCATGTCTGGGCGAGTACGGCGCAGTTTCTGTTTCACTGGCGGGCAATCTTCTCTTAAAGGCAGCTTGTGCGTAACAATATCGGTGTCCAACCCTGGCATATCCTGATAAGACCAATCAAACACATCCACATATTCATGAAGCATGTCAATCAATTGTTTCTTTACTGAGTCTTGTAAGCAGGCTCCGATCTTAACCTCTTTCACCTCTTCATCCGTACCAAGATTAATCGTTTCGATCTCCTCCTGATGAGGAGTGATAACCTTCTCCTCTTGCTTTAACAACCTGGCTAGCTCTTCAGGAAGCTCATAATCTTCTTCAACCCCTTCATCAGCTTGATTGATTGGATTGTCAAAGTCATACGAAGCCATAGCTGTGCTGTTGTCGGTGCAGTCTCAAAGGCACTCTCTGCAAGGGTTTAGATTTGTTCATTTTAGTGATTGATTTTAATCTTGTTTAGAAAAGTGAAATAAAGTTGTCATTTTGAAAACATTGCCATTTTATTTTTGTACAAAAAGAAAAATGGAAAAACAGTGAGCGGAAAAGAAAAAGACTCATTTGCAAAAGATGTCCGATATTCATTGATTGATCTGTTTGCACAAAATTACAGATGGCCCGATTACAAAATGAGTCTTGTCATCTTGGGCAAGATGCAAGACTTGATGCATGCTTGAAATATACAGGAAATAATAATTACTCTGCAGGAGTAACCCTTATAATTTCCTGGGAAGACCAGTTTGAGATACGGCCCCCCGGGATCCTTGGACGTATCCAGCTCTCCAGGTTGCGTTCATCTTCCGACTCATCTTCCAAGTTGTTCACTGCATCTGGGGTGAGCATCCCCCCACTGACAAAACTGGGCTCCTTAGCAGCCTCTGATTGATCTTGTTGAGTTGGTTTGTAACCCAACCCAAATCTGTCCTCCTTCTTCTCCACAGGCAACAACTTGCCCCAGCCTTGGGCAGTCCCCTCTTCAACAACCTTCCTGGCTTGCTGATAAGACGTCATGGAGGTTCCCAGTACAGCAGATGCTTCATTTATGTTTAGGGCCTCAAACCCCTGGCTCATAGTTTCATGGATTTCTCCATCCATCTCAATGTATTTGTATGTAGCCAGGTGGCTAACAAAGATATCTTCTTCACCACAGATGGTGATGATCTGGCCTTCCCACTCGAATTTCAGCTTCTGCTGGAGGGTAGACGTAACTGCGCCAGCGGCATGGATCCAAGGTCTACCCAACAAACAGCTGTAGGCCGGCTGAATGTCCATCACATAGAAGGTAATTTTAAAAGTCTGCGGGCCAATCATCACAGGCAGATCAATCTCCCCAAGCACTGATCTCTTTGAGCCATCAAATGCTCTTACCACCAAATTACTTGGACGCAGTGCCAAGCCATCATACTCCAGCTTCACCAAGGCTTTCTTTGGTAGAACATTGAGTGAAGACCCAGTGTCCACCAATACATGGGATAGTACAACACCCTTGCATTCTAGAGTGATATGTAAAGCCTTGTTGTGGTTACGTCCCTCAGCTGTTAAATCAACATTGGTAAAGCCCAGCCCATGACTGGTGTTGACATTAGCTACCACAGTTTCTAGCTGATTAACAGTGATCTCCTCTGGCACGTATGTCGCGTGCAAGACTTTCAGTAATGCATTCCTATGGGCTTCAGAACACATCAACAGGGATAATATGGAGATCTTGGAGGGAGTTTGGTGAAGCTGATCCACCACCTTGTAATCACTTCTTTTTATAATCCTCATAAACTCATCTACATCTTGTTCAAAAGATGTCTTCTGAGTTTCCTTGACAGTTTGCTCTTCAACTACCACACTCTTTCCTTTTGCTTTGGCAGCAGCTTCTGCTTCGGCATTAGGTCTTTGCAATTGTGAGGCAAAAAGGCGTCCGCTTCTGGTGAAGCCTCCGCCTCCCCCAACATTATCAATCTGTGGAGAAGAAGTTGAAGAGTCCAAAGTGATTTTCTCCCCGTTGCAGTAAAGGTCAGAGCTATAATGCCAAGGGATGGCATTACTGCTTTCATATGGAACTGGTCCAGGCACCGTAATGGTAACTGGACTGACTGCTGCAGAGGAGGGTGCTGAAATGGTGTGCGAATCGTAGTAGATGGTGACTGGTGTCCTGGCAGGAGATGCCACTGTTTGTTGCTGAAAGTTATTATTTGGAGGAACATATGATGGATCATAATAAATGGTGATTGCTGAGATATCTGTTGGCGTTGTAGAAGATTCTGTGGGATAAATTGGTGCTGATGTTGTAGAAGAGATGGTTGTTGATATCTGATTTGTTGAAGTGATGGACGGAGCCACGGTTGATGATATTGATGAATTTGTTGGAATGATTGTTGTTGCAGTTGTAGAAGAGTCAGGAATCGTTGTCAAAGGGATTGATGGATTTGTAGGAGCTGAGGTTGTGATCTGAAGGATACCACTTTTGATAAGACCATCTATGCCGCTTCTCAAGTCATCACACCCGTTGACCGAAATGTTGCAATAACGACAACCGAGCTCACACCCGGGGAACATTTGGCACTCTAGGAGCTGAGCTTTAATTTCTACCAGAGGTGTTCGAATCTGCCCAACACTGGTGATTAAGAAAGATGGCTTATCTTCCTCAATAGCATTAATTCTTGGTCCTCCATGATTGGGCATGGGATTCTTGTTGACATTTGGCGGGGGTGCAAAATTGAGGGCCTTGGAATCCACTAGATCTTGCACTTTCATTTGTAAAGCCCTGCATTTCTCTGTACTGTGGCCAGGTGCATTTGAATGAAAAGCACACCGGGCGTTGACATCATAATTTCTTGGAAGACTGGTAGGATCTGGAGGTGCCAATGTCCTTAGCTCAACCAGGTTGAGTTTCAGGAGTTGTGGCAACAAAGCGGCATAAGGCATAGGGATAGGGTCAATCACCCTATTTGCCTGGGATGGTCTTTGTTGGAAGGGTCTTTGCTATTGACTGTTGTTGTTGTTGTTGTTGTAGTTGTTTCTCTGTGGCGGATACTGAACTTGCTGCTGATAGTGGGGTGGTTGTTGTAGTTGATATGCTGGTTGCTGATGAATCGGAGCTGGAATAGTGACAGCTGCCACTGACCTATGAACATACTGAGGTCTGCCCCTGGTGGCATGAATAGCATTAGTCTCACTGGTTCTTCTAGGTCCCACAAAAGGCTTCCTGGGATTACTTGAAGAGCTTGCACCATTATCAGAGATTTTGCCCATCTTCAGAAGGCTTTCAATTCTTTCTCCAGCTATGACTACGTCAGCGAAGCTGGTGGAAGAAAAGGCAGCTAGCCTATCAATATATGTCCCTTGCAGGGTATTCATAAACATGTCGGCCATTTCTCTTTCCGACATGGGTGGTTGGACAGCAGCAGTAAGCTGTCTCCACCTCTGGGCGTATTCCCGGAAGCTTTCTCTGGATGATTGAGACATTCCCATCAGGAGGGTTCTGTTAGGAGCCATGTCCAGGTTATATTGGTACTGCCTGATGAAAGCCTCAGCTAGGTCTTTCCAGTATCTGATTGTAGCTCTGGTCAAATGAGAGTACCACTCCCTTGAGGCCCCATTCAAACTATCTTCAAAATAAAACATCCATAGTTTTTCATCCATGGTGTATGCCTTCAGTCTCCCCAGAAAGGATTGCAAGTGGGTTCGTGGACAGGAAGTTCCGTTGTACTTCTCGAAGCACGGTGGTTTAAACTTGTGGGGAATTCTTACCCCATCCACTAATCCCATGTCCATGACATCAAAACCCAAGGAGTTTTGAGACTCCAAAGATCTCAATTTCTCAGCAATTTCATCAAGCCTCCTATCATAGGCTTCATCCCCAGCTCCCATTACAGTGAATTGATCCTCCTGGGGGTCTTCTTGTAAGACTCTGCCTGCAGTAGCATTCCCTTGCACATTAGTAGGGATGTTGATCTCTGGATGAAGATGAGGCCCATATACTGGTGGGTTAACATGAGGCTGAACCCTCTCATTGTTACTTGTTCCTCCAGTCCCTAGATGGGGTTCTTCCGGGGTCTGCCTTTCTACCAATGCCCTCAATCTTTCTTGGCTTTGAGCCAAGCCATTCATTACTTCCATGAACTGGGTCATTTGGTTTCTCTTCTCCAACCTTTCGTTGACCATCTAGGTTCTGACCTCTGTCAGCTCTTGCTGTACTTGGTCCATCTGGATACCAGGAAGATTGTTGCGAGTAGGATATCTGTGTGGACGGTTGAGAGGGAACACCCGACGGCGAGCAATAATTCCTGAATCACAATAGAGTTAGTAACAAACAAAACAAAAACCTACAAAACAAAACAAAAGTTAGTATGCAATGCAGTATGCTTATTTGTATCCAAGGTATCCGGCTTGGCACTTAGTTTTGACCTTTCCAGACCCTGAGGAAGATGCTTTGATGTTGCTTGAGAGAGAGAGACTTAAATGAAACCAACTGACAAATATATTACAAACAGGGAATAATACATAGTTTTTTTTTACAATACATGCCCCTGTGGGGTCAAAATACAACAAAGAGAAAAGTACATGAAATGGAAATAACAACAAACAAAGACATCAAACATCTAAGCCAAACTCATCTTCTTTAACTTCCTTCAGAAGTGCTTCAGTTACAGGATCAGCTGGATGCTCTGTAATGCTTCTGATGAGCAGGTTCCTGGTGGCAATAGCAGCAGTCAGCTTCTTGTGCCTGTCTTGGTCCTTTGACCTCTTTACACCAGCCTTAAGCTTCAACTCTGAAATTTCCTTCTGGGCTGCTAGCAGAGCCTCCTGTTGCTTCCTCTCATTTGCCTCCAACTGCTCAATTCTGTCTTGAGTTCTCTTATCTTCTTGAGTGCGAGCTTCAGTGATCCTGACCCACCTAGCTTGACTTTCTTTCAGATAGAGATCAGTCCTAGCCTTCTGAAACTGGGCCTCTTTACAGGTATTCTTCAAAATTTGCTCTCCTGCTCTTGATTTCTTGATGTAGTCCTCTGATTTCTCAATCCTGGCTAGATGCTCCACCTTTAGCTTTTCTAGTCTCTCAATGTCTAAACGACCATCACTCCTCTCCCAGAGGGTCTTCTGCAGAGCTTGAGTCAGATTCTCATTCCTCTCTTTCAATTTCTCAAATTCCTCTAGGCTGACAGTAGCTGGAGGGGGTGCTGTGGATGGTCCAGGTGCATCCTCAATGGTGAAAGGCATTCCAGAAATCTGAGCCCTTGTATGAGACCATTCATAGTACTATGCTAAAGCCACATTGTTGCATTTCCCAAGAATGGCCATCCCTTTGGTCTGGATGTTGTCCCAAGCCCAGGATGCTTGTCTGACAACAGCTAGATTAGGCTTTATCTCACAATACAGGGTTTCAGCCAAATCTTGCACTCTAGGAGGGTGAACCAAAGCATAGCCCAATTGTCTTTTGAATAGCAAAGGGTTGTAGTTGATGCAACCCTTCACTCCTATCAGAGGTACATTGGGAAACTGTCCACAACTAGTAATTATATCCCTTCCTTTGGTGCTCTGGGTACACCACCTGATGTCATCTGAAGTTAAAGCAGTGAGTCTTCTAGCCCAGTTCTTCTGTTGGTGAGGGTTTAAGAAAGCATCAGTCTTAGGTAAGTACTTGAGCAACCAGGTATGAAATAGAGGAGCACAGCATCTTACCAACCTCCATCTCTGCTTCTCATTCCTTTGGTGAACAGAATAATAGAAATCTCCCAGCAAAGTGGGTACTGGGTTCCTCAAAAGGAAGAGATGAATATCATTCTTGCTGATAAACTTGGGCTCATCTGCAAAAAGTATAACCCCATATATACTGAGGGCTAACAATGCACAAACTGCCCTTCATTCTCCCAAGGAGGCCTTCAGGATGGCCTGAGAAATCAAGAAATCCAAGTGTAGACCAGGGATGCCAGCCTTTGTAGTCATGTTCTGCTCAATCAGGATAGGTTCCAAATGCAGTGCCTTTGCCAACTCTTTACTGCTGGGAGAAGGCATCTCTGGGTTGAAGGGGATACCACCCTTGACAGGCACTCCAATCAGTGATGAATACTCCTCTAACAGGGGTCCCAACTGAAAATTCTGGAAGGTGAAGCATCTCAAAGGAGGATCATAGAACTGTAGGCAAGTGTGAATCAAACTCCTCTGAGAAGGATCCAAGTCCATAACCATATCAAGGATGCTTCCATAATGTTCTCTGAATAAAGGGATATGGTCTGGAGTAATGAGTGCTTGGACCTGTCTGATGCCAGCCAGCACAGGCTCAAAGAAATGATATGAAATGTTGCTCTTCTTGGGTGCCATGTCTGATGATGAAGAGCTGAAAACAGATACTGATGATGAAGACTGGTACTGAAGATGAACTACTGATAGGCTGAGACTGGTGATAATAGTAGCTGAAGCAGGCAACTGATGCAGATGGCTGAAGCAGATAGCTGATGAACAGGGGTCTATGCAGATGAAGGGGTCAAAACCAAGCCAAAATATAATGTGGATACCCTGAAAAACAAATAAGCAAATGTTAAATGATGCAATGATAATGTATGCAAATGATATGCAAGGGGTTTGTGATCAAGCTGGATCTGATCATTGCCTTGATATAAAGGTCCATGTATGTCTAAGAGGTCCAGATGGAGGTTCAAAAGTCCAGTAACCAGGGTGGGGGACTCAAATAAAGAGTCACATGTCCTGGGTTAAATCACAAGAAATGTCCAAAGTGAAGCATTCTTAAACACAATAGGTAACAGGGTATGAGGTGGCCAAGGGTTCCTGCAAACCTGTAAACAGCCCAACCCCCCTCACAGGTGATGTTCTAGAACAGGGATCCTCAGACTTGGATCAGTTATGAGAAGTGTAAACACTTCTAACCCGGAGGTACAGTGTTTACAATAACCATAAAGGATCCTCCTCTAATTCACCCCAGTTTCTGAAGGTCATAGTAAAGGTCATCCAGACTTAGCAGGCTTCCCAGATAGCCCTAGCACTACAGGAGATCTGTAGCACAAAGTTCTCAAGAAGAAACCCATATCTGAACCGTGTTTCATATTCCCGCACCAGACCGAAATGGAATGGGAAAGAACATGAACCACTCTAGCCTAGGTGTCACTCAGGTCCCAGGTATAGGACCTTAAACTCTCAATGAACCCCACCCACCAAAGCAACAAAACCAGATCCAGCCAACCAACAGTATGACAGTATGATGTATATAAAGCTGTAAAGGAAGCAATAAATAACTGTACATAAAGCAGTAAATAAAGCAAATATACAAACACAAATAGCACATAACACCCCAGTAAACACAAATCAAACAAGCGCTAGGAGGAACCCACAAAAAGAACCAGAAGCCCTGGTTACAGTATAAGTATTCCCCAGCAGAGTCGCCAAGCTGTCGCTCCCGCCAAATGACAACCGGGGCCAAGAGGGGTACAGACGCGAACGGTCGGTGAAAAGAGGAATGTGAGAACACACAGGAGTGAACTCACAAGAAAAGAAAAGAGTCGCCAGCTAGGCATTTTTATCCCGGAGGAAAGGCAATGCTGCATAGACCTAGAAAGATATGGATAAGACGGTCGCGAACCAGAGAGACTGAGAAAGGGGGTTGGTTACAACCTGGGAAGGTATTAGCACCCAGATTGTCCGCCGTACTCGACGGGATCCACGCTTAAAAGATTTGTGTTTTAAAGGGGTAGTGTCAGTGCAATTTGTGTATAAAAGAGCTGGAAAAGGATGTATAGGTGTTAGTGTAAAAGAAGTGTAAAGTGTACATGAGAAGTGTTAGTGTAAGAACAAGGATGAAATGCTCAAGATAAGGAGGCTAAAGGAATGAGGCTGAAAAAGGGGGAATAGACAGAGACTTTTGTTAGATAACTGTTAAGTTATGCCTACGTATCCTCTCGTGCAATGAGGAAGTCAGAACACCGTAGTTCGACCCAAAGAGACTGAAAGATGAATTGACTTGTGAACTGCTTACTTGCCTATTCTCAAGTGTATGACCTGTCTGGCTCAGGTGCAAACTGTCTTGCATTAGACGGAAAAAGCAAGTTCTCGTTTGTGAGTGAATGAGATGAGAAAAGAATCCCGGAGGAAACGATTATTGTTTGTTTTTGAGTTTTCAGTCTTTTATTGATTTTTGGATTTGTCATAAGTTAATGAGATTAAGCATAAACCAATGGATTTAGTAAACTCATCACATCTTCCCTCTGATTAGGGGTAATGAGAATGCATTAAGTGTGAAGTCAGCATCTCACACTTAACCACCATGGTGTAGGATTAAGATCATTAACCTACTTGTGATTATTTAGATGTTTTTGTTGTTTTTGTTTAGTGTTAAGTAATGAGATTAAGCCATAATCAGGGATTAAACAGACTCATTACACCATCCTAATAGAAGGATAATAGATGAGAATGTTTAAGCTGAGGAAAACTCCTCAACTTAATCCATGATTAGGGATTAAACTCATGACAAAACAAAACCTTTATTAAGTGGATTTTAGTTAATGATAAGATGAAGAAATGATTTTTATGGTTTTGTAAGACAACTTGAGGGGGACTTGTCCATTAACACTAGGGTTAGTCCTTCTTAACCAATTAAGGAAGAATTAGAACCCTAATGCAAGGCCCAAGTTACAAGCTTGATGTCTTGATGATTATTAAGTGAATTGATTAAAGGATTTAAACACATTAAGGGTTTAACACTTAGGATTAAAGTTATACACTTCATCCTAATAGAAGGATGCAGGCATAAGCTTAATCACAAAGCCTTAAAGCCTTTAGGGTTTAGTCCCTGATTATGAGGTGAGAAGAGAAGACTCAAAGAGACACAAAGGTAAAATCTAAGTGGGGGACTAATCAACCCTAATTGTTATCATGCTTAGTCATTCCTAGGGTTTGTGAGGTTTAAGAGAAAGATCTTCAGAGAAACCACCAGGAAGCAGAAGAATGGAGCAAAGAGAAGCAAAGTAACTTGCTTCAATTAAGAAGACAAGTCACTTGAGGAAAGAAGGTAAGATGAACAAGAAAGAGCAAGCTCAATCCAATACACATACAAAAATGCAGCAATGATGCATAAGAGAGATGAAAAGAGATTGTGAGAAGTGAAGGCAAATTCACTTCTCAAGGTAACTTACCACCTGAAAAGTTAGTGAAAGAAATGAAATGCAATGCAAATGAGATGCAATGGCATGGTGCAAGACAAAGTCAGAAGCAAATACATGATATTAATGATGCTAAGAGATGATGCAAACATGAAACAAGGCATGAGGATGATCATACAAACATATGGAATGCAAAAGATACATGCTTAGAACCATGAACATACATAAAAAGTTATGAAATGCAAATGACCTACAACATGGCAAATGAAGGATGCAATGATCATACATGATTCAAATATGTCCTAAGATGTGTTATGAATCAAATGAATGCCTAAAATGTCATGGCAAGTCATGGTATGCAAGCAAATGTAAGATGAATGCAAAAGAAAGCCCAAATTAGGGTTCATGATCAATGCACAAAACAAAATTCTAAACCAGAAGCAAACATTATGATAAAAATTTGAAAATGCAATCAAAGGAACCCTAAGCCTATACAAACTCACTTCCCAAAGGAGGGGATCCAATTCTTAACCTAGTGTAAGTTATGAATTTCCTAAGTTGGCTAGGGTTTTAAGGTACCTTGTCAAGAAAAATGTCAAACAAATTGAAAATGCAATATCAAATCATGCCAATTTAATCCTATAAACTATATGATATGCAAGATGCAATGCAAAAAGAATCATTGTCCAACTCTTAAAGGCTAGGCAGAAATGAATTTTTGAAGATTGAATCAAAATAATGCCTTGAAATGAAAATAATTCCATTGAAAATTGTCAAAAGGCATCAAGATCAAAAAAGAAATTTGGTTTGAGAGTTGGACAATGTTTCTAAATGATTTCAAATGTTTCATGAATTTTTTTGTGATTTTTAAATACTTAAAAGTATTTTTAATTAATTAATTTTCATTAACTAATTAAAAATAAACTTTTAAATGATTTAAAAATAATTTTTAATGCAAAAAATAAAAATAAAAATATTTTTGGTTTCTGATAATTAATAAAAGGGTTGATAAAAATTTTCAGAATTTTTTGTTGATTTTTGCTATTTTTTATAAAATGTACAAAACAAATGAAATAAAATGAAAATAAAAATGAATTTAAACTGAAAATGAGAAAGTCAGCGCATCCAAGGGCCAAGATTCAAACGAAAAGGGAGGGAATTGACCAGCGCGCGCATCTGGATGGCTCACATTCAAACTTATGTAATTAAGACTAAACCCTAATTAATTAACCCTAATCACTTTCAGATGACCGGAACAGTGTTCCGGTCATCTTCTCCGGCAAGGTGAAATTACTATCTCTCTCTACACGCAATGAAAATGAAATCTCTCTGCCCAGAATCAAACCCCACTCAACACTGAATCAAAACCCCCAAACAAAAACCATTTTTCATTCATCAATCATGTGAATCGAAGCAAAACAAATTTAGGGCAGAAAGTTTCAGACAACTCATACATGCTCAATATTCCACCATTTTCATTTTTAAACACATCATGATGATCAGAATAACATGTAGGACCAATTTATAACAAGTAAATGAAGTTCTGGAAAATTTGTTCTTGAGGGATACCTGAACTGAAGTCCTTCGAACAGGAGCTTTCTGAGCCTTCCTCCTATGCAAACTGACTCCTCTGGTCCCCCCTGAGCTCAATGGAATGCTTCACAACTCTTGTTGATGGCTGGTTTGGGAGATGGCAGAAGTTCTGTTCAAGGGGTGGTGGTGATCGTGTTTTGGTTTTAGTGGCTTTCAGGCTATTTTAATGGTTGGTTTGTGATCAGTGAGTCATGTTGAGATTGTTTGTGAAGTCTGTTTGTGTGTTTGATGCTTGTGGAGAGTGTTTCGAAAGGTTTTGCCAATGAAGCATAAACTTGGAACTATGGCTTCTGATCTGATTCAGGCTTGAGTGTGTGGTATGTTATGCTGGCTTTGGTCCATGTATCAAGTGGTGATAGGTCAGAGAGTTGTTGGTGGCCTATGGTGATTGGTATGGGCAAGTTGCCAAAATGTCAAACTTTGTGTAAGAGAGGTATGGGCAATGGTAAAAATTGCTTTTTGGCTTGCTTTGGCTCAGCTTGAATCAAGGAAAGCTATGGAAAAGGTCTAGAGGCGATGCAGCAAGTGGTTTGTGGTTTGTGATAGGTTTTGCAAGTTTCACAAAGTTTGGTTCCTTTGGGATTTCTTGAGGTTCAAGGCATGAAATGAGATGATTCTTGGGCCAATTCTGATTTTTATGAGTCATATGATCATGTTTTAATGAGTTTGTGCATATTTGAAGTCTTTAGAACACTTGATCATACCATTTTGCAAAATGCCTCTTTGGTAGAAAACTTCAAATTATGTGATTTTCCCAACTTTGACAAACCATAACTTTTGATCCAAAATGAATTAGGTCATGTTCTTGTACTTTTTGAAAAGGGAATGATCCATTCTACAACTTTCATGACCAAAGTTTTTCCATTTGAAGCATTTTTGAATCAAAAAGTAAGGGTTGAAAAAGTTTCCCAAAATGGCAATTTTCATTATAAGTCAACTTTCCCAAAAAGTCAACTTTGCAAAAGGCTTGAAATTCTTCAATTTTGTGAACTTCCAACATCTTCTATGATCAAATAAAGATCATACATAATCAAAATGATAAAGAACACCCTTTGGTTGGGTCATTGTGGGCCTCAGATACCCTGATTTTGCACTAGCTTGCTCAAGAAGTCAACTCTTGATCAGATGACTTCCCCATGGAATCTCTTCATGAAAATTGATATGCATGATCCCTATACCATATAGAGACCAATAGAAACAAAAATGACCAAAAAAATTTGGAATTATGGCCTTTGAAACCAAAACCCTAATTCTAGGTCATCTGTGCAGTTAAGCCTGGCTCTGCTTCCATGCCATTCTCAGTTCTTGTGATTTTTTTGACATTCTTGACTTTGAGAGGATATAATATGATGCTTGAACATACATGGACCCCTTTTAAGTGATTGATGACCTTTGGAGTGGTTCAAGTGGCTCTTGGATTGCTTAGATCACAAACCCTAGATGCAGATGACTTAAACTTAATGCAGTGAATCAAGAATGCAATATGAGATGCTATGATTGAACTTATGTATATGAAAAGATCACAAGCCATGGTTTGAATGAGTGAGGGAAAATTTGGGGTGTTTACACTAAGTAACCATAGAGTCCCTGTGGATCGATAATCTTAAATATTACTTCGATAGGCTGTGCACTTGCAGTTAAGATACCGCTAGACACATAATTAGATACGTCTTTAGCCCATCATGATGTAGATTCCACTTTTGGTTGTGTGGCTTTGGTTTGATCTTATGCCCATTTGGTGTTTCATTTGTTATCATTTGCTTTTGTCACGATGTTTGTTTATGTTACTAACCATTTCAGGGGCTTTGTTAAGTGAGAGGTGTGGATGTGCTTCCCACATCTCCAATTCTTATCTATTCTCTTTTTATTCTCTTACTTGTGTTTGAGGGGCTTAGACCTTCCTTTCTCCTTTTTCTCTTCTTCATTCTCCTCTTTCTCTTCTTATCTTCTCCTCCTTTAGGATTGTAAACCTCACTAACCTAGGATTTCCTTTGCATGATAACAATTAGGATTCATTAGTCCCCCATTAGACTTTTACCTTTAAGATCCTTTTATTTCTCTTCTCTTCTCATCTCAAAATCTAAAAAGAATTTAATAAGGATTGAAGTGGTCTCCTGTGCAATAGCCTTTTTCC
The DNA here is from genome assembly GCA_963966055.1 of Lathyrus aphaca. Lineage (NCBI taxonomy): Eukaryota > Viridiplantae > Streptophyta > Magnoliopsida > Fabales > Fabaceae > Lathyrus > Lathyrus aphaca. The sequence goes on along the minus strand of OZ014523.1, from coordinate 115,484,729 downwards.
ATGAAACACTTGTAGTTTTCCCATCTTGGGATAGTACAAGCTTGTTCATCATGATGCACAAGTCTGATCAGGATATCATCTTCACCAAGAAAATCATAAAAAAGACTTCTTCATTTAAGTTACAAAAACACTTAATAAGTTCAATGAGTTAGTGAGCCTAAGCCCTAATCTCTGGAATCAAGTTTTGGGGATATTCTCCTTACTTGAGTGTACTTGTTCTATTATTCCATCTTGGAATGTAGTAGGAAGTACACATTCCATGGAAAAGAGATTGAGTTCACTTCCTTGTGCCACACTCATAAAAAGCTTCTAAAAAACTCAAACAAACAATAAGCGTCTCTCCTTCGGGAATTCTTTTCTCATCTCCTTCGCTCCGTCCGCGAACTTGCTCCTATTTGTCATTTTGCAAGACGGTAACACACTCGTCGTCCGAGCCTGCAACACCTGAGCATTGACATAGGCAGTTCAAGCCTTAAGACACAAGCAATCTTTTCCCCCCTAGTTAGGGGAACTACGACGAATCTGATCCTCATTGTCCAGATGAGGTACGTAGGCAGCAGGGTAGGGCCCGTTCGAGCACAATCTTTATTTTCCCTACATTTTTCCTTTTCATTTCTTTTTTCCAGTTCCCTTTTCGTTTCTTTTATCCAGTTCCAGTTCCTTTTCTTTTGCAGCAGCTTTCATTTCTTCACCCTTTGAAACAGATTTCTTTGCAAGTGTGGATCCCGTCGGGTACGGCGGACGATCTGGGTGCTAATACCTTCCCTGGTCGTAACCGACTCCCGAACTCAGTCTCTTTGGTTCGCAGGACCCGTGTCCTTCCTTTTCTTTTCCTCTGGTTTGTGCAGCATTACCATTCCTGTTCCTTCGGGATTAAAATGTCTGGCTGGCGACTCTACCTCTTTCCGCGCCACTTTCGCATTTGTACCAGGATGAAAATCCGGGGAGCGACAGCTGGCGACTCTGCTGGGGATCGAACCCAGAATCTCTGGTTCCCTTGAGAGTCTCTCCTAGCGCTTGCGTGTTTCTATTCCTTTGGGTGTTGATTGTTTGCTGTTGTGTGTATATTTTACTATTGTCTATTTACAGTTTTATTTACAGCTTTATTTACAGTTTTCAGTATTTATTTTCCTGCATCATATTTTATACTGGACTTCCTGGACTGGAATTTCTGTTTGGCGGGACTTGGGTGATACTGTTACTGTGAGATGAGCTCATTACCATGGCTCGAGTGCACCTTAGGACTTAGAGTGGTTCCACTTTGGCCTCATGAGATTTTGTCATGGGGGTAGTAGTGAGTTCCACGCCCAGATTTGCGATTGTCTTGGGAATGTCTTAATTTGGGGATCTTCCTCTTTCATTTCATAACCTTGATAGTTATGTGTAGCTGGGGACCTATCATTGAGAACCTTGTGGAAACATCTCTCTCTAGTGGTGACAGTGGCAGACCATATTCTGTGGCAAACCCATTCGCACCCGAGGGCCGACCTGGAACTCACATAGGATGACCTTGTTTTCCCGGACTCAGCTGAGGCCTCCCTGCGTAGTATATAATGCCAAACTGATTCCCTGATTTGGTCATGAGCCATTTCTCGGAAATGGTGAACGTATTATTGTTATTCGGCTTTGAGAGTTCGTGATGTTTGACCCGGAGCACACCAGTGAGATTGGGAGGGGTTTATAGGTTTGCAGGAACCCTTGACCTCTATATACCCTCATTATCAGTATTGGTCTCTGTTATGATTTGGTCCTTATGGTTCTGGATTTCTTGGTCTTTTGGTTCTGAGGGTTTCTATCAGATGGTTATGGCTCATAGGATCTTGGTTTTCAATTATTTGAGGGTCCTAATATCCAGTATTCAGATGGTCCCAGATTGATCATATGCCTGCATTGCATTTGCATCGCATCATACTTGCATTAACTATTTGTGTTTCCATTTTTTCAGGTTGTTGTTTACAATTTAGCACCCAGTTCTGGTAATTGTAAGCTCTCCAGATGGCAGAAATTAAGAAAATTACAAGAAAGAAGAATGTCCATTACACTTTTCTCCAACCAGAAGTCAAGAGTGTTCAGAGACTAGCAGGGCTGATGAATGATCAAGTTTTAGGGAATTTCAGAAAGAGGTATGGTCAGATATTGAAGTACATGGATAAACCTACTGCAGACTAGAAGGATAGCTTGCACACTTTGCTTCAGTTCTATGATCCCTTGTTGCGGTGTTTTGTATTTCCAGATTATATTTTGGCTCCTACCTTGGAGGAGATTTCCAGCATTTTGGGTGTTCCTGTCAGAGATACTTTGCCTTACTATGGGTCAGAGGTAGTTCTCAAGGAAGAAGACATATCCATAATCTGTCGTATACCAGCTGCTAAGGTCAAGAAAGCTTTGAAGGACAGTGAGGGCAGAGGACTTCCTTGGGATGTGCTTATACCAGAAGCTGAAGAGTATGCCAAAGAGAGTAAGTGTGGAGATTTTGGTATTGTGGTGGCCTTGATGGTATATGGATATAGTCTTTTCCTGGGAGAAAAGGAGTTTGTGAGTTTGGAGGTGATCTCCATTTTTGCTAAAGGTAATCCTGTACCAACCTTGCTGGGAGATTTCTACTACAATGTTCACTACCGGAATGAGAAAGGCAGAGGCGGACCAGTGGGTTGTCGCGCTTCATTATTTGCTGATTGGTTTGCGAAGCAATTATCAAAATCAGGCCCTTCCAAGGAGATGAGAGATGAATGGAGGTGGTCCAGGAGGCTAATGCGACTAACTTCTGAGGATATAGCTTGGGGTTATGACAGAGATTTGTTGGGAAAGGAGTTACTGGTTAGTTGTGGGAGTTTTGCTAATGTGCCTTTGCTAGGAAGAAATGGTGTGATCAGTTACCATCTAGTCTTAGTCAGGAAACAATTTGGATATCCTCTGAGGGATCCACCAAGTATGGAAGATTTAGCTAGGTCTTTGTACTTTTCTGTGGAAGGAAAAAAAGAGTTGGTCATACAAGCATCTCAGGCTTGGGCTCACATGGTGAAGAAATGCAAGAAGGATTTTGGAAGGGTAGATCCCAAGACATATCCTCCTTTTTCTATATGGTTGCAGAAGCGTGTAGAAGAAGTGCTCATGCCATTTTCAGTGGAAGCTCTATTGTATCCCAAAGAGGTGCCATGTCAGAATATTGTCTCTCTTGAAGAATATAAAAAGTTGGAAGCTCAGTTGCACGAGGTCCGGGTAGAGAATGCTGAGATGATTAACTTGTACCACCTTGCCAATCGTGCTAAGAATGAAGCAGAGGAAAAGCTGCAGAAGATGCAGGTTACCTTAGGAGCTAAGGAAAAGGAGTTTGCTGGAAGAGAAGCTCACTTTCAGAGATTGGGTCTAATGGATTCAAAAAGAGAAGCGAAGCGTAATAAGACTTTGAAGACTCTTAAAGAAGCTCGCCAGTCCATTGTTTGGTTGCAGGGCCAAAGGGAATAGGAGCAGAAGAAGTATAAAGAAAAGGAAGAGTTTTTCGAGGTACAGATGGCCTTCAAGAAAGAAGAAGTAGAACAAGTTCACAAAATATGAAGGGAAAAGAATCAACAGTTGGCACAGAGCCAGATGGCCTTGGGGGAGGCATTGAAAGAGATTGCAGAGCTTAAGCTGAGAGCAGGTGTGAAGAAGAACCAGACGGAGGTGATGGATGCAAAAGAAGAACCTGGGTCTTTCCTTTAGTCTAGATTTTTGATTCATTTGTATTCAGACTACCTACAGGCTTGTTGTAGGAGTCTTGCTTTGTCTTTTTGTTCATGTGTTGACCTGTAACCCTTCGGGGAATTTGTTTGTGCTCTAACTTTGGCTGTCAATGGGTTATCCATGTTATGCAATGCAATCCAATTACCATTTCTAAGTATGCAAAGCTTGTTTGTCTGAGACTACTGAGATCTGAACACTCTCCAAAGAGAGAGTTTGAAAATTAATGCTCAAAGTGGCTATCTGGAGCAAATACCAGAACTGGGGCATATGAATGCCTAAACTGGGAAATATGAATAGTTACATTGCATGCATATAACGTGTTTGCTGTTTTGCAGGTAGTTCATCCGTTTTCTAACGTTTATGTCCTTTCAGACACTATAGCTCCCAAGAAGGTTCGAGAACAGCCAACTGTACACAGATATCCTACAAGAGTAAACAGAGAGAGAGAGAGTGATGGATCAAATGCAGGCAGATCTGGCTGACTTGAGAATGAGAATGGAAAACTTCATGACCCTCATGGCTGGGATGGGTCAAACTCAGGAGCGCTTGCGCGAGATGGTGGAAAACAATCAGGCCTGGAACAATTGGGCCGCAAATGGAGGTAATCGCAATGGGGCTGGCGCCCGTCATGTTGAGACCCCTGTGGCGCAGCCAGGGATCGCCATTATCAATGATGGACTGAACAATGTGCAGATGGATGGACAGGATGAACAATTTACTTTGCTGGTCGAGGAAGAAGGCCAAGGGGCTGAAATGAACAGAAAGTTTGAGGAGATGGCTGAGCAGATCCGTGCCATTCAATCTCAGAGTTCCCTGGGGTTCGATATCACTGACTTGGGCTTGGTGCCGGGGGTTAGAATCCCCTACAAGTTCAAGGTTCCTACTTTCGATAAGTATAACGGCACGGCTTGCCCGAAGACTCACCTCCAGTCCTTTGTAGGAAGAATTTCTGCACATACCGATGACGAGAAGTTATGGATGTATTACTTCCAGGATAGCCTTGTGGGGGCCTCCTTGGAGTGGTATATGAAGCTGAGCAGGGTTAACATTCGAAGCTGGAAGGATTTAGCAGAGGCATTCGTGAAGCAGTACCAGTACAATTTGGATATGGCTCCAAATCGTACTCAGTTGCAGACCATGTCTCAAAATGCTAAAGAAGGGTTTAAGGAGTAAGCTCAGAGGTGGCGTCAGCTTGCTGCTAGAGTACAACCACCCTTGCTGGAAAATGAGATGGCTGATATGTTCATGGGAATGCTACAGGGAGTGTTTATCGAGAGGTTGGCGTCTTGTTCAGCAACAAAGTTCAATGATATTGTGATAGCAGAAGAAAGGGTTGAAACTCTCTTGAAGATGGGGAAGATTCAGGACACCGGTGCAGGTAGCTCAAGCGGTGTAAGAAAAGCTTTTAATGGACCTCCGAGAAGAAGAGAAGGTGAAACTAATGTTGTGTACGGCAGAGGACGGGGCCGGGGATATAGAAGATCCTATGAGCAAGTGGCAGCTGTCACTATTCCATCAAGTCCTGTGCAACAAACTCAACCCCAACAACAGCAGCAACAACAACAACAACAGCCACAACATAACAATTATCAGTAAAGACCCTATCAACCGAGACAAGCTCGTCCGGCTAACAGGGTGCTTGAAGTCATTCCCATGACGTACACGACACTGCTGCAAAGGTTGTTAGACTTGAACTTGGTACAATTGAGGACACTAGCACCACCTCCACCTGGAGAGCTTCCGGTGGGGTATGATGCTAACGTGAGATACGCGTTCCATTCAGGAGCACCCGAGCACTCAACTGAGAAGTGCAGGGCGCTACAGCATAAAGTTCAAGATTTGATCGACTCAAAAGCGATTAACTTTGCACCACCTCCTAATGTTACATCAAATCCTATTCCAAACCATGGAGGGGCGAGGATAAATGTTGTTGACGGTGGTGAGAGTTTAAATTTGATTATGAACGTGGAAGAGGTAAAGACTTTGTTGCTGGTGGTGAAAGAAAGATTGTTGAAAGGACAAGTGTTCTCGGGGTGTGGTTGTGATTGCGAAGGATGTTTAAGTTCAGTTAATGGTTGTGAAGACTTGAAGGTTGGACTGCAATATCTGATTGACGAGGGGTCGCTGCAGTTTGATAGGGTTGATGATAGAAGTGATTGTGTGTCTACCATAACAATTTATTTTGATCCTGCTGAAGCTCCTGCCCGGAGGGAACCGGTGACTATCTTTGTTCCAGAGGTTAGTCCTGTTACCATTACTGTTCCCGGACCAGTTCCTTATGCTGATGATAAAGCCATCCCATGGCACTATGGCTCGAATGTGTATATAGAAGGGCAGAAGGTGGAGAGTAAGGCAGTAACTATTGATCCGACTGTGGTGAATGTCGGAGGAGTTGGTGGTTTTACGAGAAGCGGGAGTCTTTTTGCTCCTCAAGTTCTCAGAGGAGATCTCGAAGTTGAAGCTGCTGCAAAGGCTAAAGGAAAACAGATAGCGACCGAATAAATGACAACTCCTGCTGCCGGGCAAGGTACTTTTGAAAAAGAAGTTGAGGAGTTTATGAGGATAATAAAGAAGAGTGACTATAAAGTAGTTGAGCAGTTGAATCAAACTCCGTCCAAAATATCAATTCTGTCTTTGTTGATGTGTTCTCCAACTCACAGAGAAGCTCTACTGAAAGTCTTACAGATGGCATATGTTCCACAGGAGATAACGGTTAACCAGTTGGAAGTTGTGGTAGGCAGTGTGAATGTCAGTCATGGGTTGGGCTTCACGGATAGAGATCTTACTTCTGATGGCCACAATCACAACAAAGCCCTGCATATCGCCATGGAGTGTAAGGGTGTTGTCCTGTCACATGTCTTAGTTGATACAGGCTCTTCTCTCAATGTGCTCCCTAAGAAGGCCTTAATGAAGTTGAATGTTGATGGCATTGTCTTGAGACCCAGTGACTTAATCGTGAAAGCTTTTGATGGGTCCCAAAGGTATGTGTTCGGGGAAGTTGAGCTACCTGTAAAGATAGGATCTCAAGTGTTCAAGAGCATGTTCTATGTCATGGATACTCAACCGGCTTACAATTGCTTGCTAGGACGTCCGTGGATCCATGCTGCAGGCGCAGTGACGTCCACGTTGCATCAGAAGCTGAAGTATGTGGTAGATGGCCAGGTGATCACTGTGTGTGGAGAAGAGGATATCTTTGTGAGTCACCTGTCAACCTTCAAGTACGTGGAAATGGACGGGGAAATTCATGAAACATTGTGTCAGGCTTTTGAAGCAGTCAATGTCAGCATCTTGGCTCCGGCAGAGAGGAACAACGAGAAGGAAGGGACTTCCATCTACTCCTACAAACAAGCCAAAGAAGTGGTCCAATCTAGAAGTGCCCAGGGCTGGGGCAAGTTGCTGGAATTAGAGAAGAAGGATGACAAGTTTGGTCTTGGTTACCAGCCTGGTGGGTCTAACTGGCCTCAGGGTAATAAGACCATAACTTTCACAAGCGCCGGGATGCCAGATTGCAACAACATCTGTGCAACAAGTGAAGAAGGGGACAGTGACTGTGACTGGGATAGCTGGATTCACCCATGTGAACCTGGGGAGGAGCTCCGGAACGGGTCTGCCGAGGATTTCGTTCAAGTTACTTGGCAATCAAAGTAATTTACTTGTTTCCTTTTTATCATGCTGCATGTCAATCCTGCACTCTGCCCAAGGTGCACGGATCCATTTGTAGGGCCACCATGCTTTTAATGCATTTATATTTTTCCATGAAATAAAGGACATTTTTCAAGCAAATTGTGTTCTCTTTCTTTCGTTTTTAAAATTTTTCACACAAAAAAATAAAATGGCAATGTTTTTCTTTTCTTTGTGTGTTTGTGTCTCTCTTGAAAAAAAAAACAGATTCTAAAATAAGTACATCATCTGTGCAGTGTTGATCATCCAGATTCTAGTGATAACGTTCCTGCTATGACCACGCATGACTTCGACAATTCTATCTACCAAGCTGATGAAGGGGTTGAGGAAGACTGTGAACTCCCCGAAGAATTGGTCAGGTTGTTGAAACAAGAGGAAAGGGTCATTCAGCCTCATCAGGAAGAGATAGAGATCATCAACATCGGGACTGAAGAGGTAAAGAAGGAGATAAATATTGGGGCCAGTCTGCAGGCCGAGGTAAAGAAGGAGTTGATTGGTATGCTACGTGAATATGTGGATATCTTCGCCTGGTCGTATCAAGATATGCCAGGGCTAGATACTGACATTGTTGTGCATAAGCTACCACTAAGAGAAGACTCTCCTCCAGTGAAACAAATGTTGAGAAGAACTCGTCCTGATATGGCGATGAAGATCAAGGAGGAAGTTCAGAAGTAGTGGGATGCTGGATTCCTTGCCGTAACTAGTTATCCACCTTGGGTAGCTAATATTGTGCCTGTGCCAAAGAAAGACGGCAAAGTTCGGATGTGCATTGATTATCGGGATCTAAACAGAGAAAGTCCAAAGGATGACTTTCCATTACCTCACATTGATGTGCTGGTAGATAACACCGCTCAGTTCTCGGTATTTTCTTTCATGGATGGCTTCTCCGGGTATAATCAGATTAAGATGGCACCGAAAGACATGGAGAAAACAACGTTCATTACCCCGTGGGGTACATTCTACTACAAGGTTATGCCCTTTGGGTTGAAGAACATCGGGGCAACGTATCAGCGGGCTATGGTCACATTGTTCCACGACATGATACACAAAGAAATTGAATGCTATGTGGACGACATGATTGCCAAGTCCCGAGACGAAGAAGAGCATTTGGTCAACCTCAAAAAGCTGTTTGATAGATTGATAAAGTATAAGCTGAGGTTGAATCCAAACAAGTGTACTTTCGGAGTGCGTTCCGGAAAATTGCTGGGTTTTATTGTTAGCCAGAAAGGAATCGAGGTGGATCCTGCAAAAGTAAAAGTAATACAAGATATGCCTGCACCGAAAACAGAAAAAGAAGTGCGCGGGTTTTTAGGGAGATTGAACTACATTTCACAGTTCATATCTCATCTAACTGCCACGTGTGAGCCAATATTCAAATTGCTAAGAAAAGAGCAAACAGTCAGGTGGAATGAGGACTGTCAAAGAGCCTTTGAAAAGATAAAAGAATATTTGCAGACATCTCCTATTCTAATGCCTCCAGTTCCAGGAAGGTCTCTTATGATGTACTTGACTGTGCTAGAAGGGTCAATGGGGTGTGTTCTAGGCCAACATGACGAGTTTGGTCGAAAAGAGTATGCTATTTACTACCTTAGCAAAAAGTTTACCGACTGTGAATCCCGTTACTCACTGCTCGAGAAAACTTGCTGCGCTTTGGTATGGGTTGCTCGCCGACTGAGACAGTGTATGTTGACCCATACCACACTGTTAATCTCAAAATGGACCATGTCAAGTATATTTTCGAGAAACCAACATTAACCAGAAGGGTTGCTAGATGGCAAATGATCTTAACAGAGTATGACATACAATATACTTCCCAGAAAGCCATCAAAGGAAGTGTATTGTCAGATTATCTTGCACAGCAGCCTCTTGAAGATGACTATCAGCCAATGAAATTTGATTTCCCTGATGAGGACATCATGTACCTCAAAGCAAAAGATTGCGAGGAACCACTTCCGGAGGAGGGGCCAGACCCTGAATCCAGATGGAAGTTGATGTTTGATAGGGCAGTCAATATCAACGGACGTGGAGTTGGTGTTGTTCTTATTACTCCTGAAGGTGTTCACTTTCCCTTCGCTGCCAGAATTACTTTTAGTTGCACCAACAACGAAGCGGAATACGAGGCGTGCATAATGGGAATAGAGGAGGCTATTAATCTTCGGATTAAGACCCTCGATATATTCAGAGATTCAGCCCTCGTTATTAATCAGATTACCGGCAAGTGGTATACACATCAAGAATATTTAGTTCCTTATATGGATTATGCCAGAAGACTGTTGACGTTCTTCGCAACAGTTAAGCTTCAGTATATACCACGAGATGAGAATCAATTCGCCGATGCATTGGCTACTCTTTCTTCGTCCATCAAAGTCTTGTGTTGGAACTATGTACCCAAGATTGACATTTCTAGGCTTGACGCACCAGCTTATGCTTTCTCTGTAGACGCAGTGTCTGATGAGAAACCTTGGTACTTTGATATCAAGCTCTTCCTGGAAAAACAAGAATACCCAGTTGGGGCATCATCCAACGACAAGAAGACCTTAAGACGACTTGCTGCTAGTTTCTTCTTGAATACAGATGGGGTTTTGTATAAGAGAAACTTTGACATGGTCTTGCTCAGATGCGTGGATAGACACGAAGCAAGTATGTTAATGCAGGAAGTCCACGAGGGATCTTTCGGTACTCATGCAGGAGGACATGCAATGGCTAAGAAGTTATTGAGATCGGAGTACTATTGGATAACAATGGATGCAGACTGTTGTTCGTACGCCCGTAAGTGCCACAAGTGCCAGATTTATGCAGACAAGGTGCATGTTCCTCCAAGCCCGCTCAACGTCATGTCATCTCCTTGGCCCTTTTCTATGTGGGGCATTGACATGATCGGGAAGATAAAGCCTACTGCTTCAAATGGTCATCACTTCATCCTGGTTACGATCTATTACTTCACTAAGTGGGTTGAAGCAGTGTCCTATGCCAATGTCACTCGTCAAGTGGTAGCTAGATTTTTGAAAAGAGACATCATTTGCAGATACGGAGTACCCGAAAGAATCATTACTGACAATGGTTCTAACTTAAACAACAAGATGATGGCAGAATTGTGTCGGGACTTCAAGATCCAGCATCACAATTCTTCTCCTTACCGACCAAAGATGAATGGTGCGGTAGAGGCGGCAAACAAGAATATCAAGAAGATTGTGCAAAAGATGGTTGTCACTTACAAGGATTGGCATGGGATGTTACCATTTGCGCTGCATGGATACCGAACGTCAGTCAGGACGTCAACCGGGGCAACTCCTTTCTCATTGGTATATGGTATGGAGGCAGTCTTGCCTGTCGAGGTGGAAATTCCTTCATTGCGTGTGATGATAGATGTAAAGCTTGATGAGGCTGAGTGGGTACGTTCTCGATACAATCAGCTATGTCTAATTGAGGAAAAGAGATTAGTGGCTATCTATCATGGTCAGCTTTATTAGAGGAGAATGAAGCGAGCATTCGACCAACGAGTACGTCATCGGGAGTTTCAAGTAGGAGAGCTTGTGCTCAAGAGGATCGTTCCTCCAGGTTCAGATCACAGGGGAAAGTGGACCCTAAACTACGAAGGACCATTCATAGTGAAGAAGGTTTTCTCAGGTGGAGCACTGATGCTCACCACTATGGATGGAGAAGATTTCCAATCCCCTGTTAACTCGGACGCAGTTAAAAAATACTTCGCATAAAAAGACCCGCTGGACACAAAAACAGAATTAAAGTCCAGGCAAGAAAAGGGAATCACGGCGAGCTAAAAACAGAATAAAAAGCTCTGGCAAAAGTTAGGGAAAAAAAATTAAAAAAAATATGTACACCCGCTGAGTTGAAAAGCCACATCGGACAGCTCAAGCAAAAAAGGGTATCCCGGTGGATTGAAAACCCGAAAGGGCGATCGACGCAAAACAAGGTAATAAGCGAACAACTGCGATCCGGGTAATCTGAACCAAATCATCGTTTCGTACAGCCTGAAAATATCAGAAGGATAGGAATCAGTCCCCTCACTTTTTCAAAAAGTAAAGGCAAGAATGGAGAAGTTTGGAGACATGCTGGTCATAGCAAGAAGGAAACTCATTGGGATGTCGTGCCCATTGCCTTTAGGATAGTTTATGTTTTCTCAATTTTGTGGTAGCTACCTCTTTCCAGGTGGTTGCTTCCTGATGTAAAAACTTTGCCTATTCAGAGGCCTTTCAATAAAAGAATATTCAGTCAAAAAGTTGTGTTGTGTTTATTTTTGTTTGCAAAAATGTCCTGAATTTTTGGCAAAAAAGAACATTGCATTTAAAACATGGTGTTTGTTTTTTTAAAAAAAAATGACATTGCAGGGAAACATTTAAAGCCATCTTTGAGTGTCGGGTGGCGATGGATGAACAGATCATACCTTGCAAGTCCCTGGGGCACATATGTGTATTCTGTTGTTGCAGGTTTTGCAGGATGGCGTCACATTCTCCCAAACAGAGCTTTCCCCAACTGAGTTAGGGCAGGTGGAATCCCCAAACAGATTCTCTTTCCACAAGTGGAATATGCCCAGCAGGAAGTGGGAGGCCCATTCCCCACAGAGTTTATAACTGTCATAACGCTTTCCCTAGCAAAGTTTATTTGATGAAGCATCTCTCCAGCCGTGTTGGAAGATCGTCATTTCCCCGCAGAGTTCATGTTTGGGTTTCACTCTAATCATTGAAATATTCCCTAGAGAAGTCGCCAATTTATTTATGGTCAATGTGATGATACAAACAGTTATTCATCCCCAGTCAGAATTAGGCATTGTCAAAGCCTCTTGATATGGTTCTCTTATGCAGAGGTGTGATTCTTGTTTCCAATCGGGCATTTGTTTGATGCTCATATGCATCCCCCGACACTCGTCTGTGTTTGATAACTGCTTTTGCTCGTATGCAAGCCCCATCACTCGTATGTAGTTGTTATCTATTTGTTGCTCGTCTGCATTCCCCAACGCTCGTCTGTGTTTGATGTTTGGTAGTTGCTCGTCAGCATTGCCCCAACACTCGTCTGTGTTCACACTTTGTTATTGCTCGTTTGCATTCCCCAACAGTCGCCCATGGTTGGTAGATACTAAAGCTCGTTGGCATTGTTAGGATCCTCGTCTGCATCATCCCTCACACTCGTCTGTGTTCGCCTATATCCTTATGTGTTGATTTGATAATCATTCTGATACTCATCTGTGTTGAAGAGGTTTGAAGTCCTGACGGTGGGTTTAAACGTCAAAATGATCACCGGTCCTGGCGTAACAGGTTATCCGAAGGAGGTTCGTCTGTCTCAGATACCACTTATCTACGCAAGATTTGTGAGGAGGATTCGTCAAATACTAATGTTGCACCTGGCGTGGCAGGTTTGCTTGAAGAAGGCTCGTTTGTCTTAGACCATATATCCACGGATAATATATGAGGAGGGTTCGTCTATCCTGATTATGCATGTCTATCCCACAGACTTAAGTGCATCACCGGTCCTGGCATAACAGGTTTATCCGAAGGAGGTTCGTCTGTCTCAGATTATATGTTGCTAAACGTATGAGGGCTCATATGTCCAGTCCCTGGCGTAACAGGTTTACGTGATGAGGGCTCGTATGTCCAGTTCCTGGCGTAACATGTTTGTTCGAAGAAGACTCATCTGTCTAAGTATCCTTATCTAGTGTAGCAGTTCAAGATGGATGGAGCTCGTCTGCTTTCTCCCCACTTCAGGTCACCAAAGCGTCATTTGGTTGGGTTTATTTCCCATTGCTTGCATTCTCCAGCAGAGTGCAAATTTCAGGTTTTCTTGGTATTCAACCACAGTTCATCTTGAATGGTCGATAGCCCGTGCTACAGTCCTTTTCAGATTAACAGTTGTTTGAATAGGGGCAGCTGTAAGACCCCAAATTGGCCCTCTTCTTTTTTAGCATCATCATCATATCATGATCATCATAAGCATATCATGTCCTTGGCATCTTTGCATGGAAAAGTAAAGCATAACATTCTCATGTTCTAGCATTAGGCATATGATCAATTATTGGTGGATTTAAGGCATTACAAGCTATAGAAAGATGCCCAGTGGACTTGTCCAAGTCCCATGAAGAGTCTACATGATATTCACAAGTTCAAGATCCTTTGCAAAAGCCCAGGAGGTTGAGAGATCATCAGGGAATCCAAGCTAGGGCAAGCTCCTACACAATGGTTCCCAAACTAGGGTTTCACTTTCAAGCATGAATTCTTTGTGACTTTAACCATGTCATGTGGGCAAAGTCTTTCATATGATAAGAGGATTCTAGGGATGAAATTTGGTGAGAAAATTCCTTGTGGAAGGCAGTTATTTCATCAGTTGCTTGCATAAGAAGAAATTGGTCAACTGTGCATTTTAAAAGTCAACTATGAGAATTCAAGGGATCCAACCCCATTTTTCAAGTCAAGGGATGTCCTTAAGACCTTAGAAGAGGTTTGGAAAAGTCAAAGATCAAGAATCAAAGGGTTTTGAAGAAGTTTCCATTTTTGGCATATGATTTGTCATGAAACTTTCCATTTTTGGCAACTTTTGCCCTAATTTTCAAAGGCTTATTTCATGGTGAAAAGGATCTCAAATGAATTTCCAATAAACATGAAATTTGTAGGGTAGGTTCTCCCATTTTCAAAAAGTACAAGTACATTTTCATAGCCCTCATGGATCAATAGATATGGCCTTCGAAAGTTCACTTGGTTTTTAGGGTTTACCTTAAAATTCAAGTTTCCACCAAGTGCAAAAACTCACATAGCTCAATTCCAAGCTGACTTATGGACAAATTGAGATCACAATACCACAAGGCATCACATGAAAGGCATTTGGCTCAAGAAATAACTCCAAATTCGTGCATGGGAAGTGAGTATTTCATAAAATGCAAAAAGTGCATGAACATTCAAAAGGCATGATACATTCATCCAAGGGCCAGGATCGATTCATTTTTGAATTAATGGATCAAAGGGGATCAACATGTGAAAAGGAGGGAAGGGAAGCACGAGTAAATAGAGGGATTACACACTTCATGCCAATTTTGCAAAGTCTTTCTCCCACTCATTCCTCACGTGCATTCCCTCTCATTTTTGCATCAGTGTTCATTGACATCATATATAAGCAGCTAGGGTTTCCATTTTGCTCAGATTCATCACATTTTCATCACTCTCAAGTTTTTGCATCTCTTGCATTTCTCTTCGAATCCTCTGATTCTCTCAATCATTCACCAAACAAACTTCATATTCTTCATCCTTGAACTCTAAGGATCATCAATTCACCATCAATTCAAGCTGAAACTCAAGATTTCATAAGGTGCAGTTCAATTCGAATTTCAAGATCTAGAGCAATTCAAGATCTCTCTTGCATTTATTTTGCAAGGAGAGGGTAGAAGAGGTAGATCTGCAGCATTGGAAGCTTTCTTTTGACCTAATTTGAGCTCTACAAGTTTCAGGTTAGCTTCAAATTCGTGGATCTAGAAATTGTTTAAATTATGTGCATTGTGATCTGCTTGTTGTGCTGATGATTCTGTGATGATTAGATTCAAAAATGATTGAATATTGAGTGTTTTATGTTGATTTGAAGTTTGATGCTCAAAACTGTTTGTCTTCGATTTGATCTGAACTTTGATCTATTGTGATTTTCATTGCTATATTTCGATTCACCATGTTGTAATCTACTGATCTGGAGCTTGTGATGCATTTATATGTATTTTTGTTCATGGTGTTGAATTTTCCGGTGATCGGAGCTAGGGCTCCGTCACCGGATTCTGGAATGGTGAGATGAGGAAGATGATGTTATGACCATTGGATGGTTGATCTGGACGGAGGATAGCTTGACAATGCATTAAATTGACAGACTCTCCCTCACGTGATTTTATGTTTTACAATTTCATCTGAATAATGCAGTTTGTTTCGCACCACACTATAACTAGCATGCGCACACACTCTGGCCAATGAATGAGAGGACCTAGGGTTTTGTTTGACTTGATCTGGCACGTTGGTTGGATCTACTGGCTGTTATTTTTTCCAGATTTAAGTGAATTTCCATAGTAATATTGTGTATATGCGTAGAGTTTCACTGGGTCTAAGTGCTATTCGCACCTCTCCTTTCATTAAGCCCATTCAGTTTGAACTGTTTTCATCACTAATTGCACCCCTGGCCTCATTTAATTCTTTTTTTTATTTCCATTTCATTTTTGTTTGATTTTTAATTAATAAAAATAGAAATAAGTCCATAAAAATTCCAAAAAAAATCATGAATGATAGTTTGAGTTTTCTTTAATTTTTGGCATTTTTATTTTTCATTTATTTTCATTTTCCACGCTGATATTAATTGTTGCTTTTATTAATTGCTTTTATTTCACTTTTAATGCATGCTGTCTTGTAAAATTTCTATCTTGATCACTAATTGGAATTTTGAATTGATTCTTTTTGTTCTGGATTCATATTGAGATGTAGTTTGTTGATGATTTTTCTTCTGATTTTTAGGAGTTTGCTTGATTATTTTTGGTCTTTAACTTGTACATGAAGTTTCCTAACCCTAATCCATGTTTAGGCCCATGTTTGACTTGCTTAGCTTCTGATTTTGATTCTTTTCTTTTGGCATGTTAATATTGTATGTTTGAAGAGTCTTTGTGCAAATTTGTGGAATTTTTGGATGTGTGTTTGATTTGATTTGAATTTTGTTATTTGCTTATCTTCTTTTGCATCCTTTTTGGTCATATGTTTAGTCCTTAGGTTGGGAGGGCACTTGTGCCAATTCCCTTAGGTTGTTTAGAGTCTATTTAGGATGTGGATACCTCTCTGGTCTTGAGTTGATGTTTGCACTTTGAGAAATTTTGTGTTTGTTTGTCTTTGAAGTTCATTCACTTATGTACATGCTCACCTCACTTCTTATGCTTCTATGCTTCTTATGATGATAATGTTTAAGTTTGTATGCTTCTACTCTTCATCCCTTGTGTTGCTTAGGCATATTCTTGACATGTTAGGGTTCTGGTCTTGAAGTTTGTGATGTTGGTTTGCTTAGTTTGCTTTGTATTATCTCATGTTTGTCTTACTTTGTCATGATAATCCATAATGCTTTAGGTGGAATTAAATAGCCCATTTCTCATTCTTGTATTGTGTATTTGCATTTGACATTTGTGATGGAGATTCCACTTCTGGGTGTGTGGCTTTGGTTTGATCTTATGCCCATTTGGTGTTTCATTTGTTATCATTTGCTTTTGTCATGATGTTTGTTTATGTTACTAACCATTTCAGGGGCTTTGGTAAGTGAGAGGTGTGGATGTGTTTCCCACATCTCCAATTCTTATCTCTTCTCTTTTTATTCTCTTACTTGTGTTTGAGGGGCTTATTCCTTCCTTTCTCCTTCTTCTCTTCTTCATTCTCCTCTTTCTCTTCTTATCTTCTCCTCCTTTAGGATAGTAAACCTCACTAACCTAGGATTTCCTTTGCATGATAACAATTAGGATTCATTAGTCCCCCATTAGAATTTTACCTTTAAGATCCTTTTGTTTCTCTTCTCTTCTCATCTCAAAATCTAAAAAGCATTTAATAAGGATTGAAGTGGTCTCCTGTGCAATAGCTTTATTCCATGAAACACTTGTAGTTTTCCCATCTTGGGATAGTACAAACTTGTTCATCATGATGCACAAGTCTGATCATGATATCATCTTCACCAAGAAAATCATAAAAAATACTTCTTCATTTAAGTTACAAAAACACTTAATAAGTTCAATGAGTTAGTGAGCCTAAGCCCTAATCTCTGGAATCAAGTTTTGGGGATCTTCTCCTTACTTGAGTGTGCTTGTTCTATTATTCCATCTTGGAATGTAGTAGCAAGTACACATTCCATGGAAAAGAGCTTGAGTTCACTTCCTTGTGTCACACTCATAAAAATCTTCTAAAAAACTCAATCAAACAATTAGCGTCTCTCCTTCGGGAATTCTTTTCTCATCTCCTTTGCTCCGTCCGCGAACTTGCTCCTATTTGTCATTTTGCAAGACGGTAACGCACTCGTCATTCGAGCCTGCAACACCTGAGCATTGACATAGGCAGTTCAAGCCTTAAGACACAAGCAATCTTTTCCCCCTAGTTAGGGGAACTACGGCAACTCTGATCCTCATTGTCCAAATGAGGTACGTAGGCAGCGGGGTAGGGCCCGTTCGAGCACAATCTTTATTTTCCCTACATTTTTCCTTTTCATTTCTTTTTTTCAGTTCCCTTTTCGTTTCTTTTATCCAGTTCCAGTTCCTTTTCTTTTGCAGCAGCTTTCATTTCTTCACCCTTTGAAACAGATTCCTTTGCAAGCGTGGATCCCGTCGGGTACGGCAGACGATCTGGGTGCTAATACTTTCCCTTGTCGTAACCGACTCCCGAACTCAGTCTCTTTGGTTCGCAGGACCCGTGTCCTTCCTTTTCTTTTCCTCTGGTTTGTGCAGCATTACCATTCCCGTTCCTTTGGGATAAAAATGCCTGGCTGGCGACTCCACCTCTTTCTGCGTCACTTTCGCGTTTGTACCAGGATGGAAATCCGAGGAGCGACAGTAGGTTTATGGAGAAAAACCAAAAGTCTCACACTTAAGAGTAGTCAAAAAAATCTTGAGATATATCAAATGATCAATTGATTGTGGCATATTATTTTCATCATTTGACATAGGAAGAAACTGCAAATTACCTGAATACACTTACTCTAATTGGTGTGGTGATAAATATTATAGAAAATCAACGACAAAATACATCTTTTTGTGGGAGAATCACCAATCTCTTGGTGCTCAAGAAAGGAATTGGTTGTGACACTATTGTCTTGTAAAGTTGAGTACATTCCAACATCCTTATTATGTGTCTGTGAAGTTGTATGGTTGATGAATTTGATACATGAACTATGAACTAAGCAATAAAAGGTGTGTCGGTGTGACACAGTGACTTTGAGGACAAAGAATATGTTTGTAATAAATCTTATCAAAAATCTCATTGCACATGAGAGAATTAAGTACATAAATATGAAATTTCACTTATTGAAAGACCAAGTAAGTGAAAGAAAATTGAAGTTGGAACATTGCCAAAGTGATGATCAAATTGCTAATTTGTTAATCAAAGATGTAACATTTTAATTCTTCAAGAGATTGAAGAAACTAATGAGTTTAGAAGCATTAGCAAACTTAAATTAAGGTGGTGTGGTTGTTGAAGAGTAACTTTCATAACAATTTAGTTGGTTATGATATTTAAGAGTTTTAGCTCGTTATTTTTCTGTTTTTAGCAGTTAGTTATTTAGTGTGGACAAATTTGTAACAAACCATGATATATAATCATATATCACTAATAATGTGAGTAGTAAGAGAAACTAACTTCAACACAGTTCATTCACTCTCTTCCCTCCTTTCTATCTCTCTTAAATTATCTGTGTATAAAGCTGATTCTTGCTATCTAGCTAGTCTTAGAGAAGTTTTGTGTCTTGTTTTATATTTTATTATAGAGAAATATTATTCTTACACCAAAATCATACACTTATACCGTATTTCACTTGGTGAACAGTGAAATATTATAATAATATATATATTTTTTAAAATAATATAAAGAATTATTTTTTAATACTTTTTAATTTTTCTGAATATTTATATTTTTTATAATAGAGTGAACAATAAAATATTATAATAATATATATATTTGATATAATAGGAGTCTACTACTTATTAATGCTACCCTTAGCTACAAAAAATGAAAATGCAAAGTAAGAGTCAAAAGCAACCCAACCCAATTACTTGAGTAATAAGCATAATAAGGCAATAATAATAATAATAATAATAATAATAATAATAATGTTGTTTTGTTATTAAAAAATATGGATCAAAACTTTAGTAACAGAACTCTCAACTAAAAACTATCATCATCATTCCGAACTTAATCTTGATCTCTGTGATTGTGGTGTCCTAGAAATCCAAGCCCACCACCTCGAAGTCACTCTCTCCCGTTCCCGTTCTCGTTCTTCTCGACCACCACCACCACCCCCACGTTCTCTTCCCCTCCTTTTATCCCTACTAAAAAACGTCATCATCGCTGTCATCTCCGAGACAGTACTCCTCAAATCCCTTTTATTCCTCCTCACACCACCACCACCCACACCACCAAAACTATTCTTCATCACATCATCAACAACACCCCGATTACGCTTCACCGCTCTTCTCCTTCCATCACATGATGACGAACTGCAACTAATCATCATATCAGAAGTTAAGTAAAGCATTTCATTTGTTTCAAAATTGCTCCGCTGTTGGTGAACACCGCCTCTATCTGAAGGGTTAGAACAAGTTGGAGACAGAACTATCTGGTGATGTAACCTATGTTGTCCAATAACACTTTCACTCTTTACCTTTCTTGAATGATGACCTCTAAGCAGAGACCCTTCACATTTCCTCTCTGTCACAAAAGAAACTCGTCGTGAACTAATATTTTCATTTTCACGATGCAATGACTCATTGTTGTCGATGATATTAATATTTTCATTTTCACGATGCAACGACTCAGTGTTGTTGATGATATTAATATTTTCATTTTCACTATGCAACGACTCATTTTCATTTTCACGATGCAACGACTCATTGTTGTTGATGTTATTACTCATAACTCTCCCGCATTCGACGTCTGACGTCCACAACTGTTCTTGAGAAATAGCTATGTCGTTAGGCTCAACTTTATAACGACAGAGAGGGCACGTGGAGTGTACGTCAAGCCACGTGTCGATGCATTCCATATGGAAAGCATGTTTGCATTTTGGCAATAATCTAAGTATTTCCTGATCATCAAAACCTGTGAGACAAACAGCACATTCAAGTCCTTGTTTATTTCCTCTCAACGAACCAAACTTGAACGTCGGCAACATATCAACAACCGTCCGTCTAATCCCAGAATTCTCCATCTCTTCCAACTCTCCATGTCCATTTGTGTTGTTGCCTGCAAGGCCATTACAATGTTTGATATAGAGAAGGAGTATAAACGTGAGGAAAAATGTGGTTGCTAAAACACATACAATCGCGGCCGCGCTAGGTTTGAATGAAACTGATTTCGTTACAACTTGATCTTTGTCGGCTGATGATACTGGTGGTGGTAATAACATATCATCGGCGGCATTATCGTCTTCAAGACTGGGAATTTTTGTTTTTTCTTCTGTATCTTGATCTTCGGCGCTTGCGATTATAATTAGTGTGGTGGTCACGATGATGATGATGGGGAAGAAGGGAAAAAATGGGACGGTGAATGGGTTGATAGAAGGTGCACCACCCATGTCATGTGCAAAGTGATGCTTTGTTTTCTGTTTTTGGAGTTTGACATTGGATCGTTAAAGAGACAAACAAGCTAGGCGTAGTTGTTGTTTTCAACGAGGATGTCGTGTCTATATTGGGAGATGTTCTATGGTAGTAATTCAATACAGAAAATGAATTTTATTATAAATAAATATATAACAATAATAATCAAGGAATTAATTTTTCACTTCTATCAACGGATCAAAAATTAATTGCATGCTTTACTGATTGTACCCTTTTCATATTACAAAATAACGCTACAAAAATGATATTTTTGTAAAGAGTTAATCACCACATTTAATTTCATGGAGATCTCTATCTTATTGCCACTTGTCACTCACTCGGTTTCACATTTTGAACCCTACACCTTCATTCTCTCTCACACTATTTGACTTTCATTTTCTCTAGGGTTTCTCCTTTGTTATGTTTTCTCGGTTCCCCCCTTTACAACGTTGTGGTGCTTTTCTCTTTCGATTTCTTTTCTCCTCCGTTCTACTATGTTTTCTCTTCTGTTTTCACTTCTCTTCCATTCTACTCTGTTTTCTCTTCCGTTCTCTTCTCTTCCGCCGCCTTCTTGTTTTCACCCTATTGTTAGATTATAAAAGGTTGAATTTGTTTTTTTTTTTATTGTTTGTGTTTGAATGTATTTATTGGAAGCATCAGATTGTGGAGATAGAGCATCTAACAAAGGCTTTATTGGAGCACATGAATAGACTTGCTTGCAGGATCTTTTCAAAGGTCGGAATGGATAATACCTAACTTCTTAAAGCTACTGAGAAATATATTCAGCGGCAATCAAGATATTCAATTAAGTTTGAACAAGCTTTAATTGTAATATGAGCACTTGCTGTTTTGTAGGATAATACTCAGATTCTTTAAGTCTATCGAGTTGTTATTGTTTTTTTTCCCTTCTCAACTTGCTTAAGAGGTGTTTTTAAAAAATGGTTGATCGTGTTGCGATCGCATAAAGGATTTTGTGAATTCGATCGGTGCATAAATTGGTGTTTATGGTTGTATGTGATTTTATTCATGTTGTAAGCTATATTTGCTTGTATGTGTTTTATTCAGGTTTATTGTTTTGATTTTTCTTTAATGACAACTATATTTATTCTAGGTTTTTCAGTTTTTGGTTTATGGTTTAAGAAGTTAAAGAAGAAAAAGTTGTTGTTATGGAGGTTGTTAACTCAACTCTTTTGATTATTGAGACTTTACAAATATTTCTGCTCTTTTTTGTTCATTTGAATTATGGTTGTCATTAAAGTGTCTCCATAGTACAATGTGTGCTTCTCGAAATAGTCTCTAAGGTAAAGCTGTCATATTTTTGAAGTTTGTTGTCTTCAGTATGTCTTTTATGTGTATGCTTTTTAATGCCATTATAATTGTTAATTTGTGTGGTACGCTCTTTAATGTTTTCTTTTTTTTCAATGGTTTTATTTCTGTTTCACTTTGATTGCAATGTTAATGGTAACTTCGTGCTTCAATTGGATTTTGAACAATTTACTATGTATTCCCCTCGTCCTACTCTCAATAAGTTCATTGGAAATGGTGTGTAGTTTCTCAACCGTCACAGTGCGCCAACAAGGTAATTTTTACTGGATTCTCACTGTCGTAGAGCGCCAACATGGTAATTTTAACTCTTTGTTCCATCGTGACTGAGTTTGTTACCGAGTTTGTTTGTTGTTGTCTTCGGAGTGTAAAGCCGCAATTGTTTGCTGAATTATTTAATAATTCCATATGTATCAACTATGATTTGTCCTTAAGATTTTATCAGACTCAGGTTTTTTGATGGAATTGGTTGTTGCTTTTTCTTTAGATGAATAAGACTGTGTTCATATATATATATATATATATATATATATATATATATATATATATATATATATATATATACTCAAGCATCACACTTGGTATCAGTTCTCTTTTAAGCTTTATTATGATTTTCGGATTTAATTTGTTTACATTAGGATTGGGTTTGTATTTAATAAGTATACTAATTGACCTGGCTTCTCGGAGGTCCGTGATATATGTCAACACACTAAGTTTGACGTAAGTGGCTCCTCTTACGGTAGTGTTCTTGGTTCTTTCAGGGAGATATTGGATCAATTTCTTGGAAAATATGCTACTGGTGATAAGTTAACTGGATTCTATAGAGTCGCAACAATTGTTTCTGTTGTTGAATACTTGCATGCATTTAGGTTATTTCATGCTCTTGAAATAAATTGATATTCTTGCTGCAATTTTACTTTGGTTGTACTCATGAGTATAGTGTGTAATTATGTCTTTGTAAAACTGGTCGTTAATTGAAAAATACTGAGAAATTAAATTAGGAATTTCATATATTCCTTTTTGAATCCTCTCTTAACTGAAGATTCACAACATATTACAAAACTCGTTGCAACAAGTTTGTGTACATGAAAGATTTTATGCTCATGGACTGCTTTGCATGTTACATTCAAACATTGTTGTGTTTTTTCTTTTGGGGTTGTATGGCCACTAACCCTTCTTAATTCAAATTTATTTTATCTTAATTACAAGGTTATTTTTTCCACCTCCACTACAGAGTCCCACCACTTTTGTAGAGTACGGGAAGAAATTCAACACCATCGTTGCAGAGTCCCACTAGTTTTATAGTGCACTTGAAGAAATTCTCCATCGCCGCCATAGAGCGTCTACAAGGTGATTTTTCTCTTTCTCACTCTTACTAATTAATGGGTATGAAAGTTGAGTAAGTATAAACTGCATGTGATTTAAATAGTAATAATGAAATCTATAATGAGCATAACAACATCATAGCATTATCAACAAAATTCCGCACATCGCAAACACAATCACTTCATGTATATGCAATGTCATCTATAATTAAATGCAAGGTACGCATGTGGTACCGATTTTCTCCATGCGATGGACACTGACCATCAACCCTCCACAAGGGAGCACAACATAATCACCAAATCACTTATATCCTCACAATGGGATTGAAGCTACCAATAGGCCAAAGCCCCAACAAAATATGCTATGAAATGCAACGATGTTATACTCCTCATAATCACCAAAAATTAACACGTGCATCATTTCATTTCATATTCAACATTTAATTGTCATACAATCATGTTTTATCATCTATACATCAACAACCAATTCGACTACACAAATCAGCACGAAAAAGCATAAAAAATCACCAAGAATCACAAAAACAGACACCTGACACGACCTTCCATGTCATATGACATGACCCGTGTCAGAGACCTACGCTCCAATCCTCAAAACTCAACAAAATTACAAAATACAATGGTCTGACACGGCCCCCGTGTCAGGTCCACTGTACCAAAAGAATTTGTTTTATTATAACTAGAGGGCTGATACGCCCCCTGTGTCAGCTGGCACGGCCCCTCGTGTCAGCTGGCACGACCCGTGGCAGAGTGAGACAAAACCCCATTTTTCTAAAAAGTTTCCTACTGCGATTTTGCTCTCAAAAACCCAAAAAATCAATTTTTCTACAACATCAAAATGCATCAATTTTTCACATATTTCACATACAACAACACCAAACATTCTAAATCACTCTAAATCATCAAGCACCACTGTAACACGTTGGGAGAACTAATTTTCTAGTTATGTGGCGAATAGCAAGAGTCGCCACTGACTTTTATTTTATCCATACAGAAAGGACATAAAAGAACAGGAAAGACCTATTTTTAAAAGACTTGAGTTCGGGGGGTAGGTTATATAAAGGGAAGGTGTAAACACCCTTTATATCCATGGTTATCCATGAGCTCTTAGTCACTTAGCTCACTTAATTGTTTTGAAAAGTGTGAAGTGTGTGATTAGAAAATTATCTAAGTACTTTGTAATGATCCTCGTATGGATGTATACAAAGCCCTATTTTGAAAATATTTGAAAATAGTGAGGTGTGAAAAGTATTTTAAAGGGTGTGAGCCAGTAACTTAGAGTTCCTACCCTAGAATAAGTCATTCATGTTCTTTTATATTCTTTCAAGGGTAAGACTGTCCCCATTATTAAGGAATAGGTAGTCATTACCTTGGATTTTTTTTAAGGGACGGGCGTAAGGTCATCGTATGGTCAATGAAGGTAACTTAAGGGATGTCTTTAGCAATTAGGAGGGACTATCATCTTTTACCGAAGGGACACGATTATTATCATAGGCAACATCGTAGGCAACACCGTAGGGACTTGATCTTTTAAACCGGGGAGGGACTAGATGATTTTATTTGGATATGTATTTTGCTTAAGACACCCCCATTTTCGAGGGACTTGACTATTTGATTTTAAGGCAACCGAGAGGGGTAATCCTGGGAGGTGCAGATGGCGATCGTAGAACGACCGACTTACGTGGGTGAGTGCTATTTTCAGATATTTATCTTATTATTTTTATTTTCTAAACCTTTTTTATTTCATTAAATCTTGCCACACCCTAGATTTACTAACCACGCAATCAAAATAGGATCAATGGCAGGAATTTAAATGGCGGAAAATATAATGGCAGAAAATAAAAACCTAACTATTACAACGCCTTAGGGCAGTTACATAATTATAATGGCGGAGAAAAAAGATAAATAATGATAAACAAACTCAGAGCAATAATAATAAGGCAGGTAGTGAATATAACAAGAATGAATGAAAATAAAAAGGTTTAGAGAAAAAAAAAGTTTAGGAAAAAAGTTTAGGATTTGAAAAGTTTTAGGGTTAAATAAAAAAAAATTAGTTTTATGAAGTTAGGGTTAAATTTTTAACTTAAATATCAAAATAATAATACAAACAAAATTTTATGACAATATTAACCTAAATCTAATTAATTAAAAAATATTTTTTTTATAAAAAAAAAGAGTTAATGAAATAATTAAAATAATGAAATAGATTTAATATTATAAATTATATATAAAAAAATAAGATTTTTATGATTATAAAAAATTTATTAAGAAAAATAAATTAGTGAGTAGTTAACAAAAAAATTAGTGGTTAATAATAGTAATTATATTAAGGAAAAAATTAGGTTAACCATAGTTAAAACAAAAATTAAAAACTAAAAAAAATAACAAAAAAAATGCCAAAATACCTGGGGTGGGAATTGAATCCACGTTTCTTTGCCAAAATGTTGGGAATGGGTGTTGAACCCACGTTTCTTTGCCAAAATGTTGGGAATGAGTGTTGAACCGACACCCTCAGACTCCCAGTCTTATGTCTTATCCACTGGGCCAAGCGTGCCTTTTGATTATAAACCTAGAAAAATATATTATATAATAAATCTTGTGCAGAAAATCGTCCTCAACTCTTATGGTTATGTTATGTATATATAATAGTGTAAATTAAGATAAAAAATTGGGCCTTGGTTGGAGTTTTATGGGTTGCTTAAAGGTGAAGAAACCAATCATCATAGTTGTCTAAAAAATCAAACTAAATCATGCTATATTGGTCTCGAACGAATTTGAATGCTCTCAATCACTTTAAATATCATATATTTGATCGCAAAATAAATTATGAGATCAAATATTTGATTTTCATATTTTATTTCTATTAAAATTGAATCTTAACAATTAAAATCCAAAATAATATAAAATAAACTATAAAAATTAGAATGAATGGTCATTGGGTTGTGCATGACATAATCTTCAAGTTTGGGTTGCAAGTTTATGGGCCCATTTGAAAAAAATTGAAGTTATGACCTTTTTTGCTTCATACACCCCTTAAAAATCATCCAACTTTGACAATGCATAACTTCCTCAATTTTGATGCTATGGAGGTGTTATAGGAATTTCTAGAAATCTTAGAGTGTCCTATGACCAACCCTTTTTGTCCCATGTCCATATCATTTACCATTTTTAAATTATGAGCTTTGGAAAAAATTGACTTTTTGTTGACTTTCAAAAGGACCTATAATGTTTTAGGCTTGGCTTGTGAGACACAAAGTTGTAGAGAATTCAATTTCCTTCAAAATGAACTTTGGATGAGAATTTTTTTATGAAGTATATGAAAGTTATGGCTGGTCAAAGTTCAGTTGACTTTCACTATGAAAACCCTAATTTAGAAACTTTTTGATTCTTGATGATCTGAGATTTCCTTGATGAATCATAATCAAACCTTGATCAAATGATGAATTTTACCTCATAATCTTGATGTTGACAAAAAATCTTGAAGTTTGACTTTAAGTTGACCACAATTGACCTCAGTTTGATTTTTTTACCAAGTTAACTGATTTTTGGATATCTGAACATTTGACTGGTCAACCTTATTGGGAAAGCTCTGATACTTGACATGGGGTTCTTGAAGACATATGGGATGTTATGAAGCTCACTTGAGGCCTTGGAAGTCCATTTATCCTGGAGAAACTCAAAACCCTAGTTCTAGATGCATTGTTCAGGAGGGGGCTTTGTCTGATGAAACCTTCAATCCTTTTGACCAATTAGGGACCTTGAGACTCTTATGACCATTGAGAAATATTGATACACATTTCCTTGATTATGGGAGGACAAATTTTGGGGTACAACAACCACAATTTATCAACAATCTACAAGTACCTAATCTATTCCTAAACCAAACCCTATAAAACTATAATAAGTTATGAAAACTCCCCATACCTTAGAGAATTTTGTATATTAACACTCTTCTCTAAGGTTCCTAGAAACTTCAAGACCTTAAGCTTCCTCTCCTTATTTTATTTTCTTCAGAGCTCTTCTTCATCAAAAAATGATAAATGTGAGAAAACTGATCGTATTCTCCTTCTTTGGATAATTATCCCAGTTTATGATTTTCCCAACCTATCCTGACTCTTTTCTATTATAGACCACCTTGCCCTTTTCTTAATATATTTTTATTAATAATAATAATACTATAATAATACACTAATTATTTATATTATTTTAAAAATACTCATTTACTCCCAAAATTCTCCAAATTACCAAAACCTCTGAATTCTTTCTAAATCAAATAAATAAATAAATTTAGATTTTCAGGGTGTTACATCTCTCCCCTACTTTAAGAATTTTTGTCCTTGAAAATTACCTGAAGTAAACAAAGTCGGATACGACTCCTTTATCTGATCTTCCTGCTCCCAGGTCCAACTCTCTCCAGCTGGTCCACCCTACAATACCTTCACTAAGGCAATATCTTTACCTCAGTGTTGTTTCAATTCCCGACCATCAATCCTCACAGGAAAAACTTCAATTGTCAGATTATCCCTCACTTGAACATCATCCATTTAAATTACATGTGACGAATCTGGAATATACTTCCTCAACTATGACACATGAAACACATCATGTAAATTCGCAAGTGACGGCGGTAGAGCCACCCGATAGGAAACCATTCCTACCCTTTGTATAACCTGATATGGACCAACAAAACGCGGAGTGAGCTTTCTAGACTTCAAAGCTCGTCCCACACCAGTCATAGGAGTAACTCTTAAAAACACGTGATCTCCATCTTGGAATTCAAGTGCTTTTATTTTGTCATCATGGTAACTCTTCTGACGACTTTGCGACATCTTCATCCTTTCCTGAATCATCGTTATCTTCTCAGTAGTCTCTTGAACAATCTCAGGTCCAAGTACCAAACTTTCTCCTGACTCATACCAACACAACGGAGTTCGAAAACGTCTACCATACAATGCTTCATATGGAGCCATTCCAATACTAGCATGAAAATTGTTTTTGTATGTAAACTCAATCAACGGCAAATGACTATCCCAAGATATTCCTTGGTCTAGTACACAAGCCCTCAATAAATCTTCTAAAGACTGGATTCTTCTTTCCGTTTGACCATCCGTCTGCGGATGATAAGCAGAACTCATCCTCAACTTAGTTACCAAAGCATCTTATAAGCTCTTCCAAAACCTTGACGTAAACCGCAAATCTCTATTCGACACAATACTCGAAGGTACACCATGCAACTTCACAATCACATCAATATAAATCTCAGCCAACCTCTGCCTAGAATGATTAATCTTCATCACCAAGAAATGCGCCGACTTAGTTAACCTATCCACAATCACCCAGATCGAATCATTACCTCCTGTTTTCTTCGGTAACCCAGTCACAAAATCCATGGAAATGTTATCCCATTTCCACTCAGGAACATTCAACGGCTTCATCATAACTGAAGGTTTCTGATGTTCAATCTTTGACTTCTGGCAAGTCAAACATGCATACACAAATTCAATAATATCTCGTTTCATGCTTGGCCACCAAAACAATCTACGCAAATCCTGATACATCTTCGTAGCAACAGGATGAATACTCAATCGACTTCTATGTCCCTCCTCTAAAATGCTCTTTTTAATTCCTAGGATATCCGGAACACATACTTTATCCCGAAATCTCAAAACTCCATCTTCATCAATTCAGAACTCACTTGCATTACCTTGATCAACCAACATCAACTGATCAACTAGTTTCAAATCAAATTTATGACCCTCACGAATTTCTTCCAAAACTCCACTAGTCGGCTTTAACATACCCAATTTCACACTATTTGTAGTCGTCTCACACAACAAACTCATGTCTCTTAATTGCTCGATCATTTCAAGTTCTCTCACCATAAGCCTCAAAATATGCAACAACTTCCTACTCAAAGCATCAGTCAATCCAAGAAAACTACGAATCTCAGTAGCAGACTTTGGAGTCTCCCACTACAATACCGCATCAATCTTCGAAGGATCCACATAAATTCCACCACTTGAAATCACATAGCCGAGGAAACTCACTTCTTTCAACCAGAACTCACACTTTGACAACTTAGCATACAATCTCTTTTCCTTCAATACTTGCAACACAATCTTCAAATGCTCATCATGTTCTTCTTCCGATTTAGAATATACCAAGATATCATCTATGAAAACCACCACAAATTTATCAAGATACTAATGAAAGATCCTGTTCATATATTCCATGAACACACCAGGCGCATTAGAAACCCCAAACGACATCACAGTATACTCATAATGACCATACCTCGTCCTGAAAGCTGTCTTCGGAATATCATCAGCTTTAACTCGAATTTGATGATAATTAGACCTCAGATCAATATTACTAAACACACAAGCACCTACCGGCTGATCCATCAAATCATCAATTCTCGTAAGTGGGTACTTATTCTTGATAGTCACCTTATTCAACTGCCGATAATCAACACACAACCTTATGCTACCATCTTTCTTCTTAACAAGTAACACCGGAGCACCCCATGGAGAAACATTGGGTCTAATGAAATTCTTCTCTAACAATTCTTCTAATTGTTTCTTCAACTAACCAACTCTGAAGCAGACATCCTATAAGGAGCCATCGATATCGGACTCGTACCTGGTACTAAGTCCATAATAAAATCAATTTCATGTTCTGGAGGTAAATCACTTATATCACCAGGAAACACATCTTGAAATTCACGAACCACAGGAAACTCTATACTGACGGCTTCATCATCAACTTGCAAATATGCAAACACCACAAACATCAAGGCTTCGTCTGATAAAAGTTCATCCACTTGCTTAGCAGATAGGAACATCATCTCGCCATTCTCACTCAGTTCAGGAAACCTCACAGTCTTACTATAACAATTAATATGAACATAATTGAATTCCAACCACTTCATACAAAGGATAACATCGATTTGGTGCAAAGGTAGGCAGACCAAATCCATCAAAAAATTCTTCTAAAAAATTGTCAAAGGACACTTCAAACAAACAAGCATGGTAGTCATATAACCATTTGCAGGAGTCTCTATTATCATACTGCCATCCATATTAGAAAAATTCAAACCCAATCTAGTAGCACACTCAAAGGAGATAAATTAATTCCTATCTCTAGTATCGATAATAGAAATCAACTTAACATTGTTAATAAAACAAGTACCTCGAATCAAGTTGTCATTCTTTGGAACCTCTGAACCAGCTAAAGCAAACACTCTTCCAGTATTCTAGGTAGCAATAACAGTCTTCTTTGGTTTCTAGCATTGAGTACTGATATGCCCCTAGTCACCACAATTGAAACAGGTCGGACTCTCATTCGGACAATAACCAATTCTATGCCCAGGCTTACCAGAACGATAACCTTTCAGAACCTTGTTGGTACACACATCAACCTTGTGACACGACTCTTCACACATATATCACTTAATAGTTACATTAGCTGCTCCCCTACTTGGATTTTTATCATCTGATACCTTCTGTTTCCCCTTATCACCTAGAGTCACATAAGTTTCCCTCTAACCTGGCCCTTGTCTTTCTTCTCACTCAGTTGTTTGCAGTGAGTAGATCGAGATTGATTATCCTTATCATAAATTCGACTCTTATCCAATAGTTCCTCATATCTATGAATCTGTTGGCATCCAATTCCCTACTTAATCTCTGGTCTTAGTCCATTATAAAACTTAAGACACTTAGAAAGTTCAGCATCTGCCATGTTGTAGTGAGGACAAAACTTCACCAGCTTCTCAAATTTGAAAGCATACTCTGATACCGCCATATTCCCTTGCTTTAATTCAAGGAATTCCACTTCCAACTTACCACGAGTATCTTCAGGAAAATACTTCTTAAGGAACTCTGTCTTAAACACAGTCCAATTCACCATAGTACCAACATCCTCTAAACGCTGACAAGTATTATCCCACCAGTCATCAACCTCTTCAGACAACATATAGGTACCAAATTGCACCTTCTGTGCATCATCACATGTCATCACCCTGATAATCTTCTCAATCTCCTTGAGCCACTTCTGCATGCTCACCGGATCACGAGTTCCTTCAAAAATAGGTAGGTTATTCCTCTGAAACATCTCCAAGGCACGAAACTCATCATGAACATTGTTTCGAGCAGTAGTCTGAGCAAGAGCTTCAATAGCGTCAACAAGAGAACGTGTGTTGTTTCCATCGTTTCAGCACAACACTCACTACATCAGAAAGGAATAATCATTAACAAATAACGACCGACAACATACTGACAAAAACAAGACTTGGCCGGACAAACTGACCTGATCTGATACCACTAATGTAACACCCTTCTACCCTACAAACAATTTATATAAAATAATATCAGAGTACATCAAATAGAAAGGTGTCACACATTATTAAAAACATCAATCAACTCATTATCCTGTCCCGTAACACGAGTTACACAATCAACATAAGAAAAATATGCATTTTCACAGCATAATCATACTTGATAATTCAAATCAACTTTTCGCTCCTTGAAATAAAAATATTCAACCAAAATAGCATCATAGTTTAAAAGGTCTTTCAACATAACGAAAAAGGGAAAACAAGTTCAACAACTAATCCCAACATGGTGTTACATGACACAGAGCATGATAAAACTCCAAATGACTCCTAAAATAATAAAAGACACGCCCCAAGACGCTGAATCTTCTAGTACTACGAAGCTACTCTTGATCATCTGCAAGTTACCCACATAAGAGGCAATATTTCCAAGCAGGCAGGGTGAGAAATCATAATTCATTATAGTAATATAAGAACATGGAATTAAATAGAATAAGCAAAACAACATCATAGCATTATCAAGAAAATTCCGCACATCGCAAACACAATCACTTCATGTATATGCAATGTCATCTTTAATGAAATGCAAAGTATGCATGTGGTACCGATTTTCTCCATGCGATGGACATTGGCCATCAACCCTCCACAAGGGAGCACAACATAATGACCAAATCACTTCAATCCACACAATAGGATTGAAGCTACCAATAGGCCGAAGCCCCAACAAAATATGCTATGAAAAGCAACGATGATATACTCCTCATAATCACCAAAAATCAACATGTGCATCATTTCATTTCATATTGAACATTTAATTGACATACAATCATGTTTTATCATCTATACATCAACAACCAATTCGACTACACAAATCATCACGAAAAAGCATAAAAAATCACCAAAAATCACCAAAACAGACACCTGACACGGTGTGTCATGTCATATGACACGGCCCGTGTCAGAGACCCACGCTCCAATCCTCAAAACTCAACAAAATTACAAAATACAGTGGTCTGACACGACCTCCCGTATTAGTTGACACGGCCCGTGTCAGGTCCACTGTACTAAAAAAATTGTTTAATTATAACCAGAGGGCTGACACGGCCCCCCGTGTCAGCGTGAGACAAAACCCCATTTTTCTAAAAAGTTACCTGCTGCGATTTTGCTCTCAAAAACCCAAAAAATAAGTTTTTTTACAACATCAAAATGCATCAATTATTCACATATTTCACATACAACAACACCTAACATTCTAAATCACTTTAAATCATCAAGCACCATAATTTATCAATCTACAAGTACTTAATCTATTCCTAAACCAAAGCCTATAAAACTATAATAAGTTATGAAAACTCCCCATACCTTAGAGGATTCTTTAGACTAACACTCTTCTTCAATGTTCCTAGCAACTTCAAGACCTTAAGCTTCACCTCCTTCTTTTCTTTCTTCAGAGCTCTTCTTCACGAAAAATACGATAAATGTGAGAAAACTGATCGTATTCTCCTTCTTTGGATAATTATCCCAGTTTATGATTTTCCCAACCTATCCTGACTCTTTTCTATTAAAGACCACCTTGCCATTTTCTTAATATATTTTTATTAATAATAATAATAATAGTATAATAATACACTAATTTATATTATTTTAAAAATACTCATTTACTCCCAAAATTCTCCAAATTACCAAAACCTCTAAATTCTTTCTAAATTAAATAAATAAATAATTAAATTTAGATTTTCGGGGTGTTACAATATACCCTCACCATAGAAAAACACGTGGATTGATCACACATCGAAGGTTCATTTTGCACTAACCTTATTTCCTCTAATTTTTCTTAACCCCACTTTCAACATACTTTGGACCATGGTTAGTTTTAAACCACCCTCTAAACCCACCATATATAAACTTCAAACCCTCATAAATAGAGAGTTACGTTCCTTTTCCACACTTGGAAATCAAAATCACAAAATACTTCATTCTCTCTCTCTCTCTCTCTCTCTCTCTCTCTCTTTCTTCTCCAAAGTTTCAGTTTCTCTGTTCTTTGTTGATTTTTGCAAGGTCCATTCACTACTATCACCACTACCACATTCTTTCTCTATTGTGTGCACTAACATGATTTGAAGCTACCATTGAAGTTTTCTCAAATTCCTCATTATCTTCACAAATTCCTAATTTTGTTTATGATCCATGGGTTAAGACATTTAGTTTGTCTTGGAATTGATTTGAAGAGATTGCAAGAAGTATTTCGGGTTTCCATGTGTGAATCTCTAACTTTAACAAGGTATTGTTACACCTTGTATAATATATATCTAGAATAATATCATACAAGTATTTATTTGGTACTGACACCATCATAAGATCCTAATAGCATAATTGACATTCTTAACCAATACTAAAACATAATACAAACTATGGCACAAACATGGAAATTATACTTAAATAAAATAATAAGATCAATTACAATATCCTTCATTGTACAAAGATAAAATACACAACAGAAATACTTAATCTATATTTCTCTTGAAACATCTGGAGCATACCTCCACTTGTAAATCAAACCTGCAAACAAAAATTGAAAAGCAACAACGATAGTGGGGTTATATGTCAACATCTTAGCGAGTTCCTTATCTTATGGATTCTCTTGGCTTTACAAGGCTCTATAACTCCTACTCAAGTCGGGGGAAAACTAAGACCTTGAGTTCACAACCTCACACTCATATGGAAACATATTTCGAGTTCATACACTCAACTATCACTAATCGGTAACCACATCAAGGTATCCCCTTTTTCATGTCCTCTTCTATGTCTATAAGTCGACCCGAGTCATGGATCCTTGTATTTACTTGACATACGAAATAGATTCGGATCCTAGGCCCGTGCACCTAGAATTGTATCTTCACATGGCCCGTGCACCATCACAAGTCTCTTTACCCGTAGGCTCCATTCATGCTAAACACGGGAATCAAACCTATTAAGTAATTATGCATACATTCCAGAGGAGCCCTTAGCTTATGAAATTACATCTCAAGGGAAATGGTTCCAATTTGTGACTTTACACGACGCGGTTTCATTGACAATCTCTTAGGTCACAATCGCCTTTTACACAAAAACACAAGTTCATACATATTCCATATAGTATCTCTCTGAACTCTAGACCATTACTTATCAAGGATACACATTTATACATCAAATACATAAGCATCACCATCTAGGTTCCCTATAGATCTCTAGTCACACTACTAAATTCTACTATAATTGGGGTAAGTTTTCCTCACTCTTCCTATTCCATCTTTTAAGAATTTTATCGTTAATCACCTTTTTAAATCATTTCATATGATACATTAAGCAAACATGAGTATAAATGAATCGCATAATGGATAGGCCTTTCGGAGCCAATCACCTCACCAACACAATAGTACTTTTAGGACAAAGGTCCCTCACCAAGCATCAAACCACTCACATGACACTTATCACAGTTAACGATATATATGCATGTATAGCATAATGCGATAACATAAGAAAAATATCCATAATAGCTCATCACATAAGAATATTACTTTCATTAAAATGCCACCAATTTTTTAATCCCATATCATTATTAATATAAAGGACGACCAAAACGGATACCCGGATCCAAATGTATGAATTTTTAAAGTATTTTTAAAAACATAGTAGTGGTAACCGGTTACTACCCATAGGGTAATCGATTACTTCGAAACATAGGCAAAATTATGTTTCTAGACACATTTCGGCAACCGGTTACTACCCAAAGAGTAACTGATTACTCAGTTCATTTTCTGGGTAATAACTCCAATTTTTCAAAGGGTAACCAGTTATTCCCTAGAGGGTAACCGGTTACTCTGGGTGTAGGAGTAAAAATACATGTTTTTATTGATACCTAAACCTTCCAAATTCATTCTAGTCACAATTAAATGTTATAACAATTATCAACATATGATTTCACACATATAATGGTCATGCTACACAATATATAATGCATTTCATCCATTAGATTCTTTGATTTAGTAAAATTACTCATTTTCTCACAATATTAAACCTAGCTCGAGAACTTGAGAAATTCTACAACTAAAGTATCTATCTAGAACCCACCTCAACATATAAGAGGAGTTTGATGAAGATGATTAAGAAACGATAGCAAACTTTTCCATGAATTTTTTCTTCTTCCTTGAGCTTCTTCTTCTTCTTCTTCTTCTTCTTCTTCTTCTTCTTCTTCTTCTTCTTAGGGGTTTCCCTTTTTTCCCCTCTTTCTCTCCATCTCTCTCTAACTCATAACTTGTTTCTATTTTTGATTAATATGAAACAAAAGAAATACTATACTGATATAGCTTTTAGTTAGTAACCTAACTGGTCCGATATTGAGGGTATCCAAAAATCTCTCTGAGTCACTCATTTAATAAAACCTCTGAGTCAGATATTATTAACTAATTAATTTGGATTACTCAGTTGCTCTAATTATTTTAGTAGGAAACTCTCATAGCACACCGAAACCCTATTAATCTTAATTAATATTATCTAGTTTTGTTCATGACCTTCAAAAATCACTTTTTGAAAATAGATTGTTCTTAATTCTTTCCATGGTGTTATATACTTAGATATTTGATCTTGGATGTCAACCTTTGATTCGTGGCATGTTCAATAACTTGTTCTTGAAGGAACATTTATGAAGGGACAAAGAATGGCATTATGGTTACATTGTTTTAGTAGGGATTTTATTTGGATCAATTAAAAAACTTTTCACGGTCCGATCTTTATGAATTTAATCACTACTTAATTTATGCATCTTGATGTTAAATTTCATAATTTTTCACGGCTTTTAGCTATTTTTCATGTAATTTTGATTGGGAACTATCATGGTGTGCTTGCTTGACTTGGGTTTAGGCTTTGAGTAGGCATTTATGTCACTTGTTTGAGGTTCTTTTGGACATATTTAAAACACATTTTATAGGTCCTTTAGCGGTCCTAAAAATTCATTTATAGGTCACTTTGAATTTAGGTTTATAGGACTTAAACTTGCTTGAATATGGACATCGTTTTGTGAACTTTGTGCTTCTTATTTGGACTTGTAACATGCATACCTTGACCATTTTATGTTGGAACTTAACATTGAATTCAATTATTAGTTTCCTACATCCATGTATCATGTTTAATTCATCTCACATGTTCCCTAATATTTCTCTACTTGTTTAAAGTTATGTTAACTTCTAGGAGTAGTTTTAAGACTTGAAACTTGTTTGTGTTTACTTGTGGCTTAAGCAAAGCCTTGTGTTGACTTCATTATTTCTTAGTGTGCACTGTAATTGAACTTAACATGTTTTAAAATTGCTTCAATATCACTTAGGTGAACCATAATTGCATTTAATACTTCATATACCATGACAAATGTAGCACTGCATTAGTGCATCTTTTCTTTCCTAGTTGGTGTAACATTTTGCATTTCATTTTGTATGACATTCATGAGTGAATAACATGATGTAACACCCCAAAATTTAACCTCTATTTTTCATAGCATTTAGCATATAATCTCACATACTTTACATTGCATCTTTGCATAGAAAAATGAAGCATAACATCCATAACATAATATAGGCTGGCGGTGTTTTAATTCAGGTGTGGTGGTTCAGTTCGCGATTCGATTTAGACAAATGTTTGACCTAATCTTGGTCAAACTATTAGGAGGTCATTTCAAGTGCAACTTATCTGTGCATATGGTTTTTTTTAGGAGACGCGTTTCAAAGTCGAGCGATGTTGTGTGCGAAGGTCATTAGTTTACCAGGCAGTGGTTCATGTGTTGGCTTTGGATTCAAATATTCAGGCTTATCAGGATTATAAGTTTGGTTGTGTGTATATGTGATTTATTTTCTCAGAGAACGATTCAGGAGAATTTGAGGACTCAGGGTTTATTTTCTCAGAGACTCGGAGATTGATTGGTTCAAAGAATTTGTTTCAGTTGCAATGGTATTTGTGCATTTTGTCAGAGAATGGGGAATAAGGAAAATCGAGGTTTCTGACTATGTGCGTGTTGATGGTGGCTGATTCATTTGATTAATTGTAATCCAAAACCAAGTTTTTGAGTTTATTTTCCATATTCCATTCCCATGAGTTTATATCATTTTCGTTATTTTACCATCTTTTTCATTTTTCCAAATTTTATTCATTAACCTTTTTTCGACTATCCATATTCAATAACCATTTCTATCCATTATATTTTATAATTCCAAATACTCATATTTTGTCTGTATCACCATTTAAATAATAGCTATTTTCTTTTTATCCATTCATTATTTTTATTATTCCCATTGGTCTTTTTCCATCTTATTATTTTGGCGAGTGTCACATTTTTATGGTATTATTTTACACTTCTTGTTAGTGAGCCAATTCTCATTTTCGTGGCCAAAATGTGGTACAGTTACATGTTTTGTTTGTTAGTTTTATTGGAATTTTGAGAAAAAATGAAGGATACATAAAAGTGCACATGGGTGGAAAGAATTAAGCATAGTAAAATGCATGCACCCTCACGCACTTTTCATAACTCTCAGCAAGAGAGATCTCTTTTTTTCTACTACCACCATCACACTTTTGGAAACCAAGAAGAAAGAATCCCATGTGAGACTAATACCATACGCCATAACAACTATTACAAACATCACCATTTGATTTCCATGGACCAACATCATGATGACACCACAACAGGTGCATCCAAGCTACCATGCACTCCTCCGCATATGATCAAATGCAAAAAGGAGAAGGTCACA
This sequence comes from Lathyrus aphaca, assembly GCA_963966055.1. Lineage (NCBI taxonomy): Eukaryota > Viridiplantae > Streptophyta > Magnoliopsida > Fabales > Fabaceae > Lathyrus > Lathyrus aphaca. Next base: position 115,446,257 of record OZ014523.1, on the reverse strand, counting down.
GTTTGCTTGTTTAGATTTTTGATAGAAGTCACAATAACAAACTCAGAAAAAAGCGGATAACATAAAAAACAAAAAAAGGAATGAACGAATTTCATCACCAATCACAAATAACAAATTGAGATTCCACAAAAACGAATAACAAAAAAACGAGAAAAAAAGAAGAAACTGGTGGATTAAGCATTTAGGCGGGAATCTGCACTAAACAAAAACAAAATCCATCACTTTTCTTCATCAAATAAAAGCCATGAATTCTTCAACCTTCATCATCAACAACACAATGGATTCGATCTCATCATCATCATCATCATAACCAATCAAAACCGAGTTCACTTCGCCTTCATCACACAAAAACAACAAAAATCAAATTCGTCTTCTTCATGATATAAACTGAAAACCATTCTCCATCACCAAAAGATAAACTGAGTTCCATTATCCTTCATCGTCTGCATAACCGAAACATTCATCACCTTTCTTCAACAAAAACCAAAACAAAATTCTTCATCTTAATTGGATTGGAAACGAAACGTTCATCATTCTCCATCAATGATCGGAATTACATCTCTCTTCATCGTCACACCTAGAGATCACACAAAATGGGATCATTACTCTCCGTCACACAGAGTCATCATCATCATCGCGTCCACATCATCAATCGGTAATCTCAACCGAATCAATAGACGAATCAGATTCACAACAGAAAAAGGAAGAAGAGTTCGAGAAGTGACGAGTCGACTTTACCGTGATTTCATTTTCACATCATCGATTAACAGGTACAATTTTGAACGCTCTAATTGACGCGATCGCTCGTTGTGTGTTGATTTTGTTGTTCTTGGTTCTGAAATTTCGATATGTGTTGTTTGATTATTTTGTTCGTTTTTTTGAGTCTGGATTTGTGAAGAGGATATAGATTGAGTGGGGTTTGTGTTTAATGTTTTCACGTTTGGGTGGTGGCCAGAGGGTGCACGACGACGGAGGCTAGGTCAGGTCGGAGAAGAAGAAGCAAGGTCGGCGTAGAGTGAAAGAAGAGAGTATGTGAATGTTTTTTTGTATTTGTTCATTTGATTTTATGTTAAGAAATATAAAGATCTTAAGAGTATTAGAGTTGTAGATAAGATAAAAGGATAAGATTGGTAGCTTTTGTGATTCCCGTCCACAACGACGGTGACACTTGTCACCATCCAGTAGGACCTGCTTTTCTTCAATCATACATGCAACCTTGCACCACAACTATCATACTCCCTCACTCTAGAATCGCTAGACGAGATTACCGTGATAAGTCTCTTGATCAATCGATCCAAATGAGGTCAATGATGTTGACCAGGCTCCACCATACTCCCTCGTGGCTTTCTGTACATGTGGGCTTGCGTATCCTTCTATTAGCACCCCCTTTCTGGCACATTTCCTTTATTTTAACTGTGTTTTAACTATTGATGCAACCCCCTCCTCCTTTCTCTCCATTTTTTATTTCTTTTTCACATACTTTTCGTTTTAATTCATAAAAATACCAAAAACACATTATAAAATTCCCCCAAAATTATTTTAGCATCTTGACTCATTTTAGAAATTTTCCATATTTTTATTTTCTGATTTAATTGAGTTTTTATTTTTATTTCGAATTTTCATTTAATTTCTTTTTCAATTAACTTCTATCTTGACACCTTAACTTGTACGATTTATTTCTTCCACCTCAAGTAACATTTTCATACCATTCTTTTTGCATCATTTTAAAGACTCAGAAAAGCACATAAAATTTTTTTTTCATTTTCTTAAACTCATTTTATCCATAGTTTAGTAAGCATTTTGGTGCATTTTCCTTAGTTGTTATTAAGCGACTTTGTGTGACCGTTTGGTCAAGTTTAATTGCGAATTTTTGAGAGCCATTTGGACACTTTGTTTGCTTCTGGTTGTAGTCAACGGAGACCTAATTTCTTAATTTTCTCACGACCATTGCTTTGTTTTGGTTCCTTTCTTCTTAAGTAACTTTTGGTGCCTCTTTCTAACATAGTTTGAGAAAGGCATTTATGCCATCCTATTAGGTTTTCTTGCTATATGTTTTAGGCCACCTCTAGGGTTTAGGTTCTGACATTTTTTATTGTATTTGGTTTGTGACCTTCATTTTTGGTTTGTGTATTGTTTGAATCTTCTTATTTTTTACCTTATGCTTATGTGGTTCACTAACCTTTGTTTTGTAGGGGGTTTTGGTAAGTCGTGTGTTGGAGGGTATACCATATATAATTTCTTCCTTCATCTCTTTATACTTTCAAATTGTGTTTTCCTTAGCCTTATGCTATGCTTGCTTAACTTCATCACTCCCTCTTAGAAAAAATTTAACTTCTTTAGAGAAGTAAGTTGTCTTCGAACCTCCTCTTCTTCTTTTCCTTTCTTTTATTTCCTTCTTCTTCATTAGGATAGAATTCAAACCACACTAACCTAGGACTTCTATGCATGATAACATTAGGATTGTTTAGTCCCCTTAGATTTTTACCTTTGAGATCCTTTTGGTGCTCTCTCTTTCTCTTCTTCATACAAAAACCTAAGAAACTCAAACAAAGAATAAGAGTCTCTCCTTCGTGTAACACCCCAAAATTTTCCCTCTCATTTTGGTCAAGAAATGATGGAGAAACTAAAAAAAAATTAAAAAAAAATTAAAATTTTGCTCATTTCATATCGACGCATACGAATTTCGTATCGATACATAAGACTGTATGTATCGATACATACAAGTTTTGTATCGATACATGATTCAATTAATTTGCCAAAGCTTCAGTATGTATCGACGCATACATTTTCGTATCGATACATATCAGTTATAAAACTGACATGTATCGATGCATGCAGTTTCGTATCGATACGTTAGCTGTTTTTTTGCTGTTTTTTTCTGTTTTTTCCTTTGCTTTCCTTCACATTTTGTTCCACACTCTTCACATTTTTTCCACACTCTTCTTTTGAATTACTCTACCACATTCTAGAGTCTTCTACAACCTTCCAAGGAATATTCCAAGGAATATTCTAAGGAATATTCCAAAGAATACTTTAGAACTCTCTAGAATCCTAACCAACTCCAAACCTAGCCTAACTCCTAAGCAACCTCCATTCCCAAACCTCATGCCAAGCCTACACATTATATAAAATTAAACCTTCCCAAAGCTAAGCTCTCCCATCTCTCCCATTTTTCTTCACTATTCTTCTTCATTTTCACTTCATCTTTTTCATTCTTCTCTCAAACTTTTCCACCATTTTCAACCTCTCACCAAAGCTTCTTTCTAGGAGTTCTTCAAATTCTTCATTGGAATTTGAAGAACTTGAAGCTAAAACCTCCATTAATCATCTCATTGTGAAGCTTATTTGAAGAATCAATTTTGGTTTTGGAGGAGTTTTGAGCTTATTGGAGGTTATTGATCAAATGTTCATCAAGAAGCATCATCAACCGCATTTATTTTGCGCGTTCGCGGATCGAAGCTTCGACTCTCCGGTTTTCTTCTCCATTTTCATTCTGATCTACATCGCAACACTCACCGAAGCAATCCTCCGCTTCGTAGGTTGGTGATCTAAATTTGCTTCTTGATTTAACTTATTCTCTTCATCTCACCATGACGACATTCTTCGTGTGTTTATCATTGTGTATACACTTGACCATTCAATTTCGTCTTGATTACGATTTGATCACTTTGTTTGTTCGTAGTTAGAATTATAGCTTATCCTAGGTGCCATTAAGGTTTAGATCATGGCTTTTAGGTGAAAAATTTGTGCTCACTAGATAATAGTTGCATTGGGAGCTTTAGGAAATAAGTCGATTGCAAGAAGTGCTTTTTCCCTCATTTTCTTGGGCATTACTTCCCCCTTTACAACCATAGATTGATAGGTCCTGATTTTAGGGAATTTTCAAGATTAGTTTCGACATCTCATTCCTCCATTTCGAGTCATTTCGACACGCTTCCGTCCATTTCACATATTTTGTGTTTATGTGTTAGTTTATGCATGAATTGGCTCATTGCATATTGTTGTTATGTCCATGCACCTTTTGTCATGTAAATAATCATGTTGCATTCTATTTTTGCATCTTTCACATGTTTCGTTAACTCATTTGCATCTCATTATATCAATGTATATGTTGCATTTAACATAACCATGTATGTATGTGCATTTGGTTGCATGTTTGATCACATCATTCACATCCATTCAATTCTGAATTTTGCATTAAGCTTGGCATTCTTGTTGATGTATCATGTTGCATATTCATGATCAATGTTCATATGCCATGTTCATGTGCCATATTTTGCATACTTGTTTCATAACAAATCATGTGGTGCATTCTTGCATAATCCCTCAAAAAATAATCATGACATTTAATTATGAGCTTGATCCATATTCATATTGCATATTCATGTTAATTGAGCATTTCATGATTGAATTTGTGCATAAAAAATGAAAATAATCAAAGTTGCATTTTACATTTCATAGCTGTCTCTGCATATAGGAGCTGTAAAATGTATGCTGTTTGTTGTGTAGTTCATGTTGTTGGTGACTTTTTACACCTGTCTTGCATGTTGTGTATGTGCTGTAAATAGCTGCTGAATTTTAGTTTAGCATAGTGAAGGCACCCTTAAACTTAAGATTGAGTCTAGTTTAGGTCCAAGTTGCCTTAGGAATTATTTGGTATGTGTTTACCTCATTCTTTTTTATTAAATGTACACCACTAACCCTTGTTTTGTAGGAAGGTTGAGGTATGTTTCCTTACAACTTATCCTTTTAATTCTTTTATGCATTTCTTTATGCATTTATTTCCTTGACCTTTCATGTTTGTGTTTGGTAAGATTCCCCTTTGTTCTCTAGAATCAACTTAACTTCCTTAGGAAGTAAGTTGCATTCTATTCCTTTTTCTTTTCCTTTTTCTAATTAGGATTAGAAACCGCATTAACCATATGGCATCCGTTGAATGACTAACTGAAGGTTGTGTCTTAGTCCCCCTTAGTTTTTGCTTTTTTCCACTTGAGTCCTTCTTTCTCATCTCATAAAGAAAATAATAAAATACCTAATAAAGGTTGAATGTTCTCATACGACATGAGACTTTGTTGCGGAGTACTTATGTACGCCCCATCTCGGGGCGAGGTGTTAGTTATCTACCATGATGGATAAGTCTTAGTATGATGATATTCACAAACAATAAACTAAAAACACTTCTCATAAAATACAACTAACAAAGACATCGCGTCTTCTCTTCTCATCTCCTAATCTTTGCGGAGGAATGCGACTTGTCTCGACAGTTCAAACAACGATACGGTAAACACCCTCGAGTCAGAGCCGGTAACACCTGAGCTAGAGCTATGGCAACATCAGCCTAAAAAATACAAACAAAGTTCCCGCCTTAGTTAGGCGAACTACGTCGACTCTGATCCTCATTTTCCCAATGAGGTACGTAGGCAGCGGGGTAGGGCCCGTTCGAGCACATTCTTTATTTTCCCTACATTTTCCCCTCTTTCTTTCCATTCTCCAGTTCCTTTCTCAGTTCCCTTTCTCATTCCGTTCCAGTTCCTGCAGCAGTTTTATTCAGCAGCAGTTATATTCTTTTACCCTTTGAAACAAACAAGCAAGCGTGGATCCCGTCGAGTACGACGGACGATCTGGGGTGCTAATACCTTCCCAGGTCGTAACCGACTCCCGAACCCAGATCTTTGGTTCGCATGACCTTGTCCTTTCCTTCTTCCTCAGGTTTGTGCAACATTACCTTTCCCATTCTTTCGGGATAAAAATTCCTGGCTGGCGACTCTATCTTTTCCGCGCCACTTTCACGTTTGTACTAGGATTAAAATCCCAGGAGCGACAGTTGGCTACTCTACTGGGGACCGAACCCAAAATCTCTAGTTTCCCTTGTAGAGTCAATCCTAGCGCCTGTTTGTTTTTGTTTCACTTGGGTGTTTATGTGTGTGCTTCTGTGTGTTTATTTACTGTTTTCATTTACAGTTTTTTACTTTACGACATTTATTTACTACTTTCAATATTTATCATGCATCATTATCAGTGTTTGGCTGTGCTGGTTTCATTTTTTCTGTGGGATGGGGGTTACTGTGAGATGAGCTCGTAACCGGAGCTCGAGTGCACCCTAGGAATTAGAGTGGTTCCACTTTGGCTTCATGGCATTTTGCGATGTTGGTAGTAGTGAGTTCCACACCTTGACTTGTGACCTTCTCAGCAATGTATTGATGCCAGAATCTTTATGGGGAAATACACAACCTTGATAGTTATGTGCAGTCAGGGGACCGATCATTTGTAACCTTTGTGAAAACATCCCTCTCCAGTGATGACAATGGCAGACCATATTTGTTGGCAAACCCACTCGCATCCGAAGGTCCACTGGGAACTCGCATAGGATGGCCTGGTTCTCTCATAGGAACCCAGTCAAGGAAAATTGTTTGTATGACGATAATATTGTACCCTTCGGGATGAATGTACTATTGTTTCTCGATTCAGTGCTTGAATCTGAGGACTTATGAGGGATGCTTGTTTTCCCCGTACTCAGCTGAGACTTCCCTAGGTGGTATATAATCCCAAACTGATTCCCTGATTTGGTCATGAGCCATTTCTCGGAAATGGTGAACGTATTATTGCTATTCGGCTTTGAGAGTCCGTGATTTTGAGTCGGAGTAGCATACTTGTGAGATGGGAGGGGTTTAAAGGTTTGAAGGAACCCTGAAACTTCTAACATGCCCGCTTTGTCATCATTGTCCAGTATTATGATCAGGTTTTACATGGTCCTTTGGTCCTGAGATCCGGGATTTCGGTGGTACTGTTATTATGACTCTTCAATAGCACATGACTGTCTTCTCAGCACCAACATTAGACCAATGATCGCCAGACCTTTGATCACATGCCAGTGCATTGCATAACATCCTCGACATGCTTGCATTACTAACACATGCTTACTCATTTGCAGGGTCGCATGTCGCATCCTCACGAATATATCATACACATTTACTGCATGATTTGCATATTTCGCATTTTTACAGGTTATTCGGACTTCCTAACTTATTCAACTTCAGGCAATATAGCTGGTCAACACGTTCATTGATATCCAACAAAAAGAAACCGAGTGAGAATGGCTGAACAAATGCAGACTGATCTCAATGAGCTCTGACATAGGATGGATAAGTTGATGGAAATGATGACTGGCATGGCCCAGAACCAGGAGCGTCTCAGGTTGATGGTTGAGCAACCCCATGTGAATGCTAATACTGGAACACCAACTGAGAATGTGGATCTTAACGCTGCCCGTAACGGAGGGCCAAATCTAAATGGGACTGCAGCCCGTAATGAAGACATGCAAGAGGAACAATTCACTATACTGGATGCTGACATGGGTAATATGAATGAGATCAATGACCGCAGGTATGAAGAGCTGGCAGAGAAGATTAAGGCCATGGAATGTCAGAATTCCCTAGGCATCGATGTAACCAGTCTTGGGTTAGTTCCAGGAGTCAGAATCCCTCCAAAGTTCAAAGCGCCATCATTTGACAAGTAAAACGGTAGCACGTGCCCTAGAACTCACATTCATGCATACTTTGGAAGAATCTCGGCTCACACTGATGACGAGAAACTTAGGATGCATTTCTTCCAAGATAGTCTATCTGGAGCTTCATTGAGCTGGTACATGAAGCTGAGCAGGGTCTCTAAACCGCACTTAGCTGCAGAATTTGTCTCAAGGACCCATGGAAAGTTTTAAGCAGTATGCTCAGAGGTGGTGTGAGCTGGCTGCACAGGTTCAACCTCCATATCTCGATCGGGAAATGGCAGGCATGTTTATGGGCACCTTGCAAGGTGCATACTTGGATCGTTTGGCCACTTGCCCATCCATCAGTTTTGCTGATATTGTCATCGCTGGAGAAAGGATAGAAAACTTCCTGAAATTAGGAAAGATCCAAGATGAAAGCAGTGCTGGTTCTTCGGGTGTGAAAAAGCCTTTTGGCAATGGCCAAAGACAAAGAGAAGGCGAGACCAATGCTGTGTATAGGGGCCGAGACAGAGGTCGTTCACAAGGTTACTACCAAACAGCTGCAGTGACTATTACGCCACAGGTTCAACCATAACCTCAAGGTTAGCAACATCAGGCACATAGACCAAATCAGGAAAGAACAAGAGCCAGAAACCACAGACTTGATCCCATCCTATGCCCATATGTTGTATTACTTCCTGAGCTGCTAAAGTTGAACATGGTCAAGCTTCGTACCATGAGAGCTCCTTCTCCTAATAATCTACCTCCAAATTTTGATGCAAATGCCAGATGTGAATTCCATTTGGGTGCCCAGGGGCACAGTATTGAGAAATGTTGGGCTTTTCAGAACAAGGTACAGGACCTAATTGACTCCAAGGCGATCAATTTTGCGCCTCACCCAAATGTACTCCAGAATCCAATGCCTAATCACAATGGAGCCGGTGTCACGGTCGTTTTACCAGAGGGTCCACGTTAAGCTGGAATCTTCAGGAAGCAAATTAAGCCATCAGTATTCAGATACTCTCAACAATGGCAACTATTTATTTGTTTTTCTTCAATGCATTTGTCTTCCCTATTAAGGGGAACTACGTCGCTCTGATTCTTCATTGGTCATTGGTCAATGTAGATACGTAGGCAGAAGATCGTCAGGTCTTTCCGAGCAACCTTATAAGACAACTTTACCCCCCAGCTTCACTCTTTCCTTCAGACGTCTCGTGTCAGAGTCAAAATAGCTAGAAGAAGAGGTATGATTTCCATGGTTGGGTATACGGCTGCAAATTGAAGATTACAAGTCTGTGAAAGAGCTATTGATCACTGAAAGTATCCAAGACTGACAAGTCCAGATGGAGTCAAGCCTCCTCAACTACGACAATATTCAGTTTCCTTACTGCATTTCCATTTGTAGTTTCTTTTATTTGCTAAACATTTGTCTACATGTACGGAATTTGTTTGCTTTTGAATGTTATCAATAATAAAACTCACATGTTTTTCTTGAAGTAATTCATTTGTCAATTTGATTTTGCATGTTTACATTGCAATACCAATTGTCATGCTTAAACTCTATGAGGGAGAATGACGAAACAAAAACGCAAGAATCTCTAATTGTGTGCTCTCGAATAAGACGCTGTTGACGATGTACAAGCTTTGTTTCAAATCCCTAAACTCCGGAGATATAAGGGAGATAAACCCTCGCTAACCCCTTTGAGCCTTGAAGTAGGAGTTTCTTTTCGCATGAAAAAACCCTTACGATTAATCCAGGGCAGGGTAGATGTCAACTAGTCAGACCAAGCGTTCAGGCTTTCATAAAGGAGTGTATTTGAGGATCTATTACATTCTATTATGCTAATCAAGAGGTCTAATGACCAGAAACCACAATGGTTATCCCAAGCAAGAGGTCCAGAGATCGGAAACCATAATGGTTATCCCTCATCAACCAAGAAGTGAGACAGTCACGACCCTTTTAAAGCAATCAAGACAACCAGTGTCACATGATTTGTTCAAAATAAAGCAGAGATGAAAAAAAGAGCCCGCTAAGTCGAACTTGAAAACAAGCGACTTAGGCAAAATTAGGGCATCCCGCTAGACTCCACAATCAAAGATTCACAAGAATCAGTCCAGGCAAAAGTTAGGGATAAGCAAAATAACGCAAAAGCGAAAGATAAAAAAGGATTACACAAGAAATATCCTCGAGCAAGAACAAAGTCGTGTGACACAGACACGAAAGACAAAGGGGTGACTGACTCCAAACAATAACTTGACTAGTGCTTGAACCGATAGCAGCAATGTTTCATCAACCGTCACGAAACCCTTATGAAAGGTGAGCGCTTGTGAAAATTAGCTAAACATAGGAATGGAGGACATCATGAAGAGGGGTGGGCACAAATAATCTTCGAGCCTATATCCTTTGTTTCTATAACCGTGAACCAGGCCACGATACAACCCTTAAAAGTCCTAACTGAAACAGGGTTATTTCGAGAGCGTACTACCACGAGACCGCGTTCCTGACTCTTATGAGTTGTGCAAAAAGATACATGTTGGTATTGCATGTACATACTTTCATTCAAAAATAATGTCGTATCTCAACCAGTGATTCGCTCACAAAGGTTTGCGACACCTTTTCAATAATTCAAGATTAACATGTGTGTTGCATTAGAATTTCCATTCTCAGAATAAAACATTTTTTGCTTGCATACATTTGTTTGGCATCATAAAAAGCTCACATGTGGAAATTCAGTCCAAAAGCTTAAGCTTGCCAAGTTGATAAGTCTAAAACTTTTGAAAGACATTCACGTCGAGGTGCACTTTTTCGAGAAAGCTCCATTGAGTAAGGATTTTCCCAACCAGTCATGGTAAAGGCCAGCCAATCCGGGGCAATTACATCGAGAAATCTCTTCAAAATTCAGCCAAATTGGGGCAATCACTCGAGATTCAGATCTGTCCTAGAGAAATTAGTCAAAGACTCATACTGGGGCAAGCCACCCCAATCGCACGAGGATTCATTCTTTCTCGAAGGCAGATAATCGGAAGTTCAGAATATCAGGGCAATTATACTCCTGAAGAGTTTAAAGACACCAAGTCTTTTGTAAAATCCTCTTAAGGTAAAGTCCGGATAAAAGCAAATGATCCCTAGCACGAAACGACGAGAAGTCTTTCCTCCTCAAGAAGGACGCGGTTCAACTTCGTTATCCCAACGGGCGCATGGGAGTTATCCCCAATAAAGTCGCCAAACTTTTCTTCAGCAGGTTTCCTTGATCTTATTTCCCAACAGATCTCAAACCAAATCTTTCTCTTCCCCAGCAGAGCAATAATGATTACCCCTAACAAGAGTCATCTTCCCGTAGTGAAGAACTTCTTACAAGAATTCAAGTATTCCCGACAGTCAGCTGAACGGTTTCCTTCCCTACAGAGGTTTGGAAAATTCAGGTAGACAAGAGAGTTCTCCTCAGCAGAGCCTTGGTAGGCCTTTCCCCAGCTAAGTCAAAAAGTTGCAGATCACCAGCGAAATCCTAGGGGTGAGATTCAATCCCCAGCAGTTGAGGCATCCCTTAGCAGGGCCTTCAAATCTAAAGTCCAATTTATTTTTGGCAAGGTGATAAGTCGAGACAAACTAGTCACACTCTTCTCCAACAGAAATATCGGCAATCATCTGTATTCCCCACAAAGTCAGCAATGGTTTGTTATTTCCGCGTTAGGAATTCCCTATGTACCTATCTCCCAGTGTCATGGGGCATCATGTCATACAGTTCAACATATGCGTTCTCGATCCAAGGTTGATATCCAAAGTCCACCCACAGCGTGGCAACTTATCCAAAGTCCAACCGTAGAGTGGCCAAAGTCCATCCTTTGGGTGGCAAATTTCTAAAGTCTCCCGTAGTGAGCAGAGGTCTCCTGTAGTGAGCCAAAGTCTCCAGTAGCGAGCAGCAACCCCCGTAGTGTGGCAAGAATTGAAGTCCCCCGTGTTAGACTTTGTGGCTAGTGATCTGGAGGGGGGGGGGGTGAATGGATCACCTCCTTGTTTACAAGGTTTTAAAAGATTTTTCAGATTTTTTAAAGATTAGCGGAAAACACGGTCCCTAATCGACTTTCGTCTATTCTGGACCAGCCACTAGAAGACCGGACATGTGATAAAGTGCTGGATTTGCAATTGAGATGTTAAAGACTTAAACACACAAGCAGTAAAAGTATTGAATGCACCTATCACAAAAACTATTTCCAATGAATCAAAACCGATTAAAAACGTAAATAGAGATGGAGAAGGAATACAATACACAGAGATTTGGTAAGGAAGTTCCCCACGTTCGTCCTCGCGTGTGGGTACGTCTCCCTCTCAATTTCAAACCGAAATTGAGAACTTTTATATCGATATTGCTGAAATCTTCGTTTACAAGGTTGCTATACAAAAACCAGAAATCAATACACCTAGATCTTACTATTGTATGAACCTTCACTTGATCTGAGCCAAATCAAGATTCCCTTGCACGTAATACAAACAATTCACCGGTTCCACGATCTATTTGCGAAATCTCCCAATTTCCAAACCTTATGCTGCGGCTGAATCTGTTTTGTAAACGTGACTGACAAACCCTCAAGAACACGCCCGTTCTTGAAGGAAAACCCAGATGGTTTTTCCTTGAAACATTCTTTCACTCTTCAACTCAGCTGGATCACCGATCGTACCACTGAATGTTATCTCTTGATCCTCTAATTCACAGAACAACACTGATTATGTGTTGATGTTCTTGAATCAAGGTAATTGAGAAGATGATGAAGATGAATTTACTTCTTAGGTTTCAATCCTGCTCACAATTGAATGCACACCCAAAACTACTTTTCTTGATTGTGTTCTTCAATTTTCTTGACCCTGAAATTCACTGCAATTTCTCTCTGCCTACTGCACTAACAGAAAACATATATATACTTGAAAAAATCTGTTAGAAATAAAAACAGAATAATGCATCGATACGAAATGCGAATGTATCGATACATGATGGTTTTTACACTATTATGTATCAATGCATAATGGAATGAATCGATACATACTGAACCAATGCAAAAGAAACAGAGAAATGAAAATACAATGAATCGATTCATGTTGCGTATGTATCGATTCATAGCAGAAATTCCAGAATCATCTCTACAGCATGAATCGATGCATGTTGCGAATGTATCGATTCATAGCAGAAATTCCAGAATCATCTCTACAGCATGAATCGATGCATGATGTGAATGAATCGATGCATTTGACTTATTTCAGAAATTCAAGGACATTATGTATCGATACATCTTGCGAATGAATCAATACATACAGAAGCAAAAGTCAAATTTTTGTTTAAAATGAGACATGTGTTAAAGGCTTGCAATGCATACAAAGTGTATCAATACAAAGCATATGTTAAAAGCACAAACGCATAAAATTTATTATCATACAAAACTAAAGAGTTGCTCACAAACTCCCCCTTTTTGATGATGGCAAATTTTTGCAGAAGTGTGAGAACCACTCCCCCTGAGTTTGTGCATGCTCTCATTTTTCACACTCAAGCCTTTCTCCCCCTTTGTCAACATAAAAAAAATTGTATAGGTGAAGGGAATATTCAGCAATAAGAATATATATAAGCTAATCACTCACAAAGAGTGAAACATAAAGGGTAAACTAATTAATCGTAAACAACAAACAAGCATAGGCATTGAATTTGTCTAGTAGAGTTGAGAAATACAAAAGCAAACCAAACGCATACAATGTTTAAACATAAAATGCAAAGAAACTTAAGCAACAAAAAAAAGAAATGATGTAATGCAAATATGAAATGTAGCCTTAGTGAGGATAGTAGCCACCACAAGACTCCGCATCATCTCTATCGGAATCTCTGAAACTTGGAGGAGGAGGTGGAGGAGGCATCGCATCAGGATTTTGCCCCATGAAGTTGTAATGCCTGAACCGATTATGAACCTCGGTGCTTCTGAATCTTTCCATAATACCCGAATGAGCACGACAATCATCCATGAAACCAGACATCTCATTGTAGAAGACTTGATGCCACTTGACCAAGTCTGTATGCCATGAGTGTTGGTTATGATACATCCTAGTGTGTTCATCATGCCATTCTCGGTGCTCTTTGTGCCACTCCGTTTGTTGTACATGCCACGCACGGGCTTCTTCATGTCGGGCATTATTGGCAATTTCCATTTGCTCAAACATTTGAGTTAGATATGCAGGAGCAGTAGTAGATGATGTCGGTGGAATAGATGGAGGAACCGGTTCATAGTTAGTAGGAGACCACCTTTGTGGCACCCACTCACCCCAAGCAGTGTTGACATTTGCTTCAAGAGGATTTTCTTCATTTACATCCTCCATATCTTCATCTCTTTGTTCTTCAGCAACAAAAATCTGTTCAGAAGGTGTATCAAAGTTGTAAATTCTGGTTCTAGAGCTGTGTTCAAAGAAGTAATAGCATCGACGCTCTGTGTCCCACCTATATCCCATATGAGAAAGAGTAGCACTATTGAATTCTTGAACACTAGATGAAGATAAGAGAGGAACAGGGGGTAAGACCACCTTCCAGAACTTAAGGATCCTCATAATCTGTGCGGCATAAGCAAGAGTGATGTTCTTCGAGCTATTTCTTGTAAGAAAAATACGCTTCACAAAATAATTGGGGCAATTCAACGAAATCTTCTTCTACATAATATACAAGAGATGTATGTCTGGCTTATCCAATCTAGAGTGCCCACCGGACCTCGGACGTAAAATATGCGAGAGAATCCAATGCAGAATTCTGGAGATACTCTTAATCATTCCAGAAGTTAAATGCTCATCATCACCTAGAGGCCTTTCCAGTTTTGAAATAGATGCACAATATTCCTTCAGATTAAACTGAGTTTCAAATTTCTGATCATGCCACATCTGCAACTCAGGCGACGGGGGTGGCATTTGGAACACTTTGTGCCAATCACTAGCCTCAAAACAGTAAGTTCTTGTTCCAATAGAGCACTTGAACATGTAACCTTTACTATATTTCACACCCGCATAAAAAGCATGAATGAATTCCTCATGATAGTCATCATTAACAGTTAAAAAGGACCCAAGTTTTTGTGCGTCAATCAAATCAGCAACTTCTTCTAAACAAAGAGTACACACATCTTGAGTATTGAAGACATGGGGTTTCATGACTAACCTTGTCTTGAAAGAAACCTCAAACTCTTCAGCAATGGCAGGATGGAGAATGGATGACCCAGAGGGAGGAATTTCTGGAACAGGAGGAGCTTGATGTGAAGCCTCAATAGGTTCTTTCCCTTTACCTTTACCTTTTGCTCTAGGAAGCATGACTCTTGGAGGCATGATGATGAAGTTAGGGTTTTGAAAGAAAAGGGGTTTTGTGGTGTTAGGGTTATGTAACCGTAAATGATGCAAATGGAATGAAGAAGGAGATAGAATAAAGATTATAACTGGTGCAAATGTCATAACTGATGCTGATGTGTCGATACAAAAAAAGAAGAAGGAATTTATAACAGTATGCATCGATACATGACCTTATGAATCGATTCATGTTGCGAAATTTTGGAATTTCAAGTTGCTATGTATCGACACAAACCACGAATGTATCGATACATACTGTAACAATTTTGACAAATTTAAAAGAAATTTAACATGAATCGACACAAAATGGAGATGCATCGATACATATTGCGAAATTTTGGATTTTCAAGTGGCTATGTATCGATACAAACCACAAATGTATCGATACATACTGTAACAATTTTGACAAATTTAATAGAAATTTAACATGAATCGACACAAAATGGATATGCATCAATACATAGACAAAAAAAATTAATGCAGAATGCAGAATGAATCATAACATTGTAATGATGCTTAAGAATACTTTACACACTAATTATTAACGCTCAAACAATCATATGTAAAGAAGTACATGTAAGCGAGAAATAATTGCTCAAACATACATTTATCACACAATATCAACAAGGTGTAGAGAGGAACAATATTACCTCCGTCGTAGTAATCTCATGAGGTACAAGTGAAGTCTAAATTCAGATCTTAGTAAACACGATGAGATAAGTATAAACTAAATCAAACAAACTTAAGACACCAATGCGGAGAGATCAAGAATCCCTAATTCACGACGAATGTTGAAGAATGATTCAGTTGCCAATGGTTTAGTGAAAATGTTAGCAAGTTGATTTTTAGTATCAACATGCTCAAAAACAACATCTCCTTTTTCAACATGATCGTGAAGGAAGTGATGTCTAATCTCTATATGTTTGGTGCGTGAGTGTAAAACAGGATTCTTAGTGAGATTAATGGCACTAGTGTTGTCACACTTTATTGGAATGCGTTTAAGTTCAATATCAAAATCTTGTAGTTGTTGTCTTAGCCACAAAATTTGAGCGCAACAGCTACCGGCTGCAACATACTCAGCCTCTGCAGTAGACAATGCTACGGATACTTGCTTTTTGCTATGCCAACTTATTAAAGAATTTGAAAATAGATGACATGTACCACTAGTGCTTTTCCTATCTGATTTGCAGCCAACAAAATCAGAATCAGAGTAACCTACTAAGCTGCAATCGCTCCCTTTGGAATACCAAAGCCCGTATTTAGGTGTTCCATGAAGATACCTATATATACGCTTGACTGATTTTAAGTGAGATTCCTTAGGGTTTGATTGATATCGTGCACACATACAAACACTAAACATAATGTCCGGTCTAGAAGCAGTTAGATACAAGAGAGACCCTATCATACCTCTATACCTTTTGACATCAACACACTTACCATGCTCATCTTTGTCCAAGTTTCCGTTGGTAGGCATGGGAGTGTCGATTGATTTTGAATTATTCATTCCAAAGCGCTTGAGCAGTTCTCTGCAGTATTTTGTTTGACATACTGCTGTACCTTCATTGAGTTGCTTTATTTGGAGGCCTAAGAAGTAGTTCAACTCCCCCATAAGACTCATCTCAAACTCACCCTACATAACATTAGAAAACTCTTCGACCAGTGTATGTTAGTTGAACCAAAAATTATATCGTCTACATAAACTTGAACTAAAAGAATGTGCTTTCCTTTATGTCTAATGAAGAGTGTATTATCCACTTTATCTCTAGAATATCCATGATCAATTAGAAATTTGCTAAGTCTTTCGTACCACACACGAGGTGCTTGCTTAAGACCATATAAAGCACGCTTTAATTTGTAAACATGATCTAGATACTCAGAATTTTCAAAACCGGGAGGTTGTGAAACATATACTTCTTCATTTATGAAACCATTTAAAAACGCACTCTTTACGTCCATTTGGTAAAGCTTGAAATTCATAGAACACGCATAAGCAAGCAAGAGACGTATAGCTTCAAGGCGAGCCACTGGAGCATAAGTCTCCTCATAATCTATGCCCTCCTCTTGGTTATACCCTTGTGCTACCAAGCGTGCCTTGTTCCTAGGTAACACTCCGTTTTCATCAAGTTTATTCCTAAACACCCATTTAGTACCTATGATATGATGATCTCGCGGACGAGGGACAAGTTCCCAAACGTCATTTCTTTTAAATTGATTAAGCTCTTCTTGCATGGCCATTAGCCAAAATTCATCAATCAAGGCCTCTTTAGCATTTTTCGGTTCTACTTGTGATACAAAAGCAAAGTGAGAACAAAAGTTACTTATCTTAGAATGAGTCAACACTCCCTTTGAAATATCTCCCAATATATTGTCTATAGGGTGGTCTTTAGAGGATTTCCAAGCTGGTGGAAGTTCCTTCACTTCAGATGTTCCTTCCTCTTTATCTTTTTCATGACTAGTATCTTCCTCCTTCTCATTTTCAGCAGTTTCAGATTGATCAATTTCCGTAACAGCTTCTTTGAGTATGTCTTCTGTAGATCACCTGCATCATCAAAAGAGATACCTTTTCCGACAATTTTTGGATAAGACTCATCAAAAGAAACATGGACAGATTCTTCAACAGAAAGTAAACGCCTATTATACACTTTACATGCTTTAATTGATTGAGAGTATCCAAGGAAAATACCTTCATCGGCTTTGGCATCAAACTTCCCAAGGTTTTCCTTACCATTATTTAAAACAAAACACTTACAACCGAACACGTGAAGATGAGACAAGTTTGGCTTTCTACCTTTTAAAATTTCATAAGGGGTTTTATTCAAAATAGGACGAATTAAAATCCTGTTCAGAACATAACAAGCTGTGCTGATTGCATCAGCCCAAAAATATTTTGGTAATCCTCCCTCATTGAGCATTGTTCTTGCCAATTCCTCTAAAACTCGATTTTTGCGCTCCACAACCCCGTTTTGTTATGGAGTTCGAGGAGCTGAAAAGTTGTGCTCAATGCCATACTTGTCACAATACTTATCAAAGAGATGGTTTTGAAATTCACCTCTATAATCGCTTCGAATTATAACTATTTTAGAATTCATTTTGTTTTGGGACAACTTTGCAAAACTTTTAAAAGTAGAAAAAGTTTCATCTTTGCTATGAAGGAATATAGTCCAAGTGAATCTAGGGTAGTCATCTACTATTACGAAACCATAATAGTTTCCACCTAAGCTCTTTGTCCTAGATGGTCCAAAGAGATCCATATGGAGAAGCTCAAGGGGTCTTGAAGTTGAAATTATGTTTTTAGATTTAAAGGAGACCCTTGTTTGTTTTCCCATTTGGCAAGCATCACATAGGTGGTCTTTTGAAAATTTTATTTTTGGAAGACCTACTACTAGATCCTTAGATACAACCTTATTAAGAAAATCGAAATTAACATGCGCTAAGCGTCTATGCCATAGCCATGAATCATCATTTAGGGCAACTAGACATTTAGTGCTTGTTAAAGATACATTCAAAAGATCAAGCATATATATGTTGTTTACTCTTACACCTTTAAACACAACATTATGTTCAGTATGTTCAATTTTGCAACAAGTTTTTGTGAAAGAAACTTTATAACCTTTGTCGCATAATTGACTTATACTCAACATATTGTGTTTAAGTCCCTCTAGTAGATGGACATCAGAAATAGTAGTGGTAGATGGATTACCTACACTACCTTTGCCAAGTATAGATCCTTTGTTATTGTCTCCATAAGTAACATATCCCTTCTTCTTTGCTTTGAAGTCAATAAAAAGTGATATGTCACCCGTCATGTGCCTTGAACACCCGCTGTCCAGAAACCATCTTCTTTCCACGGATGCAAGACACTCATCCTACAATATCAAAAGAGAGAGGTAGGTACCCAATTTTTATTGGGTCTAAGTGGGTAAGTGGTAACATGGTTGTCTTTAGGATTCCATTGATAAATACCTTTAGGCACTAGGAATCTTCTAAATTTGCATTTCTCAATGGTATGGCCAGCATGACAACAATAATGACATACACTACGACAATGTTGTTGTTTATGTTTGGTCCTTAAATCCTTTGGAATAAAAGAGTATCTTGCATATGGAGGATTTAATGACTTTTTAAACAACCTAGTGTCAATGGTATAAGTAATCTTAGGTTGTAAAGCTTTTTCCAATTTGACCTTAAGAGAAATAACCTCTTGTTGCCAAATGTGACAAGCTTCATAATGCCTCATTTTACTACAACCATCAATGTCAATAGCTTTTGAATTTTCTGCAATGCTATCTTTCAAGTACGCTAGATCTTTTTCAGCATGTTGTACTTTACCTTCCAAGTATGAAAAAATTTGTTTATCGGAAGATAATCTTTTAAACGCTTCGATAGCTTCATTATGCAGTTTTTCAAAAGCTATTTTCAATTCAGAAAAGGACATAGAAGAGAAATTGTTATAGTAAGCTTGTTTTACCTTTTATCATCAATTTTCTTCTTGTGGTGGGACTGATTTTTGGTGTGATCCATAAGACACAAATTTGCGGTTTCATCGCTATCACTTGAGCCTTGTGTACTTGATGAATCACTATCACTTTCCCAAGCAATGTAAGCTCTTCTTTGCTTATTGTACCTTTTTGGTGGAGCTTTTCCTTTATCCTTTTTCTTTAAAGGACAATCCGTCTTATAATGTCTGGACTTACCACAAATGAAACAAGACCCTCTTTCTCTATTCTTCTTAATCTCTTCCTGTTTTGAATCTATAGATTGTCTTCTAAACTTTATGAGATTTTTGTCGGAATGCTTGATTCCATTCTTTCGAATGAATCTATTATATCTCCTAACAAAAAGTCCCATTTCTTCGTCACCGGAGTCTTCGTCACTACTTGACTCATTGTTGCTTAGCTCCTTTTGTGAGGACTTTGAGTTAGAAGCCACAAGAGCTATAGGCCTCTTCTCACCCTCTTTGTCTTTATTCTTCTCCTTTCCCTTTTTACTCTTGTTCTCAAACTTTTCTAGACTTTCTAGTTCTTGCTGATGTTCCTCCAGCTTTCCAAACAAAGTAGTCATTGAGAGTGTCGTTAGATCGTTGGCTTCCTTGATAGCTGTTACTTTAGGTTGCCATTCCCTGCTAAGACATCTCAAAATTTTATTAGTAGCAATTTCATTGGAAACAGGTTTTCCAAGTGCATTCAACCGATTGATGAGATGAACAAATCTCTTTTGCATGTCGGGGATAGATTCACCTTGTTTCATGCGAAAGAGTTCGAACTCTTGATTAAGTGTGTTAATGCGGGACTGTTTTACTTCAGTTGCACCTTCATGTGCAATTTCTAAAGTGTCCCACATTTCTTTAGCTGTCGAGCAATGGGATACTCGATAATACTCATCAGCACTAAGCGCTGAAATTAGCATATTTTGAGCTCTCCAATCACTTGACCACTTTTTCTCATCTTTCTCATCCCAATCATCTTCTGGTTTAGGTACTATGGCACCTGCCACATTCATCATGGTGATTTGAAAAGGACCATTTTGAATGGCAGTCCATACGCGACTATCCACAGAATTTATGTGAACTCGCATGCAGTCTTTCCAGTAGCCATAATTTTCACCATTGAAAACAGGAGCTCTATTATACGCCCCCTTAGGTTCAGAATCCATATCGTTACAGGCAGCCACAAAGCACTAGCGAACCAGGCTCTGATACCACTTGTTAGACGTTGTGGCTAGTGATTTAGAGGGGGGGGGGGTGAATGGATCACCTCCTTGTTTACAAGGTTTTAAAAGATTTTTAAGATTTTTTTTGGATTAGCGGAAAACACGGTCCCTAATCGACTTTCGTCTATTCTGGACCAGCCACTAGAAGACCGGACATGTGATAAAGTGCTGGATTTGCAATTGAGATGTTAAAGACTTAAACACACAAGCAGTAAAAGTATTGAATGCACCTATCACAAAAACTATTTCCAATGAATCAAAACCGATTAAAAACGTAAATAGAGATGGAGAAGGAATACAATACACAGAGATTTGGTAAGGAAGTTCCCCATGTTCGTCCTCGCGTATGGGTACGTCTCCCTCTCAATTTCAAACCGAAATTGAGAACTTTTATATCTATATTGCTGAAATTGTCGTTTACAAGGTTGCTATACAAAAACCAAAAATCTATACACCTAGATCTTCCTATTGTATGAACCTTCACTTGATCTGAGCCAAATCAAGATTCCCTTGCACGTAATACAAACAATTCACTGGTTCCACGATCTATTTGCGAAATCGCCCAATTTCCAAACCTTACGCTGCGGCTGAATCTGTTTTGTAAACGTGACTGACAAACCCTCAAGAACACGCCCGTTCTTGAAGGAAAACCCATATGGTTTTTCCTTGAAACCTTCTTTCACTCTTCAACTCAGCTGGATCACCGATCGTACCACTGAACATTATCTCTTGATCCTCTAATTCATAGAACAACACTGATTATGTGTTGATGTTCTTGAATCAAGGTAATTGAGAAGATGATGAAGATGAATTTACTTCTTAGGTTTCAATCCTGCTCACAATTGAATGCACACCCAAAACTACTTTTCTTGATTGTGTTCTTCAATTTTCTTGACCCTGAAATTCACTGCAATTTCTCTCTGCCTACTGCACTAACAGAAAACATATATATACTTGACAAAATCTTTTAGAAATAAAAACAGAATAATGCATCGATACGAAATGCGAATGTATCGATACATGATGGTTTTTACACTATTATGTATCAATGCATAATGGAATGAATCGATACATACTAAACCAATGCAAAAGAAACAGAGAAATGAAAATACAATGAATCGATTCATGTTGCGTATGTATCGATTCATAGCAGAAATTCCAGAATCATCTCTACAACATGAATCGATGCATGTTGCGAATGTATCGATTCATAGCAGAAATTCCAGAATCATCTCTACAGCATGAATCGATGCATGATGTGAATGAATCGATGCATTTGACTTATTTCAGAAATTCAAGGACATTATGTATCGATACATCTTGCGAATGAATCAATACATACAGAAGCAAAAGTCAAATTTTTGTTTAAAATGAGACATGTGTTAAAGGCTTGCAATGCATACAAAGTGTATCAATACAAAGCATATGTTAAAAGCACAAACGCATAAAATTTATTATCATACAAAACTAAAGAGTTGCTCACAAACTCGTAGTGTGGCAAAAGTCCCCCGTAGTGGGCCAAAGTCTCCTGTAGTGGGCCAAAGTCTCCAGTAGCGAGCAACAACCCCCGTAGTGTGGCAATAAATTGAAGTCCCCCGTAGTGTGGCAAAAGTCCCCCGTAGTGGGCCAAACTCCCCTGTAGTGGGCCAAAGTCTCCAGTAGCGAGCAACAACCCCCGTAGTGTGGCAAGAAATTGAAGTCCCCCGTAGTGTGGCAAAAGTGTCCTATAGTGAGCAAAAGTCTCCTGTAGTGAGCAAAAGTCTCCAGTATTGAGCAACAGCCCCCGCAGTGTGGAAAAATATTAAAGTCTCCAGTAGCGAGCAGCAGTCCCCGTAGTGTGGCAAGAAATTGAAGTCCCCCGTAGTGTGGCAAAAGTCCCCCGTAGTGGGCCAAAGTCCCCTGTAGTGGGCCAAAGTCTCCAGTAGCGAGCAACAACCCCCATAGTGTGGCAAGAAATTGAAGTCCCCCGTAGTGTGGCAAAAGTCTCCCATGGTGAGCAAAAGTCTAGCAAAAAAAAAATTAAATAAAAAATTTTTTTGCTCATTTCGTATCGACGCATACAAATTTCGTATCGATACATAAGCCTGTATGTATCGATACATACAAGTTTCGTATCGATACATGATTCAATTAATTTTCCAAAGCTTCAGTATGTATTGACGCATACATTTTCGTATCGATACATATCAGTTATGAAACTGACATGTATCGATGCATGCAGTTTCGTATCGATACATTAGCTGTTTTTTTTGCTGTTTTTTGCTATTTTTTTTCCTGTTTTTTCCTTTGTTTTCCTTCATATTTTGTTCCACACTCTTCACATTTGTTCCACACTCTTCTTTTGGATTACTCTACCACATTCTAGAGTCTTCTACAATCTTCCAAGGAATATTCTTAGGAATATTCCAAAGAATACTCTAGAACTCTCTAGAATCCTAACCAACTCCAAACCTAGCCTAACTCCTAAGCAACCTCCATTCCCAAACCTCATGCCAAGCCTACACATTATATAAACTTAAACCATCCCAAAGCTAATCTCTCCCATCTCTCCCATTTTTTTTCCACTATTCTTCTTCATTTTTCATCTTTTTCATTCTTCTCTCAAACTTTTCCACCATTTTCAACCTCTCACCAAAGCTTCTTTCTAGGAGTTTTTCAAATTCTTCATTGGAAATTGAAGAACTTGAAGCTAAAACCTCCATTAATCATCTCATTTTGAAGCTTATTTGAAGAATCAGTTCTGGTTTTGGAGGAGTTTTGAGCTTATTGGAGGTTATTGATCAAATGTTCATCAAGAAGCTTCATCAACCGCATTTATTTTGCGCGTTCGCAGATCGAAGCTTCGACTCTCCGGTTTTCTTCTCCATTTGAATTCTGATCTACATTGCAACACTCACCGAAGCAATCCTCCGCTTCGTAGGTTGGTGATCTAAATTCGCTTCTTGATTTAACTTATTCTCTTCATCTCGCCATGACGACATTCTTCGTGTGTTTATCGTTGTGTATGCGCTTGACCGTTCAATTTCGTCTTGATTATGATTTGATCACTTTGTTTGTTTGTAGTTAGAATTATAGCTTATCCTAGGTGCCATTAAGGTTTAGATCATGGCATTTAGGTGAAAAATTTGTGTTCACTAGATAATAGTTGCATTGGGAGCTTTAGGAAATAAGTCGATTGCAAGAAGTTCTTTTTCCCTCATTTTCTTGGGCATTACTTCCCCCTTTACCACCATAGATTGATAGGTCCTGATTTTAGGGAATTTTCAAGATTAGTTTTGACATCTCATTCCTCCATTTCGAGTCGTTTCGACACGCTTCCATCCATTTCACATATTTTGTGTTTATGTGTTCGTTTATGCATGAATTGGCTCATTGCATATTGTTGCTATGTCCATGCACCTTTTGTCATGTAAATAATCATGTTGCATTTTGTTTTTGCATCTTTTGCATGTTTCGTTAACTCATTTGCATCTCATTGTATCAATGTATATGTTGCATTTAACATAACCATGTATGTATGTGCATTTGGTTGCATGTTTGATCACATCATTCACATCAATTCAATTCTGAATTTTGCATTAAGCTTGGCATTCTTGTTGATGTATCATGTTGCATATTCATGATCAATGTTCATATGCCATATTTTGCATACTTGTTGCATAACAAATCATGTGGTGCATTCTTGCATAATCCCTCAAAAAATAATCATGACATTCAATTGTGTGCTTGATCCATATTCATATTGCATATTCATGTTAATTGAGCATTTCATGATTGAATTTGTGCATAAAAAATGAAAATAATCAAAGCTGCATTTTACATTTCATAGATGTCTCTGCATATAGGAGCTGTAAAATGTATGCTGTTTGTTGTGTAGTTCATGCTGTTGGTGACTTTTTACACATGTCTTGCATGTTGTGTATGTGCTGTAAATAGCTGCTGAATTTTAGTTTAGCATAGTGTAGGCACCCTTAAACTTAAGATTGAGTATAATTTAGGTCCAAGTTGCCTTAGGAATTATTTGGTATGTGTTTACCTCATTCTTTTTTATTAAATGTACACCACTAACCCTTGTTTTGTAGGGAGGTTGAGGTATGTTTCCTTACACCTTATCCTTTTAATTCTTTTATGCATTTCTTTATGCATTTATTTCCTTGACCTTTCATGTTTGTGTTTGGTAAGATTCCCCTTTGTTCTCTAGAATGAACTTAACTTCCTTAGGAAGTAAGTTGCATTCTATTCCTTTTTCTTTTCCTTTTGCTAATTAGGATTAGAAACCGCATTAACCATAGGGCATCCGTTGAATGACTAACTTAGGGTTGTGTCTTAGTCCCCCTTAGTTCTTGCCTTTTTCCACTTGAGTCCTTCTTTCTCATCTCATAAAGAAAATAATAAAATACCTAATAAAGGTTGAATGTTCTCATACGACATGAGACTTTGTTGCAGAGTACTTATGCACGTCCCGTCTCGGGGCGAGGTGTAAGTTATTTACCACGATGGATAAGTCTTAGTATGAGGATGTTCACAAACAATAAACTAAAAACACTTCTCATAAAAGACAACAAACAAAGACATATCGTCTTCTCTTCTCATCTCCTAATCTTTGCGGACGAATGTAACTTGCCTCGACAGTTCAAACAGCGATACGGTAAACACCCTCGAGTCAGAGCCGGTAACACCTAAGCTAGAGCTATGGCAACGTCATCCTAAAAAATACAAACAAAGTTCCCACCTTAGTTAGGAGAACTACGTCGACTCTGATCCTCATTTTCCCAATGAGGTACGTAGGCAGCGGAGTATGGCCCGTTCGAGCACATTCTTTATTTTCCCTACATTTTCCCCTCTTTCTTTCCATTCTCCAGTTCCTTTCTCAGTTCCCTTTCTCATTCCATTCCAGTTCCAACATCAGTTTTATTCAGCAGCAGTTATATTCTTTTACCCTTTGAAACAAACAAGCAAGCGTGGATCCCGTCGGGTATGGTGGACGGTATGGGGTGCTAATACCTTCCCAGGTCGTAACCGACTCCCGAACCCAGATCTTTGGTTCGCAGGACCTTGTCCTTTCCTTCTTCCCCAGGTTTGTGCAGCATTACCTTTCCCATTATTTCGGGATAAAAATGTCTGGCTGGCGACTCTATCTTTTCCGCGCCACTTTCGTGTTTGTACTAGGATGAAAATCCCGGGAGCGACACTTCGCGACTTCTTTTCTCATCACCTTCACTCATAACGTAAGAACTTGCTCATACTTGTCATTTTTCAAGACGGTAACGCACTCGTTCTAGACGAGCCTGCAAGACCTGAGCATTGACATAAGCAGTTCAAGCTCTTAAAACATAAGTCATGTTCCTCCCTAGTTAGGGGAACTATGGCGACTCTGATCCTCATGTCCAAATGAGGTACGTAGGCAGCGGTGTAAGGGCCGTTCGAGCACTCTTTTATTTTCCCTACATTTTCCCCTTTCTTTTCTTTTATCCAGATCCAGTCTTTCTTTTTGCAGCAGTTTTCATTTCTTTTTGCTAACGACTCTACCCTTCTTCCACGCCACTTTCGCATTTGTACCAAGATGGAAATCCAGGGAGCAACAAATGACCAATACTTGTTTGTGTGACACTTAAACTTGCAAAACATAGGATGAAGTTTGAACTTTTTTTGTGCCTACTTTTCCTCGTCTCCTAAGTTTTCCATAGCAAGATACTTGTTAGAAATGTATAGGTTATCCTTGAATATACATATATGACCTAACTTCTGACTTTGTGAACTTCACTTGCCCATCTTGACTTTCACTTTTGCTCATGTATGATCGAGTTGTGCATTTACTTTTAAGGTGGAACATTTGCACATAGAGATGAATGATCTTAGGAACTATAATAGAATATAGTTTTCCATGATTATAGCTCATTTATCATGCATCAAATTATGACTTACATTCTGACCCAAGTCACCCATGTGCACATTCCCATTCATATTTGAACACCATGCCATTTCTTCCATGTATGTTGCATTTAAAGTGAATTCTCATGATTGATTTTGTTTGAAAATTAAAATTGTTTGACATAGGATTTGTAGGTTATTTTAGGATAATATCCATGTTGTGAATTCATGATTTAATTCCATTTTATTTCATTTGTGTTCTCATTTCATTTCACATTTGTTAATTAAACATTTTGTGAACTACATGTGATTTACTTGTGCCATCTTTGATGTGACTTGCTTGATTCTTTAGGCATAGTTTAACCATGAAAGTGTGTTCATGTAGATTCATATATAAAGCATTTAGTATAGGTGTAGATACTTACCTTATCATGACTAGGTGCATTCACTTTAATTCATGAGCCCTTAGGGGTCCTAACTTGTGCATAAGTGCATAACTTGTTTAATCATCATGATACTTCTAGATGTGATCTCCAAGGTAGTTCAATAACATTTTAACACATTAATAGATGATTTACATTCTGACCTTGACTCATTTTTATGCCACATGCCAATTCATTTGACTTCTATGTGTTTTTCTTTTGTGGTTTGGATTACTTTGTAGTAGACACTAACTTTTGACATAGTTTGCAATTGTGTCACTTCTCTTAGTTCTTTAACATGGATAGAGGTTAATCAAGTGTACTTACTAACCAAACCTTTATTTTCATGTATGTTTTATTTTGCTTTCTTCCTTGTTATTACTAACGTGTTTTTTGACTTGTGCAAGGTATCTCAAGGAAGCTTTCAAGTATGGTGTGATTGTTTTACTTTGTGAATAAAGTTCACTTCTAACATTTTTTTCCTTGATATTGTTAGGTGCTTACGTTTCTTTTCATATGTTGCTATAGATTGCTATCCGTTCGGTAGTATTCATCATCCATTTTAATATTCCTCTCACTTTACCGCTTTCGATGTCATGAGAAGTAGGAATATAGATGCATGACTGGGAGTCCCTACTTTAGGTGGGAAATTATGTTTACTATTTTAAACTCCTCAAAGGAGGCCATGCTTGTGTTTGTTTACTTTTGTGCCTAAGACCTCCAAGAGGCATCAATTTCCCTTTTCCCCTATAAGACCTCCAATAAGCCATTGGACAAAAGGAGGATTCGTAATCAACCTCTGTCATTCTTAGTATTAAGTCGTTCCTAGATCTCATTACATGATGGAAGCTTTCAACATTACCTCCTCTTGATATCGAGTCGGTCAAGTGGAAGGAGGGTTTAGCAACCAAACCCCACTCATTATTTTTAGCTCACATCGATCGATGTTGATGCTTATGTGATTGCCTTCACACCGTTTTTATTATTCTACTTTGATATGTGATATCATTGTTTTGTTTTCATTAGTTCTTTCTCCTTCATTAGGAACCTATTATTTCAACTTGATTCATAATCAAGTTGAGACAAGGCACCCATCCTAACTTGCTCAAGTTAGACAGGTTAGGAACCATAATGTAGGATTAACCCTCGCATGTTAGTGTTAGGTAAATACTTACCTTTCATCCTTAACCTTAGGATTAATCATTGCATGCTAACACTAGGATTTCAGTCCCCCGTTAGATTTTCTTTTGAGTCTCTCTTCTCATCTACAAAGAAAATTAAAAACACTTAAAGAAGGAAAACTGTGTACGGTGCGCCACGAGCCTTTATCACATTCGAGTAGTTCTTGGTACATGTACCATTTCGGAGCGACGTATCAGGTACTCGCTCTTATGTCGTCGTCTTTAGCATTGTGCATATCAAAACATAATAATTCAAAACACTTCATTAAACGACAATGAACCAAGTTTCACACATATTTATCTTCTCATCTCATACTCCTATACAACATATCATGTCTATTATACAACAAGTGGGTAACACCCGAGTTTCGACTCTGCGAGCGATAACACCTAAGCTAGAACATTGGAACTGTCAATCTAAGAAACCCAAAAACAAACAAAATTGTTACCCGTAGTGATCCGAACTATGGTGCTCTGATTCTTCATTTGATAATGGAGATACGTAGTCATAGGCGTGACGCTGAGCAAACACAATTAACCCTGTTCTGGTTAGAACTATGTCAACTCTGATTATCATTCTCGATGGGATATGTATGATTGGGATGTGATGTCCTCTCGAGTCAACTTCTTTCATTGATCCCTCTATTTCACTTTCTCTTGTTCTCTTTCTGTTCCTTTCCTTTCCGGTTTCCAGTTAGCAGCAGATGGAGTATTTAGGTGACAACACCCTTTGAGCAGAACTTCAAGTGTGGATCCCATCGAGTACAATGGACATGAATGGGTGCTAATACCTTCCCTTCACATAACCGACTCCCGAGCCCGAACTTGGTTGCGATGACCTCATATTTCCTTTCCCCAGGTTTTCTTCAATCGTTCCCCTTTCCTTTCGAGGATAAAAAATGTTTGGTAGCGAATCTTCTGTCCTTCTTTTTCACCGGTTGTTTTTCAAGTTGTGATAGCCGGTGACTCTCCTGGGGACTAGATTTCCCCTATGCGAGTCAATCCTAGCACTTGTTGATTTACAATTCATTGGATGTTATCTTTTTTCTTTCAGCCGCTTTATTTATATGTTTCACTTATGTGTTTTACCGTATTTCATTATTGTTAAATATATGTTGGACCACTCTGGTATTATTTGGTGGGATGGGTGTTCTGAGAGATGAGCCCACAACCCAGGCTTGAGTGTACACATAGGACTAGTGTGGATGCTCATGTCACCTCACGTATTGATTCGGTACAAGGACGTGACATGTAATACCACAATCCAGACTAGGCTCTTTTGAAAGAATTCTTCCCTGTGGGTTTACACAGTTGGTGGAGCTATCTTATCCGAGTCGTCGACTCTGGAAACCATTTCTTGAGAACTCAGTTGAAGAACTCCTCTAATGGAATGATAATGGTAGACTAGATAATGGGAACTTGCCATAGGTTTACCCTTTTTTCATAAGAACTCAATAGGGGCACTCCTCATTTGGCGATAGTACTTTACCCTACGAGATGGATGTACTATTGCTTCTCGATGTCGTTTATGTTCCATAATCCCAGATGTCGATACAATAGTGTTCAACCTATTATGATAAGATAATTATCAGCATGGCATTGGCTAGGATATTTATGGAAGCTATGATCCCATGTCTTTGCATGCATGTTCTGTTATTTCTACGAGTCTCATTTTTTGAATATGGATTTTGAATATTCCATCTCTTTCCTGGGGATTTCCTCCATACAAAACTTGAATCAAAGTCACTAGATTCCCTAGAAATAACCAAACATGTCATTTGCAAACACTCATGCATTCATGCATTTATAACAAGAATTTGAGGATATGGATTATTATTCTGACCTGGTCTTCTCCCTAGAACTTCCAATGTGACTTCTCCAACTATTCAACTCATAACAGTCAAGGTTCAGTTATGGAACAACTTTAGGAAGAGGTGAATGAGATGAAGATCTTTATGGGAAAATTTGTGGTTGATATGCAGGCCTTTTCCCAGGGTCAGCAATTATTGAGGGAATAAGTACACCAGATGAATATTCAGGTGAGTCTGGTCATGTAGATTTTGAATGTGGTGTTAAGAAAAGAAAATAATCATGTTCCCATTTCCGCAATTGAGGTTCTTACTCCGTCCATCTCTTTGGGATCTCTTATAGATCAAGGATTGTCTCGTGAATCTCCTCTACAACTAGAGCTTTCCCATCAGTAACTGATTCGTGTTCTCCAAAAGGATCCTAAGCCAAAAAGGTCTGAGAAGAAGCTTGATCTGATCTTGATGTCATATAGGAAGCTACTTCAATACTTTCCCAGGCTCTAATTAATTGATTTTGTTGTGGGGCCCCCTCCCACGAAACTTCCTTTGGGATTCAATGTCAACGCTAGGTGTGATTTCCATTCTGGTGCACCTGGTCACAATGTTGACAATTGTACGAGGCTCAAGTACAAGGTCCAATAACTCATCGATTCAAGGGCAATCGAGTTCGCGCCTGTTAGCATTAGTAAGAAAATTGATTTTACTTCAACTGATGCAAAAGAAATGGGTATTCCTTCCCTCTCTCAGGGATCTTCCTTAGTTCATAGGCCTTGGGTTCCAAAAATACCACATCAACAAAGTGCAATTATGAGTCTCTTGGTTGCTTCCCCTCAACATTGACAAAAGAGAGAAAAGGTTTTTGATCCTTTATCGATGTCTCATTCCGAATTAATTCAGCATCTACTTTAATTGAGATTGATTGAGCTTCGTAAGTTGTCCCCTCCTCTTGCAAAACTTACAGACAACTGAGATGCCAACGCTTACTATGATTTCCACTTGGGAGCACCCGAACATGACATTGATGGGTGTAAAGCGTTCAAGCACCAAGTGTAGGACTTAATTGATTAAAAAACAATCGAGTTTGCACCAACTGGCATAAAGGTATCAAGTGACTTTACGTTAGTAGCTGCAAAAGAAGTGAGCATTCCTTTCCTTTCTATAGGGTCTACCTCAAATGGGGGTATTACTCACCCTTGGGTCCCAGAAGCTCCACATAAGTAACCTTTATTTATTCCTCGGGCGAAGGTGGAAAAGAAATTACAGGTACAAATTGGGCGCCCAAATCAACATCGGCGGTAGAACCATCAGCAACAGAGGCAACAAATGTAACACCCATATTACCCTACAACAAATTCAAACATATTACTTACGAATAATCAGAGTTCAACATAAACGGTCATCACATTTTCAATATAATCATCAAATAAACATCATGTGTGTGTCCTGTCCCGTAACACGGGTTGCAACTCATGTCATAAATAAAACTAATCCTCAGTTCATGGTAGCAGATCATGATTCAACAATCTTAACTCGTCATGATAAAAAGGATTAAACTATAATCCAAAACATCGTCATCAAGTGTTAAATATAAACAAAAACGACCAAATAAACCATGTGTTCCCCAGTGTTACATGACACAGAGCTGGACACCACCTAGACTCTATAAACAACAAGAGACGCGCTCTGAGCTACTTCCGATCACCGAACTATTCTTAAGAATCTGCAGGATGGCATAATAGATCATCATGAAAGGCATGCAGGGTGAGTAATTCACATTCAATATAAATATTATAAATATGGAATTAGAAGACAACATACAATCATACATCATTTACATCAAATATCACCCATATACAACAACGACAAGTCACATCATCATAAAACAAATGCAATCATGCTATGCCACATATGAGGAAATACAACTTCATACATGCATGTGCTACCGATTTTCAACATGTGATGGACACTGGCCATCAACCCTCCACAAGGGAGCACAACATAATCAACAACACCTCAATCCACACAATGGGATTGAAGCCTCAATCATCATAAGTATGCCATGAATGCATGACGCAACAACATAATCATCTTCATCAACATTTGCATAAGTATTCATCATTATACATTTACTTTTCCTACTCATATTACTAATATTACATGACATCATTTTACAACATATTCATCATAACATCATTTCATCATTATTATTACACATTTAGCCTGATATAGCATGGTAATAATTCACAACAACAACACAACAACATAGCACAACAAAACAAATTATCACAATTCACCCAATAAGAGAAATTATTTTTCAAAAGACTACAAGTCTCATTAAGCAAGATAGCTAGCTTGCTAAGCAAGCAACTCTCTGTTTGCGAACTCTCCAAAATTTCACTCGCTCCCTAGGAGAGCTCATGCTCGCTAAGCGAGGAGGAGATTTCTAGCAGAAAACCCTACGATTTTCTATACATCTCAGCCATGCCCAAAAAACCTCAAAACACCAGTTTACAGCAGAAAACAACCATACAACCTATTATCATCATATAATCATCACTTATAACCTCTAATAATAAAAAACATCAAAATCTATCCACAAATTACCCATCCCTAAGGTCTCCCCTAAGAAATCCCTTTCTTCATAAGACAATCCAAACATTATAGACATTGAAAGAGAACTACTCCCCATACTTTATTCAACTGAGCTTTCTCTTTTACCTCTTGAGTAATTCCCCTTTGGTCTCCTTGTTCTTCAGAGAAAACCTTCAGTCTTCACCAAAAAACACAATTATGAGAATTTTGATTGTAATCCCATTTCTCATAAACTTATCAAAAGACCACTCTACCCCTTAGACCTCCAACTTCTTTTATTTTATTTTTAATAATAATATTTAAATAATGTCTAATTATTATAATATCACTATTTAATAAAAAATTTCTTTCTTCTTAATATTCCACAAAATACCACCAATTACCACTTATTCATAAATAATTACATAAATAATTAAATTATGAAATTGGGGTGTTACAACTCTCCCTTATTTTAGGAATTTTTGTCCATGAAAATGTTACCTGAAAGAATAGAGTCGGATATGAATTCTTCATCTGATCTTCATGTTCCCAAGTCCAACTTTCACCTGCTGGTCCACCCCATAATACCTTTACCAAGGCAATCTATTTTCCTCGTAACTTCTTCATTTCTTGGCCATCTATATGCAATGGTAAAGCTTCAAGAGTCAGATTATCTCTTACCTAAACGTAATCAATCTAAATCACATGTGATGGATCACACACGTACTTCCTCAACTACGACAGATGGAATACATCATGCAAATTCGCAAGTGATGATGGTAACACAATCCGATATTCTACCTCTCTAATCGTTTGCGAAATATGATACGGACCAACCAAACACAGGGTGAGCTTTCTAGACTTCAAAGCTCTTTCGACACCATTCTCCGGAGTAACTCTCAAGAACATATGGTCTCCCTCTTGGAATTCAAGAGCTTTTCTCATCTTATCATGATAACTCTTCTGTCGTCTCTGAGAAGCCTTCATTCTTTCTTGTATCATCTTAATCTTCTCAGTCGTCTCTTGCACAATCTCATGTCCAAGTAATGTACTCTCGCCTGATTAATACCAACACAATAGTGTCCGACATCTTCTTCCATACAACGCCTCATATGGTGCCATTCCAATACTAGTATGATAACTATTATTGTAGGTAAACTCAATCAATGAAAAAAGAGTATCCCAAGATCCTCCTTGATCCAATACACAAGCCCTCAGTAAATCTTCTAAAGATTGGATAGTCCTCTCTGTCTGACCATCTATCTGCGGATGATAAGTAGAGTTCATCCTCAACTTAGTACCCAAAGCATCTTGTAAACTCTTCCAAAACCTCGAAGTAAACTGCATATCTCTATCCGATATGATACTCGATGGTATCTCATGCAACTTCAGAATTTCCTCAATATACAGCTCAGCTAGCTTCTGCATAGAATAATTAATCTTCATCGACAATTACCCAAATAGAATCATTTCCCTTAGCAGTCTTCGGCAAACCTGTCATAAAATCCATGGAAATTCTATCACATTTCCATTCTAGAATATTCAATGACTGCATCATACCTAACAGTTTCTGATGTTCAATCTTCGACTTCTT
The DNA here is from genome assembly GCA_963966055.1 of Lathyrus aphaca. Lineage (NCBI taxonomy): Eukaryota > Viridiplantae > Streptophyta > Magnoliopsida > Fabales > Fabaceae > Lathyrus > Lathyrus aphaca. The sequence continues at coordinate 115,412,261 of OZ014523.1, read as the reverse complement.
ACAAGTCAAGCATTCATACACAAATTCAGCAACATCCTACTTTATACTTGGAAACCAAAATAATTTTTGTAGATCATGGTACATCTTCATAGCACCAGGATGGATACTCAATCGACTACAATGTCCTTCTTCTAAGATACACTTCTTAATTTCTAGAACATCAGGAATACACATTATATCCCGGAATCTCATCACACCATTCTCATCAACTCGGAATTCACCTCTGTTACCTTGGTTAATCAGGGTCGACTGATCAACCGACTTCAAGTCAGATTCTTGTCCTTCACAAATCCTTTCCACAATTTCTCTAGTCAACTTCAGCATTCCCAACTTCACACTTTCAGATGTAGCTTCACAAAACAAACTCATATCTCGGATCTGTTTAATCATTTCAAGTTCCTTCACGATCAGGATCGACATATGCAATGTCTTCCTACTCAAAGCATCTGCAACCACATTTTCATTACCAGGATGGCAATTCAAATCAAAATCAAAGTCTTTTAACAATTCAAACCATCTTCTCTTCCTCATATTCAGTTCCTTCTGATCAAACATATATTTCAAACTCTTGTGATCATTGAGCACTTAGAATTTCGAATCAAAGAGATAATGTCTCCAGATCTTCAACTCAAATACCATAACTGCTAACTCCAAATCATGTGTAGGATAATTCCTTTGAGGAACTATCAATTGTCTTGAAGCATAAGCAACCACTTGACCCTTTTGTATCAAAACTCCTCCAAGTCCCATCTTCGATGCATCACAATACACCACGAACGACTCATTTGGATTCGACAAAATCAACACTAGAGCAGTTGTTTTCTTCAGCTCCACATGACTCTTTTCACACGCAACATCCCACACATAAGCTTAGCTCTTTCGAGTTAACTGAGTCAAAGGTAGCGCCAACTTCAAAAAACCTTCAATAAACTTCCTGTAATAACCGGCTAAACCCAAAAAAACTTCTAATCTCAGTAGCAGACTTAGAGTCTCCCACTGCAACACTGCATCAATCTTCGACGGATCTACAACAATTCCACTATTGGAAATTACATGTCCCAGAAAACTTACTTCTTGCAACCAGAAATCACACCTTGACAACATTGCATACAACTTCTTCTCTCGCAACACTTGCAACACAATCCTCAAATGCCCTGCATGTTCCTCTTCTGTCATGGAATAAATCAGAATATCGTCAATAAAAACTACCACAAATTTATCTAAGTACTCATGGAATATTCTATTCATGTACTCCATAAACACACCGGGTGCATTGGATACACCAAACGACATCACCGTATACTCATAATGACCATACCTCGTTCTGAAAGTTGTCTTCGGAATATCATCATACTTAAAACAAATATGATGATAACCATACCTTAAATCAATTTTGCTGAATATGCAAGCTCCCACCAACTGATCCATCAAATCGTCGATTCTCAGAAGTGGATACTTTTTCTTGATAGTAACCTTGTTCAACTGCCGATAATCAACACACAACCTCATACTACATCTTTCTTTTTAACCAATAACACTGGAGCACCCCACAAAGAAACATTAGGTCGAACAAAATTCTTCTCTAACAACTCTTCTAGTTGCTTCTTCAACTCACTTAATTCTACAGCAAACATCTGATACGGAGCCATAGACACGGGACTAGTACCAGGAAATAAATCCACTGCAAACTCAATTTCACGCTCTAGAGGTAAATCATTATATCCTCCGGAAACACATCTAGAAACTCTTGAACAACTGGTAAATCAATACTCGAAGTCTCCCCTTCGACTTGCAATGATGCAAACATCTGAGATTCGTCTTCTAACAATTCATCTACTTGCTTAGCCATCAAGAACATCAGCTCACCATGATCACCAATTTCAGGAAACTCAATAGTCTTCGCATAACAATTGATATGCACAAAATTGAACTCTAGCCAGTTCATTCCAAGAATAACATCAATTTTGTGTAAAAGCAAGCACACCGTATCCATCAAAAAGTCCTTTACAAAAATAGTCAAAGGACACTTCAGACACACAAGTGTAATAGTAACAGAACCATTAATTGGCGTTTCTATTACCATACTACCATTCATACTAGACAACTTCAAACCTAACTTATTAGCACATTCAAGAGAAATAAAAGAATGTGTAGCACTAGTATCAATAATTGCAATCAATTCAACACCATTAATAAAATATGTACCTCGAATCAGGTTGTCCTTCTTAGGAACTTCAGAACCACTCAAAGCAAACACTCTGCCATTGGTCTGAAAAGCAGTAACATTCTTCTTAGGATTCAGGCATTGGGTGGTGATCAGCACGATTGTAGTGAGGATAATACTTCACCAACCTCTCAAACTTAGCAACATACTCTACTACCATCATACTTCCTTGCTTCGACTCATGGAACTCCACTTCCATCTTACCACGAGCATCTTTAGGAAAATACTTCTTAACGAACTCTATCTTAAATACAATATAAGTCGCCACAGTACCAACATCCTCTAAATGATGACGGGTATTATCCCACCAGTCTTCAGCCTCTTTAGACAACATGTGGGTACCAAACTGTACCTTTTGCACATACATACATGCCATCACCCTAAAGATCTTCTCAATTTCCTTGAGCCACTTCTATGCATTATGCAGTTCATGATAACCTTCAAACATCGGCGAATTGTTATTCTTAAACTTCTCTAAAGCACAAAACTTATCTCAAACATCGGCGAATTGTCCATCCATTCTGCACAACACTCACAACATCAGAAAAGGATAATCGTTAACAAATAATTACCGAAAACAGACTGACAACAACGACACATGACCTGACAGATTGACCTGCTCTAATACCACTAATGTAACACCCTTTTTACCCCACAACAAATTCAAACATATTACTTACGAATAATCAGAGTTCAACACAAAAGGGCATCACATTTTCAACATAATCATCAAATAAACATGATGTATGTGTCCTGTCCCGTAACACAGGTTGCAACTTATGTCATAAATAAAACTAACCCTCAATTCATGGCAGCAGATCATTATTCAACAATCATAAATCGTCATGATAAAAAGGATTCAACTATAATCCAAAACATCGTCATCAAGTGTTAAAAGTAAACAAAAATGACCAAATAAACCAAGTGTTCCCCAGTGTTACACGACATAAAGAAGGACACCACCTAGACTCTATAAACAACAAAAGACACACTCCGAGCTACTTATGATCACCAAACTATTCTTGAGAATCAGCATGATGGCATAATAGACCATCACGAAAGGCATGCATGGTGAGTAATCCACGTTCAATATAAATAATATAAGGACGGAATTATAAGACAACATATAATCATACATCATTTACATCAAATCTCACCCACATACAACAACAACAAATCACATCATTATAAAACAAATGCAATCATGCTATGCCACATATAATGAAATGCAACTTCATTAATGCATATGGTACCGATTTTCAACATGTGATGGACATTGGCCATCAACCTTCCACAAGGGAGCATAACATAATCACAAACACCTCAATTCAAACAACGAGATTGAAACCTCAATTCAGAGAAGAAGAATAGATGAAGGTAAAAAAATTTGACAGTAAAATAACAATGAAGGTAAAAGAGAAAAGTGGGTGTAAAACAAAATTATTTATATAGGGAAAAATATCATTTATGACCACGAGTAATTAGTGGAAAATATTAATTTAAAAAACATAATGATGGAAAGTAATAAATGCAGCTGACAAAAGGGAAGGTGTAAAGATCTTGAAACAATTACCAAAAAGATTTTTGCCTCTATTGTGTCAAGTCAGCCTTTTCAGTTTCCCAGAATTTGAACAGGTGTCCTTCTGTAGAGGACAGTTGTTCAATTGCATGTTCTGTCACTTTCCAGAGTTTGGACACATATTCTGATTCTGATAGGATTCCTTAGAGCTTTTTTGACACATGTTGATGTAAAAATCTGCATGTTATTCTCTTGAACAGAAGTTCTCAAAGTTAAACAGTTAGAATAAAAGAGATTATAACTTTTGAAAGAATAAAACAGAGGTTTTAGTTCAGAACTTCTGAGAGATAAAAACATACAATTAAAGCATTTTCATTATGGACATAATTTCATACTTAGGTTGGTTAGAATGAAATTAAATCTATCTTCAGGAAGGGGTTTTGTAAAAATATCAACCCATTGGTGATTTGTGTCTATGAAATTTAACATTAAGATTCCCTTCTGAGTATAGTCCCTAATGAAATGATGTTTAACTTCTATGTGCTTAGCTCTAGAGTGTAAAATTGGATTTTTAGAGAGACAGATAGCAAAAGTATTATCACAGAGGATGGGAATGTTACTCTCATAAATATTGAAGTCCTCAAGCTGATTTTTCATCCAGAGCATCTGAGTACTGCATCCAGCTACTGCAATGTATTCAGCTTCTGCAGTTGATAATACTATGGTTGACTGCCTTTTGCTAGACCAAGAAATTATATTATCTCCCAGAAATTGACAACTTCCAGAAGTACTTTTTCTTTCTGTTCTGTCTCCAGCAAAATCAACATCATAGTATCCTACAAGTTTGTAATCTTTGGATCTTCTGTAGCATAGACCAAGATTAGTAGTACCTTTCAGATACCTAAAAATTCTCTTAACTGCTGTTAAGTGAGTTTCTCTAGGATCTGATTGGAATCTAGCACATAAACAAACACTGTATAGAATATCTGGTCTAGAAGCAGTTAGATAGAGGAGAGAGCCAATCATACCTCTGTAGATTTTCTGATCTACTTTCTTACTTACCTCTTCTTTCTCCAGAATACATGTAGGATGCATAAAAGTTTTAGAGATGGTACTTTCTGATAAATCAAATTTCTTCAAAAGTTCTTTGACATATTTGCTTTGATGAATATATGTTCCTTCTGATGTTTGATTGATTTGGATTCCCAGAAAGAACTTTAATTCTCCCATCATGCTCATTTCAAATTCTGCCTGCATAGACTTAGCAAACTCCTTTCCCATAGCACTTTTAGTAGAACCAAATATTATATCGTCTACATAAATTTGGCATATCAGAATGTCATTTTTAATGTTTTTATTGAAGAGTGTTGTATCCACTTTCCCTCTGATGAAATCATTTTCCAGAAGAAAATTGCTTAGTCTTTCATACCAAGCTCTGGGAGCTTGCTTCAGACCATATAAAGATTTTTTGAGTTTGAAGACATGTTCTGGAAATCTTGTATTTTCAAAACCAGGGGGTTGGTGCACATACACTTATTCATCAATATAACCATTTAAAAATGCACTATTGACATCCATTTGATATAGAATGATGTTATGGTTTACAACAAATGAAATTAGAAGTCTAATAGATTCTAACCTGGCGACTGGGGCATAGGTTTCTGTGTAGTCAATTCCTTCCTGTTGACTATAACCTTGTGCAACCAGTCGTGCTTTATTTCTGACAACTTCTCCTTGCTCATTTAGCTTGTTTCTAAATACCCACTTGGTGACAATGATGTTGAATCCTCTGGGCCTAAGAACTAGATCCCATACATCATTTCTGGTGAATTGATTAAGTTCATCTTGCATAGCCAGAATCCAATCATTTTCTGAGAGGGCTTCTTCTACAGAAGTTGGTTCAATCAGGGAGACTAGTCCCATTAGAGATTCTTCAGAGTTTCTGAATGATGATCTTGTTCTGATTGGTTCATCCTTCTTTCCCAAGATTTTGTCTTTTGGGTGATTTAGCTTGCTTCTGGATAGTTTCTTCTGAGTGGGTTCTTCAGAGCTTGTTGGAGTGATTGTCTTGTTTTATTCTGTAGGTGATTGTTCTTCAGATGTTCTGTTTGTAGAGATTTCAACTTCTATATCTGCAAGAGATTCATTCTACTTTGGTTTTTCATAACCAAGCTTATCATCAAATCTGACATAAATAGACTCTATGACTATACGTGTGTCTGTGTTGTATACTCTGTATCCCTTTGAACGTTCAGAGTATCCTAACATATAACACTTCTGTGCCTTAGAGTCAAATTTATTCAGAGGATCATTAGTATTCAGAATAAAACACTTGCACCCAAAAGGATGAAAATATGAAATGTTGGGCTTTCTCTTCTTCCACAATTCATAAGGAGTCTTTTCAAGAATAGGTCTTATAGAGATTCTATTCTGAATATAGCATGCTGTATTTACTGCTTCTGCCCAAAAATGTTTAGCCATGTTATTCTCATTGATCATGGTTCTGGCCATCTCTTGCAATGTTCTATTCTTACGTTCTACAACTCCATTTTGTTGTGGATTTCTAGGACAAGAAAATTCATGAGAGATGCCATTTTCATTAAAGAATGATTCTAATTTTTTGTTTTCAAATTCTCCACCATGATCACTTCTGACTTTAACAATTCTAAATTCTTTTTCATTTTGAACTTGTTTGCAGAAGTTAGAGAATACAACAATTGACTCATCCTTGTGTCTAAGGAACTTTACCCATGTCCATCTGCTGAAGTCATCTACGATCACCAATCTATACTTCTTGCCACTGACTGAAGCAATTTTCACTGGTCCAAACAAGTCAATGTGCAGAAGTTCTAGTGGTCTAGAGGAAGATACAACATTTTAAGCTTTAAAGGCAGGTTTTGAAAATTTGCCTTTCTGACATGCTTCACACAGAGCTTCTGAGTTGAACTTCAAGTTTGGAAGTCCTCTGACCAGATTGAGTTTGTTAAGTTGAGATAATCTTCTCATATTAACATGTCCCAATCTTCTGTGCCAGACCCGTTGCTCAGTTTCCACAGACATTAGACATTTTACATTCTGATTTTTTAATTCAGAAAGTTTTATTTTATATATGTTGTTCTTTCTCTTTCCACTGAAGAGGATTGTTCCATCTTTCTGACTAACAGCTTTACAGAACTTTTGATTGAAGATTATGTCATAGCCATTATCACTTAATTGACTTATGGATAATAGATTATGCATTAATCCTTCTACCAATAGAACATTAGAGATAGAGGGAATATTTCCATTACCAATAGTTCCAGAGCCAATAATTTTTCCTTTTTGGTTGCCTCCAAAACTTACGTGTCCTCCAGCTTTTAATTCAAGACTTTGGAACATATGCTTTCTTCCCGTCATGTGTCGTGAGCATCCAGAGTCTAGGTACCAGGATTGGTGTTTCAGTTTTGCAGTTAAAGACATCTGCAACATACACAATTTTATCTTTGGGTACCCATATTTTTCTGGGTCCTTGTTTGTTAGTTTTCACAATCTTCTGATTTATTTTAGGTTTCAAATCAGAACTTGTGGAACAAGATGAATCACTAGTATATATTAGGTCATGATTATGACCATAGATAAAATGATAACTTAGAGGAGTATTAACTTTTATGACAACGTCATCAATCTTTTTAAACTTCAGAGTTTCCTTTTCTTTAGTTTTCACATAGCTTATGCCTCTTCTATCATTTCTGCTAACTCCATAGATCATAAATGCAATTTTGCTTCTATCTATGCTTTTAGTTAGAAATTTTTGAAAACTATAGTCATATTGCTTTATGATATTATCAGAATTGAGTAGATCTTCTAATTCAGATTCCTTCTGAGCTTTAAGTTTTTCAAGAGAGTTTTTGCATTCAAAAATATTTTCTTTCAGCTCAGAGTTTTCTGTTTTTAGTTTTATAACTTCTTCTAATTCAGATACCAGACTTTGTTTCATGTCTTTGTATTTGAATTGAAGCTTCTGATATTTTTCAAGAATTTCTGAGAGGCTAGCTTCTAATTGAGATCTAGAAAGTTTAGAGAATACCTCTTCTGTGTCTGAGTTTGATTCTGATTCTGATGAGTGATCAACTTCTGGTATTTTTGCCATTAGTGCAATGTTATCATGTTCATCTTCTGATTCCGACTCTGCTTCAGATGATTCAGAATCATCCCATGTTGCCATGAGACTCTTTTTCTTTTCTCTGTTGAATTTATTTCTGGGTTTCTCTTTCTGGAGTTTTGGACATTCACTCTTGTAATGTCCTGGTTCTTTGCACTCGTAGCACACTACTTCTTTGCTTTTGGGTTTCCTGTGACCAGATGTTTCTTCAGAGTGATTTCTTGTTCTTCTGGTATTTCTGAACTTCTTCTGACGATGCTTCCAGAGTTGTTGGACTCTTCTGGATAGAAGAGATAGTTCATATTTTTCTGATGAGCATCCAGAACTTTCTTCTTCTTCTGCCTGTAAAGATTTAGAATCAAATTTGTTAGATTTAAGAGCCACGTACTTACCTTTCTTCTGGGGTTCATCTTCTTCTAGTTCTATCTCATGACTTCTCAAGGAGCTGATTAGTTCATCTAAAGATATTTCGTTCAGATTTTTTGATAGCTTTAGAGAAGTGAACATGGGCCTCCAAGCCTTTGGCAAGCTTCTGATGATCTTCTTTACATGATCTGCTGTTGAGTAGCCTTTGTCCAGAACTTTCAGTCCAGCTACCAGAATTTGGAGCCTTGAGAACATTTTTTCAATTGTTTCATCTTCTTCCATTTTGAATGCTTCATACTTCTGGATGAGGGCCAGAGCTTTTGTCTCCTTGACTTGAGTGTTGCCTTCATGTGTCATCCTCAGGGAATCAAACATGTGTTTGGCTGAGTCTCTGTTTGTAATTTTCTCATATTCTGTATATGAGATAGCACTCAAAAGTATGATTCTAGCTTTGTGATGATTTCTGAACTCCTTCTTCTGTTGAGCTGACATATTTTTTCTTTCAATCTTCTGACCATCTGCTCCAACAGGATGAGTGTATCCATCTGTCACCATGTCCCAAAGATCTTCATCCAGAGCTAGAAAGAAACTTTCCAGAACATCCTTCCAGTAGTCAAAGTTGTCACCATTGAACACCGGAGGTTTTGCATTGATCTTGTCATTTTGGTAGTCATTGTTGTTGTTGCCAGTGTTTGCCATGTGTTTTAACTTCTGGATCTTTTACTCACACGGTTAAGTGTATTTCTCAGAACCTAGAGCTCTGATACCAATTTAAGGGGCGTAAAACACAAGGAAGGGGGGGGGGGGGTTGGAATTGGGTTTTCTTAACAACTTAAAACTAACTTCTATGACAAGTTGATTTATCCTGGTTCGTTTGAACTCAAACTACATCCAGTCCACCGCCAAGGTGATTTTTCCTCTATCACTGAGGTCTTAATCCACTAATCAATATTTGAATACACACACTGACCTACAATCAATGTCCTCTTGAGTCTTCTGACTGAAACTATTCACTCAAGGGATTTAACTTATCTTTTACAAAAATAATAAAATAATAACTGTCTTGCTTCTAATTAAGCTATAATCACAATGTGATTTGTTACAAGAACATATAGCACAAATGAATAAGTTATCTCTCGTAGAAGCTGTACTTCAAATCTTCAATTCGATTCCTTTATATACTGCTTGAATGAAATAGCCGTTGGGGACATCTTGAGCTAATTTTGGATATTAGTTAATACCATAAAATCCTTCCATAAAAAGATATACTTGTCTTCTCCATTAATTGATATATTCTTTAATTAATGCCTTTAATATGAGAATCATCATCTTCTAGACATAAATCAGAGTGAATTGAATCTTGATACGCAGCCAATAAATCATGTCTTTAAAGATGGATTCTTCAATAAATGTATCTTCTATATAGGGCACAATGTTTCTTCTAATAAAGCACTTCTTCCTTTCAATAACTTCCTCTTCTACAACTCCTACACATATAACAAAGAAAGTTATTTTCAGTGTGTATTAGAATTGAAGGGGCGTAAAACACAAGGAAGGGGGGTTGGAATTGGGTTTTCTTAACAACTTAAAACTAACTTCTATGACAAGTTGATTAATCCTGGTTCGTTTGAACTCAAACTACATCCAGTCCACTCGCCAAGGTGATTTTTCCTCTATCACTGAGGTCTTAATCCACTAATCAATATTTGAATACACACACTGACCTACAGTCAATGTCCTCTTGAGTCTTCTGACTGAAACTAGTCACTCAAGGGATTTAACTTATCTTTTACAATAATAATAAAATAATAATTGTCTTGCTTCTAATTAAGCTATAATCACAATGTGATTTGTTACAAGAACGTATATCACAAATGAATAAGTTATGTCTCGTAGAAGCTGTACTTCAAATATTCAATTCGATTCCTTTATATACTGCTTGAATGAAATAGCCATTGGGGACATCTTGAGCTAATTTTGGATATTAGTTAATACCATAAAATCCTTCCATAACAAGATATACTTGTTTTCTCCATTAATTGATATATTCTTTAATTAATGCCTTTAATATGAGAATCATCATCTTCTAGACATAAATCAAAGTGAATTGAATCTTGATACGCAACCAATAAATCATGTCTTTAAAGATGGATTCTTCAATAAATGTATCTTCTATATAGGGCGCAATGTTTCTTCTAATAAAGCACTTCTTCCTTTCAATAACTTCCTCTTCTACAACTCCTACACATATAACAAAGAAAGTTATTTTCAGTATGTATTAGAACTTCTATTCTTGCATATTAATAATTGTTATCATCAAAACTCTTAGAGGTTTAGAACCATAATTGTTCTAACAATCTCCCCCTTTTGATGATGACAAAACAGTTATTTAGATTTTAAGAATAGAGTTTAATAGGATTAGAAGAACTCCCTTTGATTAATTTAATTCAGAGATTTCCATTAAAGGTTCCTTCAGAAGTTTTATCCTTTAGAAGTTTTATCAGCTTTAGCTCCCCCTGAGTTGGTTACTTGACCTGTTTCTATTTTAGAATCACAACTCAAACAGTTATATTAGAATATATATGTTAGAGGTTAATCTTGATAACTGCTATAGATCAAAATCTTCTACGTTTCTCCCCCTTTTTTTCATAATCAAAAATTAAAGATGCAGAAGGAAAAACAAAAAAATTAAGAAGCAAAACGAAACAAGTTTTCATTAATCAGGGGCTAAGACAAAGAGAAACAGACAGAAGTAATTAAACAGATAAGATAATTAGAAGATAAAACTAAATGTTAACAGAAAATCAGGGTAGGGGATTCATCTTAGTAACTAATTTTGGATATTAGTTAATACCATAAAATCCTTCCATAACAAGATATACTTGTCTTCTCCATTAATTGATATATTCTTTAATTAATGCCTTTAATATGAGAATCATCATCTTCTAGACATAAATCAGAGTGAATTGAATCTTGATACGCAGCCAATAAATCATGTCTTTAAAGATGGATTCTTCAATAAATGTATCTTCTATATAGGGCGCAATGTTTCTTCTAATAAAGCACTTCTTCCTTTCAATAACTTCCTCTTCTACAACTCCTACACATATAACAAAGAAAGTTATTTTCAGTATGTATTAGAACTTCTATTCTTGCATATTAATAATTGTTATCATCAAAACTCTTAGAGGTTTAGAACCATAATTGTTCCAACAATAATTACCGAAAACAGACTGACAACAACGACACATGACCTAACAGATTGACCTGCTCTAATACCACTAATGTAACACCCTTTTTACCCCACAACAAATTCAAACATATTACTTACAAATAATCAGAGTTCAACACAAAAGGGCATCACATTTTCAACATAATCAACAAATAAACATGATGTGTGTGTCATGTCCCGTAACACAGGTTGCAACTTATGTCATAAATAAAAATAACCCTCAATTCATGGCAGCGAATCATTATTCAACAATCATAAATCGTCATGATAAAAAGGATTCAACTATAATCCAAAACATCGTCATCAAGTGTTAAAAGTAAACAAAAATGACCAAATATACCAAGTGTTCCCCAGTGTTACACGACATAGAGAAGGACACTACCTAGACTCTATAAACAACAAGAGACACACTCCGAGCTACTTCCGATCACCAAATTATTCTTGAGAATCAGCATGATGGCATAATAGACCATCACGAAAGGAATGCATGGTGAGTAATCCACGTTCAATATAAATAATATAAAGACGGAATTATAAGACAACATATAATCATACATCATTTACATCAAATCTCACCCACATACAACAACAACAAATCACATCATTATAAAACAAATGCAATCATGCTATGCCACATATAATGAAATGCAACTTCATTAATGCATATGGTACCGATTTTCAACATGTGATGGACATTGGCCATCAACCTTCCACAAGGGAGCATAACATAATCACAAACAACTCAATTCAAACAACGAGATTGAAGCCTTAATCATCATAAGAATGCCATGAATGCATGGTGCAACAACAACAACATAATCATCTTCATCAACATTTGCATCAACATTCATCATTATACATTTACTTCGCCTACATACATTACTAATACTACATGACATCATTTTACAACATATTCATCATAACATCATTTCATCATTATTACTACACATTTAGCCTAGTATAGCATGGTAACAACTCACAACATTAACACAACAACATAGCACAAAAAAAATCATCACAAGTCATCCAATAAGAGAAATTAGTTTTCAAAAGACTACAGGTCTCCCTAAGCGAGATAGCTAGCTCTCTAAGCAAGCAACTCTCTATTTGCAAACTCTCCAAAATTCCAATCGCTCGCTAAGCGAGGAGGCAATTTCTAGCATAAAACCCTGCAACTTTCTATACATTTCAGGCACGCCCAAAAACCCTTAAAACACTGATTTACAACAGAAAACATCAGAAAATGACCATACTACCTATTATCATAATCATATAATCACCACTTATAACCTCTAACAACAACAAAACATTAAAATCTATCAACAAATTACCCAACCCTAAGGTTTCCCCTCAAAAATCCCCTTTCTTCATAAGACAATCCAAACATTATAGATATTGAAAGAGAACTAATCACCATACCCTATTCGATTGAGCTCTCTCTTTCACCTCTTGATCAAATCCCCTTTGTCTCCTTGTTCTTCAGAGCAAACCTCCAGCCTTCACCAAAATCACGATTATGAGAATTTTGATCGTAATCCCCTTTCTCATAAACTTCTCAAAAGACCACTCTACCTGTTAGACCTCTAACTTCTTTTATTTTATTTTTAATAATAATATTTAAATAATATCTAATTATTATAATATCACTATTTAATAAAATATTTCCTTAATATTCCACAAAATACCACCAATTACCACTTATTTATAAATAATTACATGAATAATTAAATTATGAAATTGGGGTGTTACAACAAAGACCAAGAAGGCCCGAGAAGGTGTTTGCTCTAGTTCCTATTCCTCGAAGCCATCTTCTTGCTCGCCTACTCCAGGGCTCTTTGATTCAGATTAGCAATGCCAAACCAATGCCATATCCTTTTCCTCTAGATTATTACATGAATTCTGGGTGTGAGTTCCATTCAGTAACGTTTGGGAATACAATTGACAAATGCAATGTGTTCAAACACAAGGTGAAAGAATAGGGTTGAGTCTCCAGCCTGATATTTTTATCCCGAATGAATGGGAAAGGTAATGTTGCACAAACCTAAGAGAGAAGGAAAGGACAAGGTCTTGCGAACCAAAGATCTGGGTTCGGGAGTCGGTTACGACCTGGGAAGGTATTAGCACCCCAGATCATCCGTCGTACCCGACGGGATCTATGCTTGTTTGTCTGTTTCAAAGGGTGAGAAATAAGATGTTGCTGAACAAAAGAACTTCTAACTGGAACTGGAATGGAAATGAGAAAGGGAATTGAAAAAAGAGAACAAAAGGAAAAGGGAAACTGTAGAGAAAATTAAGATTGTGCTCGAACGAACCCTACCCCGCTTCCTATGTACCTCATCGGGAATATGAGGATCAGAGTCGACGTAGTTCGCCTAACTAAGGCGGAAACTATTTATGTTTTTTAGAGTTGAACTGCGCATGTCTATGCTCAGGTGTTGCAGGCTCATCTGGTACGCGTGCATTACCGTCTTGCAAATGTGACAAGTCGTTGCAAGTTCACGTTGAGAGTAAGTGAGGTGAGAAAAGAATTCCCGTAGGAAAAGACGTTTATTGTTTGTTGTTTTGTCTTTTAGAGAAGTGTTTTGATTTTGTTTGTGAACCTTCTCATACTAAGACTTATTCATCGTGGTAGATGACTTACACCTCGCCCCGAAACAGAACGTGTATAAGTAACCCACAACAAAGTCTCGTGTCGTACGAGAACATTCAACCTTTATTAGGTGTTTTTGAGTTATTTTCTTTATGAGATGAGAAACAAGGACTCAAGTTGCAAAAGGACAAAACTAGGGGGACTAAGACACAACCCTAAATTATTTATTCAATGGAGGTCCTAATGGTTAGTGTGGCTTTCTAATTCTAATGAGAAAAGGAAAATAAAAAAGGAGGAATAGAATACAACTTACTTCCTAGTGAAGTTAAGTTGATTCTAACAAGGGGATTAGCATGAAGTTGTGAAACTAAATACAAATGCTAAATCAAACACACCTTGAATGTAACGTCCTGATTCCGATTATTCCATTTTTGTTGAGTCTTTTATTTGAATTGAGTGATAATTGTTTTAATTATGAAATTGGTGTGTTTATGTGATATGTTGAAATGTTATATTATTTTACCGTTTTGAGAATTTTCGGGTAAAATTAGATTGGAGGGTATTTTAGACATTTGCTAATTAATGTTAAGTTAGAAATAATGTAGAATTATATTTTGTGAGAAAAATGATATTTGGTAGAAAGTAGAAAATAGAAAATAGAAATAGAAAGATATAAGAGTAGAAAGAGAAGAAAAATAGAGATAGAAAGAAATAGAAAGGAAATAAGAGGAGAAGAAGAGAAAAGAGAAGGAAGAGAGGGAAGCTTGGAAAATCTTCAAGATAGCTCCTAGGAATCGAAACAATCGGATAAGGGTGTGAAATCTTATTATCTTATCAATGTGTATCATTATGTATGTGATTGTTTGAATGTGTTCTTGTTGTGGTTGAGTTTAGAGGTTGAGTTTTTAGGGTATTTTGTGAGAAATCCTAAAATCGGTGATTTAAACAGTGAAAACTCGATTAAAATGAAGTATGATAGTTAGTGTGTGATGACTATCATGTTTGTGTGTTTGTTTCCACTGATTTGGTGAAGTTTTGATGGATTTTGGAGGTTTGGGATGGTTTTCCCGTAGCTAGTGTTTTTGGGATTTCTGCTAAGTTCGCCCCGCGAACTGAAGCATTTTTCCCAGTTCGCCCCGTGAACAAAGCTCGCCCCGCGAACTGTAACTTTCAGGCAGCATTGTGTTTTTATTAAAAAGAATTATGTTTTCTTTCATAACTTTTGAACCGGGAATCCGTTTTTAGCGTTCCACATATCGTTTTGAAGCTAAAAATGTGTATTTTCTCATGTTGTCGAAAAATATTATTTTTAACCGACTTTTACCCGACATTTACGATAAAACGTAATTATGTTAGTTAAGGAATTGTAAGATTGATTGTGGTATAGTGGTCGTTTGGCAAGTAAATACATTTCGTGAAGTGAATATGAATGCATGTTGATAGTGAAAGAGTTCGTTGTCGTTTAGCGTAATTGATGCAAATGTGTATAGTTTGTTTGCGATTGTATGAGATGAATGCATAATTATATTGTGAATATGTATGCATTTTCAAGGATGTTGTGGGTCATTTTGCATGTGAAGCATAATGTATGCATTCTTGTATTGCGGGATTATATGTTAATTCGTTGTAACATCGTGTGCCTATGTGGGGTGTGAGCGATGATTATAACATGATTGTGTGCCCGTGTGGGGTGTGAGCAATCAGATTGTATGCCTGTGTGGGGTGTGAGCAACCCATAAACATTGTGTTCCCGTGTAGGGTGTGAGAAATGGGTGATTTAATCATAAATGATTGTGTGTCTGTGTGGGGTGTGAGCAATCGGATTGTGTGCCCATGTGGGGTGTGAGCAATTCATAAACATTGTGTGCCCATGTGGGGTGTGAGAAATTCATTAACATTGTGTGCCCATGTGGGGTGTGAGCAATGGATGAACATCGTATGCCCGACGGGGAGTTACTTTAGGTAACGAGCGATGGTTCCAATAAGTTCCTGAGTGAACTTGAGATGATTGAGTCAGTACCGCATTACATTTGCATAGAGTCATGAGTCGGTCTCTATGATTTTCATTTATCATCTATAATTGAAATTGGTAAATAAACATGAATAATGTATGTTTATGCGGAATGATAGAAATTGGTGAATAAACATGAATGTATATGTTTATGTAGAATGATGTGAAATGGTGAAATTGTGCATGCTTGGGTTGTATATATATATATATATTGTGATGTATATGTGTGATGATAAATGAATTGTGGTGAGAATATGTATATGTGTAGTTTTATGTTAAGATATATAATTATATGCATTGTTATTATGATAATATTTCTCACCCTTCTGCTGTTTTATGATGCTCTATGAGGCATTGCATAGTAGGTTTGCTGGAGGTCATTTTGTGAAACATGTCTTCATTCTTTTGGTCGGTCGTCTCTGATATGTAGCACCAGGTAGCTAGGGTTAGCTTGATGCCTTTTTGTGATGCATTTGTATATGTATCTTGGTGATGAATGTTTATGTAAACATGAATATTTGGTTAATCAAACTTGATTATATATATATATATATATATATATATATATATATATATATATGTATATATGTTTGATGTGATTAATGTTTAGTTTTCGCTGTTGTTTTAATGTTGAGGTATGGGTGTAAGGATTAAATCCCTCTGTTAAGGGCAAGCATATGGGAAACTTTGATAAGAGATCTGGAGAAGGGAGTTCTGGTCCCACTAAGTGTTACAAGTGTGGTGATTTGGGTCATAAGTCTTTTGAGTGTGGGAAGAACATAGTGAAATGTTCAAACTGTGGAGGTCTTGGACATGCAACTACCGAGTGTAGAAGGAATGTTGTGAAGTGTTTCAATTATGGAGAAGTGGGTCATATTAGTACTAAGTGTACTAAGCCGAAGCAATCTCAAGCGGGCGGAAAAGTGTTTGCATTAGCAGGGAAGGACACTACTAGTGCAGACCGTTTGATTAAAGGTACATGCTTTATTAATAGTACGCCTTTAATTACTATTATTGATACGGGAGCGACTCATTCGTTCATTTCTCTTGAGTGCGCTAAGCATTTGAATCTGTTTATGTCTTCTTGGGGTGGTGAGATGGTTATTGAGACTCCTGCTTCAGGGTCGGTAACAACATCTTTGGTGTGTGTAAGTTGTCCTTTGACCATGTATGGTAAATATTTTGTTATGGATTTAGTTTGTTTGCCGTTGGAGGGTTTGGACGTAATCTTGGGTATGAACTGGTTGCAGTTTAGTTGAGTTCATATATATTGTTATCATAAGTTAGTAAGGTTTCCTTCTTTGGATGATGATGAAGATGAGAGTTTCCTATCCACTAAAGAGTTGGAGAAATGTTTAGCGGACAAAGCTCAATTGTTCGGTTTGTTTGCATCATTGTCGGTGGAGAGTGAAGTTGAACTCAATGGGTTCCCAGTGGTGTGTGATTTTCCAGAAGTGTTTCCGGAGGATATTAAGGATGTACCGCCGGAAAGAGAAGTTGAGTTTTCTATTGATCTAGTTCCGGGTACTAGACCAATTTCGATGGCACCGTATCGTATGTCAGCATCAGAGTTGGTAGAATTGAAGAAACAATTGAATGACTTATTGGACAAGAAATTTATTAGGCCAAGTGTTTCTCCTTGGGGTGCTCTGGTATTGTTCGTAAAGAAGAACGATGAGAGTATGTGGTTATGCATTGATTATCGACAGTTGAACAAGGTGACAATTAAGAACAAGTATCCGCTTCCAAGGATCAATGATTTGATGGACCAATTGGTTGGTGCGCGTGTTTTTAGCAAGATAGATTTGAGATCAGGATATCACTAGATTCGTGTGAAAAGAGAGGATATTCAAAAGACGACTTTTAAGACACGATATGGTCATTACAAATATTCTGTGATGCCATTCAGAGTTTCTAATGCGCCAGGTGTGTTTATGGAATACATGAACCATATTTCTCATGAGCAGTTGGATCATTTTGTGGTTGTGTTCATCGAAGATATTTTGATTTATTCTAAGTCTCATGAGGAGCATGAAGAGCATTTAAGGATTATGTTACAGATTTTGAAAGAGAAACAATTGTATGCTAAGTTATCGAAATGTGAGTTTTGGTTGTCGAAAGTAAGTTTTCTTGGACATGTTATTTCCGATGGTGGTATTAGTGTTGATCCATCCAAGATTGATGCGGTAATGCAATGGGAAGTTCCTAGATCGATTACAGAGATTCGAAGCTTTTTAGGCTTGACGGGTTATTATCGGAGGTTTATCGAGGAATTTTGAAATTGGCACTTCCGTTAACGCAATTGACTTGTAAGGGAAAGGCTTTCATTTGGGATATTCGTTGTGAAAAGAGTTTCATTGAACTTAAGAGAAGGTTAACAACGGCTCCGATCTTGATTTTGCCAAATCTGACGGAACCATTTGTGGTGTTTTGTGATGCTTCATTGTTTGGGTTAGGTGGTGTTTTGATGCAAGATGGAAACATTGTGGCTTATGCTTCAAGACAATTGAGAGTGCATGAAAATAATTATCCTACGCACGACTTGGAATTAGCGGTCATGGTGTTTATTTTGAAAATTTGGAGGCATTATCTTTATGGTGCAAGATTCGAAGTTTTTAGTGATCACAAGAGTTTGAAGTATTTATTTGATCAAAAGGAATTGAACATGAGACAAAGAAGGTGGTTAGAGCTTTTGAAGGATTATGATTTTGGTTTGAATTACCATCCGGGTAAGGAAAATGTGGTGGCCGATGCCTTAAGTCACAAGTTGTTACATATGTCCGCATTGATGATGAGAGAATGGGAACTTTTGGATGATTTTAGAGACTTGAGTTTAGTTTGTGAAATGATGCCGAGAAGTGTGAGACTTGGTATGCTACATGTTACGAATGATTTTATTGTAACCGTATGTGAAAAGAAAAACTTGGATTTGAAGTTTGTTGATTTGATGATGAATAAGAATGAGGATTTCAAGGTTGATAATTTTGTAGTTTTAAGATTCAGTGGTCGTATTTGTATTCTTGATGATGTGGAGTTGAAAAAGATGATATTGGAAGAGGGACACTGAATTAATTTAAGTATTCATCCGGGAGTGAGTAATATGTATCAAGATTTGAAGAAGATCTTTTGGTGATCCAGATTGAAGAGAGATGTAGCTCATTTTGTATATGCGTGTTTGACTTGTCAAAAGTCTAAGGTAGAACATCATAAGCCTAGTGGTTTGATGCAATCGTTGGATATTCCAGAATGGAAATAGGAAAGTATATCGATGTATTTTGTTACAGGATTGTCGAATACGCAAAGAGGTCATAATGCTATTTAGGTGATTGTTGATAGACTCACTAAATCTGCTCACTTTGTTCCAATTGATATTAGTTATCCTTTGGAGAAGTTAGCCAAGATTTATGTTTTTGTGGTTGTGAAGTTGCATGGAGTTCCTAAGAGTATTGTATCGGATAGAGATCCTAGATTTACATCGAGGTTTTGGGAGAGTTTGCAAAAGGCTTTGGGTTCTAAGCTTAGATTGAGTTTGGCTTATCATCCGTAAACAGACGGTCAAACCGAGAGGACAATTCAATCGTTGGAGTATTTGTTGCGTGCTTGTGTGCTAGAGCAAGGTGGTGCTTGGGATAGTTATTTAGAGTTGATTGAGTTCACCTACGATAACAGTTTTCATTCAAGTATAGGTATGGCACCATTTGAGGCTTTATATGGTCGGAGATGTTGAACACCTTTGTGTTGGCATGAAACTGGTGAGAAAACGGTAGTTGGACCAGAGATGGTACAGTAAACGAAAAAGAAAGTGAAGTTTATTTGAGAGAAGATGAAAGCTTCTCAAAGTAGACAAAAGAGCTATCATGACAAGCGAAGGAAAGATCTTGAGTTTCAGGAAGGCGACCATGTGTTTTTTAGAGTTACACCGGTTACGGGTGTGGGTCTTGCTTTGAAGTCGAAGAAGTTGACTTCTCGTTTTATTGGATCGTATCAGATTACTGCACGAGTTGGTGTTGTGGCTTACCGTGTGGCGTTGCCTTCGAATCTTTCGAATTTGCATGATTTGTTCCATATTTTGCAACTTCGGAAGTATGTTCCGGATCCGTCACATGTTATTCCTATGGACGAGGTTGAAGTAAGAGATAACCCTATGGTGGAAGCTTTACCGATTAGGAATTTGGGCCGTGAAGTCAAGAAGCTAAGAGGAAATGATATTGCGCTTGTGGAAGTAGCGTGTGGAGGCGCTGCGGAAGGCAATATGACTTAGGAATTAGAGAGTGGGATGCGAGATTCGTATCCGGAGTTGTTTGAATCAGGTAATATTTTCGAGGACGAAAATTTCTAAAGTGGGGAAGAGTTGTAACGCCCCGATTCCCATTATTCCATTTTTGTTGACTCTTTTATTTGAATTGAGTGATAATTGTTTTAATTATGAAATTGGTGTGTTTATGTGATATGTTGATATGTTATATTATTTTACCATTTTGAGAATTTTCGGGTAAAATTAGATTGGAGGTTATTTTAGACATTTTCTAATTAATGTTAAGTTAGAAATTATGTAGAATTATATTTTGTGAGAAAAATGATATTTGGTAGAAAGTAGAAAATAGAAAATAGAAATAGAAAGATATAAGAGTAGAAAAAGAAGAAAAATAGAGATAGAAAGAAATAGAAAGGAAAGAAAAGGAGAAGAAGAGAAAAGAGAAGGAAGAGAGGGAAGCTTGGAAAATCTTCAAGATAGCTCCTAGGAATCGAAACAATCGGGTAAGGGTGTGAAATCTTATTATCTTATCAATGTGTATCATTATGTATGTGATTGTTTGAATGTGTTCTTGTTGTGGTTGAGTTTAGAGGATATGAGTTTTTAGGGTATTTTGTGAAAAATCCTAAAATCGGTGATTTAAACGGTTAAAACTCGATTAAAATGTAGTATGATAGTTAGTATGTGATAACTATCATGTTTGTGTTTTGTTTCCATTTATTTGGTGAAGTTTTGATGGATTTTGGAGGTTTGGGATGGTTTTCACGTAGCTAGTGTTTTTGGGATTTCTGCTAAGTTCGCCCCGCGAACTTAAGCATTTTTCCCAGTTTGCCCCGCGAACTGTAACTTTCAGGCAGCATTTGTAAACACCCCAAATTTGCCCTCACTCTTTATCACACCATAGCTTGTGATATTTCATTTTTGTTTTAACATAAGCATTACACCTCATATTGCATTTTTGCTTCATCTGCATAGTTCATTTTCATCTGCATCTAGGGTTTGTGATCTGAGCAATCCAAGAATCAATCTGAGCCATCCCAACGATCTTGAAATTTTCCAAAGTGGTCCATGTGTGTTCTATAATCATATTATGCTCCCCACAGTTCATGAAAATCAAGGGATCACAAAATTGGCAAAGGCATGGAAGCAGAGCTAGGGTTTTCACTGCACAAATGACAAAAATTAGGGTTTTGGTTTTAGAGGCCTTAACTCCAATTTTTTGGTCATTATTGTCTCTAATGTTCTTAATATGTTATAAGGAGCATGTGTACCAAGTTTGATGAAGAAATTCATTGTGGAAGTCATCTGATCAATGGGTAACTTCTTGAACAAATTTAGTCAAAATCAGGGCATCTGAGGCCCCCAACAATGGAACCAAAGGGTTATTTTCATCAAATTGAAGTTCTATGATCTTTATTTGATCTTATATGTGGTTGGAAGTTCACAAGATTGAATAATTTTGAGCCAATTGCAAACTTGCCATTTTTGGAAATGACTTGAAATGCAAACTTTCCATTTTGGGAAAGATTTTCAACCTCCTCTTTCATGACCAAAAATGCTTCAAATGAAAAATTATTGGGCATGAAAGTTGTAGATTAGGTATTTACCTTTTTAAAAAGTACAATAACATGTGTTGATTCATCCTAGAACTCAAGATATGGCCTTTCAAAGTTGGCAAAAATCACATAATTTCAACTTTCATGCCAAAGAGGGATTTTTGCAAATTCAAGTTCTAAGCACTTTCATGACCTCTAATTCACTTCTAAACTTCGTTACATGACAATGCAACACTGCAAGCCCAAAATCATGCCTTGGAACACAAGTTTTTATGATCAATTTTCACAAAAATTTCAAAGAGGGAAACTTGCAAAACCTCTTCAATCTCACCATTCAATCATCACAGCTCATGTAATCTGATCCAAGGGACCTCCACAAACTAAGCTGAGGCTAATCCACCCTTTATATTTCCTCTGACCCAAGCCCATGCTTGTGGTACAAACTTTTGACTTTTTTGCAAAACAAGCCATACCAATCAAGATGTTCCACTACCAACTTTCTGACCAATCACAACACATTATACAAACCTCAAGCAACACAAAACACATAACACACAAGCCTGAATGTAACCCTAAGCGGAGATTGCCAAAAACTTACAAAAACTTCAAGTCTTCGAATCTCACTGCCTAGCCACTAAAACTCAAAACTTCTTCCACCAATCATCTCAAAATCAATCATAGAACACAAACCAACCATTACAATGGCCTGAAACACCCCACAACACAAACACGATTTCTGAGTTATCAGAACCAAACATCAAAAACTAGCCATCATAAACTTGTTCTAAGCCTTCTAGAAGCCTCAAGGTGATCATTGGAGTGATTTTACACAAAGGAGGAGGCCATCAAGCTCAAATATAGAAAGCTCAAACATAGAAAGCTCCATCTCAGGTATCATCCAAAAATGTTTTTTCCAGAACTTGTTTTTTAAGTTACAAATTGATTCTATATGATGTGCTGATCATGCTGATGTGTTTAGTTTTCAAAATAGTTAATTATTAAGCATGTATGAAGTTTCTGAAAGTTTGACCTAAAATACGTTCTTGTTCGATTCTTGTTTTTGATGCGTGATAAATGAGTTTTGAGGCTGGATTCTTGTTTAGGGATGTTGGATGATTCATTCTGGAGATTTTGGGGGCTTGGGGTGGTGTTTTGAGTGAGCTCAGGTGAGAGACACGCCGGAGAAGACGACCGAAGTTATTCTCCGGCCACCTGAGTTTAATTAGGGCTAATCCCATTAATTAGCCAGGTTTAAATTAGGACCCTTAGATTTGTTTTTACCCGCGCGTGTGGACGGCCCAGATTGACCCATTAACCCTAATTTTAATTAATTAGTTTTAATTAGGTTTAATTAATTTAAAAATCTCAGATTAAACCTCAGCCTTTGGATTACGCGCCAGTCAACACTTATTTCCCCAGTTTGAATCTGGACCCCAGGATCTGATTACCTTTCATTTTAATTCATTTAATTTCATTTTTATTCTATTTCTTTTGTATAATTTATTTAAAATAGCTAAAAACTTCAAAAAAAATATGAAACTTTGCATTCTGATTTCAAATATTTTTCTCAATCTGAAAATGATATTTATTTTATTTTTTGCATTTAAAAAGTATTTTTAAAATATTTAAATGTTATTTTTAATTAATTAAAGTATTTTAATTAATTAAAAATGCATTTAGGTTTCTAAAAATCACCAAAAAAATCATGAAACATTCCAATACATTTAGAACATTTTCAAACTCCTCACACAAATTTATTTTTAGGTTTTATCATAGTTTCCCAATTTTCTTTGAATTAAGGGTCTTTAAAATAACATTTTTTAACCCTAACTTTAAAAAATCATTTCTACCTAACCAATAAGAGTTTATACTTGATTTTTTTTTGCATTGTGTCACATATTGCATGTAGTTTCTATGTTATTTTCCTCATGAATTTATCATGCATTTTCAATTTGATTTGCAGTTTTCCTTTTGAATCACCCAAAAACCCTAGCAAACTTAGGGAAATCATAACTTTCAATAGGTTAGGCTTCTGACCTTCTCCTTTGGGGTTTAAACTAATATGGAATTAGGGTTTGTTTGAGCTTGATTTCAAATTTTTGTTATGTTGTTTGCTTCTGTTTTATCTATTTGCATCTCACATGTTCATAAAACCCTAATTTCTCATGTTCATTTGCATTCACCTTGCATATTCATCATCACATGAACTTACCATGACATTTCAAGCATTCATATGTCATCTTAGACATCTTAGGACATGTTAGAACCTTGATTGATCATTTCTTCATTCATTTTCCATATGTTGCATTCATTTCATTTCATAAGCATCCATGTGTTTTCAAGTTTCCAAGCATGCTTTCATGATATCTCATCTTGGTATGATCATTCATATGCACATTGTATGACATTGCATCATCTTATATGCCATTTGCATTGCATAAACACTTCTGACTTTGGTCTTTTCATCTCATTTCAACTCATTTCTTTATGCTTTATACCTTATGCATTCATACTAGCCCTTTTTAGGTACTTTTGGTAAGTTATTTGGGAGGTGGATTTGCCTTCACCTCTCACTTCTTCTTATCTCATTCATATGTATCTTATTTGTTCTTTAAGTGAATCAAATTCACTTATGTCCCATCTTTCTCACTTTCTTCCTTTAGGTTACTTATCTTCTTAGGAAGTAAGTAACTTATTTCTTCTGCTTCCTCCTCCTTTCATCTGCTTCTTCCATTGGTGGCTTCCTTGAAGATTCCTTCTCTTAAGCCTCACAAACCATAGGATATCCAAGAATGATAATGTTTAGGGTTGTGTTTAGTCCCCCTTAGCTTTTTACCTTTGAGTCTCCTTGAGTATCCCTTCTCATCCCAATAATCAGAGACTAAACTCTTAAAGTTTTAGGACTTTGGAATTAGGGTTATGCATGCATCCTTCTCTTAGGATGGAGTGTATAACTTTAATCCTAAGTGTTAAACCTTTAATTTGTTTAAACCTCTTAATCAAATCACACTAATAATCACCAAGACTTTATCTTGTAACTTGGGCCTTGCATTAGGGTTCTAACTCTTCCTTATGGTTAAGAGGGACTGACCCTAGTGTTTAATGGACAAGTCCCCCTCAAGTTGTCTTACAAACCTTAAAATCCACTTCTTAATCTCTTTCCTTAATTAAAATCCATTTAATAAAGGCTTGTTATATAATGAATTTAATCCCTAACCATGGATTAAGTTGAGGTATCTTCCTCAGCTTAAGTGTTCTCTTCTATCATCCTTCTATTAGGATGGTGTAATGAGTTCATTAATATGTGATTAGAGATTAAACTCATTACTTATCACTAAACAAAAATCCAAAAAACATCTAATTAATCACAAGTAGGTTAATGATCTTAATCCTACATCATCATGGTAGTTAAGTTGAGATTCTTATCTCATACTTAAGTATGCTCATTATCCCTAATCAGGGAGGATATAATGAGTTTACAAGCCCTTGATTTAGGCTTAAGCTCATTAACTTATGCAAAACACCAAAAACAATAACAAAAATGAAAACACAAAAACAAACAATAATCATCTCCTTCGAGATTCTTTTCTCATCACACTCATTCACAAACGAGAACTTGCTTCTTCTGTCTAATGCAAGACAGTTAGCACTCGAGCCAGACGAGTCATACACTTGAGCATAGGCAAGCAAGCAGTTCACAGTCAATTTATCTTCAGTCTCTTCGAGTCGAACTACGGTGTTCTGACTTCCTTATTGCACGAGAGGATACGTAGGCATAACTTAACAGTTATTGAACAAAAGTATATGTGTCTTCCCCCTCTTTCAGCATTCTTTAAAAGCCTCAGTTCCTGAGCAATTCACCTTTTTGCACTGACACATGTACATTCATTCCTAGATTTTGCACACAGATAGCATATACACCTACCCTTTTTAAACACAATCTTGTAAGCGTGGATCCCATCGAGTATGACGGACAATCTGGGTGCTAATACCTTCCTAGGTTGTAACCAACCCCCTTTCTCAGTTTCTCTGGTTCGCAACCGTCTTATCCATATCTTTTCCAGGTTTATGCAGCATTACCGTTCCTTTGGGATAAAAATGCCTAGCTGGCGACTCTATTCATTTCACCTTCATCTTCTCTCTTCACCGACCGTTCGCGTCTGCACCCTGGGAACCTGATGTCTTTTCGGGGTAGCGACAACTTGGCAACTCTGTTGGGGAGGCTTATCTTGCAACTAGGGCTTCTGGTTCCTTTTTGTGGGTTTCTCCTAGCGCTTGTTTGATTTGTGTTTATGGGGGTGTTATGTGCTACTTGTGCTTGTTGTTTATTGCTTTATTTATTGCTTTCTTTACAGCTTTATTTATTGCTTTCATTTACTGTTTTTATGCATTTCATACTATTATCATCATATCATGTGCTGGATCTTCTGTTTATCTTGGTGGGAGGGATACTCAGTGAGTAAGGTTCCATACCGGGAGCCTGAGTGACATATAGGATAGAGTGGCTTCATATTCTTTCCCATTCCATTTCGGTCTGGTGCGGGAATATGAAACACAGTTCAGACATGGGTTTCTTCTTGAGAACTCTGTGCTACGAATTTCCTGTAGTACTAGGGATATCTGGGAAGCCTGCTAAGTCTGGATGACCTTTTATGACCTTCAGCATCTGAGGTGAATTAGAGGAGGATCCTTTATGATTAATGTAAACACTGTACCTTCGGGTTAGAAGTGTTTACACTTCTCATAACTGATCCAAGTCTGAGGATCCTTGTTCTAGAACAATACATGTGAGGGGTTGGGATGTTTACAGGTTTGCAGGAACCCTTGGCCTCATCATACCCTATTATCAGATTTGTTTTAAGGTTACATCATTTTGGACTATTCTTGTGAAACCTTGGACTTATGACTCTTTATTTGAGTCCCCCACCTGGCTACTGGTTCTCTAAGCCTCCACCCGAACTTATAAACACACATGGACCTTATCAAGGAAGATAATAGATCCAACGCTTGATCACAAACCCTTGCATATCATTCTTCATACATCATTTTGCATCATTTTAACATCTGTCTATTTTTTTTACAGGGTATCCACATTATCTTTGGTTTGGTTTTGACTGTTCTTCTGCTCAGACATCTTCATCAGATATATTCATCAACCATCCTCATCAGTGATTCTCTTCAGCATATTCATCAGTTATCTCCATCAGTGCTTCTCCTCAGTTATATTCATCAACATCCATTATCAGTATGGACACATCCAGAAAGAGCAACATTACCTATCATTTCTTTGAGCCCACTCTGGCAGGCATCAGGCAGATTCAGACACTCATCACTCCCGATCATGTTCCTTTATTCAGGAAACATTATGGTGGTATTATGGACATGATCATGGACTTGGATGCATCACAGAGGAGTATGATCCACACTTGCCTTCAGTTCTATGACCCCCCTCAGATGTTTCACTTTCCCAGATTTCTAGTTGGGCCCTTTGCTAAAGGAATTTTCCATGTTGTTGGGTGTCCCCATCAGGAGAGGGTTTCCTTTCAACCCTGAGATGACTGCTCCCCGGAATGAAGATATAACTAAGGCTCTGTACTTGGAATCCACCATCATTAATCAGAATATGACCACCAAGGCTGGAATCCCAGGCTTACATTTGGACTTCTTGGTTACTTAGGCCACCATTCATGCTACAGCAGGGAAATGGGACACTGTTTGTGCTCTTTGGCCCTTAGCATATATGGTATCATCTTGTTTGCAGACGAGCCTAAGTTTGTAAGCAAGAGTGATATCCATCTTTTCATACTGAAGAATCCAGTCCCCACCTTGCTAGGGAGTTTCTATTACTCAATACATCAAAGGAATGAGAAGCAGAGGGGATGGTTAGTCAGATGTTGTGCACCTCTCTTCTACTGCTGGTTGCTGAGACACTTGCCAAAGTCATAAGCTTTCTTGAATCCTCATCAGTCAAGAAATTGGGCTAAGAGATTGATTGCTCTCACTTCAGAAGACATCAGGTGGTGCACTCAGAGCACCAAGGGAAGAGACATAATCACTAGTTGTGGGAAGTATCCCAATGTACCTCTGATTGGAGTAAAGGGTTGCATCAACTACAATCCTTTGCTGTTCAAAAGACAACTAGGTTATGCCTTAGTACATCCACCAAGAGAACAGGACTTATCAGAAACCCTTTACTGTGATATTCAGCATAACCATGCCATTGCCCGACAAGCAACCTGGGCTTGGGACAATATTCAGACAAAAGGGACTGCCATTCTTGGTAAATGCAACAACATAGCTTCAGCTCAGTATATTGATTGGTCTCGTATCAGAGGACAGATCACCCGCATTCTATTCACCCTGGAGGATGTTCCTGGACCATCAGCAGTAGAACCTGTAGCTACAGTCAGTTTAGAAGAGTTTGAGAAGTTGAAAGAGAGGAATACTCAGTTGTCTGAAGCTCTAAAGAAGACCCTCTGGGAAAGGAATGATAGTCGACTGGACAATGAGAGGTTAGAGAAGCTTCGGATCGAGCATATGACCAAGGTTGAGAAGACAAATGATTACATCAGAAAGGCCAGAGCAGGGGAGTTGGTATTGAAGAATGCTTGCAAAGAAGCTAAGATTCAGAAGGCCAGAGCTGAGCACTACTTGGAAGAGAGTCAAGCTAGATGGATCAAAATCACTGAGGCTTGTTCACAGGAAGATCAGAAGACCCAGGCTAGGATAGGGCAGCTGGAAGCTAATGAGAAGAGGAATCAAGAAGCCTTATTAGCAGCATAGAAGGAAATCTCTGAATTGAAACTCTGGGCGGGGTTGAAAATATCCAAGGACCAAGACAAGTATAAGAAGTTGACAAATGCTATTTCCACCAGGAACCTTCTTATCAGGACCATTAAAGAGCATCCAGTTGGCCCAATGACTGATGCTCTCCTGAAGGAAGTCAGAGAGGATGATTATGGGCTGGATGTTTGATTTCCTTGTATTTGTACTTCATTTTGTTTGTACTTTTGTTTTTGTTGTTGTGTTTTGACCCACCATGGGGACTTGTTGTAATCAAAACTGTGTATCTTTACATTTTGTAATATATGGTTTGTGTTATCCTTTGGGCTTCATTTCTCTTCAACATCATCATTCCTCGAGGTATGGAAGGTCAAAACCAAAGAACCAAACCGGATACCCTTGGAAGACATATAGAAATTCTACATTGCATACTAACCTCATTTATTTGTTTTGTAGGTTTTTTGTTTGTTGTTTTCTCACTTTGTTGTGGTTTCAGGAAACATTTCTCGTAGGAGAGTCTTCCCCATCAACAGAGTTCACCGGTACCCTACAAGAAACAACCTTCCGAGCTTACAGATGGACCAGGTTCAGCAAGATCTGACTGATGTAAGAACCCAGATGGCTAATGAAAGAACTGAAATGAAGGTTCAGATGAACCAGTTCATGGCAATAATGAATGGATTGGCCCAAAGCCAAGAAAGATTAAGAGAGTTGGTCGAGCGGCAAACTCCTAAAGAAAACCACCCAGGTACAGGGGGTACCAGCAACAATGATCATGTACAACCTCGTACAGATCCCCCGGAGTTTGGACCTCATCTCAACCCTGACATTAATGTTATCAGTAATACACAGGGTAATATTGGAGGGTGTGCCTTGCAAGAGAACCTTCAGGAGGAACAATTCACTGTAGTTGGGGTAGGAGATGAAGTCTATGATCGTCAGTTGGACAAGATAGCAGAAAAGTTGAGATCTCTGGAGTCTCAAAACTCCTTAGGGTTTGATGTTATGGATATGGGGCTGGTAGAGGGGGTTAGAATTCCTCACAAATTCAAACCTCCCTACTTCGAAAGATATAATGGAACATCTTACCCTCGCACCCATCTGCAATCTTTCCTGGGAAGATTGAAGGTCTACACTATGGATGAAAAGCTATGGATGTTTTATTTTGAGGATACCTTAACTGGGGCATCCCGTGAGTGGTACTCTCATCTTGACTAGGGCAACCATCAGAAATTGGAAAGATTTGGCCGAGACTTTCATTCGCCAATACCAATACAATCTAGACATGGCTCCTAACAGAACTCTTCTAATGGGTATGTCACAATCCTCCAGTGAAAGCTTCAGAGAGTATGCTCAGAGATGGAGGCAATTAGCTACTGTCGTTCAACCTCCAATGTCAAAAAGAGAAATGGTAGATATGTTTATGAACACCATTCAAGGGACATACATTGATAGGTTGGATGCTTTCTCTTCCACTAGCTTTACAGATGTGGTCATAGTTGGAGAAAGGATTGAGAGTTTATTGAAAATGGGAAAGATTTCTGATAACGGCGCCAGCTCAAGCAGCACGAGGAAACCATTTGCAGGGCCTCGCAGGTCCGGTGAAACAAACTCAATACACATGGGCAGAGGGAGGCCCCAGTATATGCCAAAATCAATTGCCGCTATCACAATTCCTACTCTACCTCCTCAACAACAATACACTCCGCAACCACAACAGTTCCCTCAACAACATTTTCCTCAACAAAGGTCCTACAACAACAACAACAACCAACAATAGCGTCCTTTCTAGCAAAGGCCATCTCAAGTCAACAGGGTGATTGAGCCTATACCAATGCCCTATGCCACTTTGTTGCCAAAACTTCTGAAGCTTAATCTCGTTGAATTAAGGACTCTGGCTCCACCAGATCCTCAGAACCTTCCACGGAATTATGACATCAATGCCAGATGTGCCTTCCATTCTAATGCTCCTGGTCACACCACAGGAAAGTGCAGAGCTTTGCACATGAAGGTCCAGGATCTAGTTGAATCAAAGGCTTTTAATTTTACACCACCTTCTAATGTCACGAAGAATCCTATTCCCAACAACGGTGGGCCAAGGATAAATGCAATTGAGGAGGATCAACCCATGAATTTAATTGAAGATACTGCAAGCATTCAAACACCTCTGGCAGAGGTTAAAGTTCAGCTTTTAAAATGCCAAGTGTTCCCAGGTTGTGAGGCCTGCTGTGAATCTTGCAAAGTTTCCGTCAATGGGTGTGCAAGCTTGAGAGATGGCATCAATGGCCTTATTAGAGAAGGTATCCTGCAGATAACAACAACGGTTTCTACAACATCAACAACTCCTTTTACAGCAACAACAAACACACCTCCTACAACTTCAAAGACAATTGTTCTGACAGACTCGTCTACAAAATCAACAATCATTTCCTCCACCACTTCAACAAACACTAGTTCAACCGCATCCGCTTCTACAACTACAACAACCATTAACAACGAAGTCTCCACATTCACCATATACTACGACCCAGCAATGGTCCCCGATTCCAACAAATTTCAGCAACAATCTCAGCAACAACCCAGCTTCAGTCATTCACCACCACCACCAGTCAGAAGTCCCATCACCATATATTACGATCCACGGACAATCACAGTTCCTACTTCCGCTGAAGTTAGTCCAGTCACCATCACGGTACCTGGGCCCATTCCATATGAAAAAGATAATGTTGTACCATGGCACTATGATTCAGACCTTTACTACAACGGGGAGAAAGTCTCTCTTGATTCTTCAGATTACACACCACAGATCGATAATGTCGGGGGAGGCGAAGGCTTCACCCAAAGCGGACGCCTCTTCGCGTCAAAAGTTCCAAGAATTAATACTGAGGTAGAGGCTGCTGCCAAAGCCAAAGGTAAAAATGTGGTGCTGGAAGAGCCAGTTTTGAAAGAAGCCCATAAAACATCCTTTGATCAAGACGCGGATGAATTTATGAGGATAATCAAGAGAAGCGACTACAAGGTTGTGGATCAGCTCCGAAGCTCATCGGGATGCATTACTTAAAGTCCTGCACGCAGCCTACGTGCCTGAGGAGATCATAGTAAATCAGCTAGAGACAGTGGTATCTAATGTTAATACTAGCCATGGGCTAGGCTTCACCGACGCTGATTTGACTATAGAAGGTCGTCATCATAACAAGGCTTTACACATCACTCTGGAGTGTAAAGGGGTCGTGCTTTCACATGTTCTAGTGGACACTGGGTCTTCACTCAATGTCTTGCCAAAGAAAGCCCTTATTAAGCTTGAATATGATGGTATAGCTCTCCGACCAAGCAATCTGGTAGTCAGAGCTTTTGATGGTTCTAAGAGGTCTGTTCTTGGAGAAGTGGAGCTTCCTATGATAATTGGCCCGCAGGTCTTTCAAACTACTTTCTATGTGATGGACATTCAGCCGGCCTACAGCTGTTTGTTGGGTCAACCATGGATTCACGCCGTTGGCGCAGTTACGTCGACCCTTCACCAGAAATTGAAATATGAGTGGGAAGGGAAGATTATCACAATCAATGGTGAAGAGGATATTTTCATTAGCCATCTGGCCACCTACAAATACATTGAGATGAATGGTAAAATCCACGAGACCATGAGCCAAGGTTTCGAAGCACTGAACGTCAATGAGGCGACAATTGAAGTATTTGCTGCATCCCAGGAGGATAGGATGGATACTTCAATTGTCTCCTATCAACAAGCTCGGAAGGTTGTTGAAGATAGAAATGCCCAAGGTTGGGGCAAGCTGCTATCGGTGGAGAAGAAGGAGGACAAATTCAGTTTGGGTTACAAACCATTCCGACAAGATCAAGCAGAGGCTGCTTAGGAGCCCAAGTTCATAAGTGGGGGATGCTAACCCCAGATGTTGTTAATAACGTGGAAGACGAGGTGGAAAGCGACCTCAACCTGGAGAGATGGATTCGTCCAAGGATCCCGGGTCAACAAGTCCTTAACTGGTCTTCCCAGGAAATTATAAGAGTTACTCCTGCAGAGTAATTATTATTTCCTGCTTTTTTTTAGCATGCATCAAGTCCTGCATCTTTCCCAAGGTGTCAGGACTCATTTTGTAATAGGTCCATATTTGTATTTTGTGCAAATGGAATATCAATGAACAATGGACATCTTTTGCAAACAATTTTCTTTTTTCGCTCACTGTCTTTTCATTTTTGTTATTTTTTACACAAAACAATAAAATGGTAGTGTTTTCAAAATAAATAACCTCATTTTTTCTGAATAAGATTAAAATTGATCACTAAAAAGAACAAAATCTCAACACTTGCAGAGATAATCCTCCAGATTACACCGACAAGAACACTGCTATGACCTTGTATGACTTCGACAATCCAATTAATCAAGCAGATGAAAGGGTTGATGAAGACTATGAGTTTCCTGAAGAGTTGGCCAGGTTGTTGAGGCAAGAAGAGAAAGTGATTACTCCTCATCAGGAGGAAACTGAAACTGTTAATCTTGGTACCGAGGAAGATTTGAAAGAAGTGAAGATTGGGGCCAGTTTGCAAGCTCTAGTAAAAGACCAGCTTATCAGCATGCTTCAGGAATACATCGATGTCTTTGCTTGGACCTATCAAGACATGCTAGGTCTAGATATGGATATTGTCATGCACATGCTACCCTTGAAAGAAGATTGCCCTCCAGTGAAATAGAAGCTACGCCGCACTCGCCTAGATATGGCCATGAAGATTAAGGAAGAAGTACAAAAATAGTGGGACGCCGGTTTCCTTGCTGTAACTAGTTACCCGCCGTGGGTAGCTAACATTGTACCCGCACCTAAGAAGGATGGCAAGGTGCGTATGTGTGTGGACTACCGGGACCTGAACAGAGCTAGCCCGAAGGATGATTTCCCATTACCTCACATTGATGTATTGGTCGACAACACAGCTCAGTTCTCGTTATTTTCGTTCATGGATGGATTTTCTAGTTATAATCAGATCAAGATGTCACCCGAAGACATGGAGAAAACAACCTTCATCACACCTTGGGGCACGTTTTATTACAAGGTAATGCCATTTGGACTGAAGAACGCCGGTGCCACTTATCAACGGGCTATGGTAACATTATTCCACGATATGATTCACAAGGAAATCAAATGCTACATGGATGACATGATCGCCAAGTGCCTTACTGAAAAAGATCATCTAGTAAATCTGCTGAAGTTGTTCAAACGTCTGAGGAAATATCAGCTGAAGTTGAACCCCAACAAATGCACATTCGGGGTATGTTCTGGTAAGCTGCTGGGCTTTATCGTAAGTGAAAAGGGAATTGAGGTTGATTCAGACAAAGTCAAATCCATTCAGGAAATGCCTGCACCTAGGACTAAAAAAGAAGTTCAGGGGTTCTTAGGCAGATTGAACTACATATCAAGGTTCATATCTCATCTTACTGCAACCTGTGAACCCATGTTCAAGCTGTTAAGAAAGGAACAAACAGTTAGGTGGAACGACGATTGTCAGAAAGCTTTTGACAAGATCAAGGAGTACCTGCAAGAACCTCCAATTCTTATGCCTCCAATTGACGGAAGACCTCTGATAATGTAACTGACAGTATTAGAAGGGTCAATGGGGTGTGTGTTGGGCCAGTATGACGAGTCTGGTCGAAAAGAGTATGCAATATACCACCTAAGAAAAAAGTTTACCAACTGTGAACAACGTTATTCACTGCTCGAGAAAACTTGTTGTCCTTTAGCGTGGGATGCTCGCCGACTAAGACATTATATGTTGACTCACACTACTTTGTTGATCTCAAAAATGGACCTTGTCAAGTACATATTTGAGAAGCCAGCACTTACCGGAAGGGTTGCAAGATGGCAAATGATTCTGACAGAGTATGACATTCAGTACACATCTCAAAAAGCCATTAAGGGCAGTGTATTGTCTGATTATCTGGATGAGCAACCCATTGATGATTACCAACCCATGAGATTTGACTTCCCTGATGAAGACATCATGTACTTAAAAGCAAAAGATTGTGAAGATCTAGTTCACACTGAAGGGCCTGACCCAGAAGAAGAATGGACTATGATGTTTGACGGAGCTATTAATATGAATGGTCGTGGAGTTGGTGCAGTGCTCATTACACCTAAAGGAGTTCATATGCCTTTCTCGACAAAAATCACCTTTTCCTGCACTAGCAACGAAGCTGAATACGAAGCATGTATCATGGGTCTTGAGGAAGCCATTTACCTCAGGATCAAAACTTTGAATGTATTCGGAGATTCAGCTTTGGTAATCAACCAGACCAACGACAAATGGTACACTCATCAGGAGACTTTGATTCCATAGCGTAACTATACGAGGAGCTTATTGACTTTTTTCATAACAGTCAAACTTGAATACATCCCTCGAGACGAAAATCAGTTTGCAGATACTTTAGCTACCATTTCCTCCATGATCAAAGTTCAGACTGCCAACTATTTACCTCGGATTTTGGTGTACAAACTAGACCGACCGGTATACGTATTCTCTGTGGACACTGCTAGTGATGACAAACCTTGGTTCCACGACATCAAATGCTTCTTAGAAAATTAGACGTACCCACCTGGGGAATCATCTAATGATAAGAAGAAATTGAGAAGGCTGGCCGGTAGTTTCTTCCTCAATGCTGATGGTTAATTATACAAGTGAAACTTTGACATGGTTCTGCTCAGAAGTGTTGACAAGAAAGAAGCAGTCCTGCTGATGCACGAGGTGCACGAAGGTTCTTTCGGTACCCATGCCGGGGGACATGCAATGGCTAAGAAATTATTAAGATCAGGTTACTACTGGATCACAATGGATGCAGACTATTGTGCATATGCCAGGAAGTGCCATAAATACCAGATCTACGCGGATAAAGTGCATGTGCCTCCAAATCCTTTGAACATAATGTCTTCACCATGGCCCTTTGCCATGTGGGGCATTCACATAATTGGAAAGATTAAACCGGCTACTTCAAATGGTCACAGATTCATCCTGGTAGCCATTGATTACTTCGCCAAAAGGGTTGAAGCAGCTTCATATGCAAACGTCACCAGACAAGTGGTAGATAGATTTCTGAAAAGAGACATCATCTGTCGGTATGGAGTTCCCAAGCGAATCATTACTGATAATGGTTCCAATTTGAACAACAAAATAATGGCGGAACTGTGTCGGGACTTCAAAATCCAACATCACAACTCTTCTCCTTACAGGCCAAAGATGAATGGTGTTGTTGACAACATCAAGAAGATTGTGCAGAAGATGGTGGTTACCTACAAAGACTGGCATGTAATTCTACCATTTGCTTTACATGGGTACCGAACCTCAATCAGAACATCTATTGGGGCAACGCCTTATCAGCTTGTGTACGGTATAGAAGTTGTCCTACCTGTTGAAGTTGAGCTACCCTCCTTACGGGTAATGGTGGATGTGAAACTGGATGAAGCAAAATGGATCCGGTCTCGGTACAATCAACTGAATCTGATTGAAGAGAAAAGGTTAGCTGCCATCTGTAATGGTCAGTTATATCAGAAGCGAATGAAGAAAGCCTTCGATCAGAAAGTCAGACCTCGGGAATACCAAGTAAGAGAGCTTGTTCTGGAGAGAATCCTTCCTCCTCATACAGACCACAGGGGCAAGTGGACACCAAACTATGAAGGTCCCTATGTGATAACCAAAGTCTTCTCAGTTGGAGCACGGATGCTCGCAACCATGGATGGTGAAGACTTCCCGTCTCCTGTGAATTCAGATGCAGTTAAAAAATACTTCACATAAAAATGACCCACTGGACATAAAAACAGAATGTAAGTCCAGGCAAAAAAGGGGCATCCCGGCGAGTCAAAAACAGAATAAAAGACTCGGGCAAAAATAAGGGAAAAAGTTGAAAAAAATGTGTACTCCCGCTGAGTTGAAAAGCCGCATTAGACGGCTCAGGCAAAAATGGGTATCCCGGTGGATTGAAAACCCGAAAGGGCGATCCACGCAAAATCAGGGAATAAGCAAACAATTGCATTCTGAATTCGTCTTTATCACTCCCAACATGGCAAGCTTCGAAAGAACAAAGCATCAGTCAGAATCAACCTTCTTCAGAAAGCAAGATAAGAAGAACGTCAAGGTCATACAGGTCATAGCAAAGGAAGCTCACTGGAGCGTCATCTTCAACATTGCCATCACTTTTATTTTCTCAATTTACAGCAATCTCCTCCTTCCAGGGGATTCGCTTCTTTGACTATACTTTCCAATTCAGGGCACACAAATTAATAAAATCAGAGTTTTCAGTCACAATTTGTTTTGTACATTTTTGTTTCGTTTGCAAAATGTCCAATGTTCATAATACAATACTCACATAAAACAAATGAGCCATTTTTAAGAAATGCTTGCAGAAAATATATTACTTTCAGGTAAGTCTAACTCCTATGATGGAATCCGGTTAGGGATACCTCAGGATACTTGTGCGTTTTCCTTTGTCTTAAGAGGTTGCAGGTATTCAATACGCAACAGGGGGCATATCAAGCATTGAATCCCCAACATGCTACTTCCCAGAAGTTATCTCCTCCCCAAGCAAGACTTCTCGAGCAGTGCCTGATAACTATTTCACAGCAAGATGAGCAAGGAATTTCCTATCCCCCACCAGAGTGCCAAATTTCTCTCATCCTCAGCAGATTTGATGGAACCGATTCCTCACAGAGTTGCCTCCCCGGAAGACCAATACCTGAAACACATCCCCAACGGAGTGGCTAAAACTTCCCTCTCCCCAGCTGAGTTCTCACTCCAGATAGATCAATCAATGACCACTATCCCCAAGCAGAGTTCTCACTCCGAACAGATCCGTCAATGATCTCCCCCCAGCCGGGTCATTCCTCCAAGTAGATCAGCCAGAGATCTTTATCCCCGCAGAATCCGAGTCCCGGATCAGTTTCTCATTTGCATAAATCATAGCATTTGGATCATATTCACCAAAATAAGCGTAGAATTCCATCTAATACGGAGCATTACGGCAAAAATCAAACATTTGCATGATCACAAGCCAGGTTCGAGCCAATCACCTGCAAATACCATCAATATTTCACCTGTAATATACGAAACTCACATCCCCTGCGGATAAAAGCCAAAGCATCCCCTTTTTACTCTCAAATACAGATACCTATACACACTTTTTTTTTACACTTGTCTGTGTCATCCTTCCCTAGTAAGGTCGCCAGAACACCTTCTGCAAGCAGATACTTTTTCATAACTTGCTCTGCTCGACACTCGTCTGTGTCATCTTATTCCCCCACAGATCTCCAGCATCCCCTTTGCACTCTCAAACACCAGATACCTGTTTATATTTTACATACTCTTTTTGACACTCGTCTGTGTCATCCTATCCCCGTAGGTCGCCAGAATACCTTTTGCACTCTCAAATACAGATATTTGTTCATAACTCGTACATATTTTTTTTGACACTCGTCCGTATCATACTCCCCCAGCAAGTCAAACACTCGTCCATGTCCCTTTCCCAGTCAAACACTCGTCCGTGTCTTGCTCATACCTCACCAACAAATCAATACTTGTGCATACTTATACAGAAGTCCTTTGATACTCGTCCGTATCATTGTATATATCACTCCCCAGCAGATTCAAAACTCGTATGTGTTCCTTGCTTAACTAGTTGATACTCGTTCGTATCATCATCCTTAAACACGTGTCAACATTTATTTCTATCGATACCCGTCCATATCGTGGTCCTAAGAATGCTCGTCCGCATCTTTAATATATACATACTGTCAAACACTTGAACCTTTTATTTAAAAAGTGTAAGCACTCGTCCGTGTTTACCATTCCCCAGTAAGTCTCCAACAGAATAACTTTCTCCTATCCGACATTCGTCCTATGTCGTGATATCTTTCGGCAGCCGTCCCCTGCCAGGTGATCGTCCTTCACCTTTGGATGATCGTCCCTCGTCCTTTCCCTAGTGGAATCTCCATTTATTGGAACCTTCCATCCGACATTCGTCCTATGTCATGATAAAGAGCATATGTCCCCTGCTAGGTGATCGTTCTTCACCTTTTAATGACGGTCCCTCATCATTTTATCTGATGGCTGTCCCCATTATTGATCTTGTTATCCGACATTCGTCCTATGTCGTGATAAACCCCGAGAGCAGCCGTACCCTACTAGGTGATCGTCCTTCACCTTTTGATGGCCATCCTTAATCATCCGATGGCCGTCCCCATCGTTGACCTTATCTATCTGACATCGTCCTATGTTGTGATAAAGAATAGCCGTCCCCTGCTAGGTGATCGTCCTTCACCTTTGATGACCGTCCCTCA
Organism: Lathyrus aphaca; assembly: GCA_963966055.1. NCBI lineage: Eukaryota > Viridiplantae > Streptophyta > Magnoliopsida > Fabales > Fabaceae > Lathyrus > Lathyrus aphaca. Next base: position 115,373,259 of record OZ014523.1, on the reverse strand, counting down.
TCATTATCTCTTTTATTCCTTAAACCAATGGTCGTCCCCATCATTGTTTACTTTACTTTCCAAGCCTGGTGGCCGTCCCCATCATTGCTTTTCTCATTACTTTAATCCCCAGAGAATCTTATTTCCTTACCCGATGGCCGTCCTCGTCGTGGTCTCTTTATTTCCCCAGCTTGTCGGCCGTCCCCATCATTGCTTGGCTCACTTTATCCCCAACAGTCGTCCTCTGCTCAATGGTCGTCCTCCATCTCCTTCATTTGATAATCATACTATACAAACTTTTACAATTTATATCCCTTTTCTTCTTCCCCCCAACGAGTGCAAATTTCGGACTGTCTTTGGTATTCAACCACAAGTTATCTTGTTTGTCTGCTAAGCCAGGCGCTTACACCCTGCACAGCTAACTCATGTTTGAATAGGGGCAGCTGTAACCACCCCAAATTTTCCCTTACTCTTTATCACACCATAGCTTGTGATATTTCATTTTTGTTTTAACATAAGCATTACACCTCATATTGCATTTTTGCTTCATCTGCATAGTTCATTTTCATCTGCATCTAGGGTTTATGATCTGAGCAATCCAAGAATCAATCTGAGTCATCCCAATGATCTTGATGTTTTCCAAAGGGGTCCATGTGTGTTCTATAATCATATTATGCTCCCCACAGTTCATGAAAATCAAGGGATCACAAAATTGGCAAAGGCATGGAAGCAGAGCTAGGGTTTTCACTACACATATGACCAAAATTAGGGTTTTGGTTTCAGAGGCCTTAACTCCAAATTTTTTGGTCATTCTTGTCTCTAATGTTCTTAATATGTTATAAGGACCATGTGTACCAAGTTTGATGAAGAAATTCATTGTGGAAGTCATCTGATCAATGGGTAACTTCTTGAGCAAATTAAGTCAAAATCAGGGCATCTGAGGCCCCCAACAATGGAACCAAAGGGTCATTTTCATCAAATTGAAGTTCTATGATCTTTATTTGATCTTATAAGTGGTTGGAAGTTCACAAGATTGATGAATTTTGAGCCAAATGCAAACTTGTCATTTTTGGAAATGACTTGAAATGCAAACTTTCCATTTTGGGAAAGATTTTAAACCTCCTCTTTCATGACCAAAAATGCTTCAAATGAAAAATTCTTGGGCATGAAAGTTGTAGATTAGGTCTTTCCGTTTTCAAATAGTACAATAACATGTCTTGATTCATCCTAGAACTCAAGATATGGCCTTTCAAAGTTGGCAAAAATCACATAATTTCAAGTTTCATGACAAAGAGAGATTTTTGCAAATTCAAGTTCTAAGCACTTTCATGACCTCTAATTCACTTCTAAACTTCATTACATGAAAATGCAACATTGCAAGCCCAAAATCATGCCTTGGAACACAAGTTTCTATGATCAATTTTCACAAAAATTTCAAAGAGGGAAACTTGCAAAACCTCTTCAATCTCATCATTCAATCATCACAGCTCATGTAATCTGATCCAAGGGACCTCCACAAACTCAGCTGACGCCAATCCACCCTTTAGATTTCCTCTGACCCGAGTCCATGCTTGTGGTACAAACTTTTGACTTTTTTGCAAAACAATCCATACCAATCAAGCTGTGACACTACCAACTTTATGACCAATCACAACACATTATACAAACCTCAAGCAACACAAAACACATAACACACAAGCCTGAATGGAACCCTAAGCGAAGATTGCCAAAAACTTGTAAAAACTTCAAGTCTTCAAATCTCACTGCCTAGCCACTAAAACTCAAAACCTCTACCACCAATCATCTCAAAATATATCATAGAACACAAACCAACCATTACAATGGCCTGAAACACCCCACAACACAAACAAGATTTCTGAGTTATCAGAACCAAACATCAAAAAACAACCATCATAAACTTGTTCTAAGCCTTCTAGAAGCATCAAGGTGATCATTGGAGTTATTTTGCACAAAGGAGGAGGCCAGAAAGCTTAAACATATAAAGCTCCATCTCAGGTATCATCCAAGAACGTTTTTTCCAGAACTTGTTTTTTAAGTTACAAATTGATTCTATATGATGTGCTGATCATACTGTTGTGTTTAGTTTTCAAAATAGTTGAGTATTAAGCATGTATGAAGTTTCTGAAAGTTTGACCTAAAATAGGTTCTTGTTCGATTCTTGTTTTTGATGCGTGATAAATGAGTTTTGAGGCTGGATTCTTGTTTAGGGATGTTGGATGATTCATTCTGGAGATTTTGGGGGCTTGGGGTGGTGTTTTGAGTGAGCTCGGTGAGAGACATGCCGGAGAAGACGACCGGAGTTCTTCTCCGACCACCTGAGTTTAATTAGGGCTAATCCCATTAATTAGCCAGGTTTAAATTAAGACCCTTAGATTTGTTTTTACCCGCGCGTGTGGACGGCCCAGATTGACCCATTAACCCTAATTTTAATTAATTAGTTTTAATTAGGTTTAATTAATTTAAAAATCTCAGATTAAACCTCAGCCTTTGGATTACGCGCCAGTCAACACTTATTTCCCCAGTTTGAATCTGGACCCCATGATCTGATTACCTTTCATTTTAATTCATTTAATTTCATTTTTATTCTATTTCTTTTGCATAATTTATTTAAAATAGCTAAAAACTTCTAAAAAATATGAAACTTTGCATTCTGATTTCAAATATTTTTCTCAATCTGAAAATGATATTTATTTTATTTGTTTCATTTAAAATGTATTTTTAAAATATTTAAATGTTATTTTTAATTAATTAAAGTATTTTAATTAATTAAAAATGCATTTAGGTTTCTAACAATCACCAAAAAAATCATGAAACATTCTAATACATTTAGAAACATTTTCATACTCCTCACAAAATTTTTTTTTTAGGTTTGATCATAGTTTCCCAATTTTCTTTGAATTAAGGGTCTTTAAAATCACATTTTTTAACCCTAACTTTAAAAAATCATTTCTGCCTAACCAAGAAGAGTTTGAACTTGATTCTTTTTGCATTGTGTCACATATTGCATGTAGTTTCTAGGTTATTTTCCTCATGAATTTATCTTGCATTTTCAATTTGATTTGCATTTTTCCTTTTGAATCACCCAAAAACCCTAGCAAACTTAGGAAAATCATAACTTTCAATAGGTTAGGCTTCTGACCTTCTCCTTTAGGGTTTGACCTAATATGGGATTAGGGTTTGTTTGAGCTTGATTTCAAATTTTGTTATGTTGTTTGCTTCTTTTTTATCCATTTTCATCTCACATGTTCATAAAACCCTAATTTCTCATGTTCATTTGCATTCACCTTGCATATTCATCATCACATGAACTTGCCATGACATTTCAAGCATTCATATGTCATCTTAGACATCTTAGGACATGTTAGAACCTTGCTTGATCATTTCTTCATTCATTTGACATATGTTGCATTCATTTCATTTCATAAACATCCTTGTGTTTTCAAGTTTCCAAGCATGCTTTCATGACATCTCATCTTGGTATGATCATTCATATGCACATTGTATGACATTGCATCATCTTATATGCCATTTTCATTGCATAAACACTTCTGACTTTGGTCTTTGCATCTCATTTCATCTCATTTCAACTCATTTCTTTATGCTTTATACCTTATGCATTCATACTAACCCTTTCAGGTACTTTTGGTAAGTTATTTGGGAGGTGGATTTGCCTTCACCTCTCACTTCTTCTTATCTCATTCATATGAATCTTATTTGTTCTTGAAGTGAATAAAATTCACTTATGTCCCATCTTTCTCACTTTCTTCCTTTAGGTTACTTATCTTCTTAGGAAGTAAGTAACTTATTTCTTCTGCTTCCTCCTCCTTTCATCTGCTTCTTCCATTGGTGGCTTCCTTGAAGATTCCTTCTCTTAAGCCTCACAAACCATAGGATATCCAAGCATGATAATGCTTAGGGTTGTGTTTATTCCCCCTTATCTTTTTACCTTTGAGTATCCTTGAGTATCTCTTCTCATCCCAATAATCAGAGACTAAACTCTTAAAGTTTTAGGACTTTAGAATTAGGGTTATGCTTGCATCCTTCTCTTAGGATGGAGTGTATAACTTTAATCCTAAGTGTTAAACCTTTAATTTGTTTAAACCTCTTAATCAAATCACACTAATAATAACCAAGACTTTATCTTGTAACTTGGGCCTTACATTAGGGTTCTAACTCTTCCTTATGGTTAAGAGGGACTAACCCTAGTGTTTAATGGACAAGTCCCCCTCAAGTTGTCTTACAAACCTTAAAATCCACTTCTTAATCTCTTTCCTTAATTAAAATTCATTTAATAAAGGCTTGTTATATAATGAATTTAATCTCTAACCATGGATTAAGTTGAGGTATCTTCCTCAACTTAAGTGTTCTCATCTATCATCCTTTTATAAGGATGGTGTAATGAGTTCATTAATCTGTGATTAGAGATTAAACTCATTACTTAGAACTAAACAAAAATCCAAAAAAACATCTAATTAATCACAAGTAGGTTAATGATCTTAATCCTATATCATCATGGTAGTTAAGTTGAGATGCTTATCTCATACTTAAGTATGCTCATTATCCCTAATCAGGGAGGATATAATGAGTTTACAAGCCCTTGATTTAGGCTTAAGCTCATTAACTTATGCAAAACACCAAAAACAATAACGAAACTGAAAAAACAAACACAAACAATAATCGTCTCCTTCAGGATTCTTTTCTCATCACACTCATTCACAAACGAGAACTTGCTTCTTCCGTCTAATGCAAGACAGTTAGCACTCGAGCCAGACGAGTCATACACTTGAGCATAGGCAAGCAAGAAGTTCACAGTCAATTTATCTTTAGTCTCTTTGAGTCGAACTACAGTGTTCTGACTTCCTCATTGCACGAGAGGATACGTAGGCATAACTTAACAGTTATTGAACAAAAGTATCTGTGTCTTCCCCCTCTTTTAGCATTCTTTAAAAGCCTCAGTTCCTGAGCAATTCACCTTTTTGCACTGACACCTGTACATTCATTCCTAGCTTTTGCACACAGATAGCACATACACCTACCCCTTTTAAACACAATCTTGTAAGCGTGGATCCTGTCGAGTACGACGGACAATCTGGGTGCTAATACCTTCCTAGGTTGTAACCAACCCCCTTTCTCAGTTTCTCTGGTTCACAACCGTCTTATCCATATCTTTTCCAAGTTTATGCAGCATTACCTTTCCTTTGGGATAAAAATGCCTAGCTGGCGACTCTATTCATTTCACCTTCATCTTCTCTCTTCGCCGACCGTTCGTGTATGCACACTGGAACCCTGGTGTCTTTTCGGGGGAGCGACATCATTGTGTTTTTATTAAAAAGAATTATGTTTTCTTTCATAACTTTTGAACCGGGAATCCATTTTTAGCGTTCCACATATCGTTTTGAAGCTAAAAATATGTATTTTCTCATGATGTCGAAAAATATTATTTTTAACCGACTTTTACCTGAATTTTCTGATAAAACGTAATTATGTTAGTTAAGGAATTGTGTGATTGATTGTGGTATAGTGGCCGTTTGGCAAGTAAATGCATTTTGTGAAGTGAATATGAATGCATGTTGATAGTGAAAGAGTTCGTTGCCGTTTGGCGTAATTGATGCAAATGTGTATAGTTTGTTTGTGATTGTATGAGATGAATGCATAATTATATTGTGAATATGTATACATTTTCAAGAATGTTGTGGGTCATTTTGCATGTGAAGCATAATGTATGCATTCTTGTATTGTGGGATTCTATGTGAATCCGTTGTAACATCGTGTGCCCATATGGGGTGTGAGCGATGATTACAATCAAATTGTGTGCCCGTGTGGGGTGTGAGCAATCAAATTGTGTGCCCGTGTGGGGTGTGCGCAATCCATAAACATTGTGTGCCTGCGTGGGGTGTGATCAATGGGTTATTAAATCACAAATGATTGTGTGCCCGTGTGGGGTGTGAGCAATCCATAAACATTGTGTGCCCATGTGGAGTGTGAGCAATGGGTGAACATCGTATGCCCGACGGGGAGTTACTTTAGGTAACGAGCGATGGTTCCAATAAGTTCCTGAGTGAACTTGAGATGATTGAGTCGGTACCGCATTGCATTTGCATAGAGTTGTGAGTCGGTCTCTATGATTTGCATTTATCATCTATAATTGAAATTGGTGAATAAACATTAATAATGTATATTTATGCGGAGTGATAGAAATTGGTGAATAAACATTAATGTATATGTTTATGTAGAATGATGTGAAATGGTGAAATTGTGCATGATGAATATGCAGGGGTTGTATATATACATTGTGATGTATATGTGTGATGAGAAATGAATTGTGGTGAGAATATGTATATGTGTATTTTTATGTTAAGATATATAATTATATGCATTGTTATTATGATAATATTTCTCACCCTTTTGCTGTTTTATGATGCTCTATGAGGCATTGCAGAGTAGGTTTGCTGGAGGTCTTTTTGTGAAGTGTGTCTTCATTCTTTTGGTCGGTCGGCTCTAATATGTAGCACCGGGTAGCTAGGGTTGGCTTGATGCATTTTTGTGATGCATTTGTATATGTATCTTGGTGATGAATGTTTATGTAAACATGAATATTTGGTGAATCAAACTTGACTATATATATATATATATATATATATATATATATGTATATATGTTTGATGTGATTAATGTTTAGTTTCCGCTGTTGTTTTAATGTTGAGGTATGTGTGTAAGGATTAAATCCCTCTGTTGCAAGTTACCCCATTGTTGCATATCGTTAAATGAGCAGGTGTTGGATGTTTTAATTTCATGTATAATGTGACATACCTCTTTTATACTATGTTTTAATTATACTCTGATGGAACTTTTTATATGTGCATAAATGATTAATTGATTATTTGGGGGTATAGAAAGGGGGTGTTACATTGAAAGCCTAAAATTTGTGTAAGAAGAGATTAAGGTTTAAGGACTTACCTCCACCTCCCTACAAAACAAATGTTAGCATGGTAAAACATGAATAAGAAATGTGGTAAACAATTTACCAAACAATTCCTAAGGGATCTAGGACCTAAACTAGACTCAATCCTAAGTTTAATGGACCTAAAAAAAAATCAAAGCAAAATTCAACAACCCATTACAGCTCCTAAATGCACAAACAACAATGAAATGCAATGCATAATGCACACAACTTTTTACAGCTCACAATAAGCATGCAAAATAGGTGTAAAAAGTGTGAAAATGCAACCATCATCATACATTTTATAGCTACTGCATGAAAAAATAGCTATGAAATTTAAAAGGCAGATTTACTTATTTTCATTTTTTATGCACAACCAATGGTAAATGCACAGTTAACATGCAACATGATTAAATGGAATCAATATACATGATTAAACGAACATGATTATGAATAATGAGTGCTTATGGAAGAATACACCAAAACAAATATGCAACAAGTATGCATTCAAGTATGGAACATAAACATGAATTTGAATTACGAACATGCATCAACATAGAACAACAAAAATGACATGTAACTAGATGCAAAAATATGCAAGTGTGATCAAACATGCAAACAAAATGCAAGAACATGATTATGATTATGTGAAGTGCAACATGCATCATACAATGCAATTATGCGTATGTCACCAAAATGCGTATGGATCATACAAGTGAATCCCAAGTCGTGGCTATAATTTACACTTGACACCATTGTCTCCAATTGATTTACGAATATGTCTTGTGGCACATACACATTATTCATAATCTTCAATAGGGCCTTCCTATGCGAGTCTGAACATATCAATAAGGATAAAATTGAAATCTTAGAGGGAGTCTGCTGTAAGTGATCAACAATCTTATAATCATTCTTCTTGATTATTCTCAGGAATTCTTCCGCATCCTTATCAAAGGTGATATCAGGCTCTGCCATAGGTGCGGTGTATCATTTGTCATAGGTTACTTGCCCCTGGCCTTAGTTTGAGCTTCAGCATTGTCTTTTGGTGGCAACACATTACTTCTCAGTGTCTCAGATGCGAACAGTCTACCACTTCTGGTGAATCCTCCGACCCAAACATTCTCGACTTGGTGCGGAAATGAACTGGATGCAACCATGTTTTGCTTCTGACCATTGTAATAGACTTCTCCCCCGTAGTTCCAAGGGATAACTTTATCACTCTGATAAGGAACTGGTCCAGAAGTAGTAATGGTTACCGGTGCCACCTTTGCTGGTTCAGGAACTTCTGCCAAATTATAAAAAATTGTCACAATTGATACCTCGTTGTCGCTCCCCGAATTTCCATCCTGGTACAAACGTGAAAGTGGTGCAGAAAGAGGTAGAGTCGCCAGCCAGGAATTTTTATCCCGAAGGAACGAGAATGGTTATGCTGCACAAACCAGAAGAAAAGAAAAGGAAGGACAAAGGTCCTGCGAACCAAAGAGACTGAGCTCGGGAGTCGGTTACGACCTGGGAAGGTATTAGCACCCAAAATCGTCCGCCGTACACGACGAGATCCACGCTTGCATAGAAAACTGCTTCAAAGGGTGAAGGAAAGAAAGCTGCTGCAAAACTGAAACTGAAACTGGATAAAAAGAAAATGAAAAGGGAACTGAAGGAAGAAATGTAGGGAAAATAAAGATTGTGCTCGAACGGGCCCTACCCCGCTGCCTACGTACCTCATCTGGACAATGAGGATCAGAGACGCCATAGTTCCCCTACCTAGGGGTAGAAAAGAATGCTTGTGAATTAAGGCTTGAACTGCCTATGTCAATGCTCAGGTGTTGCAGGCTCGGGCGGCGAGTGCGTAACCGTCTTGCATAATGACAAGAAGAAGCAAGTTCACGGACAGAGCGAAGGAGATGAGAAAATAATTCACGAAGGAAAGACGATTATTGTTTGTTTGTGTTTTTTAGAGCTTTTTATTGGTGTGTCACAAGAGAATGAACTCAAGCTCTTTTCCATGGAATGTGTACTTGTTACTACATTCCAAGATGGAATAATAGAACAAGCACAACAAACAAGGAGAACTTATCCAAGACTTGTTTCCAAAGGCAAGGGCCTAATTTCATTGAATTGTTGAATTTATTAGGTGTTTTAGTGATTAACAATGAAGAAGTGTTTTTTAGGGTTTTTCTTGATGAAGATGACTTCATGATCCGACTTGTGCATCATGCTAGACAGATGCACTATTCCAAGATGGAATGAATACATATGCCCCATGGAATAAGGCTATTACACAAGAAGTCACTTCTTTTTATTAATGTTTTTTAGGTTTTGTTTTGAGATGAGAAGAGAAAGAAACCAAAGGAGCAAAAAGGTAAAAGTCTAAAGTGGGGGAAGATTAAACCTAATATTAGCATGTAAAAAGAGGTCCTAAGGTTAGTGAGGTTTCAACTATCCTAAGAGAAAAGAAGAACCAAAGAGGAGCAAGAAGAAGAGGAAGCAAGAGTTATCAAGCAACTTACTCCTCTAAAGGAGATAAGTTGCTCCTAAAAGGGGAAGAAAAGAGTTGAATTACATGATGGCATAAGGCACATCAAAAAGCACAAGGAGAAAGCACTTAAAAAAGAGAGAAGGATCAAGGTTTAAAATGTGGATGAACATCCACACTTCTCTTACCATAAGCCCCTGCAAGTGTTAGCAAAATCTAGCACATGCTCATCAATAAAATCATGGCAATGAAATGCTCAAAGCCCACACCAACCAAGATCAAGCAATCATGCCAAACATAGCTCACAGAAGCATTTACGTGTCGAGAACACAGAAGCATGCATCAATCAGCAAGAAAATCACCCAAACAATCATATTCAATGATCACATAATGATCCATGGCATTTAGAACAAGTATGGAGATCAAACATGCTAAAAATAAGGCAAAAAAGGCTCACTGCATCAGTGTTAACCGGTTAACCAAAGCGTTAACCGGTTAACCAGTCAAAAACCTTCATAAAAATAGCACAATTCAGGTGTGTTAACTAGTTAACCAATCCTGCATAAAATCAACTTGCAAAAAAGCTTTTCCAAATAATCTTACACCAGACCAACAAGAATTTGAACATGAAAATAATGTATCAATTCACATTAAATGGCATCATCAAGCTCATGAACATTAATACATAGATCCGGTTACAAATCAATCAATTAATTCTAGCAACACAAGCAAATACGCAAGCATATGGCGGATCTAAAGCGCAAGCATGGAGATAAGCTAAAATAGAGCTAGATCTGAAATTAACCAACCTACAAAGCTGAGGTATACTTTGGTAATTGTTGATCGAGATGAAAACGATAGATCTCGCGCAAAACTTTGAAGATCCAGTGCTAAGCTTCACACTCCGTGCAAAATAAATACAAGAACAAGATCTTGATGCAGAATTTTGGATCCAAAAGCACTTCTAGATCCCGAACCAGATCTGAATCACCAATTAAACCAGCAAAAAGATGCAATGAAGCTATGGATGGAGGTCTAGTTCCAAGATCTACATACCTCAAGGCAAGGTTATGTGATCTTAAAGAGGAACTTTGAGTGATTTGGAAAATTGGGAGAGAAAAGTGAGAGAATTGTGAGTGAGAAGAGTGAAAATTCAGAATGAGAATGAAAAAAAATGAGGGAGAGCCCCTTTTGGTTTGGTGAGAAATGATTAAATATGGTTTAGGTTTGGGGCCCAAAAATTAGGCTTGGGATCCAAAATTATGGTTTGGTAGTGTGATTAGGATGTAGCAATGGGATTAGGCTTGGACAAGTGCTCTAGATCCTTCTTTTTAATTTCCAATTAATTAAAAATGAATAAAAATTAGAAAATTAGAAATTGGAGCCAAACCACACATGCTGAATTTCCTGCTGGAAATTCAAAATTTGTGGCTGTTAACCGGTTAACCAATCGGTTAACCGGTTAACGCTAGTGAATTTTGAATTTTCCCTCCTTTTGGTGGGAAACCTCAGGAATCACCCGGCGCCAACCGTTTTGATCTGATTTTGATCCTCAATCCTTCCTTTAGGCTTTGACCCTGATGTCAACCTCGTAACCTGCCTCGTGAGCTTTGAATTTCCCTGATGATTGATCATATGCCTTATGTTGGGATATGCAAGTGCTATGCTTCATTTTTCTATGCAATATGCTAAGGACATGACATGTTGATGATGATTATGATATGATGATGATGCTAAACAGGAGAGGGCAAATTTGGGGTGTTACAGCTACCCATATTCAAGCAACTGTTAATCTGAAAAGGACGGTAGCACGACTATCGACCGTTCAAGATGAATTGTGGTTGAATACCAAGAAGACCTAAAAATTTGCACTCTGCTGGAGAATGCAAGCAATGGGAAATAAACCCAACCAAATGACGCTTTGGCGACTGAAGTGGGGAGAAAGCAGACGAGATCCTTCCAAGTTGAATTATTACTTCGGATAGAAAACCTTGGACAAACGAGTCTTCCTCGAACAAACCTGTTACGCCAGGTGCTGGACATATGAGCCTTCTTCGAATGAACCTGTTAGGCGAGGTGTTGGACATACGAGCCCTCTTACATCTTGCAATATATGACCTGAGATAGACGAACCTCCTTCGGATAAACCTGTTACGCCAGGCCCGGTGATGCACTTAAGTCTGTGGGATAGACATGCATAATTACGATAGAAAAACCCTCTTCATATGTTATCCGTGGACATATGGTCTAAGAAAGACGAGTCTTCTTTGAGAAAACCTATTATGCCAGGTGCAGCATTAGGATTTGACGAACCCTCTTCACAAATCTTGCGTAGATAAGTGGTCTCTGAGACAGACGAACATCCTTCGGATAAACCTGTTACGCCAGGACCGGTAACCATTGTGACGTTTAATCCCATCGCCAGGACTTCAAACCTCTTCAATACAGATGAGTATTGTATGATCATCAATCAAGAGAACACAGACGAGTGCCAGATGTCAATGATACAAACGAATATTAGACGATGATCTAAGAGATGCAGACGAGCGCTTCAGGCGATGATACAGACGAATATCAGCCACTAATACAAACGAATACCAGAAATCCAACACAGACGAGCGTTTCAGGCGATGATACAGACAAATATCAACCACTGGTATAGACGAATACCAGAAATCCAACACAGACGAGCGTTTGGAGTAGTGATACAGACGAGTATTAAAGCAAATACCAAATCATCATTCATACGGATATAAGTCAACACAGACAAGTGTGGGGGAGATACAGACGAGTATCTAACGAGCTTCAAATAGATAACAAACACATACGAGTGTTGGAGAATGCAAACGAGCTTTGCATAACTTCAAACGCAAACGGCCGAGCGCCGAAGGCTGCAGACGGGCAATCAAATGCCTAGCAAGTAACACGACCCTGCCGGGGATAAAATTCACGACCAAGCGAGTGCTGGGAGAGTAAACGAACATCCAGCAGATACCAAACATCAAACACGGACGAATGCTAGAGTATACAGACGAGCAACTACCAAACGTCAAACACAGACGAGTGTTGAAGGGGATGCATATGAGCACAAAACGGATTGCCCAACACAGACGAGTGTCAGGAGATGCAGTTGAGCCTCAAGACGGAGACCAAACACAGACGAGTGCTAGGAAATGCAGACGAGCACACTTCAAAATTCCCTGATTGGCAACAAATAATCCCGACTCTGCAGGGGAATTCTGGTCAAAAGCTTTGACGATGCCTAAATCTGACTGGGGAGATGAATGACGATTTGTATCATCACATGGCCAAAATAGATTGGCGAATTTTCTGGGGAATACTCCAATGACGAGAGTGAATCTCGATCATGACTCTACGGGGAAATGACGACCTTTAGACCTGGCTGGGGATGATGCTTGGTCAGACCCTAGCTGGGGACTTCACTGGGGAAACAAGCATTCAGTTGCTCGCTGGGGAAACTGCTAAGTTGAATAACCCTTGTTGGGGAGAGAATTCTGACAATTCTAACTCTATGGGGAAGTAAGGCCTTCAGCTGCCTACTGGGAGTTCACTATGGAAAAATAACCCGCTTGGGGAGAAGAACTGTTCTATTAACCTTGAAGCTCTGCCTGGGAAATGACCAAGATATCCTGGAAATACTTGGTTGAGGAATGAAATGTCTGCATTGCCTTTGTCATATTGGCCAAAACTAAATTGGCGGACTCGTTGGGGATATTTCAATGATGTTTGCATACCAATCATGAAGTCCGAGGAAGAGACGACCTCCCGACTTAGCTGGGGATATCTAATCAAATTGTCTTCTAACCGCCACAACTCCTTTCAGTTGGGCTTAAAAACTCCGCTGAGGATCCCACTTGCTCTAGCTTAGCTGGGGATGATTCCGTCTGAACTCTACTGGGGAAACCACGTCTTTCTTGTGAAGAACAAACACCACTTGGGTATGGCACCATCTTTGGTTATATTTGACATTCGGCTAGGGATTTCACTGTTATAGCTCACTTGGGGATCATTCTCTGCTTGGGGAAGTGCAACCTCGCCCTGCCAAACCTGCAACAACAGTATACACACAGGTGCCCCGGGGATTTTCATGGTATGATCTGTTCATCCATTGTCACCCGACACTCAAAGCTTTTTTTAAATGTTTCCCTGCCACGTCAATTTGTTTTCAAAAAAATCAACATGTTTCAAATGCAATGCTTTTTTTCCAAAAATTCAGGACATCTTTGCAAACAAAGTAAACACAACGCAACACGGCTTTTGACTGAATATTCATTCATTGAATGGCCTCTGAATAGGCAAAATTTTACATCATGAAGCAACTACCTGGAAAGAGGTAGCTACCGAAAAATTGAGAAAAGAAACTATCCTACTGGCAATGTGCACGACATTTCAATGAGTTTCCTTCTTGCTATGACCAGCATGTCTTAAAGACTTTCTGTTCTTGCCTTTGCTTTCTGAAGAAGGCGAGGGGACTGATTCTTATCCTTCTGATATTGTCAGGCTGTATGGAATGGTGATTTGGTTCAGATTACCCGGATCGCAGTTGTTCGCTTATTCCCATGTTTTGCATGGATCGCCCTTTCGGGTTTTCAATCCACCGAGATACCCTTTTTTGCCCGAGCCGTCCGATGTGGCTTTTCAGCTCAGCGGGTGTACATTTTTTATTTGTTTTCCCTAATTTTTTCCCGAGCTTTTTATTCTGTTTTTAGGTCGTCGGGATGCCGTTTTCTTGCCTGGACTTTAATTCTGTTTTTGTGTCCAACGGGTCTTTTTATGCGAAGTATTTTTTAACTGCGTCTAAGTTAACAAGAGACTGGACATCTTCTCCATCCATAGTAGTGAGCATCAACTCCCAACCTGAGAAAACTTTCTTCACTATGAATGGGCCTTCGTAGTTTGGGGTCCACTTGCCCCTGCAATCTGAACCTGGAGGAACGATCCTCTTGAGTACAAGCTCGCCTACTTGATACTCTCGAGTACGTATTCGTTGGTCGAATGCTTGCTTCATTCTCCTTTGATAAAGCTGACCATGATAGATAGCTGCTAATCTCTTTTCCTCAATTAGGCACAACTGATTGTATCGGGTACGTACCCATTCAGTCTCATCAAGCTTCACGTCCATCATCACACGCAATGAAGGAATTTCTACCTCAACAGGCAAGACTGCCTCCATGCCATACACAAAGGAGAAAGGAGTTGCCCCAGTTGATGTCCTGACTGACGTACGGTACCCGTGTAGTGCAAATGGTAACATCTCATGCCAATCTTTGTAAGTGACAACCATCTTCTGCAAAATCTTCTTAATGTTCTTGTTAGCCGCCTCTACCGCACCATTCATCTTTGGCCGGTAAGGAGAAGAGTTGTGATGTTGAATCTTGAAGTCCCGGCACAGTTCTGCCATCATCTTGTTGTTTAAGTTGGAACCATTATCAGTAATGATTCGCTCGGGCACTCCGTATCTGCAAATGATGTCTCTCTTTAGAAATCTGGCTACCACTTGACGAGTGACATTGGTATAAGATGCTGCTTCAACCCATTTGGTGAAGTAATCAATCATAACCAGGATGAAACAATGACCGTTTGAATTAGTAGGCTCTATCTTTCCGATCATATCAATGCCCCACATAGATAAGGGCCAAGGAGATGACATGACGTTGAGTGGGCTAGGAGGAACATGCACCTTATCTGCATATATATATCTGGCACTTGTGGCACTTATTGGCATACGAGCAACAGTCTGCATCTATTGTTAGCCAATAGTACCCTGACCTCAACAACTTCTTAGCCATAGCATGCCCTCCTGCATGAGTACCAAAAGATCCCTCGTGGAATTCCGTTATTAACAGGTCTGCTTCGTGTCTATTCACTCATCTGAGCAAGACCATGTCAAAGTTCCTCTTATACAAAACCCCAACATTATTCAAGAAGAAGCTAGCAGCAAGCCGTCTCAAAGTCCTCTTGTCATTGGATGATGCCCCAGCTGGGTACTCTTATTTTTCCAGGAAAAGCTTAATATCAAGATACCAAGGTTTCTCATCAGACACTGCGTCTACAGAGAAAGCATAAGCTGGTGTGTCAAGCCTGGAAATGTCAATCCTAGACACGTAGTTCCAACACAAAACTTTGATGGACGAAGAAAGAGTAGCCAATGCATCGGAAAATTGATTCTTATCTCGTGGTATGTATTGAAGCTTAACTGTTGTGAAGAACGTCAACAGTCTTCTGGCATAATCCCTATAAGGAATTAAGTGTTCTTGATGTGTATACCACTTGCCGGTAATTTGGTTGATAACGAGGGCTGAATCTCCAAATATATCGAGAGTCTTAATCTGAAGATTAATAGCCTCCTCTATTCCCATTATGCACGCCTCATATTCCGCTTCATTGTTGGTGCAGCCAAAAGTAATTCTGGCAGCGAAGGGAAAACGAACACCTTCGGGAGTGATAAGAAAGACACTAACTCCATGTCCGTTGATATTGACTGCCCCATCAAACATCAACTTCCATTTGGATTCAGGGTCTGGCCCCTCTTCCGGAAGTGGTTCCTTGAAATCTCTTGCCTGGAGGTACACGATATCCTCATCAGGGAAATCAAACTTCATCGGCTGGTAGTCGTCTTCAAGCTGTTGATGTGCAAGATAATCTGATAATACACTTTCTTTGATGGATTTTTGGGAAGTATATTGTATGTCATACTCTGTTAAGATCATTTGCCACCTTACAACCCTTCCGGTTAATGCTAGTTTCTCGAAAATGTACTTGACGGGGTCCATTTTTGAGATTAGCAGTGTGGTATGGAACAACATGTACTGTCTCAGTCGGCGAGCACCCCATACCAAAGCGCAGCAAGTTTTCTCGAGCAGTAAGTAACGGGACTCATAGTCGGTAAACTTTTTGCTAAGGTAGTAAATGGCATACTCTTTTTGACCAGACTCGTCATGTTGGCCTAGAACACACCCCATCGACCCTTCTAACACAGTCAAGTACATGATAAGCGACCGTCCTGGAACTGGAGGCATTAGAATCGGAGGTTCATGCAAATATTCTTTTATCTTTTCGAAGGCTCTTTGACAGTCCTCATTCCACCTGACCGTTTTCTCTTTTCACAGCAATTTGAATATTGGCTCGCACGTGGTAGTTAGATGAGATATAAACTGAGAAATGTAGTTCAATCTCCCTAAAAACCCACACACTTCTTTTTCTGTTTTCGGTGCAGGCATATCTTGTATTGCTTTTACTTTTGCAGGATCTACCTCGATTCCTCTTTGACTAACAATGAAACCCAGCAATTTACCGGAACGCACTCCGAATGTGCACTTGTTTGGATTCAACCTCAATCTATACTTTATCAATCTATCAAACAGCTTTTTGTGATTGACCAAATGCTCTTCTTCATCCCGGGACTTGGCAATCATGTCGTCCACATAGCATTCAATTTCTTTATGTATCATATCGTGGAACAAAGTTACCATGGTCCGTTGGTACGTTGCCTCGGAGTTCTTCAATCCAAAGGGCATAACCTTGTAACAGAATGTACCCCACGGGGTAATGAACGTCGTTTTCTCCATGTCTTCTGGTGCCATCTTGATCTAATTATACCTGGAGAAGCCATCCATGAAAGAAAATACCGAGAACTGAGCGGTGTTATTTACCAGCA
This sequence comes from Lathyrus aphaca, assembly GCA_963966055.1. Lineage (NCBI taxonomy): Eukaryota > Viridiplantae > Streptophyta > Magnoliopsida > Fabales > Fabaceae > Lathyrus > Lathyrus aphaca. The sequence goes on along the minus strand of OZ014523.1, from coordinate 115,356,168 downwards.
CATCAATGTGAGGTAATGGAAAGTCATCCTTTGGACTTTCTCTGTTTAGATCCCGATAATCGACGCACATTCGTACCTTGCCATCTTTCTTCGGTACTGGCACAATATTAGCTACCCAAGGTGGGTAGCTGGTCACAATAAGGAACCCGACATCCCACTGTTTCTGAACTTCCTCTTTTATCTTCATAGCCATATCGGGGCTAGTTCTTCTCAGCTTTTGTTTCACGGGAGGACAGGTTTCCCTCAATGGAAGCTTGTGCACAACGATGTTAGTATCCAATCCTGGTATATCTTGATACGACCAGGAAAAGATATCCACATATTCACGTAGCATACCAATCAATTCCCTTTTTACCTCGGCCTGCAGACTGGCCCCAATCTTTATCTCTCTCTTCACATCTTCAGTCCCGATGTTGATGATCTCTATTCCTTCCTGATGAGGCTGAATGACCCTTTCCTCTTGTTTCAACAGCCTGACCAATTCTTCCGGGAGTTCACAGTCTTCCTCAACCCCTTCATCAGCTTGGTAGATAGGATTGTCGAAGTCATGCATAGTCATAGCACGAGCATTGTCACAGGAATCTGAATGATCAACACTGCACAAGTGATGTGCTTGTTTTAGAAATTGAAGGAGACGCAAACACACAAAATCACAGGAAAGAAAAACATTGCCATTTTATTTGTTTTGTGAAAAAACTTAAAAGCGAAAGAAAGAGAACACAATTTTCTTGAAAAATGTCCTTTATTTCATGGAAAAAGTACAATGCATTAAAAACATGGTGGCCCTACAAATGGATCCGTGCACCTTGGGCAGAGTGCAGGATTTGATATGCAGTATGATAAAAATGGAAACAAAGAAAATTACTTTGACTTCCAGGTAACTTGAACAAAATCTTCAGCACACCAGTTCCGGAGCTCCTCCCCAGGTACGCATGGGTGAATCCAGTTATCCAAGTCGCAGTCACTATCCCCGTCGGCATCTGTTGCACAAACATTGTTGTAGTCGAGCATTCCAGTGCTAGTAAACGCTATGGGCTTACCGTTATGGGACAAGCTGGACTGACCAGGTTGATATCCGAGACCGAACTTGTCATCCTTCTTTTCCATTTCCAGCAACTTGCCCCAGCCCTGGGCATTTCCGGATTGAACTACCTCCATAGTTTTCATGTAGGAGTATATAGGAGTTCCTTCCTTCTCGCTGTTCTGAACTGCTGGAGACAAATTACTGACATTGACCGTCTCAAAAGCTTGACAAAGTGTCTCATGGATCTCCCCGTCCATTTCTACGTACTTGAAGGTTGACAGATGGCTTACGAAAATATCCTCTTCTCCGCACACGGTAATAACTTGACCGTCCACCACATACTTCAACTTCTGATGCAACGTGGATGTTACTACGCCAGCAGCATGGATCCAGGGACATCCCAGCAAACAACTATAAGCGGGTTGAATATCCATAACATAAAACGTACTCTTGAACACCTGAGACCCAATCTTCACTGGTAGCTCTACTTCCCCAAACACAGATCTTCGGGACCCATCGAAGGCTTTCACAATCAAATCACTAGGTCGCAGGAAGATGCCATCAACGTTCAGCTTCAGGAGGGCCTTCTTAGGGACCACATTGAGAGAAAAGCCTATATCTACCAGGACGTGTGATAAAACAACACCCTTGCACTCCATGGTGATATGCAAGGCTTTGTTGTGACTGCGTCCTTCAGGAGTGAGATCTCTATATGTGAATCCCAATCCATGACTAGATTTTACGCTGCCTACCACAGCCTCCAACTGGTTGAAAGTTATCTCTTGTGGTACATACGCCATTTGCAGAACTTTCAGCAAAGCCTCTCGATGAGCTTGGGAACACATCAGCAACGACAGAATGGATATCTTGGACGGGGTCTGATTCAGCTGTTCAACCACCTTATAGTCGCTTTTCTTAATTATTCTCATGAATTCCTCGACTTCCTTTTCAAAAGTGCCCTGACCGGCAACAGGAGTCGTCATCTCTTCAGTGGCTATCTGTTTACCCTTAGCCTTTGCAGCAGCTTCAGCTTCGGGATCACCTCTAAGATCTTGAGGAGCAAAAAGATGCCCACTCCTTGTAAATGCCCTAACTCCTCCGACATTCACCACAGTCGGGTCACCTGTCACTGCTTGACTCTCCACTTTCTGACCTTCTACGTACACATCTGAGCCATAGTGCCACGGGATGGCCTTATCATCAGCATAAGGGATCGGTCCCGGAACAGTGATGGTCACTGGACTCACTTCGGGGGAATAAATGGTCACCGGCTCTCTCCGGACAGGAGCTTCGGCGGGGTCAAAATAAATCGTCACTGTAGACACACAACCATTTATGTTAGCCACTTTGTCAAACTGTAGGGACCCCTCGTCAATCAAACATTGCAGCCCAACCTTCAAATCCCCACAACCTTTAACAGAACTCAAACAACCCTCGCAGTCATAATCACAACCTGGAAAAACCTGCGCTTTTAGCAATCTGTCCTTCACGACTAGCAACGAAGTCTTCACCTCTTCCACGTTCAAGATTAAATTCAAACTCCCGCCACTGTCAACGTCATTTATCCTGGCCCCTCCATTATTTGGAATGGGTTTCGATGTAACATTTGGAGGCGGTGCGAAGTTGATCGCCTTCGAATCAATCAGGTCTTGGACCTTATGCTACAATGCCCTGCACTTCTCTTTTGAGTGTCCGGGAGCTCCTGAATAAAATGCGCATCTTGCACTAGCATCATACCCCACTGGAAGCTCTCCAGGTGGAGGTGGTGCTAACGTCCTCAACTGAACCAAATTCAATTCCAACAATCTCTGGAGAAATGCCGTGTACGTCATCGGGATAGCCTCGAGCACCCTGTTAGTTGGACGAGTTTTCCTTTGTTGATAAGGCCTTTGCTGATAGTTATTGCGATGCGGCTGTTGCTCTTGTTGCTGCTGTTGCACAGGACATGTGGAGATGGTGACGGCGGCCACCTGCTCATAAGATCCTCTATATCCGCGGCCCTGACCTCGACCGTACACAACATTAGTCTCACCCTCCCTTCTTCTTGGAGGTCCACTGAAAGCCTTTCTCACACTGCTTGAGCTACTTGTACTAGTGACTTGAATCTTCCCCATTTTTAGAAGAGTCTCAACCCTCTCTCCAGCTATCACAATGTCGTTGAACTTCGTTGCTGGACAAGATGCCAGTCTCTCAATAAACACCCCTTGCAGCGTTCCTATAAACATATCTCCCATTTCATTCTCTAGCAAGGGAGGTTTTACTCTAGCAGCAAGCTGACGCCACCTCTAGGCGTACTCTTTGAACCCTTCCTTGGCATTCTGAGACATTGCCTGCAACTGGGTACGATTTGTGAGCCATATCCAAATTATACTGATACTGCTTCACAAACGCCTCAGCTAAATCCTTCCAGCTTCGGATATTGACTCTGTTCAATTTCATGTACCATTCCAAGGAAGCTCCTACAAGACTATCCTGGAAGTAATACATCCACAGTTTCTCGTCATCTGTATGCGCAACAATCCTTCCCACAAACGACTGCAGATGAGTTTTCGGGCACGCCGTGCCGCTGTACTTATCAAAAGTGGGGACCTTGAACTTGTAGGGAATTCTCACCCCTGGTACCAAGCCCAAATCAGTGATGTCGAACCCCGGAGAACTCTGAGATTGAATAACACGAATTTGCTCAGCCATTTCTTCGAACCTTCTATTCATGTCAACCCCTTGGCCTTCCTCCTCATCCAGCAAAGCGAACTGCTCGTCCTGCCCATCCATCCGTAGATTATTCACTCCATCATTGACAATAGTTACCCCTGGTTGCACCACAGGGATTTCAACATGATGGGCACCAGCCCCATTGCGATTACCTCCCTTTGTTGTTCCATTGTTCCTGACTTGATTGTTCTCCAACATATCACGCAGACGCTCTTGAGTTTGACCCATCCCATCCATGATGGGCATGAAGTTGTCCATTCTTATCCTTAAATCATCCAGATCTACTTGCATCTGATCCATTGCTCTTTCTCTGTTCACCTTTGTAGGGTATCTATGCACCATTGACTGTTTCTGACCCTTCTTGGGAGCTATAGTGCCTGAAAGTGACATGAACGTTAGAACACTGGAGAAATACCTACAAAAGAACAAACACGTTATATGCATGCAATGTAACTATTCATGCTTCCAAGTTCAGGCATTAATGTGCCCCAGTTCTGGTATTTTGACAGAAAACACTCCAGATGACCTTTTGGAAACTGACTTTTTCAAACTCTTTTGAGGAGTATTCAGACCCTGATGGCTTAGGACAACCAACTTTTCTCATTCAGAAACGGTAACTAGAAAGTATCATTGCATAACATGAACAAACTACAATCAGAGTTATAGATAAAAACAACATTCCCCGAAGGGTCACAATTTAATAAACAAGACAAGAAGATAAAGCAAAACTCCCACAACAAGCCTGTAGGTAGTCTGAATACAATCAACAATAAACTAAAACCCTAAGCTAAAAGGAAGATCCCGGCTCCTCTTCTGCAGTCACCACCTCCGTCCAGTTCTTCTTGACGCCTGTTCTAAGCTTAAGATCTGCAATCTCCTTCATCGTTTCCTTCAAGGATATCTGGCTCTGTTCTAATTGCTGAGTCTTTTCCCATCGTATCTTGTGGGCTTGTTCGACCTCTTCCTTCTTGAATTCCATCTGCGCTTCAAAGAACTCTTCCTTTTCTTTGTACTTCTTCTACTCCTATTCTCTTTGGCCCTGTAACCAAGCAATGGATTGACGAGCTTCTCTGAGAGTCTTCACAATCTTCTTGTGCTCCGCTTCTCTCTTTAACTCTGTTAAACCCAATCTCTGAAAATGAGCTTCTCTCCCAGCAAACTCTTTTACTTTAGCTTCCAAAGTAGCCTGCATCATCTGTAGCTTTTCTTCCGCTTCTTGCTTAGCATGATTGGCACGGTGATACAAACTAGCCATTTCAGAATTATCTACCCGAATCTCGTATAACCGAGCTTCCAACTTCTTGTAATCGTCAAGAGAAACAGTTGTTCGTACCGGTACCTCCTTTGGATATAGTGGAGCCTCAACCGAAAATGGAAGGAAAAAGGTATCGACCCTCCTTTGTATCCAATCAGCAAAAGAGGGATAAGTCTTAGGGTCCACCTTTCCGAATTCTTTCTTACCCTCTCTGACCTTTGTTTCCCAAGCTTGGGATGCTTGAATAACCAACAGTTCATTATCTTCAGCCTGAAAATACAAAGTCTTAGCTATTTCTTCATCTGATGGAGGATCCTTCAGCGGATAACCAAATTGCTTTCTGGACAGCACAGGGTTATGACTTATCACTCCTTTTCTTCCTAACAGTGGCACATAGGGAAACTCACCACACCTTGTAATAAACTCCTTTCCTACCAAGTTTCTGCTACATCCCCAAGCTATATCATCAGATGTTAACCCCATCAATCTTCTAGCCCACTTCCAATCTTGTTTAAGATCTTTAAACGGTCCTGACTTTGGAAGTTTCTTAGCAAACCACTCAGAAAACACGGGAGCACAACAATTCACATACCCTTTTCTCTTCTCATTCCTGTGATGAACGCCGAAATAAAAGTCTCCCAACAACGTAGGTATCGGGTTTCCTTTAATGAAAAGAGTGATAACATCCAAGCTTACCCATCCTTTCTCTCCTGGTAAAAGACTTGTCCCGTAGACCATTAATGCTAACAGCGCACTGAACTCTAACCATTTCCCTCCCAAAGCAAACACATGAGCTTCCGTGATAAGAAAATCCAGATTAAATCCCTTCCCTTTACTGGCTTCTAGCTCCATCTTCACTCTCACCACACTCAAATGACAGGCACCTGCAATGTCCTTGTATGGGGGACATCTCTCCGCAGCATAATAGGGAACACCATTCTTGATAGGAATCTTCAGGATATCAGAAATCTCTTCCATTGTGGGAGCCAAGAAGAAGTCAGCAAACACGAAAATTCTCAATTGAGGGTCATAAAACTGCAACAAAGAATGAAGACTATCCCTCTGATCGATAGTAGGTTTGTTCATGTAACCCAAGATCTTCCCATACTGGCTTCTGAAATCATCTGAAACATTGTCACTCATCAAGTCTACCAGTTTCTGAATACTCTCGATTTCGGGTTGTGGGAAAGTGTAATGAACATTCCTTTTTCTGGGTATCTCTTGGATTTCTGTCATCTGGAGGAACAATGAATACCAGAACTGGGTACAGAGATGCAGGATAACCTGTAATGGAAACACAAACAGTTAATGCAAGTATGATGCGATGCAAATGCAATGCAGGCATATGATCAACCACTGGGACTGTCTGGATATGGAACACGGGACCCAAGTGACCAAGAACCAAGATCCTCTGAATAAAGCCCCATGAACGAGAATTTAGTCTCAAATAAGTCCCAAAACCAAAGATCCAAATCCATGTAGCCTTATCAAATCCTAGAACTGTAGTGGCAATGAGGTATGATGAGGTCGAGGGTTCCTGCAACCCTGTAAACCCCTCCCAATCTCACGGGTGTGCTCCAGGTTAAACATCACAGACTCTCAAAGCCGAATAGAAAAAATACATTCACCATTTCCGAGAAATGGTTCATGACCAAATCAGGGAATCGGTTTGGCACTATGTACTACTCAGGGAGGCCTCAGCGTGAGTCTAGGAAAAACAAGCATCCTTTATAAGTTCCCAGCTTCAAGCGCTGGAATCGAGAAACAATAGTACATTCATCCCGAAGGGTACAATACTATTGTCATACGACCAGATGCTTTGACTGAGTTCCTATAAAAGAACCAGGTCATCCTATGCGAGTTCCAAAGTGGGCCCTCGGGTGCGAATGGGTTTGCCACAAAATATGGTCTGCCCATGTCACCACTGGAGAGGGATGTTTCCACAAAGGTCCTCAATGATCGGTCCCCAGATGCACATAACTATCGAGGTTGTGTACTACCCCAGAAAAATTTCGGCATAATACATTCTCAAGACGGTCGCAAGTCTGGGTATGGAACTCACTACTACCAACATAGCAAAATGCCATGAAGCCAAAGTGACTATCCACTCTAAATCCTAGGGTGCACTCGAGCCCCGGTTACGAGCTCATCTCTCAGTAACAATTCCCAATCCCACAGAAAAAAGGAAACTAGCACAGCCAGACAGTCCAGTATAATATGATGCATGAAAATAAATACTGAAAACTATAAATAAAACTGTAAATAAAACTGTAAATAAACAACAGTAAAATAAACACGCAACAACAAACAATCAACACCCAAGGAAACAGAAACACACAAGCGCTAAGATTGACTCTCAGGGGAAGCATGGATAACTCTAATTTACATCCCCAACAGAGTCGCCAGCTGTCGCTCCCCGGATTTCCATCCTGGTACAAACGCGAAAGTGGCGCAGAAAGAGGTAGAGTCGCCAGCCAGGCATTTTTATCCCGAAGGAACGGGAATGGTAATGCTGCACAAACCAGAAGAAAAGAAAAGGAAGGACAAAGGTCCTGCAAACCAAAGAGACTGAGCTCGGGGGTCGGTTACAACATGGGAAGGTATTAGCACCCCAGATCGTCCGCCGTACCCAACGGGATCCACGCTTGCAAAGAAAACTGCTTCAAAGGGTGAAGGAAAGAAAGCTGCTGCAAAACTGAAACTGAAACTGGATAAAAAGAAAATGAAAAGGGAACTGAAGGAATAAATGTAGGTAAAATAAAGATTGTGCTCGAACGGGCCCTACCCCGCTGCCTACGTACCTCATCTGGACAATGAGGTTCAGAGACGCCGTAGTTCCCCTAACTAGGGGTAGAAAAGAATGCTTATGAATTAAGGCTTGAACTGCCTATGTCAAAGCTTAGGTGTTGCAGGCTCGGACGACGAGTCCGTAACCGTCTTACATAATGACAAGAAGAAGCAAGTTCGCGGACAAAGCGAAGGAGATGAGAAAAGAATTCCCGAAGGAAAGACGATTATTGTTTGTTTGTGTTTTTTAGAGATTTTTATTGGTGTGTCACAAGAGAATGAACTCAAGCTCTTTTCCATGTAATGTGTACTTGTTACTACATTCCAAAATGGAATAATAGAACAAGCACACCAAGCAAGGAGAACTTATCCAAGACTTGTTTCCAAAGGCAAGGGCCTAATTTTATTGACTTGTTGAATTTATTAGGTGTTTTAGTGATTAACAATGAAGAAGTGTTTTTTAGGGTTTTTCTTGATGAAGATGACTTCATGATCCGACTTGTGCATCATGCTAGACAGATGCACTATTCCAAGATGGAATGAATACATATGCCCCATGGAATAAGGCTATTACACAAGAAGTCACTTCTTTTTATTAATGTGTTTTAGGTTTTGTTTTGAGATGAGAAGGGAAAGAAACCAAAGGAGCAAAAAGGTAAAAGTCTAAAGTGGGGGAAGATTAAACCTAATATTAGCATGTAAAAAGAGGTCCTAAGGTTAGTGAGGTTTCAACTATCCTAAGAGAAAAGAAGAACCAAAGAGGAGCAAGAAGAAGAGGAAGCAAAAGCTAGCAAGCAACTTACTCCTCTAAAGGAGATAAGTTGCTCCTAAAAGGGGAAGAAAAGAGTTGAATTACATGATGGCATAAGGCACATCAAAATGCACAAGGAGAAAGCACTTAAAAAAGAGAGAAGAATCAAGGGTTGAAATGTGGATGAACATCCACACTTCTCTTACCATAAGCCCCTGCAAGTGTTAGCAAAATCCAGCACATGCTCATCAATAAAATCATGGCAATGACATGCTCAAAGCCCACACTAACCAAGATCAAGCAATCATGCCAAAGATAGCTCACACAAGCATTTACGTGTCGAGAACACGGAAGCATGCATCAATCAGCAAGAAAATCACCCAAACAATCATATTCAATGATCACATAATGATCCATGGCATTTAGAACAAGTATGGAGATCAAACATGCTAAAAATAAGGCAAAAAAGGCTCACTGCATCAGTGTTAACCGGTTAACCAAAGCATTAACCGGTTAACCAGTCAAAAACCTGCATAAAAACAGCACAATTCAGGTGCGTTAACTGGTTAACCAATCCGTTAACCGGTTAACACTGTTAAAACAACAACAATCCTGCAGAAAATCAGCTTGCAAAAACGTTTTTCCAAATAATCTTACACCAAACCAGCAAGCATTTGAACATGAAAATAATGTATCAATTCACATTAAATGGCATCATCAAGCTCATGAACATTAATACATAGATCCGGTTACAAATCAATCAATCAATTCAAGCAACACAAGCAAATACACAAGCACATGGCAGATCTAAAGCGCAAGCATGCAAATAAGCTAAAACAAAGCTAGATCTGAAATTTATCAACCTACAAAGTTGAGGTATGCTTTGGTAATTGTTGATCGAGCCGAAAACGATAGATCTCGCGCAAAATTTTGAAGATCCGGCGCTAAGCTTCACACTCCGTGCAAAATAAATGCAAGAACAAGATCTTGATGCAGAATTTTGGATCCAAAAGCACTTCTAGATCCCGAACCAGATCTGAATCACCAATTAAACCAGCAAAAAGATGCAATGAAGCTATGGATGGAGGTCTAGTTCCAAGATCTACACACCTCAAGGCAAGGTTATGTGATCTTAAAGAGGAACTTTGAGTGATTTGGAAAATTGGGAGAGAAAAGTGAGAGAATTGTGAGTGAGAAGAGTGAAAATTCAGAATGAGAATGAAAAAAAATGAGGGAGAGCCCCTTTTGGTTTGGAGAGAAATGATTGAATACAGTTTAGGTTTGGGGCCCAAAAATTAGGCTTGGGATCCAAAATTATGGTTTGGTAGTGTGATTAGGATGTAGCAAAGGGATTAGGCTTGGACAAGTGCTCTAGATCCTTCTTTTTAATTTCCAATTAATTAAAAATGAATAAAAATCAGAAAATTAGAAATTGGAGCCAAACCACACACTCTGAATTTGCTGCTTGAAATTCAAAATTTGTGGTCGTTAACCGGTTAACCAATCCGTTAACCGGTTAACACCGATGAATTTTGAATTTTCCCTCTTTTTGGTGGGAAACCTCAGGAATCACCCGGCACCAACCATTTTGATCTGATTTTGATCCTCAATCCTTCCTTTAGGCTTTGACCCTGATGTCAACCTCGTAACCTGCCTCGTGAGCTTTGAATTTCCCTGATGATTGATCATATGCCTTATGCTGGAATATGCAAGTGTTATGCTCTATTTTTCTATGCAATATGCTAAGGACATGACATGCTGATGCTGATTATGATATGATGATGATGCTAAACAGGAGAAGGCAAATTTGGGATGTTACAGCTGCCCTTATTCAAGCAACTGTTAATCTGAAAAGGATGGTAGCACGGCTATCGACCGTTCAAGATGAACTGTGGTTGAATACCAAGAAGACCTGAAATTTGCACTCTGCTGGAGAATGTAAGCAATGGGAAATACACCCAACCAAATGACGCTTTGGCGACTGAAGTGGGGAGAAAGTAGACGAGTTCCTTCCAAGTTGAATTGTTACTTCAGATAGAAAACCTTGGACAGACGAGTCTTCCTCGAACAAACCTGTTACGCCAGGTGCTGGACATACGAGCCTTCTTCAAATGAACCTATTACGCCAGGTGTTGGACATACGAGCCCTCATACATCTTGCAATATATGACCTAAGATAGACGAACCTCCTTCGGATAAACATGTTACGCCAGGCCCGATGATGCAGTTAAGTATGTGGGATAGACATTCATAATTAGGATAGACGAACCCTCTTCATATGTTATCCGTGGACATATGGTCTAAGACAGATGAGTCTTCTTTGAGAAAACCTGTTACGCCAGGTGCAGCATTAGGATTTAACGAACCCTCTTCACAAATCTTGCGTAGATAAGTGGTCTCTGTTACAGACGAACCTCCTTCGGATAAACCTGTTACACCAGGACCGGTAACCATTGTGACATTTAATCCTACCGCCAGGACTTCAAACCTCTTCAATATAGATGAGTATTGGATGATCATCAAGAATACACAGACGAGTTCCAGAAGTCAATGATACAAACGAATATTAGACGATGATCTAAGAGATGCAGACGAGCACTTCAGGCGATGATATAGACGAATATCAACCCCTGATACAGACGAATACTAGAAATCCAACACAAATGAGAGTTTTAGGCGATGATATAGACGAATATCAACCACTGATACTGACGAATACCAGAAATCCAACACAGACGACCGTTTGGAGTAGCGATACAGACAAGTATTAAAGCAAATACCAAATCATCATTCATACGGATATAAGTCAACACAGACAAGTGTAGGGGTGATATAGACGAGTATCCAACGAGCTTCAAATAGATAACAAACACAAACGAGTGTTGGAGAACGCAAACGAGCTTTGCATAAGTTCAAACATAGACGAGTGCTGGAGAACGCAGACGAGCATCACATAAATTCAAACACAGACAAGTGATGAGCATCAAACGGATGTTACACACAGACGAGTGCCAAAGAATTCAAACGAGCATCAAACAAGTATTAAACACAGACGAGCGTTGGGAAGTGTGGACGAGCAACAACAGATTTCAAACACAGATGAGTGCTGAGGAAATGCGGACGAGCATCAGCATATACCACCCAATAGGTGACCGCTGGGGAAAGCAAACGAGCAATGACGTGAACACAGACGAGTGCTGGGCAATGCGGACGAGCAATAAACAGATGTCAAACACAGACGAGTGTTGGAGAAATGTAGACGAGCAATAAACAGATGTCAAACACAGACGAGTGTTGGGGCAATGCGGACGGGTAATAAACAGGTGTCAAACACAGCCGAGTGCCGAAGACTGCAGACGGGCAATCAAATGCCTAGCAAGCAACATGACACTGCTGGGGATAAAATTCACGACCGAGCGAGTGCTGGGAGAGTAAATGAACATCCAGCAGATACCAAATATCAAACACGGACGAATGCTGGAGTATGCAGACGAGCAACTACCAAACGTCAAACACAGACGAGTGTTGAAGGGGATGCATACGAGCACAAAACGGATTACCCAACACAGACGAGTGTCAGGAGATGCAGACGAGCCTCAAGACGGAGACCCACCACAGACAAGTGCTAGGAAATGCAGACGAGCACACTTCGAAATGCCCTGATTGGCAACAAATAATCCCGACTCTGCAGGGGAATTCTGGTAAATGGATTTGATGATGCCTAAATCTGACTGGGGAGATGAATGACGGTTTGTATAATCACATGGCCAAAATAGATTGGCGACTTTTCTGGAGAATACTCCAACGACGAGAGTGAATATCGATCATGACTCTGCGGGGAAATGACGACCTTTAGACCCGGCTGGGGATGATGCTTGGTCAGACCCTAGTTGGGGACTTCACTGGGGAAACAAGCATTCAGTTGCTCGCTGGGGGAAACTGCTTGGTTGAATAAACCTTGCCGGGGAGAGAATTTTGACAATTCTAACTCTGTGGGGGAAGTAAGGCCTTCAGCTGCCTACTGGGAATTCACTGTGGAAAAATAACCCGCTTGGGGAGAAGAACTGTTCTATTAACCTTGAAGCTTTGCTTGGGAAATGACCAAGATATCCTGGAAATACTTGGTTGAGGAACGAAATGTCTGCATTGCCTTTGTCATATTGGCCAAAAATAAATTGGCGGACTCGCTGGAGATATTTCAATGATGGTTGCATACCAATCATGAAGTTCGAGGAAGAGACGACCTCCCGACTTGGCTGGGGATATCCAATCAAGTTGTCTTCTAACCGCCACAACTCCTTTCAGTTGGGCTTAAAAACTCCGCTGAGGATCCCACTTGCTCTAGCTCAGCTGGGGATGATTTTGTCTGAACTCTACTGGGGAAACCACATCTTTCTTGTGAAGAACAAACACCACTTGGGGATGGCACTGATCGGAAAATAGCAAGTGTACTATTTTTACCGATGTAGTAATAGAAGGGATTAACCCCAAATATCGATCTCAAGGACTGCGTACTAAAATAAGTTCTTAGTGATTGATTTCAATTGGACAAAATTCATGGTTTAAAGGTTTGAAATTAAATTATATAAACTAAAGAGAATAAAACGTATACTAAAACAAACAATTTCACTAATATGAAAGTAATGCCAGGGACGGTGTATGATTCGCAGTGCAATGACTCAAATGTTCCTTAATTTTAGAGATATGCTTTAGAAAGTGTCTTTCCTAAGTTTATAATGTTTTTCCAAAATTCCTTTAAAGAAAAACCTTTGGTATTCTTCATTGACCATGATTCCTCAATGGTCAAAGAAGAATATCAAGCAATAATTCTGACATAAAAAGGTTCTCACAAAAATATCCAATTCCTCAGTAATATTTTTCGCGAGAAAATTATGCAACAAGGTTAGGATGGTTGGTCAGACCAAATCCTAACCACGATCAATTATCTCATTTTCCAATAACGATAAAGCATTAAGGTCGTTGCAATAAAATAAAGAAACGAAACTAAAAACATAATCCCAAATTGAAGAATTCCAAAAGTCATTACATAAAGCAAATCAGGGACACCCCCTGGCATTGGGGGGTTTAGCCACTCATGTTCATACTGGAAATAAAAACAGAGCAAGAAAATTGAGACATTACAATTAACATCGGATTTGTTGGATCGTCAATCGCTTCCGCTCTTGATCAATCCTTCTTCTCCCGTATTCGTTCAATCCCAAAATCCCCCAAATCAAAAAGTGTTTTCTAACAGTAATAATTGTCAAATATAAATCAGTCTTCAAAAGCACCGCGAAATGTCCGGAATACCCTTGAAGTAGCAAAACATAAGATTTCTCTCTGGTCTTCACAACATGGGCCGTGTTGTGTAACACGGGCACCCGTGTTGTGCCTCTGGATCACCACAAAACCTCTTCTTCACCAGCTGCCATGACACGGGTCGTGTTGTACAACACGGGCACCCGTGTCACAACCCTGACTTCTTCTTTTTCTTTGCAAATCTTAGTCTCTTCTGGTATTCACAACACGGGCCGTGTTGTACAACACTGGCACCCGTGTTGTGCATCTGGAATCCCATTTTCTGTCGTTTCTAATGCTTGGATCATCTCTCGGACGCCTCGAACAACCGATTACATATTTACCTGAAACACCAAAAAGAAAACGACCACATAACCCATTCCACTGATAAAAACAAAGTAAAACGATTAAAACTAACTTGCACGCAATAATGAGAAAACTATGACAAAACATGAACGAGATACTACAAACAAACCAAATTAGACTCAAAAGACACTGAAAACCGGCTTGAACATTACCACTAAATATCACTGATCAAACTCCCCCAAACTTGAATTCTTGCTTGCCCTCAAGCAAAAATCCTGTATTTACACCTTAAAAACTAGCAAGATGAATTATGATACTCATACGTGGATCCTTCATTCCAATTCACCCAATGAGTTCTTTTTGGTACTTTTCTCTCAGTATAGATATCACACAAACACTACACCGTGGAAAACCATGGATCTGAATCTCCTTTTCGGTAACCTCTCCGACTATGCTTCGTGCTTAGGTCTTATTTTTTTCGATTTTCAACCCTTTTCATTCGGACAATCACTTTTAAGGCTTTTAATGATTTTCACTATGTGTACAAGATTGATCCCTTTTTTTTATTGTTGGCACCGATTTTTCTTTGTCCCTTAGGGAAACATTTATGTTCAACCGCCGTTAGGTTGAATAACCTTGTGAGGGTTACCCAACTTAGAAGGATCGATCGTTCAAATGTTTTTCTTCATTTTTTTTTCGGTGCCTTCAAGCCTTTTTCTCTTTTGGATCAACTTTGTACACACACTTATTATAGATAAAGCCAGATATGTCAATAGAAACTACTTCGGGTTTACTTCTCAGATCAAAGTACCATGGCACGAATCTACATGTCGAACTCGTTCCTAATTCCGAAGACTCAGTGTGTTCATGTGGTACCTATACATCAAAATTTTCCATATTTTCTCATCGGGTTTCTTTTCACTCACATCCTATATACTTTCTCATAATTCACTTGCAACACACAACAGGTTAACTCAGGGGTGTTTTTTTTCAGATAACACATAGCTATAATCTTCAAGCCGACACTACGATACTATTAAAAATAAACAAAGATTAAAATAAAACAAACGAAAACATGAAAACTAAACCCCCCCACACTTGAACTCAACAGTGTCCTCACTGTTGAAGAACCAATGTCGGAGGGGACTCACAACTATCACTGCTCGGGAGGAAATCCATGAAGCTTCATCTGCTGCATCCATGCATGCAGCTCATCGATTAGGTCCCCTTGTCGGGTCTGCTCTCTGATCATTTCGTCCCACTGGTCCTTGGACACATTCCACTGACCGGTTGCTTGGTTAGATGAACCACCAGCAGTTTGCACCGGGACCTCTTCAGCTTGGTTCCCTTCATCCTCCTCATCTGAAAAATACTCATCAAACTGATCGGAACCACCCTGCATAGGGTCCTCATACAGCCAGTTAGCTCTATTATCTATAGTAATCATATTAGGCGCAGGTAAAGAAATCAAATGCTTGTTACGAGTCATCACAACATAATAATTATGAGCGGTTTTAATCATACCTTGGTTGATCAATGTTTCAAGATAAATTTTGGTCTTACCTGCCACTGCGGGCACTTCAAGCAACCTCTCATTATACCCAAGATGCTCAGCAATCTGCGTAATCATCCCTCCAACAGAAATCTCACCCGAGGCAGCATTGGCTACCCGCTTCAGGTGGTCTGCTGCGAAGGCCGCAACATTAATCAGCTCATTGTTTGCCATTCCATACAGGAAGTACAACTCTCGCAGAGTTGCGACTCCTGTGCTATCGCCTCGGCAGAAAAGGGTATAAGCTAACCCTTTTTGAGCATACCGGAAGCACGGGTTATGGATGCATGAGGCTTTTGCTGCCGACGCGGCATACTCGGTATTGCCGGTGATATCCTTCCAGAATGGTCCTGCCACGAATGTACTCGGCGGTGCACCAGGCCCATAAACTGGGAGATCTAAAATCTTCCCCAGATCAGCCACCGACATCACATGATCATTGTCAAATAGGCGGAACTTCAAAGTACCGAAGTACTCTGTGTCGGATCCGGTCCAGGTATGCTTGAGCTGAAACTGTAAAGAACTCAAAAATTCCAAGGTTATGCGCTCAAAAGTTGGCGCTTCATACTGCATAAAATTTAACATACCGATACTGTGAAACATTCTATGAACTTCAAATTTAAGCCCTAGATTTTCAAGAGTTTCATTACACATGTATCGGGCCGGTATCAACTTACTCCTTACAACCTTTGCATACTTGGCTTGATGCTCCGGGTCCTCATACAAAATGCCATGAGCATTCGGCATTCGGTGTGCTCTCTTACGAGGACGAGAAGATTCAACAACATTCTTACCGGTATCCCTTCGATGAGGCATTGTTCTCATCTGCACAAATTAAGCACACGAAAAAAAAATTGAAAGATTAGAGAAATCGGTCACCGTAGAAGTGACAATAGAGGGATGGGGAACAATTTTTGTGAACGGGGTAGTTGGTTTCGGTGAGTGGGTGCTTGAGAAAATGGAGGTTTTTGTGAAGGATAACAATGGGGTTAGGTTTTCTTGAGAGAGAATGGAGGTTGGAGAAGATGAAGGATAATGATAAAGATAATTGAGTGGTTAATGAGCACTAATTAGAAGTTATGAAAATAAACACGCGGGGCCCACAGAATAAAGTTTGGAAACTTAAAAAAAATTTGAATTTTCAGCTTCCCGCATGCGCAACACGGGCCGTGTTGTCCAACACGGGCACCTGTGTTTCCTCCTTGGATGTTCCAACTATTTCCATTAAAAAGAACTCTCCTTCAGTGCTTGCAACACGGGCCGTGTTGTACAACACGGGCCGTGTTGTACAACACGGGCACCCGTGTTGCCCCCCTGGTTTCCTTCCCAAACACCAAGCAAAAGAACTCCCTTCCAGACATTGCAACACGGGCCGTGTTGCACAACACGGGCACCCGTGTTGCATCCCTGGATACTCTTCAAATCCTCACAAAAAAACACATTCTTCTGCACTAAGCAACACGGGTCGTGTTGCACAACACGGGTACCCGTGTTGCACCCCTGATTTTCACTTTTTCCTTGATTTTCTGATCTTCCTTGCCCGACTTCAAACCTCATTCTTTCCTTCTTATAACCAGTGATGTACAAAACCTTCAAAACAGAAACAAACAAAAGTAAGAATGGAAAACTCGTGGGTTGCCTCCCACGTAGCGCTGCGTATAACGTCGCATGGCTCGACGGTCCGTCGTACTACTGAGTAAGACGAGTGACATGCACATCACCAGTGGTCTGGCCTTTGAAATAATGCTTTAATCTCTGCCCGTTCACTTTGAAAATATCGCCATTGGTCTGATTTTTAATCTCAACAGCTCCGTGAGGAAATACCTTGTGAACTACAAAAGGTCCCGACCATTTAGACCTTAATTTGCCTGGGAATAGCTTCAGCCTTGAATTGTACAGAAGGACCATTTGTCCTTTCCAAAACTCTTTTCTTTGAATCCTTTTATCATGCCATTTTTTCGTTTGCTCTTTGTAAACCTTGGCATTCTCATACGCCCGATTCCTGAATTCTTCTAACTCATGAAGTTGAAGAATCCTCGAACTTCCAGCTTTTGACAAATCCATATTAAGATACTTAGACACCCAAAAAGCTTTATGTTCAAGTTCCAAAGGTAGGTGACATGCCTTTCCGTAAACCAGTTGATATGGTGACATACCGATAGGCGTTTTAAAAGCCGTTCGGTACGCCCATAAAGCGTCATCCAACTTACTAGACCAATCCTTCCTGGATGAATTCACTGTCTTTTCCAAGATTTGTTTCAGTTGTCTATTGGACACCTCAACTTGACCGCTCGTTTGGGGGTGGTATGGAGTAGCTATCCGGTGTTTAACATTGTACTTTTGCAGCAGCTTCTCCATAAGGTGATTCAAGAAATGTGTCCCTTCGTCGCTTATTAATGCTCTCGGGACACCGAACCTTGCGAAGATGTTATCTTTTAAGAATCTCACCACGACCTTAGCATCATTGGTGGGTAATGCAACAGCCTCCACCCATTTGGACACATAATCCACTGCCACCAAAATATAGTTTTTCCCGAACGACGGTGGAAACGGCCCCATGAAGTCTATCCCCCATACATCGAATAACTCAACCTCGAGCATAGAGTTTTGGGGCATCTGGTTTCTTTTTGATATATTCCCAGTCCTCTGACATCTGTCACACTCTTTCACTACCTCTTGAGCATCCTTAAATAAAGATGGCCAGTAAAGTCCTGATTGTAGGACTTTAGCAGCTGTTCGATCACCACTGAAATGTCCACCATACTCAGAGTCGTGACATGCTTTCAACACATCTTTTTGTTCTTCTTCAGTTACACATCTTCTCACAAGGCCATCCACTCCTCTTTTGTAGAGAAACGGATCGTCCCATAAATAAAACCTGCAGTCATGAACAAACTTTTTTTTCTTGTTAGAATAAAAATCGTCGGGTATAATACCGCCAACGAGGTAGTTTGCATAATATGCAAACCAAGGCACCCCAATAACAGCTAGGATGTGTTCGTCAGCGAACTCATCCTTTATAGGGCGTTGCTCTTCCGTCTCCTCAATTAGTGACATCCGAGAAAGATGATCTGCAACAGTGTTTTCACACCCTTTCTTGTCACGGATCTCCACATCAAATTCTTGGAGGAGTAAAATCCACCTCAACAACCTGGGCTTTGAATCCTGCTTAGCAAAAAGATATTTCAAAGCAGCATGGTCAGTATAAACAATCACTTTTGAACCCAACAGATATTGCCTGAATTTATCGAAGGCATACACAACCGCTAGCAACTCCTTCTCGGTAGTTGCATAGTTTATCTGTGCAGGGTTCAAAACATGACTAGCATAGTAAATCACATGAAGCAATTTTCCTCTTCGCTGTCCAAGAACAGCCCCCACCGCAATGTCACTAGCATCGCACATAATCTCAAAGGGTAGGGACCAATCAGGGGCAATAACAATAGGTGCAGACACTAATTCTTTTTTTAGTGTTTCAAAAGCATCGCTGCATTCCTTATTGAAAATAAAAGCCTTATCTTTAACCAACAGAGTAGTTAAAGGTTTGGCTATCTTCGAGAAGTCTCTTATGAACCTGCGGTAAAAACCCGCATGTCCCAAAAAGCTTCTTATGCCCTTCTCGTTGATTGGCGGAGGTAACTTAGAGATCACTTCCACTTTGGCTTGATCAACTTCGATCCCTTTTTGTGAGATCTTGTGACCAAGAACAATGCCTTCTCGCACCATGAAATGGAATTTTTCCCAGTTCAATATTAAGTTGCTTTCTTGACATCGCTGCAAAACAAGTGAAAGGTTAGATAAACAATGATCAAATGAGGATCCGAACACGGAGAAATTGTCCATGAACACTTCCATGTGTTTTTCTAGCATATCCGCAAAAATGGAGGTCATGCATCTTTGGAATGTAGCGGGGGCATTACATAGCCCAAATGGCATCCTTCTATAAGCAAAAATGCCATAGGGGCATGTAAACGCCGTTTTCTCTTGGTCTTCCGGTGCAACAGCAATTTGATTGTACCCGGAATAACCATCAAGAAAACAATAGTAATCATGCCCCGCTAGTCTTTCCAACATTTGGTCAATGAACGGCAACGGAAAATGGTCCTTTCTCGTAGCCAAATTCAATCTTCTATAATCAATGCACACTCTCCACCCAGTAACAGTTCTAGTAGGAATCAACTCATTCTTTTCATTTGTTATAACAGTTGTTCCCCCCTTTTTGGGCACCACATGCACCGGACTAACCCAAGCACTATCGAATATAGGATAAATTAATCCCGCATCCAATAGCTTAACAACTTCTTTTCACACTACTTCCTTCATCACCGGATTCAATCTCCTTTGTGGTTGCACAACCGGTTTGTGATCCTCTTCCATCAATATTTTATGCATACACACCGTGGGACTTATACCTTTAAGGTCTTCAATCTTCCACCCAATTGCTCCCTTTAATTTTTTTAGAACTTCAATTAACTTGCCTTCTTGCATGTCTTTCAAATTAGCGGTAATAATAGCTGGACATTTTTCTTCCGTGTCAAGAAAGACATATTTGAGATTCTCGAGAAGTTGCTTCAATTCAGATATTTTCGGCTTGTCTTTGCCTTCATCAACCGTTATAGGCTGTCGCAACTCTTCCCACCGGTGCATTCTAACTCTTTTAAAGATAGGTTGGGTTTCAAGCATAGCTACTACTTCCATATCATTATCTCCAACTTCCTTATCACCTTCAAAAATGGACATACTCAGCACCCTCTCTAAAGGTAATTTGGATACACTTTCTAAATGCTCACTAGCTTCCATTTGTTCTAACACTTGTATGTTACTACTAGTGCCCACATCATCTTTATACTTCAAAGTGTTCCTAACATCAATTTTTAACTCTTCATCATACACCTTCAATGTTAGTGTTCCACCTTCCATGTCTATCATGACTCTCCCGGTTTCTAGGAAAGGTCTTCCCAAAATCAAGGGGATTTCTTCATCTTCTGGCATTTCAAGGATCACAAAGTCAACCGGGAACACAAATTTGTCCACTCTAACCAAGACATCATGGACAACTCCATACGGCCGCTTCACAGAATGGTCCGCGAATTGGAGAGTCATCCTAGTGTCTTGAACAACACCAATACCCAACTTTTTGTAGATGGATAAAGGCATTAAACTAATGCTCACTCCCAGGTCAATGAGAGCTCTCTTGAACGATCGATCACCAATAGTGCAAGGAATGGTGACAGCTCCTCTATCTTTTTTCTTCACCGGAATCTTCAGTCCCTGCATAATAGCACTACAAGTTTAGGTTAGAATAATAGGTTCAGCTCCCATAGTCCTCTTTTTAGCAATGATATCTTTCATGAACTTGGCATAAGTGGGCATTTGTTCAAGTGCTTCAAGCAATGGGATATTCAACTCCAGCTTTTTGAACAAGTCAAGAAATTTCTCAAAATTCTTCTCTTGCTGCCCTTTCTTCTTGTTTCTTGTAGGATATGGAAGTTTGACCACCGGTTTCGGTTCAACCGCTTTTTCTTTAATGACCGGTGCTGGGGTAACTTCTTTTTCGTTGCCAACCTCTTCATTTTCTTTGATCTCAAGCTCAACCTCAATCAATTGACTTTCAACTTCAGAATTTTCTTGAACCTCTTCACTAACTTTACCTCTTCGCGTTGTGACTGCATTTACTTTGTGATTATCTCTAGGATTTGTTACAGTAGCACTAGGAAGAGTCCCTGGAGTTTGTGGAATGGCAAGGTGTTGAGCAATTTGGCTCATTTGCACTTCAAGATTCTTTATAGAGGCTCCAGTGTTCTTGAAGTTACTTCTTGTTTCTTCTTGAAATTGACAATTGTGAGCTGCCATCTTTTCAATGGCAATCTCCCAATCAGCTTTTCTTGACACTGGAGGCTAATAAGGTTGTTGCTGGGGCTGATTCTGTTGTTGGCCTTGAACCGGTTTTTGGTTGTTCCCTTGATGATCTTTCCAAAAGAAATTTGGGTGATTTTTCCACCCCGGATTATATGTATTGGCATAAGGATTGTTCTGCCTCAACATATTAATCTGCTCAACCTGCTCTTGAGTTGCCAAACAGTGCATGGCAAAGTGAGGACCACAACATATCTCGCAAATCACCGCTTGAACGGGTTCAACCTGAGCAACTGTGTGAGTTCCCAGATTCATCTTCTTTAACCTTCTTTCAACTTCTGCGGCAATTTGATCTTCCATTTTTACAACCTGCTCTGTCAGCTTAAGATCGATTTTCCCGTCTGGTTGATTCACGGTGCGATCATATAACTCTAGGTGTTCATTGGCAGCAATAGCTTCTATGATTCTTTTAATACCTGTGGCTGTTGAAAAGTTTGTTGAGCCACCTGCAGCAGTATCAATAAGTTGCTTTGTCTTGAGTCGCAACCCATTCACAAAGTTTTGCATCTGCTCTGTTGCGTCCATGTTATGAGTAGGACACGAAGTCAAACACCTTTTGAATCGTTTATAAGCATCTCCAAGTGATTCACCCTCTTTTTGTTTAAAATTGACTATATCATATCTTTTCCGGATGAACACTAAAGCAGGAAAGTATTCGTTTAGGAAAGCTGTTTCCATCTCTTGCCATGTTGTGATACTTGCTGCGGGAAGAGAATAGAACCACTCTTCAGCATCGTCAGTAAGTGTGAATGGAAACATCACCAGTCGTTTTGCCTCCTCTGAATGACCTTCGATCTTCAAAGAAGTTGTGGTAGTAAGAAACCTCTGCAGATGCTTATTTGCATCCTCATTAATTCTTCCGGAGAAAGGCTTGCTCTCTAACTGGCGGATAGTAGATGGATGCAACTGGAAGTGTGCTACATTCACCGGTTGATTAACAATCGTCATCCTGTTAGGTTTAGCATTTGCCCCTCCGTAATCACCTAAGAGTCTCTCTGCAGCAGGTTGATTTCCTGCCATGTCGTTGAATTTAGGGTCAGTTTCTCTGTCTGATTCAGAGTCACTGTGCTCCGAGTGAACGGAAATATAGTCCTCAGTTTCCTGATACGGGACACTTGGACCAGTCTTAGCCAGACTATCAATTCTTGCCTTGCGGCGTCTCTCGTGCAAAGCTCTTTTTGGTTCTGTGTCAAAAGAAAATTTAGCTGAGGCCTGACCTTGCATAAACAGTTAGACACGAGTTAGAAAACAAAATTTCAATAACACTAAAATGATATACAGAGAGAAAAGAAAAATTTTAGTCGCAGAGCAACAAAATTCCAATTGATATAACACAAACAACTTAATTCTTTGGCAGTCCCCGGCAACGGCGCCAAAAACTTGATCGGAAAATAGCAAGTGTACTATTTTTACCGATGTAGTAATAGAAGGGATTAACCCCAAATATCGATCTCAAGGACTGCGTACTAAAATAAGTTCTTAGTGATTGATTTCAATTGGACAAAATTCATGGTTTAAAGGTTTGAAATTAAATTATATAAACTAAAGAGAATAAAACGTATACTAAAACAAATAATTTCACTAATATGAAAGTAATGCCAGGGACGGTGTATGATTCGCAGTGCAATGACTCAAATGTTCCTTAATTTTAGAGATATGCTTTAGAAAGTGTCTTTCCTAAGTTTATAATGTTTTTCCAAAATTCCTTTAAAGAAAAACCTTTGGTATTCTTCATTGACCGTGATTTCTCAATGGTCAAAGAAGAATATCAAGCAATAATTCTGACATAAAAAGGTTCTCACAAAAATATCCAATTCCTCAGTAATATTTTTCGCGATAAAATTATGCAACAAGGTTAGGATGGTTGGTCAGACCAAATCCTAACCACGATCAATTATCTCATTTTCCAATAACGATAAAGCATTAAGGTCGTTGCAATAAAATAAAGAAACGAAACTAAAAACATAATCCCAAATTGAAGAATTCAAAAAGTCATTACATAAAGCAAATCAGGGACACCCCCCTGGCATTGGGGGGTTTAGCCACTCATGTTCATACTGGAAATAAAAACAGAGCAAGAAAATTGAGACATTACAATTAACGTCGGATTTGTTGGATCGTCAATCGCTTCCGCTCTTGATCAATCCTTCTTCTCCCGTATTCGTTCAATCCCAAAATCCCCCAAATCAAAAAGTGTTTTCTAACAGTAATAATTGTCAAATATAAATCAGTCTTCAAAAGCACCGCGAAATGTCCGGAATACCCTTGAAGCAGCAAAACATAAGATTTCTCTCTGGTCTTCACAACACGGGCCGTGTTGTGTAACACGGGCACCCGTGTTGTGCCTCTGGATCACCACAAAACCTCTTCTTCACCAGCTGCCATGACACGGGCCGTGTTGTACAACACGGGCACCCGTGTCACAACCCTGACTTCTTCTTTTTCTTTGCAAATCTTAGTCTCTTCTGGTATTCACAACACGGGCCGTGTTGTACAACACTGGCACCCGTGTTGTGCCTCTGAAATCCCATTTTCTGTCGTTTTTAATGCTTGGATCATCTCTCGGACGCCTCGAACATCCGATTACATATTTACCTGAAACACCACAAAGAAAACGACCACATAACCCATTCCATTGATAAAAACAAAGTAAAACGATTAAAACTAACTTGCACGCAATAATGAGAAAACTATAACAAAACATGAACGAGATACTACAAACAAACCAAATTAGACTCAAAAGACACTGAAAACCGGCTTGAACATTACCACTAAATATCACTGATCAGACACCATCTTTGGTTAGATTTGACATTCTGCTAGGGATTTCATTGATATAGCTCACTTAGGGAGCATTCTCTGCTTGGGGAAGTGCAACCTCGCACTGCCAAACCTGCAACCACAGTATACACACAGGTGCCCCGGGGATTTGCATGGTATGATCTGTTCATCCATTGTCACCTGACACTCAAAGCTTTTTTTAAATGTTTCCCTGCCACGTCAATTTGTTTTCAAAAAAATCAACATGTTTCAAATGCAATGCTTTTTTTTCCAAAAATTCAGGACATTTTTGCAAACAAAGTAAACACAACGCAACACGGCTTTTGACTGAATATTCATTCATTGAATGGCCTCTGAATAGGCAAAGTTTTACAGCAGGAAGCAACTACCTGGAAAGAGGTAGCTACAGAAAAATTGAGAAAAGAAACTATCCTACTGGCAATGTGCACGGCATTCCAATGAGTTTCCTTCTTGCTATGACCAACATGTCTTCAAGACTTTCTGTTCTTGCATTTGCTTTCTGAAGAAGGCGAGGGGACCGATTCCTACCCTTCTGATATTGTCAGGCTGTATGGAACGGTGATTTGGTTCAGATTACCCGGATCGCAAGTGTTCGCTTATTCCCCTGTTTTGCGTGGATCGCCCTTTCGGGTTTTCAATCCACCGGGATACCCTTTTTTGCCCGAGCCGTCCGATGTGGCTTTTCAGCTCAGCGGGTGTACATTTTTTATTTGTTTTCCCTAATTTTTGCCCGAGCTTTTTATTCTTTTTTTAGGTCGCCGGGATGCCCTTTTCTTGCCTGGACTTTAATTCTGTTTTTGTGTCCAGCGGGTCTTTTTATGCGAAGTATTTTTTTAACTGCGTCTGAGTTAACATGAGACTGGACATCTTCTCCATCCATAGTAGTGAGCATCAACGCCCCACCTGAGAAAACTTTCTTCACTATGAATGGGCCTTCGTAGTTGGAGGAACGATCCTCTTGAGTACAAGCTCGCCTACTTGATACTCTCGAGTATGTACTCGTTGGTCGAATGCTTGATTCATTATCCTTTGATAAAACTGACCATGACAGATAGCTGCTAATCTCTTTTCCTCAATTAGGCACAACTGATTGTATCAGGCACGTACCCATTCAGCCTCATCAAGCTTCACGTCCATCATCACACGCAATGAAGGAATTTCTACCTCAACAGGCAAGTCTGCCTCCATGCCATACACTAAGGAGAAAGGAGTTGCCCCAGTTGATGTCCTGACTGACGTGCGGTACCCGTGTAGCGCAAATGGTAACATCTCATGCCAATCTTTGTAAGTGACAACCATCTTCTGCACAATCTTCTTAATGTTCTTGTTATCCGCCTCTACCGCACCATTCATCTTTGGCCGGTAAGGAGAAGAGTTGTGATGTTGAATCTTGAAGTCCCGACACAGTTCTGCCATCATCTTGTTGTTTAAGTTGGAACCATTATCAGTAATGATTTGCTCGGGAACTCCGTATCTGCAAATGATGTCTCTCTTTAGAAATCTGGTTACCACTTGACGAGTGACATTGGCATAAGATGCTGCTTCAACCCATTTGGTGAAGTAATCAATCGCAACCAGGATGAAACGATGACTGTTTGAAGTAGTAGGCTTTATCTTTCCGATCATATCAATGCCCCACATAGAAAAGGGCCAAGGAGATGACATGACGTTGAGTGGGCTAGGAGGAACATGTACCTTGTCTGCGTATATCTGGCAATTGTGGCACTTACGGGTGTACGAGCAACAATCTGCATCCATTGTTAGCCAAAAGTACCCTGACCTCAACAATTTCTTAGCCATAGCATGCCCTCCTGCATGAGTACCAAAAGATCCTTCGTGGACTTCCTGCATTAACAGGTCTGCTTCGTGTCTATCCACGCATCTGAGCAAGACCATGTCAAAGTTCCTCTTATACAAAACCCCATCTGTATTCAAGAAGAAGCTAGCAGCAAGTCGTCTCAAAGTCTTCTTGTCATTGGATGATGCCCCAGCTGGGTACTCTTGTTTTTCCAGGAAAAGCTTAATATCAAGATACCAAGGTTTCTCATCAGACATTGCATCTACAGAGAAAGCATAAATTGGTGTGTCAAGCCTGGAAATGTCAATCCTGGGCACGTAGTTCCAACACAAAACTTTGATGGACAAAGAAAGAGTAGCCAATGCATCGGCAAATTGATTCTCATCTCGTGGTATGTACTGAAGCTTAACTGTTATGAAGAACGTCAACAATCTTCTGGCATAATCCCTATAAGGAATTAAGTGTTCTTGATGTGTATACCACTTGTCGGTAATCTGGTTGATAACGAGGGCTGAATCTCCAAATATATCGAGGGTCTTAATCTGAAGATTAATAGCCTCCTCTATTCCCATTATGCACGCCTCGTATTCCACTTCATTGTTGGTGCAGCCAAAAGTAATTCTGGCAGCGAAGGGAAAATGAACACCTTCGGGAGTGATAAGAACGACACCAACTCCGCGTCTATTGATATTGACTGCCCCATCAAACATCAACTTCCATTTGGATTCAGGGTCTGGCCCTCTTCCGGAAGTGGTTCCTCGCAATCTCTTGCCTGGAGGTACACGATATCCTCATTAGGGAAATCAAACTTCATCGGCTGGTAGTCGTCTTCAAGCGGTTGATGTGCAAGATAATTTGATAATACACTTCCTTTGATGGATTTTTGGTAAGTATATTGTATGTCATACTCTGTTAAGATCATTTTCCACCTTGCAACCCTTCCGATTAATGTTGGTTTCTCGAAAATGTACTTGACGGGGTCCATTTTTGAGATTAGCAGTGTGGTATGGAACAACATGTACTGTCTCAGTCGGCGAGCAGCCCACACCAAAGCGCAGCAAGTTTTCTCGAGCAATGAGTAACGAGACTCATAGTCGGTAAACTTTTTGCTAAGGTAGTAAATGGCATACTCTTTTCGACCAGACTCGTCATGTTGGCCTAGAACACACCCCATCGACCCTTCTAACACAGTCAAGTACATGATAAGCGGTTGTCCTGGAAATGGAGGCATTAGAATCGGAGGTTCCTGCAAATATTCTTTTATCTTTTCAAAGGATCTTTGACAGTCCTCATTCCACCTGACCATTTGCTCTTTTCTCAGCAATTTGAATATTGGCTCACACGTGGCAGTTAGATGAGATATAAACCGAGAAATGTAGTTCAATCTCCCTAAGAACCCACGCACTTCTTTTTCTGTTTTCGGTGCAGGCATATCTTGTATTGCTTTTACTTTTGCATGATCTACCTCGATTCCTCTTTGACTAACAATGAAACCCAGCAATTTACCGGAACGCACTCCGAATGTGCACTTGTTTGGATTCAACCTCAATCTGTACTTTATCAATCTATCAAATAGCTTTTTGAGATTGACCAGATGCTCTTCTTCATCCCGGGACTTGGCAATCATGTCGTCCACATAGCATTCAATTTCTTTATGTATCATATCGTGGAACAAAGTTACCATGGCCCGTTGGTATGTTGCCCCGACGTTCTTCAATCCAAAGGGCATAACCTTGTAACAGAATGTACCCCACGGGGTAATGAACGTCATTTTCTCCATGTCTTCCGGTGCCATCTTGATCTAATTACACCCGGAGAAGCCATCCATGAAAGAAAATACCGAGAACTGAGCGGTGTTATCTACCATCACATTGATGTGAGGTAATGGAAAGTCATCCTTTGGACTTGCTCTGTTTAGATCCCGATAATCGATGCACATTCGGACCTTGCCATCTTTCTTCGGTACTGGCACAATATTAGCTACCCAAGGTGGGTAGCTGGTCACAACAAGGAACCCGACATCCCACTATTTCTGAACTTCCTCCTTGATCTTCATATCCATATCGGGGCTAGTTCTTCTCAACTTTTGTTTCATGGGAGGACAGTTTTCCCTCAATGGCAGCTTGTGCACAACGATGTCAGTATCCAATCCTGGCATATCTTGATACGACCAGGCGAAGATATCCACATATTCACGTAGCATACCAATCAATTCCCTCTTTACCTCGGCCTGCAGATTGGCCCCAATCTTTATCGCTCTCTTCACGTCTTCAGTCCCGATGTTGATGATCTCTATTTCTTCCTGATGAGGCTGAATGACCCTTTCCTCTTGTTTCAACAGCCTGACCAATTCTTCTGGGAGTTCACAGTCTTCCTCAACCCCTTCATCAGCTTGGTAGATAGGATTGTCGAAGTCATGCATAGTCATAGCACGAGCGTTGTCACAGGAATCCGAATGATCAACACTGCACAAGTGATGTGCTTGTTTCAGAAATTGAAGGAGACGCAAACACACAAAAGCACAGGAAAGAAAAACATTTCCATTTTATTTGTTTTGTGAAAAAACTTAAAAGTGAAAGAAAGAGAACACAATTTGCTTGAAAAATGTCCTTTATTTCATGGAAAAAGTACAATGCATTAAAAACATGGTGGCCCTACAAATGGATCCATGCACCTTGGGCAGAGTGCAGGATTTGACATGCAGTATGATAAAAATGGAAACAAAGAAAATTACTTTGACTGCCAGGTAACTTGAACAAAATCTTCAGCAGACCAGTTCTGGAGCTCCTCCCCAGGTACGCATGGGTGAATCCAGTTATCCAAGTTGCAGTCACTATCCCCGTCGACATCTGTTGCACAAACATTATTCTAGTCGAGCATTCCAAACTAGTAAACGCTATAGGCTTACCGTTATGGGACCAGCTGGACTGACCAGGTTGATATCCGAGACCGAACTTGTCATCCTTCTTTTCCACTTCCAGCAACTTGCCCCAGCCCTGGGCATTTCCGGATTGAACTACCTCCATAGCTTGCTTGTAGGAGTATATAGGAGTCCCTTCCTTCTCGCTGTTCTGAACTGCTAGAGACAAATTACTGACATTGACCGTCTCAAAAGCTTGACAAAGTGTCTCATGGATCTCCCCGTCCATTTCTACGTACTTGAAGGTTGACAGATGGCTTACAAAAATATCCTCTTCTCCGCACACGGTGTCACTCCCACCAAATGACACCTGGGTCAGAAGGGGTACAGACGCGAACGGTCGGCGAAGGAGAAGGAATGAATAGAGTCGCCAGCTAGGCATTTTTATCCCGAAGGAAAGGTAATGCTGCATAAACCTAGAAAGATATGGATAAGACGGTTGCGAACCAGAGAGACTGAGAAAGGGGGTTGGTTACAACCTGGGAAGGTATTAGCACCCAGATTGTCCGCCGTACTCGACGGGATCCACGCTTAAAAGATTTGTGTTTTAAAGGGGTAGTGTCAGTGCTTATCTGTGTATCGAAGCTGGAAAAAATGCAAGTGTCAGTGTAAAAGAAGTATGAAGTGTATAAGTGAAGTATCAGTGTAAGAATAAAAGTGAAATGCCCAAGACCATGAGGCTTAAAGAATAAGGCTGGAAAGAGGGGGAATATACAGAGACTTTTGTTCGATAACTGTTAAGTTATGCCTACGTATCCTCTCGTGCAATGAGGAAGTCAGAACACCGTAGTTCGACCCAAAGAGACTGAAAGATAAATTGACTGATGAACTGCTTGCTTGCCTATGCTCAAGTGTATGACCTGTCTGGCTCAGGTGCAAACTGTCTTGCATTAGACGGAAGAAGCAAGTTCTCGTTTGTGAGTGAATGAGATGAGAAGAGAATCCCGGAGGAGACGATTATTGTTTGTTTTTTTTGTGTTTTCAGTCTTTTATTACTTTTGGATTTGTCATAAGTTAATGAGCTTAAGCCTAAACCAAGGGTTAGTAAACTCATCACATCCTCCCTCTGACTAGGGGTAATGAGAGTACCTTAAGTATGAAGTAAACACCTCACACTTAATCACCATGGTGTAGGATTAAGATCATTAACCTAATTGCATTTATTTAGATGTTTTTGTTGCTTTTGTTTAGTGTTAAGTAATGAGTTTAAGCCATAATCAGGGATTTAATGGACCCATTACACCATCCTAATAGAAGGATAATAGATGAGAACATTTAAGCTGAGGAAGGCTCCTCAACTTAATCCATGATTAGGGATTAACCTCATGACAAAACAAAGCCTTTATTAAAGTGGATTTTAGTTAATGGTAAGATGAAGAAATGATTTTTTATGGTTTGTAAGACAACTTGAGGGGGACTTGTCCATTAACACTAGGGTTAGTCCTTCTTAACCAATTAAGGGAGAATTGGAACCCTAATGAAAGGCCCAAGTTACAAGCTTGATGTCTTGATGATTATTAAGTGAATTGATTAAAGGATTTAAACACATTAAGGGCTTAACACTTAGGATTAAAGTTATACACTCCATCCTAATAGAAGGATGCAGGCATAAGCTTAATCACAACGCCTTAAGACCTTTAGGGCTTAGTCCTTGATTATGAGATGAGAAGAGAAGACTCAAGGATGATACAAAGGAAAAAGCTAAATGGGGGACTAATCAAACCCTAATTGTTATCATGCTTGGAGATCCTAGGGTTAATGAGGTTTGCAAGAAGATCCTTAGAGAAATCACCAGGAAGGAAACAGATGAAAGGAGCAAGAAGCAAAGAAGAGCAAAACAACTTGCTTCACTTAAGAAGACAAGTTGCTTGAAGAAAGAAAGTAAGATAAACAAGAATGAGCAAGCTCAATCCAATACAACACAAAATGCAGCAAAGGAAGTATGAAAGAGATGAAAAGAGAATGTGAGAAGTGAAGGCAAATTCACTTCTCAGACAACTTACCACCTGAAATGTTAGCATAAGAAGATGAAATGCAATGCAAATGAGATGAAGTGTCATGATGCAAACCAAAGTCAGAAGCATTTACATGATGTTAATGATGCTAAGAGATGATACAAACATGAGGCAAGGCATGAGAATAATCAAACAAACATAAAGATGCAAATGAGGCATGCATTGAAACATGAATGTACATGAAAGGTTATGACATGTAATGGACATGCAACATGGCAAATGAAAGATGCAATGATCAAACATGATTCTAATATGTCCTAAGATGTATTATGAATCATGTAGATGCACAAAAAGTCATGACAAGTTCTTGAATGCAAGCAAATGAGAAATGGATGCAAAAGAAATCACAAATTAGGGTTACATGCATCATGCAAAGCAAAAATTCAAAACCAGAAGAAAATGACATGATAAAAATTTGAAAATGCAATCAAAGGTACCCTAAACCTATACAAACTCACTGCCCAAAGGAGGGGATCCAAATCTTAACCTAGTGGAAGTTATGAATTTCCTAAGATTGCTAGGGTTTTAAGGTACCTTGTCAAGAAAAATGCTAAACAAATTGAAAATGAAAGATCAAATCAAGCCAATTTTATCCTATAAACTACAAGCTATGAAGAGTACAATGCAAGAAGAATCATCATCCAACTCTCAATGGTTAGGCAGAAGGAAATTTTTGAAGTTTGAAACAAAATATTGCCTTGAAATGAAATTAAATCCAATGAAAATGATCAAAAGGCATCAAGAACAAAAAAGAAATTTGGTTTGAGAGTTGGACAATGTTTCTAAATGTTCCTAAATGCAATGTGAATTTTTTTGGGATTTTAAAATACCTAAATGTATTTTTAATTAATTAATTTCCATTAATTAATTAAAAATAAACATTTAAATGATTCAAAAATAATTTTCAGTGCAAAAAATAAAACTAAAAATATTTTTGGGTTTTAAAAACTAATGAAAACTTTGACAAAAATTTTCATAATTTTTAAATGATTTTAGCTATTTTAAAATAAATATACAAAAACAAAATAAGAAAAATATGAAAATAAATGAATTTAATGGAAAAGTCAAGCAATTCAAAGGATGAGATTCAAAGTCAGAGGGCGGGAGTTGACTGGCGCGCGTTTGAGTGGCTAGGATTGATTCTGGCAAATTCAAATTTTAATCCTAATTAATTAACCTAATTAATCTGTATTAGGGTTTAATGAGAGATTCAGGCCCTCCATTCACGTGAGAGTCAACAAAAGTCCTCAAAATCAAAGGTCCACATTCAAACTTTGCTAAACCTAATTATCAAACCCTAATCACTTTCAGGTCACCGGAGACGAGCTCCGGTCGTCTTCTCCGATGACCCCCTTCCCTGAAAGTTTCAAAATCACTCCCTAGGTTGTTTCTGGAGCTCTAAAGCTCCAGATCACTTCCTCTCACCTTCCTAAACTCATCCCTTCCCTCAAAAACAGTTTATTTCTCTCCAATAACAAGATTCGAAAGGAAGAACAAAAATGGCAGAAATTTCAGTCAATCAATACAAGCTCATTTCTACACCATTTTCAAAATTTCAAAGTCCAGTATGATCAGGAGAGCATGCTTTATCATTTAGAAACTAAAAACAAGAGTTCTGGAAAAATGTTTCAAGAAGGTACCTGAGCTTGAGCTTTCTCAGTTTGGGACTTTTAGGCCTTCTTTCTTGGTGCAAACCACTCCTCTTGAACTCCTGATGAAGTTTTGATGCTTGGAAAGAATTTCTTTTGGTTGATTTGGGAGTTTGCAAGCCAACTGGTCAGAAATCGTGTTTGGTTTATGGGAGGTTTTTGGTTGTTTCAATGGTTGGTTTGTGGTCAGTGAGTCATTTTGAGATCAATGGTGAAGTTGGTTTGAAGATTGGTTGAGTGAGCTGAGAGATTCGCAAGGTTTTGCAAGTTGGAGGATTTTTTATAACTTTGGCAATCTGAGGTTTTTGCTTGTGTTGTCTGTTGCTTTGTGCTTCTTTTGGTCCACTTATCACTCTTGGATAGGTCAGAGGAGTTGGTGTGGCCTAGCTTGATTGGTATGGGTCTTTTTGCAAAAAGTCCAAGTTAGGTGTACTTGAGGTATGGGAAAGTGTAAGGCTGTGATAGGGGCATGGCTTGGCTCAGCTGAGTTTAGGGAGAACCATGGAAATGGATTAGAAGCAATGCAGCAAGTGGATTAGGGTTTGTCATAGTTTTTGCAACTTTGTGACTTTTTTGGCCTTTTTGTGATTTCTTGAAGCTCAAGTCATGAAAATGGACAAACTCTTGGTGAATTATGAATTTTAGGCATTGGTTCATGTTTGTACAAAGATTAGAAGTCACTTTGAGGTCTCATTTTGCCTTGGCAAGGGGTTTTGCAACTTTGCCTCTTTGGTGCAAGACTTGAAATTATGTGATTTTCTTCAACTTTGA
Source organism: Lathyrus aphaca (assembly GCA_963966055.1). Taxonomy (NCBI): domain Eukaryota; kingdom Viridiplantae; phylum Streptophyta; class Magnoliopsida; order Fabales; family Fabaceae; genus Lathyrus; species Lathyrus aphaca. Next base: position 115,322,612 of record OZ014523.1, on the reverse strand, counting down.
CAAGCCATAACTTTTGATACAAAATGAATTAGAATGATTTCTTGTACTTTTTGAAAAGGGAATGATCCATTCTACAACTTTCATGACCAAAGTTTTCTCATTTGAAGCTTTTTTGAATCAAAAAGAAAGGGTTGAAAAAGTTTCCCAAAATGGTAAGTTTCCATTATAAGTCTTTTTCCCAAAAAGGCAACTTTGCAAATGGCTTGAAATTCTTCAATTTTGTGAACTTATAACATCTTCTATGACCAAATAAAGATCATACACAATCAAAATGATGAAGAACACCCCTTGGTTGGGTCATTGGGGGCCTCAGATGCCCTAATTTTACACTGACTTGCTCAAGAAGTCAACTCCTGATTAGATGCTTTCCCCATGGAATTTATTCATGAAAATTGATATGCATGATCCCTATACCATATAGAGACCAATAGAAACAAGAATGACCAAAAAATTTGGAGTTATGGCCTTTGAAACCAAAACCCTAATTTTAGGTCATCTGTGTAGTTAGACCTGGCTCTGCTTCCATGCATTTCTCAGTTCTTGTGATTCTTTGACTTTCTTGACTTTATGGGGATATAATATGATGCTTGAACACACATGGACCCCTTTTAAGTGATTGATGACCTTTGGAGTGGCTCAAATGGCCCTTGGATAGCTCAGATCACAAACCCTAGATGCAGATGACTTAGAAGCAATGCAGTGAAGCAAACATGTGGTATGAGATGCTATGATTGAACTTATGCATATGAAAAGATCACAAGCCATGGTGTGAATGGGTGAGGGAAAATTTGGGGTGTTTACAGCTGCCCCTATTCAAACATGAGTTAGCTGTGCAGGATGTAAGCAACGGCTTAACAGGCAAACAAGATAACTTGTGGTTGAATACCAAAGACATTCCAAAATTTGCACTCACAGAATGAAGAAGAAAAGGGATATAGATTGTAAAAGAGAATAAAGTATAATTATAAAGTGCGGGCGACGGATGGCGACCATCGAGCAGAGGACGACTGCTGGGGATGAAGCAATGACGGGGACGGCCGACATGCTGGGGATTTAAGAGATTATGATGGGGACGGCCATCAAGTAAAGCTATAAGACTCTCCGGGGATTATAGGTAAATGAAATAAATGATGAGGTACGGTCATCAAAGGTGAAGGACGATCACCTAGCAGGGGACGGCTGCTCTGTTGGGGATAAGATGAGGGACGGTCATCTAAGGTGAAGGACGATCACCAGGCAGGGTACGGCTGCCAAATGCACCACGACATAGGACGAATGTCGGGTAACAAGGTCGACGATGGGGACGACCATCGGGTAAGCATGATGAAGGACGATCATCAAGAGGTGAAGGATGATCACCTAGCAGGGGACGGCTGCTAAAGATATCACGACATAGGACGAATGTCGGATAGGAAGGGGTTGTAATGAATAGAGACTCCACTGGGGGTGATGAAGGACGACCATCAAAAAGGTGAAGGACGATCACCTGGCAGGGTACGGCTGCCGAAAAGGTATCATGACATAGGACGAATGTCAGATAGAGAGGAACTAGTTCAACAAGTTTTGTTGGAGACTTCGCTGGGGAAAAGTAAACACGGACGAGTGTCTACATCCAAGAGGTATAAGTGTCTGGGTACTGTGTATAGACTAAAGATGCGGACGAGCATCCTTAAGACTCTGATACGGACGGGTATCAGGTAGAATCAAATGCTGACACATGTTCTGAGATGATGATACGGACGAGTATCAACTGGTTAACAAATAACACGGACGAGTATTGGTTATGCGGGGACTCTTCTGGGGAATAGTAGACACAGACGAGTGTCTAAATTCAAGAAGACATAAGTGTTTGACACGTGTATGGATTAAAGATGTGAACGAGCATCCTTAAGACCATGATATGGACGAGTATCAGGTAGAAACAAATGCTTGACGCATGTTCTGAGATGATGATACGGACGAGTATCAACTGGTTAACAAAGAACACGGACGAGTGTCGAATCTGAGGGGATTTGAGTGATATATACAAGATACGGACGAGTATCTGTAATGAGTGAAACAGGAGTAATAAGTATGAGTGGTGTACATATGAGTGTTTAACTTGCTGGGGAGAGTGACACGGACGAGTGTCAAAAAGAGGAAAGTGTAATATAAACAAGTGTATGGTTTACAAAATGTTTAAGGTATCTATGCTGGGGAAGGTGATACGGACGGGTTGTCAGGGAATTTGTATAGGTATGTATCTGTGAGTGCAAAGGGGACGCTTTGGCTTTCTACTGGGGATATGACACGGACGGGTGTCAGGAAGTATCTGTATCTTTAGGGAAAGTGCCTTGGCTCTCTGCCGGGAAATCTGGGGAGTTTTCTGTACATCGTTGATGGATTGTCAGTATTTACAAGTGTTTGATTCAAAACATGGCTTATGATTATGCAATATGTTTGATTTTTGCCGTAATGCTCCGTATTAGACGGAATGCTACGCTCTGCGGGGAGAATATGATGCGAATGCTATGATTATGCAGAGATACCGATCCGGGATTCGGATCCCGATGTTTGCGGAGATCTCTGGCTGATCTGTTTGAAGTGGACATCCCAGCTGGGGATGAGATCATTGATGGATCTGACATATATGACTCTACTTGGGGAAGTAGGTCACTGATAGACCTATCCTGGTAATGAGAGACCCAGCTGGGGTTTGTAGAAGCTTTCGTCACTCTGTTGTGAGATCTTCAGGTTATTGCTTCGCTGGATAGAGGTTGAGACTCTATGGGGAGATGATTCTCTTGCTTTTGTACTTGGCTGAGGAGGAAACATAAATGGCAACTCAGCTGGGGAGAAAGCACCTCCGGTGCTAAGACTGAGTAGATAATGATTTGCCAACTTGCTGGGATGAAGCTTTCATGCCCCATGCGGTGCTTTGAATACCTGCAACCCTGAAAAGTCAGAGAAACGCACAAGCAATCCCGAGGTATCCTTTACCAGATTCCATCATAAGAGTTTAGGCACTCCTGGGAGTGAGTATATTTCCTGCAAGCACGTATTTTTTAGAAGAGAAGCATCTGTATTTATGCAATCAGTATCTTAAAGACATCGGACATTCTTGCAAATGAAAACAAAATGTACGAGACGAAACATGACTGAAAATCTGATTTTATTAATTCGTGTGCCCTGGATTGGCAAGATACAGTCAAAGAAACAAATCCCCTAAAATGAGGAGATTGTTACAAATTGAGAAACAAAAGATGTTGGCAATGTTGATGACGCTTCAGGGAGCTTCCCTTTGCTATGACTCGTATGACATTTGACGTTCTTCTCGTCTTGCTTTCTAAAGAAGGCTAATTCTGAAAAGAAGCTTGATCCTTTCGAAGCTTACCAAGTTGTAGGTGATACAGATGAATTCATAATGCAGTTGTTCGCTTATTCCCTTATTTTGCGTGGATCGCCCTTTCGGGTTTTCAATCCACCGGGATACCCATTTTGCCTGAGTTGTCCAATGCGGCTTTTCAACTCAGCGAGTGTACATTTTTTATTTATTTTCCCTTATTTTTGCCCGAGTCTTTTATTCTGTTTTTGACTCGCCGGGATGCCCTATTTTTGCCTGGAATTACATTCTGTTTTTATGTCCAGCGGGTCATTTTTATGCGAAGTATTTTTTAACTGCATCTGAATTCACAGGGGACAGGAAATCTTCACCATCCATAGTACTGAGCATCAGTGCTCCACCAGAGAAAACTTTCTTTACTATGAACGGACCATCATAATTCGGAGTCCACTTGCCCTGGTGGTCTGTATGAGGAGGGAGGAGTCTCTTCAGCACAAGATCTCCTACTTGGTATTCTCGGAGCCTGACTTTCTGATCGAAGGCTTTCTTCATTCTCTTCTGATATAACTGCCCATGACAGATTGGAGCTAATCTCTTTTCTTCAATCAGACTCAGTTGCTCGTATCGGGATCGGACCCATTCTGCTTCGTTCAGCTTGACATCCATCAGTACCCGCAGGGAGGGTAATTCAACTTCAACAGGTAGGACTGCTTCCATACCATAAACAAGATGATACGGTGTTGCCCTAGTGGATGTCCTGATTGACGTTCGGTACCCATGCAAGGCAAATGGTAGCATTTCATGCCAATCTTTATAGGTAACCACCATCTTCTGTACAATCTTCTTAATGTTCTTGTTAGCTGCCTCAACAGCGCCATTCATCTTTGGCCTGTAAGGAGAAGAATTGTGGTGTTGGATCTTGAAGTCCCGACACAGTTCTGCCATTATTTTGTTGTTTAAATTGGAACCATTATCAGTAATGATCCGCTCGGGCACTCCATACCGACAGATGATATCTCTTTTCAAAAATCGGGCTACCACTTGCCTTGTGACATTTGCATATGAAGCTGCTTCAACCCACTTGGTAAAATAGTCAATAGCAACCAGGATGAATCTGTGGCCGTTTGAAGCAGTCGGTTCAATCTTACCAATCATATCAATGCCCCACATGGCAAAGGGCCAAGGTGAAGACATCACATTCAGAGGATTCAGAGGCACATGCACTTTATCCGCATAAATCTGGCATTTATGGCATTTTCTGGCATAAGCACAACAGTCTGCATCCATTGTGATCTAGTAATAGCCTGATCTTAGCAACTTTTTAGCCATTACATGTCCTCCTGCATGGGTACCAAAGGATCCTTCGTGCACCTCGTGCATCAACAAGTCTGCTTATGTCCTATCAGCGCATCTGAGGAGTACCATATCAAAGTTTCTCTTGTATAGGGAACCATCAGTATTTAGGAAGAAACTACCAGCTAGCCTTCTTAATGTCTTCTTATCATTGGAAGATGCCCCGGGTGGGTATGTCTGATCCTCCAAGAAGCACTTAATGTCATGGAACCAAGGCTTATCATCTTTAACGACATCTGCCGAGAATACGTATGTTGGTCTGTCAAGTCTGGATACTGATATCCGAGGCACAAATTTGGCAGCTTGAACTTTGATCATGGACGAAATGGTAGCCAGAGCATCTGCAAACTGATTTTCATCTCGAGGGATATACTCAAGCTTGACTGTTGTGAAGAAAGTCAATAACCTTCTTGTATAATCCCTATAAGGTATCAGATGATCTTGGTGGGTGTACCATTTGCCGTTGGTTTGATTGATTACCAGGGCTGAATCTCCGAACACAGTCAAAGTCTTGATCCTGAGGTCAATGGCTTCCTCAAGACCCATAATACAAGCTTCGTATTCAGCTTCATTGTTAGTGCAGTTAAAGGTGAGCGTTGCCGAGAAAGGCATGTGAACTCCCTTAGGTGTAATGAGCACTGCACCAACACCACGGCCATTCATATTAATAGCCCCATCAAACATCATAGTCCATTCTTCTTCTGGGTCAGGCCCTTCAGTGTGAACAGGCTCTTCATGATCTTTTTCTTTTATGAACATGATGTCCTCATCAGGGAAGTCAAATCTCATAGGCTGGTAATCATCAATAGGTTGCTCTCCAAGATAATCAGACAATACACTGCCCTTGATGGCTTTCTGAGATGTGTATTGAATGTCATATTCTGTTAGGATCATTTGCCATCTTGCAACCCGTCCGGTAAGTGCTGGCTTCTCAAATATGTACTTAACTGGGTCCATTTTTGAGATCAATAAAGTAGTGTGGGTCAACATATACTGCCTTAGTCGGCGAGCAGCCCACGCTAAATCACAGCAAGTTTTCTCGAGCAGTGAATAACGTTGTTCACAGTCGGTAAACTTTTTGCTTAGGTAGTATATTGCATACTCTTTTCGACCAGACTCGTCATGCTGGCCCATCACACACCCCATTGACTCTTCTAATACTGTCAAGTACATTATCAGAGGTCTTCCTTCAACTGGAGGCATAAGGATCGGAGGCTCTTGTAAGTATTCCTTGATTTTGTCAAATGCCCTCTGACAGTCTTCGTTCCACCAGACCGTTTGTTCCTTTCTTAACAACTTGAACAAAGGTTCACAGGTTGCTGTAAGGTGAGATATGAACCGTGAAATGTAGTTCAATCTACCTAGAAAACCTCGAACTTCTTTTTCTGTCTTCGGTGCAGGCATTTCTTGAATGGCTTTAACTTTGTCAGGGTCAACTTCAATCCCTTTCTCACTTACAATAAATCCCAGCAACTTACCGGATCGCACCCCGAATGTGCATTTGTTGGGGTTTAACTTCAATTGGTACTTCCTCAGACGCTTGAATAACTTTAACAGATTCACCAGGTGGTCTTCCTCTGTAAGGGACTTGGCAATCATGTCATCCACATAACATTCAATTTCTTTGTGGATCATGTCATGGAATAATGTTACCATAGCCCGTTGATAAGTAGCACCAGCATTCTTCAGTCCAAATGGCATCACCTTGTAACAGAACGTGCCCCAGGGTGTGATGAAAGTGGTCTTCTCCATGTCTTCAGGTGACATCTTGATCTGATTGTATCCTGAGAATCCATCCATGAAGGAGAATACCGAGAACTGAGCCGTATTATCAACCAATACATCAATGTGAGGTAAAGGGAAGTCATCTTTCGGGCTGGCTCTGTTCAGATCCCGGTAGTCCACACACATCCTCACCTTGCCGTCTTTCTTAGGCACAGGTACAATATTAGCAACCCACGGTGGGTGGCTAGTTACAGCAAGGAAACCGGCGTCCCACTGCTTTTGTACCTCTTCTTTGATCTTCATGGCCATATCTGGGCGAGTACGGCGCAATTTCTGTTTAACCGGTGGGCAATATTCTTTTAAAGGCAGCTTGTGCATGACAATATCGGTGTCCAACCCTGGCATATCCTGATAAGACCAAGCAAAGACATCCACGTACTCCCGAAGCATATCAATCAGTTTCTCTTTCACTGAATCTTGTAAGCAGGCCCCGATCTTAACCTCTTTCACAGCTTCTTCCGTACCGAGATTAACCGTTTCGACCTCCTCCTGATGAGGGGTGATAACCTTCTCCTCTTGCCTTAACAACCTGGCTAGCTCTTCGGGAAGCTCATAATCTTCTTCAACCCCTTCATCAGCTTGATTGATTGGATTGTCAAAGTCATACAGAGTCATAGCTGTGTTGTTGTCGGTGCAGTCTGAAAGGCACTCTCTGCAAGGGTTTAGATTGTTCATTTTAGTGATCGATTTTAATCTTGTTTAGAAAAAATGAAATGAGGTTATCATTTTGAAAACATTGCCATTTTATTTTTGTACGAAAAGAAAAAATGAAAAACAGTGAGCGAAAAAGAAAAAGACTCATTTGCAAAAGATGTCCGATATTCATTGATTGATCTGTTTGCACAAAATTACAAGATGGCCCGATTACAAAATGAGTCTTGTCATCTTGGGCAAGATGCAAGACTTGATGCATGCTTAAAAATACAGGAAATAATAATTACTCTGCAGGAGTAACCCTTATAATTTCCTGGGAAGACCAGTTTGAGATATGGCTCCCCGGGGTCTTTGGGCGTATCCAACTCTCCAGATTGCGCTCATCTTCCGACTCATCTTCCAAGTTGTTCACTGCATCCGGGGTGAGCATTCCCCCGCTGACAAAATTGGGCTTTTTAGCAGCCTCTGATTGATCTTGTTGAGTCGGTTTGTAACCCAACCCAAATCTGTCTTCCTTCTTTTCCACGGGCAGCAGCTTGCCCCAGCCTTGGGCAGTACCCTCTTCAACAACCTTCTTGGCTTGCTGATATGACGTTATGGAGGTTCCCAGTACAGCAGATGCTTCATTAATGTTCAGGGCCTCAAACCCCTGGCTCATGGTTTCATGGATTTCTCCATCCATCTCAATGTACTTGTACGTAGCCAGATAGCTAACAAAGATGTCCTCTTCCCCACAGATGGTGATGATCTGGCCCTCCCACTCGAATTTCAGCTTCTGGTGAAGGGTAGACGTAACAGCACCAGCGGCATGGATCCAAGGTCTACCCAACAAACAGCTGTAGGCCGGATGAATGTCCATCACATAGAAGGTAATCTTAAAAGTCTGCAGGCCAATCATCACAGGCAGATCAATCTCCCCAAGCACTGATCTTTTAGAGCCATCAAAAGCTCTCACCACCAAATTACTCGAACGCAGTGCCAAGCCATCATATTCCAGCTTCACCAAGGCTTTCTTTGGTAGAACATTGAGTGACGACCCAGTGTCCACCAGTACGTGAGATAGAACAACACCCTTGCATTCCTGAGTGATGTGTAAAGCCTTGTTGTGGTTACGTCCCTCAATTGTTAAGTCAGCATTGGTAAAGCCCAGTCCATGACTAGTATTGACATTTGCTACCACGGTTTCCAGCTGATTAACAGTGATCTCCTCTGGCACGTATGTTGCATGCAGGACTTTCAGTAATGCATTCCTGTGAGCTTCAGAACACATCAACAGGGATAATATGGAGATCTTCGAGGGAGTTTGGTGAAGCTGATCCACCACCTTGTAATCACTTCTCTTTATAATTCTCATGAACTCATCTACATCTTGCTCAAAAGATGTCTTCTGAGTTTCTTTGACAGTCGGCTCTTCAAATACCACACTCTTCCCTTTTGCTTTGGCAGCAGCTTCTGCTTCGGCATTAGGCCTCTGAGTTTGCGAGGCAAAAAGGCGTCCGCTTCGGGTGAAGCCTCCGCCTCCCCCGACATTATCAATTTGTGGAGAAGAGGTTGAAGAATCCAAAGTGATTTTCTCCCCGTTGCAGTAGAGGTCAGAGCCATAATGCCAAGGTATGACATTACTGCTTTCATATGGAACTGGTCCTGGCACCGTGATGGTAACTGGACTGCTTGGTCCAGCGGAGGGTAATGAAATGGTGTGCGGATCGTAGTAAATGGTGACTGGTGACCTGGCAGGAGGTGCCACTGTTTGTTGCTGAAAGTTGTTGTTCGGTGGAACATTTAACGGATCATAGTAGATGGTGACTGCCGAGATATCTTCATTAATTTCTGCTGGTGTTGTAGAAGATTCTGCCGAATAAATGGACGCTGATGTTGTAGAAGAAAGGGCTGTTGTCATTTGATTTGTTGAAGTGATGGACGGAGCCATTGTTGATGATATTGATGAATTGGTCGGAATGATTGTTGTTGCAGTTGTAGAAGAATCAGGAATTGTTGTCAAAGGATTTGCTGGATTTGTAGGCGCCGTTGTTGTGATCTGAAGTATACCACTCTTGATAAGACCATATATGCCGCTTCTCAAATTATCACACCCGTTGACCGAAATGTTGCAATAACCACAACCGAGCTCACACCCGGGGAACATCTGGAATTCTAGGAGCTGAGCTTTAATTTCGACCAGAGGTGTCCGAATTTGTCCAACACTGGTGATTAAGAAAGATGGCTTGTCTTCCTCAATGGCATTAATTCTTGGCCCTCCATGATTGGGCATGGGATTCTTGTTGACATTTGGAGGGGGTGCAAAGTTGAGGGCTTTAGAATCTACCAGATCTTGTACCTTCATTTGTAAAGCCCTGCATTTCTCAGTATTGTGGCCAGGTGCATTGGAGTGGAAAGCACATCTGGCGTTGGCATCATAATTCCTTGGAATATTGGAGGGATCTGGTGGTGTCAATGTCCATAATTCAACCAAGTTGAGCTTCAGGAGTTGTGGTAATAAGGCAGCATAGGGCATGGGGATAGGATCAATCACCCTATTTGCCTGTGATGGTCTTTGTTGAAAAGGTCTTTGCTGTTGATTGATGTTATTGTTGTAGGCTCTCTGTGGCGGATACTGAACTTGCTGTTGATAATGTGGTTGTTGTTGTGGTTGATATGTTGGTTGCTGAGGAATCGGAGCTGGAATAGTGACGGCTGCTACTGATCTGTGAACATATTGAGGTCTGCCCCTGCTGGCGTGAATGGCATTTGTCTCACTGGTTCTTCGAGGTCCCACAAAAGGCTTCCGGGTATTACTGGATGAACTCGCACCATTATCAGAAATCTTACCCATCTTCAGAAGGCTTTCAATCCTTTCCCCAGCTATGACTACATCAGCGAAACTGGTGGAAGAGAAGGCAGCTAGCCTATCAATATATGTTCCTTGCAGAGTATTCATGAACATGTCGGCCATTTCTCTTTCCGACATGGGTGGCTGGACAGCAGCAGCAAGCTGTCTCCACCTTTGGGCATATTCCCTGAAGCTTTCCCTGGAGGATTGAGACATTCCCATCAAGAGGGTTCTGTTAGGAGCCATATCCAGATTGTATTGGTACTGGCTGATGAAAGCTTTAGCTAAATCCTTCCAGCATCTGATAGTAGCTCTGGTTAAGTGTGAATACCACTCTCTTGAAGCCCCAGTCAAGCTATCTTCAAAGTAAAACATCCATAGTTTCTCATCCATGGTATATGCTTTAAGTCTTCCCAGAAAAGTCTGCAGGTGAGTTCGTGGACAGGAAGTTCCATTGTACTTCTCGAAGCACGGGGGTTTAAACTTGTGGGGAATCCTTACCCCGTCCACTAACCCCATATCCATCACATCAAAGCCTAGGGAATTTTGAGACTCCAGAGATCTCAACTTCTCAGCAATTTCATCAAACCTCCTATCATAAACCTCATCCCCAGCTCCCATTACAGTAAATTGCTCTTCTTGGGGGTCTTCTTGCAAGATCCTTCCCCCAGTAGTATTTCCTTGCACATTACCCGGGATATTGACCTCCGGATGTAGATGAGGCCCAAATACTGGTGGATTAACATGAGGCTGACCCCTTTCATTGTTAATTGTTCCTCCAGTTCCCAGATGGGGTTCTTCTGGAGTTTGTCTTTCTACCAATGCTCTCAACCTTTCTTGACTTTGGGCCAAGCCATTCATTACTTCCATGAATTGAGTCATTTGGTTTCTCATCTCCAGCCTTTCATTAGCCATCTGAGTTCTGACCTCTGTCAGATCCTGTTGTACTTGATCCATTTGGATACCAGGAAGATTGTTGCGAGTAGGATACCGGTGCGGACGGTTGAGAGGGAACACCCGGTGGCGAGCAATAATTCCTGAAGCACAAAAGAGTTAGTAACAAACAAACTAATAACAAAAACCTACAAAACAAAACAAAAAGTTAGTATGCAATGCAGTATGCTTATTTGTTTTCCAAGGTATCCGGCTTGGTACTTGGTTTTGACCTTTCCAGACCCTGAGGAAGATGCTTTGATGTTGCTTGAGAAAAGAAGCTCATTGAAACAAACTAACAAATACATTACAAATGGTGGATCATACATAGCTTGTTTTTTACAACACATGCCCCTGAGGGGTCAAAATACAACATAAAAGAAAAGTACATCAGATGGAAATAACAACAAGCAAAGAAGTCAAACATCTAATCCAAATTCATCCTCCTTAACCTCCTTTAACAGTGCTTCAGTTATAGGACCAGCCGGATGCTCTGTGATGTTTCTGATGAGGAGGTTTCTGGTGGCAATAGCAGTGGTCAGCTTCTTGTGCCTGTCCTGGTCCTTTGACCTCTTCAAACCAGCCCTAAGCTTCAATTCTGAAATCTCCTTCTGGGCTGCCAGCAAAGCTTCCTGTTGTTTCTTTTCATTGGCTTCCAACTGCTCAATCCTGGCTTGAGTTCTCTGATCTTCTTGAGTACGAGCTTCAGTGATTCTGACCCACCTAGCTTGACTTTCTTGCAGATAGAGATCAGTCCTAGCCTTCTGAAACTGGGCCTCTTTACAGGCATTCTTCAATATTTGTCCTCCAGCCCTTAATTTCTTGATGTAGTCCTCTGCTTTCTCAATCTTGGCCAGATGCTCCACCTTAAGCTTCTCCAACCTCTCAATGTCTATACGACCATCACTCCTCTCCCATAGGGTTTTCTTTAGAGCTTGAGACAGATTCTCATTCCTTTCCTTCAGCTTCTCAAATTCTTCCAGGCTGACAGTGGCTGGTGGATGTGCTGTGGATGGTCCAGGTATGCCTTCAATGGTAAAAGGCATCCCAGAAATCTGAGCCCTAGCATGAGACCATTCATAATACTGAGCTGAAGCCATATTATTGCATCTCCCAAGAATGGCCATCCCTTTGGTCTGGATGTTGTCCCAAGCCCAGGATGCTTGTCTGACAACAGCTAGATTAGGTTTTATCTCACAATACAGGGTTTCATCCAAGTCTTGCACTCTAGGAGGGTGAACCAAAGCATAGCCCAATGGTCTCTTAAACAGCAAAGGGTTGTAGTTGATGCAACCCTTCACTCCTATTAGAGGTACATTGGGGTACTGCCCACAGCTAGTAATTATGTCCCTGCCTTTGGTGCTCTGGGTGTACCATCTGATGTCATCTGAAGTCAAAGCAATAAGTCTCTTAGCCCAATTTTTATGTTGGTGAGGATTCAGGAAGGCATCAGTCCTGGGTAAGTGTCTGAGCATCCAGGTGTGAAATAGAGGAGCACAGCATCTTACCAACTTCCCTCTTTGCTTCTTATTCCTCTGATGAATGGAATAATAGAAATCTCCCAGCAAGGTGGGTACTGGGTTCCTCAGGAGGAAAAGATGAATGGCATTCTTGCTGATAAACTTGGGCTCATCTGCAAATAGTATAACCCCATATATACTGAGGGCTAACAATGCACAAACTGCCTTCCATTCTCCCAAGGAGGCCTTCAGGATGGCCTGAGAAGTCAAAAAGTCTAGGTGCAAACCCGGGATCCCAGCCTTTGTTGTCATGTTCTGCTCAATCAAAGTAGGCTCCAGGTACAGTGCTTTTGCCACTTCTCCATTGTTGGGAGAGGTCATTTCTGGGTGAAAGGGGACACCACCCCTGACAGGTACTCCAATCAATGATGAAAACTCCTCCAGCAGAGGTCCTAGCTGAAAGTTCTGGAAAGTGAATCATCTCAAAGGAGGATCATAAAACTGTAGGCAGGTGTGAATCATACTCCTTTGAGAAGGGTCCAGGTCTATAACCATATCAAGGATGCCTCCATAATGCTCTCTGAATAATGGGATGTGGTCTGGAGTAATAAGTGCCTGGACCTGCCTGATGCCAGTCAGCACAGGCTCAAAGAAATGGTATGAAATGTTGCTCTTCCTGGGTGCCATGACTGCTGATGAAGAACTGAAGACAAATGCTGATGAATATCAAAAACTGGTACTAGAGATGGGCCACTGATAGGATGGTGCTGGTGAAGATGAAGATGATTGAAGCAGACAACTGAGGAAGATAGCTGAAGCAGATAGCTGATGAAACAGAGGTCTAAGCAGATGAAGGGGTCAAAACCAAGCCAGAATATAATGTGGATACCCTGAAAAACAAATAAACAAATGTTAAATGATGCAATGAGGATGTATGCCAATGATATGCAAGGGTTTGTGATCAAGCTGGATCTGATTATCTGTCTTGATATATAAGCCCATGTATGTTCAAGAAGTCCAGATGGAGGTTCAGAAATCCAGTAACCAAGGTGGGGGACTCAAATAAAGAGTCACATGTCCAGGGTTAAATCACAAGAACTGTCCAAAGTGGAGCATTCTTAAACACAACAAGTAACAGGGTATGATGTGGTCAATGGTACCTGCAAACCTGTAAATAGCCCATCCCTCTCACAGGTGGTGTTCTAAAACAAGGATCCTCAGACTTGGATCAGTTATGAGAAGTGTAAACACTTCTAACCCGGAGGTACAGTCTTTACAATAACCATAAAAGATCCTCCTCTAATTCACCTCAGCTTCTGAAGGTCATAATAAAGGTCATCCAGACTTAGCAGGCTTCCCAGATAGCCCTAGCATTACAGGAAATCTGTAGCACAGAGTTCTCAAGAAGAAACCCACATCTGAACCGTGTTTCATATTCCCGCACCAGACCGAAATGGAATGGGAAAGAACATGAACCACTCTAGCCTAGGTGTCACTCAGGTCCCAGGTATAGGACCTTAAACTCTCAGCAGAACCCTACCCACCAAAACAAAAACCAGATCCAGCCAGATGACAGTATGAAAGTATGATGTATAAACCTGTAAAGAAAGCAATAAATAACTGTACATAAAGCAATAAATAAAGCAACTATATAAACACAATTAGCACATAACACCCCAGTAAACACAAATCAAACAAGCGCTAGGAGGAACCCACAAAAAGAACCAGAAGCCCTGGTGTAAACACCCCAAATTTGCCCTCACCCTTTCACACCATGGCTTGTGATCATTTCATATGCATAAACTCAATCATACCATCTCATATCACATTTTTGATTCACTGCATAGATTCAAAGTCATCTGCATCTAGGGTTTGTGATTTGAGCAATCCAAGAGCTTCTTGAGCCACTCCAAAGGTCATCAATCAGTTCAAAGGGGTCCATGTGTGTTCAAGCATCATATTATATCCTCTCAAAGTCAAGAATGTCAAAGAATCACAAGAACTGAAAATGGTGTGGAAGCAGAGCCAGGTTTAACTACATATGACCTGAAATTAGGGTTTTGGTTTCAGAGGCCATAACTACAAATTTTTTGGTCATTCTTGTTTCTATTGGTCTCTATATGGTATAGGGAGTGTGCATATAAATTTTCATGAAGAAATTCCATGGGGAAGTCATCTGATCAAGAGTTGACTTTTCAAGCAAGTCAGTGCAAAATCAGGGCATCTGAGGCCCCCAATGACCCAACCAAAGGGTGTTCTTCATCATTTTGATTGTATATGATCTTTATTTGATCATAGAAGAGGTTGGAAGTTCACAAAATTGAAGAATTTCAAGTCTTTTGCAAAGTTGACTTTTTGGGCAAGTTTGACTTTTAATGAATTTGCCATTTTAAGCAACTTTTTCAACCCTTACTTTTTGATTCAAAAAAGCTTCAAATGGAAAAACTTTGGTCATGAAAGTTGTAGAATGGATCATTCCCTTTTCAAAAAGTACAAGAACATGACCTAATTCATTTTGGATCAAAAGTTATGGCTTGTCAAAGTTGGCAAAAATCACAAAATTTAAAGTTTTGCACCAAGGAGGCAAAGTTGCAAATTCACTTCTCAAGGCAAATTTAGTCATCAAATGCACTTCAAAACTTCACCACATGATCATACAAGTCCTAAAAGTCAGATTGCACCCAAAGAATCACATGTTTTATGACTTATGGATCAAGATATTTCATAAAGAACCAAAGGCAAGGCAAGTTGCAAAACTCATCATAAGACATAGCCCACTTGCTTGCTAGCTTGCTGAACCATCCTAGGCCTTTCCCCTCATCATGCTGCGCAGCACACCCTCCTTGTACTTGGCTAGAAAGTATCCCATACCTCTCTTACACAACTTTGACATTTTGGCAAAAGCACCCATACCAATCAATAAAGCACACATCACATCTTCTGACCAATCCCAATTGTTTATACTAATCAAATGCAAGCCAAACATAACAAGAAGCAAGCCTGAAACACACCATAACTCAGCATTCTCATTTTCACCCTCATTTTCAAGAGCCTTCGAAACTCTCAGCACAAGCCACAAACACACAAACAAACTTCACAAACAATCTTAACACACTTCCCTGATCACAAAGCACCCATCACCATGGCCTGAAACCCACTGAATCAAAAACACGATCACCACACCACCTTGGACAAAACTTCTGCAAACTCTCAAACCAGCCAAAATAAACTTGCTCCAAGCCTTTCAGAAGCACAAGGGAAGTCATAGGAGTGGTTTTGCACAAGAGAGGAGGTCAGAAAGCTCCAAACTGAAAAGCTTCAAACTCAGGTAGCTTCATGAACTTTTTTTCCAGAACGTGTATTTCAAGTTTCTAAATGAATCTACATGCTTCCCTGATCATGAATATGTGCTTACTTTTGAAAATGGTTGAGAAACCAGGATGTATGCAATGTCTGAAACTTTTGCCCTAAAAAATGTTTGATTCGATTCTCTCTGATTTTGAATGATAAATGTTGTTTGATTGAGGGGTTTGATTCGTTTTTGAGTGGGGATGAGTTCTGGGCAGTTGGATTTTGTTTTCATTGCGTGTAGAGAGAGTTAGAAGTTTGAGCTTGCCGGAGAAGACGACCGGAACAGTGTTCCGGTCGCCTGAAAGTCATTAGGGCATAATTAATTAGGGCTAATCATAATTAGCCAGGTTTGAATTTCCACCCTTGGATGTGGCGCCAAGTCTCTTCCCGCGCGTGTATGTTTGAATCTAGGCCTTTAGATGTGTTGACTTTTCTTTTTTTCAGTTTTAATTCAATTTATTTTTCATATTAATTCATTTCTTTTCTCCATTTTATTAAAAATAGCAAAATCATTTTAAAAATTCTGAAAATTTTTAAACACACTTTTATTAATTTTCAGAAACCAAAAACATTTTTATTTTTATTTTTTGCATTAAAAAATATTTTTAAATCATTTAAAAGTTTATTTTTAATTAATTAATGAGAATTAATTAATTAAAAATACTTTTAGGTATTTAAAAATCACCAAAAAATTCATGAAACCTTCATAATCATTTAGAAACATTGTCCAACCCTCAAACCAAATTTATTTTTTGATCTTGATGTCTTTTGAGAATTTTTCATGGAATTAAAATCATTTCAAGGCATTATTTTGATCCAAACTTCAAAAAATCATTTCTGCCTAACCATTGAGAGTTGGACTTTGATTCTTTTTGCATTGCATTTTGTTTAGCATGTAGTTTGTTAGATTAAATTGGCATGATTTGATCTTTCATTTTCAATTTGTTTGTCATTTTTCTTGCTAAGGTACCCTAAAACCCTAGAAAACTTAGGAAATTCACAACCCTAATTAGGTTAAGAGTTAGAACTCCTCCTTTGGGCAGTGAGTTAGTATAGGTTTAGGTTTCCTTTGAGAGCATTTTCAATTTTTTATCTTGATGTTTGCTTCTGATTTTGGTTTTTGTTTGATGCATGGATCATAAACCCTAATTTGGGCTTCCTTTTGCATCCATCTTGCATTTGCTTGCATACCATGACTTGCCATTGCATTTTATGAATCCATTTGATTCATTGGACATCTTAAGACATATTAAAAGCATGTTTGATCATTGCATCATGTATTTTCCATGTTGTATGCCATTTGCATTCCATAACTTTTCATGTATGTTCATGGTTCTAAACTTGTTTCATTTGCATCCACATGTTTGTATGATCATTCTCATGTCTTGATTCATGTTTGCATCATCTCATAACATCATTATCATCTCATATATGCTTCTGGTTTTGGTTTGCATCATGCCATTTCATTCCATTTTGCATTGCATTGCATTCCTTTCACTAACTTTTCAGGTGGTAAGCAACTTTGAGAAGTGAATTTGCCTTCACTTCTCACAATTTCTTTTCATCTCTTTCATGCATCCTTGCTGCATTTTTGTTATGTGTTTGAGATTGAGCTTTCTCATTCTTCTTCTTCTCACTTTCTTTCTTCAAGTGACTTGTCTTCTTAAATGAAGCAAGTTACTTTGTTTCTCCTG
This sequence comes from Lathyrus aphaca, assembly GCA_963966055.1. Lineage (NCBI taxonomy): Eukaryota > Viridiplantae > Streptophyta > Magnoliopsida > Fabales > Fabaceae > Lathyrus > Lathyrus aphaca. The sequence goes on along the minus strand of OZ014523.1, from coordinate 115,305,230 downwards.
ATCCTTTCATCTGCTTCCTGGTGGTTCCATTCAAGATTTCTCTTGTTAACCTCACAAACCTTAGGAACAACCAAGCATGACAATGATTAGGGTTTTGATTAGTTTCCCTACTTATTTTTACCTTTGTGTCTCTTTGAGTCTTCTTTTCTCACCTCATAATCAGGGACTAAACCCTAAAGGCTTTAAGGCTTTGTGATTAAGCTTATGCCTGCATCCTTCTATTAGGATGGAGTGTATAACTTTAATCCTAAGTGTTAAACCCTTAATGTGTTTAAATCCTTTAATCAATTCACTTAATAATCATCAAGACATCAAGCTTGTAACTTGGGCCTTGCATTAGGGTTCTAATTCTTCCTTAACTGGTTAAGAAGGACTAACCCTAGTGTTAATGGACAAGTCCCCCTCAAGTTGTCTTACAAACCCTAAAAATCACTTCATCATATTATCATTAAATAAAATCCACTTAATAAAGGCTTTGTTTTGTCATGAGGTTAATCCCTAATCATGGATTAAGTTGAGGAGTCTTCCTCAGCTTAAACATTCTCATCTATTATCCTTCTATTAGGATGGTGTAATGGGTCTGTTTAATCCCTGATTATGGATTAATCTCATTACTTAACACTAAACAAAAAAACAACAAAAACATTTAAATAATCACAAGTAGGTTGATGATCTTAATCCTACATCAAAGGTGATTAAGTGTGAGAATCTGACTTCACACTTAAGGTATTCTCATTACCCCTAATCAGAGGGAAGATGTGATGAGTTTACTAACCCATTGGTTTAGGCTTAAGCTCATTAATTTATGGCACATTTCCAAAAGCAATAAAAGACTGAAAACACAAAAACAAACAATAATCGTCTCCTCCGGGATTCTTTTCTCATCTCATTCACTCACAAACGAGAGCTCGCTTCTTCCGTCTAATGCAAGACAGTTTGCACCTGAGCCAGACAGGTCATACACTTGAGCATAGGCAAGTAAGCAGTTCACAAGTCAATTCACCTTTCAGTCTCTTTGGGTCAAACTACGGTGTTCTGACTTCCTCATTGCACGAGAGGATACGTAGGCATAACTTAACAGTTATTGAACAAAAAGTCTCTGTATATTCCCCTCTTTCCAGCATCATTCTTTAAGCCTCATGATCTTGAGCATATCATTCTTGTTCTTACACTAACACTTCACTTATACACTTCACACTGCTTTTACACCGACACATGTACATCCTTTTCCAGTTCTTTTATACACAAATTGCACTGACACTACCCCTTTGAAACACAAATCTTTTAAGTGTGGATCCCGTCGAGTACGGCGGACAATCTGGGTGCTAATACCTTCCCAGGTTGTAACCAACCCCCTTTCTCAGTCTCTCTGGTTCGCAACCGTCTTATCCATATCTTTCTAGGTCTATGCAACATTACCTTTCCTCCGGGATAAAAATGCCTAGCTGGCGACTCTTTTCATTCCCCGTGAGTTCACTCCTGTGTGTTCTCACATCCCTCATTCGCCGACCGTTCGCGTCTGTACCCCATTTGACCCGGCTTCATCTGGTGGGAGCGACAGCTTGGCGACTCTGCTGGGGACCCTTATACTGCAACCAGAGCTTCTGGTTCTTTTTGTGGGTTCCTCCTAGTGCTTGTTTGATTTGTGTTTACTGGGGTGTTATGTGCTATTTGTGTTTGCATATTTATTTTGTTTATTTGCTTTATGTACAGTTATTTTATTGCTTTCTTTATAGCTTTATACATACATCATACTATCATGCTGTTCTGGCTGGATCTGGTTTTGTTGCTTTGGTGGGTGGGGTTCTATTGAGAGTCAAGGTCCTATACCTGGGACCTGAGTGACACCTAGGCTAGAGTGGTTCATGTTCTTTCCCATTCCATTTCGGTCTGGTGCGGGAATATGAAACACGGTTCAGATATGGGTTTCTTCTTGAGAACTCTGTGCTACAGATTTCCTGTAGTGCTAGGGCTATCTGGGAAGCCTGCTAAGTCTGGATGACCTTTAGTATTGACCTTCAGAGACTGAGGTAAATTAGAGGAGGATCTTTTATGGTTATTGTAAACACTGTACCTCCGGGTTAGAAGTGTTTACACTTCTCATAACTGATCCAAGTCTGAGGATCCTTGTTTTAGAACACCACCTGTGAGGGGGGTTGGGCTGTTTACAGGTTTGCAGGTACCCTTGACCTCAGCATACCCTGTTACTTTGTTTTGATTAAGAGTACTCCATTTTGGAACAGTTCTTGTGATTTTTAACCCTGGACATGTGACTCTTTATTTGAGTCCCCCACCTTGGTTACTGGACTTATGAACCTCCATCTGGATTTCTTGAACATACATGGACTTATATCAGAGCACTCGATCAGATCCAGCTTGATCACAAACCCTTGCATATCATTTGCATACATCATCATTGCATCATTTAACATTTGCTTATTTGTTTTTCAGGGTATCCATACTATATTTTGGTTTGGTTTTGACCCCTTCATCTGCATAGACATATCTGCTTCAGCTACCTGCTTCAGCTACTGTTATCACCAGCATCTTCCTGTCAGTGGCCCATCTTCAGTGTTACTCTCCATCATCAGCCTATGTCTCAGCTTTTCTTCAGCAACATGGCACCCAAGAAGAGCAATATCTCCTACCATTTCTTTGAGCCTGAGTTAGCTGGCATCAGGAAGATCCAGACCCTGATTACTCCAGACCATATACCAATATTCAGAGAACATTATGGAGGCATACTTGATGTGGTTATGGATTTAGACCCTTCCCAGAGGAGCTTGATTCATACTTGCCTGCAGTTCTATGACCCCCCTCTGAGGTGCTTTACCTTCCAGGATTTTCAGTTGGGGCCCTTATAAGAGGAGTATTCATCATTGGTTGGTGTACCTATCAAGGGTGGAGTCCCCTTCAACCCTGAGATGGCTTTTCCCAGTAATGAAGAGATAGCAAAGGCACTACATCTGGAACCAACTCTGATTGGGCAGAATATGACTACCAAGGCTGGAATCTCTGGTCTACATTTGGATTTCTTGACCTCTCAGGCTGCTCTGAAAGCCTCCTTGGGGGAATGGAAGGCAGTCTGTGCTTTGTTAGCCCTCAGCATATATGGGGTTATACTTTTTGCAGACGAGCCTAAGTTTATTAGAAAGAATGCAATCCATCTTTTTATCCTGAGGAACCCAGTGCCCACCTTGCTGGGAGATTTCTACTACTCTATCCACCAAAGGAATGAAAAGCAGAGAGGAAGGTTGGTGAGGTGTTGTGCTCCCCTATTCCATACCTGGCTGCTCAGACACTTGCCCAAGACTGATGCATTCTTAAATCCTCACCAGCAAAAGAATTGGGCTAGAAGACTCATTGCTTTGACCTCAGCTGACATCAGGTGGTGCACTCAGAGCACCAAGGGCAGGGACATCATTACCAGTTGTGGGCAGTTCCCCAATGTACCCCTGATAGGAGTAAAGGGTTGCATCAACTACAACCCTCTGTTATTCAAAAGACAATTGGGCTATGCATTGGTCCACACTCCTAGAGCACAAGACTTGGCTGAGACTCTTTACTGTGAGAATAAGCCTAATCTGGCCATTGTCAGGCAAGCATCCTGGGCTTGGGACAATGTCCAGACTAAAGGAGTAACCATTCATGGGAAATGCAACAATGTGGCCTCAGCACAGTACTATGAGTGGTCTCATGCCAGGGCACAGATTTCTGGGATGCCCTTCACCATTGAGGATGCACCAGGGCCATCCACAGCACCTCCTGCCACTGTCAGCTTAGAGGAGTTTGAGAGTTTGAAAGAAAGAAATGAGAAGTTGACTCAAGCTCTACAGAAGACCCTCTGGGAGAGGAGTGATGGTCGGCTGGACATTGAAAGGTTAGAAAAGCTAAAAGTGGAGCATCTAGCTAGGATTGAGAGGTCAGAGGACTACATCAAGAAGTCAAGGGCTGGAGAGCAGATCTTGAAGAATGCTTGCAAGGAGGCTCAGTTCCAGAAGGCCAGGACTGATTTGTATCTGAAAGAGAGTCAAGCTAGGTGGGTCAGGATCACCGAAGCTAGTACTCTGGAAGATAAGAGGACTCAGGACAAGATTGAGCAGTTGGAGGCTAGTGCAAAGGAGCAGCAGGAAGCCCTTCTAGCAGCCCAGAGAGAGATCTCAGAGTTAAAGATTAGAGCTGGTGTGAAGAGGTCAAAGGACCGGAGTCAACACAAGAAGCTAACTGCAGCTGTTACTACCAGGAATCTCCTTATCAGGAATCTCACAGAGCGTCCAGCTGATCCTGTGACTGAAGCACTTCTCAAGGAAGTTCAGGAGGATGAGTTTGGTCTTGGAGTCTGACTTTTGCTTGTTGTTGCTTTCATTTCATGTACTTTTACCTTTTATGTTGTATTTTTGACCCCTCAGAGGGCATGATTTGTAAGAAACAAACTATGTATCATTTACTTTTTGTAATATATGTATCAGATTATTCGATCAGAGTTTCTTTCAAGCAACATCACAAGCATCTTCCTCAAAGGTCTGGAAAGGTCAAAACCAAGTGCCAAGCCGGATACCTTGGAAACAAATAAGCATACTGCATTGCATGCTAACCTTTGTTTGTTTTGTAGGTTTGTTTTTTGTTACTAACTCTGTTGTGATCTCAGGAACTATTGCTCGACGTCGGGTGTTCCCACTCAACCGTCCACACAGATATCCAACACGTAACAACCTTCCGGGTATACAGATGGACCAGGTACAACAGGACCTTACAGAGGTCAGGAACCAAATGGCCAATGAGAGATTGGAAATGAGGAATCAGATGACACAATTTATGGAGGTGATGAATGGATTGGCTCAGAGCCAAGAGAGATTAAGAGCCTTGGTAGAGAGGCAGACTCAGGAAGATCCCCATCTAGGGACTGGGGGAACAAGCAACAATGAGAGGGTTCAGCCTCATATCAACCCACCTGTATTTGGACCCCACCTTCATCCAGAGATCAACATCCCTGCTAATGTACAAGGGAATGCTACTACAGGCAGAGTGCTGCAAGAAGACCCCCAGGAAGATCAGTTCACAGTGATGGGAGCTGGGGATGAAGCCTATGACAGAAGGCTAGACGAAATTGCTGAAAAGTTAAGGTCCTTGGAGTCTCAAAACTCCTTGGGTTTTGATGTTATGGACATGGGCTTAGTGGACGGGGTCAGGATTCCCCACAAATTTAAACCTCCGTGCTTTGAAAAGTACAACGGGACTTCCTGCCCACGGACCCACTTGCAATCCTTTCTGGGGAGGCTGAAGGCATACACCATGGACGAAAAGCTGTGGATGTTTTATTTCGAAGACAGTTTAACTGGAGCATCAAGGGAATGGTATTCCCATTTGACTAGAGCAACCATCAGATGCTGGAAGGACTTGGCTGAGGCCTTCATTAGACAATACCAGTATAATTTGGATATGGCACCCAACAGGACCCTCCTGATGGGGATGTCACAGTCATCCAGGGAAAGCTTCCGGGAGTACGCCCAGAGGTGGAGTCAGCTAGCTGCTGCTGTCCATCCACCCATGTCAGAGAGGGAGATGGCTGATATGTTTATGAACACCCTCCAAGGGACATACATTGATAGGCTAGCTGCCTTTTCTTCTACCAGCTTTGCGGATGTCGTTATAGCTGGGGAAAGAATTGAGAGCCTATTAAAGATGGGCAAAATTTCTGACAACGGTACCAGCTCATCCAGCAACACAAGGAAACCTTTTGTGGACCTAAGAAGAACTGGTGAGACCAATGCTATCCATACCAGCAGGGGCAGACCCCAATATGTTCATAGGTCTGTGGCAGCAGTCACCATTCCCGCTCCAGTTCATCCACAACCAGCTTATCAACCACAGCAACAAAATTATCAGCAACACACTCAGTATCCTCCTCAGAGAAATTACAACAACACCAACAACAATCAGCAAATACCATTTCAACAGAGACCGTCTCAGGCCAATAGGGTGATCGATCCGATCCCTATGCCTTATGCCACATTATTGCCACAACTCCTAAAACTCAACCTAGTTGAGCTAAGGACGTTGGCACCTCCAGATTCTGCCAGTTTACCCAGAAATTATGACGCTAGCGCCAGATGTGCTTTTCATTCGAATGCACCTGGCCATAGTACAGAGAAGTGCAGAGCTTTGCACATGAAGGTACAGGACTTGGTAGATTCTAAGGCTCTAAACTTTGCACCACCACCGAATGTTAACAAGAACCCTATGCCAAACCATGGTGGCACCAGAATCAATGCTATTGAAGAAGACAAGTCGTCTTACTTGATAACCAGTGTGGGTCAGATTCGGACACCCTTGGTAGAGATCAAAGCTCAACTCCTTGAATGCCAAATGTTCCCTGGATGCGAGCTAGGGTGTGCTTATTGCAACATTTCAGTGAATGGATGTGATAACTTGAGAGATGGCATAGATGATCTCATCCAGAGTGGCCTGCTTCAAATCACAACATCAATACCTACCAATCCAGCAATCTCCTTAACAACAGTTCCCGAGTCTTCTACAACTGCAACAACCATTGTTCCAAATAACTCTTCAATCTCATCAACGAATGTTCCATCTGTTGCTTCAATGGACCAAATATCAGCAAACATCCCTTCTACAACTTCAGCACCACTTCATTCAGAATCTCCTACAACTGCAACACCCATCCATTCAACCGTGTCTCCTACAACATCAACAGCAAACAATGAAAGCGTCTCCACAGTTACAATTTATTATGATCCTGAAAATGATTCTGCCTACAACTCACAAAATGCCACTCCTATCAGAGCACCGGTTACAATATACTATGATCCATAGACTATCACGGTCCCTTCTGCAGCTGCTATCAGTCCAGTCACTATCACAGTGCCTGGGCCAGTACCTTATGAAAGCAGTAATGCCATCCCTTGGCATTACGGCTCCGATCTATACTGCGAAGGACAGAAAATCACTTTGGAATCATCAACTCCTTCACCACAAATAGACAATGTGGGGGGAGGCGGAGGCTTCACTCGAAGCGGACGTCTCTTTGCCCCGCAAAATCCAAGACCCAGTGCCGAAGCAGAAGCTGCTGCCAAGGCAAAAGGGAAGAGCATGGTGCAAGAAGAACAAGTTGCTAAAGAAGCTTTGAAAACCCCTTTTGATCAAGAGGTTGATGAATTCATGAGAATCATCAAGAAAAGTGATTACAAGATAGTGGACCAGCTTCACCAAACACCTTCCAAGATCTCCATTTTATCATTGCTAATGTGCTCCGAGGCTCATCGGAATGCACTACTAAAAGTCTTGCACGCAGCTTATGTGCCAGAAGAGATTACAGTCAATCAGTTAGAGGCAGTGGTTGGAAACGTCAACGCTAGTCATGGACTAGGATTTACCAACACTGATTTGACTACGGAAGGTCGCAATCAAACAAGGCTTTGCACATTACCATGGAGTGTAAGGGTGCAGTTCTTTCCCATGTATTGGTGGATACAGGGTCATCCCTCAATGTCTTACCTAAAAAAGCCCTTGTGAAGCTAGAGTATGAAGGATTGGCATTACGTCCCAGCAACTTGGTAGTGAGAGCCTTTGACGGTTCTAAGAGATCAGTTCTGGGAGAAATTGAGTTGCCTATAACGATTGGCCCACAAACTTTCAAAACGACCTTCTACGTGATGGACATTCAGCCTGCCTACAGCTATTTGTTGGGTAGACCATGGATTCATGTCGCTGGCGCAGTTACGTCTACCCTTCACTAGAAGTTAAAATTCGAGTGGGAGGGCCAAGTCGTTACTATTTGTGGAGAGGAAGATATTTTTGTTAGCCATCTGGCTACCTACAAATACATTGAGATGGACGGGGAGATCCATGAAACGATGAGTCAAGGGTTCGAGGCCTTGAACATAAATGAAACATCTGCTGTACCTGGAACCTCAATGACATCTTATCAACAAGCCCGGAAGGTTGTTGAAGAAGGGACTGCCCAAGGCTGGGGCAAGCTGTTACCTGTGGAGAAGAAAGAGGATAGATTTGGGTTGGGTTACAAACCAACTCAACAAGATCAAGCAGAGGCTGCTAAGGAGCACAATTTTGTTAGTGGGGGGATGCTCACCCCTGATGCTGTCAACAATTTGGAAGACGAGGATGAAAGCGACCGCAACCTGGAAAGTTGGATCCGTCCAAAGATCCCGGGGAGCAGTATCTCAAACTGGTCTTCCCAGGAAATTATAAGAGTTACTCCTGTAGAGTAATTATTATTTCCTGTATTTTTATAGCATGCATCAAGTCTTGCATCTTGCCCAAGATGACAAGACTCATTTTGTAATCGGGCCATCTGTAATTTTTGTGCAACAAGATTAATCAATGAAATATCAGACATCTTTTGCAAATGAGTCTTTTTCTTTTCCGCTCACTGTTTTTCCATTTTTCTTTTTGTACAAAAAATGAATGGCAATGTTTTCAAAATGACCACTTTATTTCACTTTTTTAAACAAGATTAAAATCAATCACTAAAATGAACAAACTGAACCCTTGCAGAGAGTGCCTTCTAGACTGCACCGACAACAGCACGGCTATGACTTCGTATGACTTTGACAATCCAATCAATCAAGCTGATGAAGGGGTTGAAGAAGATTATGAGCTTCCTGAAGAGCTAGTCAGATTGTTGAGACAAGAGGAAAGGGTTATCACTCCTCATCAGGAAGAGGTAGAGACGATCAATCTTGGTACAGATGAAGACGTGAAAGAGGTTAAAATCGGGGCCTGCCTACAAGACTCAGTGAAGAGACAACTGGTTGACCTGCTTCAAGAGTATGTGGACGTGTTTGCATGGTCTTATCAAGATATGCCAGGGTTGGACACCGACATTGTTATGCATAAGCTGCCTTTAAAAGAAGATTGCCCGCCGGTCAAACAGAAATTGCGCCGCACTCGCCCAGACATGGCAATGAAAATCAAAGAAGAGGTACAAAAGCAGTGGGACGCCGGGTTCCTTGCTGTGACTAGCTATCCACCGTGGGTTGCTAATATTGTGCCTGTGCCTAAAAAGGACGGCAAGGTAAGGATGTGTGTTGACTACCGGGATCTGAACAGAGCCAGCCCGAAAGATGATTTCCCATTACCTCACATTGATGTATTGGTTGATAATATGGCTCAGTTCTCGGTATTCTCCTTCATGGACGGATTTTCAGGATATAATCAGATCAAGATGTCACCTGAAGACATGGAGAAGACAACCTTCATCACACCCTGGGGCACGTTCTGTTACAAGGTGATGCCATTCGGACTGAAGAATGCCGGTGCAACATATCAACGGGCTATGGTGACATTATTCCATGATATGATCCATAAAGAAATCGAGTGTTATGTGGATGATATGATTGCCAATTCCCTCACTGAAGAAGACCACCTGGTAAATCTACTGAAGCTATTCAAGCGTCTGAGGAAGTACCAACTGAAGTTGAACCCCAACAAATGCACATTCGGGGTGCGATCTGGTAAGCTGCTGGGATTTATTGTAAGCGAGAAAGGAATTGAAGTTGACCCTGATAAAGTCAAAGCTATTCAAGAAATGCCTGCACCAAAGTCAGAAAAAGAAGTTCGAGGGTTCTTAGGTCGGTTGAACTACATTTAACGGTTCATATCTCACCTTACAGCAACCTGTGAACCCTTGTTCAAGCTGCTGAGAAAAGAACAGACGGTCAGGTGGAACGAAGACTGCCAGAAGGCTTTTGACTAGATCAAAGAATACTTGCAAGAACCACCAATCCTTATGCCTCCAGTTGAAGGAAGACCTCTGATCATGTACTTGACAGTATTGGAAGAGTCGATGGGGTGTGTGTTGGGCCAGCATGACGAGTCTGGTCGAAAAGAGTATGCAATATACTACCTAAGCAAAATGTTTACCGACTGTGAACAACGTTATTCACTGCTCGAGAAAACTTGCTGTGCTTTAGCGTGGGCTGCTCGCCGACTAAGACAGTATATGTTGACCCACACTACTTTATTGATCTCCAAAATGGATTCGGTCAAATACATATTTGAGAAGCCAGCGCTTACCGGACGGGTTGCAAGATGGCAAATGATCCTCATAGAATATGACATCCAATACACATCTCAGAAAGCCATCAAGGGCAGTGTATTGTCTGAATATCTTGCTGAGCAACCTATTGATGATTACCAGCCTATGAGATTTGATTTCCCTGATGAAGACATCATGTTCATAAAAGCAAAAGATCATGAAGAGCCTATTCACACTGAAGGGCCTGACCCAGAGGAAGAATGGACTATGATGTTTGATGGGGCTGTTAACATGAATGGTCGTGGTGTTGGTGCAGTACTCATTACACCTAAAGGAGTTCACATGCATTTCTCGGCAAAACTCACCTTTAACTGCACTAACAACGAAGCTGAATACGAAGCTTGCATTATGGGTCTTGAGGAAGCCATTGACCTCAGGATCAAGACATTGACTGTATTCGGAGATTCAACTCTGGTAATCAATCAAACCAACGGCAAATGGTACACCCACCAAGATCATCTGATACCTTACAGGGATTATACAAGGAGGTTATTGACTTTCTTTACAACAGTCAAGCTTGAGTACATCCCTCGGGACGAGAATCAGTTTGCAGATGCTCTGGCTACCATTTCATCCATGATCAAAGTTCAAGCTGCCAACTTTGTACCTCAGATCTCAGTGTCCAGACTTGACAGACCAGCATATGTATTCGCAGCAGATGTTGTCAAGGATGATAAGCCTTGGTTACATGACATTAAGTGTTTCTTGGAGGATCAAACATACCCACCTGGGGCATCTTCCAATGATAAGAAGACATTAAGAAGGCTTGCTGGTAGTTTCTTCCTGAATACTGATGGCTCCCTGTACAAGAGAAACTTTGATATGGTGCTCCTCAGATGTGTTGATAGAACAGAAGCAGACTTGTTGATGCATGAAGTGCACGAAGGATCCTTTGGTACCCATGCAGGAGGGCATGCCATGGCTAAAAAGTTGCTAAGATCAGGTTACTACTGGATCACAATGGATGCAGACTGTCTTACATACGCCAGAAAATGCCATAAATGCCAGATTTATGCGGATAAGGTGCATGTGCCTCCCAATCCTCTGAATGTGATGTCTTCACCCTGGCCCTTTGCTATGTGGGGCATTGACATGATTGGCAAAATTGAACCGACTGCTTCGAATGGCCACAGATTCATCCTGGTTGCTATTGACTAGTTTACCAAGTGGGTCGAAGCAGCTTCCTATGCGAACGTTACAAGACAAGTGGTAGCCCGATTTCTGAAAAGAGATATCATCTGTCGATATGGAATTCCCGAGCGAATCATTACTGATAATGGTTCCAATTTAAACAACAAAATAATGGCAGAACTGTGTCGGGACTTCAAAATCCAACACCACAATTCTTCTCCTTACAGGCCAAAGATGAATGGCGCTGTTGAGGCGGCTAATAAGAACATCAAGAAGATTGTGCAGAAGATGGTAGTCACATACAAAGACTGGCATGAAATGCTACCATTTGCCTTGCATGGGTACCGCACGTCAATCAGAACATCCACTGGGGCAACACCGTATCAGCTTGTGTATGGTATGGAAGCAGTCCTGCCTATTGAAGTTGAATTACCCTCCCTACGGGTACTAATGGATGTTAAGCTGAACGAAGCAGAATGGGTCCGGTCCCGATACGAACAACTGAGTCTGATTGAAGAGAATAGATTGGCTGCAATCTGTCATGGGAAGTTGTATCAGAAGAGAATGAAGAGGGCCTTCGATCAGAAAGTCAGGCACCGAGAGTACCAGGTAGGAGATCTTGTGCTAAAAAGAATCCTCCCTCCTCATACAGACCACAGGGACAAGTGGACTCCGAATTATGAAGGACCATTTGTAGTAAAGAAAGTTTTCTCCGGTGGAGCACTGATGCTCAGCACCATGGATGGTGAAGATTTCCCGTCCCCTATGAATTCAGATGCAGTTAAAAAATACTTCGCATAAAATGACCCGCTGGACACAAAAACAGAATGTAAGTCCAGGCAAAAATAGGGCATCCCGGCGAGTCAAAAACAGAATAAAAGACTCGGGAAAAAATAAGGGAAAATAAGCAAAAAAAATGTACACCCGCTGGGTTGAAAAGCCGCATTGGACAACTCAGGCAAAAATGGGTATCCCGGTGGATTCAAAACCCGAAAGGGCGATCCATGCAAAATAAGGGAATAAGCGAACAACTGCATTCTGAATTCGTCTGTATCACTTACAACTCGGTAAACTTCGAAGGGATCAAGCTTCTTTCAGAATCAACCTTTTTCAGAAAGCAAGATGAGAAGGACGTCAAATATCATATGAGTCATAGCAAAAGGGAAGCTTCATGGAGCGTCGACAACATTGCCAGCCTTTTGTTTCTCATTTTGTAACAATCTCCTCATTTCAGGGGATTTGTTTCTTTGACTATATCTCGCCAATTCAGGACACATAAATTAATAAAATCAGATTTTCAGTCATGTTTCGTCTTGTACATCTTATTTGCAAAAATGTCTGATGTCTTAAGAGAAACTGATTGCATAAATACAGATGCTCATCTTCTAAAAATACATGCTTGCAGGGAATATACTTACTCCCAGGAGTGTCTAAACTCCTATGACGGAATCCAGTAAAGGATACCTCGGGATTACTTGTGCGTTTCCCTATCTTTGCAGGATTGCAGGTATCCAAAACGCAACATGGGGCATGTAAGCTTCATCTCAGCAACCCGACAAATAAACACTCACTCAAAGTGTTTTCTCCCCAGCCGAGTTTCCACTTGCTATTTCTCCCCAGCCGAGGTGCCAATCATTCTTCCTCAGCCAAGTACAAAAGCCAGGGAACCACTTCCCCACAGAGCTTCAGCCTCTATCCAGAAGAGCAGCGCCTGAAGGGATCACAACAGAGTGAAGAAAGCTTCTACAAACCCCAGCTGGGTTCCTCATTATCAGGATGGGTCTATCAGTGACCTATTCCCCCAAGCAGATATCATCTCATCAGATCTACCAATGATCTCATCCCCAGCTGGGATGTCCATTTCAAGCAGATTGGCTAGAGATCTTCATGGCAACGGGATCAGAATCCCGGTTTGGTATCTTTGCATAATCATAGCATTCGCATCATATTCACCCACAAAGCGTAGCATTCCGTCTAATACGGAGCATTACGGCAAAAGTCAAACATGTAGCATAATCATAAGCCATGTTCTGAATCAAACACTTGTGAATAATAGCGATCCATCAATATACAGAATACCCCCAGATTCCCCAGCAAACACAGTTGCCTTACATGCCCAAACACCAGTATATACTCCTTGTGGCACTCGTCCGTGTCATATCCCCAGCCGAAAGCCAAAGTATCCCCTTTGCACTCACAGATACATATATATATATATACAATTCCTTGACATCCGTCCATGTCATTTTCCCCAGTGCAGTAACATAAACACTTTGTATACCAGATACTTGTTTTTTACTATACTTTTCTCCTTTTGACACTCGTCCGTGTCACTCTCCCCGGTGGGTTAAACACTCATCTATACATCACTCATACTTACTACTCGTACAAATATTCGTCCGTATCTTGTATATACCACTTTTATCCCCGCAGATTCAGCACTAGTCCATGTTCTTTGTTAACCAGTTGGTACTCGTCCATACCATCATCTCAGAACATGTGTCAAGCGTTTGTTTCTACTTGATACTCGTCCGTATCATAGTCATAAGGATGCTCGTCCGCATCTTTAATCCGCACACTGTGCCAAACACTTTTGTCTTCTTGGATATAGATACTCGCCTGTGTCTACTATCCCCAGAAGGGTCCCTTCAGATTCAACACTCGTCCGTGTTCTCTGTTAACCAGTTGATACTCGTCCGTATCATCATCTTTGAACATGTGTCAGTATTTGTTCCTACCCGATACTCGTCCGTATCGTAGTCTTAAGGATGCTCGTCCACATCTTTAATCTATACACAAATGTCAAAACACTTATACCTTTATTTCTTGGATGTAAACACTCGTCCGTGTTTACTATTCCCCAGTAGATCGCCAATAAAGCAATTTTCTTTTATCTGACATTCGTCCTGTGTCATGATAAACTTTGAGAGCAGCCGTACCCTGCTAGGTGGTCGTCCTCCACCTCTTGATGATCGTCCTTCATCATGCTCGTCCGATGGCCGTCCCCATCGTTGACCTTTTCTATCCGACATTCGTCCTAGGTCGTGATATTTAGCAGCCGTCCCCTGCTAGGTGGTCGTCCTCCACCTTTTGATGATCGTCCTTCATCATTTTATCCAATGGCCGTCCCCATTGTTGATTTTGGTTATCTGACATTCGTCCTATGTCATGATAAACCTTGAGAGCAGCCGTCCCCTGCTAGGTGGTCGTCCTCCACCTCTTGATGGTCGTCCTCCATCATGCTCATCCGATGGTCGTCCCCATCGTTGACCTTTTATCCGGCATTCGTCCTATGTCGCGATATTTTTGGCAGTCGTACCCTTCCAGGTGATCGTCCTTCACCTTAGATGACCGTCCCTCATCTTATCCCCAACAGAGCAGCCGTCCCCTGCTAGGTGATCGTCCTTCACCTTTGATGACCGTACCTCATCATCTGTTTATTTCATTTATTCTTTAACCCGATGGCCGTCCCCGTCGTGGTCCCTTTTCCTTTTCCTGATGATCGTCCTTCATCAGTTTAGCTCGATGGCCGTCCCCATCGTTGGTTACTTTACTTTATGAACTTGATGGCCGTCCCCGTCATGTTTCATTAATCCCCAGAGAATTTTACAGCTTTACTTGATGGCCGTCCCCATCATAATTCTTTTTATCCCCAACATGTCGGCCGTCCCCGTCATTGCTTTAGTTTCCGCACTTTTCCCAGCATGTCGGCCGTCCCCATCATTGCTTCATTTCCCGCACTTTTCAGCATGTCGGCCGTCCCCGTCATTGCTCTTTACCCAGCAGCCGTCCTCTGCTCGACAGTCGTCCTCCGTCGCCTACACTTTACAATATACTTTATTTTCCTTTTACAATCTATATCCCTTTTGGACTGTCTTTGGTATTCAACCACAAGTTATCTTGTTGGCCTGTTAAGCCGTTGCTTACATCCTGCACAGCTAACTCATGTTTGAATAGGGGCAGCTGTAAACACCCCAAATTTGCCCTCACCCTTTCACACCATGGCTTGTGATCATTTCATATGCATAAACTCAATCATACCATCTCATATCACATTTTTGATTCACTGCATAGATTCAAAGTCATCTGCATCTAGGGTTTGTGATCTGAGCAATCCAAGAGCTTCTTGAGCCACTCCAAAGGTCATCAATAACTTCAAAGGGGTCCATGTGTGTTCAAGCATCATATTATATCCTCTCAAAGTCAAGAATGTCAAAGAATCACAAGAACTGAAAATGGTGTGGAAGCAGAGCCAGGTTTAACTGTAGATGACCTGAAATTAGGGTTTTGGTTTCAGAGGCCATAAATCCAAATTTTTTGATCATTCTTGTTTCTATTGGTCTCTATATGGTATAGGGAGTGTGCATATCAATTTTCATGAAGAAATTCCATGGGGAAGTCATCTGATCAAGAGTTGACTTTTCAAGCAAGTCAGTGCAAAATCAGGGCATCTGAGGCCCCCAATGACCCAACCAAAGGGTTTTCTTCATCATTTTGATTGTATATGATCTTTATTTGATCATAGAAGAGGTTGGAAGTTCACAAAATTGAAGAATTTCAAGTCTTTTGCAAAGTTGACTTTTTGGGCAAGTTTGACTTTTAATGAATTTGCCATTTTAAGCAACTTTTTCAACCCTTACTTTTTTATTCAAAAAAGTTTCAAATGGAAAAACTTTGGTCATGAAAGTTGTAGAATGGATCATTCCCTTTTCAAAAAGTACAAGAACATGACCTAATTCATTTTGGATCAAAAGTTATGGCTTGTCAAAGTTGGCAAAAATCACAAAATTTGAAGTTTTGCACCAAGGAGGCAAAGTTGCAAATTCACTTCTCAAGGCAAATTTAGTCATCAAATGCACTTCAAAACTTCACCACATGATCATACAAGTCCTAAAAGTCAGATTGCACCCAAAGAATCACATGTTTTATGACTTATGGATCAAGATATTTCATAAAGAACCAAAGGCAAGGCAAGTTGCAAAACTCATCATAAGACATAGCCCACTTGCTTGCTAGCTTGCTGAACCATCCTAGGCCTTTCCCCTCATCATGCTGTGCAGCACACCCTCCTTGTACTTGGCTAGAAAGTATCCCATACCTCTCTTACACAACTTTGACATTTTGGCAAAAGCACCCATACCAATCAATAAAGCACACATCACATCTTCTGACCAATCCCAATTGTTTATACTAATCAAATGCAAGCCAAACATAACAAGAAGCAAGCCTGAAACACACCATAACTCAGCATTCTCATTTTCACCCTCATTTGCAAGAGCCTTCGAAACTCTCAGCACAAGCCACAAACACACAAACAAACTTCACAAACAATCTTAACACACTTCCTTGATCACAAAGCACCCATCACCATGGCCTGAAACCCACTGAATCAAAAAAACGATCACCACACCACCTTGGACAGAACTTCTGCAAACTCTCAAACCAGCCAAAATAAACTTGCTCCAAGCCTTTCAGAAGCACAAGGGAAGTCATAGGAGTGGTTTTGCACAAGATAGGAGGTCAGAAAGCTCCAAACTGAAAAGCTTCAAACTCAGGTAGCTTCATGAACTTTTTTTCCAGAACGTGTATTTCAAGTTTCTAAATGAATCTACATGCTTCCCTGATCATGAATATGTGCTTACTTTTGAAAATGGTTGAGAAACCAGGATGTATGCAATGTCTAAAACTTTTGCACTAAAAAATGTTTGATTCGATTCTCTCTGATTTTGAATGATAAATGTTGTTTGATTGAGGGGTTTGATTCGTTTTTGAGTGGGGATGAGTTCTGGGCAGTTGGATTTTGTTTTCATTGCGTGTAGAGAGAGTTAGAAGTTTGAGCTTGCCGGAGAAGACAACCGGAACAGTGTTCCGGTCGCCTGAAAGTCATTAGGGCATAATTAATTAGGGCTAATCATAATTAGCCAGGTTTGAATTTCCACCCTTGGATGTGGCGCCAAGTCTCTTCCCGCGCGTGTATGTTTGAATCTAGGTCTTTAGATGTGTTGACTTTTCTTTTTTTCAGTTTTAATTCAATTTATTTTTCATATTAATTCATTTCTTTTCTCCATTTTATTAAAAATAGCAAAATCATTTTAAAAATTCTGAAAATTTTTATACACACTTTTATTAATTTTCATAAACCAAAAACATTTTTATTTTTATTTTTTTGCATTAAAAAATATTTTTAAATCATTTAAAAGTTTATTTTTAATTAATTAATGAGAATTAATTAATTAAAAATACTTTTAGGTATTTAAAAATCACCAAAAAATTCATGAAACCTTCATAATCATTTAGAAACATTTTCCAACCCTCAAACCAAATTTCTTTTTTGATCTTGATGTCTTTTGAGAATTTTTCATGGAATTAAAATCATTTCAAGGCATTATTTTGATCCAAACTTCAAAAAATCATTTCTGCCTAACCATTGAGAGTTGGACTTTGATTCTTTTTGCATTGCATTTTGTTTAGCATGTAGTTTGTTAGATTAAATTGGCATGATTTGATCTTTCATTTTCAATTTGTTTGTCATTTTTCTTGCTAAGGTACCCTAAAACCCTAGAAAACTTAGGAAATTCACAACCCTAATTAGGTTAAGAGTTAGAACCCCTCCTTTGGGCAGTGAGTTAGTATAGGTTTAGGTTTCCTTTGAGAGCATTTTCAATTTTTTATCTTGATGTTTGCTTCTGATTTTGGTTTTTGTTTGATGCATGGATCATAAACCCTAATTTGGGCTTCCTTTTGCATCCATCTTGCATTTGCTTGCATACCATGACTTGCCATTGCATTTTATGCATCCATTTGATTCATTGGACATCTTAAGACATATTAAAAGCATGTTTGATCATTGCATCATGTATTTGCCATGTTGTATGCCATTTTCATTCCATAACTTTTCATGTATGTTCATGGTTCTAAACTTGTTTCATTTGCATCCACATGTTTGTATGATCATTCTCATGTCTTGATTCATGTTTGCATCATATCATATCATCATTATCATATCATATATGCTTCTGGTTTTGGTTTGCATCATGCCATTTCATTCCATTTTGCATTGCATTGCATTCCTTTCACTAACTTTTCAGGTGGTAAGCAACTTTGAGAAGTGAATTTGCCTTCACTTATCACAATTTCTTTTCATCTCTTTCATGCATCCTTGCTGCATTTTTGTTATGTGTTTGAGATTGAGCTTGCTCATTCTTCTTCTTCTCACTTTCTTTCTTCAAGTGACTTGTCTTCTTAAATGAAGCTAGTTACTTTGTTTCTCCTGATCCTTTCATCTGCTTCCTGGTGGTTCCATTGAAGATTTCTCTTGTTAACCTCACAAACCTTAGGAACAACCAAGCATGACAATGATTAGGGTTTTGATTAGTTTCCCTACTTAGTTTTACCTTTGTGTCTCTTTGAGTCTTCTTTTCTCACCTCATAATCAGGGACTAAACCCTAAAGGCTTTAAGGCTTTGTGATTAAGCTTATGTCTGCATCCTTCTATTAGGATGGAGTGTATAACTTTAATCCTAAGTGTTAAAACCTTAATGTGTTTAAATCCTTTAATCAATTCACTTAATAATCATCAAGACATCAAGCTTGTAACTTGGGCCTTGCATTAGGGTTCTTCCTTAACTGGTTAAGAAGGACTAACCCTAGTGTTAATGGACAAGTCCCCCTCAAGTTGTCTTACAAACCCTAAAAATCACTTCATCATCTTATCATTAAATAAAATCCACTTAATAAAGGCTTTGTTTTGTCATGAGGTTAATCCCTAATCATGGATTAAGTTGAGGAGTCTTCCTCAGCTTAAACATTCTCATCTATTATCCTTCTATTAGGATGGTGTAATGGGTCTGTTTAATCCCTGATTATGGCTTAATCTCATTACTTAACACTAAACAAAAAAACAACAAAAACATTTAAATAATCACAAGTAGGTTGATGATCTTAATCCTACATCAAAGGTGATTAAGTGTGAGAATCTGACTTCACACTTAAGGTATTCTCATTACCCCTAATCAGAGGGAAGATGTGATGAGTTTACTAACCCATTGGTTTAGGCTTAAGCTCATTAATTTATGGCACATTTCCAAAAGCAATAAAAGACTGAAAACACAAAAACAAACAATAATCGTCTCCTCCGGGATTCTTTTCTCATCTCATTCACTCACAAACGAGAGCTCGCTTCTTCCGTCTAATGCAAGACAGTTTGCACCTGAGCCAGACAGGTCATACACTTGAGCATAGGCAAGTAAGCAGTTCACAAGTCAATTCACCTTTCAGTCTCTTTGGGTCGAACTACGGTGTTATGACTTCCTCATTGCACGAGAGGATACGTAGGCATAACTTAACAGTTATCGAACAAAAAGTCTCTGTATATTCCCCTCTTTCCAGCATCATTCTTTAAGCCTCATGATCTTGAGAATCTCATTCTTGTTCTTACACTAACACTTCACTTATACACTTCACACTGCTTTTACACCGACACCTGTACATCCTTTTCCAGTTCTTTTATACACAAATTGCACTGACACTACCCCTTTGAAACACAAATCTTTTAAGCGTGGATCCCGTCGAGTACGGCGGACAATCTGGGTGCTAATACCTTCCCAGGTTGTAACCAACCCCCTTTCTCAGTCTCTCTGGTTCGCAACCGTCTTATCCATATCTTTCTAGGTCTATGCAGCATTACCTTTCCTCCGGGATAAAAATGCCTAGATGGCGACTCTTTTCATTCCCCATGAGTTCACTCCTGTGTGTTCTCACATCCCTCATTCGCCGACCGTTCGCGTCTGTACCTCATTTGACCCGGCTTCATCTGGTGGGAGCGACACCTGGTTACAGTATAAGGGTCCCCAGCAGAGTCGCCAAGCTGTCGCTCCCACCAAATGACACCTGGGTCAGAAGGGGTATAGACGCGAACGGTCGGCGAAGGAGAAGGAATGAATAGAGTCGCCAGCTAGGCATTTTTATCCCGAAGGAAAGGTAATGCTGCATAAACCTAGAAAGATATGGATAAGACGGTTGCGAACCAGAGAGACTGAGAAAGGGGGTCGGTTACAACCTGGGAAGGTATTACCACCCAGATTGTCCGCCGTACTCGACGGGATCCACACTTAAAAGATTTGTGTTTTAAAGGGGTAGTGTCAGTGCTTATCTGTGTATCGAAGCTGGAAAAAATGAAAGTGTCAGTGTAAAAGAAGTATGAAGTGTATAAGTGAAGTATCAGTGTAAGAATAAAAGTGAAATGCCCAAGACCATGTGGCTTAAAGAATAAGGCTGGAAAGAGGGGGAATATACAGAGAATTTTGTTCGATAACTGTTAAGTTATGCCTACGTATCCTCTCGTGCAATGAGGAAGTCAGAACACCGTAGTTCAACCCAAAGAGACTGAAAGATAAATTGACTGATGAACTGATTGCTTGCCTATGCTCAAGTGTATGACCTGTCTGGCTCAGGTGCAAACTGTCTTGCATTAGACGGAAGAAGCAAGTTCTCGTTTGTGAGTGAATGAGATGAGAAGAGAATCCCGGAGGAGACGATTATTGTTTGTTTTTTTGTGTTTTCAGTCTTTTATTACTTTTGGATTTGTCATAAGTTAATGAGCTTAAGACTAAACCAAGGGTTAGTAAACTCATCACATCCTCCCTCTGACTAGGGGTAATGAGAGTACCTTAAGTATGAAGTAAACACCTCACACTTAATCACCATGGTGTAGGATTAAGATCATTAACCTAATTGCATTTATTTAGATGTTTTTGTTGCTTTTGTTTAGTGTTAAGTAATGAGTTTAAGCCATAATCAGGGATTTAATGGACCCATTACACCATCCTAATAGAAGGATAATAGATGAGAACATTTAAGCTGAGGAAGGCTCCTCAACTTAATCCATGATTAGGGATTAACCTCATGACAAAACAAAGCCTTTATTAAAGTGGATTTTAGTTAATGGTAAGATGAAGAAATGATTTTTTATGGTTTGTAAGACAACTTGAGGGGGACTTGTCCATTAACACTAGGGTTAGTCCTTCTTAACCAATTAAGGGAGAATTGGAACCCTAATGAAAGGCCCAAGTTACAAGCTTGATGTCTTGATGATTATTAAGTGAATTGATTAAAGGATTTAAACACATTAAGGGCTTAACACTTAGGATTAAAGTTATACACTCCATCCTAATAGAAGGATGCAGGCATAAGCTTAATCACAAAGCCTTAAGACCTTTAGGGCTTAGTCCTTGATTATGAGATGAGAAGAGAAGACTCAAGGATGATACAAAGGCAAAAGCTAAATGGGGGACTAATCAAACCATAATTGTTATCATGCTTGGAGATCCTAGGGTTAATGAGGTTTGCAAGAAGATCCTCAGAGAAATCACCAGGAAGGAAACAGATGAAAGGAGCAAGAAGCAAAGAAGAGCAAAACAACTTGCTTCACTTAAGAAGACAAGTTGCTTGAAGAAAGAAAGTAAGATAAACAAGAATGAGCAAGCTCAATCCAATACGACACAAAATGCAGCAAAGGAAGTATGAAAGAGATGAAAAGAGAATGTGAGAAGTGAAGGCAAATTCACTTCTCAAACAACTTACCACCTGAAATGTTAGCATAAGAAGATGAAATGCAATGCAAATGAGATGAAGTGTCATGATGCAAACCAAAGTCAGAAGCATTTACATGATGTTAATGATGCTAAAGATGATACAAACATGAGGCAAGGCATGAGAATAATCAAACAAACATAAAGATGCAAATGAGGCATGCATTGAAACATGAATGTACATGAAAGGTTATGACATGTAATGGACATGCAACATGGCAAATGAAAGATGCAATGATCAAACATGATTCTAATATGTCCTAAGATGTATTATGAATCATGTAGATGCACAAAAAGTCATGACAAGCTCTTGAATGCAAGCAAATGAGAAATGGATGCAAAAGAAATCACAAATTAGGGTTACATGCATCATGCAAAGCAAAAATTCAAAACCAGAATAAAATGACATGATAAAAATTTGAAAATGCAATCAAAGGTACCCTAAACCTATACAAACTCACTGCCCAAAGGAGGGGATCCAACTCTTAGCCTAGTGGAAGTTATGAATTTCCTAAGATTGCTAGGGTTTTAAGGTACCTTGTCAAGAAAAATGCTAAACAAATTGAAAATGCAAGATCAAATCAAGCCAATTTTATCCTATAAACTACAAGCTATGAAGAGTACAATGCAAGAAGAATCATCATCCAACTCTCAATGGTTAGGCAGAAGGAAATTTTTGAAGTTTGAAACAAAATATTGCCTTGAAATGAAATTAAATCCAATGAAAATGATCAAAAGGCATCAAGAACAAAAAAGAAATTTGGTTTGAGAGTTGGACAATGTTTCTAAATGTTTCTAAATGCAATGTGAATTTTTTTGGGATTTTTAAATACCTAAATGTATTTTTAATTAATTAATTTCCATTAATTAATTAAAAATAAACATTTAAATGATTCAAAAATAATTTTCAGTGCAAAAAATAAAAATAAAAATATTTTTGGGTTTTAAAAATTAATGAAAACTTTGACAAAAATTTTCATAATTTTTAAATGATTTTAGCTATTTTAAAATAAATATGCAAAACAAAATAAGAAAAATATGAAAATAAATGAATTTAATGGAAAAGTCAAGCAATCCAAAGGATGAGATTCAAAGTCAGGGGGCGGGAGTTGACTGGCGCGCGTTTGAGTGGCTAGGATTGATTCTGGCAAATTCAAATTTTAATCCTAATTAATTAACCTAATTAATCTGGATTAGGGTTTAATGAGAGATCCAGGCCCTCCATTCACGCGGGAGTCAACAAAAGTCCTCAAAATCAAAGGTCCACATTCAAACTTTGCTAAACCTAATTATCAAACCCTAATCACTTTCAGGTCACCGGAGACGAGCTCCGGTCGTCTTCTCCGGTGACCCCCTTCCCTGAATGTTTCAAAATCACTCCCTAGGTTGTTTCTGGAGCTCTAAAGCTCCAGATCACTTCCTCTCACCTTCCTAAACTCATCCCTGCCCTCAAAAACAGTTTATTTCTCTCCAATAACAAGATTCGAAAGGAAGAACAAAAATGGAAGAAATTTCAGTCAATCAATACAAGCTCATTTCTACACCATTTTCAAAATTTCAAAGTCCAGTATGATCAGGAGAGCATGCTTTATCATTTAGAAACTAAAAACAAGAGTTCTGGAAAAATGTTTCAAGAAGGTACCTGAGCTTGAGTTTTCTCAGTTTGGGACTTTTAGACCTTCTTTCTTGGTGCAAACCACTCCTCTTGAACTCCTGATAAAGTTTTGATGCTTGGAAAGAATTTCTTTTGGCTGATTTGGGAGTTTGCAAGCAAACTGGTCAGAAATCGTGTTTGGTTTATGGGAGGTTTTTGGCTGTTTCAATGGTTGGTTTGTGGTCAGTGAGTCATTTTGAGATCAATGGTGAAGTTAGTTTGAAGATTGGTTGAGTGAGCTGAGAGATTCGCAAGGTTTTGCAAGTTGGAGGATTTTTGATAACTTTGGAAATCTGAGGTTTTTGCTTGTGTTGTCTGTTGCTTTGTGCTTCTTTTGGTCCACTTATCACTCTTGGATAGGTCAGAGGAGTTGGTGTGGCCTAGCTTGATTGGTATGGGTCTTTTTGCAAAAAGTCCAAGTTAGGTGTACTTGAGGTATGGGCAAGTGTAAGGCTGTGATAGGGGCATGGCTTGGATCAGCTGAGTTTAGGGAGAACCATGGAAATGGATTAGAAGCAATGCAGCAAGTGGATTAGGGTTTGTCATAGTTTTTGCAACTTTGCAACTTTTTTGGCCTTTTTGTGATTTCTTGAAGCTCAAGTCATGAAAATGGACAAACTCTTGGTGAATTCTGAATTTTAGGCATTGGTTCATGTTTGTACAAAGATTAGAAGTCACTTTGAGGTCTCATTTTGCCTTGGCAAGGGGTTTTGCAACTTTGCCTCTTTGGTGCAAGACTTGAAATTATGTGATTTTCTTCAACTTTGACAAGCCATAACTTTTGATACAAAATGAATTAGAATGAGTTCTTGTACTTTTTGAAAAGAGAATGATCCATTCTACAACTTTCATGACCAAAGTTTTCTCATTTGAAGCTTTTTTGAATCAAAAAGAAAGGGTTGAAAAAGGCAACTTTGCAAATGGCTTGAAATTCTTCAATTTTGTGAACTTCTAACATCTTCTATGACCAAATAAAGATCATACACAATCAAAATGATGAAGAACACCCCTTGGTTGGGTCATTGGGGGCCTCAGATGCCCTAATTTTACACTGACTTGCTCAAGAAGTCAACTCCTGATTAGATGCCTTCCCCATGGAATTTCTTCATGAAAATTGATATGCATGATCCCTATACCACATAGAGACCAATAGAAACAAGAATGACAAAAAAATTTGTAGTTATGGCCTTTGAAACCAAAACCCTAATTTTAGGTCATCTGTGCAATTAGACCTGGCTCTGCTTCCATGCCTTTCTCAGTTCTTGTGATTCTTTGACTTTCTTGACTTTATGGGGATATAATATGATGCTTGAACATACATGGACCCCTTTGAAGTGATTGATGACCTTTGGAGTGGCTCAAATGGCCCTTGGATAGCTCAGATCACAAACCTAGATGCAGATGACTTAGAAGCAATGCAGTGAAGCAAACATGTGGTATGAGATGCTATGATTGAACTTATGCATATGAAAAGATCACAAGCCATGGTGTGAATGGGTGAGGGAAAATTTGGGGTGTTTACACACGGTAATAACTTGGCCGTCCACCACATACTTCAACTTCTGATGCAACGTGGATGTTACTACGCCAGCAGCATGTATCTACCAGGACGTGTGATAAAACATCACCCTTGCACTCCACGGTGATATGCAAGGCTTTATTGTGACTGTGTCCTTCAGGAGTGAGATCTCTATCTGTGAATCCCAATCCATGACTTGCGTTTACGCTGCCTACCACAGCCTCCAACTGGTTGACAGTTATCTCTTGTGGTACATACGCCATTTGCAGAACTTTCAGCAAAGCCTCTCGATGAGCTTGGGAACACATCAGCAACGACATAATGGATATCTTGGACGGGGTCTGATTCAGCTGTTCAACCACCTTATAGTTTCTTTTCTTAATTATTCTCATGAATTCCTCGACTTCCTTTTCAAAAGTTCCCTGACCGGCAGCAGGAGTCGTCATCTCTTTAGTGGCTATCTGTTTACCCTTAGCCTTTGCAGCAGCTTCAGCTTCGGGATCACCTCTAAGAGCTTGAGGAGCAAAAAGACACCCACTCCTTGTAAATCCCCCAACTCCTCCGACATTCACCACAGTCGGGTCACTTGTCACTGCTTGACTCTCCACTTTCTGACCTTCTACGTACACATCCGAGCCATAGTGCCACGGGATGGCCTTATCATCAGCATAAGGGACCTGTCCCGGAACAGTGATGGTCACTGGACTCACTTCGGGGGCATAAATAGTCACTGGCTCTCTCCGGACAGGATCTTCGGCAAGGTTAAAATAAATCATCACTGTAGACACACAACCATTTCTGTTAGCCACTTTGTCAAACTATAGGGACCGCTTATCAATCAAACATTGCAGCCCAACCTTCAAATCCCCACAACCATTAACAGAACTCAAACAACCCTCGCAGTCATAATCACAACCTGGAAAAACCTGCCCTTTCAACAATCTGTCCTTCACGACTAGCAACGAAGTCTTCACCTCTTCCACGTTCAAGATTAAATTCAAACTATCGCCACTCTCAACGTCATTTATCTTGGCCCCTCCATGATTTGGAATGGGTTTCGATGTAACATTTGGAGGCGGTGCGAAGTTGATTGCCTTCGAATCAATCAGGTCTTGGACCTTATGCTGCAATGCCCTGCACTTCTCTGTTGAGTGCCCGGGAGCTCCTGAATGAAATGCGCATCTAGCACTAGCATCATACCCCACTGGAAGCTCTCCAGGTGGAGGTGGTGCTAACGTCCTCAACTGAACCAAATTCAATTCCAACAATCTCTGGAGCAATGTCGTGTACGTCATCGGGATAGCCTCGAGCACCCTGTTAGCTGGACGAGCTTGCCTTTGCTGATAAGGCCTTTGCTGATAGTTATTACGCTGCGGTTGTTGTTGTTGTTGCTGTTATTGCACAGGACCTGTGGGGATGGTGACGGCGGCCACCTGCTCATAAGATCCTCTATATCCGCGGCCCCGACCTCGACCGTACACAACATTAGTCTCACCCTCCCTTCTTCTTGGAGGTCCACTGAAAGCCTTTCTCACACCGCTTGAGCTACCTGTACTAGTGTCTTGAATCTTCCCCATTTTCAGAAGAGTTTCAACCCTCTCTCCAGCTATCATGATGTCGTTGAACTTCGTTGCTGGACAAGATGTCAGTCTCTGAATAAACACCCCTTGCAGCGTTCCTATAAACATATCTCCCATTTCATTCTCTAGCAAGGGAGGTTTTACTCTAGCAGCAAGCTGACGCCACCTCTGGGCGTACTCTTTGAACCCTTCCTTGGCATTCTGAGACATTGTCTGCAACTGGGTACGATTTGGAGCCATATCCAAATTATACTGATACTGCTTCACAAACGCCTTAGCTAAATCCTTCCAGCTTCGGATATTGACTCTGCTCAATTTCATGTACCATTCCAAGGAAGCTCCTACAAGACTATCCTGGAAGTAATACATCCACAGCTTTTCGTCATCTGTATGAGCAGAAATCCTTCCCACAAACGACTGCAGATGAATTTTCGGGCACGCCATGCCGTTGTACTTATCAAAAGTGGGGACCTTGAACTTGTAGGGAATTCTCACCCCTGGCACCAAGCCCAAATCGGTGATGTCGAACCCCAGAGAACTCTGAGATTGAATAACACAAATTTGCTCAGCCATTTATTCGAACCTTCTATTCATGTCAACCCCTTGGCCTTCCGCCTCGTCCAGCAAAGTGAACTGCTCCTCCTGCCCATCCATCTGCAGATTATTCACTCCATCATTCACAATAGTGACCCCTGGTTGCACCACAGGGATTTCAACATGACGGGCGCCAGCCCCATTGCGATTACCTCCCTCTGATGTTCCATTGTTCCTGACTTGATTGTTCTCCAACATATCGCACAAATGCTCTTGAGTTTGACCCATCCCAGCAAGAGGGTCATGAAGTTGTCCATTCTCGTCCTTAAATCAGCCAGATCTGCTTGCATCTAATCCATTGCTCTTTCTCTGTTCACCTTTGTAGGGTATCTGTGCACTGATCGGAAAATAGCAAGTGTACTATTTTTACCGATGTAGTAATAGAAGGGAGTTATTCCAAATATCGATCTCAAGGACTGCGTACCGAAATAAGTTCTAATGAATTGATTTCAATTGGACAAAAGTTATGGTTTATAGTTTGTTTTCAGATTAAATAAAATTAAAATTACTCAAACGTAAATGAAAACAGAGATTGCACTTATATGAGAATAATGCCAGGGACGGTGTATAATCTGCAATGCAATGACTTAATAATTTCTCAATTTTACAGAGACATGTTTCAAAAAGTATCTTTCCTATTTTGTTGTTATTTTTCACACTCGGATCATCTTTTCGAAAGCTTCGAACAACCGATTAGATGTTGACCTGAAAACACATCAAAAACAACCACATAACACATACCAAAGATAAAAATAGATAAAAAGATTAAAACTAAACTTGCATGCTACATTAAGAAAACTACGACGAAAACGTGAACGAAATACTTCAAACAAACGAAATTATACGCAAAGGACAATGAAAAAACGGCTTGAAAACTACAACTAAAGATCACTGATCAAACTCCCCCGAACTTGAACTTTTGCTTGACCTCAAGCAAAGATCCTGTATTTACACATTCAAACACTAGCGAGATGAATTACGATACTCATACGTGGATTTTCGTTCCAAGTCACCCAACAAGTTCTTTTGGTACTTCTCTCTCTGTAAAGGTATCACACAAACACTAAACCGCGGAAAACCCCGGACCTGAATCTCCTTTTCGGTAACCTCTCCGACTATGCTTCGGGCTTAGGTCTTATGTTTCGATTTTCCACCCTTTTCATTCGGACAATCCTTTTTAAGGCTTCTTATGATTTTCACTGTGTGTACAAAATTGATCCCTTTTTTTTATTTTTGGCACCGATATTTCTTTGTCCCTTAAGGGAAACATTTATGTTCAACCGCCGTTAGGTTGAATAACCGGGTGAGGGCTACCCAACTTAGAAGGATCAATCGTTCTAATGTTTTTATTCATATTTTTTTTCGGTGCCTTCAAGCCTTTTTTTCTTTTGGATCAACTCTACACACACAATTATTATATATAAAGCCAGATATGTCAGTAGAAACTACTTCGGGTTTACTTCTCAAATCAAAGTACCATGGCACGAATCTACACTTCGGACTCGTTCCTAATTCAGGAGACTCAGTGTGTTCATGTTGTACCTAAACATCAAAAAATTTTCATTTTTGCTCATCGGGTTTCTTTTCACTCAAATCCTATATACTTTCTCATTATTCACTCGCAACAACACAACAGGTCAACTCAGGGGTGTTTTTTCAAATAACTTATAGCTATAATTTTCAAGCCGACACTACTAGAAATAAACACAAATAAAAACAAAACAAAAGGAAAACATGAAAACTAAACCCCCCCACACTTGAACTCAACAGTGTCCACACTGTTGAAGAACCAATGTTGGAGGGAACTCACAACCATCACTGAGCCGGGGGAAATCCATGCAGCCTCATCTGCTGCATCCACTCATGCAACTCATCGATGAGGTCCCCTTGCCGGGTCTGCTCTCTTATCATTTCGTCCCATTCTTCCTTGTTCAAGCTCCACTGACCAGTTTCCTGGTTTGATGAGCCGCCGTCAGTTTGAACAGGGACCTCCTTAGCTTGGTACCCCTCATCCTCCTCACCTGAAAAATATTCATCAAACTGATCGTTGCCGCCCTGCATAGGGTCCTCATACAACCAGTTAGCTCTATTGTCTATGGTTATCAAATTAGGAGCAGGCAAAGATATCAAATGCCGGTTACGGGTAAGCACAAAGTAGTAATTATGAAAGCTCTTAATCATACCTTGGTTGGTTAGGGTGTCTAAATCAATTTTATTCTTACCTACCACTGCAGGTATTTCAAGAAACCTCTCACCATAACCAAGTTTTTCAACAATCTGCGTTATCATCCCTCCTACAGAGATCTCACCAGAAGCAGCATTGGCTACCCGCTTGAGGTGGTCTGTTGCGAAGGCCGCAACGTTAATCAGCTCATCATTAGCCATACCATATAGGAAGTACAACTCTCTCTGCGTAGCTACTCCTGTGCTATCGCCTCGGCAGAAAAGGGTATAAGCCAACCCCTTCTGAGCATACCTAAAGCACGGGTTATGAATCCCCGAAGCCTTCGTCGCTGATGCGACATAATCGGTACTGCCAGTGATATCCCTCCAGAATTCTCCTGCAACAAATGTACTCGGCGGTGCACCAGGCCCGTAGATTGGAAGATCTAACATCTTTCCCAAATCAGCAACCGACAACACATGATCAGTGTCAAAGAGGCGAAACTTCAAAGTACCGTAGTACTCTGTATCTGACCCTGTCCACCTGTGCTTAAGCTGAAATTGCAAAGAACTAAAAAATTCCAATGTTATGCGCTCGAAAGTCGGCGCTTCATAAAGCATAAAATTGAGCATTCCAATATTGTGAAACATTCTATGTACCTCAAATTTAAGCCCTAGATTTTCAAGAGTATCATTACACATATACCTAGCCGGTATCAACTTACGCCTTACCAACTTTGAGTATTTGACTTAGTGCTCTGGATTCTCAAATAAAATGTCGTGGGCATTAGGCATTCGGTGTGCTCGCTTACGGGGGCGAGAAGATTCGGCGACACTCTTTCCGGTATCTCTGCGAGGAGGCATTGTTATTGTTAGAACAATTATGGTTCTGATCCTCTAAGTGTTTTGATGATAATAAAGCTTTTCATATTAGAAGTTCTAATGAATATATTTACTCATGTGTAGAATTCAATCTTATTTAAGTAAATCGTACGAGCTAAGAAGATGCAGTATAGAAGATACTCTCAAAGGAGAATCCAGCATTAAATAAACATATTTATTGGCTGCGCGTGTCTTACTCATTATCTCTGATCTCCGCTTAGAAGATGTTGGTATCCTTATTAAAGACATTAATAACCAAAGACAAGTATCTCTACTTATGGAAGGATTTTATGATATTAAAGTCTATCCTAATTTAAATCAAGATGTCTCCAACGGCTACTTTCTCAAGAACTATTTAAAGGACTCCATTTGAAGAATTCAGCAACGCAACACATCTCATATTATTCACGCAAATCATTATATCATATTGTGCTTATTGTGTAACTTTCACTTAGTGATTCGTGCTTATTAAGAAGCATTCTAAGTTACTTCTTTTATATTCTTGTAATAGTTATTCTATTCCTTGAGTGACTAAGTTTAGTCAGAAGACTCAAGAGGACATTGACTATAGGTCTTTGTGTGTATTCTTATTGAATAGTGGATTAAGACCTCAGTAGAGGCAAAATCACCTTGGCGGGTGGACTGGATGTAGTTTGAGTTCAAACGAACCAGGATAAATTAATCGTGTCATTAGAAGTTAATTTTTATTGATAAAGCAAACCCAATTCCAACCCCCCTTCCTTGTGTTTGGCGCACCTTCAGTTATTACCTGCAAAAAAATAGACACATAATTTGACAAAGAAATTAGTGAAATCCGTCACCGTAGAAGTGACGATGGAGGCAAGGAGAACACTTTTGGTGAAAGGGGTATGGTGTTTTAGTGAGTGGGTGTTGGAGAAATGGAAGCTTTTGTGGAGAAGAAAAAATGGAGGTTAGGGTTTTTAGAGGATGAAGTTTGAAGAAGATGAATGATTAGGGGAAATGAGAGGTAATGGAGCCACTAATGATAAATTAAGAGAGTAAAAACGTGGGTCCCATGGCATTAAAAAGTGGGAATATGAAAAAATTCAAAAATAAAACTACCCGCACGCCTGACACGGGCCGTGTTGCACAACACGGGCACCCGTGTCAGGCCCCTGTATTGCAACACCATTTGAATAAAAATCAGAGCCTTCTCAGACATTGTAACACGGGCCGTGTTGCACAACACGGGCACCCGTGTTGCACCCCTGCATTTCTCATAAAAAAACCTTCAAAATCCAAAACTGCTCAGACATTGCAACACGGGCACCCGTGTTGCACCCCTGATTTTCCACTTTTCCTGGCTTTTTCGATTTTTCTTGCCAGACTATCCAACCTCCTTCTTTCCTTAGCAGAACCAGTGATGTATAAAAACACACAACCTACAAAAACTGAAACAAACAAAAGTAAGAATGATAAAATCGTGGGTTGCCTCCCACTTAGCGCTGCGTTTAACGTCGCATGGCTCGACGGTGTGTCATCCTACTGAGTAAGACGAGTGACATTCACATCACCAGTAGTTTGGCCTTTGAAGTAGGGCTTTAATCTCTGCCCGTTCATCTTGAAAATATCTCCATTGGTCTGATTTTTAATTTCGACTGCTCCGTGAGGAAATACCTTGTGAACTACAAAAGTTCCCGACCATTTAGACCGTAATTTTCCTGGAAATAGCTTCAACCTTGAATTGTACAGAAGGACTACTTGTCCTTCCCAAAACTCTTTTCTTTGAATCCTCTTGTCATGCCATTTTTTTGTTTGCTCTTTGTAAACCTTAACATTCTCATACGCCCGATTCCTGAATTCTTCTAACTCATGAAGTTGAAGAATCCTCGAACTTCCAGCTTTTGACAAATCCATATTAAGATACTTAGACACCCAAAAAGCCTTGTGTTCAAGTTCCAATGGTAGGTGACATGCCTTTCCGTATACCAGTTGATATGGTGACATACCGATAGGCGTTTTGAAAGCCGTTCGATACGCCCATAAAGCATCATCCAACTTAATCGACCAATCCTTTCTAGACGAATTCACAGTTTTTTCCAGAATTTGTTTTAGTTGTCTATTTGACACCTCAACTTGGCCGCTTGTTTGGGGGTGGTATGGAGTAGCTATCCGGTGTTTAACATTGTACTTTTGCAGAAGCTTCTCCATGAGGTGATTCAGGAAATGTGTTCCTTCGTCGCTTATCAATGCTCTCGGAACACCAAACCTTGCAAAAATATTCTCTTTCAGGAATCTCACCACAACCTTTGCATCGTTGGTGGGCAATGCAACAGCCTCTACCCATTTGGACACATAGTCCACCGCAACCAAAATATAGTTTTTTTTCTGAATGACGGTGGAAACGGCCCCATGAAGTCTACCCCCCATACATCGAATAACTCAACCTCTAGCATAGAGTTCTGGGGCATCTGGTTTCTTTTTGATATATTCCCAGTCCTCTGACATCTGTCACACTCTTTCACTAATTCTTGAGCATCCTTAAATAAAGATGGCCAATATAGTCCGGCTTGAAGGACTTTAGTTGTTGTCCTATCACCACTGAAGTGTCCACCGTACTCAGAGTTGTGACATCCTTTCAGCACATCTTTTTGCTCATCGTCGGGTACACACCTTCTGACTAGGCCATCCACCCCTCTTTTGTAGAGAAACAGATCGTCCCATAAGTAAAACCTGCAGTCATGAACAAACTTTTTCCTTTTGTTAGAATCAAAATCGTCAGGTATAATACCGCCAACAAGGTAGTTTTCATAATCTGCAAACCAAGGCACCCCAATAACAGCTAGGATGTGTTCGTCAACAAACTCATCCTTTATTGGGCGCTGCGCTTCAGTCTCCTCAATTGGTGACATCCGAGAAAGATGATCTGCAATAGTGTTTTCACACCCTTTCTTGTCGCGGATCTCGACATCGAACTCCTGGAGAAGTAAAATCCACCTCAAGAGCCTGGGCTTTGAATCATGCTTAGCAAAAAGATATTTCAAAGCAGCATGGTCAGTGTAAACAATCACTTTTGAACCCAACAAATATTGCCTGAATTTATCGAAGGCATACACAACAGCTAGCAACTCCTTCTCGGTAGTTGCATAATTTTCTGTGCGGGGTTTAAAACGTGACTAGCATAATAAATCACATGAAGCAATTTTCCTCTTCGTTGTCCAAGAACAGCCCCTACCGCAATATCACTAGCATCGCACATAATTTCAAAGGGTAGGGACCAATCGGGAGCGATAACAATAGGTGCCGACACTAATTCCTTTTTAAGTGTTTCAAAAGCATCGGTGCACTCCTTATCGAAAACAAAAGTCTTATCTTTAACCAACAGAGTAGTTAAAGGTTTAGCTATCTTCGAGAAGTCTCTTATGAACCTGCGGTAAAAACCCGCATGTCCCAAGAAGCTTCTTATACCTTTCTCATTAATCGGTGGTGGCAGCTTCGAGATCACTTCCACTTTTGCTTGATCAACTTCGATCCCTTTTTGTGAGATCTTGTGACCAAGAACAATGCCTTCTCGCACCATGAAATGACATTTTTCCAAGTTCAAGATTAAATTACTTTCTTGACATCGCTGCAAAACAAGTGAAAGGTTAGATAAACAGTGATCAAATAAGGATCCGAACACGGAGAAATCATCCATGAATACTTCCATGTGCTTTTACAACATGTCAGCAAAAATGGATGTCATGAATCTTTGGAATGTAGCGGGGGCATTACATAGCCCAAATGGCATCCTTCTATATGCAAAAATTCCATAGGGACATGTAAACGCCGTCTTCTCTTGGTCTTCCGGTGCAACAACAATTTGATTGTATCCGGAGTAACCATCTAAAAAACAATAGTAATCATGTCCCGCTAGTCTTTCCAACATTTGGTCAATGAATGGCAATGCAAAATGGTCTTTTCTCGTAGCCAAATTCAATCTTCTATAATCAATGCAAACTCTCCATCCAGTAACAGTTCTAGTAGGAATCAACTCATTTTTTTCATTTGTTATAACAGTTGTTCCTCCCTTTTTGGGTACCACATGTACCAGACTCACCCAAGCACTATCGGATATAGGATAAATCAATCCCGCATCCAATAGCTTAACAACTTCTTTTCGCACTACCTCCTTCATCACCGGGTTCAATCTCCTTTGGGGCTGCACGACCGGTTTGTGATCTTCTTCCATAAGTATTTTGTGCATACACACCGTAGGACTTATACCTTTAAGGTCTTCAATCTTCCACCCAATTGCTCCCTTAAATTTCTTAAGAACTTCAATTAACTTGTCCTCTTGCACACTTTTCAAATTAGCGCTAATAATAGCGGGACATTTTTCTTCCGTGTCGAGAAAGACATATTTTAGATTCTCGGGAAGTTGCTTCAATTCTGATATCTTTGGCTTGTCTTTGCCTTCATCAACCATTATAGGTTGTCTTAACTCTTCCCACCGGTGCATTCTAACTCTTTTCAGGATAGGTTGAGTTTCAAGCATAGCTACCACTTCCATATCACTACCTTCAACTTCCTTATCATCTTTAAAAATGGACATACTCAGTACCCTCTCTAGAGGCAATTGGGATACACTTTCTAAATGCTCACTAGCTTCCACTTGTTCTAACACTTGTATGTTACTACTAGTGCCCACATCATCTTTATACTTCAAAGTGTTCCTAACATCAATTTTCAACTCTTCATCGTACACTTTCAAAGTGAGTGTTCCCCCTTCCATATCTATCATAACTCTCCCAGTTTCTAAGAAAGGTCTTCCTAAAATCAAAGGAATTTCTTCATCTTCAGGCATTTCAAGGATCACAAAGTCAACCGGAAACACAAATTTGTCCACTCTAACCAGGACATCATGGACAACTCCATATGGCCGCTTCACAAAATGGTCCGCGAATTGGAGAGTCATCCGAGTATCTTGAACAACACTAATACCCAACTTTTTGTAGCTGGATAAAGGCATTGAACAGCACTAATACCCAACTTTTTGTATCTTGAACATCACTAATATCTATCATTAAACTGATGTTCTTTTTCTTTATCAACAACTTCATTCTCTTTGATTTCCAGTTCCACTTCAATCATTTGATTTTCGCTTTCAGAATTTTCTTTCACCTCCTCAATAACTTTACCTCTTCGTGTTGTGACTGCATTGACTTTGTGATTATCTCTTGGATTTGTTACAGTAGCACTTGGAAGAGTCCCTGGAGTTTGTGGAATGGCGAGGTGTTGGGCAATTTGGCTCATTTGCACTTCAAGGTTCTTGATAGAGGCTCCAGTATTCTTGAAGTTACTCCTTGTTTCTTCTTGGAATTGACAATTGTGAGCTGCCATCTTTTCAATGGCAATTTCCCAATCAACTTTTCTTGGAACTGGGGGCTGATATTGTTGTTGATGGGGCTGATATTGTTGTTGGCCTTGAACCGATTTTTGGATGTTCCCTTGTTGATCTTTCCAAGTGAAATTGGGGTGATTTTTCCACCCCGGATTATACGTGTTGGCATACGGATTGTTCTGCCTCAACATATTAATCTGTTCAACCTGTTCTTGAGTTGCCAAATAGTGCATGGAAAAGTGTGGTCCAAAACATATCTCGCAAATCACAGCTTGAATAGGTTCCACCTGAGCTACTGTTTGTGTTCCAAGATTCATCTTCTTTAATCTTCTTTCAACTTCTGCAGCAATTTGATCTTCCATTTTCACAACCTGCTCTGTCAGCTTTAGATCAATTTTTCCATCTGGTTGACTCACTATGCGATCATATAAGTCAAGGTGTTCATTGGTAGCAATGGCTTCTATGATTCTTTTAATACCAGTGGCTGTTGAGAAGTTTGTTGAGCCACCTGCAGCGGTATCAATAAGTTGTTTTGTCTTGAGTCGCAACCCATTCACAAAGTTTTGCATCTGCTCGGTTGCGTCCATATTATGAGTAAGACACGCGGTCAAACACCTTTTGAATCTTTTATAATCATCTCCAAGTGATTCACCCTCTTTTTGTTTAAAATTGACTATATCATATCTCTTCCGAATGAACACTGAAGCAGGAAAATATTCATTGAGGAACGCTGTTTCCATCTCTTGCCATGTTGTGATACTCGCCACTGGAAGAGAGTAGAACCACTCTTCTGCATCATCGGTAAGTGTGAATGGAAACATCACAAGTCGTTTTGCCTCCTCTGAATGACCTTCGATCTTCAAAGAAGTGGTGGTTGTAAGAAATCTCTGAAAATGCTTATTTGCATCCTCATTGATTCTTCTAGAGAAAGGCTTGCTCTCTAACTGGCGGATAGTAGATAGATGCAACTGAAAGTGTGCTACATTCACCGGTTGATTAACAATAGTCATCCTGTTAGGTTGAGCATTTGCCCCTCCATAATCCCCTAAAAGTCTCTCTGCAACAGGTTGATTCTCTGCCATGTTATCAAATCCTGGGTCAGTTTCTCTGTCTAAGTCAGAGTCATTGTGCTCAGAGTGCACAGATATATAGTCCTCAGTTTCCTAATTCGGGACACTTGAACCAGTTTTAGCCAGTCTATCAATTCTTACCTTGCGGCGTCTCTCGTGCAAAGTTCTTTCTTGTTCTGTGTCAAAAGAAAATTTAGCTGAGGCCTGACCTCGCATAAACAGTTAGACACAAGTTAGAAAACAAAATTTCAATAACACTAAAATGATATACAGAGAAAACAATAAAATTTTAGTCGCAGAGTAACAAAATTCCAATTGATATAATACAAGACAACTTAGTTCTTTGGCAGTCCCCGACAACGGCGCCAAAAACTTGATCGGAAAATAGCAAGTGTACTATTTTTACCGATGTAGTAATAGAAGGGAGTTATCCCAAATATCGATCTCAAGGACTGCGTACCGAAATAAGTTCTAATGAATTGATTTCAATTGGACAAAAGTTATGGTTTATAGTTTGTTTTCAGATTAAATAAAATTAAAATTACTAAAACGTAAATGAAAACAGAGATTGCACTTATATGAGATTAATGCCAGAGACGGTGTATAATCTGCAATGCAATGACTTAATAATTTCTCAATTTTATAGAGACATGTTTCAAAAAGTATCTTCCCTATGTTCAATAATGTTTTTCCAAAATTCCTTTAGAGAAAAACCTTTGGTATTCTTCCTTGACCTTAATTCCTCAATGGGCAAGGAAGAATATCAAGCAATAATTCTGACATAAAAATGGTTTTCACAGGATATTCCAATTCCTCGGTAATATTTACCGTGATAAAAATTATGCAACAAGGTTAGGATGGTTGGTCAGACCAAATCCTAACTACGATCAGTTATCCAATTTTCCAACAAAGATAAAGCATTAAGAACGTTGCATAAAATAAAGAAACGGATTTAAACGGGTAATCTCAAAATTAAGAATTCAAATTGTCATTACATAAAGCAAATCAGGGACACCCCCCTGGCATTGGGGGGTTTAGCCACTCATGTTCATAACAAAAATAAAAACAGAGCAATAATATAGAGACATTACAATTAACGTAGAATCGGTTGGATCGTCAATCGCTTCCGCTCTTGATCAATCCTTCTTCTCCCGTTATCATTCAATCCCAAAATCCCCAAATCAAAAAGTAAATCTATTTCAGTCTTAATCATCTAATATAAATCAGTCTTCCAAAAACACCGCGAAAAGTCCAGAATTCCCTCGCAGCAACATAAAAATATCAGGCTTTTTGTTCTGGTTTCCACAACACGGGCCGTGTTATGCAACACGGGCACCCGTGTTATGCAACACGGGCACCCGTGTTGTGCAACTGAGTCTTCTCAAAAAGTCCTCTTCTTCTGATGCCATGACACGGGTCGTGTTGTACAACACGGGCACCCGTGTCACAACACTGGTTTCCTCCTTTTCTTCCATAAACTCCCTCTTCAGCAGGCCTTCACAACACGGGCCGTGTTGTACAACACTGGCACTCGTGTTGTGCTTCTGATATCCTATTTTGTTGTTATTTTTCACACTCGGATCATCTTTTCAAAATCTTCGAACAACCGATTAGATGTTGACCTGAAAACACATCAAAAACAACCACATAACACATACCAAAGATAAAAATAGATAAAAAGATTAAAACTAAACTTGCATGCTACATTAAGAAAACTATGACGAAACGTGAACGAAATACTTCAAACAAACGAAATTATACGCAAAGGACAATGAAAAAACGGCTTGAAAACTACAACTAAAGATCACTGATCATGCACCGTTGACTATTTCTGACCCTTCTTGGGAGCTATAGTGCCTGAAAGTGACATGAACGTTAGAACACTGGAGAAATACCTGCAAAATAACAAACACGTTATATGCATGCAATGTAACTATTCATGCTTCCATGTTCAGGCATTAATGTGCCCCAGTTCTGGTATTTTGACGGAAAACACTCCAGATGACCTTTTGGAAACTGACTTTTTCAAACTCTTTTGAGGAGTATTCAGACCCTGATGGCTTAGGACAACCAACTTTGCTCATTCAGAAAAGGTAACTGGAAAGTATCATTGCATAACATGATCAAACTACAATCAAAGTTATAGATAAAAACAACTTTCCCCGAAGGGTCACAATTCAATACACAAGACAAGAAGATAAAGCAAAACTCCCACAACAAGCCTGTAGGTAGTCTGAATACAATCAACAATAAACTAAAACCCTAAGCTAAAAGGAAGATCCCGACTCCTCTTCTGCAGTCACCACCTCCGTCTGGTTCTTCTTGACGCCTGTTCTTAGCTTAAGATCTGCAATCTCCTTCATCACTTCCTTCAAGGCTATCTGGCTCTGTTCCAATTGCTGAGTCTTTTCCCTTCGTATCTTTTGGGCTTGTTCGACCTCTTCCTTCTTGAATGCCATCTGCGCTTCAAAGAACTCTTCCTTATCTTTGTACTTCTTCTGCTCCTGTTCTCTTTGGCCTTGTAACCAAGCAATGGATTGACGAGCTTCTCTGAGAGTCTTCACAATCTTCTTGTGCTCTGCTTCTCTCTTTGACTCTGTTAAACCCAATCTCTGAAAATGAGCTTCTCTCCCAGCAAACTCCTTTTCTTTAGCTTCCAAAGTAGCCTGCATCATCTGTAGCTTTTATTCTGCTTCTTGCTTAACATGATTGGCACGGTGATACAAACTAGCCATTTCAGAATTCTCTAACCGAATCTCATGCAACTGAGCTTCCAACTTCTTGTAATCTTCAAGAGAAACAGTGGTTTGTACCGGTACCTCCTTTGGATATAGTGGAGCATCAACCGAAAATGGAAGGAAAAAGGTATCGACCCTCCTTTGTATCCAATTAGCAAAAGAGGGATAAGTCTTAGGGTCTACCTTT
This sequence comes from Lathyrus aphaca, assembly GCA_963966055.1. Lineage (NCBI taxonomy): Eukaryota > Viridiplantae > Streptophyta > Magnoliopsida > Fabales > Fabaceae > Lathyrus > Lathyrus aphaca. The sequence goes on along the minus strand of OZ014523.1, from coordinate 115,265,701 downwards.
CCGAATTCTTTCTTACCCTCTCTGACCTTTGTTTCCCAAATGCTAACAGCGCAAAAGAGGGATAAGTCGTAGACCATTAATGCTAACAGCGCACTGAACTCTAACCATTTCCCTCCCAAAGAAAACACATGAGCTTCCATGATAAGAAATCCAGATTAAATCCCTTCCCTTTACTGGCTTCTAGCTCCATCTTCACTCTCAGTACACTCAAATGACAGGCACCTGCAATGTCCTCGTACGAGGGACATCTCTCCGCAGCATAATAGGGAACACCATTCTTGATAGGAATCTTTAGGATATCAGAAATCTCTTCCATTGTGGGAGCCAAGACGAAGTCAGCAAACACGAAAATTCTCAACTGAGGGTCATAAAACTGCAACAAAGAATGAAGACTATCCCTATGATCGACAGTAGGTTTGTTCATGTAACCCAAGATCTTCCCATACCGGCTTCTGAAATCATCTGAAACCTTGTCACTCATCAAGTCTACCAGTTTCTGAATACTCTCGGTTTCGGGTTGCGGGAAAGTGTAATGAACATTCCTTTTTCTGGATATCTCTTGGATTTCTATCATCTGGAGGAACAATGAATACCAGAACTGGGTACAGAGATGAAGGATAACCTATAATGGAAATACAAACATTTAATGCAAGTATGATGCGATGCAAATGTAATGCAGGCATATGATCAACCACTGGGACTGTCTGGATACGGAACACGGGACCCAAGTGACCAAGAACCAAGATCCTCTTAATAAAGCCCCATGAACGAGAATTTAGTCTCAAATAAGTCCCAAAACCAAATATCCAAATCCATGTAGCCTTATCAAATCATAGAACTGTAGTGGCAATGAGGTATGATGAGGTCGATGGTTCCTGCAACCCTGTAAACCCCTCCCAATCTCACGGGTGTGCTTCGGGTCAAATATCACGGACTCTCAAAGCCGAATAGCAATAATACATTCACCATTTCCGAGAAATGGCTCATGACCAAATCAGGGAATCGGTTTGGCATTATGTACTACTCAGGGAGGCCTCAGAGTGAGTCCAGGAAAAACAAGCATCCTTTAAAAGTTCCCAGCTTCAAGCGCTGGAATCGAGAAATAATAGTACATTCATCCCGAAGGGTACAATACTATTGTCATACGACCAGATGCTTTGACCGAGTTCCTATAAAAGAACCAGGCCATCCTATGCGAGTTCCAAAGTGGGCCCTTGGGTGCAAATGGGTTTGCCACAAAATGTGGTCTGCCACTGTCACCACTGGAGAGGGATGTTTCCACAAAGGTCCTCAATGATTGGTCCCTAGATGCACATAACTATCGAGGTTGTGTACTACCCCAGAAAAATTCCGGCATAATACATTCCCAAGACGGTCGCAAGTCTGGTTGTGGAACTCACTACTACCAACATAGCAAAATGCCATGAAGCCAAAGTGACAGTCCACTCTAAGTCCTAGGGTGCACTCGAGCCCCGGTTACGAGCTCATCTCTCAGTAACAATTCCAAATCCCACAGAAAAAAGGAAACCAGCATAGCCAGACAGTCCAGTATAATATGATGCATGAAAATAAATACTGAAAACTATAAATTAAACTGTAAATAAAGAACAGTAAAATAAACACACAACAACAAACAATCAACACCCAACGAAACAGAAACACGCAAGCGCTAGGATTGACTCTCGGGGGAAGCAGAGATAACTCTAGTTTACATCCCTAGCAGAGGTGCCAGCTGTCGCTCCCCAGATTTCCATCCTGGTACAAACGCGAAACTGGCGCAGAAAGAGGTAGAGTCGCCAGCCAGGCATTTTTATCCCGAAGGAACGGGAATGGTAATGCTGCACAAACCAGAAGAAAAGAAAAGGAAGGACAAAGGTCCTGCAAACCAAAGAGACTGAGCTCGGGAGTCAGTTACTACCTGGGAAGGTATTAGCACCCCAGATCGTCCGCCGTACCCGATGGGATCCACGCTTGAGAAGAAAACTGCTTCAAAGGGTGAAGGAAAGAAAGCTGCAGCAAAACTGAAACTAAAACTGTATAAAAAGAAAATGAAAAGGGAATTGAAGGAAGAACTGTAGGGAAAATAAAGATTGTGCTCGAATGGGCCCTACCCTGCTGCCTACGTACCTCATCTGGACAATGAGGATCAAAGACGCCGTAGTTACCCTAACTAGGGGTAGAAAAGAATGCTTGTGAATTAAGGCTTGAACTGCATATGTCAATGCTCAGATGTTGCAGGCTCGGACGACGAGTGTGTAACCGTCTTGCATAATGACAAGAAGAAGCAAGTTCGCGGACGGAGCGAAGGAGATGAATAAAGAATTCCCGAAGGAAAGACGATTATTGTTTGTTTGTGTTTTTTAGAGCTTTTATTGGTGTGGCACAAGAGAATGAACTCAAGCTCTTTTCCATGGAATGTGTACTTGTTACTACATTCCAAGATAGAATAATAGAACAAGCACACCAAGCAAGGAGAACTTATCCAAGACTTGTTTCCAAAGGCAAGGGCCTAATTTCATTGACTTGTTGAATTTATTAGGTGTTTTAGTGATTAACAATGAAGAAGTGATTAGGTGTTTCATGATCCGACTTGTGCATCATGCTAGACAAATAAACTATTCCAAGATGGAATGAATACATATGCCCCATGGAATAAGGCTATTACACAAGAAGTCACTTCTTTTTATTAATGTTTTTTAGGTTTTGTTTTGAGATGAGAAGAGAAAGAAACCAAAGGAGCAAAAAGGTAAAAGTCTAAAGTGGGGGAAGATTAAACCTAATATTAGCATGTAAAAAGAGGTCTTAAGGTTAGTGAGCTTTCAACTATCCTAAGAGAAAAGAAGAACCAAAGAGGAGCAAGAAGAAGAGGAAGCAAGATCTAGCAAGCAACTTACTCCTCTAAAGGAGATAAGTTGCTCATAAAAGGGGAAGAAAAGAGTTGAATTACATGATGGCATAAGGCATATCAAAAAGCACAAGGAGAAAGCACTTAAAAAAGAGAGAATGATCAAAGGTTGAAATGTGGATGAACATCCACACTTCTCTTACCATAAGCCCCTGCAAGTGTTAGCAAACTCCAGCACATGCTCATCAATAAAATCATGGCAATGACATGCTCAAAGCCCACACCAACCAAGATCAAGCAATCATGCCAAATATAGCTCACACAAGCATTTACGTGTCGAGAACATGGAAGCATGCATCGATCAGCAAGAAAATCACCCAAACAATCATATTTAATGATCACATAATGATCCATGGCATTTAGAACAAGTATGGAGATCAAACATGCTAAAAATAAGCCAAAAAAGGCTCACTGCATCAGTGTTAATCGGTTAACCAAAGTGTTAACCGGTTAACCACTCAAAAACCTGCATAAAAACAACACAATTTAGGTGCATTAACCGGTTAACCAATCCATTAACCGGTTAACGCTGTTAAAACAGCAACAATCCTGTAGAAAATCAGCTTGCAAAAAAGTTTTTCCAAATAATCTTACACCAGACCAGCAAGCATTTGAACATGAAAATAATGTATCAATTCACATTAAATGGCATCATCAAGCTCATGAAGATTAATACATAGATCCAGTTATAAATCAATCAATCAATTCAAGCAATACAAGCAAATACGCAAGCACATGGCAGATCTAAAGCGCAAGCATGCAAATAAGCTAAAACAGAGCTAGATCTGAAATTAACCAACCTACAAAGCTGAGGTATACTTTGGTAATTGTTGATCGAGCTGAAAATGATAGATCTCGCGCAAAACTTTGAAGATCTGATGCTAAGCTTCACACTCCGTGCAAAATAAATGCAAGAACAAGATCTTGATGCAGAATTTTGGATCCAAAAGCACTTCTAGATCCCGAACCAGATCTGAATCACCAATTAAACCAGCAAAAAGATGCAATGAAGCTATGGATGGAGGTCTAGTTCCAAGATCTACGCACCTCAAGGCAAGGTTATGTGATCTTAAAGAGGAACTTTGAGCGATTTGGAAAATTGGGAGAGAAAAGTGAGAGAATTGTGATTGAGAAGAGTGAAAATTCAGAATGAGAATGAAAAAAATGAGGGAGAGCCCCTTTTGGTTTGGAGAGAAATGATTAAATATGGTTTAGGTTTGGGGCCCAAAAATTAGGCTTGGGATCCAAAATTATGGTTTGGTAGTGTGATTAGGATGTAGCAATGGGATTAGGCTTGGACAAGTGCTCTAGATCCTTCTTTTTAATTTCCAATTAATTAAAAATGAATAAAAATCAGAAAATTAGAAATTGGAGCCAAACCACACATGTTAAATTTGCTGCTGGAAATTCAAAATGCGTGGCCGTTAACCAGTTAACCAATCCGTTAACCGGTTAACGCCAGTGAATTTTGAATTTTCCCTCCTTTTGATGGGAAACCTCAGGAATCACCCGGTGCCAACCGTTTTGATCTGATTTTGATCCGCAATCCTTCCTTTAGGCTTTGACCCTGATGTCAACCTCGTAACCTGCCTCGTGAGCTTTGAATTTCCCTAATGATTGATCATATGCCTTATGCTGGAATATGCAAGTGCTATGCTTCATTTTTCTATGCAATATGCTAAGGACATGACATGTTGATGATGATTATGATATGATGATGATGCTAAACAAGAGAGGGCAAATTTGGGGTGTTACACTCGTCTTCTTTCACGATCTTATCAAACTGTATGCTTCCTTCGTCCATCATCTTCTATATACCCGACCTCAATCGAGCACTACCATCAATGGAGTTAACACATTCTGGGTAATCCTTTTCACAACCTGGAAAGATGCTCTTCTCATCCAGGCAAGCTTTTATGGCTAACAATGAATTTTTCAGGTCTTCGACGTCAGATACCAAGTTCAGACCTTCACCGCTATCGACAGCCCCAATAGTCCTTCCATGATCAAGTATAGGATTCTGTAGCACATTTGGAGTTGGAGCAAAGTTGATCGCTTTTGAGTCTATTAGGTCTTGGACGACATGCTTCAAAGCCTTGCAATTCTCGGTACTATAGCCTGGAGCCCCATAATGGAATTCACAACGAACATTGGCATCGTAGCCTTCAGGGATTTGCCTCAACCTCGGAGGCTGCAGAGTTCTCAGTTAAACCATCTGAAGTTGGAGGAGATTCTGTAGCAGTTTGGAGTAGGACATCAGTGGCTTCTCAAGATGCCTATCTTTTGGCCTGGGAGGGTAGTACGGACGAGGAGCCCTTTATTGTTGATACCCCTACTGGCTCTTATGTTGAGGTTGTTGAACCTATTGCTGGTTAGCAGGAGCAAAAATAGTGATGGGAGCTGCATAAGCATTCTGATTCCCCATTTTATTCTGTGCATATACGGCCCTAACTCCTCCTTCCCTTCTTTTCACGAAAGGCTTCTTAACTCCGGAGGTTGACGCTCCTCCGCTCTGAATCTTGCCTTGTTTCATCCATCTTTCTATTCTTTCCCCTGTCAAAATGATATCAGAGAAACCACTGGAGGAACAGCCAACCAATCTCTCCATGAAGTGCCCCAGGAGGGTATCCATGAAGAGATCAACCATCTCCCTTTCCAGCAAAAGTGGTTGGACTCTGGCAGAAACCTCGCGCCATCTCTGCACGTAGTCTTTGAAACTCTCCGAATTCTTTTGAGACAGGCTCTGAATCTAAGTTCAGTTGGGAGCCATGTCGATGTTGTATTGGTATTGCTTGAGAAAGGCTTCCCCAAGCTCCTTCCAATTACGGACAAAGTTCTTCTCCAACTTCATATACCACTCCAATGAGCCCCAAGATAGGCTGTCCTGGAAGTAATACATCCAAAGCTTCTCGTCTTTGGTATGTGCAACAATTTTGTGATAAAATTCTTGCAAATAAGTCTTCGGGAAAGAGTTGTCGTTGTATTTGTCGAAAGTTGGAGGTCTGAACTTTGGAGGGATAATCACTCATGAAACCAAGGCCATATTAGAAACGTCGATACCGAGAGTATCTTTGCATTCCAGAGCTCGCACCTTCTCAACAACATTTAGAAATCCTGATTATTGGCTCCAGTACTAAACCCCATATCTTCGTTGACCAGGGTGAACTGATCTTCCTGACGGTCCTATATAATGATGGGAGTCGGGCCAGCAGCCTCTGGAGTTGGTGTTCTATTAACCACAGGTGGAAAAAGAGTGTCATTTACTGGGTTTCCTTGAGCGTCCACAGTAACCCCTGGTGGATCTGTCTGCGGGGGGTTGAGCCTTTGCATAGAAGTCTTCATCTCTTACTGCCCCAAAGCTATACCCTGCATCATCGTCATGAACTCTCCCATTTGGGTGCGAAGCTCATTCAGTTCTGTCTACATAATATCCATGAAATTCCTCTGATTTCGACAGGTAGCGTACCGGTGTGGCGGTAAATCGTGCCTGAGAAGACGAGTCTTGGTGGCTCTCGCAATCCTTCCTGAAAGTGCACATAAATTAAGAACCCCAGAAACCTGCAAAAGAAAAATGAAAATGATATGCATGAAATGTTGTGTTCATTTTCATTCTCACGGTTTCTTACATTCCCAATCTAGTATTCGAGAATTCAGATAGCTCTTTTCAGATCTAAGGAATAAAACTTTGCATGACATTCATATAAGATGATAGTCGTGGTGAAATGGTGCTTAATACCATGTGTTTGTGTGAGTGATAACAACCAGAGATTCAAACCAAATCAAACATATCATAAAATGAGATCTGAAAAATAACAACGTCCCCGAAGGGTGCCAATTCATACATCAAAGAGAAAAGCAAAGCAAAGTAGAGAGGAATCCCAAAACAAGCATGTGGGTAATCCAAGTACAAGAGTATGACTAAACCCTAGGAAGCTCCATGTCTTGCAACCTCCAACTAAGACGCTCGACGACCTAGAACAGATGGGCTATGTCTGGATGATTCAGCTCCTAGAGGAGCTTCTGGATAAGAAAATCTCTTAGATCAAAGGAAGCGTGCAGCTCGTTGATCTATTGTAGGAATACCTCCTCCTTTTCCTTGCTAGGACTCGGCTCAGTCTTGACCTTCTTGATATCAGTCTGAAGCTTCATCTCTTCTACCTCCTTTTGGACATTGGCCATCTTTTGAAGGCAGTTTCTTCGTTGTTGGTGGGCTTTTTGGAGCAGTTCTCCCTGTTCAGTCAGAGTCTCTTGAAGACCTTTGATCTTGAACGTGTACTAGATCTCCATCTCTTTCTGCTTTCTCAGATGGTCTTCCCACTTCTCTTGCCAAAGGGTCACAACTTTGTTAGCTTCATCTAAGGCTTTCTTATCCTTCTGGCGCTAACATGCCCTGCAGATCTCAGTCAAACCTCTCTTCTTGAAGTAGAGTTCTCGTTCTTCGAAGTCCCGCTACTTGATCCTGGCCATCTCCTCAGCTTGATGAGCTCTCTTTTCTAGCTTCTAGTTATGAATCTTCAGCTTCTGACAGGAATTATCAGCCTCCTAATTTTCTGCTCTAAGTTATTGGACCAAGGCCTCCAGCTTTTGGTAATCCTCTAGTGATATGGTAGCAGGAGATGGAGCTGGTGCAGAGAAAGGGATTGGAGATACCTGGGCCTTTTCCCTTATCCAGTCCTCAAACTCGGGGAACATTTGGTTGTTGCTTTTACCCAAGCGCTTTATACCCTTCCTCTTGATGAGCTTCCAAGCACCTGCGGCTTCTTGAACCAAGGGCATATTATCCTTCATAGAAAAATAGAAGGTTTGAACCAACTCCGATTCTTTGGGAATGACCTTGAGTGCATATCCCAATTATCTTCTAAGAAGGATGGGGCTGTAATTGATGCCCCCAACTACTCCTAAGAGTGGAACATTAGGATAACCTCCGCAGCTGGAGATGAGGTCCTTCCCTTTCATCCTCAAAGTAAACCATCTCATATCCCAGGAGGACAACGCGCTCAGCTTTTGCGCCCAAACCACCTTAGGATTCGTGAAAGCTTCAATAATATGGAGGTGCCTCATAAACCATCTGTAGAAGAGAGGGGCACAACACTTGACCAAACCACCCCATATTTTCTCGTTCTTGTAATGCACTGAATAATAGAGATCACCCATGAGAGTGGGTATTGGATTCTTCAGCACAAACAGATGAATAGCATTCATGTCCATGAACGTTTCCATAACAGCAAACAAGACAATCCCATAGATGGACAAGGCCAGGATGGCACAAACTGAATCCCACTGATTTGTCGCAACAAGCTCTCTAGCTCTTCTAACCAGAAACTCTAGAGACAGACCAAGCACTCCAGATTTGGTAGCAATCAGATTGTCAGACACTTCAGATGAGCTCAAATAAAGAGCTTTGGCGATGTCAGAATGAGTTGGTCTGGTCATTTCTGACTTGAAAGGAATCTGATCTTGGATTGGCACCCCTAGAATCTCAACATACTCTTCAAGTAGAGGGCCTAACTGAAAGTCGTGAAAGGTAAAACATCTGAGCCGTGGATCATAGTATTGCAATGGAGCTTCTTTGAGAACAATCCAAATTAACTACCAAATCCGTAATACCACCATATTTCTGCTTGAAGTATCTTAGCTGATCCGGGGTAATAAGAGACACCATCTAGTTGATTAGATTTACTTTGGTATTGAAGAATTTGTAGTGCATAGTCCTTTTCCTGATGTCTTCCATTATGAAGTAGTAATGACCGTGAATCAGGAGTAGTATGAACCCTGAGAATGAAAAAGAACATAATGATTAATGATGTCATGGTGCTTATGCAATGCAATGCATGTGATCAGTGGCGTGTCTGTGATGTGCCAATCATATATTCATGTGTCTGTGCAGGGTCACAACATCATAGTAACAGTTTCCCTGAATAGGAATCCCAGATCTCAGAACCAAGGAAACAGATCACGATACTGAACAATACTGGCAAAATGGGTATGTTGGAAGTTTTAGGGTTCCTGCAAAACTGTAAACCCCTCCCATCTCACGGGTGTGCTACTCGAGTCAACATCGTGTACTCTCAAAGCTGAACAGTAATAATACGTTCATAATCTCCGAGAAATGGCTCATGACCAAATCAGGGAATCGATTTGGCATTATGTACTACTCAGGGAGGTCTCAGTTGAGTCCAAGGAAACAAGCATCCTTCATAAGTCCCCAGCTTCAAGAACTGAATCGAGAAACAATAGTACATTCAGCCCTTGGGATACAGTACTATCGTCATACGAATAGTTTTCCTTAACTGGATTCCTATGAGAGAACTAGGCCATCCTATGCGAATTCCCAGTGGACCCTCGAATGCGAGTGAGTTTGCCAACAAATATGGTCTGCCACTATCATCACTGAAGTGGGGTGTTTCCACTAGGGTCCTCGAAGATCGATCACTAGATGCACATAACTATCAAGGTCATACCATGGAGTGGAGAAGAACCCCCACACATAATAGTTCCAAGACGGTCGCAATCTGGGCGTGGAACACATCGCCACTCATCATGGTGAGATACCATGGAAGTACAATGTTTGTCCACGCTAATCCTATAGTGCACTCAAGTCGGGTGTTTGGCTTATCTCATAGTAACTCCCATCCTACAAAAAAATGGAAACCATTTGTAACACCCCAAAATTTTCCCTATCATTTTGCATATTAATTTCATACCCAAATTCATGTCATAACAAAAAAAACATTACATCATATTCATCATAGCTGAGGTGAGGTTTGTGGTCAGTGATTGAAGCAATTGAGGGCCATACAAAATCAACAAAAGGGGAAATATGTATTCTCAACCTTGTGCAAAGGGTTCACAACATCCCACAAGTCTTCATTTGAGGCCACAAGTCTTAGAAAGAAGTGAACTGGTCAAAGGATGCAAGCAGTGCAACTATCATGAGGAACAGGGCCAAATTAGGGTTTCTAATTAATTGGGCTTCTTAGTGAGATTTTGGCCCAAACTTGATTTCATCATTCTCCAAATGATATTGGGTACCTAGGGTTCAAATTTCATACATGGAATCATTTTGGAAGAGGTTCAATTGATCAATGGACTGAAAATCAGGGAATTGGGGAAAAGTCAACCAGACTGAGCAAGAGGTCAACTCCTAACTTTTTGAGAGAAAAATCATGAAATTAGGGTCACAAGAGTCCTATGGACCAAGTTTGATCAAGAAATGATGGAGAAATCATAAAAAACAATTTTGCTTGTGTATGTATCGATACATCCTTGTTTTGCATCGATGCAAGTCTTTGTTAATCACAAAAAGGGGAATTTTCTTCTATATGGATCGATCCATACGAATTTTGTATCGATACATGCTTTCTTTTATTCTATGTATCGATCCATACAAGTGTTGCATCGATACATGCTTCATTGTGTTTATGGAAATAAGCTATGTATCGACTCATTCGTGATATGCATCGATGCATGATTGAATTAACTTGCTGGAAATAACCAAAGCTTCACTATGCATCGATGCATACATCTGTGTATCGACTCATACATGTTATATAACTAACATGTATTGACTCATGCGATTTTTACATCGATACATAAGTCTGTTTTTTTGCTAAATAGTTTCTATTTGATACATAAAAGGGCATGAGAGTTCAGTTTTCATGGGGCTGCATTTGTGAGTGAATTGTGCTTACAATCAAACTCAATCAGTCTCATAATTTACTTCAACTCAAGCATAAACCATTTCAGGTTGCATCATAATGCATCCTCACCATACTGATCATAAACTTGCGTGCATTGGATTCATTGGTCTCAAGTTGCATTTGGCTCTTGAATTTGTGGCATCAGCAGGCTGCAATTGAGTGCAGGTACTACAACATTAATTGTTATGCATCTCATGATCAAGTAAGTAAATACTCCAGGCTGCAATATATGGATCAAGCCATCCTCACCATAATTGACATGTTCCCTGCAACATTGGATTGAGCTCGAGCTAGAAACTTCTAGACTTCCAGCTGGCATAACCAACTTAACAAACTCAACTCATTTAACTCATTCCACTCAGTTAACCAGGGCTAGTTAACCCTGGTTCTAATTGCTAACCAGAGGTCCATCACACTATAAAAGGATGAGTGGTGATTGATTTTAGGGTTCAGCTTCACATTTCACTCAAGTCATACTAAAATTCTCAAGTTTTGCTTTGCTCTATCTCTTCAAGTCCAATGCAACCTTGAGTGATTGAGCTTTATCAATCACAAGGATTCATCATCATCTTCCATTGAGCTTCATCAGCATCAAACAAACTGCATTTCCATGGAAGCATTGAGGTGAAGCTCTCAAACTTCACTAGTGCAAGATCACTACATCTTGGATCAAGCAAGTGTCATCTTCATCCAACTAGCATCAATTATCATCAATTCATCATCAGAATCATGAGTCACTCCATTTCCATGGCTTTCACAACTTGAAACTCCAAGAACATAGCTCTGCAAATCTCTGCATCAGATCAATTTCCTCCAAGAATTCACATTCAGCAAGTGTTTATTTCACTTTGCAAGAGTTCAAGCTCAAGCATCTAAGAAATTGGAATCTCTCCTCTGGTTTTCTTCAACCTTGAACACCACTGCATTTCAGGTTTTACACTTGATTCATCTTGCATGAATTCAATTGATTTTAGTTGTTTTGTGTTGATGTGAGCTTAATAGAAGCCATGGTGGTTCTAGCTAGTTCATAGGCCTCTTAGAGGCATAGATTCAATTTAAAGGTTGAATTTCTTTGCTTCGATTTACATAATCTATGAACCCTGAGTGAAAACTAAGGCCAGATTAGTGATCAGTGGAGTGAGGCGATTGTTTCTATGGGTTTGTTTTGTATTTTAAGGTCAGTTTAAGATGCCCTAGTCGGAGGATGGTCGGAGAAGGTGACCGGAAATTGGCTCCGGTCACCTGAACAGTGTCCTAGCTTTAATTGAGAAATTAAGTCATGACCGTCTGATTAGTTTGATCCAAAGCTCATGATAGTGACACAACATTAATGAAAGCGTGCTCCTCACATGCCATAAATTTGTGAACAAATTTCTCAGCCTTCTATTTGCACCCCTAGCGTGTTTTGGTTCAGCCCATTTCAGCGTAAATCTTCCCTAAACGCACCCCCTGCAGGCCCATTGGTTCTATTCTTTTTATTTTTATTTTTCATTTTATATCATTTCCATTTTAATTCTCTAAAAATACCAAACGACCTCTAAAAATTCCAAATAAATTCACATGTAATACTTGACATTTTTCTAAATTTGCACATTTTTTAAGTCCATTTTTACTATATTTTGGAGTCATAATTAATTTTCCATTTAACTTTTTTCCACATTTTCTTATTTATGACCGATCTTTTTGTACATTTTTTTTCTCCCAAACAAAAAATGATATAAAGCCCATTCTTTTTTCCCTATCCATAGGACTCATCAAACTTCCCAAAAATATTTATGTTCAATTTTTAGGTCATGTTTTGTCTTCTTTTGAACCCATTCTTTGTCCTTGATCTCCATAAGCTCTAATTCAATTCTAGCATTTATTTGACTAGGCAAAAATATGAATTTATGTGAGATTTTGTAGACATGTATCACCTTCTGGGTTTTATATTTGATTGCCAATTTTCATAATTTTTCAATGTCCTTTGCTATTTTTTCAAGTATTTGGCATCATAAGTCATAATTTGGTCATTTTTCCTTATCCTTTTGTTCAAAGATTGGTAAGGCATTTATGCCATTCATTTAAGGTCCTTAATTTGAGTCTTCTAAGGTCCATTAGAGGTCTTTGAATTTTTATAATCCACTTTATTGAATTTTGATTTGTGTTGGTTACTTGAATCATAAGTCACATATGTCTTCATAAATCCTAATTTTTTCCTTCCTTCTACCTTAGCCCTTAAATACAAATCTTGTGAGCATTTTGTGAATCCAATTTCCATGTTGACTTTTCATTAAACCCCTGGTTTTTGTATGGGAAGTTCAAACTTTTTTGGTCATGTTTGGTTTTTATTTCTAAGTTATTTTTCTTACTTTGAAAACCATGTTTCCATGTTCTTTCCTTCAACTTTCATTCTTATGTTTGGATCCTCATGACTTGAATCTCTTCCTTCCCATTTGATTTAATGTCATTTAACACTTCCATTTAGTGTTAGGTTTTGGACTTTACATTCACCCTTGACTTTAGGCCTAGAAGTTCATTAATGCCTTTATTAGCTAGTGTGAGTTCTTCTTTGAATTTTACTATGCTATATTTGTTCAAAATGCTTCATCATGCTAACATTTGTTTTGTAGGGGGGAGATTGAGGTAAGTATTAATTCATTATCATCTCTTTATGAATTTTAATTGTGTTTGCCTTAGCACTTTGTGCTTTGTACAGGCTTCCTTCTCTTTAGAACAACTTAACTTCCTTAGGAAGTAAGCTAGTTTCTAACTCTTTTTTCTTCTTTTCTTATTAGGTTTAGAATACCTCACTAACCATAGGATTTATTTTGAATGAATAACTTAGGGTTGTCTCTTAGTCCCCCTTAGTTTTGTCCTTTCTCCATTTGAGTCTTCTTCTCTCATCTCCAAACAGAAAATTCAAAAGACACATAATAAAGGATGAAAGTAATCTCTTGTGTATAGCCTTATTCCATGGGGCACTCATATTCATTCCATCTTTGAATAATGTGAGCTTGTCTAGCATGACACACAAGTCTAATCATGAGGCTACTTTCACAAACGATAAACTCACAACATTACTCATAAAAGAAAATAAACAAAGACATCGCGTCTTCTCTTCTCATCTCATACTCTTTGCGGACGAATACGACTTGCCTCAACAGTTCAAACAATGATACGGTAAACACCCTCGAGTCAGAGCCGATAACACCTGAGTTAGAACTATGGCAACTTCATCCTAAAAAACACAAACAAAATTCCCGCCTTAGTTAGGAGAACTACGTCGACTCTGATCCTCATTTTCCCGGTGAGGTACGTAGGCAGCGGGGTAGGGCCCGTGCGAGCACATTCTTTATTTTCCCTACATTTCCCCATTTCTTCCCATTTTCTTTTCCAATTCCCTTTCTCATTTCAGTTCCAGTTCCAGTTAGCAATTTTTTTGTCCAACATCATCTTATTTCTCACCCTTTGAAACAAACTAACAAGCGTGGATCTCGTCGGGTACGACGGACAATCTGGGGTGCTAATACCTTCCCAGGTCGTAACCGACTTCCGGACCCAGATCTTTGGTTTGCAGGACCTTGTCCTTTCCTTCTTCCTCATGTTTGTACAGCATTACCTTTCCCATTCCTTCGGGATAAAAATACATGGCTGGCGACTCTACCTTTTTCGCGCCATTTTCGCGTTTGTACTAGGATGAAAATCCCGGGAGCGACAGTTGGCGACTCTGATGGGGATTGAACCCAGAATCTCTGGTTTCCCCTATGAGAGTCAATCCTAGCGCTTGTCCATTTTTTTTCTTTGAGTGTTTATTCATTTACTGTTGTGCTTTAGTTTATCTTTACTGTTTTATTTACAATTCATCGCTTTACTTTACAACTTTATTTACAGCTTTCTGCACTTTACTTTACCGTTGCATATACTGGCATATATTGTACTGGTTGTTCTAGTTTTCCTTGGCGAGATGGGATTATTGTGAGATAAGCCAACTACCCGGCTTGAGTATACACATAGGATTTAGAATGGGCAGTCATGTGGCTTGCGTGGTCTTGAGCACGTATAGTTTTCACGAGTCCCACACCCAGATCAGGCTCTCTTGGGATATGTTCTATACTGCCTAGGCAGACCATAGAATATTCCCATCTACGCTGCTAACACTGGGAACCGATCACCGAGGACCTTAATGGAAACAACCCTCTCTGGTGGTGACATTGGCAGACCACGTTTTGTGGCAAACACATTCGCACCCGAGGGCCCACTGGGAAGTTGCATAGGATGACCTTATTCTCTCATAGGAACCTAGTTAAAGAAACTGGTCATATGATGGTAGTATTGTACCCTTCGGGATGAATGTACTATTGTTTCTTGACTTCAGTGCTTGAAGCCGAGAACTTATGAGGGATGCTTGTTTTCCCGGACTCAGTTGAGACCTCCCTGAGTGATACATAATGCCAAACCGATTCCCTGATTTGGTCATGAGCCATTTCTCGGAAATGGTGAATGTATTATTGCTACTCGGCTTTGAGAGTCCGTGATGTCGACCCGGAGCATACCAGTGAGGTGGAGGGACTGTTTACAGGTTTGCAGGAAAACGAACCTTCAAACCTGTAAACAAGTCATCCATGCGGAATAATGGATGACTTGTGGAATAATGAAGCGTAAACTACTTGAGGGATAATGAAGCATAAACCACTTGAGGTTGGCAATAAATTAAGAGGGCAAAATTTAGGGTATTACACACAACAACATATCACAACAAAACAAATCATCACAAGTCATCCAACAAGAGAAATTAGTTTTCAAAAGACTACAGGTCTCACTAAGCGAGATAGCTAGCTCGCTAAGCGAGCAACTCTCTATTTGCAAACTCTCCAAAATCCCACTCGCTCGCTAAGCGAGGAGGCAATTTCTAGCATAAAACCCTGCAATTTTTTGTACATCTTAGGCACGCCCAAAAACCTTCAAAACACCGATTTACAGCAGAAAACATCAGAAAATGCCCATACAACCTATTATCATAATCATATAATCATCACTTATAACCTCTAACGACAACAAAACATCGAAATCTATCAACAAATTACCTAACCCTAAGGTTTCCCCTAAAAAATCCCCTTTCTTCATAAGACAATCCAAACATTATAGACATTGAAAGAGAACTACTCACCATACCTTATTTGATTGAGCTTTCTCTTTCACCTCTTGAGAAATTCCCCCTTTGTCTCCTTGTTCTTCAGAGGAAACCTTCAGCCTTCACCAAAATCACGATTATGAGAATTTTGATCGTGATCCCCTTTCTTATAAACTTCTCAAAAGACCACTCTACCAGTTAGACCTCCAACTTCTTTTATTTTATTTTTAATAATAATATTTAAATAATATCAAATTATTATAATATCACTATTTAATAAAATATTTCCTTCTTAATATTCCACAAAATACCACAATTTACCACTTATTTATAAATAATTAAATTATGAAATTGGGGTGTTACAACAAAGACCAAGAAGGACCGAGAAGGTATTTGCTCCGGTTCCTATTCCTCGAAGCCATCTTCTTGCTCGCCTACTCCAGGGCTCTTTGATTCAGCTTAGAAATGCCACACCAATGCCATATCCTTTTCCTCTAGATTATTACATGAATTCTAGGTGCGAGTTCCATTCAGGAATGTTTAGGTATACAATTGACAAATGCAATGTGTTCAAACACAAGGTGCAAGATCTGATCAACTCAAAGGTCATCACACCAGACGGTCTTCCTATACACCGAAGTCTCCTTACCAAATCAAGCACTTATATTTCTAAACAATCTTCAGAAGAAATAAGTCCAAGCAAAGTCTGGTCGCCTCATCAATGGCGATCATTTAGCTTCTTTACTACATTTTCATTTGTAGTTTTTAATATTTGTTAAAACATATGTTTGTATCGATGAAATATGTTTGTTTTTTAATGTTAATCTTATTAAAATGAGCATGTTTTTCTTGAAGTCATCCATTCATATTATCTTATAATTTTGTGTATGTGCATTGTAATACAAAGTTTCTTGTTTAAACTCTTGAGGGAGGATGATGAAGTGAAAACACAAAAATCTTTGATTGTGTGCTTTTGAATAAGACTCTATTGATGATGTACATGCATTGTTTCAAATCCCAAACACCGAAGATATAAGGGAGATAGACCTTTGCTAAACCATTTGAGCCTTGAAGTATGAGTTTCTATTCGTAGGAAAAAACCCTCAAACTTAACCTAGGGGAAGGGTAGGCGCCATTTGAGGTGAGTTTTGATATACCTAAGTCTTATGTCCAAATCTTGAAAGTTTACGAACATTTGCATACGGAGCTTGATTCGCACGATAACATTTCCATTGATGATGCATATCCTTGTTCTTGATTGTATTGAAAGCTTGACTTTTTGCAAACACTGAATGAGCTTGGCTGGTGAGATGTTGTGCACCCATTTTCTACAATTGGTTGATGAGACATATGCCGAAGACGGAAGCTTTCCTGAATCCACATCAGTCAAGGAATTGGGCTAAGAGGATGATTGCCCTTACATCAGAAGACATCAGGTGGTGTACTCAGAACACCAAGGGGGGGACATAATTGCAAGTTGTGGACAATATCCTAATGTGCCTCTTATTGGAGTAAAGGGTTAAATCAACTACAATCCTTTGCTTTTCAAAAGACAGTTAGGGTATGCTTTGATACATCTACCAAAGGAGCAGGACTTAGCAGAATCTCTTTATTGTGCTGTTCAGAATAATCATGTCATTGTCCGACAAGCAGCCTGGGCCTGGGACAACATACAAACTAAAGGGACTGTTATTCTAGGTAAGTGTAAGAACATAGCTTCAGCTCAGTACATTGAATGGTTGCGCATCAGAGGACAAATTACTCGCATGCCATTCACCCTGGAGGATGTGCCAGGGCCATCAGCAGTAGAGCCCATAGCCACAGTAAGCCTGGAGGAATTTGAGAAGCTGAAAGAGAGGAATGCCCAGCTTGCTGAAGCCTTGAAGAAGACCCTTTGGGAAAGGAATGATGGTCGTCTGGACAATGAGAGGCTAGAGAAGCTCTGCATCGAGCATACGATCAAGATAGAGAAGACAGAGAACTTCATCAGAAAAGCCCGAGCAGGGGAGTTGGTATTGAAGAATGCTTGCGAAGAAGCCAAGATTCAGAAGGCCAAAGTTGAACACTACCTAGAGGAGAGTCAGGCTAGGTGGATCAAGATCACTGAAGCTCGTTTGCAAGAAGATCAGAAGACATAGGTAATATAGAGCAGTTGGAAGCCAATGAGAAGAAGAGTCAGGAAGCCTTGTTAGCAGCACAGAAGGAAATCTCTGAGCTGAAACTCCGGGCGGGGTTGAAGAGATCAAAAGAACAAGACAAGTACCAGAATATGACAAATGCCATTGCGACCAAAAACCTTCTTATCAGGACCGTCACAGAGCACCCGGTTGGGCCAGTGACTGAGGCTCTCCTAAAAGAAGTCAAGGAGGATGACTTTGGGCTGGATGTTTGATTTCTCTTTTACTTGTATTTTATTTTGGTTGTACTTTAATTCTCCATGGTGATTTTGTTTGTATTCTTGACTTGATTGTATTTTGACCCACCATGGGAGCTGGTTTTAATCATAAACTATGTATTTTGGCGTTTGTAATGTATGGTTTATGTATTACCTGGATCTTCTTTTGAACTTCGTTTGCTTCAGCATCTCCATCATTCCCAGAGGTCTGGAAGGTCAAAACCAAAGAGCCAAATCGGATATCCTCTGAAGACAAATAGACATATTTCATTGCATGCTAACTTCTTATTATTTGTGTTGCAGGAGTTTTGTTGTTGTTTTCTCACCTTGTTGATTGTTTCAGGAAATATTGCTCGCAGGAGAGTCTTTCCCGTCAATCGCATCCATCGGTATCCGACCAGAAACAACCTTCTGAGCTTACAAATGGATCAGTTACAGCAAGAACTGACAGATGTGAGGACTCAGATGACTGATGTGAGGACAAAAGTGAGGACTAAGATGAATCAATTCATGGCTGTAATTACTGGGCTGGCACAAACCCAAGAAAGATTAAGGGAGTTAGTCGAGCGGAAAACTCCAGAATATAACCATGCAGGCACTAGGGGTACAAGTAACAAAGTGCGCGATCAGCCGCAAAGAAATCCACCAGAGTTTGGGCCCCACATCAACCTTGAAGTCAATGTTATTGGAAATACCCAGAGAAACACTGGAGATCGTGTTCTACAGGAAGATCCTCAGGACGAGCAGTTTAAAGTGTTAGGTGATAGGGCTGATGAAGTTTATGATCGTCTCCTGGACGAGATATCTGAGAAGCTGAGATCCCTTGAATCACAGAACTCTTTGGATTTAATGTGATGGATATGGGTTTAGTGGAAGGATTCAGGATTCCTCACAAGTTCAAGCCTCCATGCTTTGAGAAGTATAATGGTACTTCCTGTCCTCGTACCCATCTTCAATCTTTTCTGGGGAGATTGAAAGCGTATACCATGGATGAGAATTTGTGGATGTTTTACTTTGAAGACAATTTAACCGGGGCATCCAGGGAGTGGTATTCTCACCTACCCAAAGCTATAGTCAGAAACTGGAAGGACTTAGTCGAGGCCTTTATACGCCAATATCAGTACAACCTAGATATGGCTCCCAATAGGACCCTCCTGATGGGTATGTCTCAATCCTCAAGAGAAAGTTTCCATGAATACGCTCAGAGGTGGAGACAACTTGTTGCTGCTGTCCAGCCACCTATGTCTGAAAGGGAAATGGCTTATATGTTTATGAATACCCTACAAGGAACCTACATTGATCGACTTGTTGTTTTCTCTTCTACCAGCTTCGCTGATGTAGTTATAGCTGGTGAGAGAATTGAAAGCTTATTGAAGATGGGTAAGATCTCTGACAATGGTGTTAGTTCCAGCAACACCAGGAAACCCTTCTCAGGACCTAGAAGAGAAGGAGAGACCAATTCAGTACATATGGGCAGAGGTAGGCCCCAGTACATGCAAAGATCAGTGGCCGTAGTCACCATTCCCACTCCAGTACCTCAGCAACAACAGTTTCCACAGCAATAACAGTTTCCTCAATAGCAAAGAACTTACAACAGCAAGAATCAGCAACAACGTCCGTTCCAGCAAAGGACTTCACAAATCAACAGGGTTATCAATCCCATCCCGATGCCCTAAACAGCTATACTTCCACAGTTATTGAAACTCAACCTGATTGAATTGAGAACCCTGACTCCACCCGATCCTCTGAATCTTCCAAGGAACTATGATGTCAACGCCAGATGTGCTTTCCACTCCAATGCACCTGGCCATAAAACAGAGAAATATAGGGCAGTGCACATGAAAGTTCAGGACTTAGTTGATTCCAAAGCTTTGAATTTTGCACCTCCACCAAATGTCACAAAGAATCCAATACCAAATCACGGTGGGCCGAGGATTAATGCTATTGAGGAAGACCAATCAACAATTTTGATTGATGACATTGCAAACATTCAAACACCATTGGCCGAAGTGAAAGCTCAGCTATTGAAGTGCCAAGTGTTTCCAGGTTGTGAGGCCTGTTGTGAAGCTTGTAAAGTTTCTACAAATGGTTGTGCAAATCTGAAGAATGGTATCAGCAGTCTTATCAAAGAAGGCATCCTACAAATCACTTCAACAGTTCCAACTCCTACAACTTCAACAAACATCTCTCCTACAACACCAACAAACACCATTTCAGATGTATCTCCTACAACATCAGCAAACATCATTCCAATTGAGTCTACTACAACAATAGCAACCATCAATGAAGACATCTCAACAGTCACCATTTATTATGATCCAGCAACGATCCATGTTCCGGATTCTCTCAACAACAACTTTCAGCAACATCAACATCCACAACTTCCTGCACCTGCACCATCTTTAATCAGACCTCTTGTCACCATCTACTATGATCCACAAACTATTACAACTCCTTCTTCCGCAGCAATCAGTCTGGTTACCATCACGGTACCTAGACCAGTTCCATATGACAACAGCAGTGTCGTTCCTTGGCACTATGGCTCAGATCTTTATTGCAACGGAAAGAAAGTCACTCTTGATTCTTCAACTTCTACACCACAGATTGATAATGTCGGGGGAGGCGGAGGCTTCACTCAAAGCCGACGTCTCTTCACTTCACAGGTTCCGAGAGTTAATGCTGAAGCAGAAATTGCTACCAAAGCAAAAGGTAAGAGTGTAGTGCCTGAAGAACCAATTGCCAAGGAAACTCAGAGGACATCCTTTGATCAGGTTATAGACGAGTTCATGAGGATTATTAAGAGTGACTACAGGGTTGTGGATCAGCTTCACCAGACACCCTCTAAGATCTCCATACTATCATTGCTCATGTGTTCTGAAGCTCACAAGAACGCACTTCTCAAAGTCTTGCATGCAGCTTACGTTCCTGAGGAGATTACAGTTAATCAGCTAGAGACGGTGGTTTCAAATGTCAACACTATCCATGGACTAGGTTTTACTGATGCTGATCTAACTACGGAGGGCCGTAACCACAATAAGGCTTTACATATCACCTTAGAGTGTAAGGGTGTTGTACTTTCTCATGTTTTGGTTGACACTGGGTCATCTCTCAATGTCCTTCCAAAGAAAGCCTTGGTCAAGTTGGAATATGATGGTCTTGCACTCCGTCCGAGAAACCTGGTTGTGAGAGCCTTCGATGGTTCTAAGAGATAGGTTCTCGGAGAAATAGAGCTGCCTGTGGTAATTGGCCCACAGATTTTCAAAACTACCTTCTTTGTGATGGACATTCAGCCTGCCTACAGCTGTTTGTTGGGTAGAACTTGGATTCATGCCGCTGGCGCAATAATGTCTACCCTTCACCAGAAGTTAAAATACGAGTGGGAAGGCCAAATTATCACCATCTGTGGAGAGGAGGACATCTTTGTCAGTCACTTGGCCACTTACAAGTATATAGAGATGGATGGGGAGATCCATGAGACAGTGAGTCAGGGTTTTGAAGCCCTCAATGTCAATGAAGCAACAACTGAAGTGTCCGGTACTTCAATTGCTTCTTACAAACAAGATCGGAAGGTTGTTGAAGACGGGAACGCCCAAGGCTGGGGCAACCTGCTGCAAGTTCAGATAAAAGAAGACAAGTTCGGTTTGGGTTACAGACCATCCCGACAAGCTCAAGAGGAGGCTGATAAAGCTCCCAAAATTATAAGTGGGGGAATGCTAACCCGGATCTATCAACAATGTGGAAGACAAGGCTGAAAGTGACTACAACCTGGAAAGCTGGATTCGTCCAAGAGTCCCGGGCCAACAAGTCCTTAACTTATCTTCCCAGGAAATTATAAAGGTTACTGTTGCAGAGTAATTATTACTTCCTATTTAAGCATGCATCCAGTCATGCTTCTTTCCCAAGGTGTCAGGGCTCATTTTGTAATAGGGCCATATATGTATTTTGTGCAAATTGAAATTAATGAATAATGGACATCTTTTGCAAACAATCTTTTCGCTCACTGTCTTTTCATTTTTGTTATTTTCGCACAAAACAATAAATTACAATGTTTTTCTTAATAAACTTCATTCACTTTTTCTAAATAAGATAAAATCAATCACTAAAATGAACAAATATCAACCCTTGCAAAGATAGTCCTCCAGATTGCACCGACAACGACACTGTTATGACCTCGTATGACTTCGACAATCCGATTAATCAAGTAGATGAAAGGCTTGATGAAAGCTATGATTTGCCTGAAGAGTTGGCCAGGTTATTGAGACAAGAGGAAAAGGTGATTTCTCCTCATCAGGAGGAGGTTGAGACTATCAATCTTGGTACCGAGGAAGATGTGAAAGAGGTGAAAATCGGGGCCAGTCTACAAGCTCCAGTGAAAGAACAACTCATCAATATGCTTCGGGAATATGTCGATGTGTTCGCTTGGTCTTATCAAGATATGTCGCATCTGGATACAGACATTGTCATGCAGAGGCTGCCATTGAAAGAAGATTGCCCACCGGTCAAACAGAAGTTGTGCCGTACTCGCCCAGACATGGCCATGAAAATCAAAGAGGAAGTACAAAAGCAGTGGGACGCCGGTTTTCTCGCTGTAACTAGTTACCCGCCTTGGGTTGCTAACATTGTACCCATACCTAAGAAGGATGGCAAGGTGCGTATGTGTGTGGATTACCGGGATCTGAATAGAGCTAGCCCGAAAGATGACTTCCCATTACCTCACATTGACGTATTGGTGGATAACACAACTCAGTTCTCGGTATTTTCTTTTATGGATGGATTTTCTGGATACAATCAGATTAAGATGTCACCTGAAGACATGGAGAAGACAACTTTCATCACACCCTGGGGCACATTCTGCTACAAGGTAATGTCGTTTGGTCTGAAGAACGTCGGTGCAACATATCAACGGGCTATGGTAACATTATTCCAAGATATGATCCATAAAGAAATTGAGTGTTATGTGGATGATATGATTACCAAGTACCTTATAGAGGAAGATCATCTGGTGAATCTGATGAAACTATTTAAGCGTCTGAGGAAGTATCAACTGAGATTAAACCCCAACAAATGCACATTCGGGGTACATTCTAGTAAGCTGCTGGGTTTTATTGTAAGCGAAAAAGGAATTGATCCCGATAAAGTCAAAGCTATTCAGGAAATGCCTGCACCTAAGACTGAGAAAGAAGTTCTAGGGTTCTTAGGTAGATTGAACTACATCTCAAGGTTCATATCTCATCTCACTCCAACCTACGAACCCTTGTTCAAGCTGTTAAGGAAAGAGCAAACAGTCAGGTGGAACGATGACTATCAGAGAGCTTTTGACAAGATCAAAGAAGATTTGTAAAAACCTCCAATTCTCATGCCTCTAGTTGAAGGAAGACCTCTAATCATGTATCTGACAGTATTAGAAGAGTCAATAGGGTGTGTGTTGGGCCAGCATGATGAGTCTGGTCGAAAAGAGTATGCAATATACTACCTAAGCAAAACGTTTACCAACTGTGAACAACGTTATTCACTGCTCGAGAAAACATGATGTGCTTTAGCGTGGGCTGCTCGCCGACTAAGACGGTATATGTTGACTCGTACTACCTTATTGATCTCAAAGATGGATCCAGTCAAGTACATATTTGAGAAGCCAGCACTTACCAGAAGGGTAGCAAGATGGTAAATGATCCTAACAGAGTATGACATTCAGTACACATCTCAAAAGGACATCAAGGGCAGTGTATTGTCTGACTATCTGGCTGAGCAACCCATTGATGATTACCAGCCTATGAGATTTGACTTCCCTGATGAAGACATCATGTTCTCAAGGTCAAAAGATTATGAAGAGCCTAGTCACACTGAAGGGCCTGACCCAGAAGAAGCATGGACTGTGATGTTTGACGGGGCAGTTAATTGTAATGGTCGTGGGGTTGGTGTAGTGCTTAGTACATCTAAAGGGGTTCATATGCCTTTCTCAGCAAGGCTCACCTTTGCCTGCACTAACAACAAAGCAGAATATGAAGCTTGTATCATGGGTCTTGAGGAAGCCATTGACCTCAGGATCAAAACCTTGAATGTATTCGGAGATTCAGCTTTGGTAATCAACCAGACCAACGACAAGTGGTACATTCATCAGGAGCATCTGATTCCCTACCGTGACTATACGAGGAGATTGTTGACCTTCTTCACAACAATTAAGCTTAAATACATCCCTCGAGATGAGAATCAGTTTGCAGACGCTTTGGCTACCATTTCATCCATGATCAAAGTACAGACTGCTAATTATGTACCTCGGATTTTAGTATCCAGACTGGATAGACCGACATATGTATTCTCTGTGGACACTGTCACTGATAACAAGCCTTGGTACTATGACATCAAATGCTTCTTGGAAACTCAGACATACCCACCTGAGGCGTCGTCAAACGATAAGAAGATATTAAGAAGGCTAGCCAGCAGTTTCTTCCTCAATACTGATGGTTCTTTGTACAAACGAAACTTCGACATGGTCTTGCTCAGATGTGTTGACAAGAAGGAAGAAGACCTACTGATGTACGAAGTACATGAAGGTTCTTTCGGTGCCCATGTCGGAGGACATGCAATGGCAAAGAAGTTATTAAGATCGGGTTACTACTGGATCACAATGGATGCAGACTGTTTTGCCTATGCCAGAAAATGCCACAAATGTCAGATCTACGCAGACAAAGTGCATGTTCCTCCGAATCCTTTGAATGTAATGTCTTCACCTTGGCCCTTCTCCATGTGGGGCATTGATATGATTGGAAAGATTGAACCGACTACTTCAAATGTTCACAGATTCATCCTGGTAGCCATTGATTACTTCACCAAATGGGTTGAAGCAGCTTCGTATGCAAATGTCACCAGGCAAGTGGTAGCTCGATTTCTGAAAAGGGATATCATCTGTCGATATGGAGTTCCCAAGCGAATCATTACTGATAATGGTTCCAATTTGAACAACAAGATGATGGCAAAACTTTGTCGGGACTTCAAAATTCAACATCACAACTCCTCTCCTTACAGGCCAAAGATGAATGGCGATGTTGAGGCCGCTAATAAGAATATTAAGAATATTGTGCAAAAGATGGTAGTCACCTACAAAGACTGGCATGAAATGCTACCATTTGCCTTGCATGGGTACCGAACCTCTATCAGAAGATCTACTGGGGCAACACTTTATCAGTTTGTGTATAGTATGGAAGCTGTCCTACCTGTTGAAGTTGAACTACCCTCCTTACGGGTAATGATGGATGTGAAACTGGATGAAGCAGAATGGGTACGATCTCGATATAATCAACTGAGTCTGATTGAAGAAAAGAGATTAGCAGCCATCTGTCATGGGCAGTTATATCAAAAGCGAATTAAGAAAGCCTTCGATCAGAAAGTCAGACCTTGGGAATACCAAGTGGGAGAGCTTGTTCTGAAAAGACTTCTTCCTCCTCATACAGACCACAGGGGCAAATGGACGCCAAACTACGAAGGCCTATTCATAGTAAAGAAAGTTTTCTATGGTGGGGCACTGATGCTCACTACTATGGATGGCGAGGATTTCTTATCTCATGTGAATTCAGATGCAGTTGAAAAATACTTCGCAGAAAAGACCCGCTGGACATAAAAACAAAATGTAAGTCCAGGCAAAAATAGGGCATCCCGGCGAGTAGAAAACAGAACAAAAGACTCGGGCAAAAATAAGGGAAAAATTAAAAAAGAATGTGTACACCCGCTGAGTTGAAAAGCCACATCGGACAACTCAGGAAAATATGGGTATCCCGGTGGATTGAAAACCCGAAAGGGCGATCCACGCAAAATCAGGGAAAAAGCGAACAACTGTATTCTTAATTCGTCTGTATCACTCACAACATGGCAAGCTTCGAAAGAATAAAGCGTCGGTCAGAATCAACCTTCTTCAGAAAGCAAGATAAGAAGAACGTCAAGGTCATACAGGTCATAGCCAAGGAAGCTCACTGGAGCATCAACTTCAACATTGCCAACACCTTTATTTTCTCAATTTACATCAATCTCTTCCTTTCAGGGATTCGCTTTTTCACTGTACTTGCCCATTCAGGGCACATAAATCAATAAAATCAGAATTTTCAGTCACACTTTGTTTTGTACATTTTTGTTTCGTTTGCAAAATGTCTAAAGTTCATAATACAACACTTGCATGAAAACATATAAGACATTTTCAATATATGCTTGCAGGAAATATGCACTCTTGAGCAAATCTAACTCCTATGACGGAATCCGGTTGAGGATACCTCGGGACACTTGTGAGTTTCTTTTTTTAATAGGTTGCAGGTACTCAAGACAAACAATCTCACAGCATGGGGTATATCAAGCCTCGTATCCCCAGCCAAGTCAGCAATCACCTCATCAGCAGGGTTACTTGACAGGAGTTTCCCCCACGAAGTTGTCATCCCCTCAGAGGATCCTTCGGGAAACTCATTAAATTCCCAGCATGTCACTTGGACGAAGGAGTTACAACAGATTACTTCCCAGAAGTTCTCTTCTCCCCAAGCAGGATCTCCCAAGCAATGCATGAATGGCTCTTCCCCAGAAAAGTTGACAGGAACTCCTTCTCCCTAGCAAAGTCGCTAGGAACTTCTTTTCCCCAAAGAGTTCTAGAGTCTTTTTTTCCCTAGTGAGGTCGCCATAGATTTCCTCATCTAAGTTGCCAAAATCCTCTCACCCCCAGCAATTTGCCAAAGTTTTCCCCAGTAAATTTGCCAGGATCTTCTTTTCCTCAACGGAGTCGCCAGGATTGTTTCATCCTCAGCAGAGTGGGAAGAGTCACCTTCCTCAGCCAGTCGCCAGGACTTTCTGTTCCCTATAAGAGTTGCCAGTTCCTCCCCAGCGGAGTTGCCGAAGCCTCCTCATACCCAGCATAAGTCTCTTCAACCGAAGCTTCCTCAGCCGAGATCCCCAAAGAGTTCCCTAGGAAGATCGTTCGGTAATCCTCTCTCCCCACAGATCGGCCAATGATCTCTTTCCCCAGCGGAGTTCTCCCTCCAAACAGATTTCCCAAAGATCTTTCTCCCCGCAGGATCCGGATCTCGGATCGGTTCTCTCATTTCACATAATCATAGCATTCGCATCATTTTTTCCCAAAATAAGCGTAGCATTCCATCTAATATGGAGCATTACGGCAAAAATCAAACATTTGCATGATCATAAGCCAGGTTCGAGCCAATCACCTGCAAACATCAGAATCACTTCACCAGCAATATACAAAACTTATCCCCCGCAGACAAAGCCAGAATACGTTTTACACTCTCAATACAGATACTTATTCATACTTGTACATATTCTTTTTTACACTCGCCCATGTCATACTTCCCCAGCAAGTCAAACACTCGTCTGTGTCCCTTGCTTAATCTTTTTGAAACTCGTCCGTGTTTTGCACATATTTCCCCAACAGGTCAAACACTTGTACATACTTATACACAATCCTCTGATACTCGTCTGTATCTTGTATGTATCGTCTCCTCAGCAGATCAACACTCGTCTGTGTTCCTTGCTTAACCGATTGATACTCGTCTGTATAATCATCCTTAAACACGTGTCAGCATTTGTTTCTATCGATACTCGTCTGTATCGTGGTCCTAAGGATGCTCGTCCGCATCTTTAGTCTATACACACTATCAAACACTTATACCGTTTATTTTAAAGGCGTAAGCACTCGTCTGTGTTTACCATTCCCCAGTAAGTCACCAACAAAACAACTTTTCTATCCATTCGTGATACTTTCAACAGTCGTACCCTGCTAGGTGATCGTCCTTCACCTTTGGATGACTGTCCCTCATACTATTTCCCCATTGGAGTCCCCATTGATTGGAACTTTCTATCCAGTATTCGTCCTATGTCGTGATATTTTCGGCAGCCGTCCCCTTCCAGGTGATCGTCCTTCACCTTATGATGACCGTCCCTCATCATTTATCTGATGGTCGTCCCCATCGTTGATCCTTTTATCTGGTAATCGTCCTATGTCGAGATAATCCCCAAGAGCAGTCGTCCCCTGCTAGGTGATCGTCCTTCACCTCTTTATGAGCGTCCTTCATCATGCTTATCTGATGGTCGTCCCCATCGTTGATCTTTTCTATCTGGCATTCTTCCTATGTCGTGATATTTTCAGCAGCCGTCCCCTGCTAGGTGATCATCCTTCACCTTTTGATGACCGTCCCTCATCATTATTTGTTTTATTCTTTTACCTGATGGCCGTCCCCGTCGCGGTTTATTTACCCTTTAACCTGATGGCCGTCCCCGTCAGTACTTTCCTCATTTCTTTAATCCCCAGAGAGTTTTATTTCTTTACCCGATGGTCGTCCCCGTCATGGTCTTTTCCTTTATCTTGATGATCGTCCTTCATTAGTTTACCTGATGGTCGTCCCCGTCACGGTCTCTTTATTTCCCAGCATGATGGTCGTCCCCGTCATTGCTTTACTTACCGTTTTTCATCCCCTGCAGTCATCCTCTGCTCGATGGTCATCCTCCATTGCTTTCGTTTGATACTCATATTATACTTCCTATTACAATTTATATCCCTTTTCTTATTTTTTAAAGAGTCCAAATTTCGGACTGTCTTGGTATTCAACCACGAGTTATCTTGTTTGTCTATTAAGCCAGACACTTACACCCTGCACAACTAACTCATGCTTGAATAGGGGAAGCTGTAAACACCCCAAATTTGCCCTCTCCTTTTACTCACACCATGGCTTATGATCTTTCATATTGCATTTGCATAAGCATATCATCTCACATTGCATATTTGTTTCACTGCATAGGTTGCATAGTTAGGGTTTGTGATCAGATGAATCCAAAGAAGTGATTTGAGCTTCATCTCAAAGGCTTTGAAGCTTGTCAAGATGGTCCATGAGTGTTCTATGATCATCTTATGCTCCCCAAAGTTCATTAAAGTCAATAGATCACAAAGCATTGCAAAGGCATAGAGGCAGACTGAAGATTTCCTGCACAGATGACCTAAAATTAGGGCTTTGGGTTTGAGGCCCTTAATCTCAATTTTTTGTCATTCTTATTTAAATTGGTCTTAATATGTTATAAGGAGCATGTGTACCAAATTTGATGAAGAAAATCATTGTGGAAGTCATTTGATCAACTGGTAACTTATTGTGCAAGAAAAGTCAGAATTAGGGCATCTGAGGCCACCACCAATGGTACCAAAGGGTCATTGTAAACACCCCAAATTTTCCCTCACTAAGTTCACACCATGGCTTGTGATCTTTCATATTTACATTAATTCAAGCATACCATATCATATTGCATTTTTTTCTTCACTGCATTAGTTCAAGTTCATCTGCATCTAGGGTTTGTGATCTGAGCAATCCAAGATCCATTTGAGCCACTCCAAAGGTCAACAATCATCTCAAGAGGGTCCATGTATGTTCAAACCTCATATTTTATCCTCCAAATATCAAGGAAGTCAAAAAATCACAAGAACTGGCAAAGCATGGAAGTAGAGCCAGGGTGTAACTGCACATATGACTTGAAATTAGGGTTTTGGTTTCAGAGGCCATAACTCCAAATTTTTTGGTCATTCTTGTTTCTATTGGTCTCAATATGTTATAAGGATCATGCGTACCAAGTTTGATGAAGAAATTCATTTTGGAAGTCATATGTTCATTGGGTAACTTCTTGAGCAAGTCAGAGCAAAATTAGGGCATCTGAGGCCCCCAACAATGGAACCAAAGTGGATTTTTCATCAAATTGAAGTTATATGATCTTTATTTGATCATTGAAATGTTTAGAAGTTCACAAAATTGAAGTAAAATGAGCTAAACCAAAAGTTGCCAAAAATGGAAATGACTTGTAATGTAAACTTTCCATTTTGGGAAAGTTTTTCAACCTCCTCTTTCTCAACCAAAAATGCTTCAAATGAAAAATTATTGGTCATGAAAGTTGTAGATTGGATCATTCCATTTTCAAAATGTACAAGAACAAGATCTAATTCATTTTGGAACTCAAGTTATGGGTTGTCAAAGTTGGCAAAAATCACATAAATTCCAAAAATACACCAAAGAGGGATTTTTGCAAAACCTCTTGCCTAGCTATTTTGTGATTTAAAAAACACTTCTAAGCATCATACAAACATTGTGCAATGTCTAAACTCATAATTGCCCAAAGAATCTCAAGTTTTCATGCCTTGCCCATGAAGAAATCTCAAAAGGGCCAAATTTTGTCAAAATTGCAAAACACCCCATAACTTATTCCTCACATGCTGAATTGCCTCAAAGTGAATTCCATGGACCTCCTTGATCCTTGCTGAACCAGACACCCCATTGTACCACCTTTGAACCAGCCCATACCTCAAGGACAAGAACTTTTGACTTTTTTGTAAGAAGGCCATACCAATCACAATAGGGCACAACCACTCCACAGACCTATCACAAGTTGATATGTGGACCAAAAGCAAGCCATAACATACAAGAATACAGCCTGAAACCTCAGGATTCTCTAGTTACCAAAAACTCTCCCTCTTGCAAAAGCTTTCGAATCTCCCAACTCAGCCACTCAATCTTCAAACAAACACCACCATTCACCTCTAAATCATTCACTGACCCAAAACCACCCATCAAAACAGCCAAGAACACACTACAAGCCAGATACGATTTTCTGACCAGTGGAGCACAAACTCACAAACCAGCCTTCCTCAAAGCTCTCCAAGCATCAAAGCTTCTTTAGGGAGGTCATTGGAGGCATTTTGCACCAAGGAAGCAACCAGAAAGCTCAAGGGTTGAAAGCTCCATCTCAGGTAGCCATTCGAATTAATTTTTCTAGAACCTTTATTTTATGTTACTAAATGATTAAGCATGTTCCCCTGAGTACACTGAACTTATTATTTTTGAAAATGATGAATAAATGAGAATGTATTGCTTGTCTGAAATTTTTGCCATATTTATGTTCTTCTTCGAATCAAGAGATTGAGTGAAAAGAAATGAAGTTTGAGGGTGGATTTGGTCTTAGGGGAGTGAAAGGAGTGAATCTGGAGCTTTAGAGCTCCAGAAAGTGCCTAGGGAAGAAGTATAGAATTTTCAGGTGAGGAGTTGGCCGGAGAAGATGACCAGAGGTCTTCTCCGACCACCTGAGAGTAATTAGTGACTTAATTAGGGTTAGGGCAAACTTTGAACGTGGACCCTTTGATCTGTTTTCCCGCGCGTGTTTGGGTGGCTAGGATCTTCCCATTAATTGTTAAACTGGATTAATTAAATAATTAAATAGGATTATTGAAGTTTGAATGAGAGCCTTTAGATATGACGCGCAGTCAACCAGTCTAAACCCAGAATCAATCTTGGCCCTTCCCTCTGCATACTTCTCATTTATTTTAATTTTCTTTCATTTTTCTCATTTTATTTTGCATATTTTATTTAAAATAGTTAGAAAATGCCAAAAATATTTTTATTCAGCATTTTAATTCCAAATTATTTTCTCAACCCAAAAATATTTTTATTTTTATTTTTTGCATTAAAAAATCATTTTTTAGACATTTAATTGTTTATTTTAATTAATTAATGAAAATTAATTAATTAAAATATCATTTAGGTTTCTAAAAAATCCCAAACAATTCATGTTGCATCTTTAAACATTTAGAGACATTGTCATACCATCCACACAAATTTCTTTTTGGTTTTGAATCATTTTGACATTTTTTCTTTGAAATTAGGGTTCATAAAATCCCATTTTTGAACCCTAACTTCAAGAATTATTTTCTGCCTAACCAAGAATGGTATGACCATGGTTCTTTTTGCATTGATCTTAATTTGACATGTACTTTCTAACTTAATTTTGTCATGAATTTCTTCTGCCTTTTTGAATTGATTGGCATTTTTTCCCTTTAGGTACCTTAAAACCCTAGATAACTTAGAAAAATCATAAGCCCCTTAGGGTTAAGAGTTAGGTCTCCTCCTTTGGGGTATGAAATCATATGGGGTTAGGTTTCTTTTGATTGCATTTTCAATTTTTTATCTTGTCATTTGCTTCTGTTTTTGAGTTTTGCATCTCATGTTGCATGAAAACCCTAATTTCTCATCTTCCTTTGCATACATCTTGCATAAGCATTCATATAATAACTTGCCATGACATTCCTTGCATCCACATGACTTCTAAGACATCTTAGGACACATTAGAATCATGTTTGATCATTGCATCATCCATTTTCCATGTTATGCATTGATTTGATTTCATGTGCATTCATGAACTTTCATGCTTCTTCCATGTTTCATTTGCATCCTCATCACTTGTATGATCATTCACATCTCTTGACATACATTTGTACCATCTCTTACTATCATTTTCATCATGAATATGCTTCTGGTTTTGGTTTGCATCCTTGCATTCATTTCATTTTCATTTCATTTCCTTTTGCTAACTTTTCAGGTGGTAAGTACTTTGAGAAGTGAATTTGTCTTCACTTATCACAATTTCTTCTCATATCTCTTATGCATTCATTGCTGCATTTTGCTTTTGCTTTAGAGTGAGCTTGCTCATTCATGTTTCCTTCTCACTTTCTTTCTTCAAGCAACTTATCTTCTTAAGTGAAGTAAGTTGACTTGCTTCTTTTGCTTCTCCTCCTTTCTTATACTTCTTCCTTGGTGGATCTTCTTGAAGATCTCTTGCAAGCCTCATAAACCCTAGGAATACCCAAGCATGATCACAATTAGGGTTTGATTAGTTCCCCATTAGTTTTACCTTTGTGCCATCTTTTGTGTCTTCTCTTCTCTCTCATAATCAAGGACTAAACCTTAAAGGTTTTAAGGCTTTGTGATTAGGGTTATGCATGCATCCTTCTCTTAGGATGGAGTGTATAACTTTAATCCTAAGTGTTAAACCCTTAATGTGTTTAAATCTCTAAATCAATTCATCTAATAATCACTAAGGCATCAAGCTTGTAACTTGGGCCTTTCATTAGGGTTCTAATTCTTCCTTAATTGGTTAAGAAGGACTAACCCTAGTGTTAATGGACAAGTCCCTCTCAAGTTGTCTTACAAACCATAAAACTCACTTCTCAATCTTATCATTAACTAAAATCCACTTTAATAAATGCTTTGTTTTGTCATGAGGTTAATCCCTAATCATGGATTAAGTTGAGGTATCTTCCTCAGCTTAAATGTTCTCATCTATTATCCTTCTATTAGGATGGTGTAATGAGTTCATTAAATCCTTGATTATGGCTTAAACTCATTACTTAAAACTAAACAAAAACTCCAAAAACATCTAAATAATGGCAAGTAGGTTAATGATCTTAATCCTACATCATTGTGATTAAGGGTGAGGTGCATACTTCACACTTAAGGTATTCTCATTACCCCTAATCAGAGGGAGGATGTGATGAGTTTACTAACCCTTGGTTTAGGCTTAAGCTCATTTTCTTATGACAAACACAAAGGCAATAAAAGATTGAAAACCCAAAAACAAACAATAATCGTCTCCTTCGGGATTCTTTTCTCATCATCTTCACTCACAAACGAGAACTCGCTTCTTCCGTCTAATGCAAGACAGTTTGCACCTGAGCCAGACAAGTCATACACTTGAGCATAGACAAGCAAGCAGTTCACAAGTCAATTTATCTTTCAGTCTCTTTGAGTCGAACTACGGTGTTCTGACTTCCTCATTGCACGAGAGGATACGTAGGCATAACGTAACTATTATCGAACAAAAGTATCTGTTTATTCCCCCTCCTCCAGTATTATTCTTTTAAGCCTCATTGTCTTGAGCATTGCACTCTTTTCTTACACTGACACTCCTTTTCTTCACTTCACTTTCCAGCACTGACACCTGTACATCCTTTTCCAGCTTTTACACACAGATAGCACTGACACTACCCCCCTTTAAACACAATCTTTCATGCGTGGATCCCGTCGAGTACGATGGACAATCTGGGTGCTAATACCTTCCCAGGTTGTAACTAACCCCCTTTCTCAGTTTCTCTGGTTCACAACCGTCTTATCCATCTTTTCTTAGGTTTATGCAGCATTACCTTTCCTTCGGGATAAAAATGCCTAGCTGGCGGCTCTTTTCAGTTCATCTTCATGTTCTCTCTTTCGCCGACCGTTCGCGTCTGTACCCTATTTGACCTGGTGTCTTTTAGGGGGAGCGACAGTCATCTTTATCATTTTGAGGTTCTATGGTCTTTATTTGATCTTAGAAGTGGTTAGTAGTTCACAAGATTGATGAATTTCAAGCCATTTGCAAACTTTCCATTTTTGGACATGACTTGTAATGAAAACTTTCCATTTTGGGAAAGATTTTCAACCTCCTCTTTCTTGATCAAAAAGGCTTCAAATGAAAAATCTTTAAACATTAAAGTTGTAGATTGGATCTTCCTATTTTCAAAAAGTACAAGAACTTCTCTTGATTCATCCTACAACTCAAGTTATGGTGTTTCAAAGTTGGCAAAAATCTTATAAATTTCAAGTATGTGCCAAAGAGGCATTTTTGCAAAACCAAGGTTTAAGACTTCTTGTGACCTCTAATTGACTTCTAAGCATCATAAAATGATAATTCAACTTGCCTTGACCAAATTTGTGCCTTGGGTCACAAGTTTTCATGCCTCATTTTTCACAAAATTTTCAAAGAGGGAAAATTGCAAAAGCCATGCTATCTCTTGCTGTCACTCCCTGGATTTCCATCCTGGTACAAACGCGAAAGTGGCGCGGAAGAGGTAGAGTCGCCAGCCAGGCATTTTTATCCTGAAGGAATGGGAATGGTAATGCTGCACAAACTAGAAGAAAGAAGAGGAAGGACACGGGTCCTGCGAACCAAAGAAACTGAGCTCGGGAGTCGGTTACGACCTGGGAAGGTATTAGCACCCCAAATCGTCTGTCGTACCCGACGAGATCCACACTTGCAAAGAAAATGTTTCAAAGGGTGAAGAAATGAAAGTTGCAGCAAAAAGAAAATTAACTGGATAAAAGAAAAGGGAACTGAAAAAGAAAAGAAAAGGAAAAATGTAGGGAAAATAAAGATTATGCTCGAACGGGCCCTACCCCGCTGCCTACGTACCTCATCTGGACATGAGGATCAGAGACGTCGTAGTTCCCCTAACTAGGGGTAGAAAAGGTTGCTTGTGAATTAAGGCTTGAACTGCCTATGCCAATGCTCAGGTGTTGCAGACTCAGACGCCGAGTGTGTAACCGTCTTGCATAATGACAAGAAGAAGCAAGTTCACGGATGGAACGAAGGAGATGAGAAAAGAATTCTGGAAGGAAAGATGCTTATTGTTTGTTTGTGTTTTTTATGAGTCTTTTATTTGTGTGGCACAGGAGAATGAACTCGAGCTCTCTTCCACGGAATGTGTACTTTCTACTACATTCCAAGATGGAATAATAAAACAAGCACACCAAGTAAGGAGAATTTATCCAAGACTTGTTTCCAAGGGCAATGGCCCAAATTCATTGACTTGTTGAATTTATTAGGTGTTTTAGTGATTAAAAATTAAGAAGTGTTTTTTTTTGGTTTTTCTTGATGAAAATGACTTCATGATCCGACTTGTGCATCATGCTAGACAAATGCATTATTCCAAGATGGAATGAATACATATGCCCCATGGAATAAGGCTTTTACACAAGAAGTCACTTCTTTCTTTATTAATGTTTTTTTAGGTTTTGTTTTGAGATGAGAAGAGAAAGAACCAAAGGAGCAAAAGGCAAAAGTCTAAAATGGGGAAAGACTAAACCTAATGTTGTCATGCAAAAGGTGGTCCTAAGGTTAGTGAGGTTTCAACTATCCTAATGAAGAAGAAGGAAAGAAGAACCAAAGAGGAGCAAGAAGAAGAGGAGGAAAGCTAGCAAGCAACTTACTCCTCTAAAGGAGATAAGTTGCTCCTAAAGGGGGAAGAAAAAAGTTGCAACACATGATGGCATAAGGCACATCAAAAAGCACAAAGAGAAAGCAACTTAAAAGGAAAAGGATAAATATTCGAAATGTGGATGAACATCCACACTTCTCTTACCATGAGCCCATGCAAATGTTAGCAAAATCCAACACATGTTCATCAATACAATCATGGAATTAGCATGCTCAAAGTTCTTGAAAACCAAGTTAAACAAACATGCTAAACTTTGCACATACAAGCATTTACGTGTCGAGAACATGGAAGCATGCATCAACCAGCAAGCAAATCATCCTAAACAATCATATTCAATGATCATACAATGATCCATGGTATTTAAAACAAGTAAGGGGATCAAACAAGCCTAAAACAGCTCAAAAAGGGCACATTGCATCAGTGTTAACCGGTTAACCAAAGCGTTAACCAGTTAACCAATCCAAACCTGTAGAAAAAAAAGCACAGAAACAGGTGCGTTAACCGGTTAACCAAAGCGTTAACCGGTTAACACTGAAGAAACAACAGCAATTTCCTACAGAAAATCAGCTCAAACCAGTTTATCCAATTAATCTCACACCATACCATCAATCAATTGAGGATGAAATAAGAGGATCAATTCACATTAAATAGCATCATTAAGCTCATGAACATTAGCACATGGATCCGGTCACAAATCAACCAATCAAATCAAGCAACACAAGCAAATACACAAGCACATGGTGGATCTAAAGCACAAGCATACAAATAAGCTAAAACAGAGCTAGATCTGAAATTAACCAACCTACAAAGCTGAGGTATGCTTTGGTAGTTGTTGATTGAGCTGGAAATGAGAGATCTCGCGGAGAACTTTGAAGATCTGGTGCTAAGCTTCACACTCCATGCAAAATAAATGCAAGCAAAGGGTCTTGATGCAGAATTTTGGATCCAAAAGCACTTCTAGATCCCAAACTAGATCTGAATTACCAATTAAACCAGCAAAATGATGCAAAGAAGCTATGGATGATGGTCTAGTTCCAAGATCTATACACCTTAAGGCAAGGTTATGTGATCTTCAAAGAGGAACTCATAGTGAATTTGGAAAATGTGGGAGAAAAAATGAGAGAAAAGTGAGAAAGAAGAGTGAAAATTCAGAATGAGAATGAAAAAATGAGAGAGATCCCCCTTGGTTTGGAGAGAAATGGATTAAATATGGTTTAGGTTTGGGGCCCAAAATTTAGGCTTGGGATCCAAAAAATATGGTTTGGCAATGTGATTAGGTTTTAGCAATGGAATTAGGCTTGGATAAATGCTCTAGATCCTTCTCTTTAATTCAAATGAATAAAAATCAGAAAATTGGAAATTTGGAGCCAAAGCACATGCTGAATTTGCTGCTAGAATTCAAAATTTGCAGCCATTAACCGGTTAACCAAAGCGTTAACCGGTTAACGCCAGTGAATTTTGAATTTTCCCTCATTTTGGTGGGAAACCTCAGGAATAACCTGGCGTCAACCGTTTTGACCTGATTTTGATCCTCATTCCTTTTTTTAGGTCCTTGATCATGATATCAACCTTACAACAAGCCTTGACCTTGACTTGAAGTGCTTCAAATTCTCGGATGACTAATCATATGCCTTATGCTTGAACATGCAAGTGTTATACTTCATCTTTTTATGCAATATACCAAGGACATGACATGATGATGATGATTATGATATAATGATGATGATGCTAAACAGGAGAGGGCAAATTTGGGGTGTTACAGCTGCCCATATTCAAGCAACTGTTAATATGAAGAGAATGGTAGCACGACTATCGACCGTTCAAGATAAACTTTGGTTGAATACCAAGGAGACCGGAAATTTGCACTCTGCTGGAAAATGCAAGCAATGGGAAATAAACCCAACCAAATGACGCATTGGCGACTGAAGTGGGGACAAAGCAGACGAGCTCCTTCCAACCTGAATTATTACTTTGGATAGAAAAACACAGACAAACGAGTCTTCCTTGAACAAACCTGTTAAGGCAGGTACTGGACATATGAGCCATCTTCAACCAAACCTGTTACGCCAGGGACTGGACATACGAGCCCTCTTCAACCAAACCTGTTACGCTAGGGACTGGACATACGAGCCCTCATACGTTTTGCAATATATGATCTGAGACAGACGAACCTCGTTCGGATATACCTGTTACGCCAGGACCGGTGATGCACTTAAGTCTGTGGGATAGACATGCATAATCAGGATAGACGAAGCCTCTTCATATGTTATCCATAGACATATGGTCTAAGACAGACGAGCCTTCTTCAAGCAAACCTATTACGCCAGGTGATGGACATACGAGCCCCCTTCACAAATCTTGCGTAGATAAGTGGTGCTTGAGACAGACGAACCTCCTTCGGATATACCTGTTATGCCAGGACCGGTAACCATTTTGACGTTTAATCCCACCGTCAGGACTTCAAACCTCTTCAACATAGACGAGTATCGGATGATCATCAAGAGAACAGAGACGAGTGCCATAAGTCAATGATACAAACAAACATCAGACAATGATCCAAGAAACGCAGACGAGCGCTTCAGGTGATGATACAGACAAATACCAGCCACTGATATAGACGAATACCAGAAATCCAACACAGACGAGCACTTGGAGGAGTAATACAGACGAGTACCTGGATGATACAGACAAGTATCCAACAATGCAGACAGGCTTCAAACAAATGACAAACACAGACGAGTGATGGAGAATGCATACGAGCATCACATAAGTTTAAACACAGACGAGTGTCGAGCATCAAACGGATGTTACACAGACGAGTGCTGAGGAATGCAGACGAGCAACAAACAGATATCAGACACAGACGAGTGTTAAGGGGATGCAGGCGTGCATCAACATCTACCACCCACAGGCGACTGCTGGGGAAGGCAGGCGAGCAACGATAAAGTGGGAACACAGACGAGTGTTGGGGCGATGCAAACGAGCAATAAACAGATGTCAAACACGGACGAGCGCTGGAGAGCCCAGACGAGCAATCAACAAACATCAAACACGGACGGGCGCTTGGAGAGTGCAGACGAGTAATCAACAAACATCAAACACGGACGGGTGCTTGGAGAGTGCAGACGAGCAGTCAACAAACATCAAACACGGACGGGTGTTGAGAATTGTAGATGAGCACCAAATGCCTGGTGAGAAACACAACTCTGTCGGGGAGAAAATTCACGACCGAGCGAGTGTTGGGAATGCAGACGAACATCCAGCAGGTATCAAACACAGACGAGTGTTAGGGATTGCAAACGAGAAACATTCAAACATCAAACACAAACAAGTGCCATAGAGCATGCAGACGAACACAAAACGGATATCCAACACAGACGAGTTCCAGGAAATGCAGACGAGCAAAAATATGAGCATGGACGCATGCCGGGAAGTGCATACGAGCATCAAACGAAATGCCCTGGCTGGCAGCAAAAATCCCGACTCTCCAGGGGAGCCTAGTCAAGAGGCCTTGACGAAGCTTAACTCTGACTGGGGAGATGAACGACATTTTGTATCGTCACATGGCCAAAATAGTTTGGCAACTTCTCTGGGGGGATGCTTCAACGGTGGGAGTGAATCTCGATCATGACTCTGCGGGGAATAGCCATCTTCCGACTTGGCTGGGGGAAAAGGCTTGATCAAAACCCCGGCTGGGGAGAGAATTCTGAAAATTCTGACTCGGTGGGGAAACAGGCATTCGGTTGCTCGCTGGGGATAGCCCATTCTGACACAAAGACTCTGATTGGGGACAAACCTCTTCGATCGGGTTTTGAAGTTCTGCTGGGGATACCACCCTACTCTGACTCAGTTGGGGAAGGTTCCATCAGAACTCTATTGGGATAACCACGTCTTTCTGGCGAAGAACTTGGGGATGACACCTCTTTGATTAGGTTTGGAATTCTGCCAGGGGTTACAATTTCCATAGCTCAACTGGGGAGCATTCTCTACTTGGTGAAGTGCAACATCGCCCTGCAAAA
Source organism: Lathyrus aphaca (assembly GCA_963966055.1). Lineage (NCBI taxonomy): Eukaryota > Viridiplantae > Streptophyta > Magnoliopsida > Fabales > Fabaceae > Lathyrus > Lathyrus aphaca. Next base: position 115,225,751 of record OZ014523.1, on the reverse strand, counting down.
CCTACAAAAACAGTATACACATAGGTGCCCCGGGGATTTGAATGGTATGATCTGTTCATCCATTGTCACCCGACACCCAAAGATAATTTTAACTGTTTCCCTGCAATGTCAAATTTTTTCCAGAAAAATCAACATGTTTCGTATGCAATGCTCTTTCTTGCCAAAAAATCAGGACATTTTTGCAAACAAAGTAAACACAACACAACATGGCTTTTGACTGAATATTCATTTATTGAGAGGTCTCTGAATAGGCAAAGTTTTACATCAGGAAGTAACTACCTGGAAAGAGGTGGCTACCATAAAATTGAGAAAAGAAACTATCCTAATGCCAATGTACACGACATTCCAATGAGTTTCCTTCCTGTTATGACCAGCATGTCTTCTAGACTTTCTGTTCTTGCCTTTGCTTTCTGAAGAAGATGAGAGGACTGATTCCTATCCTTCTGATATTGTTAGACTGCATGAAACAGTGATTTGGTTCAGATTACCCGGATCGCAATTGTTTACTTATTTCCTTGTTTTGCGTGGATCGCCCTTTCGTGTTTTCAATCCACCGGGATACCCTTTTTTGCCTGAGCTGTCCAATGTGGCTTTTCAACTCAGTGGGTGTAAATCTTTTCATTTATTTCCCTAACTTTTGCCCGAGCTTTTTATTCTGTTTTTAGCTCGCCGGGATGCCTTTTTCTTGCCTGGACTTTAATTCTGTTTTTGCGTCCAGTGGGTCTTTTTATGCGAAGTATTTTTTAACTGCGTCTGAGTTAACAGGAGACTAGAAATCTTCTCCATCCATAGTAGTGAGCATCAACACCCCACCTGAGAAAACTTTCTTCACTATGAATGGGCCTTCGTAGTTTGGGGTCCACTTGCCCCTGTGATCTGAACCTGGAGGAATGATCCTCTTGAGCACAAGCTCTCCTACTTGATACTCCTGAGTACGTACTCGTTGGTCGAATGCTCGCTTCATTCTCCTCTGATAAAGATGACCATGATAGATAGCCACTAATCTCTTTTCCTCAATTAGGCACAACTGATTATATCGGGCACGTACCCACTCAGCCTCATCAAGCTTCACGTCCATCATCACACGCAAAGAAGGAATTTCCACCTCAACCGGCAAGACAGCTTCCATTCCATACACTAAGGAGAAAGAAGTTTCCCCAGTTGACGTCCTGACTGACGTTCGGTACCCATGTAGCGCAAATGGTAACATCTCATGCCAATCTTTGTAAGTGACAACCATCTTCTGTACAATCTTCTTAATATTCTTGTTAGCTGCTTCTACCGCGCCATTCATCTTTGGTCGGTAAGGAGAAGAATTGTGATGTTGAATCTTGAAGTCCTGGCACAGCTCTGCCATCATCTTGTTGTTTAAGTTGGAACCATTATCAGTAATGATTCGCTCGGGCACTCTGTATCTGCAAATGATGTCTCTTTTCAGAAATCTGGCTACCACTTGACGAGTGACATTGGCATATGATGCTGCTTCAACCCACTTGGTGAAATAATCAATCGCAACCAGGATGAAACGATGACCGTTTGAAGTAGTAGGATCTAGCTTCCTGATCATGTCAATGCCCCACATAGAAAAGGCCAAGGAGATGACATGACGTTGATCGGTCTTGGAGGAACATGCACCTTGTCTGCATAAATCTGGCACTTGTGGCACTTACGGGCGTACGAACAATAGTCTGCATTCATTGTTAGCCAATAATACCCTGATCTCAGCAACTTCTTAGCCATTGCATGTCCTCCTGTATGAGTACCGAAAGATCTCTCGTGGACTTCCTGCATTAACAGACATGCTTTGTGTCTATCCACGCATCTGAGCAAAACCATGTCAAAGTTCCTCTTATACAGAACCCCATTTGTATTCAAGAAAAAACTAGCAGCAAGTCGTCTCAAGGTCTTCTTGTCATTGAATTATGCCCCAGCTGGGTATTCTCATTTTTTTAGGAAAAGCTTAATATCAAAATACCAAGATTTCTCATCAGACACTGCGTCTACAGAGAAAGCATAAGCTGGTGCGTCAAGTCGGGAAATGCCAATCCTGGGCACATAGTTCCAACATAAGACTTTGATAGACGAAGAAAAAGTGGCCAATGCATCGGCAAATTGATTCTCGTATCGTGGTATGTATTGAAGCTTAACTGTTGTGAAGAACATCAACAGTCTTCTGGCGTAATCCCTATAAGGAATTAAGTGTTCTTGATGTGTATACCACTTGCTGGTAATCTGATTAATAACGAGGGCTAAATCTCCGAATATATCGAGGGTCTTAATCCGAAGATTAATAGCCTCCTCTATTCCCATTATGCACGCCTCGTATTCCGCTTCATTGTTGGTGCAGCCAAAAGTAATTCTGGCAGTGAAGGGAAAATGAACACCTTCGGGAGTGATAAGAACAGCACCAACTCCACGTCCGTTGATATTGATTGCCCCATCAAACATCAACTTCCATTTGGATTCAGGGTCTGGCCCCTCCTCTGAAAGTGGTTCCTCGCAATCTCTTGCTTTGAGGTACACGATGTCCTCATCAGGGAAATCAAACTTCATCGGCTGATAGTCGTCTTCAAGCGGTTGTTGTGCAAGATAATCTGACAATACACTTCCTTTGACGACTTTCTGGGAAGTATATTATATTTCATACTCTATTAAGATCATTTACCACCTTGCAACTCTTCCGGTTAATGTTGGTTTCTCGAAAATGTACTTGACAGGGTCCATTTTTTAGATTAGCAGTGTGGTATGGGTCAACATGTACTGTCTCAGTCGGCGAGCAGCCCATACCAAAGCGTAACAAGTTTTCTCGAGCAGTGACTAACGGGATTCACAGCCGGTAAACGTTTTGCTAAGGTAGTAAATAACATGCTCTTTTCGACCAGACTCGTCATGTTGGCCAAGAACACATCCCATCGACCCTTCTAACACAGTCAAGTACATGATAAGTGGTCGTCCTGGAACTGGAGGCATTAGAATCGGAGGCTCCTACAAATATTCTTTTATCTTTTCAAAGGCTCTTTGACAACCCTCATTCCACCTGACCGTTTGTTCTTTTCTCAACAAATTGAATATTGGCTCGCATGTGGCAGTTAGATGAGATACAAACCGCGAAATGTAGTTCAACCTCCCTAAAAACCCACACACTTCTTTTTATGTTCTCGGTGCAGGCATGTCTTGTATTGCTTTTACTTTTGCAGGATCTACCTCGATTCCTCTTTGGCTAACAACGAAACCCAGCAACTTACCGGAACACACTCCGAAAGTGCACTTGTTTGCATTCAACCTCAATCTGTACTTTATCAACCTATCAAACAGCTTTTTGAGATTGACCAGATGCCCTTCTTCGTCCCGGGACTTGGCAATCATGTCGTCCATATAGCATTCAATTTCTTTATGTATCATATCATGGAACAAAGTTATCATAGCCCGTTGATACGTTGCCCCAGCGTTCTTCAATCCAAAGGGCATAACCTTGTAACAGAATGTACCCCACGGGGTAATGAACGTCGTTTTCTCCATGTCTTTCGGTGCCATCTTGATCTGATTATACCCGGAGAAGCCATCCGCGAAAGAAAATACTGAGAACTGAGTGGTGTTATCTACCAACACATCGATGTGAGGTAATTCAAAGTCACCCTTTGGACTTGCTCTATTTAGATCCTGATAATCGACGCACATCCGGACCTTGCCATCTTTCTTTGGTACATGCACAATGTTAGCTACCCAAGGTAGGTAACTAGTTACAGCAAGGAACCTGACATCCCACTGCTTCTGAACTTCCTCCTTGATCTTCATAGCCATATCAGGGCTAGTTCTTCTTAGCTTTTGTTTCACGGGAGGACAGTCTTCCTTTAGTGGCAGCTTGTGCACAACAATGTCAGTATCCAACCTTGGCATATCCTGATACGACCAAGCGAAGATATCCACATACTCACGTAGCATATCAATCAATTTTCTCTTTACCTCGGCCTGCAGACTGGCCCCAATCTTTATCTCTTTCCTTACATCCTCAGACCCAATGTTGACGATCTCTATTTCTTCCTGATGAGGCTGAATGGCTCTTTCCTCTTGTTTCAACAACCTAACCAAATCTTCCGGGAGTTCACAGTCTTCCTCAACCCCTTAATCAGCTTGGTAGATAGAATTGTCGAAGTCATGCATAGTCATAGCAGGAACGTTATCACGAGAATCTGGATGATCAACATTGCACAAATGATATGCTTATTTCAGAATCTGTAGGAGACGCAAACACACAAAAACACTAGAAAGAAAAACATTGCCATTTTATTTGTGAAAAATTTTAAAACGAAAGAAAGAGAACACAATTTGCTTGAAAAATGTCCTTTATTTCATGGAAAAAGTAAATGCATTAAAAACATGGTAGCCCTACATATGGATCCATGCACCTTGGGCAAAATGCAGGATTTGACATGCAGTATGATAAAATGGAAACAAAGAAAATTACTTTGACTGCCTAGTAACTTGAACAAAATCTTCAACAGACCAGTTCCGGAGCTCCTCCCCAGGTACACATGGGTGAATCCAGTTATCCAAGTCGCAGTCACTATCCCCATTTGCATTTGTAGCTCAAACGTTGTTGTAGTCAACCATTCCAGTGCTTGTGAATGCTATGGCATTACTGTCCTGAGACCAGCTGGACTGACCAGGTTAATATCCGAGACCGAACTTGTCGTCCTTCTTTTCCACTTCTAACAGCTTGCCCCAGCCTTGGGCATTTCCAGATTGAACTACCTCCCTAGCTTGCTTGTAGGAGTAGATAGGAGTCCCTTCCTTCTCGTGGCTGAGAACTGCAGCAGCCAGAGACAAAATACTAGCATTGACTGTCTTAAAAGCCTGGAAAAGTGTCTCATGGATCTCCCCGTCCATTTCCACATACTTGAAGGTCGACATATGGCTTATGAAAATATCCTCTTCTCCACATACAGTAACAACTTGGCCGTCTACCACATGCTTCAACTTCTGATGCAACGTGGATGTCACTGCGCCAGCCGTGTGAATCCAAGGACGTCCCAGCAAACAGCTATAAGCGGGTTGAATATCCATAACGTAGAATGTACTCTTGAATACCTGAGACCCAATCTTCACTGGTAGCTCCACCTCCCCAAACACAGATCTTCGGGACCCGTCGAAGGCTTTCATAATCAAATCACTAGGTCGCAAGACGATGCCATCGGCGTTCAGCTTCATTAAGGCCTTCTTAGGGAGCACATTGAGAGAAGAGCCTGTATCTACCAGGACGTGTGATAGAACATCGCCCTTACACTCCATGGTGATATGTAAGGCTTTGTTGTGATTGCGTCCCTCAGAAGTGAGATCTCTATCTATGAATCCCAACCCATGGCTGGCGTTCACACTACCTACCACAACCTCCAACTGTTTGACTGTTATCTCTTGTGGTACATACGCCATTTGCAAAACTTTCAGCAAAGCCTCTCGATGAGCTTGGGAACACATCAGCAACGACAAAATGGATATCTTGGACGGGGTCTGATTCAGTTGTTCAACCACCTTATAATCGCTCTTCTTAATTATCCTCATGAACTCTTTAACTTCTTTTTCAAAAGTGCTCTAACTAGCAGCAGGAGTCGTCACCTCTTCAGTTGTTATCTGCTTACCCTTAGCCTTTGCATCAGCTTCAGCTTCAGGATCACCTCTAAGAGCTTGAGGAGCAAAGAGACGCCCACTTCGTGTAAATCCACCAACTCCTCCGACATTCACAACAGTCGGGTCAATTGTCACCGCTTAACTTTCCACTTTATGGCCTTCTACGTACACGTCCGAGCCATAGTGCCAAGGGATGGATTTGTTATCAGCATGGGGAACTAGTCCCGGAACAGTGATAGTTACTGGACTCACTTCTGGAACATAGATGGTCACTGGTTCTCTCCGAGCAGGAACTTCAGTAGGATCAAAATAGATTGTCACTGTAGATACACAATCGCCTGTGTGGTCGACTCTATCAAATTGTAGCGACCCCTCATCAATCAAACACTGCAGCCCAGCTTTCAAATCCCCACAACCATTAACAGAATTCCTGCAACCCCTGCAGTCATAATCACAACCTGGAAAAACCTGTCCTTTCATCAATCTATCTTTCATGACTAACAGGGAAGTCTTCACTTCATCCACATTCAAGATCAAATTCGACCTCTTTCCACCGTCAACGACATTTATCCTGGCCCCTCCATGATTTGGAATGGGGTTTGATGTAACATTTGGAGGCGGTGCAAAGTTAATTTCCTTTGAATCAATCAAGTCCTGGACTTTATGCTGCAACGCCCTGCACTTCTCCGTTGAGTGCCCGGGAGCTCCTGAATGAAATGCACATCTTGCATTAGCATCATACCCCGCTGGAAGCTCTCCAGGTGGAGGTGGTGTTAACGTCCTCAACTGAACCAAGTTCAATTCCAACAATCTCTGGAGCAGAGTCGTGTATGTCATTGGGATGGCTTCGAGCACCCTGTTTGCTGGACGAGCTTGTCTCTATTGATAAGGCCTTTGCTGATAGTTATTGCGATGTGGCTGTTGTTGTACAGGACCTGTGGGGATGGTGACAGCGGCCACCTGCTCATAAGATCCTCTGTATCCGCGGCCTCGGCCTCGACCGTACACAGCATTAGTCTCTCCTTCCCTTCTTCTTAGAGCTCCACTGAAAGCCTTTCTCACACCACTTGAGCTACTTGCACTAGTGTCTTGAATCTTCCCCATTTTTAGAAGAGTTTCAACTCTCTCTCAGCTATCACAATGTCGTTGAACTTTGTTGCCGAACAAGACGTCAGTCTCTCAATAAACACCCCCTACAGCGTTCTTATAAACATATCTGCCATTTCATTCTCCAACAAGGGAGGTTGCACTCGAGCAGCAAGATGACGCCACCTCTGGGCGTACTTTTTGAACCCTTCTTTAGCGCTCTGAGACATTGTCTGCAACTGGGTACGATTCGGAGCCATATCCAAATTATACTGATACTGCTTTACAAACACCTCAGCCAAATCCTTCCATCTTCGAATATTGACCCTGCTAAGCTTCATGTACCATTCCAAGAAATCCCCTACAAGACTATCCTGGAAGTAATACATCCACAGCTTCTCATCATTTGTATGCGCAGCAATCCTTAACACAAAAGACTAAAGATGAGTTTTTGGGAAAGCCATGCCGTTGTACTTATCGAAATTAGGTACTTTGAACTTGTAGGGAATTCTCACCCCTGACACTAAGCCCAGATCAATGATGTCAAACCCTAGAGAACTCTGAGACTGAATAGCATGAATCTGCTCAGCCATTTCTTCAAACCTTCTATTCATGTCAACCCTTTGGTCTTCTGCCTCATCCAGCAAAGTGAATTGTTCATCCTGCCCATCCATCTACAGGTTATTCACTCCATCATTGACAATAGTGACCCCTGGTTGCACCACAGGGATTTCACCGTGACGGGCTCCAGCCCCATTGTGATTGCCTCCATCTACTGTCCCATTGTTCCTGGCCTGATTGTTTTCTACCATCCCGCGTAAGCGCTTTTGAGTTTGACCCATCCCAGCCATGAGGGTCATGAAGTTGTCCATTCTCGTCCTTAAGTCAGCCAGATCTGCTTGCATCTGCTCCATTGCTCTTTCTCTGTTCACCTTTGTAGGGTATTTGTACACCATTGACTGTCTCTGAACCTTCTTGGGAGCTATAGTGCCTGAAAGTGACATGAACGTTAGAACACTGAAGAACTACCTGCAAAACAACAAACATGTTATATGCATGCAATGTAACTATTCATGTTTCCACGTCCAGGCATTAATATGCCCCAGTTCTGGTATTTTGACGGAAAATACTCCAGATGACCTTTTGGAAACTGACTTTTCAAACTCTTTTGAGGAGTATTCAGACCCTGATGGCTTAGGACAACCAACTTTTCTCATTCAGAAATGGTAACTGGAAAGTATCATTGCATAACATGAACAAACTACCAACAACCAGAGTCATAGACATAAACAGCATTCCTCAAAGGGTTACAATTTAATACACAAACCAAAAAGATAAAGCAAAACTCCTACAACAAGCCTGTAGGTAGTCTGGATACAAGCAACTAAAACCCTAAACTAAAAGAAGATCCAGGCTCCTCTTCTGCATTCATCACCTCCGTTTGGTTCTTCTTGACGCCTGCTCTCAGCTTAAGATCTGCAATCTCCTTCATTGCTTCCTTCAAGGCTATTTGGCTCTGTTCCAATTATTGAGTCTTTTCCCTCCGTATCTTGTGAACTTGTTCGACCTCTTCTTTCTTGAATTCCATCTGCGCCTCAAAGAATTCTTCCTTTTCTTTGTACTTCTTCTGCTCTTGTTCTCTTTGGCCCTGTAACCAAGTAATAGATTGACGAGCTTCTCTAAGAGCCTTCACAATCTTCTTATGCTCCGCTTCTCTCTTTGACTCTATTAAACCCAATCTCTGAAAATGAGCTTCTCTCCCAGCAAACTCTTTTTCTTTAGCTTCTAAGGTATCCTGCATCTTCTGTAGCTTTTCTTCTGCTTCTTTCTTAGCATGGTTGGCACGATGATACAAGCTAGCCATTTCAGAATTCTCTACCCGAACCTCGTGCAACTGAGCTTCCAACTTCTTGTAATCTTCAAGAGAAATAGTGGTTTGTATCGATACCTCTTTTGGATATAGTGGGACCTCAACTGAAAATGGAAGGAATAAGGTATCAACCCTACCTTGTATCCAAGCAGTAAAAGAGGGATAAGTCTTAGGGTCTACCTTTCCGAATTCTTTCTTACCCTCTCTAACCTTTGTTTCCCAAGCTTGAGACACTTGAATGACCGACTACTCATTATCCTCAGCTGGAAAATACAAAGTATTAGCTATTTCTTCATTTGATGAAGGATCCTTCAGTGGATAACCAAATTGCTTTCTAGACAGCACATGGTTATGACTTATCACTCCTTTTCTACCTAACAACGGCACATAGGGAAACTCACCACACCTTGTAATAAACTCTTTCCCTACCAAGTTTCTGCTACATCCCCAGGCTATATCATCAGATGTTAACCCCATCAATCTTCTAGCCCACTGATCACACTAAAATTCACCGTATTTCTGACTCCGATTTCGCATGCATTCTTAGCTTTTATTGTTGTTTTGCTTTGTTATTGCTTTGTTTTCTTATGTTTTCAGGTTTTTATAATAATCCGAGCTGGAATCGGGAAAAGGAGCGAAAAAGGAGTGAAAACGGACGAAAACCTAGAAATTCAGCATTTTGCACTTACGGCACCCACCGTGGCGGGCGCCATGGGGTTAGCCATGACGTGGCCACGTCTCAAGACCACTCCTCAACCTCCAAGACCCACGTTCCCCACTCCATCATCCCCTGTAGGGACCATGGCGGGCGCCATGACCTTGTGGCGGGCGCCACAAGGCAAAATTTCATAACCTCCACTTTTTAGTGGAGGGGCGTCCCGGTCATTTCATGCTTTCAGTTTTTACTATAAATAGGACCTTAGATTTTCGTTTTTCTTCATCCAGAATTAGAATTCTCTAGGCATATATCAGTTATAAAGCAGTTGCCATTCCACATCGGGGTGCCTCTGCAATCGAGTGATCGAGTCTGTAATCTGTCTGTGGTTCGAGTTTTGGAGCACTCTGGAGGAAGTTAATCCTGCCGCCATTTTAATTCAAGTTCGTACTTTACTTTTATTTATTTCTTCCTCGCTTTTATTTTGTTTATTTCCCGCACTCGCACATTTACTTTGTTTATTTCCTGCACTCGCACATTTACGTTGTTTATTTCCTGCACTCGCACATTTACGTTGTTTATTTCCTGCACTCGCACTTTACTTCGTTTACTTTCCGCACTCGCTTTAAATTACTTTTATGAAAAACTATAAAAAGAATATTTACTTTATCATGTCTAACTAATTCCATAAAGGTTAGAATGTAAGGATCGTAATCAAACCAGTAATCAGTATAATTGTTCGTGGAAACACCTAAGGGCTATTTTATCTTTCAATTCAAATAATTGTTTTTAACTATTTCAAAAACAGCCAAAAGCGCTTTGTATAGTTCATTAGGAGATTTTAGATTAAAAAGAAAAGAGATTTTAAAACGATTTTCGGACGCGTTAGGAAGTTTAAACTCTGGTTCGCAAGAACCTCTTTTTGCTAAGAAGTCCAGGTTAAAATACTTTTCAACTTAGTTAAGATACTATATTTCTTAAAAATAGGTTTACTACTCTAACGCAGTACGCACCTTTTTATCCGTGACAATAGGAGGGGTTGATTAGAGAGTACAACTCGGTTCTGAATACGCGAAAGCGACAGTTCCTGTTAAATTAGTTCTTTTCAAAGAAGAAAACACTGCCCATAAGTAGTTCCACTAACAAGTACTGGATTATCATTGATTACGTGAATTACATTCGAGCCTGTCTTTATTTATTATTTAAAATTATAATTTTATTTACCATTGCACCCTTATTAAAACCCTTAAAAATAGTTGCCTTAGATACACACCATAACAACAGGTTTGATAGATTGACACTTGGTCTCTGTGGATTCGATAATCTTTTATATTACTTTGACGTGATTCGTACACTTGCGAAAAACACGCATCAAGTTTTTGGCGCCGTTGCCGGGGACCAATATTGTCAAATTTCATTACCTTGTAGTTATACCGTTTAGACTAAGGTTGTTACCCACCGGTCAATGCGAAAGACTCGCAGTGCCGGAAGTTTAGTAGACCCTCTAGCTGAACCTGAACGTTACGCTCGCGCACGTTTATTTTTCCATAGGAATAGGATAGCTATGGCCGAAGAACAAAACCGAAGACCTCTTAAGGACTTCGCCCAACCATCAAACGAGGAACCTAGTTCCAGTATAGTAAACCCCGCTATCCCAGCCAATAATTTTGAACTTAAACCATCCCTGCTGCAATTAGTGCAACAGAGACAATTCGCAGGTCTCGCTACTGATAACCCAAACCAACATTTAAAAAACTTTCTTCAGTTAGCAGACACCTTTAAAACCAATGGAGCTTCTCCTGAGGCAATACGCTTAAGATTATTTCCCTTTTCCCTCAGAGATAAAGCTCTATCATGGTTAGATTCCCTTCCACCCAATTCAATAACAACTTGGGATGACCTTAGGAAAGTTTTCCTTGCTAGATATTTTCCCCCGAGTAAGACCGCTCTTCTTCGAAACCTAATAACTAGATTTACCCAACACCAAGGAGAGTCGTTGTTCGAAGCCTGGGAGAGATATAAAGAACTATTAAGAGCATGCCCACACCATGGCTTAGAGAATTGGCTAATCATCCAAACCTTCTATAATGGACTTCTTTATAACACTAAAATGACCATCGACGCTGCCGCTGGTGGCGCACTGATGAACAAACCTTACCCTGAAGCTAGTGCCCTTATCGAGGATATGGCCCAAAACCATCAATCATGGGGAGTAGAACGAGCGACAGTGGAAAAGAAGGAAGCCCAAGGAGGAATACATGAGCTAAGCTCTATAGACATGATGCAGGCTAAAATGGACGCGTTGGCCCTAAGAGTCGAACATATGTGTACAACTCCGAATACTGTAGCCGCAGTTTCGCCGAATTGTGAGATATGTGGAACGCAAGGACACCAATCCACCGAATGCAATCTGTTGAATGAAACCAACACCGAGCAAGTGAACTATACCCAAGGGAACCCATTTTCAAACACATATAACCCTGGATGGAGGAATCACCCAAACTTCTCCTACAAAAATAATAACCCTATCCAAAATACCGCACCTCCGAGACAACAAGGTTACCAAGCCCCTAGAACAAATCAACCTATGCAACCTGTGCCACCAAACCCGAGCTTTGAGGAAATTGTAAAAGATTTTATCGTTGCTCAAAAATAGAAGAACAAAGAGTTCATGAACCAAAGCGTCCATGTTAACGAACTAATTACCCAGTTAGGAACCAAGGTTGATCAAATCATTACTCATAATAAGATGCTTGAAACCCATATCTCTCAGGTAGCGTTAAACCAAGCCCCACAGACTACACCCGGAGGACAGTTCCCTGGACAACCTCAACAGAACCCGAAAGGGCAAGCTAATGCCATTACTCTACGAAGTGGAACCGCTTATAAGGAACCTTTGAACCCTAGATTAAGTGAGCCCGAAACTTCTGAGAGGAGTGAGGAGAAGGAACCAGAGAAGCCTAAAACCCCGGAAAGTCAAGAAAAAGGAGAAGAACCTAAAAATAAAACCTATGTACCACCACCGCCATACAAACCACCAATACCTTACCCTCAAAGATTAAAGAAAACCCAAATCGATAATCAATATCAAAAATTCGTTAAGGTTATAGAAAAACTTCACGTAGAAATCCCCTTTACAGAAGTCATCACCCAAATACCTTCTTACGCTAAGTTTCTCAAAGACATACTTACAAATAAACGTAGACTTGAAGATCCGAAACCCGTGGAATGTAATTCTATTTCCGAAGATAGGTTAGCAAAGAAAGATAAAGATCCCGGAAATTTTTCCATTCCTTGTATTTTGGGGAATCATGTCATCGAAAAAGCTTTTCTAGACCTAGGAGCTAGTGTGAGCTTAATGCCTTTAGCAGTTTGTGAGAGATTAAACTTAGGAGAACTACAACCTACTAAGATGTCACTTAAATTAGCCGATAGATCCGTTAAATACCCTATAGGCATACTTGAAGACGTCCCTGTTAGGGTAGGTCAGTTGTTTATACCTACTGATTTTGTTGTCATGGACATTAAAGAAGATGACGACATACCGATACTCCTAGGTAGACCGTTCTTATCGACTGCTGGAGCCGTAATAGATGTTAAAAAAGGAAAACTAACTTTTGAGGTAGGTGAAGAGAAGATAGAATTTATATTGTCAAAATTTCTTATGGAACCTGTGATAGGAGATGCTTGTTATGCCTTAGATATCATCGAAGAATGCATTAGGGAATTAGAACAAGAAGAAGAAACTGAATCTATAAAATTGCCATCAACCCTTATTTTGGAAGATGACAATTATAAAACACCCTACATTGATGATAACCTTCACGAATGTTTATCTCTTACCCCAGATCCTATGCCTTGCCCTATGAAACCGACCGTAAAACTTAAGGAACTGCCTAAAAACCTGAGATATGAATTTCTCGATGAAGATATGAATCGTCCAGTTATAGTCAGTGCTACCTTAAACCAAAAAGAAACCGATCAATTATTAGAAGTTTTACGTAGGTACCCCTCAGCCTTAGGATATAAGATCTCTGATCTAAAAGGAATAAGCCCATCCGTATGCATGCATCGGATTTTGCTTGAAGAAGATTCAAAACCTTCCAGAGAACACCAACGAAGAATAAATCCTATAATGAGTACTGTAGTTAAGACTGAAGTTCTTAAGTTACTAGAGGCAGGTATAATATATCAGATCTCGGACAGTAAATGGGTGAGTCCTGTGCATGTAGTACCTAAAAAGGGAGGCATCACAGTCGTGCAAAACGAGAAGGGCGAACCTGTAGCAAAAAGAACCGATGGAGGTTGGCGTATGTGCATAGATTATAGAAAATTAAATAAAGCAACTAGGAAGGACCATTTCCCATTACCATTCATAGACCAAATGTTGGAGCGCCTAGCCAGACACTCTTACTTTTGTTACTTAGATGGATATTCCGGATTCTTCCAAATACCTATTCACCCCGAAGATCAAGAAAAAACTACCTTTACATGCCCAGTTGGAACTTTTGCCTATAGAAGAATGCCTTTTGGACTTTGTAATGCTCCTGCGACTTTCCAACGCTGCATGATGTCTATCTTTGCTGATTATTTAGATGGAATTATGGAAGTATTTATGGACGATTTCTCAGTTTGTGGATCAGATTTCAAAAATTGTCTTGTCAACCTTGAGAAAATCCTGGAGAGATGTGTGGAGGTAAACCTTGTGCTAAATTGGGAAAAATGTCATTTCATGGTCACCGAAGGGATTGTTTTAGGACATGTAGTTTCCGAAAAAGGTATAGAGGTAGATAAAGCAAAAATAGAAGTCATAGAGAATCTAAAACCGCCGAAGACTATCAGGGAGATAAGAAGTTTTCTTGGACATGCCGGATTTTACCGACGTTTTATCAAGGATTTCTCCAAAATAACAAAACCCTTAACTGGTCTTTTGATGAAAGATGCTGAATTTATCTTCGATGAAAAATGTACTGAAGCATTTAATCTCCTGAAGCAAGCTCTGATTTCAGCACCTATAATGAAACCCCCTGATTGGTCAGAACCGTTTGAGATAATGTGTGACGCCAGTGATTACGCTGTTGGAGCCGTTCTAGGTCAGAGAAAAGACAAAAAGTTACATGTGATTTATTATGCCAGTAGAACCCTAGACGCTGCACAGCTCAACTACGCAACAACCGAAAAGGAGCTCCTAGCTGTAGTTTTTGCAATAGACAAATTTAGATCTTATCTAGTAGGAGCCAAGATTATAGTTTACACCGACCATGCTGCCATTCGTTACTTACTAAGCAAAAAGGATGCCAAGCCTAGGTTACTTCGATGGATTCTATTACTGCAAGAGTTTGATTTGGATATCCGTGATAAGAAAGGCACTGATAATATGGTAGCTGATCACCTATCTAGGCTAGAATACCTGAAACCTGATCCAGTTCCCATAAATGACGATTTTGCCTATGATAGACTGATAGCCCAACTAGAAACCATTGAAGATGATAACCCAGACCCTCATGAGTATTTTCAAAAATCCTTAGCCATAAGTGATGTACCTTGGTATGCAGACTTTGTTAATTATCTAGCCGCTGACATCATACCCCCTGATCTAAACTACCACCGGAAGAAGAAGTTCTATAGTGATGTGAGAAACTTCTATTGGGACGAACCGTTTCTTTTCAAGAGAGGTAAAGATGGCATTTTCCGCCGTTGTGTTCCAGAAGAAGAGGTAAATAATATAATTGAGCATTGTCACTCTGCACCCTATGGTGGACATGCAAGCACATCGAAGACCTACGCCAAGATTCTTCAAGCTGGCCTATTCTGGCCTACTATGTGGCGTGATGTCCATGCTTTCATTGTCAAGTGTGATAGATGCCAACGCACAGGAAATATTTCAAGACGTAATGAAATGCCGTTAAGAAATATCCAAGAAGTAGAACTCTTCGACGTATGGGGTATAGACTTTATGGGACCGTTCCCACCATCTTTTGGAAATCAGTACATCTTAGTAGCAGTTGACTACGTGTCTAAATGGATTGAAGCTATCGCCGCACCCACAAATGACACCAGAGTAGTCATCAAATTATTCAAGAATTATATATTTCTCAGGTTTGGAACCCCCCGTTTAGTCATAAGTGATGGAGGATCACACTTCATATCGAGAATATTTGATAAACTTTTAAGCAAGTATGGAGTTAAGCATAGAGTAGCAACACCATACCACCCACAGACCAATGGACAAGTGGAAGTATCTAATAGGGAGATAAAACAAATCCTCGAGAAGACTGTCTCTATATCTAGAAAGGATTGGTCACAGAAACTTCAAGAAGCATTATGGGCCTATAGAACCGCTTTCAAAACTCCTATAGGAACAACCCCTTATCAACTGGTCTATGGAAAATCATGTCACTTACCTTTTGAATTGGAACATAAGGCCTATTGGGCCATCAAAACTTTGAATTTGGATTACTTGACTGCTGGTGAAAAACGTATCCTTGACATCCACAAATTAGAAGAGCTCAGACAATCTGCCTACGAAAATGCCATCATATACAAAGAAAGAACAAAAGCTTGGCATGACAAAAGAATCATAAGAAGAGACTTCAAGATAGGCGATCCTGTTCTCCTGTTCGATTCTAGGTTACGACTATTTCCAGGTAAACTCCGTTCGAGATGGACTGGCCCTTTCGAAGTATCTAAGGTCCTAAGATCCGGTGCTATTGAAATCAAGAACTAGACATGTAAACCATTCATCGTTAATGGACAGAGGTTGAAGCCCTACGAAGGAGGTGACATTCCAACAACATACACCTGCCATACTCTGAGTGATCCACCGTATCCTTCCAATGATGTTTAAATATCGGTCGTCGAGCTAATGACGTTAAACAAGCGCTGCATGGGAGGCAACCCATGGTTTTTCTTATTTTTGTACTTTTTATTTTTTTTTACTTTTACTTTATTTTGTTTATATTATTATTATTATGTCAGGACTAACGATTGAATGTTTTATGTGCTTTCAGGACTTGTTTGCTAACCTTGTACAGAATGCAGAACCCTGATGACATGCACGTGGCCTTTAGAGATGATGCACAGAGAGAGCGTTACTATGTTCACATGAGACGCCCTATGGCTCCTACCAGGTACCCTGACCATGACTGCATGGATGCCTTGGGGATAGAGCCAAGCGTCAGATTTTTATGCCATCAACTCCAGTGGGAACAGTTTGACTACAGGAACAACACTTATAGGAACTTGACTCTTGAGTTCCTCAGCTCGTTTCATTATGACCCTTGGGCTGGACCCGATGGACTCGCTGTTTTCAGGTTGTTCGGGATTGACTACTCATTCTCTCACAGAGAGTTTGGTGATTTGCTAGGTTTCCAGACTACTCCTGATGCTATTCCAGATACACCGATGGGGTATTTTATGAGCAGAGAAGTGGAAAAGTTTTGGACTAAAATATCCGGCGGAGGGAGCCAAGATCCTTCTACCCAGTTTTCTCAGGTAATCCACAACCCTGCATTGAGGTACTTCCAGATGATTCTAGCACATTCTTTCCTAGGTTTTCCAGATACAGAGACACTGCTAAGTGAAGAGGAGATTTTCCTACTGTTTTGTGCGACTCAGTCTCGCCCTGTTGCTTGTGGCAACTTTCTGTTAAAAGGCTTGGCTAGTGTTGCCAGATCATCCGTAGGCATCATCCATGTCGGTGGGATTGTTACACAGATAGCTACTGCATTGGGTTTGTCTCGCAAGTTATTGCACCTCAGGACCTTCTGCTGCTACACCACCCTGGATATTGATTTTTGTCTTGATAGAGGACTGATGAGGAGGGCTTCTTTTGAGCCCAACATGTTTAGATTGCTGATCGACGGCGAAGCGATACACTACTTAACATTACCAGATCAGCTGATGACCAGTGTCCATGATCCTGAAAATTGGAGTTATGCTCTAGAGGGTTATGGAGAGACTGTCGAAGAGCCGAAATCGCCTCCCGCCGCTGAGTACACTCCTACACCTCTTACTCCCCAAATCACTGTTATGTCTAACAATATGTCTCTGCAGCCACCTGACCTACAAACACAGATTTATGAGCTCCGCAAGGAGACTGCCCTGCTCAAGCAGGAAGTGGCAGACTTAGAGTTACAGATGCAGGTTTCTGATCTCACTCATGCCTCAGAGACCGATGCTCTACATCAGGCGATTGAAGAGCTTCGGAGGGAGATAGCTGAGATTCGTGGATCAAGCCAGGAAAAGACGCCTACCACATGACTCATTCTACCCTGACAGCATTACCCTAGTATTTTATTTATCGCATTTCCAGACATATTTTACTTTACTGCAGCTTTTATATTTTCATGCACTTTGAATTCCTTATATATATACATATTATGCACTAATGTTAACTTTTTTCTTTTTCTTTTGTTTCTTTAATCATTTTTATTTTTTGTCGTGCAAAGAAAAAAATATAAGACAAAAATAATTTCATTTTTGTCTTCACAAAAAAAATATGCAAGCCTCAAGCCTTGAAAAGAAGAAGAAAGCGCTATCCAGACCCCCCGAAGACCAAAGGTGCAAGGAAGGCCCAAAAGGAGGATCCAAAACCACAAGGCCCAGGAATTGGCCTTGTGGCGGGCGCCATAGGCCCTGTGGCGGGCGCCACACCGTACCATCAACATATACGGGATTCAATCCCCATTTCCACCATTTTCATCCCTTTCTTCACCAAAAACCCATTTTTCCAACCTTCCAAATCCTCCTTGAACCCCATTAAAGCTCCCTCATTTCCAAAATACCCACCATCCATAAAACATATCCAACATCCATTTCCATTTTCATCCATCAAAAACCAAAAAAATCAAAACTTTATCATTCCCTCATAAACCACTTTTTCTACCATTTTCACTACCTAAGGAGCATTCAACAATGGAGTTCAACGGATTTATTCTTCGTGATGGAAGACCGGGCGAAAGGCAACGGAAAATTATTCAGAGGCTTCAAAGTCGAGAAATTCTCTCGACTAGGTACGTCGACGATAACTGTCTGTATGCTTTGGGTATTTATCATAGTGTTTTTAATTTATTAGAATTTCTAGGCTTGCATAATATCTTCATCAATCAGGAACCTACCTATGAGCGACTGACAACTGAGTTTTTGAGTTCTTTGATATACACTGTCAGTCCTAACACTGCTAGCACTGTTGGTACTGTTATTTTTAGACTGTTCGGAATTGAGTATGAATTCAGTACCGACGATCTAGCAGGTTTGTTAGGAATCCCTCATAGGGAAGGTGCAATTTGTGAGGCACCTTTGGATGCTGAGTGGTCGGCCGAGGTATTTACCTTTTGGCAAAGGCTTTCAAGTACTTCAATTAATTCTTTTGAAGGGATACTTGCGTCGACCATTCACAACCCGGCCATAAGAGTTTTTAGACTTCTTTTGGCATGTACTATTTTTGGCCGGGAAAGTCCAAACAAGGTAAATGCGCGTGAACTCCTATTTTTTGCAAGGATGCCTCACTAGAACCCACATCAATCCGGTCCCGTTTATGCTTGCCCATATGACTTTATTTACTAATAAAACAGGACCGATTGTATTTGGAGGACTTGTTACGTCTATTGCTCGGGCTCTTGGCCTGAACAATGAGATAGCTACACTTGAACCACTACCTCCTCGCACAATTAATTTAAAATTTCTGAAGGACATGAAATTGTGCCGAACGAGGAGAGAAGGTGGTTATGAGTTAATGGTTCATGGGGTAGCTATCCCATCTGTTGCTTTACCATGCAGTAGACGTACTGATGTACGTGATGAAAGGAACTGGACCTATGATCTTAATGCTCCACGTGTTTTGGGTCCACTTCCTCCTAATATTCCCGATGGGGAGGCACATGACACTGATGATGAGTATGATCGGAGAGAGCAGTCTCCCATCCCTCACATGTCCCCCCATCGTCCTTCACAGTCACACACTGCACCATCTTCCTCTAACCCTGTTGCAGGTACTGCTCCTGGATTCTTTGTCACCGAGGAGATGTGGCGTGATATGACAGCTAGAGAAGAAAGGCGTGATGGCCTTCTCTCTACTATTTCACAGCAGCTGACGGACAACATGAGCTTCATGCAACAATCGCGATTGGTTTCGGATCGTGCTTATACAAACGTTTGCCGTACCTTGAACGATATCTCATTAGAGCAGAACCGTCAGAGAGAGTTCAACAGCCGACACTACCAGCTTGTAGAGGCTACTCAGGGTTCCATCTTGGGTAACCTTCGAGAGGTCCAGAGTGCTCAGGCTGCTTTATCATCACGACTCGACCGGAGGGACCAGCATCGCAGTAGATCCCGTCGTTCCAGACCATCACATCAGGACGGCGAAGGCACCAGTGCCCCTCCTCAGTAGTTTTTTCCAGGTTACCCCCCTTATCTTATTTCGAAACATTGGGGACAATGTTCGATTTAAGTGTGGGAGGGGATTTTATTGCTTTCTGTCATTTCCTTTTTTTAATTATTTCCTTTCAGTTATTTCCCTTTTCAGTAATTTAATTTTCTTAGATAATGCATGAGTCTGACGAGTCACCAGTATAGTGTCTTTTTAGTTCATCTTCATTTTTTTCCCATTTCCTTAGCCTTACCAGAAAAATTTTAAAAAGAAAATAATGTTGTTTCACATGTTTTTTGGGCTTTGAGACAGGTTTAGATTAGGATGTGGTGACTTAGGTCAACTTTTTGAAACATCAGAACCATTTTAGCACCATAGACCTCTTGAATATAGGAATCACTCCTAAACCCCACCACCTTGGCCTTTACTATCATTTTAAAAATTGTCCTAAGTAGTTTATCTTAGCAGTCAGCTCCGGCTTAAGCATGCTCTACGTAGGGGGTCGATGAATATAAGTGAATGATCCAGTTCTAATAAAAAAGAAAAAAAAAAAAAGGCAAACTCTGGTATAGGTGACCCTCACAAAGTCATTTAAACCGAAAAAAGAAAAAAAAAAAAAAAAAAAAAAAAAAATTTTTGCCACAAAAAGAAAAAAATTGCAAGTCACCTATTGTTAGTTGGTTCAGAGGTATCTGGCACTGAACTTGGTAGGGCGGATTACGATCCGATCCCCCGCAGCTACATTTAGGCGAAATAAAAACAGGTTTACACATGCTTATGTGCCAGAAACCTTATGTTATGGATCAGAATCACTAACCGGTCACTCTACTATGAAGCATGTACGGATAACGGGCTTAATGTGATTGCGCCTGAATGAAAAGGACACAAAAAGATGAGAAGATAGGCCTAGGTATCGTGGGATGATATGGAGTGGTTAATATAGGATTGAAGTTTGTGTTTGTGTTACTATGGTACCCTTGGTTCACTTAGTTAGTATCTGTCACTGCATCCTGACTTGAACTTAGAATCCCTTTAGCCCAAAGACAAGTGTTGACACCATATTTTCTTAAACTTTAATGTTTGCTTGAGGACAAGCAAAGGTTTAAGTGTGGGAGAATTTGATCACACTAAAATTCACCGTATTTCTGACTCCGATTTCGCATGCATTCTTAGCTTTTATTGTTGTTTTGCTTTGTTATTGCTTTGTTTTCTTATGTTTTCAGGTTTTTATAATAATCGGAGCTGGAATCGGGAAAAGGAGCGAAAAAGGAGTGAAAACGGACGAAAACCTAGAAATTCAGCATTTTGCACTTACGGCACCCACCGTGGCGGGCGCCATGGGGTTAGCCATGACGTGGCCACGTCTCAAGACCACTCCTCAACCTCCAAGACCCACGTTCCCCACTCCATCATCCCCTGTAGGGACCATGGCGGGCGCCATGACCTTGTGGCGGGCGCCACAAGGCAAAATTTCATAACCTCCACTTTTTAGTGGAGGGGCGTCCCGGTCATTTCATGCTTTCAGTTTTTACTATAAATAGGACCTTAGATTTTCGTTTTTCTTCATCCAGAATTAGAATTCTCTAGGCATATATCAGTTATAAAGCAGTTGCCATTCCACATCGGGGTGCCTCTGCAATCGAGTGATCGAGTCTGTAATCTGTCTGTGGTTCGAGTTTTGGAGCACTCTGTAGGAAGTTAATCCTGCCGCCATTTTAATTCAAGTTCGTACTTTACTTTTATTTATTTCTGCCTCGCTTTTATTTTGTTTATTTCCCGCACTCGCACATTTACTTTGTTTATTTCCTGCACTCGCACATTTACGTTGTTTATTTCCTGCACTCGCACATTTACGTTGTTTATTTCCTGCACTCGCACTTTACTTCGTTTACTTTCCGCACTCGCTTTAAATTACTTTTATGAAAAACTATAAAAAGAATATTTACTTTATCATGTCTAACTAATTCCATAAAGGTTAGAATGTAAGGATCGTAATCAAACCAGTAATCAGTATAATTGTTCGTGGAAACACCTAAGGGCTATTTTATCTTTCAATTCAAATAATTGTTTTTAACTATTTCAAAAACAGCCAAAAGCGCTTTGTATAGTTCATTAGGAGATTTTAGATTAAAAAGAAAAGAGATTTTAAAACGATTTTCGGACGCGTTAGGAAGTTTAAACTCTGGTTCGCAAGAACCTCTTTTTGCTAAGAAGTCCAGGTTAAAATACTTTTCAACTTAGTTAAGATACTATATTTCTTAAAAATAGGTTTACTACTCTAACGCAGTACGCACCTTTTTATCCGTGACAATAGGAGGGGTTGATTAGAGAGTACAACTCGGTTCTGAATACGCGAAAGCGACAGTTCCTGTTAAATTAGTTCTTTTCAAAGAAGAAAACACTGCCCATAAGTAGTTCCACTAACAAGTACTGGATTATCATTGATTACGTGAATTACATTCGAGCCTGTCTTTATTTATTATTTAAAATTATAATTTTATTTACCATTGCACCCTTATTAAAACCCTTAAAAATAGTTGCCTTAGATACACACCATAACAACAGGTTTGATAGATTGACACTTGGTCTCTGTGGATTCGATAATCTTTTATATTACTTTGACGTGATTCGTACACTTGCGAAAAACACGCATCACCCACTTCCAATCTTGCTTAAGATCTTTGAACGGTCCTGACTTTGGAAGCTTCTTAGCGAACCACTCGGCGAACACTGGAGCACAACAATTCACGTACCCTTTTCTCTTCACATTTCTGTGATGGACACCGAAGTAAAAGTCTCCCAACAATGTAGGCACCGGGTTCCCTTTAATGAAAAGAGTGATGGCCTCCAAACTTACCCATCCTTTCTCTCCTAGGAAAAGACTTATTCCATAGACCATTAGTGCTAACAGCGCACTGAACTCTAACCACTTCCCTCCCAGAGTAAACACATAGGCTTCTGTGATAAGAAAATCCTGAGTAAATCCCTTCCCTTTACTGGCTTCTAGCTCCATCTTCACCCTAAGCATACTCAAAAGACAGGCACCTGCAATGTCCTTTTACGGGGGACACTTCTCTGCAGCATAATAGGGAACACCATTCTTGATAGGAATCTTCAGGATGTCAGAAATCTCTTCCATAGTGGGGGCCAAGACGTAGTCATCAAACACAAAAATTCTCAACTGAGGGTCATAAAACTGCAACAAAGAATGAATACTATCTCTCTGATCGACAGTAGGTTTGTTCATGTAACCCAAAATCTTCCCATACCGGCTTCTGAAATTGTCTTAAACCTTGTCACTCATCAAGCCCACCAGTTTCTGAATCTCCTCAATTTCTGGTTGCGGGAAAGTGTAATGAACATTCCTTTTTCTGGGTATCTCTTAGGATTCTGTCATCTAGAGAAACAATGAATACCAGAACTGGGTACTGAGATGAAGGATAACCTGTAATGGAAACACAAACAATTAATGCAAGTATGATGCGATGCAAATGCAATGAAGGCATATGATCAACAGCCGGGACTGTCTGGATACGGAACACTGGACCCAAGTGACCAAGAATCAAGATCCTCTGAATAAAGCCTCATGAACAAGAATTCAGTCTCAAATAAGTCCCAGAATCAGATATCGGATGGCTTTAAGAACTCCAAAATCCATGTAACCTTATCAAATCATAGAACTGTACTGGCAATGGGGTATGATGAGGTCGGGGGTTCCTGCAAACCTGGAAACCCCTTCCAATCTCACGGGTGTGCTCCGGGTCAAACATCACGGACTCTCAAAGCCGAATAGCAATAATACGTTCACCATTTCTGAGAAATGGCTCATGGGTTTGCCACAAAATGTGGTCTGCCACTGTCACCACTGGAGAGGGATGTTTCCACAAAGGTCCTAAATGATCGGTCCCCAGATGCACATAACTATTGAGGTTGTGTATGACCCCAGAACGATTCCAGCATCAATACATTCCCAAGACGGTCGCAAGTCTGGGTGTGGAACTCACTACTACCAACATAGCAAGATGCCATGAAGCCAAAGTGACTATCCACCCTAAGTCCTAGGGTGCACTCGAGCCCCGTTTACAAGCTCATCTCTCAGTAACAGTTCCCAAACCCACAGAAAAAAAGGAAACCAGCACAGCCAGATAGTCCAGTATAATATATGATGCATGAATATAAATACTGAAAGCAGTAAATAAAGCTGTAAATAAAACTGTAATAAACACAGTAAAATAAACACACAGCAACAAACAATCAACACCCAACGAAACAGAAACACGCAAGCGCTAGGATTGACTCTCAAGGGAACCAGAGATTCTGGGTTCGATCCCTATCAGAGTCGCCAGCTGTCGCTCCCTGGATTTCCATCCTGGTACAAACGCGAAAGTGGCGCGGAAGAGGTAGAGTCGCCAGCCAGGCATTTTTATCCCGAAGGAACGAGAATGGTAATGCTGCACAAACCAGAAGAAAGAAGAGGAAGGACACGAGTCCTGCGAACCAAAGAAACTAAGCTCCAGAGTCGGTTACGACCTGGGAAGGTATTAGCACCTCAAATCGTTCGCCGTACCCGACGGGATCCATGTTTGCAAAGAAAATGTTTCAAATGGTGAAGAAATGAAAGCTGCTGCAAAAAGAAAATGAATTGGATAAAAGAAAAGGGAACTGAAAAAGAAAAGAAAAGGAAAAATGTAGGAAAAATAAAGATTATGCTCGAACGGGCCCTACCCCGCTGCCTATGTACCTCATCTGGACATGAGGATCAGAGACGCCGTAGTTCCCCTAACTAGGGGTGGAAAAGGTTGCTTGTGAATTAAGGTTTGAACTGCCTATGCCAATGCTCAGGTGTTGTAGACTCGGACAACGAGTACGTAACTGTCTTGCATAATGACAAGAAGAAGCAAGTTCGCGGACGGAACGAAGGTGATGAGAAAAGAATTCCCGAAGGAAAGAAGCTTATTGTTTGTTTGTGTTTTTTATGAGTCTTTTATTTGTGTGGCACAAGAGAATGAACTCAAGCTCTCTTCCATGGAATATGTACTTGCTACTACATTCCAAGATGGAATAATAGAACAAGCACACCAAGTACGGAGAATTTATCCAAGACTTGTTTCCAAGGGCAAGGGCCCAAATTCATTGACTTGTTGAATTTATTAGGTGTTTTAGTGATTAAAAATTAAGAAGTGTTTTTTTTTTTGGTTTTTCTTGATGAAAATGACTTCATGATCCGACTTGTGCATCATGCTAGACAAATGCACTATTACAAGATGGAATGAATACATATGCCCTGTGGAATAAGGCTTTTACACAAGAAGTCACTTATTTCTTTATTAATGTTTTTTTAGGTTTTGTTTTGAGATGAGAAGAGAAAGAACCAAAGGAGAAAAAGGCAAAAGTCTAAAATGGGGAAAGACTAAACCTAATGTTGTCATGCAAAAGGTGGTCCTAAGGTTAGTGAGGTTTCAACTATCCTAATTAAGAAGAAGGAAAGAAGAACCAAATAGGAGAAAGAAGAAGAGGAGGAAAGCTAGCAAGCAACTTACTCCTCTAAAGGATATAAGTTGCTCCTAAAGGGGGAAGAAAAAAGTTGCAACACATGATGGCATAAGGAACATCAAAAAGCACAAAGAGAAAGCAACTTAAAAGGAAAAGGATAAAGAGTCGAAATGTGGATGAACATCCACACTTCTCTTACCATGAGCCCCTGCAAATGTTAGCAAAATCCAGCACATGTTCATCAATAAAATCATGAAATTAGCATGCTCAAAGTTCTAGAAAACCAAGTTAAACAAACATGCTAAACTTTGCACATACAAGCAATTACGTGTCGAGAATATGGAAGCATGCATCAACCAGCAAGAAAATCACCCTAAACAATCATGTTCAATGATCATACAATGATCCATGGCATTTAAAACAAGTAAGGGGATCAAACAAGCCTAAAACAGCTCAAAAATGGCATACTACATCAGTGTTAACCGGTTAACCAAAGCGTTAACCAGTTAACCAATCCAAACCTGCAGAAAAAAGCACAGAAAGAGGTGCGTTAACCGGTTAACCAAAGCGTTAACCGGTTAACACTGAAGAAACAGCGACAATTTCCTGCAGAAAATCAGCTCAAACCAGCTTATCCAATTAATCTCACACCAGACCAGCAATCAATTGAGCATGAAATAAGAGGATCAATTCACATTAAATAGCATCATTAAGCTCATGAGCATTAGCACATGGATCTAGTCACAAATCAACCAATCAAATCAAGCAACACAAGCAAATACACAAGCACATGGTGGATCTAAAGCACAAGCATGCAAATAAGCTAAAACAGAGCTAGATCTGAAATTAACCAACCTACAAAGCTGAGGTATGCTTTGGTAGTTGTTGATTGAGCTGGAAATGAGAGATCTCGCGGAGAACTTTGAAGATCTGGTGCTAAGCTTCACACTCCATGCAAAATAAATGCAAGCAAAGGGTCTTGATGCAGAATTTTGGATCCAAAAGCACTTCTAGATCCCAAACCAGATCTGAATTACCAATTAAACCAGCAAAATGATGCAAAGAAGCTATGGATGGTGGTCTAGTTCCAAGATCTACACACCTTAAGGCAAGGTTATGTGATCTTCAAAGAGGAACTCTTAGTGAATTTGGAAAATGTGGGAGAAAAAATGAGAGAAAAGTGAGAGAGAAGAGTGAAAATTCAGAATGAGAATAAAAAAATGAGAGAGATCCCCCTTGGTTTGGAGAGAAATGGATTAAATATGGTTTAGGTTTGGGGCCCAAAATTTAGGCTTGGGATCCAAAAAATATGGTTTGGCAATGTGATTAGGTTTTAGCAATGGAATTAGGCTTGGATAAATGCTCTAGATCCCTCTCTTTAATTCAAATGAATAAAAATCAAAAAATTGGAAATTTGGAGCCAAAGCACATGCTGAATTTGCTGCTGGAATTCAAAATTCGTAGCCGTTAACCGGATAACTAAAGCGTTAACCGGTTAAGGCCAGTGAATTTTGAATTTTCCCTCCTTTTGGTGGGAAACCTGAGGAATAACCTGACGTCAACCGTTTTGACCTGATTTTGATCCTCAATCTTTTTTTTAGGTCCTTGATTATGATATCAACCTTGCAACAAGCCTTGACTTTGACATGAAGTGCTTCAAATTCCCAGATGACTAATCATATGCCTTATGCTTGAACATGCCAGTGCTATGCTTCATCTTTCTATGCAATATGCCAAGGACATGACATGCTGATGATGATTATGATATGATGATGATGCTAAACAGGAGAGGGCAAATTTGGGGTGTTACACTTGCATCAAGTGTTACAGCTTACAAAATATGATCAAAGGCCCTCCATGAATCAAGTTGAGGCAGGACAACCCTTGAAATCTCCTCTGACCCGTGCTATACTTGTGGTACAAAACTTTTGACTTTTTTGCAAAATCACCCATTCCAATCAAGTTGTGCCACACCAACTCTATGAACTAATCACAATGCCTTATACAAACATCATGGACCTCAAAACACACAACATTCAAGCCTGAAACACCTCACACAAGCAGATTCACAAAAATCCTCTAAAACTTGAACTCTTCGAAACTCCACATACATTCATCAAAACTCAATTATTTCTTCACCATTCAATCATACACATCACAAGGATAAAAAATCATCCATCACAATGGCCTAAACCTCAACACAAAAAGACTTCATTATCTGCCAAACCAAAACTGGAAACTTCAAAATAGCCATTCAAAGCTTGTTCTAAGCATCTCATTAGCTTCAAGGAGTCCATTGGGGTTGGATTGCACAAGTGAGAGGTCCAGAAAGCACCAAACTGAAAAGCTTCATCTCAGGTAACCACCTTCAAACATTTTTCCAGAACTTGCTTGTTAAGTTATAAATTGGTTCTACTCCTTGCACTGATCATCATGATGCTTTTACTTTTGAAAATGGTTGAGTTTTAAGCATTTCATAGCCTTCTGAAATTTTGCCCGTAAAACTTGTTTGCTTCGATTCTCTTGTTTGATGTGTTATAAATGATTTGTGTTTCTTCATTCTTGTTTGATGTTAGAGGAACATTTCTGGGCAATTAATTTGGGATGGGGTGGCCTGTAGAGAGACTTAGGGTTTGGGGTCGCCGGAGAAGACGACCGGAGCTTCTCTCTGGTCGCCTGAGCTTAATTAGGGTTAAGTGTGTGAGTTTGAATTCTGACCCTTGGATCTGTGTTTACCCGCCTGCGTGAATGACCAGGATTGAATCATTAAACCCTAATCTTTAATTAATTAATTTAATTAAGTTTAATTAATCAAAATTAATTAGAACCCTTGGATCACGCGCCAACTGGAATTTTGAACCTGAACCTTTGGGTTGCCATACCTGAAGTCACGCTGACCTGCCATCTGGACCATTGGATCTCTCAACTTTATATCGCAGCCTCTCATTTTGCATACTTCTCATTTTAATTTTATTTTCTTTGCATTTATTTTCATATAATTATTTAAAATAGCAAAAATATTTTTAAAATCATCGTTTTCTGCATTTTTATTTTAAATATTTTTCTAAACTCAAAAACATTTTTATTTTTAATTTTTGCATTAAAAATGTATTTTTAAATCATTTATTTGTATTATTTAATTACTTAATTGATTCTAATTAATTAAAAATACATTTAGGTATCTAAAAATCACAAAAAAAAATCATGAAGCATTCTCATACATTTAGAACAATTTACAAACCCATCACACA
The DNA here is from genome assembly GCA_963966055.1 of Lathyrus aphaca. Lineage (NCBI taxonomy): Eukaryota > Viridiplantae > Streptophyta > Magnoliopsida > Fabales > Fabaceae > Lathyrus > Lathyrus aphaca. The sequence continues at coordinate 115,197,399 of OZ014523.1, read as the reverse complement.
AATTTCTTTTTAGGTTTGATCATATTTTCACAATTTACTTTGAATTAGGGTTTCTAAAATTCACATTTTTCTAACCCTAACTTGAAAAACTCATTTCTGATCAACCAAGATGAGTTTCAATTTGGTTCTTTTTGCATTGTTTCATACTTTGCATCTAGTATCTAGGTCATTTAACTCATAATTTTGCATTGCATTTCCAAATTGTTTTGCATTTTTCATGAAGAATCACCCAAAAACCCTAGCTAACTTAGGAAATTCATAACTTCCTCTAGGTTTAGCTTCTTACCTCCATCTTTGGGGAGTGATCTTGTGTATGTTTAGGGTTTGTTTGAGTTCATTTTCAAATTTTTATCATGATATATGCTTCTGTTTTGGTCATGTGTATCTCATACATTCATAAAACCCTAATTTCTCATGTTCATTTGCATTCATCTTTGCATATCTCAATCATATAAACCTTCCATGACATTCCATGCTCTTGTATGCCATCTTAGACATCTTAGGATATGTAAGAACATTGCTTGATCATTTCTTCATTCATTTGGTATGCTTTGCGTTCATTGTATTTCATGTCTATCCATGTGTTTCTAAGCTTCTAACATGCCTTGTTTTGCATCTCATCCCTTGTATGAACATTCATAAGCATATCGCATGTCTTTGAATCATAGCATAACACATTTGCATCATGTTTACACTTCTGGTCTTGATCATTGCATCTTCATTTTCTTTATTTCCTTTTGATTTACATCTTTTGCACACACTAACATTTCAGGGGCTTATGGTAAGTTGTTTGGGATGTGGATTTGCCTTCACATCCAACCTCTTCTCATCTTTTCATTTGCATATTTTACATGTCTTTGAAGTGAACTTGCTTCACTTGCTCTTGCTCCTATCTCTTTCTCTTAGGTTACTTATCTTCTTCAGGAAGTAAGTAACCTATTCTCCTTTCTCTTCTCTTTTCATCTGCTTCTCTTCCTTGGTGGCCTCCTGAAGATTTTTCTTTAAGCATCACAAACCATAGGAACATCCAAGTGTCGCTCCCGGGATTTTCATCCAAGTACAAACGCGAAAGTGGCGTGGAAAATTTAAAGTCGCCAGCCAGACATTTTTATCCTGAATGAATGGGAAAGGTAATGTTGCACAACCCTAAGGAAGAAGGAAAAGGACGAGGCCTTGCGAACCAAAGATCTGGGTCCGGGAGTCGGTTACGAATTGGGAAGGTATTAGCACCCCAATTCGTCCGCCGTACCCGACGGGATCCACGCTTATAAGTCTGTTTTCAAAGGGTGGGAAATAATATGTTGTTTGAATAAAAGAATGGCTATCTGGAATGGAATGGAAATGAGAAAAGGATTCGGAGAAGAAAATGGAACAGAGGGGGAAAATGTAGGGAAAATAAAGATTGTGCTCGAATGGGCCCTACCCCACTGCCTATATACCTCATCGGGATAAATGAGGATCAGAGTCGCCGTAGTTCATCTAACTAAGGCGGGAACTTGTTTGTGATTTTTAGGATGACGTTGCCATAGCTCTTGCTCAGGTGTTGCCGGCTCTGACTCGAGGGTGTTTACCGTATCGCTGTTTGAACTGTCGAGACAAGTCATGTTCGTCCGCAAAGAGTATGAGATGAGAAGAGAAGACGTGGTGTCTTGGTTTGTTGTCTTTTAGAAGAAGTTTTTTGAGTTTGTGTTTATTGTATGTACAACACTAAAGACTATGATACAGGAGCGAATACTTTCCAAGATCGCCCCTAATGGAACGTTTGTAAAGCATCCTAGAAGAATGGAGGAGACCTCCACTAATCATTTCCCGTATAGCTTAAGGCTCGTGGCGCATTGTACACATTTTCCTTTATTAAGTGTTTTGATTTTTCTTAAAGATGAGAAGTGAGACTCAAGTTGCTAAAGGAAAAAACTCTAAGGGGAAACTAGACTTACCCTAAGTTAGTTGAATTTAAAGATGATTTATGGTTAGTGAGGTTTGAAAGATTGAATCTACCTAAAGATATTAGACTAGAAATGCAAGTACAAAAAGTAATAGTGAGCAATATGGTCCTCCTAAGTCATGGTGGGTAAAAAATGTATGAAACATAAATGGGATGAAATGATGGATCGGGTGGGTCGATTGCGTGGTGCTGAGACGCACGACTTATGGTGTGCAACATACAAGGCTTGCTTTTGGTTGTAATGGAGTGAAACGATGGTAATCGAGGAATCCTAAAGTCACATGAAACTTTATTTATTTATTTGAAAATGTACTCGACATTGGATCGAGTCTTTATTTATTTTGTTTTTTGAGATTTTGGTTTTCTATCGATTTGTTTTATCTTTTCTATCCTAGTTATAGAAACTATACAAGCATACAAGTTCTAACTATTACATCACAAAGTACACAAAACATAATCGAGGCATAATAAACATGATCCAAATCCATAAGCAAATCCTCAGAAAAATACCTTGCACAAATGGAAAATTGTTAGTAAATGACATGAACATGAATATGCAACAATATGATGGAAATGAATTAAAATAACAAAAATATCAAAAGTCATGAAAAAATGTCAAATTAATTCCCTAGGGTCTCAAACCTGATTATAACATTGTGTTAAAAAATCTCCTAAAAATTCAAAGTCTAACTATGTTAAATGGTCACTTAAACTTATCTAAGGTTCAATCATAATTTTGCACAAATCACACTACCAAAACAGTGGATAAAATGGCCTAAAAAATACACCAAAAATATTCTAGGTTCTCTTATTTGTCCTCTAATAATATAAAAAAGAATGGGCCAAAAATGTTATAGGAAGTGGTAGAAATAAAATGTACAAATTTATGTGCTTATTAGAGAATTCAATCTAAAATCAATTAAATGAAAAATCGAAATTAAATGGAAAAAAAAGATTGAATTCAGAAAGTAAAAATTGGGAAAGGTTCTAAATTGAGTTAATATCCTACTATAATTTTTGGGGATTTTTATTATTCATTTTAATATTTTTTATGAATTAATTTGAAAGGGTGTGAAAACAGAAATTAAAATAATAATGAAATGGAAATGGGGGTGCAGAAATTAGATTTTAATTAATTAAGAATGAAATGGTCCTGAACTGGAGGTGGGAATAACGAAATACTTAGGCCCAATCCACATGGGTCCTGCGGGAGTATGGTGGAGCTATAGTCAACAAAGGTTGACTCAACCTGGGCCATTGGATCAACCTTATTCCCTGGGTATTCTCATCATGCGGATTAGGAATGAAGGTGTATAATGGTTGTTATAGGGTGAGCCGCGTGTGATTATGAAGGGGTGGTCCAACCGGACGGTGACAAGTGTCACCGCCGGAATGGACCCCTAAAAGAGAATCTTATCTCTAATGATATGGGCGGTGGGGAGATGATTAGGTTTTTTATGAGTTTTAATCACACTTATTGTGATTTATTAATGTTTTCATTTTCGAAATCCTAATCAAAACATGAATTAAACCAAAATCACATTATAATTCAAAAATCAGAAAGTCTCTCTCTCTCAAGAAACTCGTCTTTCCTCTCTCACCCTCACCTTCTTCCCTAAATAAAACCCTAGCGCCGCCAATCGATATTCTCGCTCCGGCGAATGCTTTTCAAAACCCATAAACACCAAATACCAACATCCATTACCTTTCTTATCCCCAAATCCACAAACAAACTTGTCTTGAATCTCTCCTAAATCCCTAAGTTGCATTACCTCAGAAACAAAATGGACGACAAATCAACAAACGCACCTTCAATCGCTTCAGATGAACTATGACAAATATCCGTTGAAATCGTTTTCGCGATGGAGTTGGAGACGACGATCGGTGTTATGTGATGAAGATGAAGAAATTGCGTCTTCTTATCAGATGAGATTGCACCTTCGATGGACGACGACCTTGATGTAGAATTCGCAACGACAATGATGATGGAGATTCTGAGGCATCGTACATCCTTCTTTTGTTCTTTCGCGTCCTTGCTATTGTTATGGTTTGACGAAGCTCTTCTTCATCTCTTATGATTATGCGTTTATGTTTGATTTCAAATCCTTGAATTGATTGGTTGTTATGCAGGTAGCGATGGTTATTGATGAAGGCCAAGATTAGTGAAAGGCTGTTGAAGAAAGTGATAAAGATTCAGACGTTTTTTGTACGTTCCGAATCACGGAAGGTGGAAAATTGAAGATGGATGAAAAAGGTTGAGATGAAAACAAGAAGGATGGATGAGGAAGAGGATTGAAGGTAATGGTTGAAGGCTTTGGGTTTCTCTGTGGTGGTTCTTGATCTAGATTCAGATTTTTTTGAATCGGTTTGCTGAGTCATTATCGTTTTGGATTTATTTTGCAGGTTCTTGATGAAGTTTTTGAAGATGTGAAGAGTGGTGTTGTGGAAGATCGATGGTGTTTAGGTGTGACCGCAGCGATACGAGTCGTACGGATTAGATTCAACACCCCTGGTAAGTCATTCTTGTTTCTGCACGCTATTACCCTGCGATTTTCTTCTTCTTGCTCGTGAATTCTTGCAGAGGATTTGAGTTTCTGAATTGTTTCTGAATTGTTGCAGAGGATTTGAGTTGATGAAGCTTTGGTTGCGGGATTGGTGATGGTTGATGCAGAATGTTTCTGTTATGAGAGTGATGAAGATTTCTGGTGTAACCAGAAGAAAATTCTAGAGAGTTTTGAAGATGTTTTTGATGTTGTGGCTCAGGGTTTATGAAGGTATTGGTTGAAGATGCAATTTTTAGTAGAATGGTGAATGAAGATGAAGAATGAGAGGTTGAAGGAAGTGATCAATCTGGAAGAAAAATGGTGAGGGACCCCCCGAAGATGTAGCTGAAAGGCTTGATTTATACAGGAGGACTTGAAGGTTATTTTGGTGATTCAAATGGAAATTTTGTTAGAAAATTAGTTGAATTTATGTTAGGGATTGTATAACTGTTTTTGGTGTTTGAGAATTTATTACTGGTTATTGAATCCTCTCTGAATTTTGTAATTATTCTTCTGCTATGTTTTGCTGTACAAATAAATCTTTTTAGCCAATTTTCCCGTCGAACAAAACTGATGTATCTGAACTCTTGTGTAATGGTTTTCCGTTAATTCTCTTTTTCTTTAATGAATCTTATTTATGCAGATCTCATTCCTTCTAATTCTGAGATGAGATTCTTCGAATTCTTCGGTTTTTTCAATTTGACCCTCTTGACGATGGTAAAAAATCCCACCCATTTGATCAAAACTGTAATGAGTGCAACGAATCCTCAAAACGCTTTGAAGCTTTGGCCAAGACCTAGTGGCAACAATAGAACATATAATGGATCCCACACTTGACTCAGAAAAATCCTAGGCATAAATTTATGTTCTACAAGTATTTTAACCACACCGACATGAAAAGCTCCAAGGGAAGCACCCCCGCTTAACAACAAAGCAATCCTCCCAAAAGCATGTCTAGTTTCATGCATGAAAGCATGTTTCTCTTCCACCGCAAGCTCCTCGAAATCAGAGTGACAAACCATTCTCAACTAAGTTGAAACCTCATCAATATACTCTTTGATCTGTCTAAGAACATGAAGCCTACCTTTGTGAAGCTCAGGGTTACACATATTACCTAAATTTCTAACGAGATCCGCTCTCATACAAAAAATAATAATATCTCTAAGAGAGCCCTCTTGTATGCGATGTTTTAATTCTTCAAGCTTGTTGGTGACCAATTCGAGATCATAGAAATCCGATGCATTCAACTTTGGTGTCTCTTTATCAAGCATCTTAGCTGCATGAGCCCACTCCTCATAAGTCAAAGCAGTTGTCATCATATTTTCTCCAACATTTCCTCTTATATATTAATTCAACCATAACCTTAACATTACTATAACGTTTCAATAAGAAAGCAAGAATTGTCATCACGGCTGATATCCCCTGAGGGTTTCGCGGATGCAACCATGATAGTATGGGTTCCCAAAATCTCCTAAACCTATGAAAAAAAATCCAACAAAATCCAAAAATGACTGATATCTGAAATGTGAAATGGATTTACAAAAAAGAACCCTAAAAGCAATTGCGCAGCCCAGAATTCCTGAAGGGCCGATTGGAAAAAGATCAACTGTAGCTTCATTGCTTATACGATCCATCTTTGGAAGAACAAATGCTAAGAGCAATGCGATCTTATCTTAATTCACACTTCATTGTTCGAACATCCAGCATGATCAATCTGAGATTTTAAAGGGAAATAAAATCTTAATTCACATTAATAACATCCTGACCTAACGCTTCTGATGAAACCTTTGAATAAATGAAGGTAAACATAAGTCGGTTAGTGATAATAAATTAGAGGGCAAATTTTGGGGTGTTACAGCTGCCCCTATTCAATCACTGTAGACTTGAATGGATGATAGCAACCGCTTTCAGACATTCGAGGTATGCAGGGATTGAATATTAGAAACAACCAGAAAATTTGCACTCTGTGGCAGAAGAACAGGGAAATAAACTCAACCGAATGAACTCTGCTTGGATATAATTATGATGGGAAGGATAGTAAGCATGGGATGCCTTTTGAACGATGCCAGAAGACTACTGACTTGCCACGCTGCGGGTGGACCTTTATAGGTTGTAACAATGCCTTAATGATGTATTATTGGATGAAGTTAGGCGAATAACGACTTGTCACGCAGCGGGTGGACTTTCAACAATTTACGATCGAATTTTAAGATACTTCGCCACCCTGGGGATGGACTTTTGCCAATCTACGGTTGGGCTTCAGATACTTTACCACACTGCGGGTGGATTGCTGGATAATTTGCCACACTGCGGGTGGACTTTAAGAATTTGCCACACTGCGGGTGGACTTCTGCTCACTGCGGGAGGCTTTTGCCCACTGTGGGAGACTTTAGAAACTTGCCACACTGTAGGTGGACTTCTGCTCACTGCGGGAGACTTTTGCCCACTGCGGGGGACTTTAGAAACTTGCCACATTGTGGGTGGACTTCTTCTCACTGCGGGAGACTTATGAAACTTGCCACCCGAAGATGGACTTTGGCCAGTCTGTGGCTGGAATTTTGCTCACTGTGGGAGACTTATGAAACTTGCCACCCGAAGATGGACTTTGGCCAGTCTGTGGCTGGACTTTTGCTCACTATGGGAGACTTTTGCCCACTGTGGGGGACTTTTGAAACTTGCCACCCGAAGATGGACTTTGGTCAGTCTGTGGTTGGACTTTTGCTCGTTGTGGGAGACTTTTGCCCACTGTGGGGGACTTTTGAAATTTGCCACCTGAAGATGGACTTTGGCCAGTCTGTGGCTGGACTTTTGCTCGTTGTGGGAGACTTTTGCCCACTGTGGGGGACTTTTGAAATTTGCCACCCGAAGATGGACTTTGGCCAGTCTGTGGCTGAACGTTTGCTCGTTGTGGGAGACTTTTAAAATTTGCCACCCGAAGATGGACTTTGGCCAGTCTGTGGCTGGACTTTTGCTCGCTGTGGGAGACTTTTGAAATTTGCCACCCGAAGATGGACTTTGGCCAGTCTGTGGCTGGACTTTTGCTTGTTGTGGGAGACTTTTGCCCACTGTGGGGGACTTTAGAGATTCGCCACCCGAATATGGACTTTGGCCAGTCTGTGGCTGGACTTTTGCTCGCTGTGGGAGACTTTTGAAAATTTGCCACCCGAAGATGGACTTTGGCCAGTCTGTGGCTAGACTTTTGCTCACTGTGGGAGACTTTTGAAACTCGCCACCCGAAGATGGACTTTGGCCAGTCTGCGGCTGGACTTTTGCAATATATTAAACTTGGATTATACTGGGTAACCATATGTTGAATTGTATGGCATGATGCCCCATGACACTGGGGATGGTAGGTTTTGAGTATCGTAATGAACTGGTGTAACTGCAAAGGGAGTTCCTGATGCGGAAATAATAAGTCCCTGTTGACTCTGTGGGGAAACATAATGATCGCGGATTCGATCTCAAGAAGCCCTATGGGGATAACATCTCTATTAGAGAAGAGCGTGAATAATTCGTCTGTCCCGAATTATCACCTTTGCCAAAAATAAATTGGACTTTAGATTTAAGGACCGTGTCAGAGGATACCTCAACCATTGGGGATTATCCACTCTTATGGAACTGCTGGGGATGAGAATGATTTATCTGAAATCTGCTAGGGGAATAGAAGTTGCCTTAGATCTGTTGAGGAACCGGGATCAAGGAGACCATCTAAAGGAAAAAAAACTTGGTGCCCTTACTGGGGATAGCTTCCATTTGTCTGTTGGGGATGACCAAAACCGAGACACGTCCTGCTGAGGAGGAAAAATTTCAAGTTGTCTCGTGCTGGGGATCAGTTGCTTCTGTATGGACTTTACCTCAAGAGGATTTTACAAAAGACTTGGTGTCTTTAAACTCTTAGGTATCGTAACGACTACATGAATAAGCATAATAACCTTGTTGGGGAGTGATAACGAGAAAATGTATCGATTATATTGCTAAGTTTCATTACCATTTTATCGCATAATCGTCATTTTAACACTCGATTACTCGATTTTTCCTTGCCATTTTGCAGGTACATTGTATACAGATCTAAATCATGAGCCACAAGCAAAAGGAGCGAAAACAACCATAAAAAGATGAAGAAATGAAGAATGCTGCAAAACCTGCATATTTTGTAGCACTCACGGTCGTCACCTAGGTGTCACGACCGTAACACCCCAAAAGGAGCAATCACGACCGTGACATATCCCTCACGACCGTGACACTTAAATTACAAAGGACACGAACGTGATACCCTTGTCACGACCGTGACAAGGGAAAAATAGGTTATTTGACTGAAACTTGGTCATAGCGTTACGTGCATGTGAAACTGCCTACTTTCCAGCTGACCCTGTATCCACGTTCCTGGATTTTCTCAAATGCTCCTACGAGGCCCAAGCAACAAGTTCAACCACCAGCCCATTAAATCTTCTATAAATAGCTTAATTCAGATGAACAATACACAGAGTTTATTTTATTAATTTCTTGCGGAAGCTCTGCCGAATTATTTTACCCTTATTATTTTTCAGCATTATTTTCATTGCTTTATTTTTCTTGTATCCAAACCAAACCTATAACAATTTCCAACATCAGGAAATTGTTATAAATTTATTTGTTTCAAAGCCTTCAGTATTTTTAGTTTATTTCCGATTCTGCCAAATACTCAGAGTTTTCCGGTCTGTGGAAGAAGGAGTTTGCCATTTTTATTGTTAACCAGGTTTATATTAATTTGCAATTTTATATTTATGTCAAATATTTATTTTTCTGCTATGAATATTTTGTTTATTGTTTCTCTGCCTCTGTCTGGTTCAACAAAAATGAGTAGCTAAATACCTTAGGGCGGTATGTAATTAAAACAAACTAAATCGGTAAAATCAACTATAGGCTTAAAATAATTAATAGCTTAACATTCTGGCTGATACTTTTTATTATAAATCGACCTTTTTGTTACGAGAGTAAGGAAAGTGTATTAGGTTAGGTCAAGACCACGAGAGTGTGAGATTTTAACCAGATAGCTAAAGTTAGGCATTTAAATTAAACACAGCGAGAGCGCTTTAAAATAAATTAGAATTACTAAGTTTCCAAAAATTATCTCTAAACACTTATGGGCTAGTGAGAGCAGGCATAGGGCTTTAGGGGTAAGATCTGAGATAAGACCACGAGAGTGTGAGTTAAAGGTATTTAAACTGGTAACCTCTACAGAATAGATTAAGTGAACCATCTTTATAAGCCTAGGTTAGATTGACCCGCCTAAGTTAGCATAATTACGTACCGACCGCCTTAGTATTATTTTATTAAACTTAAATTTAATTCCCGCCTTTAATCTTTAAAAACAACAAAAAATCGTGACAACCCTTCACCTTAGCTAAACTAGAAGTTCATCTAGCACTAAGTAACCATAGAGTCCCTGTGGATCGATAATCTTAAATATTACTTCGATAGGTTGTGCACTTGCAGTTAAGATACCGCTAGACACATAATTAGATACGTCTTTAGCCCATCAAATTTTTGGCGCCGTTGTCGGGGACCTTAATTTAGTTACTAGTGCACTTTAGGTAGCATTGTCTAGACTAAGGTAACAACTATTTTCTTTTCTTAATCTAAATTTCCGAGTATATGCCAAGTACTCGCTCTAAAGGCGAAGACTTGCAACCTCTAATCCCAGAATCGGAACGCTTCTTACACGTAAGAAGACGGATATTCAATTACGAACAAAGTTACAATATTCCAGATCTTCAATTAGATCCACCTAAACCAGTCGTAACATCAAAGGACGCAGAGATGGCTGAAGAAGAGAATCACCCACTCAAATATTACGCTAGTCCTTCGCAAGCTAAACCGCATTCTAGCATTGCCGCACTGGCTATCAACCGAAACGATTTCGAACTAAAACCTTCGTTGATATCAGCCGTGCAACAAAATCAATTCGCCGGAAATCCTACCGAGGATCCGAACCTTCATTTATCAATCTTTGTGCAATACGCAGATACCGTAAAAGCCAATGGAGTTACCCAAGAAGCTATTAGACTACGTTTATTTCCTTTTTCACTTCGAGACAGAGCAAGAGCCTGGCTTCAATCTCTGCCTTCGAACTCAGTAACTACGTGGGAGGAACTAAAGAGAGTTTTCTTGACCAGATATTTCCCACCTAGCAAGACAGCTATGCTGAGAGCTCAGATCAATGGATTTAAGCAAAGGGAAAACGAATCACTATTCGAAGCTTGGGAACGCTATAAGGATATGCTGAGACTTTGTCCACATCACGGATTAGTAGAATGGATGGTCATCCATACCTTCTATAATGGACTCTTGTACAATACAAGAATGACAATTGACGCTGCCGCGGGCGGTGCATTGATGGACAAAGAATATAATGATGCTTATGCACTTATCGAAAGTATGGCTCAAAACCATTACCAATGGGGAAGCGAGAGAGTCGCAACTGAGAAACCAACAAAAGGAGGTATGTACAAAGTGAGTAATATGGACCAAGTCAATGCAAAGTTTGACCAACTAAACCAAAAGATCGACAACTTGGCCATAACACCAACAGCCACCGTGGCTGTAGTAACACCTAACTGTGAGTTATGTGGAGTTCCAGGACATGAAGTTCCTGATTGTCAACTATTAACAGGAATTCCCACAGATCAAGTGAATTATGCTCAAGGAAACCCATACTCAAACACATACAACCCAGGTTGGAAGAATCATCCGAACTTCTCCTATAAGAATAACAATGCTTTATACGCACCAGGTCAAGCACCAGCTACACCACCAGGATATCAAAAGACTGCTCCTAATGTCCCTAGAAAATCGAACCTTGAGTTGATGATGGAAAACTTTATAGCTAACCAATCTCAAACAAACAAGGACTTCTTAAACCAAAACATTCACACTAGTGAGCATATTAAGCAATTAGTAAGCAAAGTAGATGCATTAGCTACACATAACAAAATGCTTGAAACTCAGATTTCACAAGTAGCTCAACAACAAGCACCTACTGCTGCACCAGCTGGAGTATTTCCTGGACAACCTCAACCTAATCCGAAAGGACATGCCAATGATGTGATATTAAGAAGTGGCAAGGAACTTGACGGACCTACCGATCCAAGACTTGACAATCCAGCCATGTACCAAAAACCGGATAAACCGACTGAAATGGTGAATGATCCAGAAGAAAAGGAAGATGATAATCAAGAGGCAGTGGAGAAAGAAAAGCCTTATGTACCTCCACCACCCTATAAACCACCAATTCCGTACCCTCAGAGATTAACCAATTCCAAGACGATGGGTCAGTTTAAGAAATTTGTCGAACTTCTGAAACAGTTGAATATTACTATTCTGTTTACAGAAGCTATCACTCAAATACCCTCGTATGCTAAGTTTTTAAAAGAGATCTTATCCAATAAGAAAAAGATAGAGGATAACGGAACAGTTACACTTACTGCTGAGTGTAGCGCCATAATTCAGAATAATATGCCTCCTAAGCTAAAAGATCCAGGAAGTTTCTCTATACCCTGTGTAATAGGAAAATTTGTCATTGACAAAGCTCTATGAGATTTAGGAGCCAGTATCAGTGTTATGCCCTTAACGATTTGCAAAAGGCTAGACATGGGAGACCTAAGACCAACTAAAATGTCTGTTCAACTAGCCGATCGCTCTGTTAAATATCCTGTAGGCATACTAGAAAACGTCCCAGTACGTATAGGACAATTCTACATCCCTACTGATTTCATAATCATGGACATCTCTGAAGACTCCACTACACCTATCATACTAGGAAGACCATTCTTAGCTACCGCCGGAGCTATAATAGACGTAAAGAGAGGAAAGCTAACCTTTGAAGTAGGTGAAGAGAAAGTTGAATTTATTTTAACACAATTCTTACAATCACCAGCTATAGAGGATACATGCTATCTATTGGACGTAATTGACGAATGTGTAAGAGAAATGGAACTGAAAGAAACTACCTATTCTGAAATTATGAAAATTCAAATCCCTCCGATTTTCGAAGATGATAATTGGCGTGCACCGTATCAAGACGATAGTCTAAGCGAAAGTTTAGCACTTACACCGGATCCCATGCCAAGTAAAGATAAACCTACATTAGGATTAAAAACTTTACCTAATAACCTAAGGTACGAATTCTTAGACATTGAATGTAAAAGACCAGTTATAATAAATTCCAGTTTAGGGACTATCGAAACAAAGAAACTTTTAGATGTCTTAAAGAAATATCCAACTGCATTAGGATATAACATATCTGATCTCAAAGGAATATGCCCTTCAATCTGTATGCATCATATTCTGCTAGAAGAAGATTGCAAAACCTCCAGAGAATCTCAAAGAAGAATTAACCCGATCCTTAGCACTGTAGTGAAAGAAGAAGTTAAGAAACTACTAGATGCCGGAATAGTATATCCAATCTCTGATAGTAAATGGGTTAGTCCAATACATGTAGTGCCAAAGAAAGGAGGTATCACTGTTGTGAAAAACGCTCAAGGCGAATCGATATCGCAAAGAGTAGTGACGGGACATAGAGTGTGCATAGATTATCGTAAACTAAACAAAGCCACTCGAAAAGATCATTTCCCACTACCCTTTATAGATAAAATGTTAGAACGATTAGCCAAGCATTCATACTTCTGTTATCTTGACGGTTACTCAGGATTTTTCCAAATCCCTATCCATCCAGATGATCAAGAGAAGACTACATTCACATGCCCATATGGAACGTTCGCTTATAGACGAATGCCCTTTGGATTATGCAACGCTCCTGCAACCTTTCAAAGATGTATGATGTCAATCTTTGCAGATTTTATAGACAACATCATGGAAGTGTTCATGGACGACTTCTCTGTATGCGGGCAAAGTTTTGAAGGATGCCTATCAAATTTAGAAATGGTGTTAGAAAGATGTGTAAAAGTAAACCTCGTGCTTAACTGGGAGAAATGTCATTTTATGGTCAGAGAAGGAATCGTATTAGGCCACGTTATATCCGACAAGGGAATTGAAGTTGATAAAGCTAAGATAGAAGTCATAAAAGATCTTCAACCCCCTAAAACCATTCGAGAAATACGAAGTTTTTTAGGACACGCCGGTTTTTACCGACGATTCATCAAAGATTTCTCGAAAATCACTAAACCTCTTACTGGTTTATTAATGAAAGATGCTGAGTTCATATTCAATGAAGATTGTCTTAAAGAATTCGAAACTCTAAAAACAGCCCTCATCACCGCACCAATCATGCAACCCCCTGACTGGAGACTACCTTTCGAAATCATGTGCGATGCGAGTGATTATGCTGTAGGCGCAGTTCTAGGCCAGAGGAAGGAAAAGAAACTTCATGCGATTTACTATGCCAGTAGAACTTTAGATTCTACTCAGATGAACTACGCCACTACTGAAAAAGAACTGTTAGCAGTTGTCTTTGCGCTTGACAAATTTCGTTCTTACCTAGTAGGAGCGAAAATAATCGTTTACACAGACCACGCTGCTATCAGATATCTATTGACTAAGAAAGATACTAAACCGAGACTCTTGAGATGGATTTTACTCTTACAAGAGTTTGATCTCGAAATAAAAGATAAGAAAGGTACTGAAAACGTCGTAGCGGACCATTTATCTAGAATAGAAGGTATTAAACCCGAACAAGTGTCGATTAACGATGATTTTCCGTATGAACAGCTGATAGCACAAATAGGAAGCGACCCAGTTCAGTTAGACTTAGATGAACCAGAACCCGTGGAAACAATCCAAACGACTGTAGGACTGCCATGGTACGCTGACATTGTTAACTACCTAGCCGCAGGAGCTCTTCCACCTGATTTAACCTATCAGCAGAAAAAGAAATTCTTTCACAATCTAAAACATTATTATTGGGATGAACCATTATTGTTCAAAAGAGGACCCGATGGAATCTTTCGTCGATGTATTCCCGAAGAAGAAATAGAAGATGTCATTGCTCAATGCCATTCATCTCCTTACGGTGGACATGCAAGCACTTCCAAGACTTGTGCAAAAATCTTGCAAGCCGGCCTATTCTGGCCTAATCTATGGAAAGATGTCCACATCGCTGTTATAAATTGCGATCGGTGTCAACGCACCGGCAATATTTCAAGAAGAGATGAAATGCCTCAAAAAGGAATATTAGAAGTAGAAATCTTTGACGTCTTGGGAATAGATTTCATGGGACCATTCCCATCATCTTTCGGTAATAATTACATACTCGTAGCTATTGATTATGTTTCAAAATGGATTGAAGCTATAGCTTCTCCTACAAACGACACACGAGTAGTAATAAAGCTTTTCAAAAATATAATCTTTCCCAGATTTGGTGTGCCTAGACTCGTCATAAGTGACGGTGGCTCGCACTTCATTTCAAAAATCTTTGACAAATTACTATCTAAGTATGGAGTAAGACACCGTGTGGCAACACCATATCACCCACAAACAAGTGGACAAGTCGAAGTCTCAAACAGAGAAATCAAACAAATCTTAGAAAAGACTATCGCCATATCTCGGAAAGATTGGTCATCTAAACTTAATGAAGCTTTATGGGCTTATAGGACCGCTTACAAGACACCCATAGGTACTACACCTTTCAAATTAGTTTATGGAAAATCTTGTCACCTCCCGGTAGAACTAGAACACAAAGCTTATTGGGCGATCAAAACTCTCAATATAAACTATAATGCTGCAGGAGAAAAGCGAATCCTAGACATTAACGAATTAGAAGAATTAAGACTAGATGCTTATGAGAATGCTAAGATATATAAAGAAAGAACTAAGAAATGGCATGATAAACGCATATCTAGGAAAGAATTTAGTGTGGGAGACGTTGTACTCCTCTTTAATTCAAGACTTAGGCTCTTTCCTGGAAAATTAAAATCTAGATGGTCAGGACCCTTTGAAATAACTAGAGTGTTCCCGAGTGGAGCAATAGAAATTAAGGGTAGGAATAGTGAACCATTCATAGTAAACGGACAACGTTTAAAACATTATCATAAAGTTGAAAATAGAGATTATGCGAATAGTCTAAGGCTTTTAGAGTTGTCCACTAATTCCCCTGATTAATCTACACCTAAGCATTACGTCAGGCTTTTGACGATAAAAACAGCGCTTAGTGGGAGGCAACCCATTTACTCATTTAATCATTTAAATCATTTAAAATCATTTTCATCATTTTATTATTTTGTCATTTACTATTTTATTATTAGTTCATTTGCTTTGTCATTTTATTATAGTTTTATTTCATTATTACTATTATTGCCTTTCATTTATGTATTTTATTTCATTATTTTTCCTTATTTTAATCTTAAATCACTTTTACAGATTTTCTAAAGTCTTTTCCATTTTCCTTCTCCCCCTGATTTGTTTCCTCCGTATTTGCACTGACCATGGCTAACCAACCGATAAACCATATGGAAACCAAATTTAGAGGTAGGAACCAAAGAATGAAATTTGAAGAGTTATCACAGAGGCCAATGGATTTGACCCTGTACCCGGATGATCTGACTATGGAAACCCTAGGTATACATGATAGCATCATGTACTTGTTTAACCGACTTGGATGGGAGAATGCACTGATTCAACATAAGTTTGTGACTTACCGCGAGCTCACCCTTGAGTTCCTTAGCTCCTTAGTTTACCTACCCGAGCGCGGTTTTGGATTCAGGAAGGGATTTATCAGTTTCCGCCTATTTGGAATAGAATATGACTTTAACCATAAAGAGCTAGCTGACTTATTAGGATTCCCTAGTGGACCCTTTGCTTTTACTACCACACAGGTAGAATTGATGGACATTGAGCTGGATTTCTTTTGGGGAACATTAATCGGAAACTACCACCCTGAACCAAATAGCATGAACAATGATGAGATCCATAACCCAGCTATCCGTTACTTCCATAAGATTCTTGCCCACACCTTCTTTGGAAAAGAAGAAAACCTTACCGGAGTATCTAAATATGAGATATTCATTTTGTCATGTTTCACTAATGGACAGCCTGTCAATGGTGTGCCTTTCATGATGCAAACCTTCACCCGAATCCAAGAAGAACCTGAATTACCTATATTAGTAGGAGGTCTTGTAACCATGATTGCTGATGCCTTAGGACTTAGATACCAATTGCACAGGTGTAACCGTTTAGGTACCATCCGTCCTATGAATCTTAACTTTTGCTTCAATCGCCATATCATAAGGAATTTAGGACATCCACCTTTCGAGTACCTAATCCGGAATGAGGTAGTAACCTTGTTCACACTACCAAACCATGCTAGAGTAAGTGTACACAATAAGGATAACTGGCTTTATGAGTTAACCCCACCTGACTATCCATCTACTCCTGAAACACCTCAGTCTTACAAGATAAAAGATGATATAATGACCGATGTCGAAAGTGACCCTGAGACACCTCCTGGTTATCATGACATTGACCACACTGACGAAGTGATTGAAACTCCTGAAGTGAATCAAGTAGATTATGCTAACAACTTACAGAATATCATGAACACTCTTGAAGCTTACCAAACTGATATAAATACTGTTAAGGATGAGATTAAGAGCATGCGATTGGACATTATAGGTCTAACTGACATAACCTGTGAACAATTCTATCACCTGAACTCCGCAATCGAAGATTTGAAGAAACACTTTTGAAAATGCTATAGTGACCTAGTTTATTTTACTTATTGTTTTTGTTTCTAGTTAGTTTTACTTTTCGCAAACAATTTCGTACCGTATTTTCATTAATGTACTTTCATTTCAATTATCAAATGCAAAGCACTTCTAGTTTACAAATTTTTCCATTTTAATGTTTTTCAATCTATATATTGTTATGCTTGAATTGATTCATATTCTATACAATCTCTCGTGTGATGCAATTTACAAGTACTATGTTGAAATTATTTATTATATGGTGTTTATATTTAATATTGAGTGAGAAGTGATCAAAATTATTATATAAAGTATATGAAGCGTGAGAGGTAATGCTTTCTGGAAATTATTCAAGGAATTCAACCCTCACGGTCGTCACACCCCTCTAACGATCGTGACAAGCTAATTTAGCGTGTCACGACCGTCATCTCCTTGTCACGACCGTGACAACCCTAAATATAGAATTCGTGAGAAACAGAACTGTTTCTCCTTCGAAACCTCTTCATCTTCTTCTTCCATAACTTTCAAAACCACCCATTATCTCCCCCAACTTCCGTAACCTCCCATTACCAAATTAAAACTCATTAGCCTCTCCATTATCACCACACCTATCACATTCTCACCTTCCAATATTTATCCGAACCATTATTTCTCTCATTCTATCACTTTTTCACAAAAATCCAAACTCCTCATCTCCCACTTTTGTTCTTGCATGCAATGGAAGCTATTCAATTTAGAGAGGGTGAGAATGGAGAAAAACAGAGAGAAAGATTCATCCGATTCCAGAACCGCGGTGTGCAGCCCACGTGTTATATCGACACTGTCTATTTGAGATAATTGGGAATGCTTAACAGTGTCAAGAGCCTGCTTCAAAAAGTCAGTCTGTAGGATCTTTGCAGTCAGCCCCAGCCCACATTCGAGCTTCTGACATTGGAATTCCTAAGCTCATTCCATTATATCACCGGTACCGGTTCTCAGAGTCAACTTACCGGTTTCGCTAAATTCAGATTGCATGGCCGGGAGTTCGAACTTTCTCAAAATAGGATAGCCGAGTTGCTAGGCTTCAATCACGGGAATGAAGCTCACCTCCGCGTGCCAGACAATTTCAGTGAAACCGCTTTCACTTTATGGCACGACATAACTAACACCCGTGCCTCAGCCTTTAAGAGCTTTAATGCTACACACATCCACAACCCGACAATTAGATATTTTCACCGAATCATTTGCAACACCATCTTTGCACGAGAGAGTAACCATAAGCTCAACTCCAAGGAACTTCTGTTCTTGCACTGCGCTCTAAATGACGAGCCAATCAACGTTGCCCCGTTCATGCTTTCTCACATCCAGGCCATTGCGCAAAGAGGCTCAACCCCATTTTTCATTGGCGGCATTGTCACCACCCTCGCCATTCAGTTGGGGCTTGGTGACTTGGTCGTAGATTTGCCTTTCAGAGCCGCCGAGTTCCTAACGAAGAGCTATTGCAGGTCCGCTCACTTGATTACGCAGAGAGAGGATGGCAGGTATAGCCCTGTTATCCACGGCACTGTTTATCACCACATCATTCTGTCGTCCCGTGACCGCATCGACCCGTCTAGCCGAGCCAACTGGCTCTTTGCTTTACCGGATGCTGCCGGCCACGCACCCATTCATGATGATCAGGCCGATCCTCCAGCGGACGAGATGCAGGACGCCATGGATGCAGCTAAGCCTGTCCAAGACATTCCCGAGTCATCTACCCGACAGCCTCCTGCACAAGAATTCACTCTTGAGGACGTCCTCCGTGCGATTCATCAGCAGAACCAGATGAATGCCGCACTGGAGCGAAGGCAGAAGGAGCAGCATGATGCTTTACTCCGCACTATTGCAACCAACCAGTCAGCTACTGATGAGAAGCTCGGAGAAATTTTTAGCGAGCTAGAGGCTTTACGCATTGACATCACTGCTATTACCGGTACCGGTTCTGATCTTGAAGCGACTTCGTCCAGACGCTCCCGCACCAGAAGCCGAGCACGCGGTCATCAGCAGCCTTAGTTTTAGTTTTTGCTTATGTTTGTTTTTCATTTTCATAGTTTGTATTGTACTTTTACCGCTATTATATCACAACATTGAGGACAATGTTTGATATAGTGTGGGAGAGGTACCTTTCATTTTCCGCATTTTCCCTTTTTCGCACTTTTTCATTCCATTGTATTTCCATTCCGTTGTATTTCTTTTCGTAAGTTAATGAAACGAGCAATTTTTTGTGCTATTTTCTTTAGTTTCGAACTTTCCCCGTTTATTTAGCCATACCGGAAAAAAATCCTTAATTAATTCTTCGCATTACCCGACTTACCTACGAAATCATAATTAGGAAGCTAAGAACGATTCAACAAGACCAATACAATCTTGACACCTTTGACTTCCCACTTAAGCGATTCCGTTCCGATTATCGTTACGAGTACACCTTAAGTTTCAGTTCAAAAGTAACCCCTAGTAGTTTATACTAGCAGTCAGCACCGTCTGAACACAAACCACGTGGGGAGCCGATGAATATAAGCGTTTGATGCCTAATCTATAATGATCCTTCATATCTCGATGCAAATGAAAAGAAATTGCACCAAAGTACACGGTCGCATATAAGAAACGAGAAATACGAGAAGGAGTCCATTTCGGGTTGGTTCAGAGGTACTGGTTCTGAACTTGGTAGGGCGTGCTACGGCTCGATCCCCCACAACCTCCAAATCGGATTATGTATGTAGGGTTACCACACTCGTGTACCAGACCCCGTGCTTTTAAAGGATCAAATTCGCTAACCGGCTACTCCACTACGTGCGTGCTAAGGCAAAGGGCTTAATGTGATTGCGCTAGAATGAAACCGGACGAAATAAGATCGAAAAACTCTAGGGTGAAATCGTAAAGCAATTACCGATTGTTTCGTTTAACGGGAAGTCGACGACATAGCTTGTTGCTTGTGTCATTAGTGTATCGTTAGTGTTTTATCATAGTACCGGTTTGTCCGACAAAACGATCCCTCGTATGGTTTATTATATGTGTGCGTCGATGAAAACTTGTCCGACAATTTTCAACCGACTATTTGCTTGAGGACAAGCAAAGGTTTAAGTTTGGGGAAGTTTGATAACGAGAAAATGTATCGATTATATTGCTAAGTTTCATTACCGTTTTATCGCATAATCGTCGTTTTAACACCCGATTCCTCGAGTTTTCCTTGCCATTTTACAGGTACATCGTATACAGAGCTAAATCATGAGCCACAAGCAAAAGGAGCGAAAACAACCATAAAAAGATGAAGAAATGAAGAATGCTGCAAAACCTGCATATTTTGTAGCACTCACGGTCGTCACCTAGGTGTCACGACCGTGACACCCCAAAAGGAGCAATCACGACCGTGACATATCCCTCACGACCGTGACACTTAAATTACAAAGGACACGAACGTGATACCCTTGTCACGACCGTGACAAGGGAAAAATAGGTTATTTGACTGAAACTTGGTCATAGCGTTACGTGCATGTGAAACTGCCTACTTTCCAGCTGACCCTGTATCCACGTTCCTGGATTTTCTCAAATGCTCCTACGAGGCCCAAGCAACAAGTTCAACCACCAGCCCATTAAATCTTCTATAAATAGCTTAATTCAGATGAACAATACACAGAGTTTATTTTATTCATTTCTTGCGGAAGCTCTGTCGAATTATTTTACCCTTATTATTTTTCAGCATTATTTTCATTGCTTTATTTTTCTTGTATCCAAACCAAACCTATAACAATTTCCAACATCAGGAAATTGTTATAAATTTATTTGTTTCAAAGCCTTCAGAATTTTTAGTTTATTTCCGATTCCGCCAAATACTCCGAGCTTTCCGGTCTGTGGAAGAAGGAGTCTGCCATTTTTATTGTTAACCAGGTTTATATTAATTTGCAATTTTATATTTATGTCAAATATTTATTTTTCTGCCATGAATATTTTGTTTATTGTTTCTCTGCCTCTGTCTGGTTCAACAAAAATGAGTAGCTAAATACCTTAGGGCGGTATGTAATTAAAACAAACTAAATCGGTAAAATCAACTATAGGCTTAAAATAATTAATAGCTTAACATTCTGGCTGATACTTTTTATTATAAATCGACCTTTTTGTTACGAGAGTAAGGAAAGTGTATTAGGTTAGATCAAGACCACGAGAGTGTGAGATTTTAACCAGATAGCTAAAGTTAGGCATTTAAATTAAACACAGCGAGAGCACTTTAAAATAAATTAGAATTACTAAGTTTCCAAAAATTATCTCTAAACACTTATGGGCTAGCGAGAGCAGGCATAGGGCTTTAGGGGTAAGATCTGAGATAAGACCACGAGAGTGTGAGTTAAAGGTATTTAAACTGGTAACCTCTACAGAATAGATTAAGTGAACCATCTTTATAAGCCTAGGTTAGATTGACCCGCCTAAGTTAGCATAATTACGTACCGACCGCCTTAGTATTATTTTATTAAACTTAAATTTAATTCCCACCTATAATCTTTAAAAACAACAAAAAATCGTGACAACCCTTCACCTTAGCTAAACTAGAAGTTCATCTAGCACTAAGTAACCATAGAGTCCCTGTGGATCGATAATCTTAAATATTACTTCGATAGGTTGTGCACTTGCAGTTAAGATACCGCTAGACACATAATTAGATACGTCTTTAGCCCATCAGGGAGGTAACCATTGCCCATGCAGATGAGCTTGGAGCTGTAAGAAACGCTGAATGAGATAATTGGCTTGACGAGCATCCATTGTATAGACTCAATCAATAAGAGTTATGACAAGAGGGTTCCATAGAAACTCTTTGAGAGTGTAAATGTATTGTTACTCTGAACTCTGGGTAAATGCCTCTGATCGTCTGTCTTCGGGAAGGAATGAATTCTCGTGCTATTGGGGTGGACTGCCCCAGTACGAGTACTTGAATAGTTTTGCACTTGACTGACTAATCTTCGCTCTTGGAGAGATTTGAATCTTGAAGTGATTGCCCCAGTTTGGCCAAAGGAGCTTTTCTCGGAAAAGTGCACCTCGACATGACTGTCTTTCAGAAGTTTTAGACTTCTCAACTGGGCAAGCTTGAGCTTCTGGATTGAATTTCCGCATGTGAACCATTTATGATGCCAAACAAATGTATGCAAGCAAAAAATGTTTATTCTTAGAATGAAAATTCTAATGCAACACACATGTAAATCTCGAAGTTTTGAAAAGGGCTTGCAAACCTTCGTGAGCGAATCACTGGTTAAGATACGACATTATTTTGAATGAAAGTATGTACATGCAATACCAACAAATGTCTTTTAGCATAACTCGTAGGAGTCAGGAACACAGTCTCGTAGTAGTACGCTCTCAAATTAACCCTGTTTCAGTTAGGACGTTTGAGGGTTGTATCGTGGCCTGGTTCACGGTTACAGAAACAAAGGATATAGGCTCAAAGTTTATTTGTGCCCACCCACTCTTCGTGATGTTCTCCATTCCTATGTTCAGCTAGTTTTCACAAGCACCAGCCTTTCATAAGGATCTCGTGTTGATTGAGGAACCATTGCTGCTAATAGTTCAAGCACCAATCAGGTTGTCGTTGAGAGTCAGTCACTCCTCTAACTTTCATGTCTGTGCCACACGACTTTGTTCTCATTTGAGGATCTTTCTTGTGTAATCCTTTACGTCTTTCGCTTTTGCGTTATTTTGCTTATCCCTAACTTTTGCCTGGACTGATTCTTGTGAATCTTTGATTGTGAAGTCCAACAGGATGCCCTAACTTTTGCCTAAGTCGCTTGTTTTCAAGTTTCGACTTAGCGGGCTTTTTCTTTTCTTTTTCTCTTTGCATTTTGAACAAGTCGTGTGACACTATTTGCCTTGATTGCTTTGCGAGGGTTGTGACTGCCTCATTCTTTGGTCGACGAAGGATAACCATTGTGGTTTTCAATCTTTGGACCTTTTGACTTGGATAACCATTGTGGTTTCTGGTCTTTGGACCTTTTGATTAGCATAGTGGAATGTAATGGATCCTCAAATGCACTCCTTTATGAAAGCCTGAACGCTTGGTCCGACTAGCTGACATCTACCCTGCCCCTGGGTTACATGTGAGGGTTTTTTATGCGAAAAGAAACTCCTACTTCAAGGCTCGAAGGGGTTAGCAAGGGTTTATCTTCCTTATATCTCCAGTGTTTAGGGATTTGAAACAAAGCATGTACATCGTCAACAGGGCCTTACTCGAGAGCACACAATTAGAGATTTTGTGTTTTTGTTTCGTCATTCTCCTTCATAGAGTTTAAGCACGACAATTGGTATTGCGATGTACACATGCAAAATTTATAAGTGAATGCGAATGAATTACTTCAAGAAAAACATGTGAGTTTTATTATTGCTAACATCCAAAAGCAAACAAATTTCATACATGTAGACAAATGTTTAGCATATAAAAGAAACTACAAATGGAAATGCAGTAAAGAAACTGAATATTGCCGTAGTTGAGGAGGCTTGGCTCCGTCTGGACCTATCAGTCTTGGATACTTTTAGTGATCCATAGCTCTTTCACAGACTTGTAATCTTCAATTTACAGCCATATACCTAACCATGGCAGTAATACTTCTTCTTCTAGCTATTCTGACTCTGACACGAGGCGTCTGAAGGAAAAAGTGAAGCTGGGGAGTAAAGTTGCCCTGTAAGGTTGCTCAGAAAGACCTGATGATCTTCTGCCTACGTATCTCCATTGACTGATGACCAATGAAGAATCAGAGCAACGTAGTTCCCCTCAATAGGGATGAAAATGAATAATGAAGAAAAGAAAACACATAAATGCCATCACAGAGAGTATTTGAATACTGCTGGCTTTATTTGCTTCATAAATACCCTTGCATCCTGGGCGATTAACTCGAAGACTTCAGCTTAACGTGGACCATCTGGTAGAACAACCGTGACACCGGTTCCATTGTAACTAGGCATTGGATTCTGGAGTACATCTGGATGAGGAGAAAAATTGATTGCCTTGGACTCAATTAGGTCTTGTACCTTGTTCTGAAAAGCCCAACATTTCTCAATATTGTGTCCCTGTGCACTCGAATGGAATTCGCACCTGGAGTTTGAATCAAAATTTGGTAGTAGATTGTCCGGAGGAGGAGGTCTCATGGTACGAAGCTCAACCAGGTTCAACTTCAGCAGCTCTGGAAGCAATACAGCATATGGACATGGGATAGGATCAAGTCTACGGTTCCTCGCTCTTGTTCTTTCCTTAAATGGTTTTTGTGCCTGTTGTTGCTGACTCTGAGATTGTGATTGAACGTTTCGTTGTTGACATTGCGTTGGGTGCTTGACATGTCCATGTACTCTCTTACTCATACTCGGCCGAGGAGCGAATGAAGGTTGTTGATGTAGCCCCTTTGAAGACTTGGCCTGAGCAATGATTCTAGAAGAAGGAAAGTCGACCACCTCTTTTGTATTGCTGCATTCTTTATCTTGCAGCACTTCCGGCCCGGTCAGTCCAAAAGTGATTACGCCTTCATCAATTAAGTCGTGCACTTGATGTTTAAATGCCTTGAAGTCATTAACATCATGTCCGGGAGCTCCAGAATGAAAAACACAGTAGGCGTAGGGATTCCAACTTTGGTGAAGTTTACCGGAAGGAGGAGTTACCTCGTGACACTCAATCAACCCCATTTTGAGCAGTTGTGGGTATAATTCAGCATAAGACATGGGTATCGAATCAATAACCCTTTCTTGCTCTTGTTGATGACGAGTTGATAACAATGGAGGAGCTATAGACGAAACTTGTTGAAGTATTTCTCCCGGAAACCAAGGTGTAGCAGCTGAGGAGGATCCCTGACAAGGAAAGAAAGTGCTCACTTCTTTGGTAACGATTGGTGTAGGATCATTTAGTTCACATGTGGAGTTGGTTCCTATCTGATGTTCTTCCTGACTGCCAAGTGGCGATTGCTGGTGAAGAGACTCAAACTGTAGAGGAAACCCACCAAACAAACCTTGATTTAGTGGACATCCCAAAGAGATGGGAGAAACATGACCTTCTGTTTGAAAAGCAGACACACGGCTATTTTCCTTTTTCGACATAGCATTCATGATTCCTGTAAGCAGCTTTATCTGAGTCTTCATCAAGTTGAATTCTTCTCTCAGCAATTTCTGATCCTGGGACAACACTCGAATGTCCACTATAAAATGCCCCAGTTGGGCCTTCATATCAGTTACCTCCGCTCGGAGTTGTTCCATGTCTAAACCTTGACAATCGTGATTCAAATTGGCCATTCTGGAGAGAAACCAAGTCAAGATAAGAATTTTTCCCTAAACACCTGTCAGAAATGCAAGGATGTATGCAAATGCCATGTTCGGTTATTTCCAAGGAATCTATCTGTTTTGATCCAAATTTTAATGCAGAAAAAAAAATCCGATGATTTAATTCAGATATGTGATCCTTAGAAGTAACTGAACATGTATGCTAAGATGCCATGATGTCATGTATGCAACTGGCA
This sequence comes from Lathyrus aphaca, assembly GCA_963966055.1. Lineage (NCBI taxonomy): Eukaryota > Viridiplantae > Streptophyta > Magnoliopsida > Fabales > Fabaceae > Lathyrus > Lathyrus aphaca. The sequence goes on along the minus strand of OZ014523.1, from coordinate 115,171,745 downwards.
TGTGGTCAGCAGTCCGACGCTGGTGTGGATCAGATAACCAAGTGTTGGTGAAGAGTCATAATATCATTATCTCTGTGCAGAAATTCCAGAATTCTCAACCAAGTATCATATAGGACCGGATCATCTCATGGAGTAATACTGGCAAAAGCGGGTATGTTGGAAGTTTAGGGTTCCTGCAAACCTGTAAACCCCACCCAATCTCACGGGTGTGCTACTACGGGTCAACATCACGGACTCTCAAAGCCGAGTAGGAATAATACGTTCACCATTTCCGAAAAATGGCTCATGACCAAATCAGGGAATCGGTTTGGCATTATGTACTACTCAGGGAGGCCTCAGCTGAGTCCGGAAAAAACAAGCATCCCTCATAAGTTCCCGGCTTAAAGCACTGAAGTCAAGAAACAATAGTACATTCATCCCGAAGGGTACAATACTCCCGTCATACGACCAGTTGCTTTAACTAGGTTCCTATGAGAGAACAAGGTCATCCTATGCGATTTCCTAGTGGGCCCTCGGGTGCGAATGGGTTTGCCACAAAATGTGGTATGCCACTGTCACTACTGGAGAGGGTTGTTTCCACTAAGGTCCTCGATGATCGGTTCCCAGTGTTAGCAGCTCAGGTGAGAACATTCTATGGTCTGCCTAGGCAATATAGAACATATCCCAAGAGAGCCTGATCTGGGTGCAGGACTCGTGAAAACTACACGTGCTCAAAACCATGCAAGCCACACGACTGCCCACTCTAAATCCTATGTGTATACTCAAGCCGGGTTATCTCACAATAATCCCATCCCGCCAAGGAAAACCAGAACAGCCAGTACAGTATATGCCAGTATATGCAACAATAAATTAAAGTGAAGAAAAGCTGTAAATAAAGTTGTAAAGTAAAGCGATAAACTGTAAACAAAACAGTAAAGCTAAATTAAAGCGCAACAGCAAATGAAAAAATACCCAACGAAAACAGAAACAGACAAGCGCTAGGATTGACTCTCAAAGGGAAAACCAAAGATTCTGGATCCCCAGCAGAGTCGCCAGCTATCGCTCCCGGGATTTTCATCCTAGTACAAACGCGAAAGTGGCGCGGAAATGTTAGAGTCGTCAGCCAGACATTTTTATCCCGAATGAATGGGAAAGGTAATGTTGCACAAGCCTAAGGAAGAAGGAAAAGGACGAGGCCTTGCGAACCAAAGATCTGGGTCCGGGAGTCGGTTACGAATTAGGAAGGTATTAGCACCCCAATTCGTCTGTCGTACCCGACGGGATCCATGCTTATAAGTCTATTTTAAAAGGGTGGGAAATAATATGCTGTTTGAATACAAGAATGGCTATCTGGAATGGAATGGAAATGAGAAAAGGATTCGGAGAAGAAAATGGAACAAAGGGGGGAAAATGTAGGGAAAATAAAGATTGTGCTCGAATGGGCCCTACCCCACTGCCTACGTACGTCATCGGGATAAATGAGCATTAGAGTCGCCATAGTTCGTCTAACTAAGGCGGGAACTTGTTTGTGATTTTTAGGATGACGTTGCCATAGCTCTAGCTCAGGTGTTACCGGCTCTGACTCGAGGGTGTTTACCGTATCGCTGTTTGAACTGTCGAGAAAAGTCATGTTCGTCCACAAAGAGTATGAGATGAGAAGAGGAGACGTGGTGTCTTGGTCTGTTGTCTTTTAGAAGAAGTGTTTTGAGTTTGTGTTTATTGTATGTACAACACTAAAGACTATGATACAAGAGCGAATACTTTCCAAGATCGCCCCCAATGGAACGTTTGTAAAGCATCCTAGAAGAATGGAGGAGACCTCCACTAATCATTTCCCGTATAGCTTAAGGCTCGTGGCGCATTGTACACATTTTCCTTTATTAAGTGTTTTGATTTTTCTTAAAGATGAGAAGTGAGACTCAAGTTGCTAAAGGAAAAAACTCTACGGGGAAACTAGACTTACCCTAAGTTAGTTGAATTTAAAGATGACCTATGGTTAGTGAGGTTTGAAAGATTGAATCTACCTAGATATTAGACTAGAAATGCAAGTACAAAAAGTAATAGTGAGCAATATGGTCCTCCTAAGTCATGGTGGGTAAAAACGTGTATGAAACATAAATGGGATGAAACGATGGATCGGGTGGGTCGATTGAGTGGTGCTGAGATGCACGACTTATGGTGTGCAACATACAAGGCTTGCTTTTGGTTGTAATGGAGTGGAACGATGGTAATCGAGGAATCCTAAAGTCACATGAAACTTTATTTATTTATTTGAAAATGTACTCGACGTTGGATCGAGTCTTTATTTATTTTGTTTTTTGAGATTTTGGTTTTCTATCGATTTGTTTTATCTTTTCTATCCTAGTTATAGAAACTATACAAGCATACAAGTTCTAACTATTACATCACAAAGTACACAAAACATAATCGAGGCATAATAAACATGATCCAAATCCATAAGCAAATCCTCGGAAAAATACCTTGCACAAAAGGAAAATTGTTAGTAAATGACATGAACATGAATATACAACAATATGATGGAAATGAATTAAAATAAAAAAATATTAAAACTCGTGAATAAAATATGAAATTAATTCCCTAGGGTCTCAAACCTGATTATAACATTGTGTTAAAAAATCTCCTAAAAATTCAAATTCTAACTATGTTAAATGGTCACTTAAACTTATCTAAGGTTCAATCATAATTTTGCACAAATCACACTACCAAAACAGTGGATAAAATGGCCTAAAAAATACACCAAAAATATTCTAGGTTCTCTTATTTGTCCTCTAATCATAGCTAAAAGAATGGGCCAAAAAATTATAGGAAGTGGCAGAAATAAAAATGTACAAATTTATGTGCTTATGAGAGAATTCAATCTAAAATCAATTAAATGAAAAATCGAAATTAAATGGAAAAAAAGAGATTAAATTCAGAAAGTAAAAATTGAAAAAGGTTCTAAATTGAATTAATATCTTACTAAAATTTTTGGGGATTTTTATTATTCATTTTAATATTTTTTATGAATTAATTTGAAAGGGTGTGAAAACAGAAATTAAAATAATAATGAAATGGAAATGGGGGTGCAGAAATTAGATTTTAATTAATTAAGAATGAAATGGGCCTGAACTGGGGGTGGGAATAGCGAAATACTTAGGCCCAATCCGCCTGGGTCCTGAGGGAGTATGGTGGAGCTATAGTCAACAAATGTTGTATCTACCTGGGCCATTGGATCAACCTTCTTCCCTGGGTATTCTCATCATGCGGATTAGGAATGAAGGTGTATAATGGTTATTATAGGGTGAGGCGCGTGTGATTATGAAGGGGTGGTCCAACCGGACGGTGACAAGTGTCACCGCCGGAATGGACCCCTAAAAGAGAATCTTATCTCTAATGATATGGGCGGTGGGGAGATGATTAGGTTTTTTATGAGTTTTAATCACACTTATTGTGATTTATTAATGTTTTAATTTTCGAAATCCTAATCAAAACATGCATTAAACCAAAATCACATTATAATTCAAAAATCAGAAAGTCTCTCTGTAAACACCCCAAATTTGCCCTCACCCATTCACATCATGGCTTGTGATCATTTCATATGCATAAACACAATCATAGCATCTCATATTACAGTTTTGATTCACTACATAGATTCAAAGTCATCTGCATCTAGGGTTTGGGATCTGAGCAATCCAAGAGCTTCTTGAGCCACTCCAAAGGTCATCAATCACTTTAAAGGGGCCTATGTGTGTTCAAGCATCATATTATATCCTCTCAAAGTCAATAATGTCAAAAATCACAAGAACTGGAAATGGTGTGGAAGCAGAGCCAGGTTTAACTGCACAGATGACCTAGAATTAGGGTTTTGGTTTCAAAGGCCATAACTCCAAATTTTTTGGTCATTCTTGTTTCTATTGGTCTATATATGGTATAGGGAGTATGCATATCAATTTTCATGAGGAAATTCCATGGGGAAGTCATCTGATCAAGAGTTGACTTTTCAAGCAAGTCAGTGCAAAATCAGGGCACCTGAGGCCCCCAATGACCCAACCAAAGGGTGTTCTTCATCATTTTGATTGTATATGATCTTTATTTGATCATAGAAGAGGTTGGAAGTTCATAAAATTCAAGAATTTCAAGTCTTTTGCAAAATTGACTTTTTGGGCAAGTTTGACTTTTGATGAAATTGTCATTTTAGGCAACTTTTTCAACCCTTACTTTTTGATTCAAAAAAGCTTCAAATGGAAAAACTTTGGTCATGAAAGTTGTAGAATGGATCATTCCCTTTTCCAAAAGTACAAGAGCATGACCTAATTCATTTTGGATCAAAAGTTATGGTTTGTCAAAGTTGGCAAAAATCACTAAATTTCAAGTTATACACCAAAGAGGCAAAGTTGCAAATTCACTTCTCAAGGCCAATTAAGTCATCAAATGGATTTCTAAACTTCATCACATGATCATACAAGTCCTAAAAGTCAGATTGCATCCAAAGGATCACATGTTTTATGACTTATGGATCAAGATATTTCACAAAGAACCAAAGGCAAGGCAAGTTGCAAAACTCATCATAGCTTCTCATCCACTTGCTGGCTAGCTTGCTGATCAATCCTAGGCCTTTCCTCACATCATGCTGCGCAGGACATGCCTTTGGTACTTAGCTAGCAAGTAGCCCATGCCCTTCTTACACAACTTTGACATTTTGGCAAAAGGACCCATACCAATCAATAAAGCACACATCATGTCATCTGACCAATGGCAATTGTTTATACAAATCAAATGCAAGCCAAACATAACAATAAGCAAGCCTGAAGCAACACACAAGACAGCATTCTCATTTTCACCCTCATTTGCAAGAGCCTTCGAAACTCTCAGCACAAGCCACAAACACACAAACAAACTTCATAAACAATCTTAACACACTTCCCTGATCACAAAGCACCCATCACCATGGCCTGAAACCCACTGAATCAAAAACACGATCACCACACCACCTTGAACAGAACTTCTGCAAACTCTCAAACCAGCCAAAATAAACTTGCTCCAAGCCTTTCAGAAGCACAAGGGAAGTCATAGGAGTGGTTTTGCACAAGAGAGAAGGTCAGAAAGCTCCAAACTGAAAAGCTTCAAACTCAGGTAGCTTCATGAACTTTTTTCCAGAACGTGTATTTTAAGTTTCTAAATGAATCTACATGCTTCCCTGATCATGAATATGTGCTTACTTTTGAAAATGGTTGAGAAACCAGGATGTATGCAATGTCTGAAACTTTTTCCCTAAAAAATGTTTGATTCGATTCTCTCTGATTTTGAATGATAAATGTTGTTTGATTGAGGGGTTTGATTCTTTTTTGAGTGGGGATGAGTTTTGGGCAGTTGGATTTTGTTTTCATTGCGTGTAGAGAGAGTTAGAAGTTTGAGCTTGCCGGAGAAGACGACCGGAACAGTGTTCCGGTCGCCTGAAAGTCATTAGGGCATATTAATTAGGGCTAATCATAATTAGCCAGGTTTGAATTTCCACCCTTGGATGTGGCGCCAAGTCTCTTCCCGCGCGTGTATGTTTGAATCTAGGCCTTTAGATGTGTTGACTTTTCTTTTTTTCAGTTTTAATTCAATTTATTTTTCATATTAATTCATTTCTTTTCTCCATTTTATTAAAAATAGCAAAATCATTTTAAAAATTCTGAAAATTTTTATACACACTTTTATTAATTTTCATAAACCAAAAACATTTTTATTTTTATTTTTTTGCATTAAAAAATATTTTTAAATCATTTAAAAGTTTATTTTTAATTAATTAATGAGAATTAATTAATTAAAAATACTTTTAGGTATTTAAAAATCACCAAAAAATTCATGAAACCTTCATAATCATTTAGAAACATTGTCCAACCCTCAAACCAAATTTCTTTTTTGATCTTGATGTCTTTTGAGAATTTTTCATGGAATTAAAATCATTTCAAGGCATTATTTTGATCCAAACTTCAAAAAATCATTTCTGCCTAACCATTGAGAGTTGGACTTTGATTCTTTTTGCATTGCATTTTGTTTAGCATGTAGTTTGTGAGATTAAATTGGCATGATTTGATCTTTCATTTTCAATTTGTTTGTCATTTTTCTTGCTAAGGTACCCTAAAACCCTAGAAAACTTAGGAAATTCACAACCCTAATTAGGTTAAGAGTTAGAACCCCTCCTTTGGGCAGTGAGTTAGTATAGGTTTAGGTTTCCTTTAAGAGCATTTTCAATTTTTTATCTTGATGTTTGCTTCTGATTTTGGTTTTTGTTTGATGCATGGATCATAAACCCTAATTTGGGCTTCCTTTTGCATTCATCTTGTATTTGCATTCATACTATGTCTTGCCATAGCATTTTGTGCATCCATTTGCTTCATTAGACATCTCAAGGCATGTTAGAAGTATGTTTGATCATTTCCTCTTGCATTTGCCATGTTGTATGTCATTTGCATTTCATAACTTTTCATGTATGTTCATGGTTCTAAACTTGCTTCATTTGCATCCACATGTTTGTATGATCATTATCATGCCTTGATTCATGTTTGCATCATCTCATAGCATCATTATCATCTCATATATGCTTCTGGTTTTGATTTGCATCATGCCATTTCATTCCATTTTGCATTACATTGCATTCCTTTCACTAACTTTTCAGGTGGTAAGCAACTTTGAGAAGTGAATTTGCCTTCACTTCTCACAATTTCTTTTCATCTCTTTCATGCATCCTTGCTGCATTTTGTTATGTGTTTGATATTGAGCTTGCTCATTCTTCTTCTTCTCACTTTCTTTCTTCAAGTGACTTTACTTCTTGAATGAAGCAAGTTACTTTGCTTCTCTTGATCCTTTCATCTGCTTCCTGGTGGTTTCATTGAAGATTTTTCTTGTTAACCTCACAAACCTTAGGAACAACCAAGCATGACAATGATTAGGATTTTGATTAGTCTCCCCACTTAGTTTTACCTTTGTGTCTCTTTGAGTCTTCTCTTCTCATCTCATAATCAGGGACTAAACCCTAAAGGCTTTAAGGCTTTGTGATTAAGCTTATGCCTGCATCCTTCTATTAGGATGGAGTGTATAACTTTAATCCTAAGTGTTGAACCCTTAATGTGTTTAAATCCTTTAATCAAATTCACTTAATAATCATCAAGACATCAAACTTGTAACTTGGGCCTTGCATTAGGGTTCTAATTCTTCCTTAATTGGTTAAGAAGGACTAACCCTAGTGTTAATGGATAAGTCCCCCTCAAGTTGTCTTACAAACCCTAAAATTAACTTCATCATCTTACCATTAACTAAAATCCACTTAATAAAGGCTTTGTTTTGTCATGAGTTTAATCCCTAATCATGGATTAAGTTGAGGAGCTTTCCTCAGCTTAAACATTCTCATCTATTATCCTTCTATTAGGATGGTGTAATGAGTCTGTTTAATCCCTGATTATGGCTTAATCCCATTACTCAACACTAAACAAAAACAACAAAAACATCTAAATAATCACAAGTAGGTTAATGATCTTAATCCTACACCAAAGGTGTTTAAGTGTGAGAATCTGACTTCACACTTAAGGTATTCTCATTACCCCTAATCAGAGGGAAGATGTGATGAGTTTACTAACCCATTGGTTTAGGCATAAGCTCATTAACTTATGACAAATTTTCAAAAGCAATAAAAGACTAAAAACATAAAAAACAAACAATAATCGTCTCCTTCGGGATTCTTTTCTCATCTCATTCACTCACAAGCGAGAACTTGCTTCTTCCGTCTAATGCAAGACAGTTTGCACCTGAGCCAGACAGGTCATACACTTGAGCATAGACAAGCAAGCAGTTCACAAGTCAATTTATCTTTCAGTCTCTTTGGGTCGAACTACGGTGTTCTGACTTCCTCATTGCACGAGAGGATACGTAGGCATAACTTAACAGTTATCGAACAAAAGTCTCTGTATATTCCCCCTCTTTCAGCATCATTCTCTTAGCCTCAGGATCATGAGCATACTCTCATCCTTACACTGACATTGTACATATCACACTTTGCACTCCTTTTACACTGACACCTGTACATCCTTTTCCAGCTCTCTTTATACACAAATTGCACTGACACTACCCCTTTAAAACACAAATCTTTTAAGCGTGGATCCCGTCGAGTACGGCGGACAATCTGGGTGCTAATACCTTCCCAGGTTGTAACCAACCCCATTTCTCAGTCTCTCTGGTTCGCAACCGTCTTATCCACATCTTTCTAGGTCTATGCAGCATTACCTTTCCTCCGGGATAAAAATGCCTAGCTGGCGACTCTTTTCATTCCCCGTGAGTTCACTCTTGTGTGTTCTCACATCCCTCATTCGCCGACCGTTCGCGTCTGTACCCCATTTGACCCGGCTTCATCTGGTGGGAGCGACACTCTCTCTCAAGAAACCCGTCTTTCCTCTCTCACCCTCACCTTCTTCCCTAAATAAAACCCTAGCGCCACCAATCGGTATTCTCGCTCCGGCGAATGCTTTTCAAAACCCATAAACACCAAATACCAACATCCATTACCTTTCTTATCCCCAAATCCACAAACAAACTTGTCTTGAATCTCTCCTAAATCCCTAAGTTGCATTACCTCAGAAACAAAATGGACGACAAATCAACAAACGCACCTTCAATCGCTTTAGATGAACTATGACAAATATCTGTTGAAATCGTTTTCGCGATGGAGTTGGAGACAACGATCGGTGTTATGCGATGAAGATGAAGAAATCGCGTCTTCTTATCAGACGAGATTGCACCTTCGATGGACGACGACCTTGATGTAGAATTCGCAACGACAATGATGATGGAGATTCTGAGGCATCGTACATCCTTCTTTTGTTCTTTCACGTCCTTGCTATTTTTATGGTTTGACGAAGCTCTTCTTCATCTCTTATGATTATGCGTTTATGTTTGATTTCGAATCCTTGAATTGATTAGTTGTTATGCAGGTAGCGATGGTTATTGATGAAGGCCAAGATTAGTGAAAGGCTGTTGAAGAAAGTGATAAAGATTCAGACGTTTTTTGTCCGTTCTGAATCACAGAAGGTGGAAAATTGAAGATGGATGAAAAAGGTTGAGATGAAAACAAGAAGGATGGATGAGGAAGAGGATTGAAGGTAATGGTTGAAGGCTTCGGGTTTCTCTGTGGTGGTTCTTGATCTGGATTCAGATTTTTTTGAATTGGTTTGCTGAGTCATTATCGTTTTGGATTTCTTTTGCAAGTTCTTGATGAAGTTTTTGAAGATGTGAAGAGTGGTGTTGTGGAAGATCGATGGTTTTTAGGTGTGACCGCAGCGATACGAGTCGTACGGATTAGATTCAACACCCCTGGTAAGTCATTCTTGTTTCTGCACGCTATTACCCTGCGATTTTTTTCTTCTTGCTCACGAATTGTTGCAGAGGATTTGAGTTTCTGAATTGTTTCTGAATTTTTGTAGAGGATTTGCGTTGATGAAGCTTTGGTTGCGGGATTAGTGATGATTGATGCAGAATGTTTCTGTTATGAGAGTGATGAAGATTTCTGGTGTAACCAGAAGAAAATTCTAGAGAGTTTTGAAGATGTTTTTGATGTTGTGGCTCAGGGTTGATGAAGGTATTGGTTGAAGATGCAATTTTTAGTAGAATGGTGAATGAAGATGAAGAATGAGAGGTTGAAGGAAGTGATCAATCTGGAAGAAAAATGGTGAGGGACCCCCCGAAGATGTAGCTGAAAGGCCTGATTTATACAGGAGGACTTGAAGGTTATTTTGGTGATTCAAATGGAAATTATGTTAGAAAATTAGTTGAATTTCTGTTAGGGATTGTATAACTGTTTTTTGGTGTTTGAGTACTTTTTACTGGTTATTGAATCCTCTCTGAATTTTGTAATTATTCTTCTGCTATGTTTTGCTGTACAAAGAAATCTTTTTAGCCAATTTTCCCGTCGAACAAAACTGCTGTATCTGAACTCTTGTGTAATGGTTTTCCGTTAATTCTCTTTTTCTTTAATGAATCTTATTTATGCAAGATCTCATTCCTTCTAATTCTGAGATGAGATTCTTCGAATTCTTCGGTTTTTTCAATTTGACCCTCTTGACGATGGTAAAAATCCCACCCATTTGATCAAAACTGTAATGAGTGCAACGAATCCTCAAAAAGCTTTGAAGCTTTGGCCAAGACCTAGTGGCAACAATAGAACATATAATGGATCCCACACTTGACTCAGAAATAATCCTAGGCATAAATTTATGTTCTACAAGTATTTTAACCACACCGACATGAAAAGCTCCAAGGGAAGCACCCCCGCTTAACAACAAAGCAATCCTCCCAAAAGCATGTCTAGTTTCATGCATGAAAGCATGTTTCTCTTCCACTGCAAGCTCCTCGAAATCAAAGTGACAAACCATTCTCAACTGAGTTGAAACCTCATCAATATACTCTTTGATCTATCTAAGAACATGAAGCCTACCTTTGTGAAGCTCAGGGTTACACATATTACCTAAATTTCTAATGAGATCCGCTCTCATACAAAAAATAATAATATCTCTAAGAGAATCCTCTTGTCTGCGATGTTTTAATTCTTCAAGCTTGTTGGTGACCAATTCGACATCATAGAAATCCGATGCATTCAACTTTGGTGTCTCTTTATCAAGCATCTTAGCTGCATGAGCCCACTCCTCATAAGTCAAAGAAGTTGTCATCATATTTTCTCCAACATTTCCTCCTATATATTAATTCAACCATAACCTTAACATTACTATAATTTTTCAATAAGAAAGCAAGAATTGTCATCACGGCTTATATCCCCTGAGGGTTTCGCGGTTGCGACCATGATAGTATGGGTTCCCAAAATCTCCTAAACCTATGGAAAAAAATCCAACAAAATCCAAAAATGACTGATATCTGAAATGTGAAATGGATTTACAAAAAAGAACCCTAAAAGCAATTGCGCGACCCAGAATTCCTGAAGGGCCGATTGGAAAAAGATCAACTGTAGCTTCATTGCTTATACGATCCATCTCTGGAAGAACAAATGCTAAGAGCAATGTGATCTTATCTTAATTCACACTTCATTGTTCGAACAGCCAGCATGATCAATCTGAGATTTTAAAGGGAAATAAAATCTTAATTCACATTAATAACATCCTGACCTAACGCTTCTGATGAAACCTTTGAATAAATGAAGGTAAACATAAGTCGGTTAGTGATAATAAATTAGAGGGAAAATTTTGGGGTGTTACACTAAGCATGATAACTTTAGGGTTGTATATAGTCTCCCCTAGCTTTTTACCTTTGAGTCTCTCTTCTCATCTCATAATCAGAGGCTAAACACTTAAAGCTTTAGGACTTTGAATTAGGGTTATGCCTGCATCTTTATCTTAGGATGGAATGTATAAATTTAATCCTTAGTGTTAACCCTTTAATTTGTTTACACCTCTTAATCAAAACACCTAATAATGATTAAGACTTAAGCTTGTAACTTGGGCCTTATATTAGGGTTACGTCTCTTCCTTTTTGGTTAAGAGGGACTAACCCTAGTGTTTAATGGACAAGTCCCCCTCAAGTAATCTTATAAACATAAAAAAAAACACTTCTTAATCTCACCTTTAATTAAAATCCATCTTTAATAAAGGCTTGTTATCTAATGAATTTAATCCCTAACCATGGATTAAGTTGAGGAGTCTTCCTCAGCTTAAGTGTTCTCATCCATCATCCTTGTCTTAGGATGGTGTAATGAGTTAACTAATCTCTGATTAGAGATTAAACTCATTACTTAACACAAAACAAAAATCCAAAAACATCTTAATAATCACAAGTAGGTTAATGATCTTAATCCTATATCATCATGGTAATTAAGTTGAGATCTTCATCTCATGCTTAAGTAGGCTCATTATCCCTAATCAGGGAGGATATAACGAGTTTACAACCCTTGATTAATGCTTAAGCTCATTATCCTATGCAAAACACCAAAAACAATAAAAAACTGATAACACAAAAAACAAACAATAAACGTCTCCTCCGGGATTCTTTTCTCATCACACTCACTCTAAAAACGAGAACTCGCTCTTCCCGTCTAATGCAAGACAATTAGCACTCAAGTTAGACGAGTCACACACTTGAGCATAGACAAGCAAGCAGTTCACAGCAAATCATTCCAGTCTCTTTGAGTCCAACTACGGTGTTCTGACTTCCTCATTGCACGAGAGGAAATGTAGGCATAACTTAACAGTTATCGAACAAAAGTCTCTTTGTCCCCCCCTATCTCCTTCCATCTTTCTTTTCTAAGCCTCAGTCTTGAGCACTCACCTCTCTTTATGCACTGACACTCTGTACATTCTTTCTTCCCTAGCTTTTTATACATAGTCAGCACATACACTATCCCCCTTTTTAAACAAAATCAAGTAAGTGTGGATCCCGTCGAGTACGACGGACGATCTGGGTGATAATACCTTCCCAGGTCGTAACCAACCCCCTTTCTCAGTCTCTTTGGTTAGCAACCGTCTTATCCATACCCTTCCAGGTTTATGCAGCATTACCTTTCCTTGGGATAAAAATGCCTAGCTGGCGACTCTATTCAACCTCAACCTCCAACATCGCCGACCGTTCGCGTTTGCACCGGGACGAAAGTCCGGGGAGCGACACTTCCAAATATAATGCCTTGGCTATATCTTCATTCTTAGGAGCAATCAAATCAGGGTTGAAAGGGATTCCTCTTCTGATAGGGATACCCAACAACATAGAATACTCTTCCAACAGAGGACCTCTCTAAAAATCCGGGAAAGTGAAGCAACATAGAGGAGGGTCATAGAACTGAAGACAAGTGTAAATCATACTCCTCTGTAATGTGTCCAAGTCCATGATCATGTCCAGGATACCACCATAATGCTTTCTGAATAGAGGAACATGATCGGGAGTGATAAGAGCCTGTATCTGCCTGATGCCTTCCAGGGGATACTCAAAGAAATGGTAAGTGATGTTGCTCTTCTTGGATGAGTCCATACTGACAATGGATGCTGATGAAGATAAGCGAAGAAGATAACTGATGCAGATAGCTGATGCAGATAGCCAAAGAAGACAGCTGAAGAAGTGTTGGAGAAGATATCTGAGCAGAAGAACGGTCAAAACCAAACCAATAGGAAGTGGATACCCTGTAAAACAAATAGACAAAATGTTAAATGATGCAATATGATGTATGCTTATGATATGCAAGGGTTTGTGATCAGGTGTTGGATTGTCAGTTGCTTTTGGTAGGGTCCTTGAGTGTTCAGAATTCTGGATGAAGGTCTGAGAACCAGTAACCAGGTGGGGGACTCAAATAAGGAGTCACTCCAGGGTTTCAAAGAACTAGTCCAAAATAGTGTAACCTTAAAACAATCCAGTAACAGGGTATGATGAGGTCAAGGGTTCCTGCAAACCTGTAAACAACCCAACCCACTCACAGGTATTGTTCTAAAATAAGGATCATCGGGTTTGGATCTATTATGAGAAGTGTAAACACTTCTAACCCGGAGGTACAATGTTTACCACAATCATAAAGGATCCTCCTCTAATTCTCCTCAGATGCTGAAGGTCATCCAGAATTAGCAGGCTTCCCAGATAGCCCTAGCACTACAGGAGATCTGTAGCACAGAGTTCTCAAGAAGAAACCCATGTCTGAACCGTGTCTTCATATTCCCGCACCAGACTAAAATGGAATGTGAAAGAATATTAAGCCACTCTAATCCTATGTATGTCACTCAGGCCTTTGTGTTGGACCTTTCTCACTGGAATACCCCTCCCACCAAAGCAAACCAGAAAATCCAGCACCAATGATATGATAATAATAAATGAAATGCATAAAATAGTAAATGAAAGTGATAAAGTAAATGCGATAGATAAAGTTGTACAGAAAGCAATAAATAAAGCAAAACAAAAACACATATAGCACATAACACCCCCAATAAACACAAACAAACAAGCTCTAGGAGAAACCCACAAGAGAACCAGAAGCCCTGGTTGCATTTTCCCCAGCAGAGTCGCCAAGTTGTTGCTCCCCGGACTTTTGTCCCGGTGCAAACGCGAACGGTCGGTGATGTTGGAGGTTGAGGTTGAATAGAGTCACCAGCTAGGCATTTTTATCCCAAAGGAAAGGTAATGTTGCATAAACCTAGAAAAAAAGGATAAGAGGGTTGCGAACCAGAGAAACTTAGAAAGGGGGTTGGTTACGACCTGGGAAGGTATTAGCACCCAGATCGTCCGTCGTACTCGACGGGATCCACTCTTACTTTGATTGTGTTTAAAAGGGGATAATATATGTGCTAAAATGTGCATAAGGAGCTAGGGAGAAAAGAATGTACAGAGTGTCAGTGCAAAAGGAAAGTGGATACTCAAAACTGAGGCTGAGGAAAGAGAAACTGGGAGGAGGAGAGGGGGAAGACAAAGAGACTTTTGTTCGATAACTGTTAAGTTATGCCTACGTATCCTCTCGTGCAATGAGGAAGTCAGAACACCGTAGTTCGACTCAAAGAGACTGGATGTTTTTGATGTGAACTGCTTACTTGTTTATGCTCAAGTGTGTGACTCGTCTAGCTCGAGTGCTAACTGTCTTGCATTAGACGGAAGAAGCGAGTTCTCGTTTTCAGAGTGAGTGTGATGAGAAAAGAATCCCGGAGGAGACGTTTATTATTTGTTTTTGTGTTATCAGTTTTTTATTATTTTTGGTGTTTTGCATAGGATAATGAGCTTAAGCCTTAATCAAAGGTTTGTAAACTCATTATATCACCCCTGATTAGGGATAACGAGCCTACTTAAGTATGAGATGAAAATCTCAACTTAATTACCCTAATGATGCAGGATTAAGATCATTAACCTACTTGTGATTATTAAGATGTTTTTGGGTTTTGTTTAGTGTTAAGTAATGAGTTTAATCTCCAATCAAAGATTAGTGAACTCATTACACCATCCTAAGAGAAGGATGATAGATGAGAACACTTAAGCTGAGGAAGATACCTCAACTTAATCCATGGTTAGGGATTAAATTCATTATATAATAAGCCTTTATTAAGTGGATTTTAATTAAAGGTGAGATGAAGAAGTGTTTTTTATGTTTGCAAGACTTTAGCATGAAGGGGACTTGTCCATTGAACACTATGGTTAGACCCTCTGAACCACCAGGCAGAGATGTAACCCTAATATAAGGCCCAATTTACAAGCTTAAGTCTTTAATGATTATTAGGTGTTTTGATTAAGAGGTGTAAACAAATTAAAGGTTTAACACTAAGGATTAAAGTTATACACTCCATCCTAATATAAGGATACATGCATAACCCTAATTCAAAGTCCTAAAGCTTTAAGTGTTTAGCCTCTGATTATGAGATGAGAAGAGAGACTCAAGGAGACTCAAAGGTTAAAGACTAGGGGAGACTATGTACAACCCTAAAGTTATCATGCTTGGGTGTTCCTATGGTTTGTGAGGCTTAAAGAGAAGTCTTTAGAAGGCCACCAAGGGAAGAGAAGCAGATGAAAAGAGAAGGAGAAAGAGAATAGGTTACTTACTTCCTGAAGAAGATAAGTAACCTAAAAGAAAGAAAGTAAGAACAAGAGAGCACAAGTAAATCAATTTCACTTAAAAGACAAGTAAGAGATGCAAATGAAAAGGTAAGAAGAGGTAGGATGTGGAGGCAAATCCACATCCCAAATAACTTACCATAAGCCCCTGAAATGTTAGTGTGAATGCATGAGATGCAAAGCAAAAGGAAATAAAGCAAATGAAGGTGCAAAGGCCAAGACCAAAAGCAATCATGCAATGTAAATATGTCATGGAATGATGTAAAGACATGTGAGATGCTTATGAATGTTCATACAAGAGATGAGATGCAAAACAAGGCATGTTAAGAGCTTAGAAACACATGGATACACATGAAAAACAATGGATGCAAAACATACAAAATGAATGAAGAAATGATCAAGCAATGTTAAAACATGTTCTAAGATGTATAATATGACATACAAATGCATGAAATGTCATGGCAAGTTCACATGATGAAGGTATACAAAGATGAATGCAAATGAACATAGAAAATTAGGGTTTTATGAATGTATGAGATGCACATGGTCACAACAGAAGCATACATCATGATAAAAATTTGAAAATGAACTCAAACAAACCCTAAACACACACAAGATCACTCCTCAAAGATGGAGGTCTAAAGCCAAACCTAGAGGAAGTTATGAATTTTCTAAGTTAGCTAGGGTTTTTGGGTGGTTCTTCATGAAAAATGCCAAACAATTTGAAAATGCAATGCAAAATTATGAGTTAAATAACCTAGATACTAGATGCAAATTATGAAACAATGCAAAAAGAACCAAATGCAAACTCATCATGGTTGATCAGAAATGGATTTTCAAAGTTAGGGTTAGAAAATAGGCAATTTTAGAAACCTTAATTCAAAGTAAATTGTGAAAACATGATCAAACCTAAAATGAAATTTGTGTGATGAGTTTGTAAATTGTTCTAAATGTATGAGAATGCATCATGATTTTTTTTTGTGATTTTTAGATACCTAAATGTATTTTTTAATTAATTAAAATCAATTAATTAATTAAATAAAACATTTAAATTATTTAAAAATACAATTTTAATGCAAAAATTAAAAGTAAAAAAAATTTTGAGTTTAAAAAAATATTTGAAAAGAAAATGCAGAAAATGATGATTTTAAAAACATTTTTGCTATTTTTAATAATTGTATGAAAATAAATATGAAATAAATAAAAAGAAAAATAAAGTATGCAAAGGGAGTGGATCAGATTGAAAGTTGAGGGATCTTAAGGACCAGATGTGAAGTCACCTTGACTTCAGGTACACGCATCTAAGGGCTTGGGTTTAAAACTCAATCTGGCGCGTGATCAAACGGTTCACATTGAATCTGATTAATTAATTAAAATTAAATTAAATAATTACAATTAGGGTTTTAATGAGTGATCCTAGCCATCCACGCACGCGGTAAACACAAGATCAAAGGGTCACAATTTAAACTGGCCTAATTAATGGGATTAGCCCTAAACACTTTCAGGCGACCGAAGATAAGCTTCGGTCGTCTTCTCCGGTGACGCTCTCACCTGACCTCACTCAAAACGCTACCCCCAAGCCCTCTAAAGCTCCATAATCAATCATTGAACATCACTAAACACGAATCACACCACAAAATCCATTTATATTGCATCAAACTCATGAATCGAACAAGAACAAGTTTAGGTCAAAAATTTCAGAGCAAGCATACACACTCATTTCTCAATCATTTTCAAAAGTAAAGACATCATGATGATTAGGAGAGCACACAGAATCAATTTATAACTTAAAAAGAAAGTTCTGGAAAAATGTTTTGAATGAGTTACCTGAGATGAAGCTTTGCAGTTTGGTGCTTTCTGGACCTTCCCTTGATGCTAATCCACTCCACTTGATCCCTTGAAGCTTATGGAAAGCTTGAATGAAGTTTAAATGGCTTGGTTTGGAAGATTCAGTTCTGATAGTGCAGGAATCGTGTTTTGGTTATGGGGGTTTTCAGGTAAGTGGTGTTATGTGATCCTTGAGTGATGTTTAGTTGATTGGTGAAGGAATGAGTGGGTTTGAGTGGCTGTGCAAAGAGTTTCGAAGGAATGAAGTTTTTTTTCCAAATTTTGTGAATCTGATGATGGAGCTCCTTTTAGGCTTGTGTGTTATGTGTTTGCGGTCCATGATGTTTGTATAGAGAGTTGGGATTGGTCAGAAAGTTGGTGGTGGCTCAGGCTGATTGGTATGGTTTCATTTGCAAAAAAGTCAAACAATGTGTACCACAAGCATGGAACGGGACATAGGGGATTTCTGGCTTGATTTTTCTTCAGCTTCATTCAAGGATGGCCTTTGGATCAGATTTCATGAGCTGTATGGCTTGGATTGCAAGATTGCATATGTTTTGCATATTGGCCACTTTGAAAATTTGTGAAAAATGAGCCATGAAAACTTATGAAGCAAGGCATGGATTTGGTCTTGTAATGTTGCATGATCATATTATGGCATGTAGAAGTCAATTAGAAGTCATGAAAGTGCTTGGAACTTGATTTTTCAAAATTCCCTCTTTGGCACATACTTGAAAATTATGTGATTTTTCCTAATTTTGAATCATCATAACTTGAGTTCTAAGATGAATCAAAAGGAGTTCTTGTAATTTTTGAAAACGGGAAGATACAATCTACAACTTTCATGTTCAACAATTTTTCATTTGAAGCCTTTTTGATCAAGAAAGAGGAGGTTGAAAATCTTTCCCAAAATGGAAAGTTTTCATTACAAGTCATGACCAAAAATGGAAAGTTTGCAAATGGCTCAAAATTCTTCAATCTTGTGAACTTATAACAACTTATAAGATCAAATAAAGATCATAGGAACTCAAAATGATGGAGATGACCCTTTGATGCCCTTGTTGGAGGCCTCAGATGCCCTGATTTTGACTTTTCTTGCACAACAAGTTATCCATTGATCAGATGCCTTCCACATTGAATTTTCTCATCAAAATTGGTACACATGATCCTTATAACATATAAAGACCACTATAATCAAGAATGACCAAAAAATTGAGGTTAAGGGCCTCAAACCCAAAACCCTAATTTTAGGTTATCTGTGTAGAAACTGCTCTGTCTGCTTGAATACCTTTGCAATGCTTTGTGACATTTTGACTTTTAAGAACCCTGGGAGCATATTATGATCATAGAACTCACATGGACCTTCTTGACAAGCTTTAAGGCCTTTGAGATGGCTCATATCACTTCTTTGGATTCTCCTGATCACAAACCCTAATTGTGCAACTTATGTAGTGAAACAAATATGCAATGTGAGATGATATGCTTATGCAAATGCAATATGAAAGATCATAAGCCATTGTGTTAGAAAAAGTGATGGCAAATTTGAGGTGTTTACACCATCTTGCAGAGACGAAGATGTCAATCTTCGTATCTTCAGATTGAAGAAACTTAAATAGGGGCAGCTGTTGCACCCTAATTTTTGCCCTAAGTTTTTCTTTGCATTGTCATATGCATCTTGCATACAAACAAGATCGCATTGGTTACTCGGTTATTCTCGGGTTAGGTTTATGCCTCGCAGGGGATCACCGTTATCTTTAATTACTTTATTTGTTTATGTTTACTAACCATTAATCAAAATTCAAAAATAGTTTTGTTTCTTTTTACTAACCTTTTTTAGGAAGAGGAACCATGTGAAAATGCCAAAAATAGCAGTCCTACAGCTCGAGTAGATTTCACAGACAAAAGTCGAAGACGATCCGTAAATAATTCAAAATTATCAGATCGAGGATTTCCCAAGTTAATTGATTCATTCAAAGGATTTCCAAGGTTCATGTGTTCATTTCTTCGACGCACAAGAAGAATCAGGCCGAAACAACCAAGCAACCATGTTTGAATAAAAAATTCAAAATTCAGCTTGGTTAACCGGTTAACCAATGCAAAATTTGAATTTTTTATTCAAATTCAGCACCCTTAGATCATTGATTTAATTGGAATATTTTAGATCCATTGGTTTCTGATTTCTTTACATCACTTTGATCATTTCCTACCATAAACCCTCATTAATCACCACTCTTTTCCATTTCCCACCAAAATTCCAATTACCAAACCTAAATTCAAATTACCAAAGTAAGCTCCATTCCACCAAATTTCCATACCTAAGGCCTTTAAATAGGACCACAATTTCATTCATTCCACAAGCTTTTGATAGCCACAAAACCTCTTGCAAAATACTCTCCCAAAATCAAAATTCACAAAATGCTCACTTTCTTTCTCTTGAAGTTATCAAGAATTCATATTGAATTCTTGATCAACTTGAGCTAAAACCTACATCCTTTTCTTCTTTTGTTCACCAATTGCAGTAGATCTAGCTTGGCTTGGTTCAATTTGAAGAAGTGTTTTTGGTAATTCATCTCCTTCCACAAACCCATACTCACCATCAACTTTTCAAGATGTAGATCTTTGGTTCTTTTGATTTTAGATCCTTTGGATCTTAATTTGTTGCTTGATTGCAGGGATTCCACTATATTTTGGTTTTAAAATTCGTGTAAATTCAGATCATGATCATCAAATGTTTGTGAAAAGGTTTTAAAATGGATCATGCTGAATTTTCTGCATTTTTCAGCTTCTGGTACAACGTTAACCGGTTAACCAGTTAACCAGTTTTAAAAACAGCATAAATTATTCAAAATCTGCTTGCATTAACCGGTTAACCAATTGGTTAACCGGTTAACACAAGTCAGAATGGTGTTTTTGGCTTGTTTCAAGCCCCTTTTTGGTTCCTCTTTCTTCTTCTTCTTCCTCCTTTTTATTTTTACCTTGGGAAGCACTTTTGGGAGTGATTTCTCCTTAATTTCAATGAACTTTGGGTGTAGATTAGAGTAGTTAATGTTCATTAATTCAAAACTACCTTTAAGTGGATTATTCTATTCATTTAAGGTACTTTGCATTAGTTATACATTTTCATGCTTGAATCCACCAAGAAGAGTGATTGAACTTAAGGATGGAAGAATACCATAAGTGCGGCTCAATTTGGTATTCACCTTTAGTTTTGTGCGGTATCGCGTCCGATAACGATTTACATATCTTTTTATCTTGCATGCATTAGCACTAACATTATGCACCTTAACTGGTTGTGGCCGGCCTCATTTGTAGGGTAATTACTTCGTAAATTACTCGACGATTGCTTAACATAGACCTAAATGTGTCCCGACTTCGGAATAAAAATCTAATTGGGTACTTTCACTTTTGTGGACCAGATCTCTTGTTGATCACGTAATCCCAAAATGGTTAATCATATTGCATTAAGAATCGAGACTTATGAATGTTTGATGCGTAGGTGCTTTGGGTCTCCCAATCGCCTTTCAAATTTCATTGAATTCGGTTCAGTTTGTCTTGATTAATCGCTATAGTGTAAGATGCTAGGCGGATCCGGTTGCCTTTCGGTTTTGGTTACTTTTTTTGGTTGTGGTTGATTAAATTCACCATACCATTATTATGTAAATATTATTATACTATTACTACTATTAATATTTTAGATTCTTGCACTTTAATTTCTTTTTGTTACTAACATTTAATTTCTTGCACTTTTATTGCCTTTATTCTATTTTGCTTTATTCATCCATATCATGTTTATTATTTGTTCTTATTATTTTAATTGTTGATTTTCCTTTTGTCCATTTGGATACCAAAAAACATTAATAAAGGATTAAACTTCTAAAAGACTTGTGACTTTAATTTGTGGACTTTTGGTTACTATCCTTGGCATTGGAATGGATATTTTTGGACTTATATTTTAGGATCCCTTCCCATTGCTTTGATCTTCATGAAGTTGGATTTAGCCTTTATTTGGCCATTTGCTAGCTCATAAGGATGGAACTCTTATGCTCATAATTTGGAATGTCATCAAGTTTGGTTAGATCTTTCTTCCCTTATCTCCTTATTTTCTATTTTTTTAGGATAGTCCCTTCATCTCCTCCCATTCTTCAATTTTCAAAACCTTCTCCCTTTTTCAAAGGATACCTTCTTTTTAAATCATCACCTCCTAAATAACCAAAAACCTTGACTTTTGTCAAGTGGATTTTACTTTTTTTCTTTTCTTTTAAAATCAATGAATCTAATCATGTTGACCTTAATTCAAAAAATAAAAAGAATCAAACTCATTCAAGTTGTTTTGTGCTTTTGTGCACTTTTGTTTATTTTCTTAAAAGAGTGCCGATTATGAGTCATTATTCTTTAGTCGGGTGCAAGTCTCTCAATCTCCATGGTTGTAGTTTGATGTAATTGAGTCTCTTGTCATTTGTGGGGGTTTAGTGGCATACTCGTTGATTTTATCCGAGTTGGCGCCCTCCCCATAATGATGTATGAGTCCATGCCTTCATTCTCATGGTAGTTTGTTTGTCCATCCACTTGAAGATGACAAATTCTCTTCACTTAATAAAATGAATCATAACCCACCATTTTCACTATTTGTACCATAAACTACGGAGTTTTGATCTTGCATTGCACTTTGTGGGTACGTAGGCATTAGGCGTTAAACCTCTCCAAACACAAAAAATATAAGAAAAGAATTCTTTCTCTCACCTCTCCACTCTCATTTTTACAAACCATTTTCAAACCAAAAGCATTAAATTTTTCAAAGGGCTCCCGCGGAGTACCACGAACATTTTGGGTGCGTAAAACCTTCCCATTGTGTAACTTATCCCCTTACATGTTTCCCTGTTGTGTTTCTTTAGCTTTTTGCTTTTAGATTCATTAGGATTTATTCGCTCTTTTTTCCTTTTCCTCTTGGAATATAATAAAAGCACGGTGGCGACTCTGTTTACTTTGAGTTAAGTCAACCAATAGCTTACATTCATGTTTTTTACCGCTACAATTAGTACGTGAGCTTCGTAGTGGTATGAGAGTAGTAAAGGTGGGGGTGCTATTTTAGGCCCATTAGTAAATTAGTTAATTAGTGAAATTATAGTATTATTAAGTTGAAAACCTAATTAGAAGAATTAATCATAATTTGGTAAAAGAACAAGTCTTGAGGAAGAACAAGGAGACAAGGATTGGATTTTCGTAGAGAATTTTTGCTGTGAATTTGAGCTACCTTCAATGTAAGGTAAGGGTGGGGTTTGAATTCTATAACCGGGATTAGGATAATTCGTATGTAAGCTGGGTATTTTCGTATGATTGTTGTTGTGATCTTGTATGATATGTTGTTGTTGATTTTGTATGGATCTATCATGAAGAATATGTTTTGATCTGTTATGTTGTTATAATTGTTGTTGTTGCTGGATTGTTTTGTTGCAAGAAATTTGTGTATAGATGAAATTTAAGACTCGTAATCAAATGTAGTATTGTTAGATGATGTATATACAAACGATTATAAGTCTAAAAACAATATAGAAACCCAATTAGGCTTGAATTGACTAATAAATTGGTGATTTTCGTAGCAGAAGTAGGATTGGTGTGAAGAACTGGGAATCACGTAGTAGATCTGGTATTACGCGTAACACATGACTATTACGTTGGGCATTACACGTAAGGAAAAGGTTGTGGCATGTCCCTTTGGCCATTTACGTAAGTCGCGCGTAAGGGGTGCAGGCATTATGCGTAATGGCAATATTTACGCGTAATGGGGGCGTAGGAAGGAGAGTATTACGCGTAACAACAAGTCTATACGCGTATGAGCAGAGCTATGTGCAGAAAATGCAATTTTTGGCGATTCGTGTTGTTTTCACATCCGAGTTGAGATAAGTTGATTCTAGAAATTAATTAGAGATAAAATAAGTTGATTTTAGTATAGTTGAGGACTAAAATAATTAATTTAGAAATTTAATTAATTAAGTCATAATTAGTTGGTTTTCCGTGTTGTAGTCGTATGAAGTCGATATAAGTTGTGTTGTCCCGATTTTGGGAAATATTAAGTTGCAGGTCGATTGACAATGTTGGTATATGTTGTTGCATTGTTAAGTTATTGTTTATGTTGTTGTTGTATGTCATTCATAAGTTGCATAAATTTTCATATTTTCAAGTGGGAGCGAATGCTCAAATCAAGTTGGCCTGGATTGGCAAATTGTTGTTGCTGCCTCGATAAACTGGCAAGATTTCAAGTTGGGAGTTTTACTCCAAATGGTACCACATGCATATACATAAGTTGAGTCGTATTTGAGTCACATTATATATGTGTTGTTAATCGTTGTTGTATGTAGTTGTATGTTGATATCGCTTATTGTGTGAAGTGGTGTGATCGTATGATTTCTTGTTTATGTATTGATTATCATACTCTTGCTTATATTATTCGATATCCCACCCTTCTGTTTGAATATTGCCCTTATGTTGGTAATGTGCAGGTAATTTAGAGTTGAGTACTTAATAGCTTCGAGTTAGTGTTTGCTGCTCTAATACGTAGTACTTCGGGGGGATGAACACATGTCTTGTCTTTTATGTTGAATTATAATTTAGTCGATGAATTTTTAAGTTGTTCATTTTTGAAGATTTTGCTTCGAGTTGTTTATTTTGAAAACCATGTTGAAGTAGCTTGATGTTGAAAATAAATGATGTTGTTTTAAAGTTGAAATTTGATGAATCCGCTGCGTAGTTTTGGAAGCATTTATATTAATGAAGTTTATGTTGTTGGAATTTTAAAGTTGAAAAATGTAATATCCCATGTTTTTGGAGAATTTTTATAACTCTGATTTAATTATAAAGTCGGGTAGAAATGCGGTGTTACACACCCCACCAAGTTGGCGGGTTGGCGGGCAGCGGGCTTGCCCGTCTAGTTTTTTATTTATTTATTTATTTTCATTTTTAATAGATTAATAGACTTGTTTTTACATTTCAATTCGATTTTACAAAACATCTTTTTAATAAATTTTACTTCAAAAAATATTGCATATATTCTCAAATAAATGTATAAAATAAAACCATCAAGAATTGGAATTACTAGAATTAACTAAAAAAGTGTGGGTTTAAGGTGGGAAAATATGAACGAATAAGTGTGGCGGGCTTTCGCGGGCGGCTGGTTTTGGCAGATGGCGGTTTTTAACGGGGCAAACTTTGGTGGGAGGCGGGCCCAAAATCCCTACCCGACCCAGGTGCACGGGCCAACCTGGTGGTTCACGACCCATTTTGCCACCCCTAATTTTTGGTATTTACTGAAGGACATGTCACAACGGTCAAATGAAGTAACCGTAGTGAAAGGTACATATAGTGAAATAGTTTGAATTCGAGCATATACAATTATCCATTTATCATGATAAAAATGTGATTAGCCTTGTATATCACCACGATTTTTTTCAAGCATGATGAAAGGTGATACTTATTTATATATAAGCGAAATTATCTCGCTTCAGCACATAACAACCGCCTCTCTCTAAACAAAACCTAACAACTCTTTCACTCGTCTCTCTCAAAACGAAACTCTAACAATTCTATCACTCGTCTCTCTCATATGGAAACCCCAAAACGAAATCATAGCATCAAATCTTAGCCAATGAATATTTACAGGTTCGTTTTCTTTATAGTTTTTTTTTCAAAATCTATTTCAATAACTTATTTCATGATGTTTGAACTTTCTTCTTATTTTGACTTGTAAGTATGGATGCTTGTTTCAATAAAGAGGACAAAGCTAAAGTTACCATTGCAAACTTATAGGTATGGATGTTAAGTTTGCAACTCTAACTTTAGCTTCATCCTTATTTCATTGTGGACACGCCATTATAGGACATGTATGGTACGTTTCTGAAGCATTATATGACTTGATATGTTGTATTTGTTGTTTATGGTTTGTTGTTGATGAATGTTGTTGTTAATATTTGTTTAAAAGACGAGTTTATTATATATTATGTGGTTTGAATGTGTTTACAATCCCTTACCAAATATATAACTTTTCAAACTACATTATAAAATTATGATATGATAGATAAAATTGTATTAGAAAATAAGTACACGTCCAATTCTTGACAAGAATTTTTCACACCGTTAACTGCATGTTATTCTTTGACAATTAGAACTTGGTTAATGATTGTAGGTCTTCAACCGCCTCTCTATCCACCTATAGTATTGTTTGTAAAGGGATTAGTGCATTTTGATGAACATTTTTCTATATTTGTACTTAGGCATTTCCCTTATTTGTTTTACTTATTTTACTGTTTTATTATTGTAAACACCCCAAATTTGCCCTCACCCATTCACACCATGGCTTGTGATCATTTCATATGCATAAACACAATCATATCATCTCATATCTCATTTTTGATTCACTGCATAGTTTCTAAGTCATCTGTATCTAGGGTTTGTGATCTGAGCAATCCAGGAGCTTCTTGAGCCACTCCAAAGGCTACCAATCACTTCAAAGGGATCCATGTGTGTTCTTGTATCATATTACAGCCTCTCAAGGTCAAAAATGCAAAAGGGTCACAAGAACTGGGATTGGTGTGGATGTAGAGCCAAGTTTGACTGCACAGTTGACCTAAAATTAGGGTTTTGGTTTCAGAGGCCATAACCCCAAATTTTTTGGTCATTCTTGTTTCCATTGGTCTCTATATGGTATAGGGAGTATGCATATCAATTTTCATGAAGAAATTCCATGGGGAAGTCATCTGATCAAGAGTTGACTTTTCAGACAAGTCAGTGTAAAATCAGGGCATCTGAGGCCCCCAATGGCCCAACCAAGGGGTGATCTTCATCATTTTGAGTGTATATGATCTTTATTTGATCATGGAAGAAGGTTGAAGTTCACAAAAATCAAGAATTTGAAGTTTTTTGCAAAGTTGACTTTTTAGGGCATAGTTGACTTTTAAGGAATTTGTCAATTTAGGTCATTTTTCAAGCCTTGCTTTTTGATTCAAAAATGCTTCAAATGGAAAAACTTTGGTCATGAAAGTTGAAGATATGATCTTTCCCTTTTCAAAAAGTACAAGAACATGACCTAATTCATTTTGGATCAAAAGTTATGGTGTGACAAAGTTGGCAAAAATCACTAATTTTCAAGTTATGCACTAAAAGGAAAATTTGCAAAATCATGAACCAAGGCAAATTGTAACTTCTAATTGTCATCAAACCATTACACAAGCATCATGCAACTCCTAAAAATCAGATTTGAACCAAGATCCCCCATGCTTCATGGTTTGTATAGCAAGAAAGTTCCATATGAACCAAAGTTGAAACAACTTGCAAAACTCATGATAACCTCCTACCACTTGCTGCATTGGCCCTTGAACCACCCTAGCTTCACTCACTCACCTTGCTGCGCAGCCCATGCCTTTTGTACCAAGCTAGAACTTATCCCATGCTTTCCTTACACCAAAGTTGACAATTTGCAAAAGGTGACTTACCTATCACAGCAGGCCAGGTCACATCACCTGACCAATGGGAGTTCTTTATGCAAGGAAAATGCTGGCCATAACACCCAAGAAGCAAGGCTGAAGCAGAACACAACATCACATACACAAAACTCACCCCATTTGCATTTCTCTTCGAATCTCTCTGCCCAGCTCAAAAAAACATTCAAACAAGTTTCACTACTCATCTCACCATGTACTATTGACCCCAAACCAACAAAACATAAGCCTGAAACCAGCATGAACTGAGCTTCACCATTTCTCATCTTCAAAACCAGAACTCTTCGAATCCCATTATCCAGCCAACAAACATCCCATTTCTCTTCACCAACAAGTCAGAAACATTCAGAGGAGCAAGAATCCACCATTGGAATAGCTCAAAACCTCACAAATCCTGACTGTGCAAGCTGCTACATCAGAACTCATCCTCTCAAATCAGCCATCCACAAGGACTTTGGAGCTCCTCTTTGAGTTCAAGGGAGTCAAAGAAGTTTATTTGCACGCAAAGGAAGCTCTGGAAGCTCAATATTGAAGCTTTCCAGCTCAGGTATGACCATAGAAACTTTTCTCTCAGAGCTTGATTTTTAAGTTACAAACTGATTATTCATGCCTTGCTGGTCATGGGGACGTTCTCAGAATCGAAAATGAGCAAGAAATGAGCTTGTACTGATGCTCTGAAATTTCACCCGTGGATTTTGTTTTCTTCGATTTGCATGATTCTTGGGGTTTAAATGATGTTTGAGGGTGGATTCGTGTCCTAGGATGTTAGAGGATCCTTTAGATGTGTTTAATTTGTTGAGTGGTTGCCTGAATCATGTTTTAGGGTTTTGGGGTCGCCGGGGAAGATGACCGGAGCTTCCCTCCGGTCACCTGAATGTTGTTAGCCCTAATTTCAGGTCATTAAGTGCGTTTGAATATTGAGCGTTGGATTGGTTGACCCTGTGGACTTCCCGCGTGGATGGATGGCCCAGATTCACTTATTTGTGCCCTAATCACTTTAGTTAGGTTAATTAATCATAATTAAGTGAATTAACTCAGATGCAATCCTGGCCACTAGATCTGGCGCGTGGTCAACACTTTTAAACCCAGAGCTCATCTCAGCCTTCCATTCGTTTGACTTTCTCTTATTTCAATTTATTTTCATTTCTTTTTCATTTTATTTGCATAATTTATTTAAAATAGCAAAATTGTTTTAAAAATTATGAAACTTTTTCCCAAGAGTTTCATTAATTTTTAAAACACAAAAATATTTTTACTTTTATTTTTAGCATTAAAAAAGTATTTTAAAATATTTAAAAGTTTATTTTTAATTGATTAATGAAAATTAATTTATTAAAAATACTTTTAGGTATTTAAAAATCACCAAAAAATTCATGAAATGTTCTAAGACATTTAGAAACATTGTCCAACCTTCAAACCAAATTTATTTTTTGATCTTAATGCATTTTGAGAATTTTTCATTGAATTAAAATCATTTTTGTGCATTAATTTGATCCATAATTCAAAAAATCATTTCTGCCTATTCATGAGGGGTTGGACATTGATTCTTTTTGCATTGCATTGTGTTTAGCATGTAGTTTATGAGATTAAATGGCCATGATTTGATCTTTCATTTTCAATTTGTTTGGCGTTTCTTTTGTTTAGGAACCCTAAAACCCTAAAAAACTTGTAAAAATCATAACTTGAGATTGGTTAGGAGTTGAGATCTCTCCTTTGGGAATTGGGTTAGTATAGGGTTAGGGGTCCTTTGAGTGCATTTTCAATTTTTTATAATGTTGTTTGCTTCTGGTTTTGGTTTTTGTTTGATGTATTGTTCATAAACCCTAATTTGGGCTTCCATATGCATCCATCTTGCATTCTCTTGCATACCATGACTTGCCATGACATTTCAAGCATCCATTTGATCCATTTGACATCATAAGACATATTGAAAGCATGTTTGATCATTGCATCATGTATTTGCCATGTTGTATGTCATGTGCACTTCATAACTTTTCATGTGTTTTCATGGTTCCTAACTTGCTTCATTTGCATTCATAAGCTTGTATGATCATTTCCATGTGCTGCCTCATGTTTGTAGCATCTCATAGCATCATTAGCATCATGTATGTGCTTCTGGTCTTGGTTTTCATCATGTTCATCTCATCCCATTTTGCATTGCATTGCATTCCTTTTCTAACCTTTCAGGTGGTAAGTGACTTTGAGAAGTGAATTTGCCTTCACTTCTCATAACTTTTCTTTTCATCCCTCTTGCATCCATGCTGCATTTTTGTTTGTGTTTGAGATTGAGCTTGCTCATTCTTATTATTCCCACTTTCTTTCTTCAAGTGACTTGACTTCTTGAATGAAGCAAGTTGCTTTGCTTCTCTTGATCCTTTCATCTGCTTCCTGGTGGTTCCATTGAAGACTTCTCTTGAAAACCTCACAAACCTTAGGAACAACCAAGCATGACAATGGTTAGGGTTTTGATTAGTCCCCCACTTAGTTTTACCTTTGTGTCTCTTTTGAGTCTTCTCTTCTCATCTCATAATCAGGGACTAAACCCTAAAGGCTTTAAGGCTTTGTGATTGAGCTTATGCCTGCATCCTTCTCTTAGGATGGAGTGTATAACTTTAAATCCTAAGTGTTAAACCCTTAAGGTGTTTAACTCCTTTAATCAATCCACTTAGTAATCATCAAGACATCACACTTGTAACTTGGGCCTTGCATTAGGGTTCTAATTCTTCCTTAATTGGTTAAGAAGGACTAACCCTAGTGTTAATGGACAAGTCCCCCTCAAGTTGTCTTACAACCCATAAAAATCACTTCTTCATCACATCATTAAATAAAATCCACCTAATCAAAGGCTTGTTTTGTCATGAGTTTAATCCCTAATCATAGATTAAGTTGAGGAGCTTTCCTCAGCTTAAACATTCTCATCTATTATCCTTCTATTAGGATGGTGTAATGAGTCTGTTTAATCCCTGATTATGGCTTAACCTCATTACTTAACACTAAACAAAAACCACAAAAACATCTAAATAATCACAAGTAGGTTAATGATCTTAATCCTACCCCAAAGGTGATTAAGTGTGAGAATCTGACTTCACACTTAAGGTATTCTCATTACCCCTAATCAGAGGGAAGATGTGATGAGTTTACTAAATCCACTGGTTTAGACTTAAGCTCATTAACTTATGACAAAATCCAAAAACAATAAAAGACTGAAAACACAAAAACAAACAATAATCGTCTCCTCCGGGATTCTTTTCTCATCTCATTCACTCACAAACGAGAACTTGCTTCTTCCGTCTAATGCAAGATAGTTTGCATCTGTGCCAGACAGATCATACACTTGAGCATAGGCAAGTAAGCAGTTCACAAGTCAATTCACCTTTCAGTCTCTTTGGGTCGAACTACGGTGTTCTGACTTCCTCATTGCACGAGAGGATACGTAGGCATAACTTAACAGTTATCGAACAAAAGTCTCTGTATATTCCCCCTCTTTCTAGCCTCATTCTTTTAGCCTCATGATCTTGAGCATTTCACTCCTGTTCTTACACTGACACTTCATTTATATACTTCACTCCACTTCACACTGACACCTGTACATTCTTTTCCAGCTCATTTATACACAAATTGCACTGACACTACCCCTTTAAAACACAAATCTTTTAAGCGTGGATCCCGTCGAGTACGGCGGACAATCTGGGTGCTAATACCTTCCCAGGTTGTAACCAACCCCCTTTCTCAGTCTCTCTGGTTCGCAACCGTCTTATCCATATCTTTCTAGGTCTATGCAGCATTGCCTTTCCTCCGGGATAAAAATGCCTAGCTGGCGACTCTATTCATCTCCAGTGAGTTCACGGCTGTGTGTTCTCATTGTTCTTTTCGCCGACCGTTCGCGCTTGTACCGGGATGCAAATCTTTGGGAGCGACAGCTTGGCGACTCTGCTGGGGACCCTTATACTGCAACCAGGGCTTCTGGTTCTTTTTGTGGGTTCCTCCTAGCGCTTGATTGATTTGTGTTTACTGGGGTGTTATGTGCTTATTTGTGTTTGTATATTTGTATTTGTTTTGCTTTATGTACAGTTGTTTATTTGCTTTCTTTACTGCTTTACATATGTCATACTGTCATGCTGTCTGGCTGGATCTGGTTTTGCTCTGGTGGGTGGGGTTCTATTGAGAGTTAAGGTCCTATACCTGGGACCTGAGTGACACCTAGGCTAGAGTGAATCATATTCTTTCCCATTCCATCTCGGTCTGGTGCGGGAATATGAAACACGGTTCAGATATGGGTTTCTTCTTGAGAACTCTGTGTTGCAGATTTCCTGCAATGCTAGGGCTATCTGGGAAGCCTGCTAAGTCTGGATGACCTTTAGTATTGACCTTCAGAAGCTGGGGTGAATTAGAGGAGGAACTTTTATGGTTATTGTAAACACTGTACCTCCGGGTTAGAAGTGTTTACACTTCTCATAACTGATCCAAGTCTGAGGATCCTTGTTTTAGAACACCGCCTGTGAGGGGATTGGGCTGTTTACAGGTTTGCAGGTACCTTGACCTCAGAATACCCTTGTTACTTTGATTTGATTAAGAATACCCCATGTTGGAACAGTTCTTGTGATTCTTAAACCCTGGACATGTGGCTCTTTATTTGAGTCCCCCACCTTGGTTACTGGATTTATAGACCTCCATCTGGATTTCTTACACACATGGACTTATATCAGAGCAATTGATCAGATCCAGCTCAGTCACAAACCCTTGCATATCATTTGCATACATACTCATCGCATCATATTGACATTTGCTTATTTGTGTTTCAGGGTATCCACTTTCATCTTTGGTTTTGGTTTTGACCCCATCTTCAGCATTGACCCATCTTCATCAGCATCTGCTTCAGCTATCCCCTGCACCAGCCAATCAGTGGCCATTTCTTCAGTATTATCATCAGCACCTGTCTCTACTCATCTTCAGCATCATGGCTCCTAAAAAGAGCAACATCACCTATCACTTCTTCCAGCCAGAGTTATCTGACATCGGGAGGATTCAGACCCTGACCACTCCAGATCACATACCATTGTTCAGGGAACACTATGGGGATATACTTGATATGGTTATGGATCTGGACCCTTCACAGAGAAGCCTGATCCACACTTGCATCCAGTTTTATGATCCCCCACTGAGATGTTTCACTTTTCAGGACTTTCAGCTAGGCCCCTTATTGGAAGAATACTCATCATTAATTGGTATACCTATCAGAGGTGGAGTCCCTTTCAACCCTGAGATGGTCTTTCCTGGTAATGGAGAAGTAGCAAAGGCTTTGCATCTGGAACCGGTTCTGATTGAGCAGCATATGACTTCTAAAGCTGGAATCCCTGGTTTTCATCTGGATTTCTTGATCTCTCAAGCTACCCTGAAAGCCTCTTTAGGAGAGTGGAAAGCTGTCTGTGCTTTATTGGCCTTGAGTATATATGGAATTGTGTTGTTTGCAGATGAGCCTCGATTCATTAGCAAGAATGCAATCCATCTTTTCATCTTGAAAAACCCAGTGCCCACTTTATTGGGGGACCTCTACTACTCAGTGCATCAGAGGAATGAAAAGCAGAGGGGAAGATTAGTGAGGTGTTGTGCTCCATTGTTCCATACTTGGCTTCTCAGGCATCTACCCAGGACAGATGCATTTTTGAATCCTCATCAGCAGAAAAACTGGGCTAAGAGACTCACTGCACTAACTTCAGCTGATATCAGGTGGTGCACCCAAAGCACCAAGGGCAGGGATATCATCACCAGTTGTGGGCATTTTCCCAATGTGCCCCTAATAGGAGTTAAGGGGAGTATTAATTACAACCCTCTGCTGTTCAAGAGACAACTGGGCTATGCACTGGTCCACACTCCTAAGGCACAGGACTTGGTTGAGACTCTTTATTGCGAGAACAAGATTAATCTGGCTATTGTTAGGCAGGCAGCCTGGGCCTGGGATAATGTTCAAACCAAGGGAATAACCATTCTGGGGAAGTGCAGCAGTGTGGCATCAGCACAATATTATGAATGGTCCCGTGCCAGGGCTCAATTCTCTGGGATGCCCTTTACCATAGAAGATATGCCTGAATCATCTTCAGCACCACCCCCTGCAACTATCAGTTTGGAGGAGTTTGAGAGCTTGAAGGAAAGAAATGAGAAGTTAACCCAGGCTTTGCAGAAGACCCTCCAGGAGAGGAGTGATGGTAGGTTGGAGATTGAGAGGATAGAGAAGCTGAGAGTGGAGCATCTGGTTAAGATTGAGAGGTCTGGAGATTATATCAAAAAGTCTAAAGCTGGAGAACAAATTCTGAAGAATGCTTGCAAGGAGGCCCAGTTCCAGAGAGCAAGGACAGACTTGTATCTGAAGGAGAGTCAGGCCCGGTGGGTCAGGATCACCGAGGCTCGTACTCTGGAGGACAAGAGAGTTCAAGACAAGATGGAGCAACTGGAAGCTAGTGCAAAAGAACAGCAAGAAGCCCTGGCAGCAGCCCAGAGGGAGATATCAGAGCTGAAGATCAAAGCAGGAGTGAAGAGGTCAAAGGACCAAAGCCAGCACAAGAAGCTGACAGCAGCTGTTACGACCCGGAATCTCCTCATCAGGAATCTCACGGAGCGTCCGGCTGATCCTGTGACCGAAGCACTTCTCAAGGAAGTTCGTGAGGATGAGTTTGGTCTTGGTGTTTGACCATTTGTTTGTTGTTGCTTTCATTCCATGTACTTTTATTTTCCTGTAATGTATTTTGACCCCTCCGAGGGCTTGTATTTGTAAAACAAACTATGTACCATTTGTCTTTTGTAATATATGTATTGGTTTGTTCCATCCGAGTTCACTTCAAAAGCAACATCAACAGCATCTTCAAGGGTCTGGAAGGGTCAAAACTGAATGCCAAACCGGATACCTTGAAAACAAATAGGCATACTGCATTGCATGCTAACCCCTTTGTTTGTTTTGTAGGTTTTTGTTTTACTGCCACTAACTCTGTTGTGATGCTCAGGAACTATTGCTCGGCGCCGGGTATTTCCCCTCAACCGTCCGCACCGTTATCCGACCCGTAACAACCTTCCGGGCATTCAAATGGATCAGATGCAGCAGGACCTTACTGAGGTCAGAAATCAAATGGCAAACGAAAGGCTAGAAATGAGGAATCAAATGACGCAGTTTATGGAAGTAATGAACAACATGGCTCAGAGCCAGGAAAGATTGAGGGCCATGGTGGAAAGGCAAAATCAAGAAGATCCACATATAGGGACTGCCGGCACCAGCAACAATGAAAGAGTCCAACCTCATGTTAACCCCCTGTATTTGGCCCCCACCTCCATCCTGAGGTCAACATCCCTGCAAATGTTCAAGGGACTGCCACTGCAGCCAGGGTACTTCAAGAAGACCCCCAAGAAGACCAATTCACAGTAATGGGTGCTGGGGAAGAAGCTTATGATAGAAGGTTGGATGAGATAGCTGAGAAATTGAGGTCCTTAGAGTCTCAAAACTCTTTGGGTTTTGACGTCATGGACATGGGCTTGGTAGACGGGGTCAGGATCCCCCATAAGTTTAAGCCTCCTTGTTTCGAAAAATACAACGGGACTTCATGCCCCCGGACTCATTTACAATCATTTCTGGGAAGGCTGAAGGCCTATACTATGGATGAGAAGCTCTGGATGTTCTATTTCGAAGACAGCTTGACTGGAGCGTCAAGAGAATGGTACTCTCACTTGACAAGGGCAACTATCAGATGCTGGAAGGACCTGGCAGAGGCCTTCATAAGACAGTATCAGTACAACTTAGATATGGCACCCAACAGGACCCTCCTAATGGGAATGTCACAGTCGTCAAGGGAAAGTTTCCGAGAATATGCCCAGAGATGGAGGCAATTGGTTGCTGCTGTTCAGCCACCTATGTCTGAAAGGGAAATGGCAGACATGTTTATGAACACCCTTCAGGGAACCTACATTGACAGGCTGGCTGCTTTCTCTTCCACTAGCTTTGCAGATGTTGTCATAGCTGGAGAGAGAATTGAGAGCCTGTTAAAAATGGGTAAGATCTCAGACAACGGTGCGAGCTCGTCCAGTAGTACAAGAAAGCCTTTTGCAGGCCCGAGAAGAACTGGCGAGACCAATGCCATCCACACCAACAGGGGCAGGCCCCAATATGTTCACAGGTCTGTAGCAGCAGTCACCACCCCCGCTCCAGCTCATCCCCAACCAGTTTATCAACCTCCGCAACAAAACTATCAGCAACAACCTCAGTACCATCAACAAGCTCAATATCCTCCGAGAAATTACAACAACAGCAACACCAACAACAACAACCAGCAAAGGCCATTCCAACAGAGGCCTTCTCAAGCAAACAGGGTAATCGATCTGATCCCTATGCCATATGCTTCATTGCTGCCACAACTCCTGAAACTCAACCTAGTTGAGCTAAGGACATTGGCACCTCCAGATCCCAACAGTCTACCCAGGAATTATGATTCCAACGCCAGATGTGCCTTCCATTCAAATGCACCTGGCCACAGTACAGAAAAGTGCAGAGCCCTGCACATGAAGGTACAAGACCTGGTGGACTCAAAAGCTCTGAACTTCGCACCACCACCCAATGTCAACAAAAATCCTATGCCAAACCACGGGGGTCCCATAATTAACGCTATTGAAGAAGACAAGCCGTCTTATTTAATAACCAGTGTGGGTCAGATCCGGACACCGTTGGTGGAAATTAAGGCTCAGCTCCTCGAATGTCAAATGTTCCCGGGGTGTGAGTTAGGGTGTGCTTACTGCAATATTTCAGTCAATGGGTGCGATAACCTGAGGAATGGCATAGACGGTCTCATTCAGAGTGGCCAACTTCAGATCACCACATCATTTCCAACAAATCCAGCAATCTCATCAGCAACAGCTCCAGAACCTCCTACAACTGCAACAACCATTGTTCCCGACAATTCTTCGGCTTCATCAACAAGTACTTCATCTATTATCTCAACTGATCAGTTATCAACAAATTTTTCTTCTACAACTCCAGCACCACTTCATTTTGAAACTCCTACAACGACAACATCCATCCTTCCACCAATGTCTCCTACAACACCAGCAACAAATCATGAAGATATCTCAACTGTCACAATATTTTATGATCCTGAAAACAACTCTGTCTACAACTCAGTAGGTGCTGCTCCTATCAGGGCACCGGTCACAATTTATTACGATCCACAGACTATCACAATTCCCTCCGCAGCTGCAGTCAGTCCAGTCACTATCACGGTGCCTGGACCAGTACCTTATGAAAGTAGTAATGCCATCCCCTGGCATTACGGCTCTGACCTGTACTGCGAAGGACAAAGAATCACTTTTGAATCATCAACCCCTGCACCACAAATTGACAATGTGGGAGGAGGCGGAGGCTTCAGTCGAAGCGGACGTCTTTTCGCTCCACAAATTCAGAGACCCACTGCTGAAGCAGAAGCGGCTGCTAAAGCAAAAGGGAAAAGCTTGGTGCAGGAAGAGCAGACTATTAAAGAAGCCTTGAAAACACCCTTCGATCAAGAGGTTGATGAGTTCATGCGAATCATCAAGAAGAGTGATTATAAAATAGTGGATCAGCTTCATCAGACGCCTTCCAAGATCTCAATCTTATCATTGCTTATGTGCTCCGAGGCCCATCGGAATGCACTACTCAAAGTCTTGCACGCAGCTTACGTGCCTGAAGAGATCACTGTCAATCAGCTGGAAGTCGTAGTTGGAAATGTTAATGCTAGTCACGGACTAGGGTTCACCAATACTGATTTGACAACGGAAGGCCGCAACCATAACAAAGCCTTGCACATAACCATGGAATGTAAAGGTGCTGTCCTTTCCCATGTGCTGGTAGACACGGGGTCTTCCCTCAATGTCTTACCTAAGAAGGCCCTGGTGAAGCTAGAATATGACGGATTGGCGTTGAGACCCAGCAACCTGGTGGTGAGAGCCTTTGATGGTTCGAAGAGATCGGTTCTGGGAGAAATTGAATTGCCCATAACGATTGGCCCGCAGACCTTCAAAACGACCTTCTACGTGATGGATATACAGCCTGCCTACAGCTGTCTATTGGGTAGGCCATGGATTCACGCCGCTGGCGCCGTGACCTCTACCCTTCACCAGAAGTTAAAATATGAGTGGGAGGGTCAAATCGTTACAATCTGTGGAGAGGAGGATATTTTCGTCAGCCACCTGGCTACCTATAAGTATATTGAGATGGATGGGGAGATCCATGAAACAATGAGTCAGGGGTTCGAGGCCTTGAACATCAATGAAACATCTGCTGTGCCTGGTACTTCAATATCATCATACCAACAAGCCCGGAAGGTTGTTGAAGGAGGAAACGCCCAAGGCTGGGGCAAACTGTTAACGGTGGAGAAGAAAGAGGATAGATTTGGGTTGGGTTACAAACCGACTCAACAAGATCAAGCAGAGGCTGCGAAAGAGCCCAACTTTGTGAGTGGGGGGATGCTCACCCCTGATGCTGTCAACTGTTTGGAAGACGAGCTGGAAGAGGAACGCAACCTGGAAAGCTGGATTCGTCCAAAGATCCCGGGGAGCAGTATCTCAAACTGGTCTTCCCAGGAAATTATAAGAGTTACTCATGCAGAGTAATTATTATTTCCTGTATTTTTATAGCATGCATCAAAATCTTGCATCTTGCCCAAGATGACAAGACTCATTTTGTAATCGGGCCATCTGTACTTTTTGTGCAAACAAGATTAATCAATGAAATATCAGACATCTTTTTGCAAATGAGTCTTTTCTTTTTCGCTCGCTGTTTTTCCATTTTTCTTTTTGTACAAAAAATAAATGGCAGTGTTTTCAAAATGACAACATTATTTCACGTTTCTAAAACAAGATTAAAATCAATCACTAAAATGAACAAACTGAACCCTTGCAGAGAGTGCCTTCCAGACAGCACCGACAACAGCACGGCTATGACTTCGTATGACTTTGACAATCCAATCAATCAAGCTGATGAAGGGGTTGATGAAGAATATGAGCTTCCTGAAGAGCTAGCCAGGTTGTTAAGACAAGAGGAAAAGGTTATTACTCCTCACCAGGAGGAGGTTGAAGTGATCAATCTTGGTACAGATGAAGACATGAAAGAGGTTAAAATCGGGGCCTGCCTGCAAGACTCAGTGAAGAGACAACTGATTGATCTGCTTCGAGAATATGTGGACGTGTTTGCTTGGTCGTATCAAGATATGCCAGGATTGGATACCGATATTGTTGTGCACAAGCTGCCTTTGAGATAAGAATGCCCGCCGGTTAAACAGAAGTTGCGCCGTACTCGCCCGGACATGGCAATGAAAATCAAGGAGGAGGTACAAAAGCAATGGGACGCCGGGTTCCTTGCTGTAACTAGCTATCCACCGTGGGTTGCTAACATAGTACCTGTGCCTAAGAAAGACGGCAAAGTAAGGATGTGTGTTGACTACCGGGATCTGAACAGAGCCAGCCCGAAAGATGATTTCCTTTTACCTCACATTGATGTATTGGTGGATAATACGGCTCAGTTCTCGGTATTCTCCTTCATGGATGGATTTTCAGGATATAATCAGATTAAAATGTCGCCTGAAGACATGGAGAAGACAACCTTCATCACACCTTGGGGCACGTTCTGTTATAAGGTAATGCCATTTGGGCTCAAGAATGTCGGTGCGACATATCAATGGGCTATGGTAACATTATTCCACGATATGATTCATAAAGAGATAGAATGTTATGTGGATGACATGATTGCCAAGTCCCTTACTGAAGAAGATCACCTGGTAAATCTGCTCAAGTTGTTCAAACGTCTGAGGAAGTATCAACTGAAGTTGAACCCCAACAAATGCACATTCGAGGTGAGATCCGGTAAGCTGCTGGGTTTTATTGTAAGCGAAAAAGGGATTGAAGTTGACCCTGATAAAGTCAAAGCCATCCAAGAGATGCCTGCACCGAAGACAGAAAAGGAAGTTCGAGGGTTCTTAGGTCGATTGAACTACATCTCAAGGTTCATATCTCACCTTACGGTAACCTGTGAACCCTTGTTCAAATTGTTGAGAAAAGAACAAACGGTCAGGTGGAATGAAGACTGCCAGAAGGCTTTTGACAAGATCAAAGAA
Source organism: Lathyrus aphaca (assembly GCA_963966055.1). Lineage (NCBI taxonomy): Eukaryota > Viridiplantae > Streptophyta > Magnoliopsida > Fabales > Fabaceae > Lathyrus > Lathyrus aphaca. The sequence goes on along the minus strand of OZ014523.1, from coordinate 115,132,786 downwards.
TACTTACAAGAACCTCCAATCCTTATGCCTCCAGTTGAAGGAAGACCTCTAATCATGTACCTGACAGTATTGGAAGAGTCAATGGGGTGTGTGTTGGGCCAGCATGACGAGTCTGGTCGAAAAGAGTATGCAATATACTACCTAAGCAAAAAGTTTACCGACTGTGAACAACGTTATTCACTGCTCGAGAAAACTTGCTGTGCTTTAGCGTGGGCTACTCGCCGACTGAGACAGTATATGCTGACCCACACTACTTTGTTGATCTCAAAAATGGACCTAGTTAAGTACATATTTGAGAAGCCAGCTCTTACCGGACGGGTTGCAAGATGGCAAATGATTCTCACAGAATACGACATCCAGTACACCTCTCAGAAAGCCATCAAGGGCAGTGTACTATCTGAATATCTTGCTGAGCAACCCATTGATGACTACCAGCCTATGAGATTTGACTTCCCTGATGAAGACATCATGTTCATAAAAGCAAAAGATCATGAAGAGCCTGTTCACACTGAAGGGCCTGACCCGGAAGAAGAATGGACTATGATGTTTGATGGGGCTGTTAACATGAATGGTCGTGGTGTTGGTGCAGTACTCATTACACCCAAAGGAGTTCACATGCCTTTCTCGGCAAAGCTCACTTTCAACTGCACTAACAACGAAGCTGAATACGAAGCTTGCATTATGGGTCTTGAGGAAGCCATTGACCTTAGGATCAAGACATTGACTGTATTCGGGGATTCAGCTCTGGTAATCAATCAGACCAACGGCAAATGGTACACACACCAGGATCATCTGATACCTTACAGGGATTATACAAGGAGGTTATTGACTTTCTTTACAACAGTCAAGCTTGAGTATATCCCTCGGGACGAGAATCAGTTTGCAGATGCTCTGGCTACCATTTCGTCCATGATCAAAGTTCAGGCTGCCAACTTTGTACCTCAGATCTCAGTGTCCAGACTTGACAGACCAGCATATGTATTTGCAGCAGATGTTGTTAAAGAGGATAAGCCTTGGTTCCATGACATTAAGTGCTTCTTGGAGGATCAAACATACCCACCTGGGGCATCTTCCAATGATAAGAAGACTTTGAGAAGGCTTGTTGGTAGTTTCTTTCTGAACACTGATGGTTCCCTGTATAAGAGAAACTTTGATATGGTACTCCTCAGATGCGTCGACAAGACAGAAGCAGATTTGTTAATGCACGAAGTGCACGAAGGATCCTTTGGTACCCATGCAGGAGGGCACGCCATGGCCAAAAAGTTGCTAAGGTCAGGCTATTACTGGATCACAATGGATGCTGATTGTTGTGCCTACGCCAGAAAATGCCACAAATGCCAGATCTATGCAGATAAGGTGCATGTGCCTCCCAATCCTTTGAATGTGATGTCTTCACCCTGGCCCTTTGCTATGTGGGGCATTGATATGATTGGCAGGATCGAGCCAACTGCTTCAAATGGCCACAGATTCATCCTGGTCGCCATTGACTATTTCACCAAGTGGGTTGAAGCAGCCTCATATGCAAACGTTACAAGGCAAGTGGTAGCCAGATTTCTGAAGAGAGATATCATCTGTCGATACGGAGTTCCTGAGCGAATCATTACTGATAATGGTTCCAACTTAAACAACAAAATGATGGCAGAGCTGTGCCGGGACTTCAAGATTCAACATCACAATTCTTCTCCTTACAGGCCAAAGATGAACGGCGCTGTTGAGGCAGCAAATAAGAACATCAAGAAGATTGTGCAGAAGATGGTAATCACCTACAAAGACTGGCATGAAATGCTACCGTTTGCCTTGCATGGGTACCGCACGTCAATCAGGACATCCACTGGGGCAACACCGTATCAACTTGTGTATGGTATGGAAGCAGTCCTACCAGTTGAAGTTGAATTACCCTCTCTCCGGATACTGATGGATGTTAAGCTGAACGAAGCAGAGTGGGTCCGATCCCGATTCGAACAACTGAGTCTGATTGAAGAAAAGAGATTGGCTGCAATCTGTCATGGGCAGTTGTATCAGAAAAGAATGAAGAAAGCCTTCGATCAGAAAGTCAGGCACCGAGAGTACCAAGTAGGGGATCTTGTGCTGAAGAGAATCCTCCCTCCTCATACAGACCACAGGGGCAAATGGACTCCAAACTATGAAGGACCATTCGTGGTAAAGAAAGTTTTTTCTGGTGGAGCACTGATGCTCAGCACCATGGATGGTGAAGACTTCCCATCCCCTGTGAATTCAGATGCAGTTAAAAAATACTTCGCATAAAAATGACCCGCTGGACATGAAAACAGAATGTAAGTCCAGGCAAAAATAGGGCATCCCGGCGAGTCAAAAACAGAACAAAAGACTCGGGCAAAAATAAGGGAAAATAAATAAAAATGTACACCCGCTGAGTTGAAAAGCCGCATTGGACAGCTCAGGCAAAAATGGGTATCCCGATGGATTGAAAACCCGAAAGGGCGATCCATGCAAAATAAGGGAATAAGAGAACAACTGCATTCTGAATTCGTCTGTATCGTTTACAACTTGGTAAGCCTCGAAAGGATCAAGCTTCAATCAGAATCAACATTCTTCAGAAAGCAAGATGAGAAGAACGTCAAAAGTCATACGAGTCATAGTAAAGAGGAAGCTCTTTGAAAGCGTCATCAACACTGCCAGCATTTTGTTTCTCAATTTGTAACAATCTCCTCATTTCAGGGGATATGTTCCTTTGACTGTATCTCGCCAATTCAGGGCATATGAATTAATAAAATCAGATTTTCAGTCATGTCTCGTTTTGTACATTTTATTTGCAAAAATGTCTGATGTCTTTAAAGAAAAAAACTGATTGCATAAGAATACAGATGCTTATCTTCAAATAAAAACATGCTTGCAGGAAATATGCTTACTCTCAGAAGTATCCTAACTCCTATGACGGAATCCAGTAAGGGATACCTCGGGATTATCTTGTGTGTTTCTCTATCTTTTTCAGGATTGCAGGTATCCAGAACGCAACTTGGGGCATGTAAGCTTCATCCCAGTAAGCTGGCAAATCCACGCTCAATTTTAGCACCTGAAGTGCTCTCTCCCCGGCTGAGTTGCCTTTCAGGACTCCTCCCAGCTGAGTTGGCCACTTATTACTTATCCCCATCAGAGTTGCCAGGCATCACAGAAGGCACCCATATCCCCGGCTAAGTCAAGAAGTTACCGTAACAGAACTTCTAGGGAGGTCTTTCAATGATCTCTCTTCCTCCCCAGCCGAGTTGCCATCTCGCCCTCAGCCGAGCACAAAATCAGAAAGTTATCTCCCCACAGAATTCCAGCCTCTATCCAGAGGAGCAACACACGAAGGAATCACAACAGAGTAAAGAAAGCTTCTACAAACCCCAGCTGGGTCTCTCTTTTATAAGGATAGGCCTATCAATGATCTATATCCCCAAGCAGATATCATATCATCAGATCTATCAATGATCTCATCCCCAGCTGGGAGGATCATTTCAAACGGATCGATCGAAGATCTTCGCAGCAACGGGACCCGGATCCCGGTTTGGTATCTTTGCACAATCATAGCATTCGCATCATATTTAACCACAAAGCGTAGCATTCCGTTTTAACACGGAGCATTACGGCAAAAATCCAACACATAGCATAATCATAAGCCATGTTTTGAATCAACACTTGTGAATAATGACAGTTCATCAACGTACAGAAAATCCCCACCAGAGTCCCCGGCAAAAGCAGCTGCCTCACAATCCACAAACACCAGTATATACTCATTCTGACACCCGTCCGTGCCATCACTCCCCAGTAAAGTCGCCTGAACACTCCTTACAGACAAAACCACCCATATTACAGATACTTCCTGACACCCGTCCGTGTCAAATCACCAGCAGAAAGCCAAAGACATCCTCTTTGCACTCACATGTACTTACATACACAATCTCTTGACACCCGTCCGTGTCATTTCCCCAGCACAGTCATCTACACTTTTGCAACCCATATACTTGTTGATATTATTATACTTTTCTCTCTCGACACTCGTCCGTGTCACTCTCCCCAGCAGATAAACACTCATCTATACAATACTCATACTCGTTACTCATGTTACACTTATACAGATACTCGTCCGTATCCTGTATATACCATTTATGTCCCCACAGATTCAACACTCGTCCGTGTTCTTTGTTAACTCGTTGGTACTCGTCCGTACCATCATCTCTGAACATGCGTCAAGAGTTTGTTTCTACATGATACTCGTCTGTATCATAGTCTTAAGGATGCTCGTCCGCATCTTTAATCCATACACTGTGTCAAACACTTTTGTCTTCTTGAATGTAGATACTCGCCTGTGTCTACTATTCCCCAGAAGAATCCTCTCAGATTCAACACTCGTCCGTGTTCTCTGTTAACCAGTTGATACTCGTCCGTATCATCATCTCAGAACGCGTGTCAGTATTTGTTTCTACCCGATACTCGTCCGTATCATAGTCTTAAGGATGCTCGTCCGCATCTGTAATCTATACACAACATCTAAACACTTATACTTTCTCTTCTTGGTTGTAAACACTCGTCCGTGTTCACTATATCCCCAGTAGATCGCCAAGTGAGCAAATATTTCTTTTTATCTAACACTCGTCCTGTGTTATGATAAAACTTGAGAGCAGCCGTACCCTGCTAGGTGGTCGTCCTCCACCTCTTGATGGTCGTCCTCCATCATGCTCATCCGATGGTCGTCCCCATCGTTGATATTTAGCAGCCGTCCCCTGCTAGGTGGTCGTCCTCCACCTCTTGATGATCGTCCTTCATCATTTTATCCAATGGCCGTCCCCATTGTTGATCTTTGGTTATCTGACATTCGTCTTATGTCATGATAAACCCTGAGAGCAGCCGTCCCCTGCTAGGTGGTCGTCCTCCACCTCTTGATGGTCGTCCTCCATCATGCTCGTCCGATGTCCGTCCCCATCGTTGACCTTTTATCCGATGGCCGTCCCCATCGTTGATATTTTTGGCAGCCGTACCCTGCCAGGTGGTCGTCCTCCACCTTTGATGGTCGTCCCCATCATAATTCCTTTATTATCCAACGGAGCAGCCGTCCCCTGCTAGGTGATCGTCCTCCACCTTTGATGGTCGTCCCCATCATAATTCCTTTATTATCCAACGGAGCAGCCGTCCCCTGCTAGGTGGTCGTCCTCCACCTTTGATGGCCGTCCCCATCATAATTCCTTTATTATCCAACGGAGCAGCCGTCCCCTGCTAGGTGATCGTCCTTCACCTTTGATGGTCGTACCTCATCATCTGTTTATTTCATTTATTCTTTAACCCGATGGCCGTCCCCGTCGTGGTCCCTTTTCCTTTTTTTGATGATCGTCCTTCATCAGTTTAGCCCGATGGCCGTCCCCATCGTTGGTTACTTTACTTTATGAACTTGATGGCCGTCCCCGTCATGATTCATTAATCCCCAGAGAATCTTACAATTTTATCTTGATGGTCATCCCCATCATAATCCCTTTTATCCCCAGCATGTCGGTCGTCCCCGTCATTGCTCTTTACCCAGCAGTCGTCCTCTGCTCGGCGGTCGTCCTCCGTCGCTCACACTTTACAATATACTTTATTTTCCTTTTACAATCTATATCCCTTTTCTTCTTCATTTCTGTGAGTGCAAATTTTGGACTGTCTTTGGTATTCAACCACAAGTTATCTTGTTTGCCTGTTAAGCCATTGCTTACACCCTGCACAGCTAACTCATGTTTGAATAGGGGCAGCTGTAAACACCCCAAATTTACCCTCACCCATTCACACCATGGCTTGTGATCATTTCATATGCATAAACACAATCATATCATCTCATATCTCATTTTTGATTCACTGCATAGTTTCTAAGTCATCTGTATCTAGGGTTTGTGATCTGAGCAATCCAGGAGCTTCTTGAGCCACTCCAAAGGCTACCAATCACTTAAAAGGGATCCATGTGTGTTCTTTTATCATATTACATCCTCTCAAGGTCAAAAATGCAAAAGGGTCACAAGAACTGGGATTGGTGTGGATGTAGAGCCAAGTTTGACTGCACAGTTGACCTAAAATTAGGGTTTTGGTTTCAGAGGCCATAACCCCAAATTTTTTGGTCATTCTTGTTTCCATTGGTCTCTATATGGTATAGGGAGTATGCATATCAATTTTCATGAAGAAATTCCATGGGGAAGTCATCTGATCAAGAGTTGACTTTTCAGACAAGTCAGTGTAAAATCAGGGCATCTGAGGCCCCCAATGGCCCAACCAAGGGGTGATCTTCATCATTTTGAGTGTATATGATCTTTATTTGATCATGGAAGAAGGTTTAAGTTCACAAAAATCAAGAATTTGAAGTTTTTTGCAAAGTTGACTTTTTAGGGCATAGTTGACTTTTAAGGAATTTGTCAATTTAGGTCATTTTTCAAGCCTTGCTTTTTGATTCAAAAATGCTTCAAATGGAAAAACTTTGGTCATGAAAGTTGAAGATATGATCTTTCCCTTTTCAAAAAGTACAAGAACATGACCTAATTCATTTTGGATCAAAAGTTATGGTGTGACAAAGTTGGCAAAAATCACTAATTTTCAAGTTATGCACTAAAAGGAAAATTTGCAAAATCATGAACCAAGGCAAATTGTAACTTCTAATTGTCATCAAACCATTACACAAGCATCATGCAACTCCTAAAAATCAGATTTGAACCAAGATCCCCCATGCTTCATGGTTTGTATAGCAAGAAAGTTCCATATGAACCAAAGTTGAAACAACTTGCAAAACTCATGATAACCTCCTACCACTTGCTGCATTGGCCCTTGAACCACCCTAGCTTCACTCACTCACCTTGCTGCGCAGCCCATGCCTTTTGTACCAAGCTAGAACTTAGCCCATGCTTTCCTTACACCAAAGTTGACAATTTGCAAAAGGTGACTTACCTATCACAGCAGGCCAGGTCACATCACCTGACCAATGGGAGTTCTTTATGCAAGGAAAATGCTGGCCATAACACCCAAGAAGCAAGGCTGAAGCAGAACACAACATCACATACACAAAACTCACCCCATTTGCATTTCTCTTCGAATCTCTCTGCCCAGCTCAAAAAAACATTCAAACAAGTTTCACTACTCATCTCACCATGTACTATTGACCCCAAACCAACAAAACATAAGCCTGAAACCAGCATGAACTGAGCTTCACCATTTCTCATATTCAAAACCAGAACTCTTCGAATCCCATTATCCAGCCAACAAACATCCCATTTCTCTTCACCAACAAGTCAGAAACATTCAGAGGAGCAAGAATCCACCATTGGAATAGCTCAAAACCTCACAAATCCTGACTGTGCAAGCTGCTACATCAGAACTCATCCTCTCAAATCAGCCATCCACAAGGACTTTGGAGCTCCTCTTTGAGTTCAAGGGAGTCAAAGAAGTTTATTTGCATGCAAAGGAAGCTCTGGAAGCTCAATATTGAAGCTTTCCAGCTCAGGTATGACCATAGAAACTTTTCTCTCAGAGCTTGATTTTTAAGTTACAAACTGATTATTCATGCCTTGCTGGTCATGGGGACGTTCTCAGAATCGAAAATGAGCAAGAAATGAGCTTGTACTGATGCTCTGAAATTTCACCCGTGGATTTTGTTTTCTTCGATTTGCATGATTCTTGGGGTTTAAATGATGTTTGAGGGTGGATTCGTGTCCTAGGATGTTAGAGGATCCTTTAGATGTGTTTAATTTGTTGAGTGGTTGCCTGAATCATGTTTTAGGGTTTTGGGGTCGCCGGGGAAGATGACCGGAGCTTCCCTCCGGTCACCTGAATGTTGTTAGCCCTAATTTCAGGTCATTAAGTGCGTTTGAATATTGAGCGTTGGATTGGTTGACCCTGTGGACTTCCCGCGTGGATGGATGGCCCAGATTCACTTGTTTGTGCCCTAATCACTTTAGTTAGGTTAATTAATCATAATTAAGTGAATTAACTCAGATGCAATCCTGGCCACTAGATCTGGCGCGTGGTCAACACTTTTAAACCCAGAGCTCATCTCAGCCTTCCATTCGTTTGACTTTCTCTTATTTCAATTTATTTTCATTTCTTTTTCATTTTATTTGCATAATTTATTTAAAATAGCAAAATTGTTTTAAAAATTATGAAACTTTTTCCCAAGAGTTTCATTAATTTTTAAAACACAAAAATATTTTTACTTTTATTTTTAGCATTAAAAAAGTATTTTAAAATATTTAAAAGTTTATTTTTAATTGATTAATGAAAATTAATTTATTAAAAATACTTTTAGGTATTTAAAAATCACCAAAAAATTCATGAAATGTTCTAAGACATTTAGAAACATTGTCCAACCTTCAAACCAAATTTATTTTTTGATCTTAATGCATTTTGAGAATTTTTCATTGAATTAAAATCATTTTTGTGCATTAATTTGATCCATAATTCAAAAAATCATTTCTGCCTATTCATGAGGGGTTGGAAATTGATTCTTTTTGCATTGCATTGTGTTTAGCATGTAGTTTATGAGATTAAATGGCCATGATTTGATCTTTCATTTTCAATTTGTTTGGCATTTCTTTTGTTTAGGAACCCTAAAACCCTAAAAAACTTGTAAAAATCATAACTTGAGATTGGTTAGGAGTTGAGATCTCTCCTTTGGGCATTGGGTTAGTATAGGGTTAGGGGTCCTTTGAGTGCATTTTCAATTTTTTATAATGTTGTTTGCTTCTGGTTTTGGTTTTTGTTTGATGTATTGTTCATAAACCCTAATTTGGGCTTCCATATGCATCCATCTTGCATTCTCTTGCATACCATGACTTGCCATGACATTTCAAGCATCCATTTGATCCATTTGACATCATAAGACATATTGAAAGCATGTTTGATCATTGCATCATGTATTTGCCATGTTGTATGTCATGTGCACTTCATAACTTTTCATGTGTTTTCATGGTTCCTAACTTGCTTCATTTGCATTCATAAGCTTGTATGATCATTTCCATGTGCTGCCTCATGTTTGTAGCATCTCATAGCATCATTAGCATCATGTATGTGCTTCTGGTCTTGGTTTGCATCATGTTCATCTCATCCCATTTTGCATTGCATTGCATTCCTTTTCTAACCTTTCAGGTGGTAAGTGACTTTGAGAAGTGAATTTGCCTTCACTTATCATAACTTTTCTTTTCATCCCTCTTGCATCCATGCTGCATTTTTGTTTGTGTTTGAGATTGAGCTTGCTCATTCTTCTTATTCCCACTTTCTTTCTTCAAGTGACTTGACTTCTTGAATGAAGCAAGTTGCTTTGCTTCTCTTGATCCTTTCATCTGCTTCCTGGTGGTTCCATTGAAGACTTCTCTTGAAAACCTCACAAACCTTAGGAACAACCAAGCATGACAATGGTTAGGGTTTTGATTAGTCCCCCACTTAGTTTTACCTTTGTGTCTCTTTTGAGTCTTCTCTTCTCATCTCATAATCAGGGACTAAACCCTAAAGGCTTTAAGGCTTTGTGATTGAGCTTATGCCTGCATCCTTCTCTTAGGATGGAGTGTATAACTTTAAATCCTAAGTGTTAAACCCTTAAGGTGTTTAACTCCTTTAATCAATCCACTTAGTAATCATCAAGACATCACACTTGTAACTTGGGCCTTGCATTAGGGTTCTAATTCTTCCTTAATTGGTTAAGAAGGACTAACCCTAGTGTTAATGGACAAGTCCCCCTCAAGTTGTCTTACAACCCATAAAAATCACTTCTTCATCACATCATTAAATAAAATCCACCTAATCAAAGGCTTGTTTTGTCATGAGTTTAATCCCTAATCATAGATTAAGTTGAGGAGCTTTCCTCAGCTTAAACATTCTCATCTATTATCCTTCTATTAGGATGGTGTAATGAGTCTGTTTAATCCCTGATTATGGCTTAACCTCATTACTTAACACTAAACAAAAACCACAAAAACATCTAAATAATCACAAGTAGGTTAATGATCTTAATCCTACCCCAAAGGTGATTAAGTGTGAGAATCTGACTTCACACTTAAGGTATTCTCATTACCCCTAATCAGAGGGAAGATGTGATGAGTTTACTAAATCCACTGGTTTAGACTTAAGCTCATTAACTTATGACAAAATCCAAAAACAATAAAAGACTGAAAACACAAAAACAAACAATAATCGTCTCCTCCGGGATTCTTTTCTCATCTCATTCACTCACAAACGAGAACTTGCTTCTTCCGTCTAATGCAAGACAGTTTGCATCTGTGCCAGACAGATCATACACTTGAGCATAGGCAAGTAAGCAGTTCACAAGTCAATTCACCTTTCAGTCTCTTTGGGTCGAACTACGGTGTTCTGACTTCCTCATTGCACGAGAGGATACGTAGGCATAACTTAACAGTTATCGAACAAAAGTCTCTGTATATTCCCCCTCTTTCTAGCCTCATTCTTTTAGCCTCATGATCTTGAGCATTTCACTCCTGTTCTTACACTGACACTTCATTTATATACTTCACTCCACTTCACACTGACACCTGTACATTCTTTTCCAGCTCATTTATACACAAATTGCACTGACACTACCCCTTTAAAACACAAATCTTTTAAGCGTGGATCCCGTCGAGTACGGCGGACAATCTGGGTGCTAATACCTTCCCAGGTTGTAACCAACCCCCTTTCTCAGTCTCTCTGGTTCGCAACCGTCTTATCCATATCTTTCTAGGTCTATGCAGCATTGCCTTTCCTCCGGGATAAAAATGCCTAGCTGGCGACTCTATTCATCTCCAGTGAGTTCACGGCTGTGTGTTCTCATTGTTCTTTTCGCCGACCGTTCGCGCTTGTACCGGGATGCAAATCTTTGGGAGCGACAATTATGTTTTTAGAAATAAGTATTTGTTTTCCTTTAATCTATTTTCGCAGTTTATTTTCAGCTTTAGCGGTTACTTGATATTTGTCCACTGTTCAGATCATAACTAGAGCTACGGGATCCCATTTTGCGCGTTCAACTAGTTGTTGGAAAGCTAAGACAACTTTCATGTTTTACGAAAAAGCTTATTCGGAGTGCATGAGTCTTGAATAATTCGTTAAAGTTTCAGCCTGTAGAAAATATTTTTTTTTGGGTCATTTTATAGGTCCAGTTTATGTTTTTGACCCAGTTTGAGCTATATGGGAAATCCTTATTTTGTTAAAACACATTCTCAGTTGCGGTACTGTACACAATTTATTATTTACGATTTTATTTTGCTTTTTGCGAACTTCATGGAGAACTGAACCCCTTGAGTCGATCTGCTGTAATTGCGTTCCAACGCTTTGAGGTTTTTATCCCATCAATTCAATTTCGTTTCTATTTCAATTTTATTCCATGAAATTGCATTTGTTTAATCTATTATTTTGTGGAATGATTTGATTTAATTCATATGATTGTATTCTTAACTTTTAATCGTTGTTTATGTTGCTTGTTCGTAAATCGCACTTTATATCGGGTTTACTTAATTCGCGATTGTATTTATCCATTTGCTTAATCCAGAATATATGAATGTAAATTTGTTTTATATATCAGGTTTGCTTAATTCACGATATTGAAATCGAATAGAGATTGAAGCCGCTTAGGAAATTGGTAAGGTGAAAACCAGTGATTAGCTGGAACCGAAAATAGTAGATTGCCTTGTTTTTATAATCACTTATTTTAAGCGCTTATTTTTACTTTTTCCTGAAATCAAATTTAAAAGCCCCTTAAATTGTTACTATAATTGGTTAATTCACTACAAGAATCCTTGAGAGACAATACTCAAGTTGTCGTTACCGTTAACTATATTTTCAAAAATACTCTTTTTTTGATCTGTGTGCGACAATGAATCACAAAGTAAATAATATTTTGAAAAAAGAACTAAAGGTGAAGACAGGGGTGGTTGAATAAGTAAGATCATTAAACCAATTTCTTACTGTCAAAGAACAAAACACGGATAAGGTTTTGAAGAACTCTTGTCTAGCATTAAATGTGAACTTGTACTTCTAATATAACTTAATTTTTCATATTTATAATGTTTTAGTGGAGATTGAAATGTTATATATTTGGTGAGCATTGGCGAAATAAGTATTTCACATAATTTATAATAAACTCAAGTCTATATATCACTGTAACACCCCAAATTTGCCCTCTTCTGTTTTAGCATCATCATATTCATCATAAGCATGTCATATTCTTGGCATTTTGCATAGAAAAATGAAGCATAACACCCACATGTTCTAGCATAAGGCATATGATCAGCCATCCGGGAAATTTGAAGCACTGCAAGTCAAAATCAAGAGCTTGGTGACCTGGCAAGAATCTCACAGGATCATTTTGTACAAGCTTTGTATCATGTTCAAAGCCCTAAAAGGGAAGAGGATCAAAATCAGCTTGAAACGGTTGGCGCCGGGTTATTCTTGAGGTTTCCCACCAAAAGGGGGGAAATTCAAATTTTCCTTGCGTTAACCGGTTAACGCATATGGTTAACCGGTTAACGGCTGCGAAATTTGAATTTGCAGCAGCAAATTCAGCATGTGTGTTTTGGCTCCATTTTCCAATTTTCTGATTTTTATTCATTTGAATTAATTTGAATTATGGAGAAGGATCTAGAGCATTTATCCAAGCCTCATTCCAATGCTAAATCCTAATCACTTTCTAAGCCAATGCCAAGCCATATTTTTGGATCCCAAACCAAAATTTTGGGCCCCAAACCTAAACCATATTTATTCCATTTCCCTCCAAACCAAGGGGGCTCTCCCTCATTTTTTCACTCTCATTTTCTGAATTTTCTCTCCTCTCACTCATAATTCTCTCACTTTTCTCTCCCAATTTTCCAAATCACTCAAAGTTCCTCTTTGAAGATCACACAACCTTGCTTTGAGGTGTGTAGATCTTGGAACTAGACCTCCATCCATAATTCCCTTGCATCTTTTTGCTGGTTTTATTAGAGATTCAGATCTGGTTTGAGATCTAGAAGTGCTTTTGGATCCAAAATTCACTATCAAGACCTTGTGCTTGCATTTATTTTGTATGGAGTGTGAAGCTTAGCATCGGATCGTCAAAGTTTTCTGCGAGATCTACCGTTTTCATCTCAATCAACAACTACCAAAGTATACCTCAGCTTTGTAGGTTGGTTAAATTCAGATCTAGCTCTGTTTTAGCTTATTTGCATGCTTGTGCTTTAGATCCACTATGTGTTTGCATATTTGCTTGTGTTGCTTGATTTGATTGGTTGATTTGTAGCCGAATCCGAATGTTATTGTTCATGAGTGTAATGATATGAATTAATGTGAATTGATCTAATTTTTCCATGTATAATTGATTGCTGGTCTGGTGTAAGATTATTTGGATAAGCTGGTGTGAGCTGCTGTTTTTGTAGGATTTGCTGTTGTTTTAACAGTGTTAACCGGTTAACGCATATGGTTAACCGGTTAACGCACCTGTTTTATGCATATTTTGTGCAGGTTTGAGTTGGTTAACCGGTTAACGCATTTGGTTAACCGGTTAACACTGAAACAGAATGACTTTTTGGGGCTGTTTTGAGCTTGTTTGATCCCCTTGCTTGTTTTAATTGCCATGGATCATTGTATGATCATTGAGCATGCTATTTTAGGGTGATTTGCTTGCTGATTGATGTATGATTTCATGTTTTCGACGCGTAAGTCGTATATTTGCGATGCGTGGCATGTTGTTTGATCCTTGTTTGCTAGAACCGTCGAGCATGTTCATTCCATGATTGTGTTGATCAATTTGCTGGATTTTTGCTAACATTTCAGGGGCTCATGGTAAGAGAAGTGTGGATGCTTATCCACATTTCAACTCTTCATCTCTCTTTTTTTTACTTTGCTTTTGCTTTTTGAGTTTTGATGTGCTTTGTGCCATCATGTGGTTCTCTTTCCCCTCTTTAGATTTCTTCTCCTTTCTTTTTGTTTCTCTTTTGATTTTTCTTCTTCATTAGGCTAGTTGAAACCACACTAACCTAGGACTCTCATGCATGATAACATTAGGAGTAGTCTTCCCCTTAGATTTTTTTTTACCATTGAGATCCTTTTGGTGCTCTCTCTTATCATCTTCAAATTTAATTTTAAGTCACTTTAATAAATAACGAGTCTTTTCATGCGACACGAGACTTTGCTATGAGATACTTGCACGCGTTCCATTTCGGGGCGAGGTGTAGGATATCCCTCGTGGTGGATAGGTCTTAGCGTGATATTACTTCACAAAGAAAAGCTAAAAAACACTTCTTAACTAAAAACCACAAAAAACACTTAATAAATGTCAGTAGGCCAGTGTGTCTGAGCCTTCACTTGTGGGAATAGATTTGGGGATTTCCTCCATAGCTAGGTGTGCCTCTTGCGCATTCCATTTCGGGATGATGTAAGAAGTACACATCCCATTAAGTAATACTTAGGTACACTTACCTATGCAAACTTCAAAGCAGAAAACTCATATAAAACACTGGACAAACAATAAGCGTCTCTCCTTCGGGACTTCCTTTCTCATCCCACTCACTCCTTACGTGCGAACTTGCTCCTACTTGTCATTTTTCAAGACAGTAACGCACTCGTCGTCCGAGCCTGCAACACCTGAGCATTGACATAGGCGGTTCAAGCCTTAAGACACAAGTAATCCTTTCCACCCCTAGTTAGGGGAACTACGGCGACTCTGATCCTCATTATCCAGATGAGGTACGTAGGCAGCGGGGTAGGGCCCGTTCGAGCACAATCTTTATTTTCCCTACATTTTTCCTTTTCATTTCTTTTTCAGTTCCCTTTTCTTTTCTTTTATCCAATCCAGTTCCTTTTCTTTGCAGCAGCTTTCATTCCTTCACCCTTTGAAACAGTTTTCTTTGCAAGCGTGGATCCCGTCGGGTACGGCGGATGATCTGGGTGATAATACCTTCACAGGTCGTAACCGACTCCCGAACTCAGTCTCTTTGGTTCGCAGGACCCGTGTCCTTCCTTTTCTTTTCTTCTGGTTTGTGCAGCATTACCATTCCCGTTCCTTCGGGATAAAAATGCCTGGCTGGCGACTCTACCTCTTCCGCGCCACTTTCATGTTTGTACCAGGATCGAAATCCGGGGAGCAATAGCTGGCGACTCTGCTGGGAACAAACCCAGAATCTCTGGTTCCCTTGAGAGTCTCTCCTAGGGCTTGTTTGTTTGTTTTTGTTTCTTTGGGTGTTGATTGTTTGTTGTTGCTTGTGTATTTTACTGTTATTTTATTTACAGTTTATTTACAGTTTTCAGTATTTTATTTTCATGCATCATATTATTACAGGACTGTCTGGACTGGATTTGTTTGGTGGGACTCGGGTGATGCTGTTACTGAGAGATAAGCCAAATACCCGGCTTGAGTGCACCCTAGGATTAGAGTGGACATATTGTACTCGCATGTGACATGATGAGTGGCGATGTGTTTCACACCCAGACTGCGATCGTCTTGGAAATATCTTGTGTGGGGATTTCCTCCACTTCGGGATAGGACCTTGATAGTTATGTGCATCTGGGGACCGATCATTGAGAACCTTTGTGGAAACAACCCTCTCCAGTGGTGACAGTGGCAGACCACATTCTGTGGCAAACCCATTCGCACCCGAGGGTCCACTGGGGACTCGCATAGGATGGCCTGGTTCTCTTATAAGAACTCAGTCAAAGCATCTGGTCGTATGACGATAGTATTGTACCCTTCGGGATGAATGTACTATTGTTTCTCGTTTTCAGCGCTCGAAGCTGGAGACTTATAAGGGATGCTTATTTTCCCGGACTCAACTGAGGCCTCCCTGCGTAGTATATAATGCCAAACCAATTCCCTGATTTGGTCATGAGCCATTTCTCGGAAATGGTGAAAGTATTATTGCTATTCGGCTTTGGGAATCCGTGATGTTTGACCCGGAGCACACCCGTGAGAGTGGGAGGGGTTTACAGGTTTGCAGGAACCCTTGACCTCATCATACCTTCGTTACCAGTGCAGTCTTATATTCTGATACGGTTACTCTGATTTCGGAGTTCTTGAGTTTATCTGGTTCTTACCTGGGTTTATCTGAGATTATCTGAGTGCTTATGGGTTATTATTCAGAGGATTCGGGTTTCTGATCACTTGGCTTTGACATCCAATATCCATACGGTTCCGGATTGATCATGTGTCCTTGCATTTGCATTGCATCATTTCATCATTAATCATGTTTTGTTTTCATTCACAGGTTCATATCATTGCTTCCGGTTCCGGTATCCTGTTCAGAGATGGAAGATCCTCGCAAGCAGAACATTCATTTCAAGTTTTTTGACACTAAGGTTGGCCTGTTAAAGAAGATGGTGAAGCTGATCACGCCCAATCATGTGGAGAGGTTCAGGAAGGCTTATGGGAGTATTATGGATGTGGTGGTAGAGTTAGATCCCTCTGAAAGAAGTGTCATTCATACTCTACTTCAGTACTATGATCCTCAGCTTCGATGTTTCACTTTTCCTGATTTCCAGCTAGGTCCTTTGTTGGAGGAGTATGCTTTGATCTTGGGAGTTCCTATTTGAGACCAGATTTCGTTCAATGTTGGGATGGTTAGACCTGCACCTGAAGCGATTGCTAAGGCTCTTTATTTGAGTCCTTCTGTTATAGAGTCTCTGACTATTATTAAAGGGGTGTGTCTGGTTTCTCTCTGGAGGCTTTAGTGAAGAAGGTTGAAGAGTTGGCTGTCAAAGAAGAGTGGGATTCTGTGTGTGCCATTCTGGCTCTCTCTATTTATGGCATCATTTTGTTTGCAGACATGGAGAAATTAATAGACATGAATGCCATCCATTTATTCTTGCTGAGGAATCCTGTGCCTACATTATTGGGAGACCTATATTACTCGGTGCATTATAAAACTGTAAAGAAACGGGGAGGTTTAGTTCGCTGTTGTGCTCCTTTGTTCCATATGTGGTTTATGAGGCACTTGCCTAGTACCGGTGTGTTTAGTGACCATACTTTGGTGTGGGCTCAGAAGCTGGAGAAGTTGTTTGCTAGAGATGTTAGATGGATTACTCAGGCTTCAGGGTACACGTTTCATCACCAGTTGTGGGAGTTACCTTAGTGTACCTCTGTTGGGAGTGACTGGGGGAATCAATTATAACCCGATTTTGTTGAGGAGACAATTGGGGTATGCTTTGAGAGAGGTCCCAGAAGAGTTGAAATTGGCTCCTACTTTCTATTTCCCGGTGAAGGATAATATGCCTTTGGTAAGAAAAGTTGTTAGAGCTTGGAAGTGCATCAAAGGAGAAGGAGTGGCTAGCTTTGGAAAGTGTAACAATCAAACTTTTCCGGAGTACGAAGCTTGGTTGAGGAATAGGGCCAAGATGGTCTTGCTGCCATTTTCCCCTCCAGTTCCTCCAACGACTGAGCCTAATACCATTGTTCCCTTAGAAGAATACAAGAAGTTGGAAACTCAGTTGCACGAGGTCCGGGTAGAGAATTCTGAAATGGTTAACTTGTACCGCCTTGCCAATCGTGCTAAGAATGAAGCAGAGGAAAAGCTACAGAAGATGCAGATCACCTTGGAAACTAAGGAAAAGGAGTTTGCAGGGAGAGAAGCTCACTTTCAGAGATTGGGTCTAATGGAATCAAAAAGAGAAGCGGAACATAAGAAGACTTTGAAGACTCTTAAAGAAGCTCGCCAGTCCATTGATTGGTTGCAGGGCCAAAGGGAACAGGAGCAGAAAAAATACAAAGAAAAGGAAGAGTTTTATGATTCATAGTTAGCTGCCAAGAAGGAAGAGTGGGAGCAAGCCCACAAGATCCTAAGAGAGAAGACTCAACAGTTGGTGAAGAGTCAGCAAGCCTTAGAAGAAGCGCTTAAGGAGATTGAAGATCTCAAACTGAGGGCTGGAATCAAGAAGGCTAGGTCTAAGATGGGACTTAGTGAGGAAGGATCAGAACCTTCAAGAAGCAATCTTGCTTTCTAGTTTGTTTTCTCAGTACCAGATTACCTACAGGCATGTTGTAGGAATCCTGGTTTTGTATGTTTTTCTTATTTCTTTTAGAAGACTTGTACCCTACAGGGGATTATGTGATCCTTGCCTTGGGATGGATTTATGTTATGTGATTTTTATTCAAATCTCTATTTCCTGTGCATGCTGGCACTTGGGCTGTTACGGTTATTTGAGTTTGATTTCTATGCAAAGGTCGGAAGCCATCTGGATTTCTTTGCTAAATACCGGAATCGGGGCATGAATGACCTGGAGTTTGAAAGCATAAACAATTGCATTGCATACATATCACCATTTCTTCTTGTTTTGCAGGTATGAACGCAGGTTCCTAATGTCTTTTCCCTTTCAGGCACTATAGCTCCTAAGAAGGTTCAGAAATAGCCAACCGTGCACAGATACCCTACCAGAGTAAATAGACAGAGAGCAATGGAACAGATGCAAGCAGATCTGGATGACTTAAGAGCAAGAATGGACAACTTCATGACCCTCATGGCTGGGATGGGTCAAACTTAGGAGCGCTTGCGCGAGATGGTGGAAAACAATCAGGCCAGGTATAATGGGGCAGTAGATAGAGGTAATCGCAATGGGCTGGCGCCCGTCAAGTTGAGATCCTTGTGGCGCAACTAGGGATTACTATTATCAATGATGGAGTGAATAATGTGCAGATGGATGGGCAAGATGAACACTTTACTTTGCTGGATGAGGCAGAAGGCCAAGGAATTGACATGAACAGAAAGTTTGAAGAGATGATTGAGCAAATTCGTGCCATTCAATCTCAGAGCTCTCTGGGGTTTGATATCACTGACTTGGGCTTAGTGCCAGGGGTCAGAATTCCCTACAAGTTCAAGGTCCCTACTTTTGACAATTACAACGGCACGACATGCCCGAAGACTCACCTCCAATCTTTTGTAGGAAGAATTGTTGCACACACCGATGACGAGAAGTTGTGGATGTATTACTTCTAGGATAGCCTTGTGGGAGCCTCCTTGGAATGGTACATGAAGCTGAGCCGGGTTAATATTCGAAGCTGGAAGGATTTAGCAGAGGCATTTGTGAAACAATATCAGTACAATTTGGATATGGCTCCAAATCGTACTCAGTTGCAGACCATGTCTCAGAATGCTAAAGAAGGGTTCAAGGAGTACACTCAGAGGTGGCGTCAGCTTACTGCTAGAGTACAACCTCCCTTGTTGGAAAATGAAATGGCAAATATGTTCATGGGAACACTACAGGGGGTGTTTATTGAGAGGCTGGCATCTTGTTCGGCAACAAAGTTCAATGACATTGTGATAGCAGGAGAGAGGGTCGAAACTCTTTTGAAGATGGGGAAGATTCAAGACCCCGGTGCAGGTAGCTTAAGCGGTGTGAGGAAAGCTTTTAATGGACCTCCAAGAAGAAGAGAGGGGGAAACTAATGTTGTGTACGGCCGAGGTCGGGGTCGGGGATACAGAGGATCCTATGAGCAAGTGACAGCTGTCATTATTCCATCAAGTCCTGTGCAACAAACTCAACCACAGCAACAACAACAACAACCACAGTGCAATAATTATCAGCAGAGACCCTATCAACAGAGACAAGCTCGTCCAGCTAACAGGGTGCTTGAAGTCATTCCTATGACATACATGACACTGCTTCAAAGGTTGTTAGACTTGAACTTGGTTCAATTGAGGACATTAGCACCACCTCCACTCGGAGAGCTTCCAGTGGGTATGATGCTAATGCAAGATGCGCGTTTCATTCAGGAGCTCCCGGGCACTCAACAGAGAAGTGCAGGGCATTGTAGCATAAAGTTCAAGACTTGATCGATTCAAAAGCGATTAACTTTGCACCTCCTCCTAATGTTACATCAAATCCTATTCCAAACCATGGAGGGGCGATGATAAATGATGTGGACGGTGGTGAGAGGTTAAGCTTGATTTTGAATGTGGAGGAAGTGAAGACTTCATTGCTGGTTGTGAAAGACAGATTACTGAAAGGACAAGTATTCCCAGGGTGTGGTTATGACTGTGAAGGGTGTTTGAGTTCAGTTAATGGTTGTGAGGACTTGAATGTTGGACTGCAATATCTGATTGACGAGGGGTCGCTACAGTTTGATAAGGTTGATGATAGAAACAATTGTGTGTCTACCATAACAATTTACTTTGATCCTGCTGAAGTTCCTGTCTGGAGGGAACCAGTGACTATCTATGTTCCAGAGGTTAGTCCTGTCACCATTATTGTTCCAGGACCTGTTCCTTATGCTGATGACAAAGCCATCCCGTGACATTATGGCTCGGATGTGTATGTAGAAGGTCAGAAGGTGGAAAGTAAAGCAGTAACAATTGACCCGACTGTGGTGAATGTCGGAGGAGTTGGTGGATTTACAAGAAGCGGACGTCTTTTTGCTCCTCAAGCTCTCAGAGGAGATCCTGAAGCTGAAGCTGTTGCAAAGGCTAAAGGTAAGCAGATAACGACCGAAAGAAGTGACAACTCCTACTGCCGGGCAAGGTACTTTCGAAAAGGAAGTCGAAGAATTTATGAGAATAATAAAGAAGAGTGACTATAAAGTAGTTGAACAGCTGAATCAGACTCCGTCCAAAATATATATTATGTCCTTGTTGATATGTTCTCCAGCTCATAGGGAAGCTCTATTTAAAGTCTTACAGATGGCATATGTACCACAGGAGATAACGGTTAACCAATTGGAGGTTGTGGTAGGCAGCGTGAATGTCAGCCATGGGTTGGGTTTCAAGGATAGAGATCTTACTTCTGAAGGCCGCAACCACAACAAGGCCCTGCACATCACCATGGAGTGTAAGGGTGTTGTCCTGTCACATGTCTTGGTTGATACAGGCTCTTCTCTCAATGTGCTCCCTAAGAAGGCCTTGATGAAGTTGAATATTGATGGCATTGTGTTAAGACCCAGTTATTTAATCGTGAAAGCCTTTGATGGGTCCCGGAGGTCTGTGTTCGGGGAGGTCGAACTACCTGTGAAGATTGGGTCTCAAGTGTTCAAGAGCACGTTCTATGTCATGGATATTCAACCTGCTTACAGTTGCTTGCTAGGACGTCCTTGGATCCATGCTGCAGGCGCAGTGACATCCACGTTGCATCAGAAGCTGAAGTATGTGGTAGATGGTCAGGTGATCACTGTGTGTGGAGAAGAAGATATCTTTGTGAGTCATTTGTCAACTTTCAAGTACGTGGAAATGGACGGAGAAATTCATGAAACGTTGTGTCAGGCTTTTGAAGCGGTCAATGTTAGTACTTTGGCTCCAGCAGATCGGAACAACGAGAAGGAAGGGACCTTTATTTACTCCTACAAGCAAGCCAAAGAAGTGGTCCAATATGGAAGCGCCCAGGGCTGGGGCAAGTTGCTGGAGATGGAAAAGAAGGATGACAAGTTTGGTCTTGGTTATCAGCCTGGGGGGTCCAACCGGCCTCAGGGTGGTAAGGCCATAACTTTCACAAGCGTCGGAATGCTAGATCGCAACAAAATCTGTGCAACAAGTGAAGAAGGGGACAGTGACTGCGACTGGGATAGCTGGATTCACCCATGTGCACCTGGGGAGGAACTCCAGAACTGGTATGCCGAGGATTTTGTTCAAGTTACTTGGAAATCAAAGTAATTTGCTTGTTTCCTTTTTATCATGCTGCATGTCAATCATGCACTCTGCCCAAGGTGCACGGATCCATTTGTAGGGCCACCATGCTTTTAATGCATTTATTTTTTTTCCATGAAGTAAAGGACATTTTTCAAGCAAATTGTGTTCTTTTTCTTTCGTTTTAAAATTTTTCACACAAAAAATAAAATGGCAATGTTTTTCTTTTCTTGTGTTTGTGTGTTTGTGTCTCTTTTGAAAAAGAACAGATTCTGAAATAAGCACATCATTTGTGCAGTGTTGATTATTCGGATTCTAGTGATAACGTTCCTGCTATGAATATGCATGACTTCGACAATCCTATATACCAAGCTGATGAAGGGGTTGAGGAAGACTGTGAACTCCCAAAAGAATTGGTCAGGTTGTTTAAATAAGAGGAAAGGGTCATTCAGCCTCATCAGGAAGAGTTAGAGATCATCAACATCGGGACTGGAGATGTAAAGAGAGAGGTAAAGATTGGGGCCAGTCTGCAGGCCGAGGTAAAGAAGGAGTTGATTGGTATGTTACGAGAATATGTGGATATCTTTGCCTGGTCGTATCAAGATATGTCAGGGCTAGATACTGACATTGTTGTGCATAAGCTGCTACGAAGAGAAGAATGTCCTCCGGTGAAGCAAAAGTTGGGAAGAACTCGTCCTGATATGGCGATGAAGAAAAAGGAGGAAGTTCAGAAGCAGTGGGATGCCAGATTCCTTGCCGTAACTAGTTACCCACCTTGGGTAGCTAACATTGTGCCTGTACCGAAGAAAGACGGCAAAGTTCAGATGTGCGTTGATTATCGGGATCTAAACAGAGCGAGTCCAAAGGATGACTTCCCATTACCTCACATTGATGTGTTGGTAGATAACACCGCTTAGTTCTCGGTATTTTCTTTCATGGATGGCTTCTCCGGGTATAATCAGATCAAAATGGCACCGGAAGACATGGAGAAAACAACGTTCATTACCCCGTGGGGTACATTCTGCTACAAGGTTATGCCCTTTGGGTTGAAGAACGTCGGGGCAACGTATCAGCGGGCTATGGTCACATTGTTCCACGACATGATACACAAAGAAATTGAATGCTATGTGGACGACATGATTGCCAAGTCCCGAGACAAAGAAGAGCATCTGGTCAATCTCAAAAAGTTGTTTGATAGATTAATAAAGTATAAGTTGAGGTTGAATCCAAACAAGTGTACTTTCGGAGTGCGGTCCGGAAAATTGCTGGGTTTTATTGTTAGCCAGAAAGGAATTGAGGTGGATCCTGCAAAAGTAAAAGCAATACAAGATATGCCTGCAGCGAAAACAGAAAAAGAAGTGCGCGGGTTTTTAGGGAGATTGAACTACATTTCACGGTTCATATCTCATCTAACTGCCACGTGTGAGCCAATATTCAAATTGTTGAGAAAAGAGCAAACGGTCGGGTGGAATGAGGATTGTCAAAGAGCCTTTGAAAAGATAAAAGAATATTTGCAGACACCTCTGATTCTAATGCCTCCAGTTCCAGGACGGCCACTTATCATGTACTTGACTGTGCTAGAAGAGTCAATGGGGTGTGTTCTAGGCCAACATGACGAGTCTGGTCGAAAAGAGTATGTTATTTACTACCTTAGCAAAACGTTTACCGACTGTGAATCTCGTTACTCACTGCTCGAGAAAACTTGTTGAGCTTTGGTATGGGCTGCTCGCCGACTGAGACAGTATATGTTGACCCATACCACACTGCTAATCTCAAAAGTGGATCTTGTCAAGTATATTTTCGAGAAACCAGCATTAACCGGAAGGGTTACAAGGTGGAAAATGATCTTAACAGAGTATGACATACAATATACTTCTCAGAAAGCCATCAAAGGAAGTGTATTGTCAGATTATCTTGCACAGAAGCCACTGGAAGATGACTATCAGCCAATGAAATTTGATTTCCCTGATGAGGACATCATGTACCTCAAAGCAAAAGATTGCGAGGAACCACTTCCGAAGGAGGGGCCAGACCCTGAATCCAGATGGAAGTTGATGTTTGATGGGGTAATCAATATCAACGGACGTGGAGTTGGTGTTGTTCTTATCACTCCTTAAGGTGTTCACTTTCCCTACGCTACCAGAATTACTTTTGGTTGCACCAACAATGAAGCGGAATACGAGGCGAGCATAATGGGAATAGAGGAGGCTATTAATCTTCGGATTAAGACCCTCGATATATTCAGAGATTCAGCCCTCGTTATCAATCAGATTACCGGCAAGTGGTATACACATCAAGAACACTTAGTTCCTTATAGGGATTATGCCAGAAGATTGTTGACGTTCTTCACAACAGTTAAGTTGCAGTATATACCACGAGATGAGAATCAATTCGCCGATGCATTGGCTACTCTTTCTTCGTCCATCAAAGTCTTGTGTTGGAACTATGTGCCCAGAATTGACATTTCTAGGCTTGACGCACCAGCTTATGCTTTCTCTGTAGACGCAGTGTCTGATGAGAAACCTTGGTACTTTGATATCAAGCTCTTCCTGGGAAAACAAGAATACCCAGCTGGGGCATCATCCAACGACAAGAAGACCTTAAGACGACTTGCTTCTAGCTTCTTCTTGAATACAGATGGGGTTTTGTATAAGAAGAATTTTGACATGGTCTTGCTCAGATGCGTGGATAGACACGAAGCAAGCCTGTTAATGCAAGAAGTCCATGAGGGATCTTTCGGTACTCATGCAGGAGGACATGCAATGGCTAAGAAGTTGTTGAGATCGAGGTACTATTGGATAATAATGGATGCAGATTGTTGTTCGTACGCCCGTAAGTGCCACAAGTGCCAGATTTATGCAGACAAGGTGCATGTTCCTCCCAGCCCGCTCAACGTCATGTCATCTCCTTGGCCCTTTTCTATGTGGGGCATTAACATGATCGGGAAAATAGAGCCTACTGCTTCAAATGGTCATTGTTTCATTTTGGTTGCGATCGATTACTTCACTAAGTGGGTTGAAGCAGCATCTTATGCCAATGTCACTCGTCAAGTGGTAGCCAGGTTTTTGAAAAGAGACATCATTTGCAGATACGAAGTTCCCGAGCGAATCATTACTGACAATGGTTCCAACTTGAACAACCAGATGATGGCAGAATTGTGTCGAGACTTCCAGATTCAGCATCACAATTCTTCTCCTTACCGACCAAAGATGAATGGTGCGGTAGAAGCAGCTAATAAGAACATTAAGAAGATTGTGCAAAAGATGGTTGTCACTTACAAGGATTGGCATGAGATGCGACCATTTGCGCTGCATGGGTACCGAGCGTCAGTCAGGACGTCAACTGGGGCAACTCCTTTCTCATTAGTATATGGCATGGAGGCAGTCTTACCTGTTAAGGTGGAAATTCCTTCATTGCGTGTGATGATGGATGTGAAGCTTGATGAGGATGAGTGGGTACGTGCTCGATACAATCAGTTATGTCTAATTGAGGAAAAGAGATTAGCAGCTATCTGTCATGGTCAGCTTTATCAGAGGAGAATGAAGCGAGCATTCGACCAACGAGTACGTACTCGGGAGTATCAAGTGGGTGAGCTTGTGCTCAAGAGGATTGTTCCTCCAGGTTCAGATCACAGGGGCAAGTGGATCCCAAACTACGAAGGACCATTCATAGTGAAGAAAGTTTTCTCGGGAGGAGCACTGATGCTCACTACTATGGATGGAGAAGATTTCGAATCCCCTGTTAACTCGGACGCAGTAAAAAAATACTTCGCATAAAAAGACCCGTTGGACACAAAAACAGAATTAAAGTCCAGGCAAGAAAAGGGCATCCCGACGAGCTAGAAACAAAATAAAAAGCTCGAGCAAAAGTTAGGGAAAACAAATAAAAAAATGTACACCCGCTGAGTTGAAAAGCCACATCGGACAGCTCAGGCAAAAAAGGGTATCCCGGTGGATTGAAAACCCGAAAGGGCGATCCACGCAAAACAAGGGAATAAGCGAACAACTGCGATCCGGGTAATCTGAACCAAATCATCGTTTCGTACAGCCAGACAATATCAGAAGGATAGGAATCAGTCCCCTCATCTTTTCAGAAAGCAAAGGCAAGAATGGAAAGTTTTGAAGACGTGCTGGTCATAACAAGAAGGAAACTCATTGGGACGCCATGCCCATTGCCATTAGGATAGTTTATTTTCTCAATTTTATGGTAGTTACCTCTTTCCAGGTAATTGCTTCCTAATGTAAAAACTTTGCCTATTCAGAAGCCTCACAATAAATGAGTATTCAGTCAAAAAGTTGTGTTGTGTTTATTTTTGTTTGCAAAAATGTCCTGAATTTTTGGCAAAAAAAAAGAACATTGCATTTAAAACATGGTGCTTGTTTTCTAAAAAAGAAAAAGAAAAATGACATTGCAGGGAAACATTTAAAACCATCTTTGAGTGACGGGTGACGATGGATGAACAAATCATACCATTCAAGTCCCCGGGGCACATATGTGTATTCTGTTGTTGCAAGTTTTGCAGGATGGTGTCACATTTTCTCAAGCAGAATTTTCTCCAGCTGAGTTAGGGCAGGTGGAATCCCCAAGCAGATTATCTTTCCACAAGTGGAGTATGCCCATTAGGCAGCTGGATGCCCAATTCCTCACAGAGTTTATAACTGTCAGAACTCTTTTCCTAGTAAAGGTTATTTGACCAATCATCTCCCAGCCATGTCGGAAGATCATCATTTCCCCGCAGAGTTCATGTTTGGGTTTCACAACCATCATTGAAATATCCCTAGTGAGGTCGCCAATTTATTTTTGGCCAGTGTGACAAAGTAATGCAGACGTTTGTTCACATTTCACATCTCAACCAAGTATTTCCAGGATATTTTGGTCATTTCCTCAACAGAACGTTAGTCAGAATGTTCTCATCCCCAACGGAGTTACAAATGGTATTCTCCCTTGCAGAGTTGTTACTCTTCTCAAATCAACTAATCTTGTATTGATCGCGTTGTCCCGTGTCAACGGACCTATTGTGGATGGATCGCTTGATACCATTCTCCTATCAGATCGCTCGATCTTGTTTGGTTTGCAAATCGCTCGATATTGCAACGCCGTTAAAGTCCACCGTCGTTGTGGCAAGCCAGTAGTCGCCTGGCGTCGTACCAAAAGACGTGTTCGAGTTGTAAATCGCTTGATGTTACTCCTCGTTGTTTGAGCCGTGCTCATGTCCCTGGTTATGGATCGCTCGATACCATTTCCTCAGCAGATCGCTTGATCTTGTCCTCGTTGTAAATCGCTTGATATTACTCCTCGTTGTTTGAGCCATGCTCATATCCTTGGTTATGGATCGCTCGATACCATTTCCTTAGCAGATCGCTTGATCTTGTCCAATGCTCGTCTGTGTTGAAGAGGTTTGAAGTCCTGACGGTGGGATTAAACGTCAAAATGGTTACCAGTCCTGGCGTAACAGGGTTATCCGAAGGAGGTTTGTCTGTCTCAGAGACCACTTATCTACGTAAGGTTTATGAAGAGGGTTCGTCAAATCCTAATGTCGCACCTGGCGTTAGAAGTTTGCTCGAAGAAGGCTCGTTTGTCTTAGACCATATATCAACGGAGAATATATGAAGAGGGTTCGTCTATCATGATTATGCATGTCTATCCCACAGACTTAAGTGCATCACCGGTCCTGGCGTAAAGGGTTATCCGAAGGAGGTTCGTCTATCTCAAGTCATATATTTTGTGAAATGTATGAAGAGGGCTCGTATGTCCAGTTCCTGGCGTAGCAGGTATGCGTGTTGAGGGCTCGTATGTCCAGCACCTGGCGTAACAGGTTTGTTCGAAGAAGACTCGTCTGTCCAAGTTTCCTTATCTGGTGCAACAGTTCATCTCGGAAGGAGCTTGTCTGCTTTCTCCCCACTTTAGTCACCAAAACGTCATTTGGTTGGGTTTATTTCCCATTGCTTGCATTCTCCAGCAGAGTGCAAATTTCAGGTTTTCTTGGTATTCAACCACAGTTCATCTTGAACGGTCGATAGCCTGTGCTACCGTCCTTTTCAGATGAACAGTTGCTTGAATAGGGGCAGCTGTAACACCCCAAATTTGCCCTCTTCTGTTTTAGCATCATCATATTCATCATAAGCATGTCATATTCTTGGCATTTTGCATAGAAAAATGAAGCATAACACCCACATGTTCTAGCATAAGGCATATGATCAGCCATCCGGGAAATTTGAAGCACTGCAAGTCAAAATCAAGAGCTTGGTGACCTGGCAAGAATCTCACAGGATCATTTTGTACAAGCTTTGTATCATGTTCAAAGCCCTAAAAGGGAAGAGGATCAAAATCAGCTTGAAACGGTTGGCGCCGGGTTATTCTTGAGGTTTCCCACCAAAAGGGGGGAAATTCAAATTTTCCTTGCGTTAACCGGTTAACGCATATGGTTAACCGGTTAACGGCTGCGAAATTTGAATTTGCAGCAGCAAATTCAGCATGTGTGTTTTGGCTCCATTTTCCAATTTTCTGATTTTTATTCATTTGAATTAATTTGAATTATGGAGAAGGATCTAGAGCATTTATCCAAGCCTCATTCCAATGCTAAATCCTAATCACTTTCTAAGCCAATGCCAAGCCATATTTTTGGATCCCAAACCAAAATTTTGGGCCCCAAACCTAAACCATATTTATTCCATTTCCCTCCAAACCAAGGGGGCTCTCCCTCATTTTTTCACTCTCATTTTCTGAATTTTCTCTCCTCTCACTCATAATTCTCTCACTTTTCTCTCCCAATTTTCCAAATCACTCAAAGTTCCTCTTTGAAGATCACACAACCTTGCTTTGAGGTGTGTAGATCTTGGAACTAGACCTCCATCCATAATTCCCTTGCATCTTTTTGCTGGTTTTATTAGAGATTCAGATCTGGTTTGAGATCTAGAAGTGCTTTTGGATCCAAAATTCACTATCAAGACCTTGTGCTTGCATTTATTTTGTATGGAGTGTGAAGCTTAGCATCGGATCGTCAAAGTTTTCTGCGAGATCTACCGTTTTCATCTCAATCAACAACTACCAAAGTATACCTCAGCTTTGTAGGTTGGTTAAATTCAGATCTAGCTCTGTTTTAGCTTATTTGCATGCTTGTGCTTTAGATCCACTATGTGTTTGCATATTTGCTTGTGTTGCTTGATTTGATTGGTTGATTTGTAGCCGAATCCGAATGTTATTGTTCATGAGTGTAATGATATGAATTAATGTGAATTGATCTAATTTTTCCATGTATAATTGATTGCTGGTCTGGTGTAAGATTATTTGGATAAGCTGGTGTGAGCTGCTGTTTTTGTAGGATTTGCTGTTGTTTTAACAGTGTTAACCGGTTAACGCATATGGTTAACCAGTTAACGCACCTGTTTTATGCGTATTTTGTGCAGGTTTGAGCTGGTTAACCGGTTAACGCATTTGGTTAACCGGTTAACACTGAAACAAAATGACTTTTTGGGGCTGTTTTGAGCTTGTTTGATCCCCTTGCTTGTTTTAATTGCCATGGATCATTGTATGATCATTGAGCATGCTATTTTAGGGTGATTTGCTTGCTGATTGATGTATGCTTTTATGTTTTCGACGCGTAAGTCGTATATTTGCGATGCGTGGCATGTTGTTTGATCCTTGTTTGCTAGAACCGTCGAGCATGTTCATTCCATGATTGTGTTGATCAATTTGCTGGATTTTTGCTAACATTTTAGGGGCTCATGGTAAGAGAAGTGTGGATGCTTATCCACATTTCAACTCTTCATCTCTCTTTTTTTTACTTTGCTTTTGCTTTTTGAGTTTTGATGTGCTTTGTGCCATCATGTGGTTCTCTTTCCCCTCTTTAGATTTCTTCTCCTTTCTTTTTGTTTCTCTTTTGATTTTTATTCTTCATTAGGCTAGTTGAAACCACACTAACCTAGGACTCCCATGCATGATAACATTAGGAGTAGTCTTCACCTTAGATTTTTTTTTACCTTTGAGATCCTTTTGGTGCACTCTCTTCTCATCTTCAAATTTAATTTTAAGTCACTTTAATATATAACGAGTCTTTTCATGCGACACGAGACTTTGTTATGAGACACTTGCACGCGTTCCATTTTGGGGCGAGGTGTAGGATATCCCTCGTGGTGGATAGGTCTTAGCGTGAGATTATTTCACAAAGAAAAGCTAAAAAACACTTCTTAACTAAAAAACACAAAA
This sequence comes from Lathyrus aphaca, assembly GCA_963966055.1. Lineage (NCBI taxonomy): Eukaryota > Viridiplantae > Streptophyta > Magnoliopsida > Fabales > Fabaceae > Lathyrus > Lathyrus aphaca. Next base: position 115,103,060 of record OZ014523.1, on the reverse strand, counting down.
AACACTTAATAAATGTCAGTAGGCCAGTGTGTCTAAGCCTTCACTTGTGGGAATAGATTTGGGGATTTCCTCCATAGCTAGGTGTGCCTCTTGCGCATTCCATTTCGGGATGATGTAAGAAGTACACATCCCATTAAGTAAGACTTAGGTACACTTACCTATGCAAACTTCAAAGCAGAAAACTCATAAAAAACACTAGACAAACAATAAGCGTCTCTCCTTCGGGACTTCTTTTCTCATCCCACTCACTCCTTACGTGCGAGCTTGCTCCTACTTGTCATTTTTCAAGACAGTAACACACTCGTCGTCCGAGCCTGCAACACCTGAGCATTGACATGGGCAGTTCAAGCCTTAAGACACAAGCAATCCTTTCCACCCCTAGTTAGGGGAACTACGACGACTCTGATCCTCATTATCCAGATGAGGTATGTAGGCAGCGGGGTAGGGCCCGTTCGAGCACAATCTTTATTTTCCCTACATTTTTCCTTTTCATTTCTTTTTCAGTTGCATTTTCTTTTCTTTTATCCAGTTCAGTTCCTTTTCTTTGCAGCAACTTTCATTCCTTCACCCTTTGAAACAATTTTCTTTGCAAGCATGGATCCCGTCGGGTACGGCGGACGATCTGGGTGCTAATACCTTCCCAGGTCGTAACCGACTCCCGAACTCAGTCTCTTTGGTTCGTAGGACCCGTGTCCTTCCTTTTCTTTTCTTCTGGTTTATGCAGCATTACCATTCTCGTTCCTTCGGGATAAAATGCCTGGCTGGCGACTCTACCTCTTCCGCGCCACTTTCGCGTTTGTACCAGGATGGAAATCTGGGGAGCGACAATCACAATAGTTGTTTAGCACAACCGTTGTTAAATATCTATAATATAAGAAAATTTGTTGTTCTGGAAAACACTAAAATAACCTTTTGTCTTTGCCCTCCACCTCATCAAATTAGGGGAATTTTGTGTCAAAATAATACTTTTTGCAATTAAATTGTATTATTGGTTCTATATCAAATATGGTTACTTTTTATTGTGTATATTTTGCAAAGTAATTGTGTTGTAATAGTTAAAGTTGAACTAAATGGTAGCTAAAAAGTACCATAATTAAATGAAAAAACTACTTTATGGGTGAAAGGAGCCACCAATCTCCCAAAATTGATTTTGTTTGATAACAAAATCCTACTTTTACAAATCACACACCAAACCCCACTCTCTCTCTCATGTGAACCCTAATTGTTTCTCTCTCGTATGAACCCTGATTTTCTCTCGATTTACTCTCACCCAATTTCTGAAAATCAACAAATTTGTTTATCGATTCTTCTTCACTGAAGATGGGTTTACTAGTCATTGATGTTCGGATTATCGTTATGTTGTTTTGCGCATGCATGTTTATTTTGTACTCAGAAATACCATGTGTGTTTTATATTATTTCGGATCTTTAACTGCTGTTAATCATGGTTTGTTGTAAGAATGCAATAATATGTCTTCACCTTCTTCATTTTGATGAGAAACTAAATAGTTTTGTTTGATATAAAAGTGTTTTGCTTGCAGTTTTTATGTGTCTGTGAAATGGTGGAATTTTTTTTGTGATTTGTTTTTTTTTTTGTGATTGTAGGTTACTGTAGAATAACAACATCTCATGGAAATTATCTCCGGGACACAAACTTGAAGTTCATACTGGATTGGATCTGAATATCTTGAAGATGATACACTAGTAAGATACTCGTACTCTCGCACGGGTAGAATTATTTGATATAGTATAAAATATATTTAAAAATATATGTAAATTTGGAATCTTATAAAATGTATTTATATACGTATTTAAATTTGAAATTAGTTATTAATTTTAAAATGAACAATAATTATATAAATTCAATTGTATTTAAATACAAATAGAAAAAAAGGTCTCGTGAGATAAAAAAATTAATATTTGATAATTATGATTTTATCTTTCCAATTAAGATAATTATTGATTAAAATAAAATATATATTGTTTTTATAGTGACATGTGAAATAGAAAGAATATTTGATAAAATATTAAATATATTTATATATAGATGTAAATTTGAAATGAATTATTTAATTGTAAATTAAAAAATAATTATACAATCTCAATTGTATTAAATAATAATGTAAAAAGAAAAAAATGACTCGTGAGATGAAGAAAGACAAAAAAAAATTGATGCAATAATGACCCGTGAGATGAAAAAATTATTTGATGCGATTTAAAAAATATTTAGATACAAATGCAAAATTTAAAATGTTATACTTAATTGTAAAATGAAAAATAATCATATAAATTAAATTGTATTAAATAATTATATAAAAAGAAGAAAAAAAAAGGAAATTATGAGATGGAGAAAGAAAAAAATTAATATTTAAAAATAAGAATTTCGGTTCTCAAATTAAGATAAATGTTAATTAAAATAAAATAGATATTATGTTGATAGTGACCCGTGAGATAAATAAATTTTTAATTTTATTAAAATTAAAAAATAGATTATTAGTATTTTTTATTCTAATAAACAAATAGAGAATAAAATTTAAATGAAAGTGAAAAAGTGTGGGGAAAATATGAAAGAGTTTTAAAATGAATGTATGTAATATTTAATTGAAATTTAATTAGTGGAGGTTGATAAATGAATGTCACTTGTCATGATGTAGTAGAAGATGAGAATGCAAAAAAGTAAATATTTGTTGATTACTAAAATGCCCTTTTGTTAGTGTAAATAATTTATGGTGAAAGTATAATTTTGGAAGTCCATGCAATCGAATTTTAAAAGATAGATAGTAGATTCAAAGAGGTAAGTACCAATCTTTCTATTGTTGCTGCAAATGTTAGGTTTAACAGATGAGTCAGAAATCGGGAAAACTATATTTGGAAATGTTGTACGTTTGAAATGTTGAAGTTGATTTGGTTCTGGTTTACCCGAGTTTCTTATAAGCATCCGCTTTTGTGATGAGTATAATGTTGATATGTCTGATCTTCTATGTACCACCATCTAAGGAGCCTTGCATATCTCACCACACTGGTGAGGATCCTTTGGTGTTAATGGTAATTATTATTTATATATTTATTAATTTAGTGTAATTTTATTGTATATTGGAAGTTTTCTTAAGTGTTTTGGATTGTGTCTGTGTTTTGTGATTTTCTTCTTGAGGCTATATGGAAAATTTGATTTAGGATTTTAAACATTTTGTCTAGAGATATAACCTGTCATAACTTACATGCCTAATGATTGATATGAATCTATGATACTTTGGAGCTATGAAGGTTTTGAACTTGTGGTCTGTGAGCCTATAGATTTTTTTATGAGCATGAAGAACAAATGCTTAAAGGTTAGAAATTGCAGCTAATATACATTAAACGTACTGATGGTAAAGATTCTTTTTAATTTTGTCTCGAAGTTAATTTTATTCCAGATTGCAACTATGAATATTGAATCCTGTAAACCTATATAAAAGTACCTTTTTAGACCGAAGGCCTACCGATGTATGACTTAAGACAGACACATATGTTACATTTAGTCACTTGCATTTGTTGGCGTTGCATGAATGAGGGAAGGCAATTTTGATGTTTACGCCGTATATGTTTCTAAGTGTTAACTTTTTTCTTTTTTCTAAAACAAGCCAATATTGTTATCTTCGTCATTTTCTTCTTTATCTTTTTTGATAACAAGACAATGATGAAATTTTTTATTAAATGAATCAGATACTGGGTGAAGAGTTGTTTCATGGCAAGGTGATTACTTGTCTGTGGAATTACATTTGTTGTACTTTGTGCAGATGGTAGACGCAACCATTTGAAACCTTTTCTCTTACCTATCCAACAAAAGGTGAATTTGAGCCTTATTTTATTCAACTCTGTCGAATTATTTGATTTGTCTATTATGTGGTCAAAGTTTGAAATTATTTATAATGAGAAGATATATGTTTTTTTTATCCCTGAGAAGATACAGGTATGTTGAGTGAGATTATTGATTCTATCAAATCTCTTCACATCTGTGAGGTTTGTCATTGTGTGGTTTGAATGTTTATGATTTCTACCTATAAGTTGTAATTGTCAATTTCTCTTTTCATGTCAGTTATCATAGTTTCCATCACTTACCAAGTAAGTCAATTTATGAGCTAAAATCCTTCTCCTTAATTTGTTAAGTAAACTTAAAATGAAATTGTTGTTTCTTTTTTATCTTGCCATTTATTTCGGAATGGAGAATGGAGCTTCAAAACCTGGTAGAAGCAACCTTAGAGCTTGTTCTAACAACAGTAGTGACAATGGAAGCAGAACTTATAGTGATAAGTTTACAAATATGAAAAGTTATATGTTGAACCATTTATAACTTTTGGCATGTTTAAACAAGTTACCACAATGAACTTAAGTCTTATCCCCCTAACATACTCTTTTGATGCATCGATCACATGTTTCTCTGAAGTAGCATACACTGTATCGATAAGTTAATGATCTTATGCTTTCTATTTCTTCTATCGATAAGTTATTATGATAGAATGAATTTTGTTGAAACTTTAAACTGACATGTATAATATTAATGTGTCTATTCTAAATCAATGTGTGTACATGTTTTTTCTTAAGTCCATTATTTCGTTTTTATGTTTTGAGTGATGTTTGCTCTATGGAATATCATAATCTCCCACTTTATATATTTTTTCGTTATTTTATTTTTATGTTTAGAGTCCATTATTTCATTATTTCATTTTTATGTTTAGAGTGATGTTTGGTGGTTATTCTCCCACTTTATGTGTTTTTTCATAGTGTTTTTAAGTTATTATGTTGCTTTGAATCAATAAAAGAATATCATAATGTCTTTGTATAATGCCCCGTCATAAGATTCATTGTATTTAGAACTTATTATGGAACTTGACCATCACAGTTCATTATTATCTTATAGTTTCAAAGAAAATTAATGTATTCAAATTTTCAAAACAGGTGAGAACATGAAGAGACACATGTTGAATTATATAAACATATTTATTCTTCTCAACAACATACAACAAACATCATCAGGTTCCATATTAAAAAGTATGGCCTCCAAGAATGTCAAAACACCTGGGCAGTCTAATACATATGCGGAGTTGCAAGAACCTCTACAACTTCATCATTGTGACGTGGACCAACAATTGCCATAGGTCCAATAGCTGCATTAATTCCTTACATCTCAATTATTCTTTATTTGTCTATTAAATATGTTTTCATCAACAGGTGCAAAAGAATGAAGAACATGTTGTCCCTCTCAACTAACATATGGAGCTTCAACCACCTCCAGTGTTCCTTCAACCTATGTCGGGCCAACAACCTCCCGACGTTGAACAACCTAATATGGTCTAGCAGTGATTTCTGCATTGTTGTGTTTATTTTTTCATGTAATTATTGATATTAGTTATTCTGACATTATGAAATGGTTTTGTTAAATAGGTCCAACATATTCATGAAGAGGTTGAAGATGCTCTTGTGGTTTGCTCAGCCACCTGTAGAGCGACAAAGAATACACATGAGAAGAAAGAGGGTGATAAGGACAAAAGTCTTCGAGGAAGATGAAGATGAAGAAGAAGACAATTCAATATTTGACTCAGATGACAACGATGAAGAAGATTATACATGGTTAAAGTTTATCTCGGCAAGACGTTTTAGATTTGGCGATTAAAAATCCAACATTTAGTTTTTTATTAAATATTATTAGTGACATTGATTCTGATTTTGTTTATGAATTTTAGTTGTCTACTTTAACATTTAAAATTTCATCTTGATCTAGCAGTAATTTTTATGATATTTTCTCTTCACATTGGTTCTGATTTTGTTCTTAGTTAACAATGTTAATATTTTTATTATACTAACATTGTTTATTTATGAAATAATAATTTTGTTTAATATGTTGGTACATTTTTAATTTAATGATTGATTTTGATAAATTATTATGGTTATGTTTTTGCGTCATTATTCTACTAATTATATCTTAGACATTTTTTATATTCCTCCCCTTTTCCTATCCACCAAATATTTTCTTTTAAAATTTAATTTCGTATTTTGTTAGTTTTTATTTAAAATTTAAAATCCTATTTGATTTTGATTTATTAAATATATTCTTAATTTTAGATATTACGTTTTTATATCAAGAGACATATAAAATTAATATTTAAATACGGTAACAACTTTACTATTGATTGAATTTTTTTTTATAATTCGTATAAAAATAAAACTAATATTTTTAAACGGGAATAAATATATTATTGATACAAATATTTTATATAGGACAGAAAATATTATTGGTTCAATGTTATATTTCTAAAAAGTGTAAAAGAAAATTAATATTTATATACAAAACAACTTTACTATTGATTCAATTTTTTTAAATTATAAATCATGTAAAATAAAATTAATATTTAATACGGGAATAAATACATTGTTGATAAAAATATTTTTATATAGGAGGGAAAACATTATTGATTCAAATAGTTAAGTTAATATTGTTAAAACAAAAATAATATTATTTCAACTTAAACTTAATATTATTCTTAAACTTTTTATTTCTTTTTTCAACTTTAAATTTCTATGAGAGTTCGCAAACAAATGTGCATCCTAAATTATATCTCACCCAGAACGTACCCCGTGCGAACGCACAAGTTTCTTACTAGTATTACATTAAAGTATATAACAACGGTTATTTAAAGTAACAGTTGTAATAGGTAGAGCGCTACGTAGATACAATCATTGTAACACCCCATTTCTACCCGACAATTAACGACAAAATCAGAGTAGTAAAATTCAACTTTATATAACAAGTAGGATGTCACATTTCAACTTTCAAAAATTTATTCATTTAATTGAATGATAACACATTGATACATAACATTTTCAATTCGGATGAAACCGTAACAACAACTTTTTACAACTAAGCAGCGAATTCGTAAATATTCAACTAAACATGATATAACATTCTGTTCGACTTAAACAACTTATTATAATCCAACAACAAAGCAACTAATCGTTCATCCCCCCGAGTGTTACGTATTAGAGCATCAACACCGACTCGAACTAACAAAGATAACAACCTTCCTTCAAGCTAACATGCACATTACCAACATAGGGGTAACATTCAAATATAAGGGGTGAGATATCGAACAATATAAACAAGAGTATGATAATTAATACGTTAGATAGAATCATACAATTTCACTACTATCCAACAACAATAACTTAACAATCACCCACAATCTATCAGACATACTTTATCAACTTATTACACGTATCAACATTTTCTACATAATCAACATAATCAACTTAATAACCTCAACAAACATAATCATCATAACCATATAAGCAATTTCATCAACATAATCATATAAGCAACTTAATCTACTTCACGACCTATTCAATATAAACACATAATCCACTTAAGCAACATAATCCACTTAAACAACTTAATCAACATAAACACTTTGTAATACCCCATAATTTATTTAATGCTCTGAATAATATTATTTGATATTAATATTGTTCCGGATTACTCTAAGAAATTTTAACGGAAATAAATAGAGTAATCAGTGGGATTTTATTTTATTAATTAATATTAGCTGACTCAGAGGTTTTATAAAATATTGGGTTAAGAAACATTTTTGGATACTCTCTATTTGGACCCGTCGGTAGGAAAAGTTATGTTTTCCTTAAGACATAAAGTCTTATTTCTTTGTTTTTCTAGAAATAGAAATAGAGAAAGAAGAAGAAGAGAAAAAGGGAGAGAAGGAAGAAGAAGAGAAAATCTTGAAGAAGAAGAGGAGAACTCTTGATCTTGTTGCTTCCACCATCCATTCATCATTCAATCTTCTCCAATCATCTTGTTAGAGGTGGGTTCATAGCTAGAAACTTTTCCTTTTGATTTTGATAAAGTTTTTAGGGTTTTTGAGTTTAGGGCATTTTATGGAAAAAATTATAGAATCGGTGAATTAAATGGTTAAAAATCGATATAAATGCTTGAGTATGTTGCCTCTAGGTGTAGGAACCTTGTTGAAATGTTGTTTTGATGTTTGAAAATGATTTGAATGGAATTTAGGTGCTTCTGTCATTAAAAATACGTGTTTTCTGCATTCTGTCTGCGGTTAACCGGTTAACAATATGCGCTAACCGGTTAACGCGTCTAATACTGCACTATTGGGGCTGTTTTTCTGGTTTGATTAACCGGTTAACCCCAGGCGTTAATTGGTTAACACTGTAAGTATGGAGGAAAATGTTTTATTTCCAAACTTTGAAAATTCATAACTTTTTACTCGGTTATCCGATTTAAGCATTCTTTATATCGTTGGAAAGCTAAAATTATGTACTTTCACATGATGCCAAAAAATATTATTTTTACCCAACTTTTGCCCGACTTTTCGATTATACCGTAAAAATGTTAAGTTAGGGAATTGTGAGCCAAAGGTAATAAAAATGTGAAAACTTGTGAGGTAACTAAGTTACTTTAGGTGGTTACGTAATTGTTTTAGGGACTTAACAATACTTAGGCGTCGATACTCGGATAATGTCTTTGGACTAGGTAGTTGTGAGAAGTTGGAAGTTTACTTCATTGCGATATATTTAATCCGTGGAATCGAATCCCTTAATGGATGACTGTGACCCGTGCTCGTCCTAGTGTGGCTGAGCGGCGAAAGTATCCATTAGGATAAGTAATGAGTAATCCGTGCTCGTCCTTGTGTGGCTGGGCGGGGAAAGTTACTTCGTGGTAAGGTGCCGTGACCCGTGCTCGTCCTTGTGTGGTTGGGCGGGGAAATTACCTTAGATAGATAGTGAGTGACCCGTGCCCGTCCTTGTGTGCCTGGGCTGGGAAAGTTATCTATGCATTGAGGATCGAGTGACCCGTGCTCGTCTGCTACGGCTATGGCTGGGCAGGGAAAGATGCCTCTAAGCACCTCGTGTGTGCTCCGTTGTGTTACTTGGATGTGTCCAGTTTATGTGAACTCGACGTCTAGGTTTTCCCCGACTTGAGTAGTGAGTGGTTTCGACCCTTTAGAGCCGAGGGAACTCTAAGATAGGGAACTCACTGAGATGTTTTATCTCACCCCATGTTGATGTTGTTATTTCAGGTACTTCAGGTTCTGCAAAGGGTAAAGATAAGGCGATTTGATTATCTTTGCTTGTTTGATGACTTCTTCCGTTGTGAACTTTTGAGATCTTCAGATCTAGTTCTTAGACTTTTATTTTTGTGAACATCTTGTATTATTTATAGCTTTTTGTATTAGTATCTTATGTTGAAGTGGCTATATTTGTACAATGTGTTATTAGGAACTTGTTGTATTTCAATACCAAACTTAATTTTATATATGAAAAATATGCTTTGAAGTATGTCTTTTATATATGGGTATTACACATTTCATCAACTTAATCAACATGAATAACTTAATCAACTTGAACAACATAAACAACTTCATCAACTTAATCAACATGAACAACTTAATCAACTTGAACAACATAAACAACTTCATCAACTTAATCAACATGAACAACTTAATCAACTTGAACAACATAAACAACTTTATCAACTTAATCAACATGAACAACTTAATCAACTTGAACAACATAAAAAACTTAATCGACAAAAATAATGCAACACAAATGCGACTCAACTATGAATATGCATGTGGTACCATCAGAGTAAAACTCCCAACTTAAAATATACCAGGTTATCGAGGTATCTGCAAGGCATTCAACTTAATAATTTTGTCAATCCAGACCAACGTGGTAAGCATCTGCTCCAACTTAGAAAATGCAATGTATGCCATGATTACAACAACACACACATAACAACAACCAACTAGAAACAACATGCCACAAACAACATATCAACTTTAATTCAACACGATTCAACTTTGGCCATAGGCCTATAACTTATAGATAACAACGTTGGTCATACGACCTACAACTTTAATATCAACATGGGTCATTCAACCTACAACTTAAAAATGCCCATAAATCGGTACAAAACAACATATTCAACGTACAAGAAATCTACACATTCAACACATATTCAACAAAATAAACCGACTAAAATCACCTACTAATTATTACAACCTACCTCGACAATTTACAACTAATTCCGAACAACTAATTTCTCCACTTAATTTCAGTTATCTGGCTAAATCAGCACTATTTTACACACTACGACTTCTACTTGTCATTCCTACTGCATCTGTTACATTCCAGCTTACTGATATATTCACCTATTGCTACAATTTTCTTCCTGTCATCAATATTCCATTCTGCAAAAATATACCACTATCTGCAGATTCTTCGTTTTCTGCTACAACCTGCTAACAACTTACTACTACTATTTCTGAATTATACCGCATTATATTTATTCCTCTATAATATACTACCTACTAATTAATATAACTAGTTATTTAAATTAATTAAACCATCCAACCATTACATGTGTGACTAAGAATATTATGTACATCAAACAACAAAGTGACCCCACCTAAAACATATGGCTTGCGCCACTTGTTCACAGGGCTCTCAACATGATACTGTGGCTCTCATCGTTGATATGGTGGCTCTCATCATAGAATTTGGTTTAGTCATACTTTATTTATTTCCTTGTACTATACTGACCAATATTAATTCAAATAAACAAGTTATATAATCTAAACATACTTATCCACAATTATGTATGTGTTGTGACCAAAAAGAAAACAAGAAAGGCCAAGTGCCCCTACCATACCCCATGGCCAACCCCACCCTTCATTGAGGTGTGTGGCTGACGCCACTTTTTGCCATAAGGGCCTGGTGGCTTGTGCCACCTCCTATGTGCCTTGGGTGACCCGCGCCACCCCTATAATATAATGGGTGACATGCGCCACCCCAATCACCTTAACAGGGTGACTTCTGTCACCCAAATTTTCCAGTTTTTCCCAACTTAATACAATCTTTCCAGACGGCGTAACCTTCAACCCGCAAGAAATTCACAAAACCCAATTACACAGTTATGTCACCGAAACATATTTTTCACAACAATTCGGAACAACATAAATCAATACCAAATCAACACAGACAATATAGAAATTATAAAATCCCAATCCCACATACTAATCATCATAATCCCAGTTATAAAATTTGAACCCCAACCTTACCTTAAATTGATGGCCGCTCAAATTTCCAATCGACTTCCGTAATTGGCTCCGACAGCAACAACTCTCTTAACCGCTTTCTCCAACTTTTCCTCGTTCTCATTCTACTGATCAAAACCTAGTTTCCATTTCCCTTTTTCTTCTTTTATTATAATTATTATTATAATTATAATATCTATTGGACTTACTAATCAACACCTCCAACTTTGCTACTAACACAAAACCTAAGCCCACTTAAATAACACACTCTCTCTTATAATTCCTTAATATTATTTCTAATATTAATTCTCCCGACTAAATCGACTAATTGCCGACTATCAAATAAATCGTCCAAACAACCCAAATCAACATATTCAACCATAAACGAAAAATATTCAATATTATTTTCCACAACATAAATCAACTTAAATAATTCATTCAACTCAAACCAACTTAGAAACATCAATGTAATATTCTGATATTTTGGAAATAAACTTAAATTATCATAAACGACACAAACCAACGTAAATTAACACTACATAATACAAGTATATTTAATTAAATAATTAATTAAATAAATCGTCGTTACAATCACGGTCGCCAGGGCCGGCCATATTAGAGGACCCCTAAATTTTTAAAGGTATATATATTTTTATTAATATTAATAGATATAAAAAATATTATAATAAAAACTCAATAAAATAAAATGTTATGATAAAAACTTAATACATAAAAAAAAATGAGATGGTTCAAATGTCAAAATAAATATAGTTAAGTTTATTTTTAATTAATGTATAATTATATTTTTATATGTTATTTTTAATTATTTTAATTGCATTTAAAAAAATGGGTCCATTTTTAAAATTATAACGGGGCCTTCGGGTTTACTGGACCGGCCCTGACGGTCGCACGTATGTGGTGAAAAATATCATACATACAATCACATCTTACTTTACAATATTGGATCAGTATAATACTATCCCTTTTCCAACCGTTATAATATGTGTTTTCGTGAATGAAAAAAAACACTTTAATTTCAATTTATAAAAACAAAAAAGATATACAAAATTGTATAAGTTATAGTAAACATTGGAGTTAATTCATAAAATTGAAAAACAATAATAATTCAACGAATACTAAAAAAACACTCAAATTACTTATAATTAATTTGATTTTATATAAAAGAAGTAGGCCATTAAATTAATATGAAAGGGAAAAGAGTATTGTACCGTTACGAGTCTCACGATATTCTTACAACACGTGACCCGCGCATGATCTCACTCTTCATTTGAATTCGGACTCAGAGCCATTTTCTCAAATTTCATTTAATCTAAAAACCACAACGTCCACATTCAAATTTCATCTTTTCAAAAACGCAAACCCTCTCTTCTCTTTCTCATCGACTCTATCTTCTTCTCTTACACCGAATCCCCTTTCAACCAAACCCTAATCACCCTTCAACCAGTAACATCATTCACAGATCCAATCCAAGAACAAAAGCCGTTTTGACCTCGTTAGAAATGGAGCACACTGAAACGAACGCCAAGAATCCAGATTCAACGCAGTGCGTTCGAGTTGCAGTGAATATTCGACCGCTTATCACGGCTGAACTTCTTCATGGATGCACCAATTGCATCACTGTTCCTCCTGGTGAACCTCAGGTGCTTTTCTTGTTTACTAGCTGTGATAATTACTTGTTCATTTCACATTGTTTAAGTTTAGGTTTTACTTTATGCAATTATCATGAATCTGTAATTGTTTGTAAATTTGATGTGTTTATATTGTTTTTGGTTGCTGAGTAGGTGCAAATTGGGACACATGCGTTTACCTATGATTTTGTGTATGGTAGTACGGGATCTCCATCAGCAGCCATATATGATGACTGTGTGGCTCCGCTAGTTGATGCACTGTTTCATGGATATAATGCAACTGTTCTTGCATATGGACAGGTCTAATTTTTAATTATCGTGTATTTTAAGGATTTTGGGTTTTGTAAATGATGATTGTGAAAATTTTGTTTTGTTATGTTTGTTCTGAATTTCAATTTTGATATTTTCCATCTTCAGACTGGATCTGGTAAGACATATACCATGGGAACGAATTACAGTGGAGAGGATAGTGCTGGTGGCATTATACCCCAGGTGATGAGAACTATATTCAACAGGGTTCAGGATTTCAAAGAAGAGTCTTCTGAATTTTTGATTCGTGTCTCGTTTATTGAGGTAAAATACTGCCTCTATTGGTGAATATTTTTTGAATTTTTGTCCATTGAGAGATCACTCATTTTGAACATGTTAAAAAAATGGCAGATTTTCAAAGAAGAGGTATATGATCTGCTGGATCCTAATGTTTCTAAAGGAGAAAATGCTGGTAATGCCAAATTTGCCGGGCCTGCTAGAGTTCCAATTCAAATTAGGGAGACTTATAGTGGAGGAATAACCCTTGCTGGTGTGACTGAGCCAGAAGTCAAGACTAAAGAAGAAATGTCTTCTTATCTATCTCGTGGTTCCATGTCACGGGCAACTGGGAGTACGAACATGAACAGCCAATCAAGGTACTGTAAACAAAACTTGAATTGTGTCTCTTAAGTGCCACCTATTAGTTATTTAGTTTTATTTTTTTTACTGGCTCTAATATACTCTCTAATTAATGTAGTAGTTTTTATCCTTCCAGCTTAGCTGGGAAATTAATTTATAATAAGATGATGACGCTGTGCTTCTTTTGTTTCATCTAGTCGTTCACATGCAATATTCACCATCACAATGGAACAGAAGAATGGTGACGATGTCTTGTGTGCGAAATTGCATTTAGTTGATCTTGCTGGTTCTGAACGAGCAAAAAGAACTGGTGCAGATGGAATGCGACTAAAAGAAGGTATTCCGATTGTTTGTCATACCAATATATTTATGTAATTGTATAGAACTATTAGAGTAATTTGTTCTATAGTTTGTCATACATGTTTCAATAGAATTTTGAAAATCGAGTTAGTGCACAACCTTTCTATCATGATATAAATGTTTTATGTTGTGTTTTACCAAGTTATTTGACAATAATTTGATGTTTTATGTTAAGGAATTCATATCAACAAGGGATTACTTACGCTCGGAAATGTAATAAGTGCATTGGGGGATGAAAGGAAACGAAAAGAAGGAGGCCATGTACCGTATCGAGATAGCAAGTTAACACGACTATTGCAGGTTCACTTTTTATTTTGTTAAAGAAATAATTTTATTCTACTTTTAACTTAAAATTTTATACTAATTACTCGTGGTATTTGTTGTCTTGACATGCTACTGGTTAATGAATACTTAGGATTCTCTTGGAGGGAACAGCAAAACTGTGATGATAGGTACACTCTTCATTCCCAATGAATTGCAATAGATTCTTGAAATATTTAAACCTTTTTAATATCATGCATCTCATTTAATCTGTTTGAAATGTTGCAGCTTGTGTTAGTCCTGCCGACACCAATGTTGAAGAGACGTTGAATACATTAAAGTATGCAAATCGTGCGCGAAACATACAGAACAAGGCAATTGTAAGTGCTTTATGTTAGTGTTCTTTATATTCTTGATGTTTTAATATATTTGCTTCTGGATGGGGTTGGGGTTGTTGTTTCTTATTTTATGTTAATTTCAATTTTATTGTTTTAGATTAATCGAGATCCAATGGGCGCCCAACAGCAAAGACTGCAAAGTCGCATTGACCAGTTAGAGGCTGAACTTTTATGTTTTAAAGGTCTTGGTGGTGGACCGATGGAGGAAATTCAGGTACATGGTTCTCTTAGGAAGTGTGTAAAGTTTATCCCTCATTTACTGGTCATATGTTTCTGATGTCCTTTCCTCCTGCCCAGATCCTCAAACACAAGGTATCCTTACTTGAAGCAAGCAATGCAGAGCTACAGCACGAGCTTCATGCACGTGGACAAATCTGTGAGAGTTTAAAACAACGTGCATGCGATGCTCAGGTGTGTAGTCAATCCTTAGAGTTTTCTGTTTTTAGTTAAATGTTGGGAGTCTTACCAGTGAAACAGTTGCTAGTTTCTTGCAATTTCATTGAGCGGTTTTTTGACTTCACAGTTTTTGGGTCTAACTCCAAGTATTGAATGTTTTAGTTGGAGAAAGATCAATTGATGATGAAAATAGAAGCAGCTCGAAATGGTAAATCTTGGGATGAGATTGACTCCAGTTCAAATCAGGTTTGAATACCTAAAGTCACTACTGCCTTAAAACAAAAAAAATGTTAATAAATTGTTGGAAATGTTAGTGAAGGAGTTGAGTCCATATCCACTAATCTCTCTAACTCTTGTGTTCCTTCCCTCAAACCACATCATCGCTCCTCATGTTAAGTCTTTCTAGTGCATGGTCAGTATTTACTAACAAGATAGTACATCACTGACTCGTGATCTGAACTTGCTTCTAGGATTCTGACCTGATGAAGTCTTATGTTTCAAAGATCCATGATTTGGAAGAAGAATTGATACGCTTGAAAAGTTTGAATGTGAAATCAAGAAATTTTGCTGATTGGGTTGATTCAGATGATCTCGAATTCCAGTCAAAGAATGGTTTATTTGCAGGTGGCAATGAGTATTCTTCTGATTGTGATGTCAAACCTGTGGGCATAACAGGTAACATTTTGCTACCTGTTATACAGTATATTTTGTAGTCTATCTTTTAATTGATTCCTTGAGTCTGACTTTGATAGTATTATTCCTGCTAAGTCCATCAAAATTTTAAGATGACAGATTGATTTCTTAAGTCTAGGCGCAACACATTATTTAGGCTTCTCCTCCATAGCTGGATTTTTTTTATATTTGCTATTATTTTCAGTTGTTATTTAATCCTAAACATCAACTAAGTAATTTTTAAGCATTGCAATATGTATGCAGATGATGTGGAACAGGTGGATGTTCGTGAAAAGGAGTTAGAACACTCTTCTGCTCAAGAAAAGTTGGATAGGGAACTCAAAGAATTGGACAAGAAACTTGAACAGAAGGAGGTATGGTATAAGTTATTGTCTCCGGAGGATGTCAAGTTTTATGTGCACGGAAATACTGGATCATTTTGGTTTTCTAATATTTTTAAATCATGCAACTTCATAGTTTTAAATATGCTTGTGTTTTAAATTAGTATTGATTCTTGAACATATTTGAACTGTCCTTTTTTTTGTTGAAGGCTGAAATGAAGCTGGTCAATAATGCTTCAGTTCTCAAGCAACATTATGAAAAGAAACTTCTTGAGTTGGAACACGAGAAAAAACATTTGCAGGTAATTCAATCTATGCTAAATTTTTTTTGTTTAATTATGATTTAACAAATATTTTATTGATAATTATTATTTTAATTAAAAGCTTACTACTGTGAACTGAAATTTGTCTTTTTTTCTTCGTATTATTGGTAGAGAGAAATTGAAGAACTCAAATCCACCTCTGGTGATAGCACTCACAAACTAAAGGAAGAATATCTTCAAAAATTAAATGCACTTGAATCACAGGTGAATTTATTATTATTTAAAAATGTTTTTAGACAAGATAGCGGGTATGTCAGTGAACTAATTACTTACTTTCAAGGTCTCCGAGCTGAAAAAGAAACAGGATGCTCAGGCTCATCTGTTGAGACAAAAACAAAAAGGTGATGAGGCTGCTAAGAAACTGCAGGATGAGATCCAAAGGATTAAATCTCAAAAGGTGCAATTCTCCTGTTAATGGAGCGAGCTTGTATTTATACATTGAAATGCTTTATACTTTGCTTTATATTTTCTTACATTCTTAACTGACTGTTCATTTCAATAGGTTCAACTGCAACACAAAATTAAGCAGGAATCTGAACAATTTAGGTTATGGAAAGCTTCACGTGAAAAGGAAGTTCTCCAGGTAAATGTAGTAGAAAGGATGAGCGTTCTTAATACTTATTAGAAAAATACATCAATTACTCCATTCAATAATAGCATATGCCTGTTTTCCATTATATTATAATTGATGATCTGCTCTTGATATTAAGGTATGATTCTAACAGTCTTTCTCTGCCATTTTTTAATTATCAGCTTAAAAAAGAGGGGAGAAAGAACGAATATGAAAGACATAAGTTGTTAGCGTTGAATCAGAGAACAAAGATGGTTAGTGTATTTCCAAATCACCTGTTGTTGTGGCTTAGGATGATGGTTCTAACCTCAATTAATGTGTTTCAATTTAGGTGTTGCAAAGGAAGACAGAAGAAGCATCCTTGGCTACAAAAAGGCTAAAAGAACTTTTGGAATCTCGGAAGGCTTCCTCACGTGAAACTGGTTAGGAGATTTATGATTTATCTAGCCATTTATATATATATTTGTATATTAAGCAAGCTTTTTATTATTAAGTCTCATTTTTATTTTTGTATACAGGTATCAGTGGTCCTGGAATTCAGGTACTGCTAATTTTGTGAGTTTTGATTAGTGGCCTATGGTGCTAAATATTGCATGCTTGTGATTTTTGAGGGTTTTGGTTGCATCTACTTGATACATTGATACGTATTTTTTATTTAAAGGCTTTGATGAAGGCAATAGAGCATGAACTTGAAGTTACTGTCCGAGTGCATGAAGTGCGTTCAGAGTATCAACGCCAAATGGAAGTGTACGTGTTATTTTATTCTTAGCTTCTTCATTTGAGACCACTAAGCGAGGGACAGGACTTGCTTAGTGGAAAAATTCTGTGATAGATGTTGATTTACTCATTTAAGTTTACTAATAATTTCAGGAGGGCTGAAATGGCCGCGGAGAGTGCCCGGTTAAAAGAAGAAGCAGAGAAGATGAAGCTGAACAATACAAGGTGATAGAAACCCTGCACTTAGTGAAACCATTAATTATAATGTCCTACAATAATGTGAATGATTGCTAATTTATTTAATAGAATATCTTAAAAATATCTAAGTACATAGCTATTCTCTCTTCAAATATGTGAAGTGTATCTTATATTTTTCCTTATGAATAATTTTTCTCAAGAGTATGTAATCTTATATGCATACCTATCGCTCTTTATTTATGTATTATTTTTCTTATCACACTATGTCAGTGACTATTTCTTTTGTAGTATCATTCACACTATGCCTACTGTATTATTAATTTTTTTCCATCTGTATCTATAACACTAACCCTTATAACTTCAATATAACAGTGGTGTATCAATGTCGCCGGCTGCAAGAAGCTCAAGAATTTTTGCCCTCGATAATATGCTTGCTACTTCTTCTACAACACTAGTTTCTATGGCATCTCAATTATCAGAGGCAGAAGAGCGGGAGAGGGTTTTCAGTGGCAAGGGACGTTGGAACCAAGTCCGGTCCCTTGCTGATGCCAAGAATTTGATGAACTATTTATTCAATCTAGCATCTTCTTCTAGGTAGAGCTAATTTTCAAGTCTATTTTTCACTGATGTTTAACCAAGATGGTTTAAAAAGTTATTAAATTATTTATATTCTGTTAAAATGCTACACCCGTCAAATCTCATGTAGTTCATAAGTTAACTGGATTTTTTGTGTGCTATTCTTTATTTCAGGTGTTCATTGCGAGAAATAGAATTTATATGCAGAGATAAGGACATGGAGATAAGTTATCTAAAGGAGAAAATAGTTAGTCTAAGAGGTTCAATTGAACAGTTGAAAATGCAGAGGGATGGACTTGATCATCAATTGAATTTGATGGTTAGTATGTTTGACCGTGAGATGTCATTCCCTTTTTAACGAACTTCACGTCTTCTTGATTAAGCATTCAAAATGATTTTGCAAGGAAACCTGGATTTTACTGATATTATGAGATAAAATTTTCTTCTTTCCAAATTGAAGTAACAAACTATTTGTTATGCCTTACTTTCCTAACAATTTTTACAATAATTTTTTATTTCTGCAGAGATCAGAATCTATGCGAAATTCTGGATATTATGTTGGAGGACATCCTTATGACTTACGGAAGCTGGTAGGTTTTGCAAACATATTATCTGGATATTATTTCATTAGTTACATTTATATTTTGAGACTTCTATTGTTAATGATTCATTTGGTTATCAAATAGGAAAACCGGCGATCTACCATTTTATTTGAGGATATGGAAATATCAGACTCAGAATCAGATGAATATGATGTTGTAGATGCAACAGATGATGAATGGGTAGAGTCTGCAAAACTGAACGGCAGGAAAAGAAAATCTAAAACTGGTGAACTTTCAAGCCTCGAGAAAAATCATTCAATTACAAATTCAGATGATGTCAAAGATATTTCAACAGAAGCACCAGATGCTCCACCAGTAAAAACTGCTTCAGATGTTTGCTGCTCTTGTAGCAAATCCTCATCTTGCAAAACATCAAAATGTATGTGCAGGGCTACGGGAATTGGTTGTGGAAGTTCTTGCAGTTGCCGGGAATCCAAGTGTGCAAACAGGGGGGGATCTAGCTTCAATGAGTTGCAACAAGTGACTGAAAATGATTCTGGTAGCGACGAAGCAAATAAAAACCGCCTTCTTGCTACTCAAGGTGCTGAGTTGCTTCAGGGTGCATTGATTGAGGGGCCTGCTGATACCAAAACTGATAATGCGCCAAGAAAAGCTCTCTCTGACATTGGAAATTCACTGGTGTGTGTCACTTTTTCCTTTTCATTGTCTAGGAAAAATTCATATGATTTAATCATTAATTTTTTTATTCATTCAATGCATGCTTGTGAACAAGCATGCACATTGAGAGGTTTTTCTTGGATTGTGAGGTTTTCCGGTGTTGTCGGAAATCAGTATCCGATACTAACACGTGTCACATATATTTGTATGATAGTGCTTCATTTCTGGTAGATGTGTTAACAATCATTACCTTCTTTTCCAGCCAAAATCAAATGCAACGAAGGGTAACCAGAGAAAAAAATGGCGGCGGAACTCCTCAGTAGTTCTTGTTACAGAACCACCACCATCTTCCTTGCAGTCAGGTGATTCAGATGTCCCCGTGAAAGAGAAGGCTAACATCAGTGAAGCAAGTGTATATGTGGATATACCACAGAAAATGCATCCTCCTAAATTTGATAATGCTTCAATGCCCCCAAAGCCGGAGGTTAATGACACGAAAATACCTTTGAGGATACCACGGGCCATGCAAAAGCAAGGGTCATTCAGTACAATCCTTCCATTGGGGGATAGGAATGCTAGTAAACAAGATGAATCAGTAAAAAAGGAGCCAGAAGTTGATGCTTCAAATACAATTCGTCAAAAAAGAACACTTGCAAAAGAGAACAATGAGCTCTGATGGTGAACAAAAGAACACTTGACAACGAGAACAATAGGCTCTGATAGTGCTGCAATCCTCCATTTCAGAATTCTTAATTAAACATAAGAACAATAGACGCATGACAATGCCATACTCTTATGGCGATTATTTTGAAGAGGCTTGTGTTGTATGTATTGTTGACAAAGAAGTATCTATTTTAGTTAGCAAAATGGTAGGCTTCTCTGTTTCTAGATTATTATGAGATGTGTGATGGCGACCTAGGGATCATCGACGGTAGTTAATATGATCTTATGTTTCTTAATTTTTAAATAGTTGGGCCAGAAATGTTTCATACAGCACAATACAACTTACACGAGGAATCTATTCTGACACCCTCCACTCATACTTGACGTCCCTCATTTGTAGCGAAATATTATATGTATCCTTTTGAAAATTATAAATTTTGTGGGGGCGTACTGGAGATTTTGAAAAATATCATAAATTTCGAAATTACAAGTAAAAATACTGGGTATTTCGAAATTACCGGTAAAAAATACAAAAATATCAGGAATTTTGAAATTATCTGTAAAAATTCCATAAATTTACACGGTAGCATAAAAAATCACTTTTTTTTTTGTTTTTTTTTGAAAAATTTTACACTACCGGGAATTTCAAATACCCTGAAATTTATAGAAAATTTCCGTGAATTTGAAATTTCCGGTAGTGTAAAAATTTTTGAAAAAAAATGAATTATGATTTTGAAACTAAAAATTCCCGATAGTGTAAAAATCAAATTCCCCGAAATTTCATTAAATATCGGAAATTTAAAATTTTCTGGTAGATAATTTTTTTTCACTTTCCACCCAAATTTTTCAGGAGCATTGTTGGAATTATGAAAGTTTGGGGGTGCCAGGTATGAGTGGGGGGTGACAGGTAGATTCCTCAAATTACACCCCACAATACCACCAGTAAAAAAAACACCTGGACCATCAAAACGTCAGAAAAACAACCGTCCCAAAAGCCTACTAGGAATAGAAAAACAATTACACATTATACGAACTCTGTGATGGCTCCTCCGTAAGTGCACGTAAATATCGAAGTAATATAACAGATTGTCGAACCCACAGAGACCAATATCAACTGTAATCTATCGTTGTGGTGTAAAGCTAAGGCTATGATTAAATGGAAATGAACGGGAATTAAATGACTAACTTCTAAAGGTTCAAAAGTAATACTAAAACGAGTCCGAAATATGATTTTCGCGCGCCTAAGGGACTTGTAGAACACGTGTACTAATTATGACTATATGCCTATTTCGTAGAATATACCGCCTCACGCTCTCGCGGTCTTAACTAAAGCCATATATCTTAATCCCAAGATTTTTGCTCTCGCTCGCCTGATAACTAAGAAACATTATTTGAAAGCCAATAATACTCTAATCAACGTCTAAAGCACTCTCGCTGTATTTAGATATGATGCCTAACTTCTACTATCTGGTTCACTTCTCACGCTCTCGTGGATCTCGACTCAAACCTTTTAACTGCAAGGCCAAAAAACAACCGCCCCAAAAGCCTACTAGGAATAGAAAAACAGTTACAAATTATACAAACTCTGTGATGGCTCCTCCGCAAGTGCATGAAAATATCGAAGTAATATAAAAGATTGTCGAACCCACAGAGACCAATGTCAACCACTATAATCTATCGTCGTGGTGCAAAGCTAAGGCTGTGATTAAAAGGAAATGAACAGGAATTAAAGGACTAACTTCTAAAGGTTCAAAAGTAATACTAAAACGAGCCCGAAATATGATTTCCGTGTGCCTAAGGGACTTGTAGAACACAGGTACTAATTATGACTATATGCCTATTCTATAGAATATACCGGCTTAAAGGCTCCGCCTCACGCTCTCGTGGTCTTAACTAAAGCCATATATCTTAATCCCAAGATTTTGCTCTCGCTCGTCCGGTAACTAAGAAACACTATTTGAAAGCCAATAATACCCTAATCAACGTCTAAAGTGCTCTCGCTGTATTTAGATATGATGCCTAACTTATACTATCTAGTTCACTTCTCACGCTCTCGCGGATCTCGACTCAAACCTTTATATGTTTCTCACTCTCATAACAAAGCAATGTTAAATAACTTCCCACTCTCATGAAAAAGCTACTTAAATGACACATATAAATTATAACCAAAATGACACACTCCGATTTCGTACTTAATACATCTACGAAGTCCCGTCGGTAACAACAGTTCTCATACATCAGACCCATGACAATTTAACTAGACATGCAATTAAATGAAAACAAACTAAACATGGTAAATACAATCAAGGACAACATGCTTAAACTATTATAGAATATGATAACAATAATAATAAAGCGATAGAACCTGTAAAAAATGCGGTAAATGGAATCAAACTCGAATACTAATGTAACACCCCAAAATTTGCCCTCTTATTTATTATCAACCTCGAGCAATTTACGCTTCATTCTTGCATCATTCCGCATATCATTTCATCGCATTTGAAAAATAATTAAATAAATAATTCATCATCCTTTGCATACACATGAGGTGTGTGGTCGATCGAGGTTTGCCAAACATTGGAGTTCAAGAGAAAAATAATATCCCAAAAATAATCCAAACAACTTCCAAGCTAACCAACCAAAAAAGGGAGATTTCACTTTTTCCTCCATTTTCCTTCCATTTTTCCTTCCACTTTCCTTCCACATTTCCTTTCATTTCTTCCCCTCTTATTTTTCCACTTCAATTCCACTCCATTTTCTTTGGATGATTCTACCATGTTCCACAACCTTCTAGAGTATTCCATGGAATATTCCAAGGAATATTTCCTCTCCAACCCTAACCCTAACTAACTACAAACCTAACTCCATTCCTAAACCTAATTCCATTCCCAAACCTAGCTCCAAGCCTAGCCTCTATATAACCATTAATCACTTCAATGCAAAAGGTTCCCAAGTTTTTTCCCCAATTTTTTCACTTTCTCACATTTTCTAGAATCACTTTTTCTCTCTCACTTTTCTTCCATTTCCCTTTTCACCAAAGCTTTTTTTGAAGAAGCTCTTCAAGTTTCACATTGAAACTTGAAGATCTTAAAGCTTAGCCTCCAACCTCCATTGATTTGTGGATTGTAGAAGAAGAAGCTACTGGTTTTTGTGAGGATTTCGACTTATCGGAAGTGCAAGAAGGCTCAAGCATCAAGAACGCATTTATTTTGCGGATTCACGGTTTTCTTGGTTTTCTCTTCGATCAAGCTCCGATTCTTGCAACATTTACCGAAGCACTTCTTCGCTTCGTAGGTTGGTAATCTAAAACCATGCTAACTTTAAGTTATTCTCTTCATCTCGCCATTTTGGCATTCTTTCAGTGCTTTTCGTATTGCTTGTGATCGATTACGTTTTCGTTATGTGTTGCTTGCGATTTGTGATTTTTAATGGATTAGAAGTTAGGTTGTAGCTTGTTATAGGCTCTAGCATGTGTTAATAAGCCCTAATTGAGTAGAAATTTGTGTTAACATGATTAGATGTGTGTTAGGGTTGTTTAGAAGTAAGATTGTGGCCAAAAGCACTTATTTCAAAACAATTTTTCACTTTCTGTTCAGCGTTAACCGGTTAACGGTTTGGTTAACCGGTTAACGCATGCGTTTTTGCCACAAATCAGTGTTGTTTGGGGTCCGTTAACCGGTTAACCATTTGGTTAACCGGTTAACGTTGTAGAAATTCAGCATTTTAGCTTATTTAATTGCTTCTCCTTGCTTCTTTGTGCCTCTAATGTTCATGCATGTTTAGGTACTAATTTTAGGGAATTTTCTAGGTTAGTTTCGACATCTCATTCCCCCATTTCGAGTCGTTTCGACGCATTTCCGTTCATGTTGCATATTATGCGTTTATGTGTTCATTTGTGTATAATTTGACTCATTGTATTTTGTTGCTATGTCTATGCATCATTTGGCATGTAAATAATCATGTTGCATTCTGTTTTTGCATCTTTCGCACAATTTGTTAACTCATTTGCATTTCATTGTATCGATATATGTTGCATTTCACATAACCATGTATGTATGTGCATTTGGTTGCATTTGGTTACATGTTTGATCATATCATTTACATCAATTCAATTCTGAATTTTGCATTGAGCTTGACATTTTTGTTGATCTATCATGTTGCATATTCATGATCAATGCTCATTATGTTCATATGCCATGTTCATGTGCCATATTTTGCATACTTGTTGCATAATCAATCATGTGGTGCATTCTTGCATAATCCTTCCAAAATAATTATATCACTCATTTGTGTATGTTGATCTATGTTCAAATGCATATTCATGATGAATTGGTACATTTTTCATTAAGTTGGTGCATTAAAAAATGAAAATAATCAAATCTGCATTTTACATTTCATAGCTGACTTTGCATATAGGTGTTGTAAAATACATGTTGATTGTTATGTTGTTCATGCTGTATGTAACTTTCTACACCTATCTTTTCATGTTGTATGCTGGCTGTAGAAAGTTGTCTTGTGTTGTGCATTGTTTTCATAGTTGTTTGTGTGTTAGGGGCTGTAGTAGGTGCTGGATTTTTGTTTTAGTATTTTTTTAGTTCTCTAGAATTAAGATAGAGTTTAGATTGAGTCCTAGAATTAGTAGGATTTGAAATTCTGGGATCAGATATGTGATGTCGAAACAGATGTTTAGAAACTGATATCCTAAGCAATAAATTAATCCCAGTTCAGTGTATCTCCACACTTACATCTGGGGGCTACCAAGCCAGGAAGGAAATTCAATATAAGTAATATCAATTAGGGAGTTAAACCAATCAGTTTAATCCTTCACTTAATATCTACCCAAGGCAATTTCTATCTAAGACTCTACTTAGATATGAGTACCTACTCACTCCCCCTCAATCACACAGTGATCTCTAACTTAGAATGATTAATAAGTTTGAAGTCACACTTCAGACACACCAGCTTGATCTTACTTATCAGTTTCAATCAAGACACAATTCACTTTTTGCTTAAAAGCATATAAAGTGAATAACAAACAAATAAAACCTGCTTAAGTAACTAGCTTCACTAACACCCTTGACACTCTGCTTAAAATCGTTGAATTTACTTGAGTGTATCAGTTTCTTAAATAGATGCTGAGTTTGTGGGCTTTTTGCAAATTATCCAGACTTGTAATTTCTAAATCCCACAGTTATCTCCTTGAATTAAGGTGAGTTAGTTTTCTGTTTCTTATCTCCTTAAATTAAGGTGAGTTAGTTTTTCTGTTTCCTTTACACTGGAACCAGACAACTTAACTTCCTAAAGAAACGCCTTGGAGTGCTCACCCTTTACGTTTACTTCCAGATATTTACTCCTGATTTTAAGCACTTCTGTTGCGTATCATTTAAGGCAGATAGCAGGTTCACGATGTCACAACATCTGGTGTGACATCCTGATGTCCTGAACTAAGTTCATAACTTTTACTTTGTTTGTCAAAAATTCTGCCAATTTCTAACATCTACAAACTCCCCCTTTGGCTAATTTTTGGCTAACACATTCTTCTGGTTTTGTCAGAGAGCAGCGGAGTTCCTTTCTGTTGGATCATGTGAGAGCTAAGAATTTGCTCCCCCTCAAACATCTGAGATGTACACTGCCATGACTTGGCCCAACAGACTTTGATAAGTATCCATTACACCCAGTGACACTTTGATAGGTCCAAAATATACCATTTCAGCAGACAAACATAATATCATTGTTCAACACACACAGATTTCTCGCACTTGTTAGACATAAATTTTGGGGCCAAACAAAACATTAAAGAAACAGACATAATATTCAGTACAGACAGACTCCAAACATACATTTTCCACCAACAAACAGCTTCACTCTTCATCCTCTGTATCCTCAGACTCATCACCAGCTCCATCATCATTCCCAGCAGCCTCTTCCAGCTCCAGTCTTTGAATCAGGTCCTCAAGCTTCTTCTTCCTTTCTTCCAGCTCCTTGCAGGTTGTCCTGAGCTCTGCAATTAGGGCTGCCTTTGATATAGGTGTCTTGACAGCAGATGTCCCAGCAGATGTCCCACCTGGTGATTCAACATCTGCAGCATGATGACCTAGAAACAGCTTGTAATGGAAAGATAATGGACTTTCCCTTTTACAGAAAGAGTCCTTGTCAGTAAGGATTCCTGGATACTGGTTGAGAATCACCCCACAGAGTAGTGATGGGAAGGCTATTGGAAGCTTGATGGCTGGGGTTCCTGCATGCTTGAGAGTCTGGTCAAAGATGTATGCTCCATAATCCAGCTTGGTTTGGGTGCCTACAGCACAGATAAACCTCCCAAGCCCAGTGGCTATGGTTGAGGTGTGGTTGGTTGGGACCCAGTTGGCTGCCCCAATTCTGTGTAGCATGGCATATTTCCTGGTTAACAAGCTGACTGAGAGTTTGCCTTTTACTGGCCATGTCTTGACCTGGTTAGATGTAATTATTCTGCACACTTGATTGTCAGTCTTGCCAAGCTCAGTTGGCCCATCTGCTTCTCTCCCCAGGTACTGATTGATCACCCTAGGAGAAAAGTCTACACACCTTCCCCTGACATACACTTTTCTGAAATCCTCAGATTTCCCATCAGCACATCCTTCTTGTAAGTTCACTATAAATTCTTTTACCAACAACTCATAACATGGAGAGAATTTAGAGACAGTCTTGAACAGTCCAACATTGGAAATTAAATCAATTACTTCAGTACAATCCAATTACTACCCAGCTCTCGTTCCAGAGCCACCTGTAACACGGTGGGAGAACTGACTTTAGTGAAATGTTGCGGATAGCAAGAGTCGCCACCGACTTTTATTTTATCCAAAGGAAAGGGCATAAAAGAACAGGAAAGACCTTAAAAGATTTTTGGGTTCGGGGGGTAGGTTATGTAAAGGGAAGGTGTTAGCACCCTTTACATCCATGGTTATCCATGGGCTCTTAGTTACTTAGCTCACTTTAAAATGTTTTTGAGAAGTGTAGTGTGTGTTTAGAAATTTTCTTAAGTACTTTATAATGATCCATGTACGGATATATATAAAGCCTTTGTTTTGAAAATTGCTTGAAAAATGTGAAGTGTTTTGAAATGTTTTGAAGAGTGAGCAAGTACATAAGAGGAACCTACCCTAAGTTAAATCTTTCCTGTTCTTAAATGTCCTTTAAGTAGTAAGACTATCCCTATTATTAAGGAATAGGTAGTCATTACCTTGGATGTATAAGGGACAAGTGAAGGGACAACTGTGATTAGGCAACTGTAAGGTGTATTTAGCAATTCGAAGGGACTTATCATCTTTATTCGAAAGGGACAAGATCATTTACGAAGGCAACCATGAAGGGACTTGATCTTATTATCTTTTAAGGGACTAGATGATATGAGAGAAGGGACTTTGCTTTACACCTTACTTGACCTTTTTCTTTTAGGCAACATGAGAGGTATCCTTAAGAATGTGAGGTGGCAATCCAAGATCGACTTACGTGTGTGAGTGTACCAATTCAAATATTTATCTTACAAATTAGTGATCTAAATTCAATTTTAAATACAAACATGTTTACACTCCCTATTTTACTAACCATGGAAATTAAAAATAAATAATAAAAATAATTCTACAACTATTACATAATTGGTACAATTACATTATAATAATAATTTAGATAAAGAAGCATGTAAATCAATAAATAATTAGATTGGTTAGTAATAATAATAATAAAATAAATTAAATAAATAATCACATAATAAATAAATAAATAAAGAGGTTAATAATAATAAACAAAATAAATATAAGAAGAAGAAATTAACATAATAATATAATAATAAATTAAAAGTTCAATAAATAATTAATTTTTTTAAGAATTTAAGAAAAAAGAGATAAATAATAAATATTATATAAATATGACTAATAATTTTAATAGTTTAATTTTATGTACATATTATAAAAAATATTTGTTAATTATAATTAAGTAAACATAAAAAAAATAGAAATTAAACTCATAAAATAAAGTTAGGGTTTTTAATTGTTTAGAAAAAATAAATTAGGGTTAACTACTTAATCTAATCCTAATTACATTATTTATATAAAAACTACATATAATAATAATATAAACAAATTATAAAATAAATATATATAATTAAAATTTAAAAACAAATAAATTAATATTTATAACATAATGTCGCTCCCACCAAATGACAACTCAGGTCAGAAGGGGTACAGACGCGAACGGTCGGCGAAAAGGATGAGAACACACAAGGGTGAACTCAGAAAGACAAGAGTCGCCAGCTAGGCATTTTTATCCCGGAGGAAAGGTAATGCTGCATAAACCTGAGAAAAGATATGGATAAGACGGTTGCGAACCAGAGAGACTGAGAAAGGGGGTTGGTTACAACCTGGGAAGGTATTAGCACCCAGATTGTCCGCCGTACTCGACGGGATCCACGCTTAAAATATTTGTGTTTTAAGGGGGTAGTGTCAGTGCTATTTGTGTATCAAAGCTGGAAAGAATGCAAGTGTCAGTGTAAAAGAAATGTGAAGTGTATAAATGAAGTGTCAGTGTAAGAATAAGAGTGAAATGCTCAAGACCATGAGGCTTAAAGAATAAGGATGGAAAGAGGGGGAATATACAGAGACTTTTGTTCGATAACTGTTAAGTTATGCCTACGTATCCTCTCGTGCAATGAGGAAGTCAGAACACCGTAGTTCGACCCAAAGAGACTGAAAGATAAATTGACTTGTGAACTGCTTACTTGCCTATGCTCAAGTGTATGACCTGTCTGACTCAAGTGCAAACTGTCTTGCATTAGACGGAAGAAGCAAGTTCTCGCTTGTGAATGAATGAGATGAGAAAAGAATCCCGGAGGAGACGATTATTGTTTGTTTTTGTATTTTCAGTCTTTTATTGCTTTTTGAAGTTTTTCATAGGAAAATGAGCTTAAGACTAAACCAATGGGTTAGTAAACTCATCACATCCTCCCTCTGATTAGGGGTAATGAGAATACCTTAAGTGTGAAGTCAGGGTCTCACACTTAATCATCTTTGATGTAGGATTAAGATCATTATCCTACTTGGGATTAGTTAAATGTTTTTGTTGTTTTTGTTTAGTGTTAAGTAATGAGACTAAGCCATAATCATGGATTAAACAGACTCATTACACCATCCTAATAGAAGGATAATAGATGAGAATGTTTAAGCTGAGGAAGACTCCTCAACTTAATCCATGATTAGGGATTAACCTCATGACAAAACAAAGCCTTTATTAGATGGATTTTAGTTAATGATAAGATGAAGAAGTGGATTTTATGATTTGTAATACAACTTGAGGGGGAATTGTCCATTAACACTAGGGTTAGTCCTTCTTAACCAGTTAAGGAAGAATTAGAACCCTAATGCAAGGCCCAAGTTACAAGCTTGATGTCTTGATGATTATTAAGTGAATTGATTAAAGGATTTAAACACATTAAGGGTTTAACACTTAGGATTAAAGTTATACACTCCATCCTAATAGAAGGATGCAGGCATAAGCTTAATCACAAAGCCTTAAAGCCTTTAGGGTTTAGTCCCTGATTATGAGGTGAGAAGAGAAGACTCAAAGAGACACAAAGGTAAAAGCTAAGTGGGGAACTAATCAAACCCTAATTGTTATCATGCTTGGTCATTCCTAGGGTTTTGGGGGTTTAAGAAGGAAATCTTCAAGGAACCACCAAGGAGAGAAGCAGATGAGAGGAGCAAAGAGAAGCAAAACAACTTGCTTCACTTAAGAAGACAAGTTGCTTGAAGAAAGAAGGTAAGATGAACAAGAATGAGCAAGCTCAAGCCCAAACACATACAAAATGCAGCAAGTGAATTATGAAAGAGATGAAAGAGAATGTGAGAAGTGAAGGCAAATTCACTTCTCAAAGTATCTTACCACCTGAAAAGTTAGTAAGGAATGAAATGCAATGCAAATGAGATGAAATGGCATGATGCAAGACAAAGTCAGAAACAAATACATGATGTTAATGATGCTAAGAGATGATGCAAACATGAGGCAAGGCAAGAGGATGATCAAACAAGCATAAAGATGCAAAAGAGACATGCTTAGAACCATGAACATACATGAAAAGTTATGGAATGCAAATGACATACAACATGGCAAAGGAAATATGCAATGATCAAACATGATTCTAATATGTCCTAAGATGTATTATGAATCAAATGAATGCACAAAATGTCATGGCAAGTCATGGTATGCAAGCAAATGGAAGATGGATGCAAAGGAAGGCATAAATTAGGGTTTATGATCAACACACAAAGCAAAATCCAAAACCAGAAGCAAATGACATGATAAAAATTTGAAAATGCAATCAAAGGAACCCTAAACCTACACAAACTCACTGTCCAAAGGAGGGGATCTAACTCTTAACCTAGTGAGAGTTATGAATTTTCTAAGATTGCTAGGTTTTTAAGGTACCTTGTCAAGGAAAATGTCAAACAAATTGAAAATGCAAGATCAATTCATGCCAATTTTATCCTACAAACTACATGTTATGCAAGATGCAATGCAAAAAGAGTCATTGTCCAACTCTCAAAGGTTAGACAGAAATGAATTTTTGAAGTTTGAACCAAAATATTACCTCAAAATGAATTTAATTCCAAAGAAAATAATCAAAAGGCATCAAGGGCAAAAAAGAAATTTGGTTTGAGAGTTGGACAATGTTTCTAAATGTTACATGAATTTTTTTTGTGATTTTTAAATACCTAAAAATATTTTTAATTAATTAATTTTCATTAACTAATTAAAAATAAACTTTTAAATGATTTAAAAATTATTTTTAATGCAAAAAATAAAAATAAAAATATTTTTGTGTTCTGAAAAATAATGAAAACCTTGACAAAAATTTTCATAATTTTTAAACATTTTTTGCTATTTTTAATAATTCGTGCAAAATAAATCGAAACAAATGAAAATAAAATGAATTTTAAATGAAAAAAAGGAAAGTCAGCCAATCCAATGGATGAGATTCAAACTCACAGGGGAGGGAATTGACTTGGCGCGCTAATGGACGACCCAAATTCAAACTGGCCTAATTATGATTAAGCCCTAATCCTGTGCCCTAATCACTTTCAGATGACCGGAACAGTGTTCCGGTCATCTTCTCCGGCAGGCCAAAATCCCAATCTCTCTCAATACGCATCAAATCCTCACAAATATCTCCCGAATCAATCTATGAACACCACTAAGCATAAACCCTAAATCAAACAACATTTATTTTCACTGAATCAAAGGAAACAAGCAAAAACATTTTTACGGGCAAACTTTCAGACCATCATAACATGCTTGTTTCTGGCTCATTTTCAAAAATAAATAGATCCCCATGATCAGGGCAACACATAGAACAATATTCTAACAAGAAATTAAAGTTCTGGAAAATTTGTTCATCATGCTATCTGAGATTGAGCTTTCGAAACAGGGACTTTCTGGCTGCTTCTTTGGTTCAAACAAGCTCCAATGATCCTCCTTTGAAGCTTTTGACACTTAGCTGGAGTTTATATGGCCTCTAGAGGGAGTTGGCAGAAGCTCAGACCAAGGGAGTGTGAAAATCGTATTTGTGATGTGGGAGGTTTCAGGCCAAAACAATGGTTGGTTTGTGATCAGTGGAACATGCTGAGATGTTCTATGAAGTTTGTTTTTGTGTTTGAAGGCTGTATGATGAGTTTCGAAGGAAGTTGCATAAGAGGTGTAAAATGAGAATGCTGGCTTAGAGAGAGTTTCAGGCTTGTGTGTGTGGTGTGTTGAGCTGCTTTTGGTCCATGTATCAAGTGGTGATAGGTCAGAGAGTTGTTGGTGGCCTATGCTGATTGGTATGGGCAAGTTGCCAAAATGTCAAAAGTTGGTGTACTTGAGGTATGGGCCATGGCAGGCTGGCCTAGGGGCATGGTTTGATTCAGCTGAGATCATGGAGTGCTTGTGAATCTGATTTTGTGAACTGAGGCAAGTGGATGAGAAGTTTTGATCTATTTTGCAAATTGGCACAACTTTGCCCCTTTTGGAAATTCTTCAAGTTTAAGGCATGAAATGGAATAATTCAAAGTACCATTCTGATCCTTAGAGGTACGTTTGACATGTTATGAAGTGTTTGTGTACATTTGAAGCCTTTAGAATGCCTTATCAAACCATTTTGCAAAATGTCTCTTTGGTAGAAAACTTGAAATTATGTGATTTTTCCCAACTTTGACAAGCCATAACTTTTGATCCAAAATGAATTAGAATGAGTTCTTGTACTTTTTGAAAAGGGAATGATCCATTCTACAACTTTCATGACCAAAGTTTTCCCATTTGAGGTATTTTTGAATCAAAAAGCAAGGGTTGAAAAAGTTTCCCAAAATGGCAAGTTTCCATTACAAGTCATTTTCCCAAAAAGTCAACTTTGCAAATGGATTGGAATTCTTCAATTTTGTGAACTTCACACATCTTCTATGATCAAATAAAGATCATACATAATCAAAATGATGATGAACACCCTTTGGTTGGGTCATTGAGGGCCTCAGATGCCCTGATTTTGCATTGACTTGCTCAAAAAGTCAACTCTTGATCAGATGACTTCCCCATTGAATTTCTTCATGAAAATTGATATTTGTGATCCTTATAACATATAAAGACCAATAGAAACAAGAATGACCAAAAAATTTGGAGTTATGGCCTTTGAAACCAAAACCCTAATTCTAGGTCATCTGTGCAGTCAAACCTGGCTCTGCTTCCATGCCAATCTCAGTTCTTGTGATTTTTTTTTGACATTCTTGACTTTGAGGGGATATAATATGATGCTTGAACATACATGGACCCCTTTGAAGTGATTGATGACCTTTGGAGTGGCTCAAATGGCTCTTGGATTGCTCAGATCACAAACCCTAGATGCAGATGACTTAGAAGCAATGCAGTGAAGAAAATATGCAATATAAGATGCTATGATTGAACTTATGCATATGAAAAGACCACAAGCCATGGTGTGAATGGGTGAGGGCAAATTAGGGGTGTTTACAGCTGCCCCTATTCAAGCATAAGTTAGCTGTGCAGGATGTAAGCAACGGCTTAACAGGCAAACAAGATAACTTGTGGTTGAATACCAAAGACAATCCAAAATTTGCACTCACAGAATGAAGAAGAAAAGGGATATAGATTGTAAAGGAAAATAAAGTATATTTAAAGTGCGGGCGACGGAGGACGACCGTCGAGCAGAGGACGACTGCTGGGGAAAGAGTGATGACGGGGACGGCCGACATGCTGGGGATATAAGAGATTATGATGGGGACGGCCATCAAGTAAAGCTATAAGACTCTCTGGGGATTAGAGGTAAAAATAAGTGATGAGGTACGGTCATCAAAGGTGAAGGACGATCACCTAGCAGGGGACGACTGCTCTGTTGGGTATAAGATGAGGGACGATCATCTAAGGTGAAGGACGATCACCTGGCAAGGTACGGTTGCCAAAAATATCGCGACATATGACGAATGTCGGATAAAAGGTCGACGACGGTGACGGCCATCAGATAAGCATGATGAAGGACGATCATCAGGAGGTGAAGGACGATCACCTAGCAGGGTACGACTGCTCTCAGGGTTTATCATGACATAGGATGAATGTCAGATAACAAGATCAACGATGGGTACGGCCATCAGATAAGATGATGAAGGACAATCATCAGGAGGTGAAGGACGATCACCTAGCAGGGTACGACTGCTAAATATCACGACATAGGACGAATGCCGGATAAAAAAGGGTTCCAATAAAGGAGACTCCGCTGGGGAAAGGATGAGGGACGATCATCCAAAGGTGAAGGACGATCACCTGGCATGGTACGGCTGCCGAAAAGGGGTATCATGACACAGGACGAATGTCAGATAGAAAGGAAATAGTTCACAGGGATTTGCTGGGACAAGTAAACATGGACGAGTGTCTATATCCAAGAAATGAGAGATATTAGTGTTTGGTGTACGGTGTATAGATTAAAGATGCGGACGAGCATCCCTAAGACCAAGATACGAACGAGTATCAGGTAGAAACAAATACTGACACATGTTCAGAGATGATGATACAGACGAGTATCAATTGGTTAACAAGGAACACAGACGAGTGTTGATTTTGTGGGGACTCCTCTGGGGAATAGTAGACACAGACGAGTGTCTAAATTCAAGAAGACATGAGTGTTTGACACGTGTATGGATTAAAGATGCGGACGAGCATCCCTAAGACTATGATACGGACGAGTATCAGGTAGAAACAAAGGCTTGGCGCATGTTGTGAGATGAAGATACGGACGAGTCCCAACTGGTTAACAAAGAACACAGACGAGTGTCGAATCTGAGGAGGTATAAATGGTGTATACAAGATATGAACGAGTATCTGTATGAGTGAAATGGGAGTAATAAGTATGAGTGGTGTACAGGAGTGTTTAAACTTGCTGGGGAGAATGACACGGACGAGTGTCAAAAGGTATATTATAAACAAGTATATGCTTTACAGAGTATTCAGGTAGTTATGTTGGGGAAGGTGACTCGGACGGGTGTCAGGGAATCTGTATAGATATATGTATCTATGAGTGCAAAGGGGACGCTTTGGCTTTCTACTGGGGATATGACACGGACGTGTGCCAGGAAGTATCTGTAATATATAAGTGTCTGTTTGCAAAGAATGCTCAGGCAGCTTTACTGGGGAATCATGACACGGACGGGTGCCAAAAGGAGTGTGCATCTGTACTTATGAGTGTAAGGCAAATGCCTTGGCTTCCTGCCGGGGAATCTGGGGAGTTTTCTGTATATCCTTGATGAATTGTCGAAATTTACAAGTGTTTGATTCAGAATATGGCTTATGATCATGCAATATGTTTGATTTTTTCCGTAATGCTCCGTATTAGACGGAATGCTACGCTCTGTGGGAAATATGATGCGAATGCTATGGTTATGCAAAGATACTGATCCGGGATCCGGGTCCCGTTGCTATGAAAATCTCTGGTTGATCTGCCTGAAGTGACCATCCCAGCTGGGGATGAGATCATTGGTAGATCTGACAAATGGGACTCTTCTTGGGGATATAGGTCACTGATAGACCTATCTTCGGTAATGAGGGACCCAGCTGGGGGCTTGTAGAAGCTTTCGTCACTCTGTTGTGAGATCTTCAAGTTATTGCTTTCCTGGATCGAGGCTGAAACTGTGGGGAGATGGTTCCCTGACTTCTGTACTTGGATGAGGAGTAAATAACAAATGGCAACTCAGCTGGGGAGAAAGCATCTCCGGTGCTAAGACTGAGTGAATAATGATTCGCCAGCTTGCTGGGATGAAGCTTTCATGCCCCATGCTGTGTTCTGAATACCTGCAATCCTGAAAAGACAGAGAAACGCACAAGTAATCCCGAGGTATCTCTTACCGGATTCCATCATAGGAGTTTAGGCACTCCTGAGTATATTTCCTGCAAGCACGCATTTTTTAGAAGAGAAACATCTGTATTTATGCAATTAGTATCTTAAAGACATCGAACCTTTTTGCAAATGAAAATAAGATGTACGAAACGAAACATGACTGAAAATCTGATTTTATTGATTCGTGTGCCCTGAATTGGCAAAATACAGTCGAAGAAACAAATCCCCTAAAATGAGGAGATTGTTACAAATTGAGAAACAAAAGATATTGGCAATGTTGATGACGCTTCAAGGAGCTTCCCTTTGCTATGACTCGTATGACATTTGACGTTCTTCTCATCTTGCTTCCTGAAGAAGGCTGATTCTGAAAGAAGCTTGATCCTTTCGAAGCTTACCAAGTTATAAATGATACAGACGAATTCAGAATGCAGCTGTTCGCTTATTCCCTTGTTTTGCATGGATCGCCCTTTCGGGTTTTCAATCCATCGGGATACCCATTTTTGCCTGAGTTGTCCAATGCGGCTTTTCAACTCAGCGGGTGCAAATTTTTTATTTATTTCCCTTATTTTTGCTCGAGTCTTTTATTCTGTTTTTGACTCGCCGAGATGCCCTATTTTTGCCTGGACTTACATTCTGTTTTTATGTCCAGCGGGTCATTTTATGCGAAGTATTTTTTAACTGCATCTGAATTCACAGGGGGCGGGAAGTCTTCACCATCCATAGTACTGAGCATGAGTGCTCCACCAGAGAAAACTTTCTTTACTACGAATGGCCCTTCATAGTTCGGAGCAGTCGATATAATCTTGCCAATCATATCAATGCCCCACATGGCAAAGGGCCAGGGTGAAGACATCACATTCAGAGGATTTGGAGGCACATGTACTTTATCCGCATAAATCTGGCATTTGTGGCATTTTCTGGCATAGGCACAACAGTCGGCATCCATTGTGATCCAGTAATAGCTTGATCTTAGCAACTTCTTAGCCATTGCATGCCCTCCGGCATGGGTACCAAAGGATCCTTCGTGCACCTCGTGCATCAACAAGCCTGCTTCTGTTTTGTCAACGCATCTGAGAAGTACCATATCAAAGTTTCTCTTGTACAGGGAACCATCAGTATTCAGGAAGAAACTACCAGCTAGCCTTCTTAATGTCTTCTTATCATTGGAAGATGCCCCAGGTGGGTATGTTTGATCCTCCAAGAAGCACTTAATGTCGTGGTACCAAGGCTTATCATCTTTAACAACATCTGCTGCAAATACATATGCTGGTCTATCAAGTCTGGACACTGAAATCCGAGGCACAAAGTTGGCAGCTTGAACTTTGATCATGGATGAAATGGTGGCAAGAGCATCTGCAAATTGATTCTCGTCCCGAGGGATATATTCAAGCTTGACTGCTGTGAAGAAAGTCAATAACCTTCTTGTATAATCCCTGTAAGGTATCAGATGATCTTGGTGGGTGTACCACTTGCCGTTAGTTTGATTAATTACCAGAGCTGAATCTCCGAATACAGTCAAAGTTTTGATCCTGAGGTCAATAGCTTCCTCAAGACCTATAATACAAGCTTCGTATTCAGCTTCGTTGTTAGTGCAACTGAAGGTGAGCTTTGCCGAGAAAGGCATGTGAACTCCCTTAGGTGTAATGAGTACTGCACCAACACCACGGCCATTCATATTAACAGCCCCATCAAACATCATAGTCCATTCTTCCTCCGGGTCGGGCCCTTTAGTGTGAACAGGCTCTTCGTGATCTTTTGCTTTTATGAACATGATGTCTTCATCCGGGAAGTCAAATCTCATAGGCTGGTAATCATCAATGGGTTGCTCAGCAAGATAATCAGACAATACACTGCCCTTGATGGCTTTCTGAGATGTGTACTGGATGTCATATTCGGTGAGGATCATTTGCCATCTTGCAACCCTTCCGGTAAGTGCTGGCTTCTCAAAAATGTACTTAACTGGGTCCATCTTTGAGATCAATAAGGTAGTGTGGGTCAACATATACTGTCTCAGTCGGCGAGCAGCCCACGCTAAAGCACAACAAGTTTTCTCGAGCAGTGAATAACGTTGTTCACAGTCGGTAAACTTTTTGCTTAGGTAGTATATTGCATACTCTTTTCGACCAGACTCGTCATGCTGGCCCAACACACACCCCATTGACTCTTCTAATACTGTCAAGTACATGATTAGAGGTCTTCCTTCAACTGGAGGCATAAGGATAGGAGGCTCTTGCAAGTATTTCTTGATTTTGTCAAAAGCCCTCTGGCAGTCTTCGTTCCACCTGACCGTTTGTTCTTTTCTTAACAGCTTGAACAAAGGCTCACATGTTGCCGTAAGGTGAGATATGAACCGTGAAATGTAGTTCAGTCTACCTAGGAAACCTCGAACTTCTTTCTCAGTCTTTGGTGCAGGCATCTCTTGAATGGCTTTAACTTTATCAGGGTCAACTTCAATCCCTTTCTAACTCACAATAAATCCCAGCAGCTTACCAGATCTCACCCCGAATGTGCATTTGTTGGGGTTCAATTTCAGTTGGTACTTCCTCAGACGCTTGAATAACTTCAACGTATTTACCAGGTGGTCTTCTTCTGTGAGGGACTTGGCAATCATGTCATCCACATAACATTCAATTTCTTTATGGATCATGTCATGGAATAATGTTACCATAGTCCGTTGATAAGTGGCACCAGCATTCTTCAGTCCGAATGGCATTACCTTATAACAGAACGTGCCCCAGGGTGTGATAAAAGTGGTCTTCTCCATGTCTTCAGGTGACATCTTGATCTGATTGTACCCT
Organism: Lathyrus aphaca; assembly: GCA_963966055.1. Taxonomy (NCBI): domain Eukaryota; kingdom Viridiplantae; phylum Streptophyta; class Magnoliopsida; order Fabales; family Fabaceae; genus Lathyrus; species Lathyrus aphaca. Next base: position 115,064,534 of record OZ014523.1, on the reverse strand, counting down.
GAAAATCCGTCCATGAAGGAGAATACCGATAACTGAGCCGTATTATCCACCAATACATCAATGTGAGGTAAAGGGAAGTCATCTTTCGGGCTGGCTCTGTTCAGATCCCGGTAATCCACGCACATCCTCACCTTTCCATCTTTCTTAGGCACAGGTACAATATTAGCAACCCACGGTGGATAACTAGTCACAACAAGGAACCCGGCGTCCCACTGCTTTTGCACCTCTTCTTTAATCTTCATTGCCATATCTGGGCGAGTACGGCGCAGTTTCTGTTTTACCGGCGGGCATTCTTCTTTTAAAGGAAGCTTGTGCATGACAATATCGGTGTCCAACCCTGGCATATCCTGATAAGACCAAGCAAAGACATCTACGTACTCCCGAAGCATATCAATCAGTTGTTCTTTCACCGAGTCTTGTAGGCAGGCCCCAATCTTAACCTCTTTTACATCTTCTTCCATACCAAGATTAGCTGTTTCGACCTCCTCCTGATGAGGAGTGATAACCTTCTCCTCTTGCCTTAACAACCTGGCTAGCTCTTCAGGAAGCTCATAATCTTCTTCAACCCCTTCATCAGCTTGATTGGTTGGATTGTCAAAGTCATACAGAGTCATAGTTGTGCTGTTGTCGGTGCGGTCTGAAAGGCACTCTTTACAAGGCTTTAGATTGTTCATTTTAGTGATCGATTTTAATCTTTGTTTAGAAAAAGTGAAGTAAAGTTATCATTTTGGAAAACATTGCCATTTTATTTTTGTACAAAAAGAAAAATGAAAAACAGTGAGCGGAAAAGAAAAAGACTCATTTGCAAAAGATGTCCGATATTCATTGATTGATCTGTTTGCACAAAATTTCAAGATGGCCCGATTACAAAATGAATCTTGTCATCTTGGGCAAGATGCAAGACTTGATGCATGCTTAAAATATACAAGAAATAATAATTACTCTGCAGGAGTAACCCTTATAATTTCCTGGGAAGACCAGTTTGAGATATGGCTCCCCGGGATCCTTGGACGTATCCAGCCCTCCAGGTTGCGCTCATCTTCCGACTCATCTTCCAAGTTGTTCACTGTATCCGGGGTGAGCATCCCCCCACTAACAAAGTTGGGCTTCTTAGCAACCTCTGATTGATCTTGTTGAGTTGGTTTGTAACCCAACCCAAATCTGTCCTCCTTTTTCTCCACAGGCAACAGCTTGCCCCAGCCTTGGGCAGTACCCTCTTCAACAACCTTCCTGACTTGCTGATAAGACGTCATGGAGGTTCCTAGTACAGCAGATTCTTCATTAATGTTTAGGGCCTCAAACCCCTGGCTCATGGTTTCATGGATTTCTCCATCCATCTCAATGTATTTGTACGTAGCCAGATGGCTAACAAAGATATCTTCTTCACCACAAATGGTGATGATCTGGCCTTCCCACTCGAATTTCAGGTTCTGGTGAAGGGTAGACGTAACAACGCCAGCGGCATGGATCCAAGGTCTACCCAACAAACAGCTGTAGGCTGGCTAAATGTCCATCACATAGAAGGTAATTTTAAAAGTCTGCGGGCCAATCATCACAGGCAGATCAATCTCCCCTAGCACTGATCTTTTAGAGCCATCGAAAGCTCTCACCACCAAATTACTCGGACACAGTGCCAAGCCATCATACTCCAGCTTCACCAAGGCTTTCTTTGGTAGAACATTGAGTGAGGACCCAGTGTCCACCAGCACATGAGATAGAACATCACCCTTGCATTCTAGAGTGATGTGTAAAGCCTTGTTGTGGTTACGTCCCTCAATTGTTAAGTCAGCATTGGTAAAGCCCAGTCCATGACTGGTGTTGACATTTGCCACCACAGTTTCTAGCTGATTAACAGTGATCTCCTCCGGCACGTATGCTGCGTGCAAGACTTTCATAATGCATTCCTGTGAGCTTCAGAACACATCAGCAGGGATAATATGGAGATCTTTGAGGGAGTTTGGTGAAGCTGATCCACCACCTTGTAGTCACTCCTCTTTATGATTCTCATAAACTCGTCTACATCTTGGTCAAAAGATGTCTTCTGAGTTTCTTTGACAGTTGGCTCTTCAAGCACCACACTCTTTCCTTTTTCTTTGGCAGCAGCTTCTGCTTCGGCATTAGGTCTTTGTACTTGCAAGGCAAAAAGGCGTCCGCTTCTGGTGAAGCCTCCGCCTCCCCCAACATTATCAATCTGTGGAGAAGAGGTTGAAGAATCCAAAGTGATTTTCTCCCCGTTGCAGTAAAGGTCAGAGCCATAATGCCAAGGTATGGCATTACTGCTTTCATATGGAACGGGTCCCGGCACCGTGATGGTAACTGGACTGACTGCTGCAGAGGAGGGTACTGAAATGGTGTGCGGATCGTAGTAGATGGTGACTGGTGACCTGGCAGGATATGCCACTGCTTGCTGTTGAAAGTTGTTGTTTGGAGGAACATATGATGGATCATAGTAAATGGTGACTGCTGAGATATCTTCATCAATTTCTGTTGGCGTTGTAGAAGATTCTGCTGAATAAAGGGGTGCTGATGTTGTAGAAGAAATGGTTGTTGACATCTGATTTGTTGAAGTGATGGACGGAGCCATTGTTGATGATATTGATGAATTGGTTGGAATAATTGTTGTTGCAGTTGTAGAAGAGTCATGAATTGTTGACAAAGGGATTGCTGGATTTGTAGGCGCTGATGTTGTGATTTGAAGTATACCACTTTTGATAAGACCATCTATGCCGCTTCTCAAATTATCACACCCGTTGACCGAAATGTTGCAATAACCACAACCGAGCTCACACCCGGGGAACATCTGGCATTCTAGGAGCTGAGCTTTAATTTCTACCAGAGGTGTCCGAATCTGTCCAACACTGGTTATTAAGAAAGATGGCTTGTCTTCCTCAATGGCATTAATTCTTGGTCCTCCATGATTGGGCATGGGATTCTTGTTGACATTAGGCGGGGGTGCAAAGTTGAGGGCTTTGGAATCCACCAGATCTTGTACTTTCATTTGTAAAGCCCTGCATTTCTCAGTATTGTGGCCAGGTGCATTGGAATGAAAAGCACACTGGGTGTTGACATCATAATTTCTTGGAAGATTGGAAGGATCAGGGGGTGCCAATGTCCTTAAATCAACCAAGTTGAGCTTCAGGAGTTGTGGCAATAAAGCAGCATAAGGCATAGGGATAGGATCAATCACCCTATTTGCCTGTCATGGTCTTTGCTGTTGATTGCTGTTGTTGTTGTTGTAGGTTCTTTGTGGCGGATACTGAACTTGCTGTTGATAGTGTGGTTGTTGTGGTGGTTGATATGCTGGTTGCTGAGGAATCGGAGCTGGAATAGTGACAGCTGCTACTGATCTGTGGACATACTGAGGTCTGCCCCTGCCGGCATAAATGGAATTTGTCTCACCGGTTCTTCTAGGTCCCACAAAAGGCTTCCTGGGATTACTGGACGAACTTGCACCATTATCAGAAATCTTACCCATCTTCAGAAGGCTCTCAAATATTTCTCCAGCTATAACTACGTCAGCGAAGCTGGTGGAAGAAAAGGCAGCTAGCCTATCAATATATGTTCCTTGTAGAGTATTTATGAACATTTCGGCCATTTCTCTTTCCGACATGGGTGGATAAACAGCAGCAGCAAGCTGTCTCCACCTCTGGGCATATTCCCTAAAGCTTTCTCTGGAGGATTGAGACATTCCCATCAGGAGAGTCCTGTTAGGAGCCATATCCAGATTGTATTAGTACTGCCTGATGAAGGCCTCAGCTAGGTCCTTCCAGCATCTGATGGTGGCCCTGGTTAAATGTGAGTACCACTCCCTTGAATCCCCAGTCAAACTATCTTCAAAATAAAACATCCAAAATTTTTCATCCATGGTGTATGCCTTAAGTCTGCCCAGAAAAGACTGCAAGTGAGTTCGTGGATAGGAAGTTCCATTGTATTTCTCGAAACACGGGGGTTTAAACTTGTGGGGAATCCTTACCCCATCCACTAACCCCATATCCATGACATCAAAGCCTAGGGAATTTTGAGACTCCAGCGATCTCAACTTCTCAGCAATTTCATCAAATCTCCTATCATAAACTTCATCTCCAACTCCCATCACAGTGAACTGCTCTTCCTGGGGGTCTTCCTATAAAACCCTTCCTCTAGTAGTATTTCCTTGCACAATACCCGAGATGTTGACTTCCGGATGCAAATGAGGCCCATATACTGGTGGATTAACATGAGGCTGACCCCTTTCATTGTTACTTGTTCCTCCAGTTCCCAGGGGAGGTTCTTCTGGGGTTTGTCTTTCTACCGATGCCCTCAATCTTTCTTGACTTTGAGCCAAGCCATTCATTACCTCCATGAACTAGGTCATTTGGTTTCTCATCTCCAGCCTTTCGTTAACCATCTGGGTTCTGACCTCTGTCAGCTCTTGTTGTACTTGATCCATCTGGATACCAGGAAGGTTATTGCGAGTAGGATATCTGTGCGGACGGTTGAGAGGGAACACCCGACGGCGAGCAATAATTCCTGAATCACAACAGAGTTAGAAACAAAATAAAGACAAAACCTACAAAACAAAACAGAAGTTAGTATGAATGCAGTATGCTTATTTGTTTCCAAGGTATCCAGCTTGGTACTTGGTTTTGACCTTTCCAGACCCTGAGGAAGATACTTTAATGTTGCTTGAGAGAAAGAGAACTTAATAAAACAAACTAACAGATATATTACAAATGATGGATCATACATAGTTTGTTTTTACAACACATGCCCCTGAGGGGTCAAAATACAACATAAAAGGAGAAGTACATGAAATGGAAAAAACAACAAGCAGAGAAATCAAACATCTAATCCAAACTCATCCTCCTTAACCTCCTTCAGAAGTGCCTCAGTTACAGGACCAGTCGGATGCTCTGTGATGTTTCTGATAAGAAGGTTCCTGGTGGCAATTGCAGTGGTCAGCTTCTTGTGTCTGTCTTGGTCCTTTGACCTCTTAACACCAGCCCTAAGCTTCAGTCCTGAAATCTCCTTCTGGGCTGCCAACAAAGCTTCCTGTTGCTTCTTTTCATTGGCCTCCAACTGCTCAATCCTGGCTTGAGTTCTCTTATCCTCTTGAGTGTGAGCTTTAGTGATCCTGACCCACCTATCTTGACTCTCTTTCAGATAGAGATCAGTCCTAGCCTTTTGAAACTGGGCCTCTTTACAAGCATTCTTCAATATTAGTTCCCCAGCTCTTGATTTCTTGATGTAATCCTCTGCTTTCTCAATCCTGGCTAGATGCTCCACCTTAAGGTTTTCCAACCTCTCGATGTCTAGACGACCATCACTCCTCTCCCAGAGGGTCTTCTTTAGAGCTTGAGACAGATTCCCATTCCTCTCCTTCAGTCTCTCAAATTCTTCCAGGCTGACAGTGGCTGGAGGTGGTGTTGTGGATGGTCCAGGTGCATCCTCAATGGTGAAGGGCATCCCAGAAATTTGAGCCCTAGCATGAGACCATTCATAATACTGAGCTGAAGCCACATTGTTGCATCTCCCAAGGATGGCCATCCCTTTGGTCTGGATGTTGTCCCAAGCCCAAGATGCTTGCCTGACAACAGCTAGATTAGGTTTTATCTCACAATACAGGGTTTCAGCCAAGTCTTGCACTCTAGGAGGGTGAACCAAAGCATAGCCCAATTGTCTCTTGAACATCAAAGGATTGTAATTGATGCAACCCTTCACTCCTACCAGAGGTACATTGGGGAACTGTCCACAGCTAGTAATTATGTCCCTGCCCTTGGTGCTCTGGGTGCACCATCTGATGTCATCTGAAGTTAAAGCAATAAGTCTCCTAGCCCAATTCTTCTGTTGGTGAGGATTCAGGAAAGCATCAGTCTTGGGTAAGTGTTTAAGCAACCAGGTATGAAACAGGGGAGCACAACATCTCACCAACCTCCCTCTCTGCTTCTCATTCCTTTGGTGAACAGAATAATAGAAATCCCCCAGCAATGTGGGCACTGGGTTCCTCAGAAGGAAGAGATGAATGGCATTCTTGCTAATAAACTTGGGCTCATCTGCAAAAATTATAACCCCATATATACTGAGGGCTAACAATGCACAAACTGCCTTCCATTCTCCCAAGGAGGCCTTCAGGATGGCCTGAGAAGTTAGAAAGTCCAAGTGCAAACCAGGGATTCCAGCCTTTGTAGTCATGTTCTACTCAATCAAAGTAGGTTCTAAATGCAGTGCCTTTGCCACTTCCTCATTGTTGGGAGGAGTCATTTCAGGGTTGAAGGGGATACCACCCCTGATGGGCACTCCAATCAGTGATGAAAATTCCTCCAACAGAGGTCCCAACTAAAAATTCTGGAGAGTGAAGCATCTCAAAGGAGGATCATAGAACTGTAGGCAAGTGTGAATCAAACTCCTCTGAGAAGGGTCCAAGTCCATAACCATATAAGGAATGCCTCCATAATGCTCTTTGAATAATGGGATGTAGTCTGGAGTGATAAGTGCCTGGACCTGCCTGATGCCAGCCAGCACAGGCACAAAGAAGTAGTATGAAATGTTGCTCTTCTTGGGTGCCATAACTGCTGATGAAGAGCTGAAAACAGATGCTGATGATGAAGACTGGTACTGGAGATAAGCCACTGATAGGCTGAGGATGATGATGGAGGTAGCTGAAGCAAGCAACTGATGAAGATAGTTGAAACAGATAGCTGATGAATAGGGGTCTATGCAGATGAAGGGGTCAAAACCAAGCCAAAATATGATGTGGATACCCTGAAAAAAAAAACAAATGTTAAATGATGCAATGATGATGTATGCAAATGATATGCAAGGGTTTATGATCAAGCTGGATCTGATTACTGCCTTGATATAAGTCCATGTATGTCCAAGAAGTCCAGATGGAGGTTCAGAAGTCCAGTAACCAAGGTGGGGGACTCAAATAAAGAGTCACATGTCCAGGGTTAAGTCACAAGAACTGTCCAAAGTGAAGCATTCTTAAACACAATAGGTAACAGGGTATGATGTGGCCAAGGGTTCCTGCAAACTTGTAAACAGCCCAACCCCCTCACAGGTGATGTTCTAAAACAAGGATCCTCAGACTTGGATCAGTTATGAGAAGTGTAAACACTTCTAACCCGGAGGTACAGTGTTCACAATAACCATAAAAGATCCTCCTCTAATTCACCTCAGTTTCCAAAGGTCATAATAAAGGTCATCCAGACTTAGCAGGCTTCCCAGATAGCCCTAGCACTACAGGAAATCTGTAGCACAGAGTTCTCAAGAAGAAACCCACATCTGAACCGTGTTTCATATTCCCGCACCAGACCGAAATGGAATGGGAAAGAACATGAACCACTCTAGCCTAGGTGTCACTCAGGTCCCAGGTATAGGACCTTAAACTCTCAATGAACCCCACCCATCAAAACAACAAACCAGATCCAGCCAGATAACAGTATGACAGTATGATGTATATAAAGCTGTAAAGAAAGCAATAAATAACTGTACATAAAGCAGTAAACAAAATAAATATACAAACACAATTAGCACATAACATCCCAGTAAACACAAATCAAACAAGCGCTAGGAGGAACCCACAAAAAGAACCAGAAGCCCTGGTTACAGTATAAGGGTCCCCAGCAGAGTCGCCAAGCTGTCGCTCCCACCAAATGACAACTCAGGTCAGAAGGGGTACAGACGCGAACGGTCGGTGAAAAGGATGAGAACACACAAGGGTGAACTCAGAAAGACAAGAGTCGCCAGCTAGGCATTTTTATCCCGGAGGAAAGGTAATGCTGCATAAACCTGAGAAAAGATATGGATAAGACGGTTGCGAACCAGAGAGACTGAGAAAGGGGGTTGGTTACAACCTGGGAAGGTATTAGCACCCAGATTGTCCGCCGTACTCGACGGGATCCACGCTTAAAAGATTTGTGTTTTAAAGGGGTAGTGTCAGTGCTATTTGTGTATCAAAGCTGGAAAGAATGCAAGTGTCAGTGTAAAAGAAATGTGAAGTGTATAAATGAAGTGTCAGTGTAAGAATAAGAGTGAAATGCTCAAGACCATGAGGCTTAAAGAATAAGGCTGGAAAGAGGGGGAATATACAGAGACTTTTGTTCGATAACTGTTAAGTTATGCCTACGTATCCTCTCGTGCAATGAGGAAGTCAGAACACCGTAGTTCGACCCAAAGAGACTGAAAGATAAATTGACTTGTGAACTGCTTACTTGCCTATGCTCAAGTGTATGACCTGTCTGGCTCAGGTGCAAACTGTCTTGCATTAGACGGAAGAAGCAAGTTCTCGCTTGTGAATGAATGAGATGAGAAAAGAATCCCGGAGGAGACGATTATTGTTTGTTTTTGTATTTTCAGTCTTTTATTGCTTTTTGAAGTTTGTCATAGGAAAATGAGCTTAAGACTAAACCAATGGGTTAGTAAACTCATCACATCCTCCCTCTGATTAGGGGTAATGAGAATACCTTAAGTGTGAAGTCAGGGTCTCAAACTTAATCACCTTTGATGTAGGATTAAGATCATTATCCTACTTGTGATTAGTTAAATTTTGTTGTTGTTTTTGTTTAGTGTTAAGTAATGAGACTAAGCCATAATCATGGATTAAACAGATTCATTACACCATCCTAATAGAAGGATAATAGATGAGAATGTTTAAGCTGAGGAAGACTCCTCAACTTAATCCATGATTAGGGATTAACCTCATGACAAAACAAAGCCTTTATTAGATGGATTTTAGTTAATGATAAGATGAAGAAGTGGATTTTATGATTTGTAAGACAACTTGAGGGGGACTTGTCCATTAACACTAGGGTTAGTCCTTCTTAACCAGTTAAGGAAGAATTAGAACCCTAATGCAAGGCCCAAGTTACAAGCTTGATGTCTTGATGATTATTAAGTGAATTGATTAAAGGATTTAAACACATTAAGGGTTTAACACTTAGGATTAAAGTTATACACTCCATCCTAATAGAAGGATGCAAGCATTAGCTTAATCACAAAGCCTTAAAGCCTTTAGGGTTTAGTCCCTGATTATGAGGTGAGAAGAGAAGACTAAAAGAGACACAAAGGTAAAAGCTAAGTGGGGAACTAATCAAACCCTAATTGTTATCATGCTTGGTCATTCCTAGGGTTTGTGGGGTTTAAGAAGGAAATCTTCAAGGAACCACCAAGGAGAGAAGCAGATGAGAGGAGCAAAGAGAAGCAAAACAACTTGCTTCACTTAAGAAGACAAGTTGCTTGAAGAAAGAAGGTAAGATGAACAAGAATGAGCAAGCTCAAGCCCAAACACATACAAAATGCAGCAAGTGAATTATGAAAGAGATGAAAGAGAATGTGAGAAGTGAAGGCAAATTCACTTCTCAAAGTATCTTACCACCTGAAAAGTTAGTAAGGAATGAAATGCAATGCAAATGAGATGAAATGGCATGATGCAAGACAAAGTCAGAAACAAATATATGATGTTAATGATTCTAAGAGATGATGCAAACATGAGGCAAGGCAAGAGGATGATCAAACAAGCATAAAGATGCAAAAGAGACATGCTTAGAACCATGAACATACATGAAAAGTTATGGAATGCAAATGACATACAACATGGCAAAGGAAATATGCAATGATCAAACATGATTCTAATATGTCCTAAGATATATTATGAATCAAATGAATGCACAAAATGTCATGGCAAGTCATGGTATGCAAGAAAATGGAAGATGGATGCAAAGGAAGGCATAAATTAGGGTTTATGATCAACACACAAAGCAAAATCCAAAACCAGAAGCAAATGACATGATAAAAATTTGAAAATGCAATCAAAGGAACCCTAAACCTACACAAACTCACTGTCCAAAGGAGGGGATCTAACTCTTAACCTAGTGAGAGTTATGAATTTTCTAAGATTGCTAGGTTTTTAAGGTACCTTGTCAAGGAAAATGTCAAACAAATTGAAAATGCAAGATCAATTCATGCCAATTTTATCCTACAAACTACATGTTATGCAAGATGCAATTCAAAAAGAGTCATTGTCCAACTCTCAAAGGTTAGACAGAAATGAATTTTTGAAGTTTGAACCAAAATATTACCTCAAAATGAATTTAATTCCAAAGAAAATAATCAAAAGGCATCAAGGGCAAAAAAGAAATTTGGTTTGAGAGTTGGACAATGTTTCTAAATGATTTTAAATGTTACATGAATTTTTTTTGTGATTTTTAAATACCTAAAAGTATTTTTAATTAATTAATTTTCATTAACTAATTAAAAATAAACTTTTAAATGATTTAAAAATAATTTTTAATGCAATAAATAAAAATAAAAATATTTTTGTGTTCTGAAAAATAATGAAAACCTTTACAAAAATTTTCATAATTTTTAAACATTTTTTGCTATTTTTAATAATCCGTGCAAAATAAATCAAAACAAATGAAAATAAAATGAATTTTAAATGAAAAAAAGGAAAGTCAGCCAATCCAATGTATGAGATTCAAACTCACAGGGGCGGGAATTGACTTGGCGCGCTAATGGACGACCCAAATTCAAACTGGCCTAATTATGATTAAGCCCTAATCCTGTGCCCTAATCACTTTCAGATGACCGGAACAGTGTTCCGGTCATCTTCTCCGGCAGGGCAAAATCCCAATCTCTCTCAATACACATCAAATCCTCACAAATCTCTCCAGAATCAATCTATGAACACCACTAAGCATAAACCCTAAATCAAACAACATTTATTTTCACTGAATCAAAGGAAACAAGCAAAAACATTTCTACGGGCAAACTTTCAGACCATCATAACATGCTTGTTTCTGGCTCATTTTCAAAAATAAATAGGTCCCCATGATCAGGGCAACACATAGAACAATATTCTAACAAGAAATTAAAGTTCTGGAAAATTTGTTCATCATGCTACCTGAGATTGAGCTTTCGAAACAGGGACTTTCTGGCTGCTTCTTTGGTTCAAACAAGCTCCAATGATCCTCCTTTGAAGCTTTTGACACTTAGCTGGAGTTTATATGGCCTCTAGAGGGAGTTGGCAGAAGCTCAGACCAAGGGAGTGTGAAAATCGTATTTGTGATGTGGGAGGTTTCAGGCCAAAACAATGGTTGGTTTGTGATCAGTGGAACATGCTGAGATGTTCTATGAAGTTTGTTTTTGTGTTTGAAGGCTGTATGATGAGTTTCGAAGGAAGTTGCATAAGAGGTGGAAAATGAGAATGCTGGCTTAGAGAGAGTTTCAGGCTTGTGTGTGTGGTGTGTTGAGCTGCTTTTGGTCCATGTATCAAGTGGTGATAGGTCAGAGAGTTGTTGGTGGCCTATGCTGATTGGTATGGGCAAGTTGCCAAAATGTCAAAAGTTGGTGTACTTGAGGTATGGGTCATGGCAGGCTGGCCTAGGGGCATGGTTTGATTCAGCTGAGATCATGGAGTGCTTGTGAATCTGATTTTGTGAACTGAGGCAAGTGGATGAGAAGTTTTGATCTATTTTGCAAATTGGCACAACTTTGCCCCTTTTGGAAATTCTTCAAGTTTAAGGCATGAAATGGAATAATTCAAAGTACCATTCTGATCCTTAGAGGTACATTTGACATGTTATGAAGTGTTTGTGTACATTTGAAGCCTTTAGAATGCCTTATCAAACCATTTTGCAAAATGTCTCTTTGGTAGAAAACTTGAAATTATGTGATTTTTCCCAACTTTGACAAGCCATAACTTTTGATCCAAAATGAATTAGAATGAGTTCTTGTACTTTTTGAAAAGGGAATGATCCATTCTACAACTTTCATGACCAAAGTTTTCCCATTTGAGGCATTTTTGAATCAAAAAGCAAGGGTTGAAAAAGTTTCCCAAAATGGCAAGTTTCCATTACAAGTCATTTTCCCAAAAAGTCAACTTTGCAAATGGCTTGGAATTCTTCAATTTTGTGAACTTCTCACATCTTATATGATCAAATAAAGATCATACATAATCAAAATGATGATGAACACCCTTTGGTTGGGTCATTGAGGGCCTCAGATGCCCTGATTTTGCACTGACTTGCTCAAAAAGTCAACTCTTGATCAGATGACTTCCCCATTGAACTTCTTCATGAAAATTGATATGTGTGATCCTTATAACATATAGAGACCAATAGAAACAAGAATGACCAAAAAATTTGGAGTTATGGCCTATGAAACCAAAACCCTAATTCTAGGTCATCTATGCAGTCAAACCTGGCTCTGCTTCCATGCCAATCTCAGTTCTTGTGATTTTTTTTGACATTCTTGACTTTGAGGGGATATAATATGATGCTTGAACATACATGGACCCCTTTGAAGTGATTTATGACCTTTGGAGTGGCTCAAATGGCTCTTGGATTGCTCAGATCACAAACCCTAGATGCAGATGACTTAGAAGCAATGCAGTGAAGCAAATATGCAATATAAGATGCTATGATTGAACTTATGCATATGAAAAGACCACAAGCCATGGTGTGAATGGGTGAGGGCAAATTTGGGGTGTTTACCGCTGCCCCTATTCAAGCATGAGTTAGCTGTGCAGGATGTAAGCAACGGCTTAACAGACAAACAAGATAACTTGTGGTTGAATACCAAAGACAATCCAAAATTTGCACTCACAGAATGAAAAAGAAAAGGGATATAGATTGTAAAGGAAAATAAAGTATATCTAAAGTGCGGGCGACGGAGGACGACCGTCGTGCAGAGGACGACTGCTGGGGAAAGAGTGATGACGGGGACGGCCGACATGCTGGGGATATAAGAGATTATGATGGGGACGACCATCAAGTAAAGCTATAAGACTCTATGGGGATTAGAGGTAAAAATAAGTGATGAGGTACGGTCATCAAAGGTGAAGGACGATCACCTAGCAGGGGACGGCTGCTCTGTTGGGTATAAGATGAGGGACGATCATCTAAGGTGAAGGACGATCACCTGGCAAGGTACGGTTGCCAAAAATATCGCGACATAGGACGAATTCCGGATAAAAGGTCGACGACGGGGACGACCATCCGATAAGCATGATGAAGGACGATCATCAGGAGGTGAAGGACGATCACCTAGCAGGGTACGGTTGCTCTCAGGGTTTATCATGACATAGGACGAATGTCAGATAACAAGATCAACGATGGGGACGGCCATCAGATAAGATGATGAAGGACGATCATCAGGAGGTGAAGGACGATCACCTAGCAGGGTACGGCTGCTAAATATCACGACATAGGACGAATGCAGGATAGAAAAGGGTTCCAATAAAGGAGACTCCGCTGGGGAAAGGATGAGGGACGGTCATCCAAAGGTGAAGGACGATCACCTGGCAGGGTACGGCTGCCGAAAAGGGGTATCATGACACAGGACGAATGTTAGATAGAAAGGAAATAGTTCACAGGGATTTGCTGGGACAAGTAAACACGGACGAGTGTCTATATCCAAGAAATGAGAGATATTAGTGTTTGGTGTACGGTGTATAGATTAAAGATGCGGACGAGCATCCCTAAGACCAAGATACAGACGAGTATCAGGTAGAAACAAATACTGACACATGTTCAGAGATGATGATACGGACGAGTATCAACTGGTTAACAAGGAACACAGACGAGTGTTGATTCTGTGGGGACTCCTCTGGGGAATAGTAGACACAGACGAGTGTCTAAATTCAAGAAGACATGAGTGTTTGACACGTGTATGGATTAAAGATGCAGACGAGCATCCCTAAGACTATGATACGGACGAGTATCAGGTAGAAACAAAGGCTTGGCGCATGTTCTGAGATGAAGATACGGACGAGTACCAACTGGTTAACAAAGAACACGGACGAGTGTCGAATCTGAGGAGGTATAAATGGTGTATACAAGATATGAACGAGTATCTGTATGAGTGAAATGGGAGTAATAAGTATGAGTGGTGTACAGGAGTGTTTAAACTTGCTGGGGAGAATGACACGGACGAGTGTCAAAAGGTATATTATAAACAAGTATATGCTTTACAGAGTATTCAGGTAGTTATGTTGGGAAAGGTGACTCGGACGGGTGTCAGGGAATCTGTATAGATATATGTATCTATGAGTGCAAAGGGGACGCTTTGGATTTCTACTGGGGATATTGCACGGACGGGTGCCAGGAAGTATCTGTAATATATAAGTGTCTGTTTGCAAAGAATGCTCAGGCAACTTTACTGGGGAATCATGACACGGACGGGTGCCAAAAGGAGTGTGCATCTGTACTTATGAGTGTAAGGCAAATGCCTTGGCTTCCTGCCGGGGAATATGGGGAGTTTTCTGTATATCCTTGATGAATTGTCGAAATTTACAAGTGTTTGATTCAGAATATGGCTTATGATCATGCAATATGTTTGATTTTTTCCGTAATGCTCCGTATTAGACGGAATGCTACGCTCTGTGGGAAATATGATGCGAATGCTATGGTTATGCAAAGATACTGATCCGGGATCCGGGTCCCGTTGCTATGAAAATCTCTGGTTGATTTGCTTGAAGTGACCATCCCAGCTGGGGATGAGATCATTGGTAGATCTGACAAATGGGACTCTTCTTGGGGATATAGGTCACTGATAGACCTATCTTCGGTAATGAGGGACCCAGCTGGGGGCTTGTAGAAGCTTTCGTCACTCTGTTGTGAGATCTTCAAGTTATTGCTTTCCTGGATCGAGGCTGAAATTGTGGGGAGATGGTTCCCTAACTTCTGTACTTGGCTGAGGAGGAAATAACAAATGGCAACTCAGCTGGGGAGAAAGCATCTCCGGTGCTAAGACTGAGTGAATAATGATTCGCCAGCTTGCTGGGATGAAGCTTTCATGCCCCATGCTGTGTTCTGAATACCTGCAATCCTAAAATGACAGAGAAACGCACAAGTAATCCCGAGGTATCTCTTACCGGATTCCATCATAGGAGTTTAGGCACTCCTGAGTATATTTCCTACAAGCACGCATTTTTTAGAATAGAAACATCTGTATTTATGCAATTAGTATCTTAAAGACATCGGACCTTTTTGCAAATGAAAATAAGATGTACGAAACGAAACATGACTGAAAATCTGATTTTATTGATTCGTGTGCCCTGAATTGGCAAAATACAGTCGAAGAAACAAATCCCCTAAAATGAGGAGATTGTTACAAATTGAGAAACAAAAGATATTGGCAATGTTGATGACGCTTCAAGGAGCTTCCCTTTGCTATGACTCGTATGACATTTGACGTTCTTCTCATCTTGCTTCCTGAAGAAGGCTGATTCTGAAAGAAGCTTGATCCTTTCGAAGCTTACCAAGTTATAAATGATACAGACGAATTCAGAATGCAGCTGTTCGCTTATTCCCTTGTTTTGCATGGATCGCCCTTTCGGGTTTTCAATCCATCGGGATACCCATTTTTGCCTGAGTTGTCCAATGCGGCTTTTCAACTCAGCGGGTGCAAATTTTTTATTTATTTCCCTTATTTTTGCTCGAGTCTTTTATTCTGTTTTTGACTCGCCGAGATGCCCTATTTTTGCCTGGACTTACATTCTGTTTTTATGTCCAGCGGGTCATTTTATGCGAAGTATTTTTTAACTGCATCTGAATTCACAGGGGGCGGGAAGTCTTCACCATCCATAGTACTGAGCATGAGTGCTCCACCAGAGAAAACTTTTTTTACTACGAATGGCCCTTCATAGTTCGGAGTCCACTTGCCCCTGTGGTCTGTATGAGGAGGGAGGAGTCTTTTCAACACAAGATCTCCTACTTGGTGCTCTCGGAGCCTGACTTTCTGATCGAAGGCTTTTTTCATTCTTTTCTGATACAGCTGCCCATGACAAATAACAGCTAATCTTTTCTCTTCAATCAGACTCAGTTGTTCATATCGGGACCGGAGCCACTCTGCTTCGTTCAGCTTAACATCCATTAATACCCGTAAGGAGGGTAATTCAACTTCAACAGGTAGGACTGCCTCCATACCATACACAAGTTGATACGGTGTTGCCCCAGTGGATGTCCTGATTGACGTACGGTACCCATGCAAGGCAAATGGTAGCATTTCATGCCAGTCTTTGTAGGTAACTACCATCTTCTGCACAATCTTCTTGATATTCTTATTTGCTGCCTCAACAACGCCATTCATCTTTGGCCTGTAAGGAGAAGAATTGTGGTGTTGGATCTTGAAGTCCCGACACAGTTTTGCCATCATTTTGTTGTTCAAGTTGGAACCATTATCAGTAATGATTCGCTCGGGAACTCCATACCGACAAATGATGTCTCTCTTCAGAAATCGGGCTACCACTTGCCTTGTAACATTTGCATATGAAGCTGCTTCAACCCACTTAGTGAAATAGTCAATGGCAACCAGGATGAACCTGTGGCTGTTTGAAGCAGTTGGTTCAATCTTGCCAATCATATCAATGCCCCACATGGCAAAGGGCCAGGGTGAAGACATCACATTCAGAGGATTTGGAGGCACATGTACTTTATCCGCATAAATCTCGCATTTGTGGCATTTTCTGGCATAGGCACAACAGTCGGCATCCATTGTGATCCAATAATAGCTTGATCTTAGCAACTTCTTAGCCATTGCATGCCCTCCGGCATGGGTACCAAAGGATCCTTCGTGCACCTCGTGCATCAACAAGCCTGCTTCTGTTTTGTCAACGCATCTGAGAAGTACCAGCTAGCCTTCTTAATGTCTTCTTATCATTGGAAGATGCCCCAGGTGGGTATGTTTGATCCTCCAAGAAGCACTTAATGTCGTGGAACCAAGGTTTATCATCTTTAACAACATCTGCTGCAAATACATATGCTGCAAATACATATGCTGGTCTGTCAAGTCTGGACACTGAAATCCGAGGCACAAAGTTGGCAGCTTGAACTTTGATCATGGATGAAATGGTGGCAAGAGCATCTGCAAATTGATTCTCGTCCCGAGGGATATATTCAAGCTTGACTGTTGTGAAGAAAGTCAATAACCTTCTTGTATAATCCCTGTAAGGTATCAGATGATCTTGGTGGGTGTACCACTTGCCGTTAGTTTGATTAATTACCAGAGCTGAATCTCCGAATACAGTCAAAGTTTTGATCCTGAGGTCAATAGCTTCCTCAAGACCCATAATACAAGCTTCGTATTCAGCTTCGTTGTTAGTGCAGCTGAAGGTGAGCTTTGCCGAGAAAGGCATGTGAACTCCCTTAGGTGTAATGAGTACTGCACCAACACCACGGCCATTCATATTAACAGCCCCATCAAACATCATAGTCCATTCTTCCTCCGGGTCAGGCCCTTTAGTGTGAACAGGCTCTTCGTGATCTTTTGCTTTTATGAACATGATGTCTTCATCCGGGAAGTCAAATCTCATAGGCTGGTAATCATCAATGGGTTGCTCAGCAAGATAATCAGACAATACACTGCCCTTGATGGCTTTCTGAGATGTGTACTGGATGTCATATTCGGTGAGGATCATTTGCCATCTTGCAACCCTTCCGGTAAGTGCTGGCTTCTCAAAAATGTACTTAACTGGGTCCATCTTTGAGATCAATAAGGTAGTGTGGGTCAACATATACTGTCTCAGTCGGCGAGCAGCCCACGCTAAAGCACAACAAGTTTTCTCGAGCAGTGAATAACGTTGTTTACAGTCGGTAAACTTTTTGCTTAGGTAGTATATTGCATACTCTTTTCGACCAGACTCGTCATGCTGGCCCAACACACACCCCATTGACTCTCCTAATACTGTCAAGTACATGATTAGAGGTCTTCCTTCAATTGGAGGCATAAGGATAGGAGGCTCTTGCAAGTATTCCTTGATTTTGTCAAAAGCCCTCTGGCAGTCTTCGTTCCACCTGACCGTTTGTTCTTTTCTTAACAGCTTGAACAAAGGCTCACATGTTGCCGTAAGGTGAGATATGAACCGTGAAATGTAGTTCAGTCTACCTAGGAAACCTCGAACTTCTTTCTAAGTCTTTGGTGCAGGCATCTCTTGAATGGCTTTAACTTTATCAGGGTCAACTTCAATCCCTTTCTCACTCACAATAAATCCCAGCAGCTTACCAGATCTCACCCCGAATGTGCATTTGTTGGGGTTCAATTTCAGTTGGTACTTCCTCAGACGCTTGAATAACTTCAACAGATTTACCAGGTGGTCTTCTTCTGTGAGGGACTTGGCAATCATGTCATCCACATAACATTCAATTTCTTTATGGATCATGTCATGGAATAATGTTACCATAGCCCGTTAATAAGTGGCACCAGCATTCTTCAGTCCAAATGGCATTACCTTATAACAGAACGTGCCCCAGGGTGTGATAAAAGTGGTCTTCTCCATGTCTTCAGGTGACATCTTGATCTGATTGTACCCTGAAAATCCGTCCATGAAGGAGAATACCGAGAACTGAGCCGTATTATCCACCAATACATCAATGTGAGGTAAATGGAAGTCATCTTTCGGGCTGGCTCTGTTCAGATCCCGGTAATCCACGCACATCCTCACCTTGCCATCTTTCTTAGGCACAGGTACAATATTAGCAACCCACAGTGGATAACTAGTCACAACAAGGAACCCGGCGTCCCACTACTTTTGCACCTCTTCTTTAATCTTCATTGCCATATCTGGGCGAGTACGGCGAAATTTCTGTTTTACCGGCGGGCAGTCTTCTTTTAAAGGCAGCTTGTGCATGACAATATCGGTGTCCAACCCTGGCATATCCTGATAAGACCAAGCAAAGACATCTACGTACTCCCGAAGCATATCAATCAGTTGTTCTTTCACCGAGTCTTGTAGGCAGGCCCCGATCTTAACCTCTTTTACATCTTCTTCCATACCAAGATTAGCTGTTTCGACCTCCTCCTGATGAGGAGTGATAACCTTCTCCTCTTGCCTTAACAACCTGGCTAGCTCTTCAGGAAGCTCATAATCTTCTTCAACCCCTTCATCAGCTTGATTGATTGGATTGTCAAAGTCATACAGAGTCATAGCTGTGTTGTTGTCGGTGCGGTCTGAAAGGCACTCTCTGCAAGGGTTTAGATTGTTCATTTTAGTGATCGATTTTAATATTTGTTTAGAAAAAGTGAAGTAAAGTTATCATTTTGGAAAACATTTCCATTTTATTTTTGTACAAAAAGAAAAATGAAAAACAGTGAGCGGAAAAGAAAAAGACTCATTTGCAAAAGATGTCCGATATTCATTGATTGATCTGTTTGCACAAAATTTCAAGATGGCCCGATTACAAAATGAGTCTTGTCATCTTGGGCAAGATGCAAGACTTGATGCGTGCTTAAAATATACAGGAAATAATAATTACTTTGCTGGAGTAACCCTTATAATTTCTTGGGAAGACCAGTTTGAGATATGGCTCCCCGGGATCCTTGGATGTATCCAGCCCTCCAGGTTGCGCTCATCTTCCGACTCATCTTCCAAGTTGTTCACTGTATCCGGGGTGAGCATCCCCCCATTGACAAAGTTGGGCTTCTTAGCAGCCTCTGATTGATCTTGTTGAGTTGGTTTGTAACCCAACCCAAATCTGTCCTCCTTTTTCTCCACAGGCAACAACTTGCCCCAGCCTTGGGCAGTACCCTCTTCAACAACCTTCCTGGCTTGCTGATAAGACGTCATGGAGGTTCCTAGTACAACAGATGCTTCATTAATGTTCAGGGCCTCAAACCCCTGGCTCATGGTTTCATGGATTTCTCCATCCATCTCAATGTATTTGTACGTAGCCAGATGGCTAACAAAGATATCTTCTTCACCACAGATGGTGATGATCTGGCCTTCCCACTCGAATTTCAGCTTCTGGTGAAGGGTAGATGTAACAGCGCCAGCGGCATGGATCCAGGGTCTATCCAACAAACAGCTGTAGGCCGGCTGAATTTCCATCACATAGAAGGTAATTTTAAAAGTCTGCGGGCCAATCATCACAGGCAGATCAATCTCCCCTAGCACTGATCTTTTAGAGCCATCGAAAGCTCTCACCACCAAATTATTCGGATGCAGTGCCAAGCCATCATACTCCAGCTTCACCAAGGCTTTCTTTGGTAGAACATTGAGTGAGGACCCAGTGTCCACCAACACATGAGATAGAACAACACCCTTGCATTCTAGAGTGATGTGTAAAGCCTTGTTGTGGTTACGTCCCTCAGTTGTTAAGTCAGCATTGGTAAAGCCCAGTCCATGACTGATGTTGATATTTGCCACCACAGTTTCTAGCTGATTAACAGTGATCTCCTCCGGCACGTATGCTGCGTGCAAGACTTTCAGTAATGCATTCCTGTGAGCTTCAGAACACATCAGCAGGGATAATATGGAGATCTTTGAGGGAGTTTGGTGAAGCTGATCCACCACTTTATAGTCACTCCTCTTTATGATTCTCATAAACTCGTCTACATCTTGGTCAAAAGATGTCTTCTGAGTTTCTTTGACAGTTGGCTCTTCAAGCACCACACTCTTTCCTTTTGCTTTGGCAGCAGCTTCTGCTTCGACATTAGGTCTTTGTACTTGCGAGGCAAAAAGGCGTCCGCTTCTGGTGAAGCCTCCGCCTCCCCCAACATTATCAATCTGTGGAGAAGAGGTTGAAGAATCCAAAGTGATTTTCTCCCCGTTGCAGTAAAGGTCAGAGCCATAATGCCAAGGTATGTCATTACTGCTTTCATATGGAACGGGTCTCGGTACCGTGATGGTAACTGGACTGACTGCTGCAGAGGAGGGTACTGAAATGGTGTGCGGATCGTAGTAGATGGTGACTGGTGACCTGGAAGGAGATGCCACTGCTTGCTGTTGAAAGTTGTTGTTTGGAGGAACATATGATGGATCATAGTAAATGGTGACTGCTGAGATATCTTCATCAATTTCTGTTGGCGTTGTAGAAGATTCTGCTGAATAAAGGGGTGCTGATGTTGTAGAAGAAATGGTTGTTGACATCTGATTTGTTGAAGTGATGGACGGAGCCATTGTTGATGATATTGATGAATTGGTTGGAATGATTGTTGTTGCAGTTGTAGAAGAGTCATGAATTGTTGACAAAGGGATTGCTGGATTTGTAGGCGCTGATGTTGTGATCTGAAGTATACCACTTTTGATAAGACCATCTATGCCGCTTCTCAAATTATCACACCCGTTGACCGAAATGTTGCAATAACCACAACCGAGCTCACACCCAGGGAACATCTGGCATTCTAGGAGCTGAGCTTTAATTTCTACCAGAGGTGTCCGAATCTGTCCAACACTGGTTATTAAGAAAGATGGCTTGTCTTCCTCAATGGCATTAATTCTTGGTCCTCCATGATTGGGCATGGGATTCTTGTTGACATTAGGCGGGGGTGCAAAGTTGAGGGCTTTGGAATCCACCAGATCTTGTACTTTCATTTGTAAAGCCCTGCATTTCTCAGTATTGTGGCCAGGTGCATTAGAATGAAAAGCACACCGGGCGTTGACATCATAATTTCTTGGAAGATTGGAAGGATCAGGGGGTGCCAATGTCCTTAACTCAACCAAGTTGAGCTTCAGGAGTTGTGGCAATAAAGCAGCATAAGGCATAGGGATAGGATCAATCACCCTATTTGCCTTTGATGGTCTTTGCTGAAAAGGTCTTTGCTGTTGATTGTTGTTGTTGTTGTTGTAGGTTCTTTGTGGCGGATACTGAACTTGCTGTTGATAGTGTGGTTGTTGTGGTGGTTGATATGCTGGTTGCTGAGGAATCGGAGCTGGAATAGTGACAACTGCTACTGATATGTGGACATACTGAGGTCTGCCCCTACCGGCATAAATGTTATTTGTCTCACCGGTTCTTCTAGGTCCCACAAAAGGCTTCCTGGGATTACTGGAAGAACTTGCACCATTATCAGAAATCTTACCCATCTTCAGAAGGCTCTCAATTCTTTCTCCAGCTATAACTACGTCAGCGAAGCTGGTGGAAGAAAAGGCAGCTAGCCTATCAATATATGTTCCTTGCAGAGTATTCATGAACATGTCGGCCATTTCTCTTTCCGACATGGGTGGCTGAATAGCAGCAGCAAGCTGTCTCCACCTCTGGGCATATTCCCTGAAGCTTTCTCTGGAGGATTGAGACATTCCCATCAGGAGAGTCCTGTTAGGAGCCATATCCAGATTGTATTAGTACTGCCTGATGAAGGCCTCAGCTAGGTCCTTCTAGCAATTGATGGTGGCCCTGGTTAAATGTGAGTACCACTCCCTTGAAGCCCCAGTCAAACTATCTTCAAAATAAAACATCCACAATTTTTCATCCATGGTGTATGCCTTAAGTCTGCCCAGAAAAGACTGCAAGTGAGTTCGTGGACAGGAAGTTCCATTGTATTTCTCGAAACACGGGGGTTTAAACTTGTGGGGAATCCTTACCCCATCCACTAACCCCATATCCATGACATCAAAGCCTAGGGAATTTTGAGACTCCAGCGATCTCAACTTCTCAGCAATTTCATCAAATCTCCTATCATAAACTTCATCCCCAACTCCCATCACAGTGAACTGCTCTTCCTGGGGGTCTTCCTGTAAAACCCTTCCTCCAGTAGTATTTCCTTGCACAATACCCGGGATGTTGACTTCCGGATGCAGATGAGGCCCATATACTGGTGGATTAACATGAGGCTGACCCCTTTCATTGTTACTTGTTCCTCCAGTTCCTAGGGGAGGTTCTTCTGGGGTTTGTCTTTCTACCAATGCCCTCAATCTTTCTTGACTTTGAGCCAAGCCATTCATTACCTCCATGAACTGGGTCATTTGGTTTCTCATCTCCAGCCTTTCGTTAACCATCTGGGTTCTGACCTCTGTCAGCTCTTGCTGTACTTGATCCATCTGGATACCAGGAAGGTTGTTGCGAGTAGGATATCTGTGCGGACGGTTGAGAGGGAACACCCGACGGCGAGCAATAATTCCTGAACCACAACAGAGTTAGAAACAAAATAAATACAAAACCTACAAAACAAAACAGAAGTTAGTATGCAATGCAGTATGCTTATTTGTTTCCAAGGTATCCAGCTTGGTACTTGGTTTTGACCTTTCCAGACCCTGAGGAAGATACTTTAATGTTGCTTGAGAGAAAGAGAACTTAATAAAACAAACTAACATATATATTACAAATGATGGATCATACATAGTTTGTTTTTACAACACATGCCCCTGAGGGGTCAAAATACAACATAAAAGGAGAAGTACATGAAATGGAAAAAACAACAAGCAGAGAAATCAAACATCTAATCCAAACTCATCCTCCTTAACCTCCTTCAGAAGTGCCTCAGTTACAGGACCAGTCAGATGCTCTGTGATGTTTCTGATAAGAAGGTTCCTGGTGGCAATTGCAGTGGTCAGCTTCTTGTGTCTGTCTTGGTCCTTTGACCTCTTCACACCAGCCCTAAGCTTCAGTCCTGAAATCTCCTTCTGGGCTGCCAGCAAAGCTTCCTGTTGCTTCTTTTCATTGGCCTCCAACTGCTCAATCCTGGCTTGAGTTCTCTTATCCTCTTGAGTGTGAGCTTTAGTGATCCTGACCCACCTATCTTGACTCTCTTTTAGATAGAGATCAGTCCTAGCCTTCTGAAACTGGGCCTCTTTACAAGCATTTTTCAATATTTGCTCCCCAGCTCTTGATTTCTTGATGTAATCCTCTGCTTTCTCAATCCTGGCTAGATGCTCCACCTTAAGGTTTTCCAACCTCTCGATGTCTAGACGACCATCACTCCTCTCCCAGAGGGTCTTCTTTAGAGCTTGAGACAGATTCCCATTCCTCTCCTTCAGTCTCTCAAATTCTTCCAGGCTGACAGTGGCTGGAGGTGGTGTTGTGGATGGTCCAGGTGCATCCTCAATGGTGAAGGGCATCCCAGAAATTTGAGCCCTAGCATGAGACCATTCATAATACTGAGCTGAAGCCACATTGTTGCATCTCCCAAGGATGGCCATCCCTTTGATCTGGATGTTGTCCCAAGCCCAGGATGCTTGCCTGACAACAGCTAGATTAGGTTTTATCTCACAATACAGGGTTTCAGCCAAGTCTTGCACTCTAGGAGGGTGAACCAAAGCATAGCCCAATTGTCTCTTGAACAACAAAGGATTGTAATTGATGCAACCCTTCACTCCTACCAGAGGTACATTGGGGAACTGTCCACAGCTAGTAATTATGTCCCTGCCCTTGGTGCTCTGGGTGCACCATCTGATGTCATCTGAAGTTAAAGCAATAAGTCTCCTAGCCCAATTCTTCTGTTGGTGAGGATTCAGGAAAGCATCAGTCTTGGGTAAGTGTTTAAGCAACCAGGTATGAAACAAGGGAGCACAACATCTCACCAACCTCCCTCTATGCTTCTCATTCCTTTGGTGAACAGAATAATAGAAATCCCCTAGCAATGTGGTCACTGGGTTCCTCAGAAGGAAGAGATGAATGGAATTCTTGCTAATAAACTTGGGCTCATCTGCAAAAAGTATAACCCCATATATACTGAGGGCTAACAATGCACAAACTGCCTTCCATTCTCCCAAGGAGGCATTCAGGATGGCCCGAGAAGTTAGAAAGTCCAAGTGCAAACCAAGGATTCCAGCCTTTGTAGTCATATTCTGCTCAATCAAAGTAGGTTCTAAATGCAGTGCCTTTGCCACTTCCTCATTGCTGGGAGAAGTCATTTCAGGGTTGAAGGGGATACCACCCCTGATGGGCACTCCAATCAGTGATGAAAATTCCTCCAACAGAGGTCCCAACTGAAAATTCTGGAGAGTGAAGCATCTCAAAGGAGGATCATAGAACTGTAGGCAAGTGTGAATCAAACTCCTCTGAGAAGGGTCCAAGTCCATAACCATATCAAGAATGCCTCCATAATGCTCTTTGAATAATGGGATGTGGTCTGGAGTGATAAGTTCCTGGACCTGCCTGATGCCAGCCAACACAGGCTCAAAGAAGTAGTATGAAATGTTGCTCTTCTTGGGTGCCATAACTACTGATGAAGAGCTGAAAACAGATGATGATGATGAAGACTGGTACTGGAGATAAGCCACTGATAGGCTGAGGATGATGATGGAGGTAGCTGAAGCAAGCAACTGATGAAGATAGTTGAAGCAGATAGCTGATGAATAGGGGTCTATGCAGATGAAGGGGTCAAAACCAAGCCAAAATATGATGTGGATACCCTGAAAAAAAATAAACAAATGTTAAATGATGCAATGATGATGTATGAAAATGATATGCAAGGGTTTATGATCAAGCTGGATCTGATTACTGCCTTGATATAAGTCCATGTATGTCCAAGAAGTCCAGATGGAGGTTCAGAAGTCCAGTAACCAAGGTGGGGGACTCAAATAAAGAGTCACATGTCCAGGGTTAAGTCACAAGAACTGTCCAAAGTGAAGCATTCTTAAACACAATAGGTAACAGGGTATGATGTGGCCAAGGGTTCCTGCAAACCTGTAAACAGCCCAACCCCCTCACAGGTGATGTTCTAAAACAAGGATCCTCAGACTTGGATCAGTTATGAGAAGTGTAAACACTTCTAACCCGGAGGTACAGTGTTCACAATAACCATAAAAGATCCTCCTCTAATTCAACTCAGTTTCCGAAGGTCATAATAAAGGTCATCCAGACTTAGCAGGCTTCCCAGATAGCCCTAACACTACAGGAAATCTGTAGCACAGAGTTCTCAAGAAGAAACCCACATCTGAACCGTGTTTCATATTCCCGCACCAGACCGAAATGGAATGGGAAAGAACATGAACCACTCTAGCCTAGGTCAGGTCCCAGGTATAGGACCTTAAACTCTCAATGAACCCCACCCATCAAAACAACAAACTAGATCCAGCCAGATAACAGTATGACAGTATGATGTATAAAAAGCTATAAAGAAAGCAATAAATAAATGTACATAAAGCAGTAAACAAAATAAATATACAAACACAATTAGCACATAACACCCCAGTAAACACAAATCAAACAAGCACTAAGAGGAACCCACAAAAAGAACCAGAAGCCCTAGTTACAGTATAAGGGTCCCCAGCAGAGTCGCCAAGCTGACGCTCCCACCAAATGACAACTCAGGTCAGAAGGGGTACAGACGCGAACAGTCGGCGAAAAGGATGAGAACACACAAGGGTGAACTCATAAAGACAAGAGTCGCCAGCTAGGCATTTTTATCCCGGAGGAAAGGTAATGCTGCATAAACCTGAGAAAAGATATGGATAAGATGGTTGCGAACCAGAGAGATTGAGAAAGGAGGTTGGTTACAACCTGGGAAGGTATTAGCACCCAGATTGTCCTCCGTACTCGACGGGATCCACGCTTAAAAGATTTGTGTTTTAAAGGGGTAGTGTCAGTGCTATTTGTGTATCAAAGCTGGAAAGAATGCAAGTGTCAGTGTAAAAGAAATGTGAAGTGTATAAATGAAGTGTCAGTGTAAGAATAAGAGTGAAATGCTCAAGACCATGAGGCTTAAAGAATAAGGCTGGAAAGAGGGGGAATATACAGAGACTTTTGTTCGATAACTGTTAAGTTATGCCTACGTATCCTCTCGTGCAATGAGGAAGTCAGAACACCGTAGTTCGACCCAAAGAGACTGAAAGATAAATTGACTTGTGAACTGCTTACTTGCCTATGCTCAAGTGTATGACCTGTCTGGCTCAGGTGCAAACTGTCTTGCATTAGACGGAAGAAGCAAGTTCTCGCTTGTGAATGAATGAGATGAGAAAAGAATCCCGGAGGAGACGATTATTGTTTGTTTTTGTATTTTCAGTCTTTTATTGCTTTTTGAAGTTTGTCATAGGAAAATGAGCTTAAGACTAAACCAATGGGTTAGTAAACTCATCACATCCTCCCTCTGATTAGGGGTAATGAGAATACCTTAAGTGTTAAGTCAGGGTCTCACACTTAATCACCTTTGATGTAGGATTAAGATCATTATCCTACTTGTGATTAGTTAAATGTTTTTGTTGTTTTTGTTTAGTGTTAAGTAATGAGACTAAGCCATAATCATGGATTAAACAGACTCATTACACCATCCTAATAGAAGGATAATAGATGAGAAGTTTTAAGCTGAGGAATACTCCTCAACTTAATCCATGATTAGGGATTAACCTCATGACAAAACAAAGCCTTTATTAGATGGATTTTAGTTAATGATAAGATGAAGAAGTGGATTTTATGATTTGTAAGACAACTTGAGGGGGACTTGTCCATTAACACTAGGGTTAGTCCTTCTTAACCAGTTAAGGAAGAATTAGAACCCTAATGCAAGGCCCAAGTTACAAGCTTGATGTCTTGATGATTATTAAGTGAATTGATTAAAGGATTTAAACACATTAAGGGTTTAACACTTAGGATTAAAGTTATACACTCCATCCTAATAGAAGGATGCATGCATAAGCTTAATCACAAAGCCTTAAAGCCTTTAGGGTTTAGTCCCTGATTATGAGGTGAGAAGAGAAGACTCAAAGAGACACAAAGGTAAAAGCTAAGTGGGGAACTAATCAAACCCTAATTGTTATCATGCTTGGTTATTCCTAGGGTTTGTGGGGTTTAAGAAGGAAATCTTCAAGGAACCACCAAGGAGAGAAGCAGATGAGAGGAGCAAAGAGAAGCAAAACAACTTGCTTCACTTAAGAAGACAAGTTGCTTGAAGAAAGAAGGTAAGATGAACAAGAATGAGCAAGCTCAAGCCCAAACACATACAAAATGCAGCAAGTGAATTATGAAAGAGATGAAAGAGAATGTGAGAAGTGAAGGCAAATTCACTTCTCAAAGTATCTTACCACCTGAAAAGTTAGTAAGGAATGAAATGCAATGCAAATGAGATGAAATGGCATGATGCAAGACAAAGTCAGAAACAAATACATGATGTTAATGATGCTAAGAGATGATGCAAACATGATAAAAATTTGAAAATGCAATTAAAGGAACCCTAAACCTACACAAACTCACTGCCCAAAGGAGGGGATCTAACTCTTAACCTAGTGAGAGTTATGAATTTTCTAAGATTGCTAGGTTTTTAAGGTACCTTGTCAAGGAAAATGTCAAACAAATTGAAAATGCAAGATCAATTCATGCCAATTTTATCCTACAAACTACATGTTATGCAAGATGCAATGCAAAAAGAGTCATTGTCCAACTCTCAAAGGTTAGACAGAAATGAATTTTTGAAGTTTGAACCAAAATATTACCTCAAAATGAATTTAATTCCAAAGAAAATAATCAAAAGGCATCAAGGGCAAAAAAGAAATTTGGTTTGAGAGTTGGACAATGTTTCTAAATGTTTTTAAATGTTACATGAATTTTTTTTGTGATTTTTAAATACCTAAAAGTATTTTTAATTAATTAATTTTCATTAACTAATTAAAAATAAACTTTTAAATGATTTAAAAATAATTTTTAATGCAAAAAATAAAAATAAAAATATTTTTGTGTTCTGAAAAATAATGAAAACCTTGACAAACATTTTCATAATTTTTAAACATTTTTTGCTATTTTTAATAATTCGTGCAAAATAAATCAAAACAAATGAAAATAAAATGAATTTTAAATGAAAAAAAGGAAAGTCAGTCAATCCAATGGATGAGATTCAAACTCACAGGGGCGGGAATTGACTTGGCGCGCTAATGGACGACCCAAATTCAAACTGGCCTAATTATGATTAAGCCCTAATCCTGTACCCTAATCACTTTCAGATGACCGGAACAGTGTTCCGGTCATCTTCTCCGGCAGGCCAAAATCCCAATCTCTCTCAATATGCATCAAATCCTCACAAATCTCTCCAGAATCAATCTATGAACACCACTAAGCATAAACCCTAAATCAAACAACATTTATTTTCACTGAATCAAAGGAAACAAGCAAAAACATTTTTACGGGCAAACTTTCAGACCATCATAACATGCTTGTTTCTAGCTCATTTTCAAAAATAAATAGATCCCCATGATCAGGGCAACACATAGAACAATATTCTAACAATAAATTAAAGTTCTGGAAAATTTGTTCATCATGCTACCTGAGATTGAGCTTTCGAAACAGGGACTTTCTGGCTGCTTCTTTGGTTCAAACAAGCTCCAATGATCCTCCTTTGAAGCTTTTGACACTTAGCTGGAGTTTATATGGCCTCTAGAGGGAGTTGGCAGAAGCTCATACCAAGGGAGTGTGAAAATCGTATTTGTGATGTGGGAGGTTTCAGGCCAAAACAATGGTTGGTTTGTGATCAGTGGAACATGCTGAGATGTTCTATGAAGTTTGTTTTTGTGTTTGAAGGCTGTATGATGAGTTTCGAAGGAAGTTGCATAAGAGGTGGAAAATGAGAATGCTGGCTTAGAGAGAGTTTCAGGCTTGTGTGTGTGGTGTGTTGAGCTGCTTTTGGTCCATGTATCAAGTGGTGATAGGTCAGAGAGTTGTTGGTGGCCTATGCTGATTGGTATGGGCAAGTTGCCAAAATGTCAAAAGTTGGTGTACTTGAGGTATGGGTCATGGCAGGCTGGCCTAGGGGCATGGTTTGATTTAGCTGAGATCATGGAGTGCTTGTGAATCTGATTTTGTGAACTGAGGCAAGTGGATGAGAAGTTTTGATCTATTTTGCAAATTGGCACAACTTTGCCCCTTTTGGAAATTCTTCAAGTTTAAGGCATGAAATGGAATAATTCAAAGTACCATTCTGATCCTTAGAGGTACATTTGACATGTTATGAAGTGTTTGTGTACATTTGAAGCCTTTAGAATGCCTTATCAAACCATTTTGCAAAATGTCTCTTTGGTAGAAAACTTGAAATTATGTGATTTTTCCCAACTTTGATAAGCCATAACTTTTGATCCAAAATGAATTAGAATGAGTTCTTGTACTTTTTGAAAAGGGAATGATCCATTCTACAACTTTCATGACCAAAGTTTTCCCATTTGAGGCATTTTTGAATCAAAAATCAAGGGTTGAAAAAGTTTCCCAAAATGGCAAGTTTCCATTACAAGTCATTTTCCCAAAAAGTCAACTTTGCAAATGGCTTGGAATTATTCAATTTTGTGAACTTCTCACATCTTCTATGATCAAATAAAGATCATACATAATCAAAATGATGATGAACACCCTTTGGTTGGGTCATTGAGGGCCTCAGATGCCCTGATTTTGCACTGACTTGCTCAAAAAGTCAACTCTTGATCAGATGACTTCCCCATTGAATTTCTTCATGAAAATTGATATGTGTGATCCTTATAACATATATAGACCAATAGAAACAAGAATGACCAAAAAATTTGGAGTTATGGCCTTTGAAACCAAAACCCTAATTCTAGGTCATTTGTGCAGTCAAACTTGGCTCTGCTTCCATGCCAATCTCAGTTCTTGTGATTTTTTTTGACATTCTTGACTTTGAGGGGATATAATATGATGCTTGAACATACATGGACCCCTTTGAAGTGATTGATGACCTTTGGAGTGGCTCAAATGTCTCTTGGATTGCTCAGATCACAAACCCTAGATGCAGATGACTTAGAAGCAATGCAGTGAAGCAAATATGCAATATAAGATGCTATGATTGAACTTATGCATATGAAAAGACAACAAGCCATGGTAGGAATGGGTGAGGGAAAATTTGGGGTGTTTACAGCTGCCCCTATTCAAGCATGAGTTAGCTGTGCAGGATGTAAGCAACGGCTTAACAGGCAAACAAGATAACTTGTGGTTGAATACCAAAGACAGTCCAAAATTTGCACTCACATAATGAAGAAGAAAAGGGATATAGATTGTAAAGGAAAATAAAGTAGATTTAAAGTGCGGGCGACGGAGGAAGACCGTCGAGCAGAGGACGACTGCTGGGGAAAGAGTGATGACGGGGACGACCGACATGCTGGGGATATAAGAGATTATGATGGGGACGACCATCAAGTAAAGCTATAAGACTCTCTGGGGATTAGAGGTAAAAATAAGTGATGAGGTACGGTCATCAAAGGTGAAGGACGATCACCTAGCAGGGGACGACTGCTCTGTTGGGTATAAGATGAGGGACGATCATCTAAGGTGAAGGACGATCACCTGGCAAGGTACGGTTGCCAAAAATATCGCGACATAGGACGAATGTCGGATAAAAGGTCGACGACGGGGACGACCATTAGATAAGCATGATGAAGGACGATCATCAGGAGGTGAAGGATGATCACCTAGCAAGGTACGGCTGCTCTCAGGGTTTATCATGACATAGGACGAATGTCAGATAACAAGATCAACGATGGGTACGACCATCGGATAAGATGATGAAGGACGATCATCAGGAGGTGAAGGACGATCACCTAGCAGGGTACGACTGCTAAATATCACGACATAGGACGAATGCCGGATAGAAAAGGGTTCCAATAAAGGAGACTCCGCTGGGGAAAGGATGAGGGACGGTCATCCAAAGGTGAAGGACGATCACCTGGCAGGGTACGGCTGCCGAAAAGGGGTATCATGACACAGGACGAATGTCAGATAGAAAGGAAATAGTTCACAGGGATTTGCTGGGACAAGTAAACACGGACGAGTGTCTATATCCAAGAAATGAGAGATATTAGTGTTTGGTGTACGGTGTATAGATTAAAGATGCGGACGAGCATCCCTAAGACCAAGATACAGACGAGTATCAGGTAGAAACAAATACTGACACATGTTCAGAGATGATGATACAGACGAGTATCAACTGGTTAACAAGGAACACAGACGAGTGTTGATTCTGTGGGGACTCCTATGGGGAATAGTAGACACAGACGAGTGTCTAAATTCAAGAAGACATGAGTGTTTGACACGTGTATGGATTAAAGATGCGGACGAGCATCCCTAAGACTATGATACGGACGCGTATCAGGTAGAAACAAAGGCTTGGCGCATGTTCTGAGATGAAGATACGGACGAGTACCAACTGGTTAACAAAGAACACGGACGAGTGTCGAATCTGAGGAGGTATAAATGGTGTATACAAGATATGAACGAGTATCTGTATGAGTGAAATGGGAGTAATAAGTATGAGTGGTGTACAAGAGTGTTTAAACTTGCTGGGGAGAATGACACGGACGAGTGTCAAAAGGTATATTATAAATAAGTATATGCTTTACAGAGTATTCAGGTAGTTATGTTGGGGAAGGTGACTCGGACGGGTGTCAGGGAATCTGTATAGATATATGTATCTGTGAGTGCAAAGGGGACGCTTTGGCTTTCTACTGGGGATATGACACGAACGGGTGCCAGGAAGTATCTGTAATATATAAGTGTCTGTTTGCAAAGAATGCTCAGGCGGCTTTACTGGGGAATCATGACACGGACGGGTGCCAAAAGGAGTGTGCATCTGTACTTATGAGTCTAAGGCAAATGCCTTGGCTTCCTGCCGGGGAATCTGGGGAGTTTTTTGTATATCCTTGATGAATTGTCGAAATTTACAAGTGTTTGATTCAGAATATGGCTTATGATCATGCAATATGTTTGATTTTTTCCGTAATGCTCCGTATTAAACGGAATGCTACGCTCTGTGGGAAATATGATGCGAATGCTATGGTTATGCAAAGATACTGATCCGGGATCCGGGTCCCGTTGCTATGAAAATCTCTGGTTGATCTGCCTGAAGTGACCATCCCAGCTGGGGATGAGATCATTGGTAGATCTGACAAATGGGACTCTTCTTGGGGATATAGGTCACTGATAGACCTATCTTCAGTAATGAGGGACCCAGCTGGGGGCTTGTAGAAGCTTTCGTCACTCTGTTGTGAGATCTTCAAGTTATTGCTTTCCTGGATCGAGGCTGAAACTGTGGGGAGATGGTTCCCTGACTTCTGTACTTGGCTGAGGAGGAAATAACAAATGGCAACTCAGCTGGGTAGAAAGCATCTCCGGTGCTAAGAATGAGTGAATAATGATTCTCCAGCTTGCTGGGATGAAGCTTTCATGCCCCATGCTGTGTTCTGAATACCTGCAATCCTGAAAAGACAGAGAAACGCACAAGTAATCCCGAGGTATCTCTTACCGGATTCCACATAGGAGTTTAGGCACTCCTGAGTATATTTCCTGCAAGCACGCATTTTTTAGAAGAGAAACATATGTATTTATGCAATTAGTATCTTAAAGACATCGGACCTTTTTGCAAATGAAAATAAGATGTACGAAACGAAACATGACTGAAAATCTGATTTTATTGATTCGTGTGCCCTGAATTGGCAAAATACAGTCGAAGAAACAAATCCCCTAAAATAGGAGATTGTTACAAATTGAGAAACAAAAGATATTGGCAATGTTGATGACGCTTCAAGGAGCTTCCCTTTGCTATGACTCGTATGACATTTGACGTTCTTCTCATCTTGCTTCCTGAAGAAGGCTGATTCTAAAAGAAGCTTGATCCTTTCGAAGCTTACCAAGTTATAAATGATACAGACGAATTCAGAATGCAGCTGTTCGCTTATTCCCTTGTTTTTCATGGATCGCCCTTTCGGGTTTTCAATCCATCGGGATACCCATTTTTGCCTGAGTTGTCCAATGCGGCTTTTCAACTCAGCGGGTGCACATTTTTTATTTATTTCCCTTATTTTTGCCCGAGTCTTTTATTCTATTTTTGACTCGCCGGGATGCCCTATTTTTGCCTGGACTTACATTCTGTTTTTATGTCCAGCGGGTCATTTTATGCGAAGTATTTTTTAACTGCATCTGAATTCACAGGGGACGGGAAGTCTTCACCATCCATAGTACTGAGCATGAGTGCTCCACCAGAGAAAACTTTCTTTACTACGAATGGCCCTTCATAGTTCGGAGTCCACTTGCCCCTGTGGTCTGTATGAGGAGGGAGGAGTCTTTTCAACACAAGATCTCCTACTTGGTGCTCTCGGAGCCTGACTTTCTGATCGAAGGCTTTTTTCATTCTTTTCTGATACAGCTGCCCATGACAAATAGCAGCTAATCTTTTCTCTTCAATCAGACTCAGTTGTTCATATCGGGACCGGACCCACTCTGCTTCGTTCAGCTTAACATCCATTAATACCCGTAAGGAGGGTAATTCAACTTCAACAGGTAGGACTGCCTCCATACCATACACAAGTTGATACGGTGTTGCCCCAGTGGATGTCCTGATTGACGTACGGTACCCATGCAAGGCAAATGGTAGCATTTCATGCCAGTCTTTGTAGGTAACTACCATCTTTTTCACAATCTTCTTGATATTCTTATTTGCTGCCTCAACAACGCCATTCATCTTTGGCCTGTAAGGAGAAGAATTATGGTGTTGGATCTTGAAGTCCCGACACAGTTCTGCCATCATTTTGTTGTTCAAGTTGGAACCATTATCAGTAATGATTCGCTCGGGAACTCCATACCGACAAATGATGTCTCTCTTCAGAAATCGGGCTACCGCTTGCCTTGTAACATTTGCATATGAAGCTGCTTCAACCCACTTGGTGAAATAGTCAATGGCAACCAGGATGAACCTGTGGCCGTTTGAAGCAGTTGGTTCAATCTTGCCAATCATATCAATTCCCCACATGGCAAAGGGCCAGGGTGAAGACATCACATTCAGAGGATTTGGAGGCACATGTACTTTATCCGCATAAATCTGGAATTTGTGGCATTTTCTGGCATAGGCACAACAGTCGGCATCCATTGTGATCCAGTAATAGCTTGATCTTAGCAACTTCTTAGCCATTGCATGCCCTCCGGCATGGGTACCAAAGGATCCTTCGTGCACCTCGTGCATCAACAAGCCTGCTTCTGTTTTGTCAACGCATCTGAGAAGTACCATATCAAAGTTTCTCTTGTACAGGGAACCATCAGTATTCAGGAAGAAACTACCAGCAAGCCTTCTTAATGTCTTCTTATCATTGGAAGATGCCACAGGTGGGTATGTTTGATCCTCCAAGAAGCACTTAATGTCGTGGAACCAAGGCTTATCATCTTTAACAACATCTGCTGCAAATACATATACTGGTCTGTCAAGTCTGGACACTGAAATCCGAGGCACAAAGTTGGCAGCTTGAACTTTGATCATGGATGAAATGGTGGCAAGAGCATCTGCAAATTGATTCTCGTCCCGAGGGATATATTCAAGCTTGACTGCTGTGAAGAAAGTCAATAACCTTCTTGTATAATCCCTGTAAGGTATCAGATGATCTTGGTGGGTGTACCACTTGCCGTTAGTTTGATTAATTACCAGAGCTGAATCTCCGAATACAGTCAAAGTTTTGATCCTAAGGTCAATAGCTTCCTCAAGACCCATAATACAAGCTTCGTATTCAGCTTCGTTGTTAGTGCAGCTGAAGGTGAGCTTTGCCGAAAAAGGCATGTGAACTCCCTTAGGTGTAATGAGTACTGCACCAACACCACAACCATTCATATTAACAGCCCCATCAAACATCATAGTCCATTCTTCCTCCGGGTCAGGCCCTTCAGTGTGAACAGGCTCTTCGTGATCTTTTGCTTTTATGAACATGATGTCTTCATCCGGGAAGTCAAATCTCATAGGCTGGTAATCATCAATGGGTTTCTCAGCAAGATAATCAGACAATACACTGCCCTTGATGGCTTTCTGAGATGTGTACTGGATGTCATATTCGGTGAGGATCATTTGCCATCTTGCAACCCTTCCGGTAAGTGATGGCTTCTCAAAAATGTACTTAACTGGGTCCATCTTTGAGATCAATAAGGTAGTGTGGGTCAACATATACTGTCTAAGTCGGCGAGCAGCCCACGCTAAAGCACAACAAGTTTTCTCGAGCAGTGAATAACGTTGTTCACAGTCGGTAAACGTTTTGCTTAGGTAGTATATTGCATACTCTTTTCGACCAGACTCGTCATGCTGGCCCAACACACACCCCATTGACTCTTCTAATACTGTCTAGTACATGATTATAGGTCTTCCTTCAACTGGAGGCATAAGGATAAGAGGCTCTTGCAAGTATTCCTTGATTTTGTCAAAAGCCCTCTGGCAGTCTTCGTTCCACCTGACCGTTTGTTCTTTTCTTAACAGCTTGAACAAAGGCTCACATGTTGCCGTAAAGTGAGATATGAACCGTGAAATGTAGTTCAGTCTACCTAGGAAACCTCGAACTTCTTTCTCAGTCTTTGGTGCAGGCATCTCTTGAATGGCTTTAACTTTATCAGGGTCAACTTCAATCCCTTTATCACTCACAATAAATCCCAACAGCTTACCAGATCTCACCCCGAATGTGCATTTGTTGGGGTTCAATTTCAGTTGGTACTTCCTCAGACGCTTGAATAACTTCAACAGATTTACCAGGTGGTCTTCTTCTGTGAGGGACTTGGCAATCATGTCATCCACATAACATTCAATTTCTTTATGGATCATGTCATGAAATAATGTTACCATAGCCCGTTGATAAGTGGCACCAGCATTCTTCAGTACGAATGGCATTACCTTATAACAGAACGTGCCCCAGGGTGTGATAAAAGTGGTCTTCTCCATGTCTTCAGGTGACATCTTGAT
Source organism: Lathyrus aphaca (assembly GCA_963966055.1). Classification (NCBI taxonomy): domain Eukaryota; kingdom Viridiplantae; phylum Streptophyta; class Magnoliopsida; order Fabales; family Fabaceae; genus Lathyrus; species Lathyrus aphaca. Next base: position 115,028,216 of record OZ014523.1, on the reverse strand, counting down.
CTGATTGTACCCTGAAAATCCGTCCATGAAGGAGAATACCGAGAACTGAGCCGTATTATCCACCAATACATCAATGTGAGGTAAATGGAAGTCATCTTTCGGGCTGGCTCTGTTCAGATCCCGGTAATCCACGCACATCCTCACCTTGCCATCTTTCTTAGGCACAGGTACAATATTAGCAACCCACGGTGGATAACTAGTCACAACAAGGAACCCGGCGTCCCACTGCTTTTGCACCTCTTCTTTAATCTTCATTGCCATATCTGGGCGAGTACGGCGCAGTTTCTGTTTTACCGGCGGGCAGTCTTCTTTTAAAGGAAGCTTGTGCATGACAATATCGGTGTCCAACCCTGGCATATCCTGATAAGACCAAGCAAAGACATCTACGTACTCCCGAAGCATATCAATCAGTTGTTCTTTCACCGAGTCTTGTAGGCAGGCCCCGATCTTAACCTCTTTTACATCTTCTTCCATACCAAGATTAGCTGTTTCGACCTCCTCCTGATGAGGAGTGATAACCTTCTCCTCTTGCCTTAACAACCTGGCTAGCTCTTCAGGAAGCTCATAATCTTCTTCAACCCCTTCATCAGCTTGATTGATTGGATTGTCAAAGTCATACAGAGTCATAGCTGTGCTGTTGTCGGTGCGGTCTGAAAGGCACTCTCTGCAAGGGTTTAGATTGTTCATTTTAGTGATCGATTTTTATCTTTGTTTAGAAAAAGTGAAGTAAAGTTATCATTTTGGAAAACATTGCCATTTGATTTTTGTACAAAAAGAAAAATGAAAAACAGTGAGCGGAAAAGAAAAAGACTCATTTGCAAAAGATGTCCGATATTCATTGATTGATCTGTTTGCACAAAATTTCAAGATGGCCCGATTACAAAATGAGTCTTGTCATCTTGGGCAAGATACAAGACTTGATGCATGCTTAAAATATACAGGAAATAATAATTACTCTGCAGGAGTAACCCTTATAATTTCCTGGGAAGACCAGTTTGAGATATGGCTCCCCGGGATCCTTGGACGTATCCAGCCCTCCAGGTTGCACTCATCTTCCGACTCATCTTCCAAGTTGTTCACTGTATCCGGGGTGAGCATCCCCCCACTGACAAAGTTGGGCTTCTTAGCAGCCTCTGATTGATCTTGTTGAGTTGGTTTGTAACCCAACCCAAATCTGTCCTCCTTTTTCTCCACAAGCAACAGCTTGCCCCAGCCTTGGGCAGTACCCTCTTCAACAACCTTCCTGGCTTGCTAATAAGACGTCATGGAGGTTCCTAGTACAGCAGATGCTTCATTAATGTTCAGGGCCTCAAACCCCTGGCTCATGGTTTCATGGATTTCTCCATCCATCTCAATGTATTTGTATGTAGCCAGATGGCTAACAAAGATATCTTCTTCACCACAAATGGTGATGATCTGGCCTTCCCACTCGAATTTCAGCTACTGGTGAAGGGTAGACGTAACAGCGCCAGCGGCATGGATCCAAGGTCTACCCAACAAACAGCTATAGGCCGGCTGAATGTCCATCACATAGAAGGTAATTTTAAAAGTCTGCGGGCCAATCATCACAGGCAGATCAATCTCCCCTAGCACTGATCTTTTAGAGCCATCGAAAGCTCTCACCACCAAATTATTTGGATGCAGTGCCAAGCCATCATACTCCAGCTTCACCAAGGCTTTCTTTGGTAGAACATTGAGTGAGGACCCAGTGTCCACCAGCACATGAGATAGAACAACACCCTTGCATTCTAGAGTGATGTGTAAAGCCTTATTGTGGTTACGTCCCTCAGTTGTTAAGTCAGCATTAGTAAAGCCCAGTCCATGACTGGTGTTGACATTTGCCACCACAGTTTCTAGCTGATTAACAGTGATCTCCTCCGGCACGTATGCTGCGTGCAAGACTTTCAGTAATGCATTCCTGTGAGCTTCAGAACACATCAGCAGGGATAATATGGAGATCTTTGAGGGAGTTTGGTGAAGCTGATCCACCACCTTGTAGTCACTCCTCTTTATGATTCTCATAAACTCGTCTACATCTTGGTCAAAAGATGTCTTCTTAGTTTCTTTGACAGTTGGCTCTTCAAGCACCACACTCTTTCCTTTTGCTTTGGCAGCAGCTTCTGCTTCGACATTAGGTCTTTGTACTTGCGAGGCAAAAAGGCGTCCGCTTCTGGTGAAGCCTCCGCCTCCCCCAACATTATCAATCTGTGGAGAAGAGGTTGAAGAATCCAAAGTGATTTTCTCCCCGTTGTAGTAAAGGTCAGAGCCATAATGCCAAGGTATGGCATTACTGCTTTCATATGGAACGGGTCCCGACACCGTGATGGTAACTGGACTGACTGCTGCAGAGGAGGGTACTGAAATGGTGTGCGGATCGTAGTAGATGGTGACTGGTGACCTGGCAGGAGATGCCACTGCTTGCTGTTGAAAGTTGTTGTTTGGAGGAACATATGATGGATCATAGTAAATGGTGACTGCTGAGATATCTTCATCAATTTCTGTTGGCGTTGTAGAAGATTCTGCTGAATAAAGGGGTGCTGATGTTGTAGAAGAAATGGTTGTTGACATCTGATTTGTTGAAGTGATGGACGGAGCCATTGTTGATGATAATGATGAATTGGTTGGAATGATTGTTGTTGCAGTTGTAGAAGAGTCAGGAATTGTTGACAAAGGGATTGCTGGATTTGTAGGCGCTGATGTTGTGATCTGAAGTATACCACTTTTGATAAGACCATCTATGCCGCTTCTCAAATTATCACACCCATTGACCGAAATGTTGCAATAACCACAACCGAGCTCACACCCGGGGAACATCTGGCATTCTAGGAGCTGAGCTTTAATTTCTACAAGAGGTGTCCGAATCTGTCCAACACTGGTTATTAAGAAAGATGGATTGTCTTCCTCAATGGCATTAATTCTTGGTCCTCCATGATTGGGCATGGGATTCTTGTTGACATTAGGCGGGGGTGCAAAGTTGAGGGCTTTGGAATCCACCAGATCTTGTACTTTCATTTGTAAAGCCCTGCATTTCTCAGTATTGTGGCCAGGTGCATTGGAATGAAAAGCACACCGGGCGTTGACATCATAATTTCTTGGAAGATTGGAAGGATCAGGGGGTGCCAATGTCCTTAACTCAACCAAGTTGAGCTTCAGGAGTTGTGGCAATAAAGCATCATAAGGCATAGGGATAGGATCAATCACCCTATTTTCCTGTGATGGTCTTTGCTGAAAAGGTCTTTCTGTTGATTGTTGTTGTTGTTGTTGTAGGTTCTTTGTGGCGGATACTGAACTTGCTGTTGATAGTGTGGTTGTTGTGGTGGTTGATATGCTGGTTGCTGAGGAATCGGAGCTGGAATAGTGACAGCTGCTACTGATCTGTGGACATACTGAGGTCTGCCCCTGCCGGCATAAATGGCATTTGTCTCACCGGTTCTTCTAGGTCCCACAAAAGGCTTCCTGGGATTACTGGACGAACTTGCACCATTATCAGAAATCTTACCCATCTTCAGAAGGCTCTCAATTCTTTCTCCATCTATAACTACGTCAGCGAAGCTGGTGGAAGAAAAGGCAGCTATCCTATCAATATATGTTCCTTGCAGAGTATTCATGAACATGTCGGCCATTTCTCTTTCCGACATGGGTGGCTGAACAGCAGCAGCAAGCTGTCTCCACCTCTGGGCATATTCCCTGAAGCTTTCTCTGGAGGATTGAGACATTCCCATCAGGAGAGTCCTGTTAGGAGCCATATCCAGATTGTATTAGTACTGCCTGATGAAGGCATCAGCTAGGTCCTTCCAGCATCTGATGGTGGCCCTGGTTAAATGTGAGTACTACTCCCTTGAAGCCCCAGTCAAACTATCTTCAAAATAAAACATCCACAATTTTTCATCCATGGTGTATGCCTTAAGTCTGCCCAGAAAAGACTGCAAGTGAGTTCGTGGACAGGAAGTTCCATTGTATTTCTCGAAACACGGGGGTTTAAACTTGTGGGGAATCCTTACCCCATCCACTAACCCCATATCCATGACATCAAAGCCTAGGGAATTTTGAGACTCCAGCGATCTCAACTTCTCAGCAATTTCATCAAATCTCCTATCATAAACTTCATCCCCAGCTCCCATCACAGTGAACTGCTCTTCCTGGGGGTCTTCCTGTAAAACCCTTCCTCCAGTAGTATTTCCTTGCACAATACCCGGGATGTTGACTTCCGGATGCAGATGAGGCCCATATACTGTTGGATTAACATGAGGCTGACCCCTTTCATTGTTACTTGTTCCTCCAGTTCCCAGGGGAGGTTCTTCTGGGGTTTGTATTTCTACCAATGCCCTCAATCTTTCTTGACTTTGATCCAAGCCATTCATTACCTCCATGATCTGGGTCATTTGGTTTCTCATCTCCATCCTTTCGTTAACCATCTGGGTTCTGACCTCTGTCAGCTCTTGCTGTACTTGATCCATCTGGATACCAGGAAGGTTGTTGCGAGTAGGATATCTGTGCGGACGATTGAGAGGGAACACCCGACGACGAGCAATAATTCCTGAACCACAACAGAGTTAGAAACAAAATAAAGACAAAACCTACAAAACAAAATAGAAGTTAGTATGCAATGCAGTATGCTTATTTGTTTCCAAGGTATCCAGCTTGGTACTTGGTTTTGACCTTTCCAGACCCTGAGGAAGATACTTTAATGTTGCTTGAGAGAAAGAGAACTTAATAAAACAAACTAACATATATATTACAAATGATGGATCATACATAGTTTGTTTTTACAACACATGCCCCTGAGGGGTCAAAATACAACATAAAAGGAGAAGTACATGAAATGGAAAAAACAACAAGCAGAGAAATCAAACATCTAATCCAAACTCATCCTCCTTAACCTCCTTCAGAAGTGCCTCAGTTACAGGACCAGTCGGATGCTCTGTGATGTTTCTGATAAGAAGGTTCCTGGTGGCAATTGCAGTGGTCAGCTTCTTGTGTCTGTCTTGGTCCTTTGACCTCTTCACACCAGCCCTAAGCTTCAGTCCTGAAATCTCCTTCTGGGCTGCCAGCAAAGCTTCATGTTTCTTCTTTTCATTGGCCTCCAACTGCTCAATCCTGGCTTGAGTTCTTTTATCCTCTTGAGTGCGAGCTTCAGTGATCCTAACCCACCTATCTTGACTCTCTTTTAGATAGAGATCAGTCCTAGCCTTCTGAAACTGGGCCTCTTTACAAGCATTCTTCAATATTTGCTCCCCAGCTCTTGATTTCTTGATGTAATCCTCTGCTTTCTCAATCCTAGCTAGATGCTCCACCTTAAGGTTTTCCAACCTCTCGATGTCTAGACGACCATCACTCCTCTCCCAGAGGGTCTTCTTTAGAGCTTGAGACAAATTCCCATTCCTCTCCTTCAGTCTCTCAAATTCTTCCAGGCTGACAGTGGCTGGAGGTGGTGTTGTGGATGGTCCAGGTGCATCCTCAATGGTGAAGGGCATCCCAGAAATTTGAGCCCTAGCATGAGACCATTCATAATACTGAGCTGAAGCCACATTGTTGCATCTCCCAAGGATGGCCATCCCTTTGGTCTGGATGTTGTCCCAAGCCCAGGATGCTTGCCTGACAACAGCTAGATTAGGTTTTATCTCACAATACAGGGTTTCAGCCAAGTCTTGCACTCTAGGAGGGTGAACCAAAGCATAGCCCAATTGTCTCTTGAACATCAAAGGATTGTAATTGATGCAACCCTTCACTCCTACCAGAGGTACATTGGGGAACTGTCCACAACTAGTAATTATGTCCCTGCCCTTGGTGCTCTGGGTGCACCATCTGATGTCATCTGAAGTTAAAGCAATAAGTCTCCTAGCCCAATTCTTCTGTTGGTGAGGATTCAGGAAAGCATCAGTCTTGGGTAAGTGTTTAAGCAACCAGGTATGAAACAGGGGAGCACAACATCTCACCAACCTCCCTCTCTGCTTCTCATTCCTTTGGTGAACAGAATAATAGAAATCCCCCAGCAATGTGGGCACTGGGTTCCTCAGAAGGAAGAGATGAATGGCATTCTTGCTAATAAACTTGGGATCATCTGCAAAAAGTATAACCCCATATATACTGAGGGCTAACAATGCACAAACTGCCTTCCATTCTCCCAAGGAGGCCTTCAGGATGGCCTGAGAAGTTAGAAAGTCCAAGTGCAAACCAGGGATTCCAGCCTTTGTAGTCATGTTCTAATCAATCAAAGTAGGTTCTAAATGCAGTGCCTTTGCCACTTCCTCATTGCTGGGAGAAGTCATTTCAGGGTTGAAGGGGATACCACCCCTGATGGGCACTCCAATCAGTGATGAAAATTCCTCCAACAGAGGTCCCAACTGAAAATTCTGGAGAGTGAAGCATCTCAAAGGAGGATCATAGAACTGTAGGCAAGTGTGAATCAAACTCCTCTGAGAAGGGTCCAAGTCCATAACCATATCAAGAATGCCTCCATAATGCTCTTTGAATAATGGGATGTGGTCTGGAGTGATAAGTGCCTGGACCTGCCTGATGCCAGCCAGCACAGGCTCAAAGAAGTAGTATGAAATGTTGCTCTTCTTGGGTGCCATAACTGCTGATGAAGAGCTGAAAACAGATGCTGATGATGAAGACTGGTACTGGAGATAAGCCACTGATAGGCTGAGGATGATGATGGAGGTAGCTGAAGCAAGCAACTGATGAAGATAGTTGAAGCAGATAGCTGATGAATAGGGGTCTATGTAGATGAAGGGGTCAAAACCAAGCCAAAATATGATGTGGATACCCTGAAAAAAAAACAAATATTAAATGATGCAATGATGATGTATGCAAATGATATGCAAGGGTTTATGATCAAGCTGGATCTGATTACTGCCTTGATATAAGTCCATGTATGTCCAAGAAGTCCAGATGGAGGTTCAGAAGTCCAGTAACCATGGTGGGGGACTCAAATAAAGAGTCACATGTCCAGGGTTAAGTCACAAGAACTGTCCAAAGTGAAGCATTCTTAAACACAATAGGTAACAGGGTATGATGTGGCCAAGGGTTCTTGCAAACCTGTAAACAGCCCAACCCCCTCACAGGTGATGTTCTAAAACAAGGATCCTCAGACTTGGATCAGTTATGAGAAGTGTAAACACTTCTAACCCGGAGGTACAGTGTTCACAATAACCATAAAAGATCCTCCTCTAATTCACCTCAGTTTCCGAAGGTCATAATAAAGGTCATCCAGACTTAGCAGGCTTCCCAGATAGCCCTAGCACTACAGGAAATCTGTAGCACAGAGTTCTCAAGAAGAAACCCACATCTGAACCGTGTTTCATATTCCCGCACCAGACCGAAATGGAATGGGAAAGAACATGAACCACTCTAGCCTAGGTGTCACTCAGGTCCCAGGTATAGGACCTTAAACTCTCAATGAACCCCACCCATAAAAACAACAAACCAGATCCAGCCAGATAACAGTATGACAGTATGATGTATATAAAGCTGTAAAGAAAGCAATAAATAACTGTACATAAAGCAGTAAACAAAATAAATATACAAACACAATTAGCACATAACACCCCAGTAAACACAAATCAAACAAGCGCTAGGAGGAACCCATAAAAAGAACCAGAAGCCCTGGTTACAGTATAAGGGTCCCCAGCAGAGTCGCCAAGCTGTCGCTCCCACCAAATGACAACTCAGGTCAGAAGGGGTACAGACGCGAACGGTCGGCGAAAAGGATGAGAACACACAAGGGTGAACTCAGAAAGACAAGAGTCGCCAGCTAGGCATTTTTATCCCGGAGGAAAGGTAATGCTGCATAAACCTGAGAAAAGATATGGATTAGACGGTTGCGAACCAGAGAGACTGAGAAAGGGGGTTGGTTACAACCTGGGAAGGTATTAGCACCCAGATTGTCCGCCGTACTCGACAGGATCCACGCTTAAAAGATTTGTGTTTTAAAGGGGTAGTGTCAGTGCTATTTGTGTATCAAAGCTGGAAAGAATGCAAGTGTCAGTGTAAAAGAAATGTGAAGTGTATAAATGAAGTGTCAGTGTAAGAATAAGAGTGAAATGCTCAAGACCATGAGGCTTAAAGAATAAGGCTGGAAAGAGGGGGAATATACAGAGACTTTTGTTCGATAACTGTTAAGTTATGCCTACGTATCCTCTCGTGCAATGAGGAAGTCAGAACACCGTAGTTCGACCCAAAGAGACTGAAAGATAAATTGACTTGTGAACTGCTTACTTGCCTATGCTCAAGTGTATGACCTGTCTGGCTCAGGTGCAAACTTTCTTGCATTAGACGGAAGAAGCAAGTTCTCGCTTGTGAATGAATGAGATGAGAAAAGAATCCCGGAGGAGACGATTATTGTTTATTTTTGTATTTTCAGTCTTTTATTGCTTTTTGAAGTTTGTCATAGGAAAATGAGCTTAAGACTAAACCAATGGGTTAGTAAACTCATCACATCCTCCCTCTGATTAGGGGTAATGAGAATACCTTAAGTGTGAAGTTAGGGTTTCACACTTAATCACCTTTGATGTAGGATTAAGATCATTATCCTACTTGTGATTAGTTAAATTTTGTTGTTGTTTTTGTTTAGTGTTAAGTAATGAGACTAAGCCATAATCATGGATTAAACAGACTCATTACACCATCCTAATAGAAGGATAATAGATGAGAATGTTTAAGCTGAGGAAGACTCCTCAACTTAATCCATGATTAGGGATTAACCTCATGACAAAACAAAGCCTTTATTAGATGGATTTTAGTTAATGATAAGATGAAGAAGTGGATTTTATGATTTGTAAGACAACTTGAGGGGGACTTATCCATTAACACTAGGGTTAGTCCTTCTTAACCAGTTAAGGAAGAATTAGAACCCTAATGCAAGGCCCAAGTTACAAGCTTGAAGTCTTGATGATTATTAAGTGAATTGATTAAAGGATTTAAACACATTAAGAGTTTAACACTTAGGATTAAAGTTATACACTCCATCCTAATAGAAGGATGCATGCATAAGCTTAATCACAAAGCCTTAAAGCCTTTAGGGTTTAGTCCCTGATTATGAAGTGAGAAGAGAAGACTCAAAGAGACACAAAGGTAAAAGCTAAGTGGGGAACTAATCAAACCCTAATTGTTATCATGCTTGGTCATTCCTAGGGTTTGTGGGGTTTAAGAAGGAAATCTTCAAGGAACCACCAAGGAGAGAAGCAGATGAGAGGAGCAAAGAGAAGCAAAACAACTTGCTTCACTTAAGAAGACAAGTTGCTTGAAGAAAGAAGGTAAGATGAACAAGAATGAGCAAGCTCAAGCCCAAACACATACAAAATGCAGCAAGTGAATTATGAAAGAGATGAAAGAGAATGTGAGAAGTGAAGGCAAATTCACTTCTCAAAGTATCTTACCACCTGAAAAGTTAGTAAGGAATGAAATGCAATGCAAATGAGATGAAATGGCATGATGCAAGACAAAGTCAGAAACAAATACATGATGTTAATGATGCTAAGAGATGATGCAAACATGAGGCAAGGCAAGAGGATGATCAAATAAGCATAAAGATGCAAAAGAGACATGCTTAGAACCATGAACATACATGAAAAGTTATGGAATGCAAATGACATACAACATGGCAAAGGAAAGATGCAATGATCAAACATGATTCTAATATGTCCTAAGATGTATTATGAATCAAATGAATGCACAAAATGTCATGGCAAGTCATGGTATGCAAGCAAATGGAAGATGGATGCAAAGGAAGGCATAAATTAGGGTTTATGATCAACACACAAAGCAAAATCCAAAACCAGAAGCAAATGACATGATAAAAATTTGAAAATGCAATCAAAGGAACCCTAAACCTACACAAACTCACTGCCCAAAGGAGGGGATCTAACTCTTAACCTAGTGAGAGTTATGAATTTTCTAAGATTGCTAGGTTTTTAAGGTACCTTGTCAAGGAAAATGTCAAACAAATTGAAAATGCAAGATCAATTCATGCCAATTTTATCCTACAAACTAAATGTTATGCAAGATGCAATGCAAAAAGAGTCATTGTCCAACTCTCAAAGGTTAGACAGAAATGAATTTTTGAAGTTTGAACCAAAATATTACCTCAAAATGAATTTAATTCCAAAGAAAATAATCAAAAGGCATCAAGGGAAAAAAAGAAATTTGGTTTGAGAGTTGGACAATGTTTCTAAATGTTTTTAAATGTTACATGAATTTTTTTTATGATTTTTAAATACCTAAAAGTATTTTTAATTAATTAATTTTCATTAACTAATTAAAAATAAACTTTTAAATGATTTAAAAATAATTTTTAATGCAAAAAGTAAAAATAAAAATATTTTTGTGTTCTGAAAAATAATGAAAACCTTGACAAAAATTTTCATAATTTTTAAACATATTTTGCTATTTTTAATAATTCGTGCAAAATAAATCAAAACAAATGAAAATAAAATGAATTTTAAATGAAAAAAAGGAAAGTCAGCCAATCCAATGGATGAGATTCAAACTCACAGGGGCGGGAATTGACTTGGTGCGCTAATGGACGGCCCAAATTCAAACTGACCTAATTATGATTAAGCCCTAATCCTGTGCCCTAATCACTTTCAGATGACCGGAACAGTGTTCCGGTCATCTTCTCCGGCAGGCCAAAATCCCAATCTCTCTCAATACACATCAAATCCTCACAAATCTCTCCAGAATCAATCTATGAACACCACTAAGCATAAACCCTAAATCAAACAACATTTATTTTCACTGAATCAAAGGAAACAAGCAAAAACATTTTTACGGGCAAACTTTCAGACCATCATAACATGCTTGTTTCTGGCTCATTTTCAAAAATAAATAGATCCCCATGATCAGGGCAACACATAGAACAATATTCTAACAAGAAATTAAAGTTCTGGAAAATTTGTTCATCATGCTATCTGAGATTGAGCTTTCGAAACAGGGACTTTCTGGCTGCTTCTTTGGTTCAAACAAGCTCCAATGATCCTCCTTTGAAGCTTTTGACACTTAGCTGGAGTTTATATGGCCTCTAGAGGGAGTTGGCAGAAGCTCAGACCAAGGGAGTGTGAAAATCGTATTTGTGATGTGGGAGGTTTCAGGCCAAAACAATGGTTGGTTTGTGATCAGTGGAACATGCTGAGATGTTCTATGAAGTTTGTTTTTGTGTTTGAAGGCTGTATGATGAGTTTCGAAGGAAGTTGCATAAGAGGTGGAAAATGTGAATGCTGGCTTAGAGAGAGTTTCAGGCTTGTGTGTGTGGTGTGTTGAGCTGCTTTTGGTCCATGTATCAAGTGGTGATAGGTCAGAGAGTTGTTGGTGGCCTATGCTGATTGGTATGGGCAAGTTGCCAAAATGTCAAAAGTTGGTGTACTTGAGGTATGGGTCATGGAAGGCTGGCCTAAGGGCATGGTTTGATTCAGATGAGAACATGGAGTGCTTGTGAATCTGATTTTGTGAACTGAGGCAAGTGGATGAGAAGTTTTGATCTATTTTGCAAATTGGCACAACTTTGCCCCTTTTGGAAATTCTTCAAGTTTAAGGCATGAAATGGAATAATTCAAAGTACCATTCTGATCCTTAGAGGTCCATTTGACATGTTATGAAGTGTTTGTGTACATTTGAAGCCTTTAGAATGCCTTATCAAACCATTTTGCAAAATGTCTCTTTGGTAGAAAACTTGAAATTATGTGATTTTTCCCAACTTTGATAAGCCATAACTTTTGATCCAAAATGAATTAGAATGAGTTCTTGTACTTTTTGAAAAGGGAATGATCCATTCTACAACTTTCATGATCAAAGTTTTCCCATTTGAGGCATTTTTGAATCAAAAATCAAGGGTTGAAAAAGTTTCCCAAAATGGCAAGTTTCCATTACAAGTCATTTTCCCAAAAAGTCAACTTTGCAAATGGCTTGGAATTATTCAATTTTGTGAAATTCTCACATCTTCTATGATCAAATAAAGATCATACATAATCAAAATGATGATGAACACCCTTTGGTTGGGTCATTGAGGGCCTCAGATGCCCTGATTTTGCACTGACTTGCTCAAAAAGTCAACTCTTGATCAGATGACTTCCCCATTGAATTTCTTCATGAAAATTGATATGTGTGATCCTTATAACATATATAGACCAATAGAAACAAGAATGACCAAAAAATTTGGAGTTATGGCCTTTGAAACCAAAACCCTAATTCTAGGTCATTTGTGCAGTCAAACCTGGCTCTGCTTCCATGCCAATCTCAGTTCTTGTGATTTTTATTGACATTATTGACTTTGAGGGGATATAATATGATGCTTGAACATACATGGACCCCTTTGAAGTGATTGATGACCTTTGGAGTGGCTCAAATGGCTCTTGGATTGCTCAGATCACAAACCCTAGATGCAGATGACTTAAAAGCAATGTAGTGAAGCAAATATGCAATATAAGATGCTATGATTGAACTTATGCATATGAAAAGACCACAAGCCATGGTGTGAATGGGTGAGGGAAAATTTGGGGTGTTTACAGCTGCCCCTATTCAAGCATGAGTTAGCTGTGCAGGATGTAAGCAACGACTTAACAGGCAAACAAGATAACTTGTGGTTGAATACCAAAGACAGTCCAAAATTTGCACTCACAGAATGAAGAAGAAAAGGGATATAGATTGTAAAGGAAAATAAAGTATATTTAAAGTGCGGGCGACGGAGGACGACCGTCGAGCAGAGGACGACTGCTGGGGAAAGAGTGATGACGGGGACGGCCGACATGCTGGGGATATAAGAGATTATGATGGGGACGACCATCAAGTAAAGCTATAAGACTCTCTGGGGATTAGAGGTAAAAATAAGTGATGAGGTACGGTCATCAAAGGTGAAGGACGATCACCTAGCAGGGGACGGCTGCTATGTTGGGTATAAGATGAGGGACGATCATCTAAGGTGAAGGATGATCACCTGGCAAGGTACGGTTGCCAAAAATATCGCGACATAGGACGAATGCCGGATAAAAGGTCGATGACGGGGACGGCCATCAGATAAGCATGATGAAGGACGATCATCAGGAGGTGAAGGACGATCACCTAGCAGGGTACGGCTGCTCTCAGGGTTTATCATGACATAGGACGAATGTCAGATAACAAGATCAACGATGGGGACGACCATCGGATAAGATGATGAAGGACGATCATCAGGAGGTGAAGGACGATCACCTAGCAGGGTACGGCTGCTAAATATCACGACATAGGACGAATGCAGGATAGAAAAGGGTTCCAATAAAGGAGACTCCTATGGGGAAAGGATGAGGGACGGTCATCCAAAGGTGAAGGACGATCACCTGGCAGGGTACGGCTGCCGAAAAGGGGTATCATGACACAGGACAAATGTCAGATAGAAAGGAAATAGTTCACAGGGATTTGCTGGGACAAGTAAACACGGACGAGTGTCTATATCCAAGAAATGAGAGATATTAGTGTTTGGTGTACGGTGTATAGATTAAAGATGCGGGCGAGCATCCCTAAGACCAAGATACGAACGAGTATCAGGTAGAAACAAATACTGACACATGTTCAAAGATGATGATACGGACGAGTATCAACTGGTTAACAAGGAACACAGACGAGTGTTGATTCTGTGGGGACTCCTCTGGGGAATAGTAGACACAGACGAGTGTCTAAATTCAAGAAGACATGAGTGTTTGACACGTGTATGGATTAAAGATGCGGACGAGCATCCCTAAGACTATGCTACGGACGAGTATCAGGTAGAAACAAACGCTTGGCGCATGTTCTGAGATGAAGATACGGACGAGTACCAACTGGTTAACAAAGAACACGGACGAGTGTCGAATCTGAGGAGGTATAAATGGTGTATACAAGATATGAATGAGTATCTATATGAGTGAAATGGGAGTAATAAGTATGAGTGGTGTACAGGAGTGTTTAAACTTGCTGGGGAGAATGACACGGACGAGTGTCAAAAGGTATATTATAAACAAGTATATGCTTTACAGAGTATTCAGGTAGTTATGTTGGGGAAGGTGACTCGGACGGGTGTCAGGGAATCTGTATAGATATATGTATCTATGAGTGCAAAGGGGACTCTTTGGCTTTCTACTGGGGATATGACACAGACGGGTGCCAGGAAGTATCTGTAATATATAAGTGTCTGTTTGCAAAGAATGCTCAGGCAGCTTTACTGGGGAATCATGACACAGACGGGTGCCAAAAGGAGTGTGCATCTGTACTTATGAGTGTAAGGCAAATGCCTTGGCTTCCTGCCGGGGAATCTGGGGAGTTTTCTGTATATCCTTGATGAATTGTCGAAATCTACAAGTGTTTGATTCAGAATATGGCTTATGATCATGCAATATGTTTGATTTTTCCGTAATGCTCCGTATTAGACGGAATGCTACGCTCTGTGGGAAATATGATGCGAATGCTATGGTTATGCAAAGATACTGATCCGGGATCCGGGTCCCGTTGCTATGAAAATCTCTGGTTGATCTGCCTGAAGTGACCATCCCAGCTGGGGATGAGATCATTGGTAGATCTGACAAATGGGACTCTTCTTGGGGATATAGGTCACTGATAGACCTATCTTCGGTAATGAGGGACCCAACTGGGGGCTTGTAGAAGCTTTCGTCACTCTGTTGTGAGATCTTCAAGTTATTGCTTTCCTGGATCGAGGCTGAAACTGTGGGGAGATGGTTCCCTAACTTCTGTACTTGGCTGAGGAGGAAATAACAAATGGCAACTCAGCTGGGGAGAAAGCATCTCCGGTGCTAAGACTGAGTGAATAATGATTCGCCAGCTTGCTGGGATGAAGCTTTCATGCCCCATGCTATGTTCTGAATACCTGCAATCCTGAAAAGACAGAGAAACGCACAAGTAATCCCGAGGTATCTCTTACCGGATTCCATCATAGGAGTTTAGGCACTCCTGAGTATATTTCCTGCAAGCACGCATTTTTTAGAAGAGAAACATCTGTATTTATGCAATTAGTATCTTAAAGACATCAGACCTTTTTGCAAATGAAAATAAGATGTACGAAACGAAACATGACTGAAAATCTGATTTTATTGATTCGTGTGCCCTGAATTGGCAAAATACAGTCGAAGAAACAAATCCCCTAAAATGAGGAGATTGTTACAAATTGAGAAACAAAAGATATTGGTAATGTTGATGACGCTTCAAGGAGCTTCCCTTTGCTATGACTCGTATGACATTTGACGTTCTTCTCATCTTGCTTCCTGAAGAAGGATGATTCTGAAAGAAGCTTGATCCTTTCGAAGCTTACCAAGTTATAAATGATACAGACGAATTCAGAATTCAGCTGTTCGCTTATTCCCTTGTTTTGCATGGATCGCCCTTTCGGGTTTTCAATCCATCGGGATACCCATTTTTGCCTGAGTTGTCCAATGCGGCTTTTCAACTCAGCGGGTGCACATTTTTTATTTATTTCCCTTATTTTTGCTCGAGTCTTTTATTCTGTTTTTGACTCGCCGGGATGCCCTATTTTTGCCTGGACTTACATTCTGTTTTTATGTCCAGCGGGTCATTTTATGCGAAGTATTTTTTAACTGCATTTGAATTCACAGGGGACGGGAAGTCTTCACCATCCATAGTACTGAGCATGAGTGCTCCACCAGAGAAAACTTTCTTTACTACGAATGGCCCTTCATAGTTCGGAGTCCACTTGCCCCTGTGGTCTGTATGAGGAGGGAGGAGTCTTTTCAACACAAGATCTCCTACTTGGTGCTCTCGGAGCCTGACTTTTTGATCGAAGGCTTTTTTCATTCTTTTCTGATACAGCTGCCCATGAGAAATAGCAGCTAATCTTTTCTCTTCAATCAGACTCAGTTGTTCATATCGGGACCGAACCCACTCTGCTTCGTTCAGCTTAACATCCATTAATACCCGTAAGGAGGGTAATTCAACTTCAACAGGTAGGACTGCCTCCATACCATACACAAGTTGATACGGTGTTGCCCCAGTGGATGTCCTGATTGACGTACGGTACCCATGCAAGGCAAATGGTAGCATTTCATGCCAGTCTTTGTAGGTAACTACCATATTCTTCACAACCTTCTTGATATTCTTATTTGCTACCTCAACAACGCCATTCATCTTTGGCCTGTAAGGAGAAGAATTGTGGTGTTGGATCTTGAAGTCCCGACACAGTTCTGCCATCATTTTATTGTTCAAGTTGGAACCATTATCAGTAATGATTCGCTCAGGAACTCCATACCGACAAATGATGTCTCTCTTCAGAAATCGGGCTACCACTTGCCTTGTAACATTTGCATATGAAGCTGCTTCAACCCACTTGGTGAAATAGTCAATGGCAACCAGGATGAACCTGTGGCCGTTTGAAGCAGTCGGTTCAATCTTGCCAATCATATCAATGCCCCACATGGCAAAGGGCCAGGGTGAAGACATCACATTCAGAGGATTTGGAGGCACATGTACTTTATCTGCATAAATCTGGCATTTGTGGCATTTTCTGGCATAGGCACAACAGTCGACATCCATTGTGATCCAGTAATAGCTTGATCTTAGCAACTTCTTAGCCATTGCATGCCCTCCGGCATGGGTACCAAAGGATCCTTCGTGCACCTCGTGCATCAACAAGCCTGCTTCTGTTTTGTCAACGCATCTGAGAAGTACCATATCAAAGTTTCTCTTGTACAGGGAACCATCAGTATTCAGGAAGAAACTACCAGCTAGCCTTCTTAATGTCTTCTTATCATTGGAAGATGCCCCAGGTGGGTATGTTTGATCCTCCAAGAAGCACTTAATGTCGTGGAACCAAGGCTTATCATCTTTAACAAAATCTGCTGCAAATACATATGCTGGTCTGTCAAGTCTGGACACTGAAATCCGAGGCACAAAGTTGGCAGCTTGAACTTTGATCATGGATGAAATGGTGGCAAGAGCATCTGCAAATTGATTCTCGTCCCGAGGGATATATTAAAGCTTGACTGCTGTGAAGAAAGTCAATAACCTTCTTGTATAATCCCTGTAAGGTATCAGATTATCTTGGTGGGTGTACCACTTACCGTTAGTTTGATTAATTACCAGAGCTGAATCTCCTCATACAGTAAAAGTTTTGATCCTGAGGTCAATAGCTTCCTCAAGACCCATAATACAAGCTTCGTATTCAGCTTCGTTGTTAGTGCAACTGAAGGTGAGCTTTTCCGAGAAAGGCATGTGAACTCCCTTAGGTGTAATGAGTACTGCACCAACACCATGGCCATTCATATTAACAGCCCCATCAAACATCATAGTCCATTCTTCCTCCGGGTCAGGCCCTTTAGTGTGAACAGGCTCTTCGTGATCTTTTGCTTTTATGAACATGATGTCTTCATCCGGGAAGTCAAATCTCATAGGCTGGTAATCATCAATGGGTTGCTCAGCAAGATAATCAGACAATACACTGCCCTTGATGGCTTTCTGAGATGTGTACTGGATGTCATATTCGGTGAGGATCATTTGCCATCTTGCAACCCTTCCGGTAAGTGCTGGCTTCTCAAAAATGTACTTAACTGGGTCCATCTTTGAGATCAATAAGGTAGTGTGGGTCAACATATACTGTCTCAGTCGGCGAGCAGCCCACGCTAAAGCACATCAAGTTTTCTCGAGCAGTGAATAACGTTGTTCACATTCGGTAAACTTTTTGCTTAGGTAGTATATTGCATACTCTTTTCGACCAGACTCGTCATGCTGGCCCAACACACACCCCATTGACTCTTCTAATACTGTCAAGTACATGATTAGAGGTCTTCCTTCAACTGGAGGCATAAGGATAAGAGGCTCTTGCAAGTATTCCTTGATTTTGTCAAAAGCCCTCTGGCAGTCTTCGTTCCACCTGACCGTTTGTTCTTTTCTTAACAGCTTGAACAAAGGCTCACATGTTGCCGTAAGGTGAGATATGAACCGTGAAATGTAGTTCAGTCTACCTAGGAAACCTCGAACTTCTTTCTCAGTCTTTGGTGCAGGCATCTCTTGAATGGATTTAACTTTATCAGGGTCAACTTCAATCCCTTTCTCACTCACAATAAATCCCAGCAGCTTACCAGATCTCACCCCGAATGTGCATTTGTTGGGGTTCAATTTCAGTTGGTACTTCCTCAGACGCTTGAATAACTTCAACAGATTTACCAGGTGGTCTTCTTCTGTGAGGGACTTGGCAATCATGTCATCCACATGACATTCAATTTCTTTATGGATCATGTCATGGAATAATGTTACCATAGCCCGTTGATAAGTGGCACCAGCATTCTTCAGTCTGAATGGCATTACCTTATAACAGAACGTGCCCCAGGGTGTGATAAAAGTGGTCTTCTCCATGTCTTCAGGTGACATCTTGATCTGATTGTACCCTGAAAATCCGTCCATGAAGGAGAATACCGATAACTGAGCCGTATTATCCACCAATACATCAATGTGAGGTAAAGGGAAGTCATCTTTCGGGCTGGCTCTGTTCAGATCCCGGTAATCCACGCACATCCTCACCTTGCCATCTTTCTTAGGCACAGGTACAATATTATCAACCCACGGTGGATAACTAGTCACAACAAGGAACCCGGCGTCCCACTGCTTTTGCACCTCTTCTTTAATCTTCATTGCCATATCTGGGCGAGTACGGCGCAGTTTCTGTTTTACCGGCGGGCAGTCTTCTTTTAAAGGAAGCTTGTGCATGACAATATCGGTGTCCAACCCTGGCATATCCTGATAAGACCAAGCAAAGACATCTACGTACTCCCGAAGCATATCAATCAGTTGTTCTTTCACCGAGTCTTGTAGGCAGGCCCCGATCTTAACCTCTTTTACATCTTCTTCCATACCAAGATTAGCTGTTTCGACCTCCTCCTGATGAGGAGTGATAACCTTCTCCTCTTGCCTTAACAACCTGGCTAGCTCTTCAGGAAGCTCATAATCTTCTTCAACCCCTTCATCAGCTTGATTGATTGGATTGTCAAAGTCATACAGAGTCATAGCTGTGTTGTTGTCGGTGCGGTCTGAAAGGCACTCTCTGCAAGGGTTTAGATTGTTCATTTTAGTGATCGATTTTAATCTTTGTTTAGAAAAAGTGAAGTAAAGTTATCATTTATGAAAACATTGCCATTTTATTTTTGTACAAAAAGAAAAATGAAAAACAGTGAGCGGAAAAGAAAAAGACTCATTTGCAAAAGATGTCCGATATTCATTGATTGATCTGTTTGCACAAAATTTCAAGATGGCCCGATTACAAAATGAGTCTTGTCATCTTGGGCAAGATGCAAGACTTGATGCATGCTTAAAATATACAGGAAATAATAATTACTCTGCAGGAGTAACCCTTATAATTTCCTGGGAAGACCAGTTTGAGATATGGATCCCCGGGATCCTTGGACGTATCCAGCCCTCCAGGTTGCGCTCATCTTCCGACTCATCTTCCAAGTTGTTCACTGTATCCGGGGTGAGCATCCCCCCATTGACAAAGTTGGGCTTCTTAGCAGCCTCTGATTGATCTTGTTGAGTTGGTTTGTAACCCAACCCAAATCTGTCCTCCTTTTTCTCCACAGGCAACAGCTTGCCCCAGCCTTGGGCAGTACCCTCTTCAACAACCTTCCTGGCTTGCTGATAAGACGTCATGGAGGTTCCTAGTACAGCAGATGCTTCATTAATGTTCAGGTCCTCAAACCCCTGGCTCATGGTTTCATGGATTTCTCCATCCATCTCAATGTATTTGTACGTAGCCAGATGGCTAACAAAGATATCTTCTTCACCACAGATGGTGATGATCTGGCCTTCCCACTCGAATTTCAGCTTCTGGTGAAGGGTAGACGTAACAGCGCCAGCGGCATGGATCCAAGGTCTACCCAACAAACAGCTGTAGGCCGGCTGAATGTCCATCACATAGAAGGTAATTTTAAAAGTCTGCGGGCCAATCATCACAGGCAGATCAATCTCCCCTAGCACTGATCTTTTAGAGCCATCGAAAGCTCTCACCACCAAATTACTCGGACGCAGTGCCAAGCCATCATACTCCAGCTTCACCAAGGCTTTCTTTGGTAGAACATTGAGTGAGGACCCAGTGTCCACCAGCACATGAGATAGAACAGCACCCTTGCATTCTAGAGTGATGTGTAAAGCCTTGTTGTGGTTACGTCCCTCAGTTGTTAAGTCAGCATTGGTAAAGCCCAGTCCATGACTGATGTTGACATTTGCCACCACAGTTTCTAGCTGATTAACAGTGATCTCCTCCGGCACGTATGCTTCGTGCAAGACTTTCAGTAATGCATTCCTGTGAGCTTCAAAACACATCAGCAGGGATAATATGGAGATCTTTGAGGGAGTTTGGTGAAGCTGATCCACCACCTTGTAGTCACTCCTCTTTATGATTCTCATAAACTCGTCTACATCTTGGTCAAAAGATGTCTTCTGAGTTTCTTTGACAGTTGGCTCTTCAAGCACCACACTCTTTCCTTTTGCTTTGGCAGCAGCTTCTGCTTCGGCATTAGGTCTTTGTACTTGCGAGGCAAAAAGGCGTCCGCTTCTGGTGAAGCCTCCGCCTCCCCCAACATTATCAATCTGTGGAGAAGAGGTTGAAGAATCCAAAGTGATTTTCTCCCCGTTGCAGTAAAGGTCAGAGCCATAATGCCAAGGTATGACATTACTGCTTTCATATGGAACGGGTCCCGACACCGTGATGGTAACTGGACTGACTGCTGCAGAGGAGGATACTGAAATGGTGTGCGGATCGTAGTAGATGGTGACTGGTGACCTGGCAGGAGATGCCACTGCTTGCTGTTGAAAGTTGTTGTTTGGAGGAACATATGATGGATCATAGTAAATGGTGACTGCTGAGATATCTTCATCAATTTCTGTTGGCGTTGTAGAAGATTCTGCTGAATAAAGGGGTGCTGATGTTGTAGAAGAAGTGGTTGTTGACATTTGATTTGTTGAAGTGATGGACGGAGCCATTGTTGATGATATTGATGAATTGGTTGGAATGATTGTTGTTGCAGTTGTAGAAGAGTCAGGAATTGTTGACAAAGGGATTGCTGGATTTGTAGGCGCTGATGTTGTGATCTGAAGTATACCACTTTTGATAAGACCATCTATACCGCTTCTCAAATTATCACACCCGTTGACCGAAATGTTGCAATAACCACGACCGAGCTCACACCCGGGGAACATCTGGCATTCTAGGAGCTGAGCTTTAATTTCTACCAGAGGTGTCCGAATCTGTCCAAGTTGAGCTTCAGGAGTTGTGGCAATAAAGCAGCATAAGGCATAGGGATAGGTTCAATCACCCTATTTGCCTATGATGGTCTTTGCTGAAAAGGTCTTTGCTGTTGATTGCTGTTGTTGTTGTTGTAGGTTCTTTGTGGCGGATACTGAACTTGCTGTTGATAGTGTGGTTGTTGTGGTGGTTGATATGCTGGTTGCTGAGGAATCGGAGCTGGAATAGTGACAGCTGCTACTGATCTGTGGACATACTGAGGTCTGCCCCTGCCGGCATAAATGGCATTTGTCTCACCGGTTCTTCTAGGTCCCACAAAAGGCTTCCTGGGATTACTGGACGAACTTGCACCATTATCAGAAATCTTACCCATCTTCAGAAGGCTCTCAATTCTTTCTCCAGCTATAACTACGTCAGCGAAGCTGGTGGAAGAAAAGGCAGCTAGCCTATCAATATATGTTCCTTGCAGAGTATTCATGAACATGTCGGCCATTTCTCTTTCCGACATGGGTGGCTGAACAGCAGCAGCAAGCTGTCTCCACCTCTGGGCATATTCCCTGAAGCTTTCTCTGGAGGATTGAGACATTCCCATCAGGAGAGTCCTGTTAGGAGCCATATCCAGATTGTATTAGTACTGCCTGATGAAGGCCTCAGCTAGGTCCTTCTAGCATTTGATGGTGGCCCTGGTTAAATGTGAGTACCACTCCCTTGAAGCCCCAGTCAAACTATCTTCAAAATAAAACATCCACAATTTTTCATCCATGGTGTATGCCTTAAGTCTGCCCAGAAAAGACTGCAAGTGAGTTCGTGGACAGGAAGTTCCATTGTATTTCTCGAAACACGGGGGTTTAAACTTGTGGGGAATCCTTACCCCATCCACTAACCCCATATCCATGACATCAAAGCCTAGGGAATTTTGAGACTCCAGCGATCTCAACTTCTCAGCAATTTCATCAAATCTCCTATCATAAACTTCATCCCCAGCTCCCATCACAGTGAACTGCTCTTCCTGGGGGTCTTCCTGTAAAACCCTTCCTCCAGTAGTATTTCCTTGCACAATACCCAGGATGTTGACTTCCGGATGCAGATGAGGCCCATATACTGGTGGGTTAACATGAGGCTGACCCCTTTCATTGTTACTTGTTCCTCCAGTTCCCAGGGGAGGTTCTTCTGGGGTTTGTCTTTCTACCAATGCCCTCAATCTTTCTTGACTTTGAGCCAAGCCATTCATTACCTCCATGAACTGGGTCATTTGGTTTCTCATCTCCATCCTTTCGTTAACCATCTGGGTTCTGACCTCTGTCAGCTCTTGCTGTACTTGATCCATCTGGATACCAGGAAAGTTGTTGCGAGTAGGATATCTGTGCGGACGGTTGAGAGGGAACACCCGACGGCGAGCAATAATTCCTGAACCACAACAGAGTTAGAAACAAAATAAAGACAAAACCTACAAAACAAAACAGAAGTTAGTATGCAATGCAGTATGCTTATTTGTTTCCAAAGTATCCAGCTTGGTACTTGGTTTTGACCTTTCCAGACCCTGAGGAAGATACTTTAATGTTGCTTGAGAGAAAGAGAACTTAATAAAACAAACTAACAGATATATTACAAATGATGGATCATACATAGTTTGTTTTTACAACACATGCCCCTGAGGGGTCAAAATACAACATAAAAGGAGAAGTACATGAAATGGAAAAAACAACAAGCAGAGAAATCAAACATCTAATCCAAACTCATCCTCCTTAACCTCCTTCAGAAGTGCCTCAGTTACAGGACCAGCCGGATGCCCTGTGATGTTTCTGATAAGAAGGTTCCTGGTAGCAATTGCAGTGGTCAGCTTCTTGTGTCTATCTTGGTCCTTTAAACTCTTCACACCAGCCCTAAGCTTCAGTCCTGAAATCTCCTTCTGGGCTGCCAGCAAAGCTTCCTGTTGCTTCTTTTCATTGGCCTCCAACTGCTCAATCCTAGCTTGAGTTCTCTTATCCTCTTGAGTGCGAGCTTCAGTGATCCTGACCCACCTATCTTGACTCTCTTTCAGATAGAGATCAGTCCTAGCCTTCTGAAACTGGGCCTCTTTACAAGCATTCTTCAATATTTGCTCCCCAGCTCTTAATTTCTTGATGTAATCCTCTGCTTTCTCAATCCTGGCTAGATGCTCCACCTTAAGCTTTTCCAACCTCTCGATGTCTAGACGACCATCATTCCTCTCCCAGAGGGTCTTCTTTAGAGCTTGAGACAGATTCCCATTCCTCTCCTTCAGTCTCTCAAATTCTTCCAGGCTGACATTGGCTGGAGGTGGTGTTGTGGATGGTCCAGGTGCATCCTCAATGGTGAAGGGCATCCCAGAAATTTGAGCCCTAGCATGAGACCATTCATAATACTGAGCTGAAGCCACATTGTTGCATCTCCCAAGGATGGCCATCCCTTTGGTCTGGATGTTGTCCCAAGCCCAGGATGCTTTCCTGACAACAGCTAGATTAGGTTTTATCTCACAATACAGGGTTTCAGCCAAGTCTTGCACTCTAGGAGGGTGAACCAAAGCATAGCCCAATTGTCTCTTGAACAGCAAAGGATTGTAATTGATGCAACCCTTCACTCCTACCAGAGGTACATTGGGGAACTGTCCACAGCTAGTAATTATGTCCCTGCCCTTGGTGCTCTGGGTGCACCATCTGATGTCATCTGAAGTTAAAGCAATAAGTCTCCTAGCCCAATTCTTCTGTTGGTGAGGATTCAGGAAAGCATCAGTCTTGGGTAAGTGTTTAAGCAACCAGGTATGAAACAGGGGAGCACAACATCTCACCAACCTCCCTCTCTGCTTCTCATTCCTTTGGTGAACAGAATAATAGAAATCCCCCAGCAATGTGGGCACTGGGTTCCTCAGAAGGAAGAGATGAATGGCATTCTTGCTAATAAACTTGGGATCATCTGCAAAAAGTATAACCCCATATATACTGAGGGCTAACAATGCACAAACTGCTTTCCATTCTCCCAAGGAGGCCTTCAGGATGGCCTGAGAAGTTAGAAAGTCCAAGTGCAAACCAGGGATTCCAGCCTTTGTAGTCATATTCTGCTCAATCAAAGTAGGTTCTAAATGCAGTGCCTTTGCCACTTCCTCATTGCTGGGAGAAGTCATTTCAGGGTTGAAGGGGATACCACCCCTGATGGGCACTCCAATCAGTGATGAAAATTCCTCCAACAGAGGTCCCAACTGAAAATTCTGGAGAGTGAAGCATCTCAAAGGAGGATCATAGAACTGTAGGCAAGTGTGAATCAAACTCCTCTGAGAAGGGTCCAAGTCCATAACCATATCAAGAATGCCTCCATAATGCTCTTTGAATAATGGGATGTGGTCTGGAGTGATAAGTGCCTGGACCTGCCTGATGCCAGCCAGCACAGGCTCAAAGAAGTAGTATGAAATGTTGCTCTTCTTGGGTGCCATAACTGCTGATGAAGAGATGAAAATAGATGCTGATGATGAAGACTGGTACTGGAGATAAGCCACTGATAGGCTGAGGATGATGATGGAGGTAGCTGAAGCAAGCAACTGATGAAGATAGTTGAAGCAGATAGCTGATGAATAGGGGTCTATGCAGATGAAGGGGTCAAAACCAAGCCAAAATATGATGTGGATACCCTGAAAAAAAAATAAACAAATGTTAAATGATGCAATGATGATGTATGCAAATGATATGCAAGGGTTTATGATCAAGCTGGATCTGACTACTGCCTTGATATAAGTCCATGTATGTCTAAGAAGTCCAGATGGAGGTTCAGAAGTCCAATAACCAAGGTGGGGGACTCAAATAAAGAGTCACATGTCCAGGGTTAAATCACAAGAACTGTCCAAAGTGAAGCATTCTTAAACACAATAGGTAACAGGGTATGATGTGGCCAAGGGTTCCTGCAAACCTGTAAACAGCCCAACCCCCTCACAGGTGATGTTCTAAAACAAGGATCCTCAGACTTGGATCAGTTATGAGAAGTGTAAACACTTTTAACCCGGAGGTACAATGTTCACAATAACCATAAAAGATCCTCCTCTAATTCACCTCAGTTTCCGAAGGTCATAATAAAGGTCATCCAGACTTAGAAGGCTTCCCAGATAGCCCTAGCACTACAGGAAATCTGTAGCACAGAGTTTTCAAGAAGAAACCCACATCTGAACCGTGTTTCATATTCCCGCACCAGACCGAAATGGAATGGGAAAGAACATGAACCACTCTAGCCTAGGTGTCACTCAGGTCCCAGGTATAGGACCTTAAACTCTCAATGAACCCCACCCATCAAAACAACAAACCAGATCCAGCCAGATAACGGTATGACAGTATGATGTATATAAAGCTGTAAAGAAAGCAATAAATAACAGTACATAAAGCAGTAAACAAAATAAATATACAAACACAATTAGCACATAACACCCCAGTAAACACAAATCAAACAAGCGCTAGGAGGAACCCACAAAAAGAACCAGAAGCCATGGTTACAGTATAAGGGTCCCCAGCAGAGTCGCCAAGCTGTCGCTCCCACCAAATGACAACTCAGGTCAGAAGGGGTACAGACGCGAACGGTCGGTGAAAAGGATGAGAACACACAAGGGTGAACTCAGAAAGACAAGAGTCGCCAGCTAGGCATTTTTATCCCGGAGGAAAGGTAATGCTGCATAAACCTGAGAAAAGATATGGATAAGACGGTTGTGAACCAGAGAGACTGAGAAAGGGGGTTGGTTACAACCTGGGAAGGTATTAGCACCCAGATTGTCCGCCGTACTCGACGGGATCCACGCTTAAAAGATTTGTGTTTTAAAGGGGTAGTGTCAGTGCTATTTGTGTATCAAAGCTGGAAAGAATGCAAGTGTCAGTGTAAAAGAAATGTGAAGTGTATAAATGAAGTGTCAGTGTAAGAATAAGAGTGAAATGCTCAAGACCATGAGGCTTAAAGAATAAGGCTGGAAAGAGGGGGAATATACAGAGACTTTTGTTCGATAACTGTTAAGTTATGCCTACGTATCCTCTCGTGCAATGAGGAAGTCAGAACACCGTAGTTCGACCCAAAGAGACTGAAAGATAAATTGACTTGTGAACTGCTTACTTGCCTATGCTCAAGTGTATGACCTGTCTGGCTCAGGTGCAAAATGTCTTGCATTAGACGGAAGAAGCAAGTTTTCGCTTGTGAAGGAATGAGATGAGAAAAGAATCCCGGAGGAGACGATTATTGTTTGTTTTTGTATTTTCAGTATTTTATTGCTTTTTGAAGTTTGTCATAGGAAAATGAGCTTAAGACTAAACCAATGGGTTAGTAAACTCATCACATCCTCCCTCTGATTAGGGGTAATGAGAATACCTTAAGTGTGAAGTCAGGGTCTCACACTTAATCACCTTTGATGTTGGATTAAGATCATTATCCTACTTGTGATTAGTTAAATGTTTTTTTTAGTGTTAAGTAATGAGACTAAGCCATAATCATGGATTAAACAGACTCATTACACCATCCTAATAGAAGGATAATAGATGAGAATGTTTAAGCTGAGGAAGACTCCTCAACTTAATCCATGATTAGGGATTAACCTCATGACAAAACAAATCCTTTATTAGATGGATTTTAGTTAATGATAAGATGAAGAAGTGGATTTTATGATTTGTAAGACAACTTGAGGGGGACTTGTCCATTAACACTAGGGTTAGTCCTTCTTTACCAGTTAAGGAAGAATTAGAACCCTAATGCAAGGCCCAAGTTACAAGCTTGATGTCTTGATGATTATTAAGTGAATTGATTAAAGGATTTAAACACATTAAGGGTTTAACACTTAGGATTAAAGTTATATACTCCATCCTAATAGAAGGATGCAGGCATAAGCTTAATCACAAAGCCTTAAAGCCTTTAGGGTTTAGTCCCTGATTATGAGGTGAGAAGAGAAGACTCAAAGAGACACAAAGGTAAAAGCTAAGTGGGGAACTAATCAAACCCTAATTGTTATCATGCTTGGTCATTCCAATGGTTTGTGGGGTTTAAGAAGGAAATCTTCAAGGAACCACCAAGGAGAGAAGCAGATGAGAGGAGCAAAGAGAAGCAAAACAACTTGATTCACTTAAGAAGACAAGTTGCTTGAAGAAAGAAGGTAAGATGAACAAGAATGAGCAAGCTCAAGCCCAAACACATACAAAATGCAGCAAGTGAATTATGAAAGAGATGAAAGAGAATGTGAGAAGTGAAGGCAAATTCACTTCTCAAAGTATCTTACCACCTGAAAAGTTAGTAAGGAATGAAATGCAATGCAAATGAGATGAAATGGCATGATACAAGACAAAGTCAGAAACAAATACATGATGTTAATTATGCTAAGAGATGATGCAAACATGAGGCAAGGCAAAAGGATGATCAAACAAGCATAAAGATGCAAAAGAGACATGCTTAGAACCATGAACATACATGAAAAGTTATGGAATGCAAATGACATACAACATGGCAAAGGAAAGATGCAATGATCAAACATGATTCTAATATGTCCTAAGATGTATTATGAATCAAATGAATGCACAAAATTTCATGGCAAGTCATGGTATGCAAGCAAATGGAAGATGGATGCAAAGGAAGGCATAAATTAGGGTTTATGATCAACACACAAAGCAAAATCCAAAACCAGAAGCAAATGACATGATAAAAATTTGAAAATTCAATCAAAGGAACCCTAAACCTACACAAACTCACTGCCCAAAGGAGGGGATCTAACTCTTAACCTAGTGAGAGTTATGAATTTTCTAAGATTGCTAGGTTTTTAAGGTACCTTGTCAAGGAAAATGTCAAACAAATTGAAAATGCAAGATCAATTCATGCCAATTTTATCCTACAAACTACATGTTATGCAAGATGCAATGCAAAAAGAGCCATTGTCCAACTCTCAAAGGTTAGACAGAAATGAATTTTTGAAGTTTGAACCAAAATATTAGCTCAAAATGAATTTAATTCCAAAGAAAATAATCAAAAGGCATCAAGGGCAAAAAAGAAATTTGGTTTGAGAGTTGGACAATGTTTCTAAATGTTTTTAAATGTTACATGAATTTTTTTTGTGATTTTTAAATACCTAAAAGTATTTTTAATTAATTAATTTTCATTAACTAATTAAAAATAAAATTTTAAATGATTTAAAAATAATTTTAAATGCTAAAAATAAAAATAAAAATATTTTTGTGTTCTTAAAAATAATGAAAACCTTGACAAAAATTTTCATAATTTTTAAACATTTTTTGCTATTTTTAATAATTCGTGCAAAATAAATCAAAACAAATGAAAATAAAATGAATTTTAAATGAAAAAAAGGAAAGTCAGCCAATCCAATGGATGAGATTCAAACTCACAGGGGCGGGAATTGACTTGGCGCGCTAATGGACGGCCCAAATTCAAACTGGCCTAATTATGATTAAGCCCTAATCCTGTACCCTAATCACTTTCAGATGACCGGAACAGTGTTCCGATCATCTTCTCCGGCAGGCCAAAATCCCAATCTCTCTCAATACACATCAAATCCTCACAAATCTCTCCAGAATCAATCTATGAACACCACTAAGCATAAACCCTAAATCAAACAACATTTATTTTCACTGAATCAAAGGAAACAAGCAAAAACATTTTTACGGGCAAACTTTCAGACCATCATAACATGCCTGTTTCTGGCTCATTTTCAAAAATAAATAGATCCCCATGATCAGGGCAACACATAGAACAATATTCTAACAAGAAATTAAAGTTCTGGAAAATTTGTTCATCATGCTACCTGAGATTGAGCTTTCGAAACATGGACTTTCTGGCTGCTTCTTTGGTTCAAACAAGCTCCAATGATCCTCCTTTGAAGCTTTTGACACTTAGCTGGAGTTTATATGGCCTCTAGAGGGAGTTGGCAGAAGCTCAGACCAAGGGAGTGTGAAAATCGTATTTGTGATGTGGGAGGTTTCAGGCCAAAACAATGGTTGGTTTGTGATCAGTGGAACATGCTGAGATGTTCTATGAAGTTTATTTTTGTGTTTGAAGGCTGTATGATGAGTTTCGAAGGAAGTTGCATAAGAGGTGGAAAATGAGAATGCTGGCTTAGAGAGAGTTTCAGGCTTGTGTGTGTGGTGTGTTGAGCTGCTTTTGGTCCATGTATCAAGTGGTGATAGGTCAGAGAGTTGTTGGTGGCCTATGCTGATTGGTATGGGCAAGTTGCCAAAATGTCAAAAGTTGGTGTACTTGAGGTATGGGTCATGGCAGGCTGGCCTAGGGGCATGGTTTGATTCAGCTGAGATCATGGAGTGCTTGTGAATCTGATTTTGTGAACTGAGGCAAGTGGATGAGAAGTTTTGATCTATTTTGCAAATTGGCACAACTTTGCCCCTTTTGGAAATTCTTCAAGTTTAAGGCATGAAATGGAATAATTCAAAGTACCATTCTAATCCTTAGAGGTCCATTTGACATGTTATGAAGTTTTTGTGTACATTTGAAGCCTTTAGAATTCCTTATCAAACCATTTTGCAAAATGTCTCTTTGGTAGAAAACTTGAAATTATGTGATTTTTCCCAACTTTGACAAGCCATAACTTTTGATCCAAAATGAATTAGAATGAGTTCTTGTACTTTTTGAAAAGGGAATGATCCATTCTACAACTTTCATGACCAAAGTTTTCCCATTTGAGGCATTTTTGAATCAAAAAGCAAGGGTTGAAAAAGTTTCCCAAAATGGCAAGTTTCCATTACAAGTCATTTTCCCAAAAAGTCAACTTTGCAAATGGCTTGGAATTCTTCAATTTTGTGAACTTCTCACATCTTATATGATCAAATAAAGATCATACATAATCAAAATGATGATGAACACCCTTTGGTTGGGTCATTGAGGGCCTAGATGCCCTGATTTTGCACTAACTTGCTCAAAAAGTCAACTCTTGATCAGATGACTTCCCCATTGAATTTCTTCATGAAAATTGATATGTATGATCCTTATAACATATAGAGACCAATAGAAACAATAATGACCAAAAAATTTGGAGTTATGGCCTTTGAAACCAAAACCCTAATTCTAGGTCATCTGTGCAGTCAAACCTGGCTCTGCTTCCATGCCAATCTCAGTTCTTGTGATTTTTTTTGACATTATTGACTTTGAGGGGATATAATATGATGCTTGAACATACATGGACCCCTTTGAAGTGATTGATGACCTTTGGAGTGGCTCAAATGACTCTTGGATTGCTCAGATCACAAACCCTAGATGCAGATGACTTAGAAGCAATGCAGTGAAGCAAATATGCAATATAAGATGCTATGATTGAACTTATGCATATGAAAAGACCACAAGCCATGGTGTGAATGGGTGAGGGCAAATTTGGGGTGTTTACACATAATTAGGGTTTATAAACAAAATTAGGTTTTATATGAAAATATTAGGGTTTATGAATTAATTTATTTATACAAAACATATAATATTAATAATATACAATAAAATAAATATTAAATAATTTTATTAATAAAATTTGAGATTATAAGTTTTTGTTGAATTATACACAAGAAAATAACATTTTTTGTTTTAAACATTTATCCATTTATTATATTAATTATAATATATTATAAACAAAAACAAAATAAAAGAAAATATGAACAAAAACATACCTGGGGCTAGGATTCGAACCCAGGCCCTAGGCTTTCACACCCTCAAGACCAACAAGCCAGCCACTGGGCTACGCACGCGCAAGTAATATGGAATGAGCACCAATACGTTTTGTTTCTTCACCTGTAAAAAATCATAAAAAAGCAAAACAATACAAAATGGCCTGGGGGGAATCGAACCCAGGACCATTCATTCATTAACAAACGCGCATACCAATTGAGCCAACCACGCATCTGTGAAATAAATTACAAACAATTCCATAAAATATTAAAACAAAAATTTGAAAATCCAGAAAGCGCGCGCTGGACTTCATCTTCTACGTTTGAATTTCCTGCGAATTCTCCCACAACTTTTCCTGCGAATTTACCTGCGTGTGAAATTAACATAAAAACCTAGGTTTTTTGAAACCTTAGAAACACGTAAAATTAGAACAAATTGACAATGGCAAATGATTTCCCATATCTCATACAATTGAAACACAGTCTTAGAAGATATTTAAATGGTCTAAAGAGGAAGATCCCAATTTGAAGGTCCAAACCCTAGCAATGGTGGTATGCGGATACGACCATGAACTTCAATAAAATCATCCAGAAATCATCTATGTAACCTCACAAACAATAAACCAGAGTCAAATCATATTAATAATGCATGAATAATGGAAATCGAAAAATCAAAATTTCAAGAACAAGAGCAATTCGGTTTGAGCTTTTTAGCATGATTTTGATGTTAATGATGATAGGAACATGTTTAGAAGGCCGTTAGGAACATTTTTGTGTGTTCAAACCTTTTGTAAACACCTTAACTCAAAAAATCCGAATCTCATTTTTCTTGGTTTTTTTGAAACTTGCTTAGTGTTCTTGAGGCTGCAAAATTCGTGTCCTTTTGGTTGTGATAAGTTCTATACTTATAAGTGAACAAAATTAGGTCAAGAAAAGCTAGCACTCTTTGGACTTTTTGGATCATTGAGATTGAGAAATATCATGCCTTAAAATTTAAATATTCTTTGATATAACATTGCTATTTTAGGACAATCATCATAATTTATATATCAATCTGATCCAAACAATGTTTATGACTTTCTAGAAGCAATATCCCCTTTTAAATATTTGATTTCATATTTGATTTTAATTTAAATGATATTTTAATGAACAAAATTCAAATAAATATGAAATAAAAAATAAAAATTCAGAAAATAAGTGGGTTGGGTCGTGCTTGGTGTTTTCATAAAGATGGGATGGCAATTTGGTGGGCTCATTTAGCAAAAATTTGATTTTAGGCCTTATTTGCTTCATAAACTTCCCTAAAATTTCCCAACTTTGCAAGGGCACAAATCCTTCAATTTTAATGCTATGAAGGTGTTCTTGGACATTTTGGAAAGATTAAAGATCCTCTAACCAACCCCATTGGTTTCATGTCCATATCTGTTACCATTCTCAAGTTATGCTCTTTTGAAGTTGTTGACTTTTTGTTGACTTTTAAAAGGACCTATAATGTCTTAGCTCATACCTTCCAAATGAAGCATTTTTGGGCTTGGCTTGTGAGACACAAAGTTGCAGAGAATTCAATTTCCTTCAAAATGAGCTTTGGATGGGAAAAATTTGATGAAGCATGTGAAAGTTATGGCTGGTCAAAGTTCAGTTGACTTTTCCTGAGGAAACCCTAATTTAGAAACTCCTGATTCTTGATGATCTGAAATCTCCTTGATGAATCATGATAAACCCTTGATTAAATGATGAATTTTACTTCATATAATTGATGTTGGCAAAAAATCATGAAGTTTGACTTTGGTTTGACCACAATTGACCTCAGTTTGACTTTTTAACTGCTTTGACTGATTTTGACCTATCAGATCATCTGACTGAGCAAACCTTTGGGAAAAGTCTTGAAACTTGTCATGGGGATTCTTGAACACATATAAGATGTTATGAAGCTCACTTGAAGTCTTGGAAGTCCATTTATCCTGATTAAAGTCAAAACCCTAGTTTAGGATGCATTGCTTAGGAGGATGCATTGTCTGAGGGAAATGTCAAATCTTCTGACTAATTGTGAACTTTGTGAACCTTGTGAACCTCATGAGATGTCTTGTGAACCTTGTGAACCTCTTGAGATGTCTTGTGAATCTTATGAACCTTGTGAACCTCTTGATATGTCTTGTGAACCTTGTGAACCTTGTGAACCTCTTAGTACACAAAGTCTTGTATTGTGAGGGTAAATTTTGGGGTGCAACAGCTGCCCCTGTTCAATTTTCTGAAACCTGAGGGGTTAGATTGGTATATGTGCCTTTCGTGACCTGGAAGGTTGAAGGGGATTGAACACAAAAGCCCAAAAATTTGCACTCACCGGTGCGTAGAGTAATACTGATGATTAACTGTGTATGCTTAAGTGGGCTTGAAGATGCCACAGGGATGGGCTTAGAGATGCCATCAGGATGAATTGGAGATGGGCTTAAAGATGCCATCTAAAATATCTGGATGTGGTGATGTTCTGATGTTGATACTGGATATCAGTACTAGGTCTTTGTATAGGTCGTCTCTGAATCATTTACGCAACATGATTTGAGTTGTTGAATGGAACAGTAGAAATAAATCTTGTGATGATTATCTCTTCTGGAAATATTTTGGATTAGGGAATGGATCTTTGTACAAACCGTTTGCCTACTCTCCAAGGTCAAAGGAATGTCAGGATTAGTTCTTCTGAAAAATATCTTGAACCAGGGGCTAAAAGAGCGTCAGGATTTGCTCTTAAGGGTCAAAAGAACGTCAGGATTTGTTCTTCTGAAAAAGTTTTGAACAAGAGGTCAAAAGAGCGTCAGGATTTGCTCTTAAGGGTCAAAAGAACGTCAGGATTTGTTCTTCTGAAAAAGTCTTGAACAAGGGGCCAAAAGAGCGTCAGGATTTTCTCTTAAGGGTCAAAAGAACGTCAGGATTTGTTCTTCTGAAAAAGTTTTGAACAAGAGGTCAAAAGAGCGTCAGGATTTGCTCTTAAGGGTCAAAAGAACGTCAGGATTTGCTCTTCTAAAAAAGTCTTGAACAAGGGGCCAAAAGGGCGTCATGATTTGCTCTTAAGGGTCAAAAGAACATCAGGATTTGTTCTTCTAAGTAAAATGTCTTGAACCAGGGAATGAATCTTTTTACAGACCGTTTGCCTGTTATTCGAGAACATCTTGAGTAATGTATGGATCATTTCTGACCCGTTTGTAAGTTGTTAATATTATTTTACCTGCATATCCTGCAAGAAAAATATTAGTTTATGCATTATGTATGCATGCATATTATGATGCACCTAAGTGAATGTATTATGTACTTATGGATATGTATGTTATGGTATGATGTAAATGATGTGTGTATGCATCATGTATCCTGAAGCGTCTGGATATCTTCATATAACAACTGCTGGCCAGGGAAAATAAATCCCGATTTGTTGCTGAAGAATATGAGGAATTCGTTCCCGTCCCGTTTGATAACATAGTATTCATAACCTCCCGTTTTCGTTCGATAGTAAGGTATCCATAACCTCCCGTCTTCGTTCGATAGTAAGGTATCTATAACCTCCCGTTTTCGTTCGTCGTACTCCTATTGAAAGAATAAATTCCCGATTATCCGTCTGAGGATAAAAGAGATGGACATAAATTCCAGGGGAGATGTGACTCGAAGTATTTATGGAGATGGATTTTCCCTACTGGGGAATTTGTGGCTGTCTTGTGGGGATGAACCGGCGAAGCTTCGTTGAATTCCTTCCCTCGTTCGTCCTTAGTAAATACTATTACTGCATTTTCATGCATTTCTGGTAAACATCAATCATATTAAGCATTTATGCATTTCTGGTAAACATCAATCATATTAAGCATTTATGAATTTATGGTAAACATCAATCATATTCAAAGGCATACATACATTCAAACACAACCAATGGACGTTTCGCTTATGTAAATAGGGTAAAAGTAAATCTGGATTCAAAGATGGAATTTTATTTATATCACAAAGTGACCCATACATAGGTAAGTTTGTACAAGGAGACAGAAATCCTAGTAAGAGGAACTCGTCGTAAATGTTTTACAAAACAGAGAAAATCAGCTATGTGGAAAATAATCCTATTGAGTTTCAATTCTACTATTGCCATTATCTTCAAGTATCTCATCTTCTGCTGTCGAGACGGAAACGATTGGATTGAGCTTTATCTGTTCGAGCTTGAGTAAGTAGCACAACTGGTTGTAGTTTCATGGGTGATTCAAACGAGACATAGTCATACGCTTTAATCCCTAACTTTTGCCTGGATTGCCTTTTCAGGTTTTCAATCCACCGGGATACCCTTTTTTGCCCAAGCCGCCTTTTCAGGTTTTCGACTTGCCGGGTGTACATTTTTTTATATATATCCCTAATTTTTGCCCGAACCCTTTTGGTTCGCCGGGATGCCCTTATTTTTGCCTAGGCCAGTCAACCTAGCGGGTCTCTTTTTATGCATAGTATTTTTTAACTATGTATGCGTTTACAGGCTGTGGGAAGTCTTCACCATCCATAGTAGTAAGTATCATGGCACCTCCTGAGAATACTGTCTTGACTATAAATGGTCCTTCATATGTAGGAATCCACTTGCCCCTAGGATCACCCTGTGGTAATATGATACGCTTGATTACCAAGTCACCAGCCTGATATACCTTTGGCTTAACCTTCTTATTAAAAGCCTTGATCATCCGTTTCTGGTACATCTGGCCATGACTAACAGCTGCTAACCTCTTCTCATCAATCAGATTTATTTGGTCAAGTCGAGTCTGAATCCACTCATCTTCATCCAAGCCTGCATCCTTCATAATTCTTAAGGAGGGAATCTGAACTTCAATGGGTATAACTGCTTCCATACCATATACTAAGGAGAATGGGGTTGCCCCTGTTGAAGTACGTATTGTAGCGAATGGTAACATCTCATGCCAATGCTTATAAGTAACATTCATCTTTTGTAGAATCTTCTTAATGTTCTTATTAGCAGCTTCTACTGCCCCATTCATCTTTGGACGATACAGAGAAGAGTTGTGATGCTTAATCTTGAACTGCGTGTAGAGATCAATAATCATAGTGTTGTTCAGATTAGAGCCATTGTCAGTAATAATCCTTTCAGGGATGCCATACCTACATATGAGATTATTCTTAATGAATCGAGCCACAACATTCTTGGTAACAGATGCAAATGAAGCTGCCTCTACCCACTTCGTGAAGTAATCAATAGCAACCAGGATGAAACGATGTCCATTAGAAGCAGTAGGTTTGATCTCACCAATCATATCAATGCCCCACATGGCAAAAGGCCAAGGAGCAGTCAACACATTCAATGGTGATGGAGGTATATGCACTTTGTCAGCATAGATTTGACACTTATGACACGTTCTGGAATGTTGATAGCAGTCAGATTCCATGGTAGACCAATAGTAACATGCTCTCAATATCTTCTTCGCCATAGTATGACCACTAGAATGAGTGCCAAAGATCCCATCATGCATGTCTTCCATAATCTCAGTTGCTTCCTTCTTATCCACACAACGTAGCAAAGTTGAATCACGATTGCGCTTGTACAAAATTCCATTGCTCAAGAAGAACTTAGCTGAAAACCTCCTCAGAAACTTCTTATCTTTGACAGATGCCCCTTCAGGGAACTCCTGAGCTTCAAGATATCTTTTCACCTCATAGAACCAAGGCTTCTCCTCTGCGTCTTCAGTGTCAATCTCATTGCAGTATGCAGGCTTTTCAAATCTATCAATAGTAATCTTGGGAGCTTCATCATCCCAGCTGATCTCAAACATGGATGCCATGGTGACTAATGCATCTGCCAACTGATTTTCTCTTTGTGGAATATGTCCAAAGGTAATCTCTTTGAAATGTGGGATCAAAGACAAAACATGCTCTCTGTAAGGAATGAGGTTATCATGCTTGGTATCCCAATCTCCTTTGATCTGACTTACTACCAGGGCTGAATCTCCATACACGTCAAGGAACTGAATCTTCATATCAATGGCAGTTTTAATACCCAGGATACATGCCTCATATTCAGCCATGTTATTGGTACAATAGAAACAAAGTCTGGCAGTAATCGGGGTATGACAACCTTCAGGGGAACTGATCACAACACCAACACCATTACCAAGTGCATTAGAAGCTCCATCAAAAACCATAGTCCATCGGGATCCTTGTTCAGGTCCGTCATATTGTCCAGGTTCTTTGGTAATAATCATAATGTCTTCATTAGGGAATTCAAAACTCATTGACTGATAATCATCCACTGCTTGATGAGCTAAATGATCAGCTACAATGCTTCCTTTAATGGCCTTCTGAGTAGTGTACTGTATGTCATATTCTGTCAAGATCATTTGCCATCTTGCTATTCTTCCGGAGAGAGCAGGTTTCTCAAATATGTACTTGATTGGATCCATTTTCGAAATCAACAAGGTAGTATGGGTCAACATATACTGTCTTAGTCGGCAAACAACCCATGCCAAAGTGCAGCAAGTTTTCTCGAGTAGTGAGTATCTTGTTTCATAGTCAGTAAACTTTTTGCTAAGGTAGTATATTGCCTGCTCTTTTCGACCAGACTCGTCATGTTGCCCCAACACACACCCCATTGAGTTGTCTAACACTGTTAAGTACATGATCAAGGGTCTTCCATCAACTGGTGGCATCAAAATTGGAGGTTCTAGGAGATATTTCTTAATTTCATCAAAGGCAGTCTGGCATTCATCATTCCATTCCATCACCTGATCTTTCTTCAACAATTTGAAGATTGGCTCACAGGTGGCAGTCAATTGGGAAATAAATCTTGCAATGTAATTCAATCGTCCCAAGAAACCTCTAACCTCCTTCTCAGTACGGGGAGCTGGCATCTCTTGTATAGCTTTCACTTTTGCAGGATCCACTTCAATACCTTTTACACTGACAATGAAACCCAGGAGCTTACCAGATCTAACTCCAAAAGTACACTTGTTCAGGTTCAATCTCAACTTGTATTTCTTCAATCTCTCAAACAACTTATGCAGATGATTAAGATGTTGCTCTTCGTTCTGGGACCTGGCTATCATATCATCCACATATACCTCTATCTCATGATGAATCATATCGTGAAACAAAGCCACCATAGCACGCTGATATGTTGCCCCTGCATTCTTCAAACCAAATGGCATCACTTTATAGCAAAAAGTGCCCCACTGTGTAACAAATGTTGTCTTCTCCATATCTTCAGGTGCCATCTTGATTTGATTGTAACCAGAGAAACCATCCATAAAAGAGAATACTTTATGCTGAGCAGTGTTGTCTACCAGAACATCAATATGAGGAAGTGGAAAGTCATCTTTGGGGCTGGCCTTGTTCAAATCCCTGTAGTCTACACACATACGTACCTTACCATCTTTCTTAGGTACCGGCACCACATTTATAACCCACTGAGGATAAGAAGTCACTGCTAAGAACCCTGCATCAAACTGTTTCATTACCTCTGCCTTAATCTTCTCTGACATTTCAGGACGCATGCGACAAACCTTCTGCTTTTTTTGGACGACAATCTTCTTTTACTGGTAAGCGATGAACCACAATGTCTGTATCCAACCCTGGCATATCTTCATAGGACCAAGCAAAGATCTCCACATAATCTTGTAACATCTGAATCAATCTGCTCTTGACACTATCCTATAATTCAACCCCTATCTTGACTTCTTTCCTGTTTTCTTTAGTTCCTAGATTCACAACTTCGACTGGCTCTTCATGTGGCTATATAGCTTTCTCTTCTTGTTGTAACAACCTAGCAAGCTCTACAGGTACCTCACAATCGTCCTCATTTCCATCTTCAGCTTGATAGATCGGATTCTCGAAATTATAACTGGCAATAGTAGAACTGTTATCAACAGGATCCAGAGTGGATGAGGATCTGCATTTAGTGATGTGTGTGTGTGTAAGAACACATAGCTGATAAAACAACAATAAAAGAAAAGAAAAACGAGGAACACAATATTTACGAAAACGAAACGTCCACTGATTTTTATTGAATGAAGTATGCAAATGAAATGACATCCCGAAACAAGCATACCATTGTACCTCGGGTAAGGCACAAGGCTTAAGAGTTTAATTGTTCAAAGATTACAAATTTAAAAGTAACAACATAGTAATTGTATTTACTCCTGACTAAAGGAGATAGGAATAACATCTTCAGCCTTCCAGTTATTGAGCCCAACACCCACAGTAGGAAAAATCCAAGCATCCAAGTTGTAGTCTTCATCATAGTCACCCACAGCATTGATCTGATCTTTCATAATCCCCTGATTGGTGATACGAACAGTACGAGCACGATGAACAGCCTTCTGTGACTCTGCAGTGAAACCCAAACCAAATTTGTCAGACTTGTAAGGAATGTCAGGAAGCTGACCCCAAATAGTACAACCACCTTCATCCACCACAGCTCTAGCATCTTTAAGGGAAGCCATCGTAGGAGGTACTCTGGTGACCACAGGAACTTTCTTGACAACAGGAGGAGCTTCATAATTATTAACAAGCCAAGGAGCTACTTCGAATGTCTGGCACGGAGTTTCAACATATTCACCTTCCACTTCAAGATATTTAAAGGTGTTCACATGGCTAACTATATATCCTTCCTCTCCGTAAACAGTGACAACTTTTCCTTCTACTGGATATCTCAGCTTCTGATGTAAGGTGGAGGTTACAGCACCTGCCCCATGGATCCAGGGACGCCCAAGCAAACAAGAATACGAAGGACGAATATCCATTACATAAAAGGTAGCATTGAAGACCTGAGAACCTACTTTAATTGGGAGATCAATTTCTCCATGCACCACTCTTCTCGAGCCATCAAAAGCCTTCACCACTATATTACTGGGCTTCAACACAGCATCTTCAGGACTAAGCTTATTCAAGACTTCTTTGGGCAACACATTCAGCGAGGAACCATTGTCTATTAATACATGTGACAGGGTAGTGCCCCTGCATTCAATAGAGATATGTAGAGCCCTGTTATGATCCCTCTTGGCAGGAGTCAAATCAGCATCGGAGAAACCTAACCCATTATCATAGGTCAAGTGTGCAACACAATTTTCAAATTGGTCTACAGAAATCTCATTTGGTACGTGAGCAGTCTTCAAAAATTTAATCAAGGCCTTGGCATGGGCCTCAGAACACAATAATAAAGACATCATAGAAATCTTGGAGGGAGTATGCCCCAATTGATCAACAATGTCATAATCACTCTTGCGAATGATCTTCAATACTTCTTCCATCTGCTTAGAAAGATCATCAGCAGCTGTTACATCAGTTTGCACAGGTTCAATAACAGGACCTTTGCCCCGAGCATCAGTAGTGGAGGTAGTAGCTGGAGTAACTGTATTCTTGGAGGTAACTGGAGGAGAGAAAACTCTTCCACTTCTCGTGATCTTACTAGATCCATCAATATTATCAACATCCAGATTTTCATCAACAATAGGTGCATCGACAAGGGATTCCTGCTTAACACCATGAATATAAACATCGGAGCCATAATGCCAAGGCACCGCTTTATCAGAAGTATACGGAATAGGACCAGGAGTGGTAATGATCATAGGAGCCACTCTAGCTTCAACAACAATCTTCACAGGGCCTTCAGCAGTAATTTTAATTGGACCCTTACGAGTGATTTTGACAGGACCCTTGGAAGTAATTCTTACCGGCATTTTATCAACCATATCCACCTCTTCAACCTTCTCACCTTTAGTTATATGCTCAACCATGCTCTCCATAGAAGGTGGGGTCCTCTCAAACAATATTGTGTAATTGTCCATGAGGCGTTGAATTTCGTCCTTCAATCTCCAACAACTATCCGGCTTATAAGCACAATAGAAACAATCTTCACGACAACCTGGAAAGAACCCAGCTTGTACCAACTTCTTCTTAATAACAGACAATGGTGTAGTTAAATCTGCGACTGAGGAAATATGTGAAACTTCATCAATGGCATTGACAGTCTTCTCATGATTTGGCATAGGAGCAGTAATCACATTTGGAGTACCCGGAGGGTCAAACTCAATCTCTCCAGCATCAATCATATCCTGAATCTTATTCTTCAATATCCAGCAACTATTGGTATCATGTCCCTGACAATTTGAATGATATGCACATCGTACATTAGGATTGTACCTGGGAGAGGTAACATTGGGATTCTGAGGAGGGTCTCTCAAAGTGATAAGTTCACCCTTCAACAAGTGTTGCAAGGCTTGGGCCAGTGACATGTTGAGCTTGGTGATCTGCCTTCTAGGCCTCTGTTGATTGCCTTGTGGTGGCTCTGGTGTTGCAGGAGTAGGATTGGAGATATGAACTGCACTCACAGATTGATGCCTCCTATTACGATCAGATTGACCATAAAAAACATTCGACTCTTTCTTCCCACTAGGGGGTTTCTTTGTAGTACTGGATGAAGAATCACCCACTTGGATCTTGCCACTCCTTATACCACTTTCTACGCGCTCTCCTGTCATTATCAACTCAGTGAAGCCAGATGATGAGCTTCCAACGAGATGACTGTAAAAAGGACCATTCAACGTACACATGAACATATCAACTAACTCCCTGTCAGTTAGAGGGGGTTGCACTCTTCCAGCCAAGTCTCTCCACTTCTGGGCATACTCCTTGAAATTTTCTTTAGCACCCATAGACATGCTTTGTAGTTGCATGCGAGTAGGGGCTAGATCAACATTGTATTGATATTGCTTGTAAAAGGCTTCAGCAAGATCATTCCAATCACGGATGTTGACACTCTCCAACTGATAGTACCATTCCAATTGAGCTCCAGATAAGCTCTCTTGGAAGAAATGGATCCACAACTTCTTATCAGCAGTATGGGGTTGGATTCTCCGGACATAAGACCTCAGATGCAGCTTGGGACAAGAGACACCATCATAAACTACGAAAGTAGGAACCTTGAAACCAATGGGTATGACCACCCCAGATATCAAACTCAGGTCTTCAAAATCCAGCCCAGAAGACTTTTGCAATTCCATAGCATCCATTCTATCCACTAGCATCTTGAACTTATCTTCATTAGGCTCATGATAGTAGTTAGCTTCAGAATCAGAATCCCCCATTGTATTATGGAGACTGCCTCCTTCTTTCTCAGACTCTTCAGACTCATAATCTTCAACCTGTTCTTTGGTCTTGACAGGACCTCTGAACCTTCTTCCCATGTTGATGAGGCCTCCTGACCTTCTAGTCTTCTTAGTCTTCTTGGCCAGCAGTGTCTTTAATTCATCCTGCCCCTTGGACAAGTTCAGGATCAACTCTTGGAACTAGGAATTCTGTGCCTGGAGATCTTTAACTGTTTGTTCAAGAGCCATTGCTGAAATAAACAGCGAGAAGATAAGAAACCTGTACACAAGAAACCTGTGATGCAATGATATGGTGTATAAATGCGTATGCAATGTTTTCAAGGACCGCAGGATTTAAATTTGCTTAAACAATCAAGAAAGTAAACTTTTATTAGTAATAAATTTGTTTGCCCCTTGGGCTTACAACAAAAATGAAATGAAATAAATATAAAAGATGGGGTTTTAAGTCTCCCATGGACGTTTCCTCTTTGTGTTGAGGTATGAGTTGAGATTCTGCTCCTCGTGAAGTTGCTTTGTTAACTCCAGGATTCTTTCTTGACTTGCTTTGTAATGAGCCTCGAAAGTATCCCTTTGCTCCTTCAACTGGATCCAGGACCTCTGTAAGTCTTCCATGTCAGTGGGCATGTCAGGGTGAAGGATGGTATAAGAGGTATCTCCTTCAGCAACAGGCTCCATAGTAACTGGCAGGATGGCAGGATACGGCATCATGAGAGTCTGAGCACGAGATCACACCCATCTGAGGTAAGCTTCCATAAGAATAATGCACTTGGGCTCTAGAGTCTTGCTGTCAACCATGTTCACTTTACCCCATGCTCGTGTGAACCTTTGACGGTAACCTTGCAGATCGTTGTCGTAGTCAAACACAATACCCTGAATCAACATGTCATGAGGACCATCACTCCGAGCGTGACTGTAAACACCCCAAATTTTCCCTCACCCATTTCACCATGGCTTGTGATCATCCTCATATATCATCTCACATCTCATTTTTGATTCACTGCATAGATTCTAAGTCATCTGCACCTAGGGTTTGTGATCTGAGCAATCCAAGAGCTTCTTGAGCCACTCCAAAGGCAACCAATCACTTCAAAGGGATCCATATGTGTTCAAGTATCATATTGCATCTTCTCAAAGTAAAAAATTCCAAAGAATCACAAGAACTAGGGTTTGAATGGATGCAGAGCCAGGTTTGACTGCACAGTTGACCTAAAAATTGGGGTTTTGGTTTCAGAGGCCATAACTCCAATTTTTTTTGGTCATTCTTGTTTCCATTGGTGTCTATATGGTATAGGGAGTATGCATATCAATTTTCATGAAGAAATTCCATGGGGAAGTCATTTGATCAAGGGTTGACTTTTCAGACAAGTCAGTGAAAAATCAGGGCATCTGAGGCCCCCAATGAC
Organism: Lathyrus aphaca; assembly: GCA_963966055.1. Classification (NCBI taxonomy): domain Eukaryota; kingdom Viridiplantae; phylum Streptophyta; class Magnoliopsida; order Fabales; family Fabaceae; genus Lathyrus; species Lathyrus aphaca. The sequence continues at coordinate 114,984,859 of OZ014523.1, read as the reverse complement.
CCAACCAATGGGTGATCTTCATCATTTTGAGTGTATATGATCTTTATTTGATCATGGAAGAAGGTTGAAGTTCATAGAAATCAAGAATTTGGAAGTTTTGCAAATGTTGACTTTTTGGGCATAGTTGACTTTTCAAGAATGCTTCATTTTAGGTCATTTTTCAAGCCTTTGTTCTTGATCCAAAAATGCTTCAAATGGAAAAACTTTGGTCATGAAAGTTGTAGATTACATCTTTCCCTTTTCAAAAAGTACAAGAACATGATCAAACTCTTCTTGGATCAAAAGTTATGGTGTGACAAAGTTGGCAAAAATCATTGATTTTCAAGGCATGCTTCAAATGAGAACTTTGCAAAACCATGAACCAATGTCTTTTGTAACCTCTAGTTCATTTCAAACCATGACACAAGCATTCTATAAGTCATAAAAATCAGAATTGAACCAAGAATGCCCATGGTTTATGGTTTGTTGGACAAGGAAATCACATGTGAACCAAAGTTGCAACAACTTGCAAAACCACTCATCACACTTCCTACAACTTGTGACAATGGATGCTGACTTTGGCTAGCCTTTCCCCCCACCCTTGCTGCGCAGCCCATGCTTTGTACTAGCCTAGATCATGAGCCATACTCTCCTTACACAAAAAGTGGACTTTGAGCAAAAGCAAACTTACCAATCACTATAGGCCAGGTCACATCATCTGACCTATAGGATTAAAATACAATATCCTTTGGCAAGCCAAAGATATGAAGAAGCAAGGCTGAAACACTTCAAAAAACACATTCACAAAACACACCATTTTTGCAAATTGCTTCGAATCTCTCTGCCCAGCCATCAAACATCCAAACTATTTTCACACCTCAACTCACCATGCTTCATTGAGCTCAAAGCAACCAAGAACCAGGCCTGAAACAAACTGTAACCTCACTTCACCATTTTCACCTCAAGTTGCAGTTTCATTCAAAACTCTCTCCATAGCTCACAAACATCCAAACAAACACCACAGACCTTCTCCACACATCATCTGGACCACAAACAACCCTTCACCATGGCCTGAAACTGCCTGAATCATCCCTGCCATTTCTGACTGAGCTTGAGCAGAAGCTTGTCAAACTCCTCATCCAGCCAACATAAATTCCTCTTGAGCATTCAAGCATCACCAGAGGGTCAAGTGGAGTGGATTGCACTGAAGAAAGTGGCCAGAAAGTCATCAGAGTGAAAGCTTCGAATCTCAGGTAGCTTGAAAAATATTTTTTCAGAAATCATTTCTTTTGTTCTAAACTTGTTCTTTGTGTCTTCCTGATCATGAATATGCTTTTAGTTTTTGAAATGGTGATGAAATGAACATTTAATTGATCTCTGAAACTTGCGTGCCCTAAAATTTGTTTGTTTCGATTCATGCTTCTGGGGAAGAATAAATTTGTTTTGACTTAGGGTTTTGGTTCGTGAGTGAGTGAGGATCATTTCCCAATTCTTAGATTTCATTTTAGTTAGGTTTTTGGGGTTTTGGGGATTTTCAGGGGAGATGCTGGCCGGAGAAGACGACCGGAAGTCTTCTCCGGCCGCCTGAAAGTCATTTGTGCCCTAATCATGTAATTAATTCCCATTTGAATTTGGACCGTTAGATGCGTTGAAAGCGTTGACCTCCCGCGTGTGTGTGTGGTCCAGATCTGTTTGATTAGCCCTAATCCACGTGTTTAAGTTTAATTAATCATAATTTAATTAATTAACTCAGAAAGAACCACAGCCCTTGGATAGCGCGCGTGGTCAATGCATTTGAATCCAGGCTCAATCTCCACCCTCCATTCTGATTACTTCTCCTTTTATTTATTTTTATTTCATTTTATTTTCATTTAACTTGCACAATTAATTAAAAATAGCAAAAATGTCTTAAAAATTATGAAACTTTTTCATAAAAGTTTTATTAATTTTTAAGACCCAAAAATATTTTTATTTTTATTTTTATCATTAAAAAAGTATTTTTAAATATTTAAAGGATTATTTTTAATTGATTAATGAAAATTAATTTATTAAAAATACTTTTAGGTATTTAAAAATCACCAAAAAATTCATGAAATGTTCTAAGACATTTAGAAACATTGTCCAACCTTCAAACCAAATTTCTTTTTTGATCTTGATGCATTTTGAGAATTTTTCATTGAATTAAATCATTTTTTGTGCATTATTTTGATCATAAGTTCAAAAAATCATTTCTGCCTATTTGAGAAGAGTTGGACATTGATTCTTTTTGCATTGTTTTGAGTTTGGTATGTAGTTTCTAGGATTAAATGGCCATGATTTGATCTTGCATTTTTCATTTGTTTGGCATTTCTTTTGTTTAAGAGCCCTAAAAACCCCAATGACTTAGAAAAATCATATCTTGAGATTGGTTGAGAGTTGAGACCTCCCCTTTGGACCTTGGTTTAGTATAGGTTTAGGGTTTCTTTGGGTGGCATTTTCCATTTTTTTACCATAGGATTTGCTTCTGATTTTGAGTTTTGTTTGATGTTTGTTTCATAAACCCTAATTTGGGCTTTCTCTTGCATCCTTCTTGCATTCTCTTGCATAGCATGACTTGCCATGACATTTCAAGCATTCATGTGATTCATTTGACATCATAAGACATATAGAAAGCATGTTTGATCATTGCATCCCATATTTGCCATTTTGTTTGCCATGTATGCTTCCTAACTTTTCATGTGTATCCATGCTTCTAAGCTTGCACCATTTGCATCCATGAACTTGTATAAACATCTCCATGCCTTGTCTCATGTTTATAGCACTCCATAGCATCATTATCATCATCAACATGCTTCTGGTTTTGTTTAGCATCATACCATCTCATCCCATTTTGCATTGCATTGCATTTCTTTCTAACATTTCAGGTGGTAAGTAACTTGAGAAGTGAATTTGCCTTCACTTCTCATAACTTTTCTTTTCATCTCTCTTGCATCCATTGCTGCATTTATGTATGTGTTTGAGATTGAGCTTGCTCATTCTTCTTCCTCCCACTTTCTTTCTTCAAGTGACTTGACTTCTTGAATGAAGCAAGTTGCTTTGCTTCTCTTGATCCTGTTCATCTGCTTCCTGGTGGTTCCATTGAAGGTTGTTCTTGTAAACCTCACAAACTTTAGGGACAACCAAGCATGACAATGAATTAGGGTTTTGATTAGTCTCCCCTCATAGTTTTACCTTTGTGTCTCTTTGAGTCTCCTCTCCTCATCTCATAATCAGGGACTAAACCCTAAAGGCTTTAAGGCTTTGTGATTAAGCTTATGCCTGCATCCTTCTCTTAGGATGGAGTGTATAACTTTAATCCTAAGTGTTAAACCCTTAATGTGTTTAAATCCTCTAATTAATTCACATAATAATCATCAAGACATCACACTTGTAACTTGGGCCTTGCATTAGGGTTCTAATTCTTCCTTAATTGGTTAAGAAGGACTAACCCTAGTGTTAATGGACAAGTCCCCCTCAAGTTGTCTTACAAATCCTAAAATTCACTTCTTCATCTCACCATTTAATAAAATCCACTTAATCAAAGGCTTGTTTTGTCATGAGTTTAATCCCTATTCATGGATTAAGTTGAGGAGCTTTCCTCAGCTTAAACATTCTCATCTATTATCCTTCTATTAGGATGGTGTAATGAGTCTGTTTAATCCTTGATTATGGCTTAACCTCATTACTTAACACTAAACAAAAACACCAAAAACATCTAAATAATCACAAATAGGTTAATGATCTTAATCCTATACCAAAGGTGATTAAGTGTGAGAATCTGACTTCACACTTAAGGTATTCTCATTACCCCTAATCAGAGGGAAGATGTGATGAGTTTACTAAATCCATTGGTTTAGACTTAAGCTCATTAACTTATGACAAATTTCAAAAAGCAATAAAAGATTGAAAACTCAAAAAACAAACAATAATCGTCTCCTCCGGGATTCTTTTCTCATCTCATTCACTCACAAACGAGAACTTGCTTCTTCCGTCTAATGCAAGACAGTTTGCACCTGAGCCAGACAGGTCATACACTTGAGCATAGGCAAGTAAGCAGTTCACAAGTCAATTCATCTTTCAGTCTCTTTGGGTCGAACTACGGTGTTCTGACTTCCTCATTGCACGAGAGGATACGTAGGCATAACTTAACAGTTATCGAACAAAAGTCTCTGTATATTCCCCCTCTTTCTAGCTTCATTCTTTAGCCTCATGATCTTGAGCATTTCACTCCTTCCTTGCACTGACACTTTCATACTTCACATCACTTATACACTTTGCACTGACACCTGTACATTTTCCTCCAGCTCTTTTATACACAAATTGCACTGACACTACCCCTTTAAAACACAAATCTTTTAAGCGTGGATCCCGTCGAGTACGGCGGACAATCTGGGTGCTAATACCTTCCCAGGTTGTAACCAACCCCCTTTCTCAGTCTCTCTGGTTCGCAACCGTCTTATCCATCTTTTCTAGGTCTATGCAGCATTGCCTTTCCTCCGGGATAAAAATGCCTAGCTGGCGACTCTTTTCATCTCCAGTGGGTTCACGGCTGTGTGTTCTCATTGTTCCTCTCGCCGACCGTTCGCGCTTGTACCTGGATGCAAATCTTTGGGAGCGACAGCTTGGCGACTCTGCTGGGGAACCTTATACTGCAACCAGGGCTTCTGGTTCTTTTTGTGGGTTCCTCCTAGCGCTTGTTTGATTTGTGTTTACTGGGGTGTTATGTGCTTATTTGTGTTTGTATTTATTTTTGCTTTATGTACAGTTGCTTTACTGCTTTCTTTATAGCTTTGCATTATATCATACTGTCGTACTGTGCTGCTGGCTGGATCTGTTTGTTTGCTTTGGTTGGTGGGTGTTCCATTGAGAGTTAAGGTCCTATACCTGGGACCTGAGTGACACCTAGGCTAGAGTGAATCATATTCTTTCCCATTCCATTTCGGTCTGGTGCGGGAATATGAAACACGGTTCAGATATGGGTTTCTTCTTGAGAACTCTGTGTTGCAGATTTCCTGCAGTGCTAGGGCTATCTGGGAAGCCTGCTAAGTCTGGATGACCTTTAGTATTGACCTTCAGAAACTGAGGTGAATTAGAGGAGGAATTGTTATGGTTATTGTAAACACTGTACCTCCGGGTTAGAAGTGTTTACACTTCTCATAACTGACCCAAGTCTGAGGATCCTTGTTTTAGAACACCACCTGTGAGGGGGGTTGGGCTGTTTACAGGTTTGCAGGTACCTTGACCTCAGAATACCCTGTTACTTTGGATTGTTTAAGAATACTCCAATTTGGGACAGTTCTTGTGATTCTAAAACCCTGGACATGTGGCTCTTTATTTGAGTCCCCCACCTTGGTTACTGGATTTATAGACCTCATCTGGAATTCTTGAGCACACTTGGACCTGTATCAGGGCATTTTGATCAGATCCAGCTCAGTCACAGACCCTTGCATATCATTTGCATACATAAACATTGCATCATATTGACATTTGCTTATTTGTGTTTCAGGGTATCCATCTTCACTTTTGGCTAGTTTTGACCCCATCTTCAGTAGTGACCTATTTTCACCAACATCTGCTTCAGTTATCACCAGCATCAGCTAATCAGTGGCCCATTTCTTCAGCATCATCATCAGCACTTGTCTCTATTCAGTCTCAGCATCATGGCTCCTAAAAAGAGCAACATCACCTATCACTTTTTCCAACCAGAGCTATCAGACATCAGGAGGATTCAGACCCTGATCACTCCAGATCACATACCATTGTTTAGGGAAAGTTATGGAGATATACTTGATATGGTTATGGATCTGGACCCATCACAGAGAAGCCTGATCCACACCTGCATTCAGTTTTATGATCCCCCACTGAGATGTTTCACTTTCCAAGACTTTCAGTTGGGCCCTCTATTAGAAGAATACTCCTCATTAGTTGGTATACCTATCAGATGTGGAATCCCTTTCAACCCTGAGATGGTCTTTCCTGCTAATGGAGAAGTAGCAAAAGCTCTGCATCTGGAACCTATCCTGATTGAGCAGCATATGACCTCTAAAGCTGGAATCCCTGGGTTCCATCTGGATTTCTTGATCTCTCAAGCTACCCTGAAAGCTTCTTTAGGAGAGTGGAAAGCTGTCTGTGCTCTATTGGCTTTGAGCATATATGGAATAGTATTGTTTGCAGACGAGCCTCGATTCATTAGCAAGAATGCAATCCATTTGTTCATCCTGAAGAACCCAGTGCCCACTTTATTGGGGGATCTCTACTATTCAGTGCATCAGAGGAATGAAAAGCAGAGGGGAAGATTAGTGAGGTGTTGTGCTCCATTGTTCCACACTTGGCTTCTCAGGCATTTGCCCAGGACAGATGCATTTCTAAATCCTCATCAGCAAAGCAACTGGGCTAAGAGACTTACTGCTCTAACTTCAGCTGATATTAGATGGTGCACTCAGAGCACCAAGGGCAGGGATGTCATCACTAGCTGTGGGCATTTTCCCAATGTGCCCCTAATAGGAGTTAAGGGAAGTATCAATTACAACCCTCTGTTGTTCAGAAGGCAACTGGGCTATGCACTGGTCCACACTCCTAAGGCACAGGACTTGGTTGAGACTCTCTATTGTGAGAACAAGATTAACTTGGCTATTGTTAGGCAGGCTGCCTGGGCCTGGGATAATGTTCAAACCAAGGGAGTGACCATTCTGGGGAAGTGCAACAATGTGGTATCAGCACAATATTATGAGTGGTCCCGTGCCAGGGCCCATTTCTCTGGGATGCCCTTTACCATAGAAGACATGCCTGAATCATCTTCAGCACCACCCCCTTCCACCATCAGTTAGGAAGAGTTTGAGAGCTTGAAGGAAAGGAATGAGAAGCTAACCCAGGCCTTGCAGAAGACCCTCCGGGAGAGGAGTGAGGGAATGAGGGAGATTGAGAGGTTGGAGAAGTTGAGAGTAGAGCATCTGACTAAGATTGAGAAGTCTGGGGATTATATCAAAAAATCTAAGGCTGGAGAACAAATTCTGAAAAATGCTTGCAAGGAAGCCCAGTTCCAGAGAGCAAGGACGGACTTGTATTTGAAGGAGAGTCAAGCCCGGTGGGTCAGGATCACCGAGGCTCGTACTCTAGAGGACAAGAGAGTTCAAGACAAGATGGAGCAACTGGAAGCTAGTGCAAAAGAACAGCAAGAAGCCCTGGCAGCAGCCCAGAGGGAGATATCAGAGCTGAAGATCAAAGCAGGAGTGAAGAGGTCAAAGGACCAAAGCCAGCATAAGAAGCTAACAGCAGCTGTTATAACCCGGAATCTCCTCATCAGGAATCTCACGGAGCGTCCGGCTGATCCTGTGACCGAAGCACTTCTCAAGGAAGTTCGTGAGGATGAGTTTGGCCTTGGTGTCTGACCATTTGTTTGTTGTTGCTTTCATTCCGTGTATTTTTCATTTTTTCTTGTAACGTATTTTGACCCCTCCGAGGGCTTGTAAAACAAACTATGTACCTTTTGATTTTTGTAATATATGTATCAGTTTGTTCAATCCGAGTTTCACTTCGAAAGCAACATCAACAACATCATCAGGGGTTTGGAAGGGTCAAAACTGGAGGCCAAACCGGATACCTTGAGAACAAATAAGCATAACTGCATTGCATGCTAACCCTTTGTTTGTTTTGTAGGTTTTGTTTTATTGTTGCTAACTCTGTTGTGATGTTCAGGAACTATTGCTAGGCGCCGGGTATTTCCCCTCAACCGTCCGCACCGTTATCCAACCCGAAACAACCTTCCGGGCATCCAAATGGATCAGATGCAGCAGGACCTTACTGAGGTCAGAAATCAAATGGCAAATGAAAGGCTAGAGATGAGGAATCAAATGACTCAGTTTATGGAAGTTATGAACAACATGGCTCAGAGCCAGGAAAGATTGAGGGCCATGGTGGAAAGGCAGAATCAAGAAGATCCGCATATAGGGACTGCCGGTACCAGTAACAATGAAAGAGTCCAACCTCACGTCAACCCTCCGGTATTTGGGCCACATCTCCATCCCGAGATCAACATTCCTGCAAATGTTCAAGGGACTGCCACTGCAGCCAGGGTACTTCAAGAAGACCCCCAAGAGGACCAATTCACAGTAATGGGTGCTGGGGAAGAAGCTTATGATAGGAGATTGGATGAGATAGCTGAGAAGTTGAGGTCCTTAGAATCTCAAAACTCTTTGGGCTTCGATGTCATGGACATGGGCTTGGTAGACGGGGTCAGGATCCCCCATAAGTTCAAGCCTCCTAGCTTTGAAAAATACAACGGGACTTCGTGCCCCCGGACTCATTTGCAGTCATTTCTGGGAAGGCTGAAGGCCTATACAATGGATGAGAAGCTCTGGATGTTCTATTTCGAAGACAGCTTAACTGGAGCGTCAAGAGAATGGTACTCTCACTTGACAAGGGCAACTATTAGATGCTGGAAGGACCTGGCAGAGGCCTTCATCAGACAGTATCAGTATAACTTAGATATGGCACCCAACAGGACCCTCCTAATGGGAATGTCACAGTCGCCAAGGGAAAGTTTCCGAGAATATGCACAGAGATGGAGGCAACTGGCTGCTGCTGTTCAACCACCTATGTCTGAACGGGAAATGGCAGATATATTCATGAACACCCTTCAGGGAACATATATTGACAGGTTGGCTGCTTTCTCTTCCACTAGCTTTGCGGATGTTGTCATAGCCGGGGAGAGAATCGAAAGCCTATTGAAGATGGGTAAGATCTCAGACAACGGTGCAAGCTCGTCCAGTAGTACAAGAAAGCCTTTTGCAGGCCCGAGAAGAACTGGCGAGACCAATGCCATCCACACCAACAGGGGTAGGCCCCAATATGTTCAAAGGTCAATAGCAGCAGTCACCATTCCTGCTCCAGCTCATCCTCAGCCAGTCTATCAACCTCCGCAGCAAAACTATCAGCAGCAACCTCAGTACCATCAACAAAATCAGTATCCTCCAAGGAATTACAACAACAGCAACACTAACAACAACAGTCAACAAAGGCCATTCCAACAGAGGCCATCTCAAGCTAATAGGGTGATCGATCCGATCCCTATGCCATATGCTACCTTGCTGCCACAACTCCTGAAACTCAACCTAGTTGAGCTAAGGACGCTGGCACCTCCAGATCCCAACAGTCTACCCAGGAACTATGACTCCAATGCTAGGTGTGCTTTTCATTCAAACGCACCTGGCCACAGTACAGAAAAGTGCAGAGCCTTGCACATGAAGGTACAAGACCTGGTAGACTCAAAAGCTCTGAATTTCGCACCACCACCCAATGTCAATAAGAACCCCATGCCGAACCACGGTGGTCCCAGAATTAACGCTATTGGAGAAGACAAGCCGTCTTATTTAATAACCAGTGTGGGTCAGATCCGGACACCGTTGGTAGAAATTAAGGCTCAGCTCCTCGAATGTCAAATGTTCTCGGGGTGTGAGTTGGGGTGTGCTTACTGCAATATTTCAATCAATGGGTGCGATAACCTGAGGAATGGCATAGATGGTCTTATTCAGAGTGGCCAGCTTCAGATCACCACATCATTTCCTACAAATCCAGCAATCTCATCAGCAACAACTCCAGAACCTCCTACAACTGCAACAACCATTGTTCCTGACAATTCTTCGGCCTCATCAACAAGTACTTCATCCATTATCTCAACTGATCAGTTTTCAACAAATTTTCCTCCTACAACTCCAGCACCACTCCATTATGAAGCTCCTACAACAACAACATCCATTCTTCCACCATTATCTCCTACAACACCAGCAACAAATCATGAAGATGTCTCAACTGTTACCATATTCTATGATCCTGAAAACAACTCTGTCTACAACTCAGAAGGTGCTGCTCCCATCAGGGCACCAGTGACAATTTATTACGATCCACAGACTATCACAGTTCCTTCAACAGCTGCAATCAGTCCAGTCACCATCACGGTGCCTGGACCAGTACCTTACGAAAGCAGCAATGCCATCCCCTGGCATTACGGCTCCGACTTGTACTGTGAAGGACAAAGAATCACTTTTGAATCATCAACCCCTGCACCACAAATTGACAATGTGGGCGGAGGCGGAGGCTTCACTCGAAGCGGACGTCTTTTCGCTCCACAAATTCAGAGACCCACAGCCGAAGCAGAAACTGCTGCCAAGGCAAAAGGAAAAAGCTTGGTGCAGGAAGAGCAGATTGCTAAAGAAGCCTTGAAAACACCTTTTGACCAAGAGGTTGATGAGTTCATGCGAATCATCAAAAAGAGTGATTATAAAATAGTGGATCAGCTTCATCAGACGCCTTCCAAGATCTCAATCCTATCATTGCTTATGTGCTCCGAAGCCCATCGGAATGCACTACTCAAAGTCTTGCACGCAGCTTACGTGCCGGAAGAGATCACTGTCAATCAGCTGGAAGCTGTGGTAGGGAATGTTAATGCTAGTCACGGACTAGGGTTCACCAATACTGATTTGACAACGGAAGGCCGCAACCATAACAAAGCCTTGCACATAACCATGGAATGCAAAGGGGCTGTCCTTTCCCATGTGCTGGTAGACACGGGGTCATCCCTCAATGTCTTACCAAAGAAGGCTCTGGTGAAGTTAGAATATGATGGATTGGCATTGAGACCCAGCAACCTGGTAGTAAGGGCCTTCGATGGTTCTAAGAGATCGGTTCTGGGAGAGATCGAGCTACCTGTGACAATTGGCCCACAGACCTTTAAAACTATCTTTTATGTGATGGACATTCAGCCCGCCTACAGCTGTTTGTTGGGTAGACCATGGATTCACGCCGCCGGCGCAATAACGTCTACCCTTCACCAAAAGTTAAAATTTGAGTGGGAAGGCCAAGTTGTTACAATCTGTGGGGAGGAGGATATATTTGTTAGCCATCTGGCTACTTATAAGTATATTGAAATGGATGGGGAGATCCATGAAACAATGAGCCAAGGATTTGAAGCCTTGAATGTGAATGAAGCATCTGCTGTATCTGGGATCTCCATGTCATCATACCAACAAGCCCGGAAGGTTGTTGAGGAAGGAGCTGCCCTAGGCTGGGGCAAAGTTTTAACTGTGGAGGAGAAGAAAGACAAATTTGGGTTGGGTTACAGATCAACTCAACATCAAGCAAAGGCTGCTGAGAAGCCCGGTTTTGTCAGTGGGGGGATGCTTACCCCCGATGCTATCAACTGTATGGAAGACGAGCTGGAAGAGGAGCGCAACCTGGAAAGCTGGATTCGTCCAAAGATCCCGGGGAGCAGTGTCTCGAACTGGTCTTCCCAGGAAATTATAAGAGTTACTCATGCAGAGTAATTATTATTTCCTGTATTTTTATAAGCATGCATCAAAGTCTTGCATCTTGCCCAAGATGACAAGACTCATTTTGTAATCGGGCCATCTGTACTTTTTGTGCAAACAAGATCAATTAATGAAATATCAGACATCTTTTTGCAAACGAGTCTTTTTTCTTTTCGTTCACTGTTTTTCCATTTTTCTTTTTGTACAAAAAAATAAATGGCGGTGTTTTCAAAATGACAACTTCATTTCACCTTTCTAAATAAGACTAAAATCAGATCACTAAAATGAACAAACTTAACCCTTGCAGAGAGTGCCTTCCAGACAGCACCGACAACAGCACGGCTATGACTTCGTATGACTTTGACAATCCAATCAATCAAGCTGATGAAGGGGTTGAAGAAGAATATGAGCTTCCTGAAGAGCTAGCCAGGTTGTTAAGACAAGAGGAAAAGGTTATTACTCCTCACCAGGAGGAGGTTGAAGTGATCAATCTTGGTACAGATGAAGACGTGAAAGAAGTTAGAATCGGGGCCTGCCTGCAAGACTCAGTGAAGAGACAACTGATAGACCTGCTTCAAGAGTATGTAGATGTGTTTGCTTGGTCGTACCAAGACATGCCAGGGTTGGATACCGATATTGTCGTGCACAAGCTGCCTTTGAGAGAAGAGTGCCCTCCGGTTAAACAGAAACTACGCCGTACTCGCCCAGACATGGCTATGAAAATCAAGGAAGAGGTACAAAAGCAATGGGACGCCGGGTTCCTTGCTGTGACTAGCTATCCACCGTGGGTTGCTAACATAGTACCTGTGCCTAAGAAAGACGGCAAAGTAAGAATGTGTGTTGATTACCGGGATCTGAACAGAGCCAGCCCGAAAGATGACTTCCCATTACCTCACATTGACGTATTGGTTGATAATACGGCTCAGTTCTCGGTGTTCTCCTTCATGGATGGATTTTCAGGATACAATCAGATTAAAATGTCACCCGAAGACATGGAGAAGACAACATTCATCACACCCTGGGGCACGTTCTGCTACAAGGTAATGCCATTTGGGCTCAAAAATGCCGGTGCAACATATCAACGGGCTATGGTGACATTATTCCACGATATGATCCATAAGGAAATCGAGTGTTATGTGGATGACATGATTGCCAAGTCCCTTACGGAGGAAGATCACTTGGTAAATCTGCTGAAGTTGTTCAAGCGTCTGAGGAAATACCAACTAAAGCTGAACCCCAACAAATGCACATTCGGGGTGCGATCCGGTAAGCTGCTGGGCTTTATTGTAAGCGAGAGAGGGATTGAAGTGGACCCTGATAAAGTCAAAGCTATACAAGAGATGCCTGCACCGAAAACTGAGAAAGAAGTTCGAGGGTTCTTAGGTCGATTGAACTACATCTCACGGTTCATATCTCACCTCACAGCAACCTGTGAACCCTTGTTCAAGCTGTTAAGAAAAGAACAGACGGTCAGGTGGAACGAAGACTGCCAAAAGGCTTTTGACAAGATCAAGGAATATCTGCAAGAACCTCCAATCCTCATGCCTCCAGTTGAAGGAAGACCTCTGATCATGTACTTGACAGTATTAGAAGAGTCAATGGGGTGTGTGATGGGCCAGCATGACGAGTCTGGTCGAAAAGAGTATGCAATATACTACCTAAGCAAAAAGTTTACCGACTGTGAACAGCGTTATTCACTGCTCGAGAAAACTTGCTGTGCTTTAGCGTGGGCTGCTCGCCGACTAAGACAGTATATGTTGACCCACACTACTTTATCAATCTCCAAAATGGACCCAGTCAAGTACATATTTGAGAAGCCAGCTCTTACCGGACGGGTTGCAAGATGGCAGATGATTCTTACAGAGTACGACATACAGTACATATCTCAGAAAGCCATCAAGGGCAGTGTACTATCTGAATATCTTGCTGAGCAACCTATTGATGACTACCAGCCCATGAGACTTGATTTCCCTGATGAAGACATCATGTTCATTAAATCAAAAGATCATGAGGAGCCTGTTCACACTGAAGGGCCTGACCCGGAAGAAGAATGGACTATGATGTTCGACGGGGCTGTTAACATGAATGGTCGTGGTGTTGGTGCAGTACTCATTACACCTAAAGGAGTTCACATGCCTTTCTCGGCAAAACTCACTTTCAACTGCACTAACAACGAAGCTGAATACGAAGCTTGCATTATGGGTCTTGAGGAAGCCATTGACCTCAGGATCAAGACATTGACCGTATTCGGAGATTCAGCTTTGGTAGTCAATCAAACCAACGGAAAATGGTACACCCACCAGGATCATCTGATACCTTACAGGGATTATACAAGAAGGTTATTGACATTCTTCACAACAGTCAAGCTTGAGTATATCCCTCGGGACGAGAATCAATTTGCAGATGCTCTTGCCACCATTTCATCCATGATCAAAGTTCAAGCTGCCAACTTTGTACCTCAAATCTCAGTGTCCAGACTTGACAGACCAGCATATGTGTTCGCAGCAGATGTTGTTAAAGATAATAAGCCTTGGTTCCATGACATTAAGTGCTTCTTGGAGGATCAAACATACCCACCTGGGGCATCATCCAATGATAAGAAGACATTAAGAAGGCTTGCTGGGAGTTTCTTTCTGAACACTGATGGATCTTTATACAAAAGGAACTTTGATATGGTACTCCTCCGATGCGTTGATAAGACAGAAGCAGATTTGTTGATGCGTGAAGTGCACGAAGGCTCCTTTGGTACCCATGCTGGAGGGCATGCCATGGCTAAGAAATTGCTAAGATCAGGCTATTACTGGATCACAATGGGTGCAGACTGTTGTGCTTATGCCAGGAAATGCCACAAATGCCAGATTTATGCAGATAAGGTGCATATGCCTCCCAATCCTTTGAACATCATGTCTTCTCCATGGCCCTTTGCCATGTGGGGCATTGATATGATTGGCAAGATTGAGCCAACTGCTTCAAACGGCCACAGATTCATCCTGGTTGCTATTAATTATTTCACCAAGTGGGTGGAAGCAGCCTCATATGCAAACGTCACCAGGCAAGTGGTAGCCAGATTTCTGAAAAGAGATATCATCTGTCGGTATGGAGTTCCCGAGCGGATCATTACTGATAATGGTTCCAATCTCAACAACAAAATGATGGCAGAGCTGTGCCGGGACTTCAAGATTCAACATCACAACTCTTCTCCTTACAGGCCAAAGATGAATGGTGCTGTTGAGGCGGCTAACAAAAACATCAAGAAGATTGTGCAGAAGATGGTAGTCACTTACAAAGACTGGCATGAAATGCTACCGTTTGCCTTGCATGGGTATCGCACATCAATCAGGACATCCACTGGGGCAACACCGTATCAACTTGTGTATGGTATGGAGGCAGTCCTACCTGTTGAAGTTGAATTACCCTCCTTACGGGTACTGATGGATGTTAAGCTGAACGAAGCAGAATGGGTTAGATCCCGATACGAACAACTGAGTCTGATCGAAGAGAAAAGATTGGCTGCAATTTGTCACGGGCAGTTGTACCAGAAGAGAATGAAGAAAGCCTTCGATCAGAAAGTCAGGCACCGAGAGTACCAAGTAGGCGATCTTGTGCTGAAAAGAATCCTCCCTCCTCATACAGACCACAGGGGCAAATGGACTCCGAACTATGAAGGGCCATTCGTGGTAAAGAAAGTTTTCTCTGGTGGAGCACTGATGCTCGGCACCATGGATGGTGAAGATTTCCCATCCCCTGTGAATTCAGATGCAGTTAAAAAATACTTCGCATAAAAAATGACCCGCTGGACACAAAAACAGAATGTAAGTCCAGGCAAAAATAGGGCATCCCGGCGAGTCAAAAACAGAATAAAAGACTCGGGCAAAAATAAGGGAAAATAAACAAAAAAATGTACACCCGCTGAGTTGAAAAGCCGCATTGGACAGCTCAGGCAAAAATGGGTATCCCGATGGATTGAAAACCCGAAAGGGCGATCCATGCAAAATAAGGGAATAAGCGAACCACTGCATTCTGAATTCGTCTGTATCGCTTACAACTTGGAAAGCTTCTAAAGGATCAAGTTTCAATCAGAATCAACCTTCTTCAGAAAGCAAGAACGTCAAAAGTCATACGAGTCATAGCAAAAGAGGAAGCTCTTTTGAAAGCGTCGTCAACATCGCCAGCATTTTGTTTCTCAATTTGTAACAATCTCCTTATTTTAGGAGATTTGTTTCTTTGACTGTATCTTGCCAATTCAGGGCACAAGAATTAATAAAATCAGATTTTTCAGTCATGTTTCGTCTTGTACATATTTCGTTTGCAAAGAATGTCTGATGTCTCTAAAACTAATTGCATAAGTACAGATGTCTTTCACTAAAAATAGAAACACATGCTTGCAAGGAATATACTTACTCTTGAGAATGCTTAACTCCTATGACGGAATCCAGTAAAGGATACCTCGGGACCTTTTGTGCGTCTCCTTATCTTTGCAGGATTGCAGGTATCCAGAACGCAACCTAGGGCATGCAAGTTACATCCCAGCAAGTCGGCAAATCAATAAACAGTCTTAGCACTCAAGGTGTTTTCTCCCCAGCTGAGTTTGCCTCTCATTACTCTCCCCAGCTGAGTTACCAACAATTCTCCCCAGCCATAGTACCAATCATTCTTCGTCAGTAAGATACAGGAGTCAGGGGATCATCTCCCCACAGAGCTCCAGCCTCTATCCAGAAGAGCAGCGCATAGAAGATCACAACAGAGTGAAGAAAGCTTCTACAAACCCCAGCTGGGTCTCTCATTTCAAAGGATATGTCAATCGGTGACCTATATCCCCAAGCAAATATCATCTTATTAGATCTACCAATGATCTCATCCCCAGCTGGGATGTCCATTTCAAGCAGATCGGCCGGAGATCTTCGCAGCAATGGGACCCGGGTCCCGTTTCGGTGTCTTTGCACAATCATAGCATTTGCATCATATTCACCCACAAAGCGTAGCATTCCGTTTTAACACGGAGCATTACGGCAAAAATCAAATGCATAGCATAATCATGAGCCATGTTATGAATCAACACCTGTAAATGTTTACAGTTCATCAACATACAGGAGAAAAATCCCCACCAGAGTTCCCAGCAAAAGCAGCTGCCTCACAATCACAAACACCAGTATACGCACCTTTTGACACCCGTCCGTGTCATCACTCCCCGGTAAAGTCGCCTGAACACTCTTTACAAACAAGATCACCCGTACTACAGATACTTCCTGACACCCATCCGTGTCAAATCACCAGCAGAAAGCCAAAGACATCCTCTTTGCACTCACATATACTTGTATATACACTTTCCTGACACCCGTCCGTGTCATTTCCCCAGCGCAGTCGCTTATACTTTTACAACCCACATACTTGCTAATATTATTATACTTTGACACTCGTCCGTGTCACCCACCCCAGCAGTTAAACACTCATCTATACACCACTCGCTCTTATACAGATACTCGTCCGCATCTTGTATATACCATTTATATCCCCGCAGATTCAACAGTAGTATTTGTTCTTTGTTAACCAGTTGGTACTCGTCCGTACCATCATCTCAGAACATTGCGTCTAGTGTTTGTTTCTACATGATACTCGTCCGTATCATAGTCTTAAGGATGCTCGTCCGCATCTTTAATCCATACACCATGTCAAACACTTGTATCTTCTTGAATATAGATGCTCGTCCGTGTCTACTATTCCCCCAGAAGAACCATCAGATTCAACACTCGCCCGTGTTCCTTGTTAACCAGTTGATACTCGTCCGTATCATCATCTCTGAACATGTGTCAGTTTGTTTCTACCCGATACTCGTCCGTATCGTAGTCTTAGGGATGCTCGTCCGCATCTTTAATCTATACACAATACCAAACACTCATACCCTTTGTTTCTTGGATGTGAACACTCGTCCGTGTTTACTATTCCCCAGTAGATTGCAAACAAATTTTCCTTTTTATCTGACGCTCGTCCTGTGTCATGATAAACCCGAGAGCAGCCGTACCCTGCTGAGTGGTCGTCCTCCACTTCTTGATGGTCGTCCTCCATCATGCTCATCCGATGGCCGTCCCCATCGTTGATTTTAGCAGCCGTCCCCTGCTAGGTGGTTGTCCTCCACCCCTTTGATGATCGTCCTTCATCATTCTATCCAATGGCCGTCCCCATTGTTGATTTTGGTTATCTGGCATTCGTCCTATGTCATGAGAAACCTTGAGAGCAGCCGTACCCTGCTGAGTGGTCGTCCTCCACTTCTTGATGGTCGTCCTCCATCATGCTCGTCCGATGGCCGTCCCCATCGTTGACCTTTTCTATCCGATGGCCGTCCCCATCGTTGATATTTTCGGCAGCCGTACCCTGCCAGGTGGTCGTCCTCCACCTTTGATGGCCGTCCCCATCATAATTCCTTTATTACCCAACAGAGCAGCCGTCCCCTGCTAGGTGATCGTCCTTCACCTTTGATGGCCGTACCCCATCAGCTGTTTATTTCATTTATTCTTTAACCCGATGGCCGTCCCCGTCGTGGTCCCTTTTCCTTTTCTTTTAGCCTGATGGCCGTCCCCATCGTCGGTTACCTTGCTTTATGAACTTGATGGCCGTCCCCGTCATGTTTCATTAACTCCCAGAAAATTTTACAGCTTTATCCTGATGGCTGTCCCCATCATAATTTGATTTTCCCCAGCTAGTCGGCCGTCCCCGTCTTGGCTTTACCTTTTATCCCCAGCATGTCGGCCGTCCCCGTCATGTTTCATTAACTCCCAGAAAATTTTACAGCTTTATCCTGATGGCTGTCCCCATCATAATTTGATTTTCCCCAGCTAGTCGGCCGTCCCCGTCTTGGCTTTACCTTTTATCCCCAGCATGTCGGCCGTCCCCGTCATTGCGTTGTTTCCCGCTTTGCAATATACTTTATTTTCCTTTTACAATCCATATCCCTTTTCTTCTTCATTCTGTGAGTGCAAATTTTGGACTGTCTTTGGTATTCAACCACAAGTTATCTTGTTTGCCTGTTAAGCCGTCGCTTACATCCTGCACAGCTAACTCATGTTTGAATAGGGGCAGCTGTAAACACCCCAAATTTGCCCTCACCCATTTCACCATGGCTTGTGATCATCCTCATATATCATCTCACATCTCATTTTTGATTCACTGCATAGATTCTAAGTCATCTGCACCTAGGGTTTGTGATCTGAGCAATCCAAGAGCTTCTTGAGCCACTCCAAAGGCAACCAATCACTTCAAAGGGATCCATATGTGTTCAAGTATCATATTGCATCTTCTCAAAGTCAAAAATTCCAAAGAATCACAAGAACTAGGGTTTGAATGGATGCAGAGCCAGGTTTGACTGCACAGTTGACCTAAAAATTAGGGTTTTGGTTTCAGAGGCCATAACTCCAATTTTTTTTTGGTCATTCTTGTTTCCATTGGTCTCTATATGGTATAGGTAGTATGCATATCAATTTTCATGAAGAAATTCCATGGGGAAGTCATTTGATCAAGGGTTGACTTTTCAGACAAGTCAGTGAAAAATCAGGGCATCTGAGGCCCCCAATGACCCAACCAATGGGTGATCTTCATCATTTTGAGTGTATATGATCTTTATTTGATCATGGAAGAAGGTTGAAGTTCATAGAAATCAAGAATTTGGAAGTTTTGCAAATGTTGACTTTTTGGGCATAGTTGACTTTTCAAGAATGCTTCATTTTAGGTCATTTTTCAAGCCTTTGTTCTTGATCCAAAAATGCTTCAAATGGAAAAACTTTGGTCATGAAAGTTGTAGATTACATCTTTCCCTTTTCAAAAAGTACAAGAACATGATCAAACTCTTCTTGGATCAAAAGTTATGGTGTGACAAAGTTGGCAAAAATCATTGATTTTCAAGGCATGCTTCAAATGAGAACTTTGCAAAACTATGAACCAATGTCTTTTGTAACCTCTAGTTCATTTCAAACCATGACACAAGCATTCTATAAGTCATAAAAATCAGAATTGAACCAAGAATGCCCATGGTTTATGGTTTGTTGGACAAGGAAATCACATGTGAACCAAAGTTGCAACAACTTGCAAAACCACTCATCACACTTCCTACAACTTGTGACAATGGATGCTGACTTTGGCTAGCCTTTCCCCCCACCCTTGCTGCGCAGCCCATGCTTTGTACTAGCCTAGATCATGAGCCATACTCTCCTTACACAAAAAGTGGACTTTGAGCAAAAGCAAACTTACCAATCACTATAGGCCAGGTCACATCATCTGACCTATAGGATTAAAATACAATATCCCTTGGCAAGCCAAAGATATGAAGAAGCAAGGCTGAAACACTTCAAAAAACACATTCACAAAACACACCATTTTTGCAAATTGCTTCGAATCTCTCTGCCCAGCCATCAAACATCCAAACTATTTTCACACCTCAACTCACCATGCTTCATTGAGCTCAAAGCAACCAAGAACCAGGCCTGAAACAAACTGTAACCTCACTTCACCATTTTCACCTCAAGTTGCAGTTTCATTCAAAACTCTCTCCATAGCTCACAAACATCCAAACAAACACCACAGACCTTCTCCACACATCATCTGGACCACAAACAACCCTTCACCATGGCCTGAAACTGCCTGAATCATCCCTGCCATTTCTGACTGAGCTTGAGCAGAAGCTTGTCAAACTCCTCATCCAGCCAACATAAATTCCTCTTGAGCATTCAAGCATCACCAGAGGGTCAAGTGGAGTGGATTGCACTGAAGAAAGTGGCCAGAAAGTCATCAGAGTGAAAGCTTCGAATCTCAGGTAGCTTGAAAAATATTTTTTCAGAAATCATTTCTTTTGTTCTAAACTTGTTCTTTGTGTCTTCCTGATCATGAATATGCTTTTAGTTTTTGAAATGGTGATGAAATGAACATTTAATTGATCTCTGAAACTTGCGTGCCCTAAAATTTGTTTGTTTCGATTCATGCTTCTGGGGAAGAATAAATTTGTTTTGACTTAGGGTTTTGGTTCGTGAGTGAGTGAGGATCATTTCCCAATTCTTAGATTTCATTTTAGTTAGGTTTTTGGGGTTTTGGGGATTTTCAGGGGAGATGCTGGCCGGAGAAGACGACCGGAAGTCTTCTCCGGCCGCCTGAAAGTCATTTGTGCCCTAATCATGTAATTAATTCCCATTTGAATTTGGACCGTTAGATGCGTTGAAAGCGTTGACCTCCCGCGTGTGTGTGTGGTCCAGATCTGTTTGATTAGCCCTAATCCACGTGTTTAAGTTTAATTAATCATAATTTAATTAATTAACTCAGAAAGAACCACAGCCCTTGGATAGCGCGCGTGGTCAATGCATTTGAATCCAGGCTCAATCTCCACCCTCCATTCTGATTACTTCTCCTTTTATTTATTTTTATTTCATTTTATTTTCATTTAACTTGCACAATTAATTAAAAATAGCAAAAATGTCTTAAAAATTATGAAACTTTTTCATAAAAGTTTTATTAATTTTTAAGACCCAAAAATATTTTTATTTTTATTTTTATCATTAAAAAAGTATTTTTAAATATTTAAAGGATTATTTTTAATTGATTAATGAAAATTAATTTATTAAAAATACTTTTAGGTATTTAAAAATCACCAAAAAATTCATGAAATGTTCTAAGACATTTAGAAACATTGTCCAACCTTCAAACCAAATTTCTTTTTTGATCTTGATGCATTTTGAGAATTTTTCATTGAATTAAATCATTTTTTGTGCATTATTTTGATCATAAGTTCAAAAAATCATTTCTGCCTATTTGAGAAGAGTTGGACATTGATTCTTTTTGCATTGTTTTGAGTTTGGTATGTAGTTTCTAGGATTAAATGGCCATGATTTGATCTTGCATTTTTCATTTGTTTGGCATTTCTTTTGTTTAAGAGCCCTAAAAACCCCAATGACTTAGAAAAATCATATCTTGAGATTGGTTGAGAGTTGAGACCTCCCCTTTGGACCTTGGTTTAGTATAGGTTTAGGGTTTCTTTGGGTGGCATTTTCCATTTTTTTACCATAGGATTTGCTTCTGATTTTGAGTTTTGTTTGATGTTTGTTTCATAAACCCTAATTTGGGCTTTCTCTTGCATCCTTCTTGCATTCTCTTGCATAGCATGACTTGCCATGACATTTCAAGCATTCATGTGATTCATTTGACATCATAAGACATATAGAAAGCATGTTTGATCATTGCATCCCATATTTGCCATTTTGTTTGCCATGTATGCTTCCTAACTTTTCATGTGTATCCATGCTTCTAAGCTTGCACCATTTGCATCCATGAACTTGTATAAACATCTCCATGCCTTGTCTCATGTTTATAGCACTCCATAGCATCATTATCATCATCAACATGCTTCTGGTTTTGTTTAGCATCATACCATCTCATCCCATTTTGCATTGCATTGCATTTCTTTCTAACATTTCAGGTGGTAAGTAACTTGAGAAGTGAATTTGCCTTCACTTCTCATAACTTTTCTTTTCATCTCTCTTGCATCCATTGCTGCATTTATGTATGTGTTTGAGATTGAGCTTGCTCATTCTTCTTCCTCCCACTTTCTTTCTTCAAGTGACTTGACTTCTTGAATGAAGCAAGTTGCTTTGCTTCTCTTGATCCTGTTCATCTGCTTCCTGGTGGTTCCATTGAAGGTTGTTCTTGTAAACCTCACAAACTTTAGGGAAAACCAAGCATGACAATGAATTAGGGTTTTGATTAGTCTCCCCTCATAGTTTTACCTTTGTGTCTCTTTGAGTCTCCTCTCCTCATCTCATAATCAGGGACTAAACCCTAAAGGCTTTAAGGCTTTGTGATTAAGCTTATGCCTGCATCCTTCTCTTAGGATGGAGTGTATAACTTTAATCCTAAGTGTTAAACCCTTAATGTGTTTAAATCCTCTAATTAATTCACATAATAATCATCAAGACATCACACTTGTAACTTGGGCCTTGCATTAGGGTTCTAATTCTTCCTTAATTGGTTTAGAAGGACTAACCCTAGTGTTAATGGACAAGTCCCCCTCAAGTTGTCTTACAAATCCTAAAATTCACTTCTTCATCTCACCATTTAATAAAATCCACTTAATCAAAGGCTTGTTTTGTCATGAGTTTAATCCCTATTCATGGATTAAGTTGAGGAGCTTTCCTCAGCTTAAACATTCTCATCTATTATCCTTCTATTAGGATGGTGTAATGAGTCTGTTTAATCCTTGATTATGGCTTAACCTCATTACTTAACACTAAACAAAAACACCAAAAACATCTAAATAATCACAAATAGGTTAATGATCTTAATCCTATACCAAAGGTGATTAAGTGTGAGAATCTGACTTCACACTTAAGGTATTCTCATTACCCCTAATCAGAGGGAAGATGTGATGAGTTTACTAAATCCATTGGTTTAGACTTAAGCTCATTAACTTATGACAAATTTCAAAAAGCAATAAAAGATTGAAAACTCAAAAAACAAACAATAATCGTCTCCTCCGGGATTCTTTTCTCATCTCATTCACTCACAGACGAGAACTTGCTGTAGATGTTTAAGAATTGGCAGAATTTTTGACCAAACAAGAAATGTTAAATTCAGTTCAGAATGTCCTATCAGATGTTGGGACATTAGCAAACAGAGTATGTGAACTTATTTCAGGATGTCTCATCAGATGTTGGGACATTGTGTAAATGACTAAGTTCAGTTTTGTCAGGATGTCCCAACAGATGTTGAGACATCTCAGACCTGCTACCAGAATTAATTATTGATTAACAGATCAGAGATATTTAAGGAGAACTATCTGGAATTAATTAATGCTGGATAAAAACAGAACAAGGCGCATCTGTAGGGAGTTTTAAATTGAAGATTCAGATTAAAACAGAAGACCTAATGCACCTAGAATATAGGAGGTAACAAACCCTAAATTCAAGGTGACAGTTGCTGCACATTAGGGCTGGATCATTCTACAGAAAGCCCAAAATTCAGATACCTATTTAAACAACAGAAACTCATAGAATTGAGTACGAATTTCAGAAGACTAAATAGGGTGTCTAGTGTTTTAATAGCAGGTTGCTTTTATGTACCACTTTATGAGCTTTTAAGCAAAAGTGCATTTGTGACTTGATTGAAACTGTGAAGTAAGATCAAGCTGTATTGTTTGAAGGATGTCTTCAACTTTTGTAAAATTGTAAACTTGATCACTGGGTGATTGAGGGGGAGTGAGTAGGGTACTCTTATCTAAGTGAGTCTTAGGTAGAAATTGCATTGGGTAAGTATTAAGTGATAGATTAAACAGGGTGGTTTAAGTCTAGAATTAATATTACTAATAGTGGATTTCCTCCTGGCTTGGTAGCCTCCAGATGTAGGTGTGGTTATACACTGAACTGGGTTAACAAACTTCTGTGTTATTTATTTTTCCTGCTGTTTAAGTTTTGATTAAACTTGTCAAATGTCCTATTAAGTGTTGGAACATCTCTTAGGACATCTCATTACAGAACTTCAATTGGCATCAGAGCAGGCACCCTGCCTGTTTATACTGGGTGAGATCTAGGGAAAACAAATTCTGTAACATGGACAGAGATATAGGGTCAGTAAATAGACCACCTATTCTGGATGGATCTAATTATGACTACTGGAAGCCAAGAATGATTGCATTCTTAAAATCACTTGACAACAGGGCATGGAGAGCAGTAAATGTTGGATGGAAACATCCTGTTCAAGACACCAAAGATGGATCAAAAGTTCTGAAACCTGAAGAAGAATGGAGTAAAGAGGAAGAAGATTCAGAACTAGGCAACTCAAAAGCCCTAAATGCTTTATTCAATGGCATTGATAGAAATATTTTCAGACTGGTGCATCATTGTGAGCTGGCCAAAGATGTGTGGGATACCCTCAAGACAACTCATGAAGGAACATCAAAAGTAAAAATGTCAAGACTTCAACTTCTCACCACCAAGTTTGAAAACTTGAGAATGAAGGAAGATGAATCAATTCATGAGTTCTACATGAACATCTTGGATATAGCCAATACCTCTGGAGCCTTGGGAGAAAAGATGACTGATGAAAAGCTTGTAAGAAAGATTCTCAGATCTTTGCCAAAAAGATTTGACATGAAAGTCACTGCAATAGAAGAAGCTCAAGACATATGCTCCATGAAAGTTGAAGAACTCATTGGTTCCCTTCAAACTTTTGAGATGGGAATGAATGACACAAATGCCAAAAAGAACAAAAGCATAGCTTTGGTGTCAAATACAGATGAAGAAGAAGATGATGAATCAGCAAATGATAAAAGCTTATCAGAAAACCTTGCCTTGCTTGGAAGACAAGTCAAACAAATTCTCAGAGGAATGGAAAGCAAATCCAAACCTAGTGGAAGAAACACAAGCTCTGAGAACAGAAGACCTTATGATACTAACAAAAGATTAAAGTATGCTGAAAAGACCAGTCAAGATAAAGGAGTCAAATGCCATGAATGTGAAGGATATGGACATATCAAGTTTGAATGTCCTACCTACTTAAAGAGGCAAAAGAAAGGACTCTCTGTGACCTGGTCTGATGAAGACTCAGGAGAGTCAGAAGAAGAATCAGCTAAGCATTTTACTGCTCTAGCTGGACTGTGTGAATATGATAGTGATTCCAGTTGTGGAGAGCTTACTTATGAAGAACTTGAGCAAGCATTCAAAGATCTATACAAAAGAAGCTCTGAAATATGCAGTGAGGTTATAAAGCTAAAGAAGCAGAATGAGGTATTAGAAGATGAAAAAGCAAGTGATCAAGTAATCATTGATACCTTGAAAAGTGAAGTAACTCTTCTCAACTCTAAGTTGGAACATATGTCAAAATCTGTTAAAATGTTGAACAGTAGCTCAAATACACTGGATGTTATTCTCAGCAATAATAAACATTCAGGGGACAAAAGTGGACTGGGATATAACAGAGATGAAGCCAGCTCTAGCAAAGCTACTGCAAAAACTACACAGTCAAACAAGATGTCCCAACAGATGCTTCAACATCAGAACACAAAGGCAAACATAATGTTCCAACAGATGTCTAAACATTCTGGAAAGAACAAAATGAAGAAGAAGTATCAAAGATGGAGATGCCATCACTGTGGAAGATTTGGGCATATAAAACCTCACTGTTATAAGCTACATGGATATCCAAATCAGATATATCAGCAACCTTCCAAACAGAAAGTAGAGGGTACCAAGAAAGTGCTGCATAGTCATCAAAGAAATCAGCAACCTCCTAAGCAGAAGGCAGAGGTCATCAAGAAGGTTTGGAGACCAAAAGCTGACATTCAGACTGATCAAATCCACATACCCAAGAACCAGATCAACAATCAAGCTTGGAGATCAGATGAACAACACACAGGGCAGAGGCATCAAAAGAAATCTCAACTCATCTGGTCAAAGAAAAGTACTGCATACATAGCACATACATCACTGAGAGTATCAGCTAAAGAAGACTGGTACTTTGATAGTGGATGTTCAAGACACATGACTGGATTGAAGAATTTGCTAGTAAACTTAAAATCACATTCATCCAGGTATGCGACCTTTGGAGATGGAGCTAAAGGAGAAATCAAGGGAGTTGGAACCTTGGACTGTCAAGATGTTCCAAGACTAGATGAAGTGCTGCTTGTTAAAGGTTTAACTGCTAACCTGATCAGTATAAGTCAGTTATGTGATCAAGGGTACAGTGTAAACTTTACCAAATCTGAATGTATAGTGACTAACAAAGAACAAGAGGTTGTCATGAAAGGAGCCAGATCTAAAGACAACTGTTACATGTGGGAATCCCAAAATCTCAGTCTCACTTCAACCTGTTCTCTAGCTAAAGAAGAAGAAGTGAAACTGTGGCATCAAAGACTAGGTCATCTTCATTTCAGAGGCATAAAGAAGATCATATCTATGGATGCTGTAAGAGGTATTCCTAAACTGAAGATTGATGATGGCAAAATATGTGGTGAATGTCAAATAGGCAAGCAAACCAAGATGTCCCATCCAAAGCTCCAACATCTGACAACTTCCAAAGTTTTGGAACTTCTACATATGGATCTTATGGGACCTATGCAGGTTGAAAGTCTTGGTGGTAAGAGGTATGCCTATGTTGTGGTTGATGATTTTTCAAGATATACATGGATAAACTTCATCAAAGAAAAGTCAGATGTATTTGATGTATTCAAAGAATTATGTCAAAGATTGCAAAGGGAAAAATCCAGCTGTGTGATCAGAATAAGAAGTGATCATGGAAAAGAATTTGAGAATCAAAAGTTCTTAGATTTCTGCTCTTCAGAAGGAATCAATCATGAGTATTCTTCTCCTATCACTCCTCAACAGAATGGGATTGTTGAAAGGAAGAATAGAACTATTCAAGAATCAGCAAGAGCTATGATCCATGCTAAAAAGTTACCTCTGTATTTCTGGGCTGAAGCTATGAACACTGCCTGCTACATCCATAACAGAGTTACCTTGAGAAAAGGAACCCTGTCCACAATATATGAAGTCTGGAAGGGCAGAAAACCCACTGTGAAGTACTTTCATGTGTTTGGAAGTAAATGCTATATTCTGGCAGATAGGGAGCAAAGGAGAAAAATGGATCCTAAAAGTGATGAAGGAATTTTCCTTGGATACTCTATAAACAGCAGAGCATATAGAGTATTTAACTACAGAACAAATGTTATCATGGAGTCCATAAATGTGATAATTGATGATGCTCCTACAGATGTCCCAGAAGATGTTGGAACATCTGCTGATATCAAGATTGAAGCTGAAGAAAAGAATGATCAATATAACTTCACTCAAAATGATACAAGGTCAGAAGATTCAAGCAAACCTCCCTCCATCAGAATACAGAAGGATCATCCCAAAGATTTAATAATTGGTGATCCCAACAGAGGTGTGAGCACTAGATCAAGAGAAGTGATTTCAGGTTCTTGTTTTGTGTCCAAAATAGAACCTAAAAACATCAAGGAGGCTCTCACTGATGAATACTGGATTTGTGCTATGCAAGAGGAATTAGGTCAATTCACAAGGAATGAAGTGTGGAATCTTGTTCCTAGACCAAATGACATAAATGTGATTGGTACAAAATGGGTGTACAAGAACAAGTCAAATGAACAAGGAATTGTTACAAAGAACAAAGCTAGACTTGTGGCTCAAGGATACACTCAAATTGAAGGAGTAGACTTTGATGAAACCTTTGCTCCAGTAGCAAGGCTTGAATCAATAAGACTACTGTTGGGAATTGCTTGTATCTTAAAGTTCAAGCTATTTCAAATGGATGTGAAAAGTGCCTTTCTTAATGGTTATCTTAATGAAGAGGTATATGTAGAACAGCCTAAAGGATTTGTTGATCCAAGCTGTCCAAATCATGTATACAAACTCAAGAAAGCACTTTATGGTCTGAAGCAAGCTCCAAGGGCATGGTATGAAAGACTTACCACATTTCTTATCAAGCAAGGATACAGAAAAGGTGGGATTGATAAAACCCTGTTTGTTAAAGATGAAGAAGGAAATGTCATGATTGCACAAATATATGTTGATGACATTGTGTTTGGTGGAATGTCTGATAAGATGGTCAAACATTTTGTCAAGCAGATGGAAGCTGAATTTGAAATGAGTCTAGTAGGTGAATTAACCTATTTTCTTGGTCTGCAAGTTAAGCAAATGGAAGACTCAATGTTCATCTCACAAAGCAAGTACTCCAAGAACATAGTGAAGAAATTTGGAATGGAAAATGCTTCTCATAAAAGAACTCCTGCTCCTACACATTTAAAGCTGACTAAAGATGAGAAGGGTGAGAATGTAGATCATAGTTTATATAGAAGCATGATTGGAAGCTTGTTATACTTGACTACTAGCAGACCAGACATTGCATTTGCAGTAGGAGTTTGTGCAAGATATCAAGCTGATCCAAAAGTCAGTCATCTCAATCAAGTCAAGAGAATCCTTAAATATGTTAATGGTACTTGTGACTATGGCATAATGTACTTTCATGGTTGCAAACCTATTCTCACTGGCTTCTGTGATGCTGATTGGGCAGGAAGTGCTGATGACAGAAAAAGCACTTCAGGAGGATGCTTCTTTCTAGGAAACAATCTGATTTCTTGGTTCAGTAAGAAACAGAATTGTGTATCTTTATCTACAGCTGAAGCTGAATACATAGCAGCAGGTAGCAGTTGTTCTCAGTTGGTTTGGATGAAGCAGATGCTCACTGAGTACAATGTCCCACAGGATGTCATGACATTGTACTGTGACAACTTAAGTGCAATCAACATATCTAAAAATCCTATTCAACATAGCAGGACAAAGCATATTGATATCAGACATCATTTCATCAGAGATCTTGTAGAAGAGAAGGTGATTTCATTGGAGCATGTTGCTACAGATCTGCAATTAGCTGATATCTTTACCAAAGCATTGGATGCTACACAATTTGAGAACTTAAGGGGCAAACTTGGAATCTGTTTATGTGATATCTAGCAGTTAATGAGATGTGCCAACATGTCATATGACATTGCATGGCATAAGTTCCAGATGGCAAAGCTAGTCTGGACTAGATCCTTGGGAATTTCATTCCTAATCATTTGGACTGTAACGGCTACTTATTTAGTAATTCCTTATAAGCAGCTATCAAGAGTCTTATCACATCATCACAAGCGAATCACATTAACTCTCAAATCTTCAGAAATCATAAACCCTAAAGCTGTTCATCCTTCTTCTTCAACAATGTCTCAAAACCCTAAAACAGCTGATGAAGTTCTCAACCAGGAAGACGTGGTTCATGCCACTCCTATTTCTATGGTACCAATGCAATCAACACCATTAGACGAGCTCAGGGGAAGCGCCCCTCACACTAAGAAGACAAGAACACCAAAAAGAGGTAAAGATCAAATCAGAAGCAAAGCTAAAGACATTCCTTCTCATGCTAAATACTCCAAATATGTTGATGATTCCATCAAGGAGATTGTCAACCAAGTTTTCTCTGAACAAAGAGTAGTGAAAGGAATCTCTGTTCCCTTGAACACCATTCCTGCACCTCAAGAAGAACCAGCTCAAGATACAAAGAACACTGCTGCAGAACAAGATGTCCCAACAGATGTTGGAACATATGCAGATGAGAAAGCAAACTCATCTGATGCTGATACTGAACAGACTGAGAACAAGAAAGAGGTATCAAGTGAAAGTGATAAAGAAGTTTCTGTGGAACAGGCTAAAGACTCAAATGAAGATCAATCTTCTGCTGATCAACAAGCTGATGAGGAGACTGCTCAATCTCCTCCAGTAGTCAATCTGGAACAGGAGTCTGATGCAGAGATCATATCATCTGTGAAACCCAGCATTGCTAAAAGACTAAGGTCCAGGAAAGGAAAGATGCAAGATGAACCTGTCATCCCTGAGACTAAGAAGGCTAGTCCAAAGAAAGGCAAAGCTAAAGCTACCTTTGGTCCAACAAAACCCTGGAGCAAAGTCCAATCTCAGAAGAGAAAAGCTTTCACACCATCAGATTCAGATGTTGAATCAGATGTCCCAACATCTCCTCCAAAGAAAAGACCAACATCAGCAAGAGCTTCAACTGCTGTTCCAGAAGCTCCCCTGGACAACATATCATTTCATCTTGTCTCTAGTGTCAACAGATGGAAGTATGTGTACCAAAGAAGGGTTGCCCTGGAAAGAGAACTGAGCAGCAATGCACTTGAGTGCACAGAACTCATTGACCTAATCTCTGCTGCAGGATTATTCAAGACAGTCTCAGAGTTCTCTCCCTGCTATGAACTTCTTGTCAAAGAGTTCATTGTGAATCTTCAGGAGGATTGCTCAAATGGTAAGTCCTCAGAGTTCAGAAAGGTATTTGTAAGAGGTAAGTGTGTTGAGTTCTCTCCCCAAATCATTAATCAGTATCTAGGAAGGGACACAGATGGACCCAATGAGCTAGGGAAAACAGATAATCAAATCTGTAAGGTGATCACTGCAAACCAGGTCAAAGCTTGGCCTGTGAAGGGAAAGCTCTCTGTGAGCATGCTTACTAGAAAGTATGCCATGCTTAACAGGATTGGAACTGCAAACTGGGTGCCTACCAATCACACTTCATCAATCTCAACTGGTCTGGCCAGATTCATCTTTGCTGTGGGGACTCAAACCAAGATGGATTATGGAGCATATATTTTTGATCAGACTATGAAGCATGCCATCTCTACTGCAACAAAGCTGCCAATAGCTTTTCCATCATTGTTGTGTGGTATTGTACTCAATCAATATCCTGGAATTTTAACTGACAAGGATACTGCCTGCAAGAGAGGGAGCCCCCTGGCTTTTCACTACAAGTTATTCCTCAGTCATCATGCTGCAGATGTTGAAGCTCCTTCTGGGACATCTGCTAGTCCATCCACTGTTAAGAATCCAATCTCCAGGAAGACTTTAATTGCTAAACTCAAAAGCACCTGCAAAGAGCTTGAAGCTAGAAAGCAGAAGCTTGAGGAAATAATTCAAAGGTTGGAGAATGAAGAAGATCTGAAAGCAAACTCTGATAAAGACAGTGCTGCTGATGAAGAAACAGAAGCTGATGAAGAGACAGAAGTTGAGGAGGGAACTGAGAGTAATGATTCTGAGTGATCAAATGTATGTGAGGCAACTGTAATGACAGCAATGTAATGACTGAAATAGTGTCTTTGGCCCCTAATTTTGTGTCTACCAAGGGGGAGAACAACATCAAATGTAATTGCTGTTTAAATGAATGAAAAAATTCTGTTTGTTTGCTTCTGAACTGAATATGTTTTTCTGTTGGAACAAGACTGGATAAAGACAAAGACTGGATAAAGACAGGACACATGTATGTTTGAGGGGGAGTAATCTCAAATAAAAATCAACAGAAAAGTAATGATATACTCTGATAAAAAGAACTTCTGCTGCACTCTGAAAACCAGGAAAGATGTTAGCCAAAAATTAGCCAAAGGGGGAGTTTGTAGATGTTTAAGAATTGGCAGAATTTTTGACCAAACAAGAAATGTTAAATTCAGTTCAGAATGTCCTATCAGATGTTGGGACATTAGCAAACAGAGTATGTGAACTTATTTCAGGATGTCTCATCAGATGTTGGGACATTGTGTAAATGACTAAGTTCAGTTTTGTCAGGATGTCCCAACAGATGTTGAGACATCTCAGACCTGCTACCAGAATTAATTATTGATTAACAGATCAGAGATATTTAAGGAGAACTATCTGGAATTAATTAATGCTGGATAAAAACAGAACAAGGCGCATCTGTAGGGAGTTTTAAATTGAAGATTCAGATTAAAACAGAAGACCTAATGCACCTAGAATATAGGAGGTAACAAACCCTAAATTCAAGGTGACAGTTGCTGCACATTAGGGCTGGATCATTCTACAGAAAGCCCAAAATTCAGATACCTATTTAAACAACAGAAACTCATAGAATTGAGTACGAATTTCAGAAGACTAAATAGGGTGTCTAGTGTTTTAATAGCAGGTTGCTTTTATGTACCACTTTATGAGCTTTTAAGCAAAAGTGCATTTGTGACTTGATTGAAACTGTGAAGTAAGATCAAGCTGTATTGTTTGAAGGATGTCTTCAACTTTTGTAAAATTGTAAACTTGATCACTGGGTGATTGAGGGGGAGTGAGTAGGGTACTCTTATCTAAGTGAGTCTTAGGTAGAAATTGCATTGGGTAAGTATTAAGTGATAGATTAAACAGGGTGGTTTAAGTCTAGAATTAATATTACTAATAGTGGATTTCCTCCTGGCTTGGTAGCCTCCAGATGTAGGTGTGGTTATACACTGAACTGGGTTAACAAACTTCTGTGTTGTTTATTTTTCCTGCTGTTTAAGTTTTGATTAAACTTGTCAAATGTCCTATTAAGTGTTGGAACATCTCTTAGGACATCTCATTACAGAACTTCACTTGCTTCTTCCGTCTAATGCAAGACAGTTTGCACCTGAGCCAGACAGGTCATACACTTGAGCATAGGCAAGTAAGCAGTTCACAAGTCAATTCATCTTTCAGTCTCTTTGGGTCGAACTACGGTGTTCTGACTTCCTCATTGCACGAGAGGATACGTAGGCATAACTTAACAGTTATCGAACAAAAGTCTCTGTATATTCCCCCTCTTTCTAGCTTCATTCTTTAGCCTCATGATCTTGAGCATTTCACTCCTTCCTTGCACTGACACTTTCATACTTCACATCACTTATACACTTTGCACTGACACCTGTACATTTTCCTCTAGCTCTTTTATACACAAATTGCACTGACACTACCCCTTTAAAACACAAATCTTTTAAGCGTGGATCCCGTCGAGTACGGCGGACAATCTGGGTGCTAATACCTTCCCAGGTTGTAACCAACCCCCTTTCTCAGTCTCTCTGGTTCGCAACCGTCTTATCCATCTTTTCTAGGTCTATGCAGCATTGCCTTTCCTCCGGGATAAAAATGCCTAGCTAGCGACTCTTTTCATCTCCAGTGGGTTCACGGCTGTGTGTTCTCATTGTTCCTCTCGCCGACCGTTCGCGCTTGTACCTGGATGCAAATCTTTGGGAGCGACAGTGACCAAACTGTCGTAAAGCTAAGGAAGGGTTGTAAGTAATGCCTCCTCTTATGCCAAGGAGTGGCACATTAGGGAACTCCCCACAACGGTCAATGATAGTAACATTCTCCATAGATCTAGAACTCCAATGAATATCTGAATGAGAAAGTGACATGATCCTTTTAGACCATCTGAACCCTTGTTCATTCTTCATTACTGATCGAGGAAGGTGAGAAATAAACCACCTAGATAGCAAAGGTATGCAGCACATCAGAGTTCCTCGAGCTTTCGTAGTACGAGTATGAAGAGAATGCAGGATGTCTCCAAGCAATGTAGGCACTGGATTGTGACTCAGAAATATGTTGATGGCATGAACGTCTATGAACTGATCTGGATTGGGGAACAACACTAAGCCATAAATCAGCAAGGCTATGATCTCCTCAAAAGCATCATAACTCATAGCCTTCAAGAACACTTGAGCCTTCTCTATCAACACCTTAGCAAGAATACCCTTAACTCCGCTTCTCGTTTCTAGAACAATGTCTGACTTCTTTAGATGTAGAGCTGCAGCAATAACCTATGGTTTAAGCTCTTTTTCCAAGCCTGTAAAGGGTCTTTGATCAAGAACAGGTATACCCAGAAGTTTAGAGAACTCTTCCATTGTAGGAACCAGCTGATAGTCGGGGAATGTGAAGCAATGTTGCTTAGGATCAAAGAACTGAAACAGAACACTCATCATGTCTTCCTTGAACCCTGAAGTGACTAGATCCAGTAGGTGACCATGCCTCTTGATGAACTGGGAGTTTTCAGACACTTGAGAAACCAACTCCTTAAGCTTAGCAGGTATCCCTACAAAGTTGATCCTGATGGTGTTTCTACGAGCAGAAGCCATGACCTGCAACAAAGAACAAAGATAAATCCTTTGGTCCTTGAAATGGTTAGTGAAAATGCTATGCTTATGATGCATGATGATGCTATGATGTTATGCTCAATCACAAACATGTGGCACACACAAACAAGTTACACAATAGCCCTAGGTTTGAAGGCTTGCATGAGGTTTAAAGGTAAGTACCCTCCCCTGAAGTTTAGATGGTTCATCCTGTCCTATAAAGTAACCAGGTTCTAAGGGATCTCAATATCATTGATCCTTCACAAGGGTGGTTGTTCAGTAGGCAACTTACTTGCCAACCAAAACCCTCCAAATTTAGAATCTCAATGAGCGTAGCATCGAGTATCAACCAACTTCAGTATGCACCAAAGTCGGTTATCTCACTACTTTTCTAAAGGCCAAGATGGGATAACTAGGGTTCTAAAAGTTAGTTAGTGCATTGACAACATATGGCAGCCTCATATTATCCTCAACTTGACTTAAGGAACATAAGCACCAACCAAGAAGTCACACTAACTATGGCCACCAGATCAACCATATCGGTATACACCGTACAGTATCCTTGGTCTATTGCCATTTACCTAAGGTACACTAGATCCGGGTTAGGATCTTTCACACATAAGAGCACCCAACAAGTAAAGTAAATCAAACAAAGAAAACAAAGTTAAAGTGATCTAATTCCTAAGGGTACCCCTCTTTTATTAAGTCCCTAGAAGAGTCGCCAGTTCTGTAACACGATGGGAGAACTGACTTTAGTGAAATGTTGCGGATAGCAAGAGTCGCCACTGACTTTTATTTTATCCAAAGGAAAGGGTATAAAAGAACAGGAAAGACCTTAAAAGATTTTTGGGTTCGGGGGGTAGGCTATGTAAAGGGAAGGTGTTAGCAGCCTTTACATCCATGGTTATCCATGGGCTCTTAGTTACTTAGCTCACTTTAAAATGTTTTTGAGAAGTGTAGTGTGTGTTTAGAAATTTTCTTAAGTACTTTATAATGATCCATGTACGGATATATATAAAGCCTTTGTTTTGAAAATTGCTTGAAAAATGTGAAGTGTTTTGAAATGTTTTGAAGAGTGAGCAAGTACATAAGAGGAACCTACCCTAAGTTAAATCTTTCCTGTTCTTAAATGTCCTTTAAGTAGTAAGACTATCCCTATTATTAAGGAATATGTAGTCATTACCTTGGATGTATAAGGGACAAGTGAAGGGACAACTGTGATTAGGCAACTGTAAGGTGTATTTAGCAATTCGAAGGGACTTATCATCTTTATTCGAAAGGGACAAGATCATTTACGAAGGCAACCATGAAGGGACTTGATCTTATTATCTTTTAAGGGACTAGATGATATGAGAGAAGGGACTTTGCTTTACACCTTACTTGACCTTTTTCTTTTAGGCAACATGAGAGGTATCCTTAAGAATGTGAGGTGGCAATCCAAGATCGACTTACGTGTGTGAGTGTACCAATTCAAATATTTATCTTACAAATTAGTGATCTAAATTCAATTTTAAATACAAACATGTTTACACTCCCTATTTTACTAACCATGGCAATTAAAAATAAATAATAAAAATAATTCTACAACTATTACATAATTGGTACAATTACATCATAATAATAATTTAGATAAAGAAGCATGTAAATCAATAAATAATTAGATTGGTTAGTAATAATAATAATAATAAAATAAATTAAATAAATAATCACATAATAAATAAATAAATAAGAGGTTAATAATAATAAACAAAATAAATATAAGAAGAAGAAATTAACATAATAATATAATAATAAATTAAAAGTTCAATAAATAATTAATTTTTTTAAGAATTTAAGAAAAAAGAGATAAATAATAAATATTATATAAATATGACTAATAATTTTAATAGTTTAATTTTATGTACATATTATAAAAAAATTTTGTTAATTATAATTAAGTAAACATAAAAAAAATAGAAATTAAACTCATAAAATAAAGTTAGGGTTTTTAATTGTTTAGAAAAAATAAATTAGGGTTAACTACTTAATCTAATCCTAATTACATTATTTATATAAAAACTACATATAATAATAATATAAACAAATTATAAAATAAATATATATATAATTAAAATTTACAAACAAATAAATTAATATTTATAACATAATTAGGGTTTATAAACAAAATTAGGTTTTATATGAAAATATTAGGGTTTATGAATTAATTTATTTATACAAAACATATAATATTAATAATATACAATAAAATAAATATTAAATAATTTTATTAATAAAATTTGAGATTATAAGTTTTTGTTGAATTATACACAAGAAAATAACATTTTTTGTTTTAAACATTTATCCATTTATTATATTAATTATAATATATTATAAACAAAAACAAAATAAAAGAAAATATGAACAAAAACATACCTGGGGCTGGGATTCGAACCCAGGCCCTAGGCTTTCACACCCTCAAGACCAACAAGCCAGCCACTGGGCTACGCACGCGCAAGTGATATGGAATGAGCACATATATGTTTTGTTTCTTCACCTGTAAAAAATCATAAAAAAGCAAAACAATACAAAATGGCCTGGGGGGAATCGAACCCAGGACCATTCATTCATTAACAAACGCGCATACCAACTGAGCCAACCACGCATCTGTGAAATAAATTACAAACAATTCCATAAAATATTAAAACAAAAATTTGAAAATCCAAAAAGCGCGCGCTGGACTTCATCCTCTACGTTTGAATTTCCTGCAAATTCTCCCACAACTTTTCCTGCGAATTTACCTGCGTGTGAAATTAACAGAAAAACCTAGGTTTTTTGAAACCTTAGAAACACGTAAAATTAGAACAAATTGACAATGGCAAATGATTTCCCATATCTCATACAATTGAAACACAGTCTTAGAAGATATTTAAATGGTCTAAAGAGGAAGATCCCAATTTGAAGGTCCAAACCCTAGCAATGGTGGTATGCGGATACGACCATGAAACTTCAATAAAATCATCCAGAAATCATCTATGTAACCTCACAAACAATAAACCAGAGTCAAATCATATTAATAATGCATGAATAATGGAAATCGAAAAATCAAAATTTCAAGAACAAGAGCAATTCGGTTTGAGCTTTTTAGCATGATTTTGATGTTAATGATGATAGGAACATGTTTAGAAGGCCTTTAGGAACATGTTTAGAAGGCCTTTAGGAACATTTTTGTGTGTTCAAACCTTTTGTAAACACCTTAACTCAAAAAATTTGAATCTCACTTTTCTTGGTTTTTTTGAAACTTGCTTAGTGTTCTTGAGGCTGCAAAATTCGTGTCCTTTTGGTTGTGATAAGTTCTATACTTATAAGTGAACAAAATTAGGTCAAGAAAAGCTAGCACTCTTTGGACTTTTTGGATCATTGAGATTGAGAAAGATCATGCCTTAAAATTTAAATATTCTTTGATATAACATTGCTATTTTAGGACAATCATCATAATTTACATATCAATCTGATCCAAACAATGTTTATGACTTTCTAGAAGCAATATCCCCTTTTAAATATTTGATTTTAATTTAAATGATATTTTAATGAACAAAATTCAAATAAATATGAAATAAAAAATAAAAATTCAGAAAATAAGTGGGTTGGGTCGTGCTTGGTGTTTTCATAAAGATGGGATGGCAATTTGGTGGGCTCATTTAGCAAAAATTTGATTTTAGGCCTTATTTGCTTCATAAACTTCCCTAAAATTTCCCAACTTTGCAAGGGCACAAATCCTTCAATTTTAATGCTATGAAGGTGTTCTTGGACATTTTGGAAAGCTTAAATATCCTCTAACCAACCCCATTGGTTTCATTTCCATATCTGTTACCATTCTCAAGTTATGCTCTTTTGAAGTTGTTGACTTTTTGTTGACTTTTAAAAGGACCTATAATGTCTTAGCTCATACCTTCCAAATGAAGCATTTTTGGGCTTGGCTTGTGAGACATAAAGTTGTAGAGAATTCAATTTCCTTCAAAATGAGCTTTGGATGGGAAAAATTTGATGAAGCATGTGAAAGTTATGGCTGGTCAAAGTTCAGTTGACTTTTCCTGAGGAAACCCTAATTTAGAAACTCCTGATTCTTGATGATCTGAAATCTCCTTGATGAATCATGATCAACCCTTGATCAAATGATGAATTTTACTTCATATAATTGATGTTGGCAACAAATCATGAAGTTTGACTTTGGTTTTACCATAATTGACCTCAGTTTGACTTTTTAACTACTTTGACTGATTTTGACCTATCTGATCATCTGACTGAGCAAACCTTTGGGAAAAGTCTTGAAACTTGTCATGGGGATTCTTGAACACATATAAGATGTTAGGAAGCTCACTTGAAGTCTTGGAAGTCCATTTAGCCTGATTAAAGTCAAAACCCTAGTTTAGGATGCATTGCTTAGGAGGATGCATTGTCTGAGGGAAATGTCAAATCTTCTGACTAATTGTGAACTTTGTGAACCTCATGAGATGTCTTGTGAACCTTGTGAACCTCTTGAGATGTCTTGTGAACCTTGTGAACCTTGTGAACCTCTTAGTACACAAAGTCTTGTATTGTGAGGGAAAATTTTGGGGTGCAACACCACCCTTCTCTGATAGACATATTTCCACAAGCTTACGCTGGAGACATGGTGGAAGGACACATTATCCAGGGGTGCTTCAGGGACAACAGTGGCAGTCCTAGAAGGTGCTGGCTTCTTTCTGGGTTGAGATGTTGGGACATCCTCCTCAACATCAGAATCAGATGGAGCTATGGCCTTCCTCTTTTGTGTGCTGACCTTACTCCATGGCTTTGTAGGTCCAAAAGCAGTTTTGACCTTGTCCTTCTTGGGGGTTGGCTGTCTTTTCTCAGGGGTTGCTTGAGTAGCTTACTGTAGAAC
The DNA here is from genome assembly GCA_963966055.1 of Lathyrus aphaca. Taxonomy (NCBI): domain Eukaryota; kingdom Viridiplantae; phylum Streptophyta; class Magnoliopsida; order Fabales; family Fabaceae; genus Lathyrus; species Lathyrus aphaca. The sequence continues at coordinate 114,946,218 of OZ014523.1, read as the reverse complement.
CTCAAATTTGCTTTCTTCATTTTAAGCATCATATTACACTATTTTCATCATAAGCATATCATATATATAGCATTATAGCATAGGAAAATAAAGCATGACAAGCATCAAGCCCTAGCATGAGGCATATGGCCATCTAGGGAGGTGTTGAAGGCCATCTAAGCCAAGACAAGGGTTCCAATGGATTTTTAGGAGGCCTATGATGAGTCTAGACTCCTTTGGCAAGGCCAAGTTCACTTGCAAAAGCTCAGAAGATTTCTTAATCATCACAAGTTTTAAGACAATGCAAGGCTCCTACGCAGTGCAACCAAATTAGGGTTTTGGCTTCAAGAGCCTTAACCTCATAATTTTGGCCAACTCTTTTGGGCAATGTTTTCTATATGATAAGAGGTTCCTACATGTCAATTTTCATGGAAAAATTCCAAGTGGAAGTCAGTCATTGCCTCAGTTACTTGCAGATGAAGCAGAAAGTCAACTGGGCCCAGAAAAAGTCAACTGTGCCATTCCAAGGGGTCTAACCCAATTTTTTTGGCCAAATGAGGTCTATTCAATGTTATAAGATGTTGGGTGAGCTTAAAGTACAAGAATTTTGGTGGTTTGAGGGGTTTTGGCAAAAGTGCACAAAGTTGGTCATGGAAAAGTTAATATTTTTGGCTATTTTGACCTAAAACTTCACAAGACCTTAACTTGATCAAAAAATCTTCAAATGGACCCAACCCAAACATGAAAGTTGGAGAGTAAGGGCTGCCATTTTTAAAAAGTACAAGTACATTTTCATGGGATTTATGGTTTGAGAGATAGGGCCCTCGAAAATTTAGGTATTTTAGGGCAAATTTCCAAGTTTCAAGGCCAAGCCAATTGCACAAAGGCTCAAAAATGGATAGTTTGCTATGCTATGGCCAAAGTAAGTTTACACAATCAAAATGCATCCCATTTAGGTCATTTGGCTCAAAGAAAAGTGAAAAAATTCATGCACATGAAAAAGTTCCATAAAACTTGCATTTTACACTTGAATTTGCATAAGGCATGACCATTGTGTGATAGCTTACATCCAAGGGCTGAAGTTGTTTGCTGGGAATCATTGGTGGGATGGTGAATGCACATGCAAGAGAGGCCAGCAAATCATGAGCTTGGCATGCTTATGGCACACTTGGGCCAAAATTGCATTTTCACAAAAATCAGCCCTCTCTCACGTGCATTTGTTCTAACCCTTTTGCATTGCCATATATATTCCATAACAATCAGAATTAGGGTTAGAGGCAGCCAAAACACACACTCATTCTCTCATTCTCATCTTTTATGCAAAATTGCTTATTCTCCACAAACTCTTGCTACAAGAATCCATTCACAAAACTCTTGTTGGATTCTTAATCCTCATCACTCATAGATCATTTCCATACCATTTGTTTGGATTATTCTTCAAGAATCATCCATTTCTCATTTCTTGTGCACATTTGCATTTTGTGCCATAACTTTTGATCTAGGCAAGCTTTCTTCAATCCAAGACCACATTCATACTCCTCTCATCTCAAGGATCATTAAGCACCCATGGATCTAGATTTATAGTGAAGTTTGTTCAAGTGGCCATTTGAGAAGCTTTGAAGCACAAGGAAGCACATTGCTGGATATACAAGTTTGCAAAGCCTTAGATGCATTTATTTTGCATCTAAGGGGATAAGGAGATCATTTGCCATCACTTTATACCATTCTTGACTTCAAATTTGGAACACCACCTTAGGTATGCTCAAACTTAGAATCTCATAGAAATGTATTTGGTTGTGTGTTTTAGAATCCTCATGTTGTGGTGGTTACAATGCTCTTTGTAGTTTGTGAAATGGTTGAGTATTCACAAAGTTATGGTGATTTAAAGTTTCATGGACAATTTTATTTTCATTCATATCTTGAGTTTCTTTGAGTTTTAATCCAATCCAAGCATGTATTTGTGTTTAGTGATGTTAGATTATGTATTCTGGAGAGTTTCATGGCCGGCCGTGGCTTGGTTTGAGATTTCATGAAGTTAGGGTTAGGGTTTGGTTCATTAATGGTGGTTAGAGTTTAGGGTTTCTTCATGAAGAATAAGGTTCAGCCCCCCAGCGCTATCCACACCCCCCACGCAAGGCCCATGCTGTTTTTTTGAACTAACGTGTTTACTTCTTGCACCCCCTTGGCCCATTAGCTTTATTTTTATTCTTTTTCTTTACCAATTTTATTCCATTTGCTTTTGATCCATTTTAAATACTTCCTTAACTCTAAAAAATCCAAAAAAATTCATATGCACTCCTTGATTCATCTAGTTTTTTATCATAATTTTTCCAGATTTTTATTTTCATCCCACGTGGCCAAATAAATTCAACATTGAGCATTGCTTTCTTGTGGACTCTCATAGACCAATCTGCCTTGTCCAATTTCTGTTTTTCTCATCCTTTAAGCTATGAACCCCATTCTTTTTGAATTCAAATCCTAAGACACTCTACTATCTTCATGATTTATCTTGGATTTTTCACAAATTTCCTTGCTGTACTTTGCTTGAGTTACTTGTGCCTTAATTTTCAAAACCCTAAATGGTGATACCTTGCATCCTTGAGCTTCATTGACCTAGTTTGGTGCTGTATTTTTGCAAACCCTTTTGTATTCTCATTTCTTTGTGTTTGGAGAGTACTTTTCTGGTTGGGTAGATTTTTTAGGTGCTTGGATCTTTTTCTTGGGTATTTTCTTCCTCACCTTGCCTTGTTTTGCATACTTTGAGTCTTATAGTCTCTTTTAAGTTTAGAAGGGCACTTGTGCCAACTTCTCCTCATCTTTTGGGGTCCTTTAGAGGTCTAGGGTTGCTCCTGGTCTTAGGATAGGGTTTGAGTCTCCTTGAGTCTTGGTGTTGGGTCTCTTTTATGTGCTTTATTTCTTTAAGTGTTAAGCATGCCTTCATTGCACTTGTTTCACTTCCAATCATCTCAATATGATCTTGTGTTGCTTTGCTTATCATCTTGTGAACTCTTTGCCATGCCTATATGCTTGTGTAGCTTCTGACTTGATTGGTTCATGCCTTGGTTTTATGTTGTTACACTAACCTTGCAGGGGCTATGGTAAGTTTGAGATGTGGGAATTGAGTTCCACATCTCCATTTCTCATCTCTTCTCATTTTGTTTATATGGACTAACATCTTCTTGTTGGGCTTAGGCCTTTCTCATATCTCCTTTTATCTTCTTCTTCTTCTCTTGAGATCCTTTTAGGTTAGAAAGACCTCACAAACCCTAGGAACTCCATGCATGCTAACTTAGGATAGAAACTTTCCCCCTAGTTTTTTTCTTCCTTTTTGCTCCTTTGGTTCTCTTTCTCTTCTCATCTTCAAACTTAATTTTAATTCACTTAATAAAGGTTGAGTGCTTTCATGTGACATGAGACTTTGCTATGAGATGCTTGCACGCGTTCCATTTCGGGACGAGGTGTGAGTCATCACTCGTGGTAGATAGGTCTTAGCATGAGTACCTCACAAAGAAAAATTAAAAGACATTTCTTAACCAAAAACCACAAAAATACTTAATAATGGTAATAGGCCAGTGTGCTTAAGCCTTCACCTGTGGGACTAGCTTTGGGGATTTCCTCCATAGATAGGTGTGCCTCTTGCGCATTCCATTTCGGGATGATGTGAGACGTACACATCCCATTGAGTAAGACTTAGGTACACTCACCTATGCAAACTTTCACTCATAAAAGCTTCTAAAAAACACCAAACAAACAATAAGCGTCTTTCCTTCGGGAATTCTTTTCTCACCTCATTCGCTCCGTACGCGAACTTGCTCCTACTTGTCACTTTGCAAGACGGTAACGCACTCGTCGTCCGAGCCTGCAACACCTGAGCATTGACATAGGCAGTTCAAGCCTTTAATTCACAAGCAATTTCCTTTTAGTACCCCTAGTTAGGGGAACTACGGCGTCTCTGATCCTCATTATCCTGATGAGGTACGTAGGCAGCGGGGTAGGGCCCGTTCGAGCACAATCTTTATTTTCCCTACATTTTTTCTCTTTGCTTTCTTATTCAATTCTTTTCTCAGTTTCTTTTCCATTTCATTTCTTTTCTTTTGCTGCAGTTTTCATCCCCTCACCCTTTGAAACAGTTTCTTTTGCAAGCGTGGATCCCGTCGGGTACGGCGGATGATCTGGGTGCTAATACCTTCCTAGGTCGTAACCGACTCCCGAACTCAGTCTCTTTGGTTCGTAGGACCTGTGTCCTTCCTCTTCTTTCTTCTGGTTTGTGCAGCATTACCATTCCCATTCTTTCGGGATAAAAATGCCTGGCTGGCGACTCTATTCTTTTTTCCGCGCCACTTTCGCGTTGTACCAGGATGGAAATCCGGGGAGCGACAGCTTGGCGACTCTGCTGGGGATTACGAACCCAGAATCTCTGGTTCCCCTGTGAGTCTCTCCTAGCGCTTGTGTGGTTCTGTTTCATTGGGTGATGTTTGTTTGTTGTGGCTTGTTGTATTTTATTGTTGTTTACAGCTTTATTTACAACTTTATTTACAGTTTTCAGTATTTATTTTCCGCATCATATATATCATACTGGACTGTCTGGACTGGTTTTCTGTTTGGTGGGCTCGGGTGATACTATTTCTGAGAGATAAGCCAAGTACCCGGCTTGAGTGCACCCTAGGATTAGAGTGGACATATTGTACTCACATGTGGCATGATGAGTGGCGATGTGTTTCACGCCCAGATTGCGACCGTCTTGGAAATATCTTGTGTGGGGATTTCCTCCACTTCGGGATAGGACCTTGATAGTTATGTGCATCTGGGGACCGATCATTGAGAACCGTTGTGGAAACAACCCTCTCCAGTGGTGGCAGTGGCAGACCACATTTTGTGGCAAACCCATTCGCACCCGAGGGTCCACTGGGGACTCGCATAGGATGGCCTGGTTCTCTTATAGGAACTCAGTCAAAGCATCTGGTCGTATGACATTAGTACTGTATCCTACGGGCTGAATGTACTATTGTTTCTCGATTTCAGCGCTCGAAGCTGGGGACTTATAAGGGATGCTTGTTTTCCCGGACTCAGCTGAGGCCTCCCTGCGTAGTACATAATGCCTAACCATTTCCCTGATTTGGTCATGAGCCATTTCTCGGAAATGGTGAAAGTATTATTGCTATTCGGCTTTGAGAGTCCGTGATGTTTGACCCGGAGCACACCTGTGAGATTGGGGATGGGTTTACAGGTTTGCAGGAACCCTTGACCTCATCATACCCTTGTTACCAGTGCAGTTCATATTATGATACAGTTCCGGAGATCTAGTTTTCTTGTTCTGGTATTCTTGATACTGTGGTCTTGAGATCTTCTTCAGAGAGTTGTGATTATCAGAGAGTGTGACTCAGTGGACTTTTAGTTTGTCAAGTTATTCAGAGGGGCCTTTGTCAGTGTCCAGATTCCAGACAGTCTCAGATGGCCATGTGTCTTTGCATTTGCATCTGCATTGCATCATTGCATCATTAATCATTGTTTTTGTTTTCATTCAGGTTCATTTCTCTGCTTCCGGTTCCGGTGTTCTCTTTAAAGATGGAAGATCCTCGCAAGCAGAATATTCATTTCAAGTTCTTTGATATCAAGGTTGGCTTGTTGAAAAAGATGGTAAAGCTGATTACACCCAACCAGGTAGAGAGATTCAGAAAAGCTTACGGGAGTATTCTTGATGTGGTAATAGAGCTAGATCCTTCCGAGAGGAGTGCCATTCATACATTGCTTCAGTATTATGACCTTCAGCTCCGTTGCTTCACCTTCCCTGATTTTCAGTTGGGCCCTATGCTGGAGGAATATGCTCTGATCCTGGGTGTGCCGGTTCGAGACCAAGTTCCTTTCAATTCTGAGATGAGTAGACCGGCACCTGAGGCTATTGCTAAGGCTATTTATTTGAGCCCTTCTGCTGTGAAGTCTTTGACCATTATTAAAGGAGGTGTGTCTGGGTTTTCTTTGGAGGCTCTGGTGAAGAAGGCGGAGGAATTGGCTGTTGAAGGAGAATGGGATGCTGTCTGTGCTATCTTGGCTCTTTCTATCTATGGCATTATTTTGTTTGCTGATATGGAGAAGTTCATAGATATAAACGCCATACATCTCTTTTTGCTGAAGAATCCTGTGCCTACCTTACTCGGGGACTTGTATTACTCAGTTCATTACAAAACTGAGAAGAAGAGGGGAGGTTTGGTTCGTTGCTGTGCTCCTTTATTTCACATGTGGTTCATGAGACATTTGCCTAGTACGGGAGTGTTTAGTGACCACACTCTGGTAGGGCTCAAAAGCTGGAAAAGTTGCTGGCCAAAGATGTTAGATGGTTCACTCAAAGGCTGCAAGGTGCACGTTTCATCACCAGCTGCGGGAGTTACCATAGTGTGCCTTTGTTGGGAATAACTGGAGGGATTAATTACAATCCAATCCTGTTAAGAAGACAATTGGGATACGCTTTGAGAGAGGTGCCTGAAGATTTGAAACTGACCCCTATTTTCTACTTCTCAGTGAAAGATAATATGCCCTTAGTGAGGAAGGTTGCGGGAGCTTGGAAGTGCATTAAGGGAGAAGGGATAGCTAGCTTTGGGAAGTGTAACAATCAGACATTCCCAGAGTACGAAGCTTGGTTGAAAGACAGAGCTAGAAGAGTTTTGTTACCATTTTCAACACCAGTTCCCCCAGTTGCTGAGTCCATTGATACTGTGCCTCTAGAGGAATTCAAGAAGTTGGAAGCCCAGCTACATGCAGTTAGAGTTGAAAATACTGAGATGGTAAGCCTGTATCACCAAGCCAATAGGACCAGGATTGAAGCTGAAGAGAAGTTGTTGAAGATACAGACGACTTTGGAGGCTAAGGAGAAGGACTTTGCAGGTAGAGAAGCACATTTCCGCAGATTGGGGATGATGGAAGCCCAGAGAGAAGATGAGCGCAAAAAGAAGTCAAAGACCCTCAGAGATGCTCGTCAGTCTATTGTCTGGTTGAAGGGACAAAGAGAGCAAGAGCTGAAACAATATAAAGAAAAAGAAGAGTTCTTTGAAGTTCAGATGGCTTACAAAAAAGAAGAGGTGGAGCAAGTCCACAAAATTCGCAGAGAGAAGACCCAACAACTCGCAGACAGTCAACAAGCCCTCGAAGCAGCACTTAAAGAAATTGAAGACTTAAAGTTGATGGCAGGAGTCAAGAAGGTCAGATCTGATGGGGGGCTTAGTGATGGAGCTTCAGGGTCCTTGGGCTTTGGTTCTGCTTTTTAGTTCACTTTTCTTGTATCTGGATTACCTACAGGCATGTTGTAGGAGTCCAAGTTGATTGTTTCTCCTTGTAAAGACTTGTACCCTACGGGGAATTCTGTGTTATTTGCCTAATAGGTTGATTTATGTTTTGGTTTTTCCATTATTTCTTAGTTTGCTTGTTGTTGTGGTTTGAATGTGGTCTCTCGCGAAGGTTTCTGGAAGTCGAGGATCAGTGCCCATCTGGTTCTCTTTGCTAAATACCGGAACCGGGGCATAAATGACTTGTGATTGGAAACATAAACAACTGCATTGCATCCATATAACATGTTTGTTGTTTTGCAGGTAGTGTCTCGGTTACTAACGTGTTTTGTGTTTCAGGCACTATAGCTCCTCGTAAAGTTCGGGGGCAACCAACAGTACACAGATATCCAACCAAGATTAACAGAGAACGAGTCATGGACCAGTTACAAGCAGACTTGACAGATTTGAGACAAAGGATGGATAATTTTATGACACTAATGGCTGGCATGGGGCAGACCCAAGAGCGTCTGCGGGAGATGGTTGAGAATCAGAATAGGAACAATGCGGCTGCTGCTACTGCTGACAATCGTACCGGTGCGGGCGCACGTCAGGTCGAACCTCCTGTTACACAGCCAGGAGTGACAATAATCAATGATGGGTTGCACAACATTCAGATGGACAATCATGATGACCAGTTCACTCTACTTGATGAAGCTGAAGGTCAAGGAGCAGAGATGAACAAGAGGTTCGAAGAGATGGCTGAGCAAATCAAAGCTATTCAATCCCAAAGCTCTTTGGGGTTTGACATAACTGACTTGGGCTTGGTTCCTGGGGTCAGGATCCCGTATAAGTTCAAAGTTCCAACCTTTGATAAGTATGATGGCACTACTTGCCCGAAGACCCATCTGCAATCATTTGTTGGGAGAATTGCCGCTTATACAGAGGATGAGAAACTTTGGATGTATTATTTTCAGGATAGCTTGGTGGGAGCTTCTCTTGAATGGTACATGAAGCTCAATAGGGTCAATATCAAGAGCTGGAAGGATTTAGCCGAGGCCTTTGTGAGGCAGTATCAATATAACATGGACATGGCTCCGAAACGCACGCAGTTGCAGCACATGGCTCAGGCGGCAAAAGAAAGTTTCAAGGAATATGCCCAGAGGTGGCGCCAGCTAGCTGCCAGGGTGCAACCACCCCTCTTGGAGGATGAAATGGCCGACATGTTTATGGGCACTCTCCAAGGTGTTTTTCTAGAAAGGTTGGCATCTAGCTCGGCCACCAAGTTCAATGATATAGTGATTGCTGGAGAGAGAGTTGAGACTCTGTTAAAGACGGGGAAGATTCAGGACCCTAATACTGCTGGTAGCTCTGGAGGAGCGAGGAAAGCCTTTGGCGGACCTCCTAGAAGAAGAGAAGGGGAAGCTAGCGCAGTATACGGCCGAGACAGAGGCAGAGGTTATAGACGAGAATACAATCAGATAGCTGCAGTCACAATTCCCACTACACCAATTCAACCAGCTCAACAGGCTCTACAACAGCCTCAGCAACAACAGCAGCGCAACTATCAACAGAGACCGTATCAACAGAGGCAGTCACGCCAAGCTGATAGGGTTTTTGATGTGATCCCCATGACTTACACAGCTTTACTCCAGAGATTGTTGGAACTCAACTTAATTCAACTGAGGACCTTGGCTCCACCTACTGGAACTCTTCCTCCAGGTTACGACGCCAATGTTCGATGTGCTTTCCATTCTGGGGCACCCGGGCACTCAACAGAGAAGTGCAGGGCTTTGCACTATAAAGTTCAGGAATTGATCGACTCCAAGGCAATCAATTTTGCGCCGCCTCCGAATGTCACAAATAACCTTATCCCTAATCATGGGGGAGCCAGGGTTAATGCTATTGAGATGGAGGAGAGGTTGAACTTGGTGGAGAAGGTTGAAGAAGTGAAGACCTCCTTGTTGCTGGTCAAGGAGAGGTTGGTGAAGGGTCAGGTTTTCCCGGGTTGTGGGTTTGATTGCGAAGACTGTGTTGAGTCGAAGAATGGTTGTGACAGATTGAAGACTGGTTTACAGAGACTGATGGATGATGGGCTGTTACAGTTCGACAGGGTCGATAAGAGGACTGATGAAGTGTCAACAGTGACCATATACTATGATCCTGCTGAAATGCCAGCGCAAAGAGAGCCGGTTACTATTTATGTCCCGGAAGTAAGTCCCGTCACCATCACGGTGCCTGGACCTATTCCGTATTCAGATGAGAAGGCTATTCCGTGGCATTACGGATCAGAAGTGTATGTCGGAGGACAGAAAGTGGAAAATAAGACAGTAACCATGGACCCAGCTGTGGTGAATGTTAGGGGAAGTGGAGGTTTCACGAGGAGTGGTCGCTTATTCGCTCCCCAGACTTTGAGAGGAGACACTGATGCTGAGGCTTCTGCTAAAGCCAAAGGGAAACAAATAACAACTAACGATAATGCCACTCCCGCTACTGGTCAAAGTACTTTCGAGAAGGAAATGGAGGAGTTCATGAGGATTATTAAGAGGAGCGACTACAAGGTAGTCGAGCAGCTAAATCAAACTCCCTCCAAAATCTCTATCTTGTCACTGCTGATGTGCTCACCAGCTCATAGAGAAGCCCTTCTGAAGGTGTTGCAGATGGCGTATGTTCCTCAGGAGATTACCGTGAATCAGTTAGAAGCTGTAGTGGGAAGTGTAAATGCGAGCCATGGTCTGGGCTTTACTGATAGGGACCTTACTACTGAAGGGAGGAATCATAACAAGGCTCTCCACATCACAATTGAATGCAAAGGGGTTGTGCTGTCTCATGTCCTGGTTGATACTGGGTCATCTCTTAATGTCTTGCCGAAGAAGGCGTTAATGAAACTCAATGTGGAAGGGGTTGTTTTGAGGCCAAGTGATTTGGTGGTGAAGGCTTTCGACGGTTCTCAAAGGTCTGTCTTTGGAGAGGTTGAGTTGCCAATCAAGGTTGGGTCGCAAGTGTTTAAGAGCACGTTCTACGTGATGGACATCCAACCTGCTTATAGCTGTCTGCTTGGTCGACCCTGGATTCATGCCGCAGGAGCTGTGACGTCAACCTTGCACCAGAAGCTCAAGTACGTAGCGGATGGTCAGGTTGTGACTGTGTGCGGTGAAGAGGACATATTTGTGAGCCATCTATCTACATTCAAATATGTGGAGATGGATGGTGAAATTCATGAAACTCTGTGTTAGGCATTTGAAGCAGTGAATGTTAGTTCCTTGTCTCCTCTGAGTAGGGCTGAAGATAAAGAAGGTACGTCTATTACCTCCTACAAGCAGGCCAAGGAGGTTGTGCAATCAGGCAGTGCCCAGGGCTGGGGCAGACTACTGGAGCTGGAAATGAAGGAGGACAAGTTCGGGCTTGGGTATCAGCCTGATGGGCTCGTCCGTTCATCAGACAACAAGACCATTACCTTTACTAGTGCTGGGTTGCTGGACCGCAACCATATCTGTGCTACCAGTGAAGACGGAGATAGCGAGTGCGAACTGGATAATTGGATCCGCCCGTGTGCACCAGGAGAGGAGCTGCCCAATTGGTCTACGGAAGACATCGTCGAAGTCACCTGGATCACAAAGTAATCGTTTATTTGTCATTTTTTTATATACTGCATGTCAAATCCTGTACTCTGCCCAAGGTACAAGGATCCATTGTATGGGCCTCCATGTTTTGAAAGCATTTATTTGTCATAAATAAAGGACATTTTTCAATCAAATCGTTCCTTTTGTTTCAATTTTAATTTTTGCACAAATAAAGAAAATGGCAATGTGTTTTTCTTTCTTGCTTTTGGTGTGTGTTTTCTCTAAACAGATTCTGAATGAGCACATCACTTGTGCAGTGTCGATCAACCGGATTCCATTGACAACTCTCCTGCTATGACTGAACATAACTTCGACAATCCAATCTACCAAGCTGATGAAGAGGTTGAGGAAGATTACGAACTCCCTGAAGAACTGGTCAGGTTGTTGAAGCAAGAGGAAAGAGTTATTCAGCCTCATCAAGAGGAAATCGAGGTTATCAACATCGGCACCGAAGTGGTTAAGAAGGAAATCAAGATAGGTGCCAGCCTGCAGACTGAAGTTAAGAAGGGGTTGATTGAAATGTTGCGTGAATATGTTGACATCTTTGCCTGGTCATATCAGGACATGCCAGGGTTGGATACAGACATAGTTGTGCATCGACTACCGTTAAAAGAAGACTGTCCTCCTGTTAAGCAAAAATTGAGAAGAACTCGCCCTGACATGGCGATGAAGATCAAAGAGGAGGTACAGAAACAGTGGGACACCGGATTCCTTGCCGTGACTAGCTACCCACCGTGGGTAGCTAACATCGTTCCAGTGCCAAAGAAAGATGGCAAGGTGAGGATGTGTGTGGATTACCGGGACTTGAACAGAGCCAGCCCGAAAGATGATTTCCCTTTACCTCACATTGATGTATTGGTCGACAATACGGCTCAGTTCTCGGTGTTCTCCTTCATGGATGGATTTTCAGGATACAATCAGATCAAAATGTCACCTGAAGACATGGAGAAGACAACTTTCATCACACCCTGGGGCACATTCTGTTATTAGGTGATGCCATTCGGACTGAAGAATGCTGGTGCCACTTATCAACGGGCTATGGTAACATTATTCCATGACATGATCCATAAAGAAATTGAATGTTATGTGGATGACATGATTGCCAAGTCCCTCACAGAAGAAGACCACCTGGTAAATCTGTTGAAGTTATTCAAGCGTCTGAGGAAGTACCAATTGAGGCTGAACCCCAACAAATGCACATTCGGGGTACGATCTGGTAAACTGCTGGGATTTATTGTAAGTGAGAAAGGGATTGAAGTTGACCCTGACAAAGTTAAAGCCATTCAAGAAATGCCTGCACCAAAAACTGAGAAAGAAGTTCGAGGGTTCCTAGGTAGATTGAACTACATTTCAAGGTTCATATCTCATCTTACAGCAACCTGCGAGCCCTTGTTCAAGCTATTAAGAAAAGAACAGACAGTCAGGTGGAATGAAGACTGTCAGAGGGCTTTTGACAAAATTAAGGAATACTTACAGGAGCCTCCAATCCTTATGCCTCCAGTTGAAGGAAGACCTCTGATCATGTACTTGACAGTATTAGAAAAGTCAATGGGGTGTGTGTTGGGCCAGCATGACGAGTCTGGTCGAAAAGAGTACGCAATATACTACCTAAGCAAAAAGTTTACCGACTGTGAACAACGTTATTCACTGCTCGAGAAAACTTGTTGTGCTTTAGCGTGGGCTGCTCGCCGACTAAGGCAGTATATGTTGACTCACACTACCTTGTTGATCTCCATGATGGATCCAGTCAAGTATATATTTGAGAAGCCAGCACTTACCGGGCGGGTTGCAAGATGGCAAATGATTCTCACAGAGTATGATATTCAATACACCTCTCAGAAGGCCATCAAAGGCAGTGTATTGTCTGATTATCTCACTAAGCAACCCATTGATGATTACCAGCCTATGAGATTTGACTTCCCTGATGAAGACATCATGTTCATAAAAGCAAAAGATCATGAAGAGCCTATTCATACTGAAGGGCCTGACCCAGAAGAAGAATGGACTATGATGTTTGATGGGGCTGTTAATATGAATGGTCGTGGTGTTGGTGCAATACTCATTACACCTAAGGGAGTTCACATGCCTTTCTCGGCAAAACTCACCTTTAACTGCACTAACAACGAAGCTGAATACGAAGCTTGCATTATGGGTCTTGAGGAAGCCATTGACCTCAGGATCAAGACTTTGACTGTGTTCGGAGATTCAGCTCTGGTAATTAATCAAACCAACGGCAAATGGTACACGCACCAAGATCATCTGATACCTTATCGGGACTACACAAGGAGGTTGTTGACTTTCTTCACAACAGTCAAGCTTGAGTATATCCCTCGAGACGAAAATCAGTTTGTAGATGCTCTGGCTACCATTTCATCCATGATCAAAGTGCAAGCTGCCAACTTTGTGCCTCAAATTGCAGTATCCAGACTGGACAGGCCAGCATATGTGTGCTCAGCAGACATTGTCAAAGATGATAAGCCTTGGTTCCATGACATCAAATTCTTCTTGGAGGATCAAACATACCCACCTGGGGCATCTTCCAATGATAAGAAGACATTAAGAAGGCTAGCTGGTAGTTTCTTCCTAAACACTGATGGTTCCTTGTATAAGAGAAACTTCGATATGATACTTCTCAGATGCGTTGATAGGGCGGAAGCAGACTTGCTGATGCACGAGGTGCATGAAGGATCCTTTGGTACCCATGCTAGAGGGCATGCAATGGCTAAAAAGTTGCTAAGATCAGGCTATTACTGGATCACCATGGATGCAGACTGTTGTGCCTATGCCAGAAAATGTCATAAATGCCAGATTTATGCGGATAAAGTGCATGTGCCTCCAAATCCTCTGAATGTGATGTCTTCACCCTGGCCCTTTGCCATGTGGGGCATTGATATGATTGGCAAGATTGAACCAACGGCGTCAAACGGACATCGCTTCATCTTGGTCGCGATTGATTATTTCACCAAATGGGTAGAAGCTGCGTCTTATGCCAATGTTACTCGCCAGGTGGTAGCAAAATTCCTGAAAAGAGATATCATATGCAGATATGGAGTGCCCGAGCGAATCATTACTGATAATGGTTCTAATCTGAACAATAAGATGATGGCAGAACTGTGCCGGGACTTCAAAATCCAACATCACAATTCCTCTCCTTACCGACCAAAGATGAATGGTGCGGTAGAGGCAGCTAACAAGAATATCAAGAGGATTGTACAGAAAATGGTCATCACCTACAAAGATTGGCATGAGATGCTACCGTTTGCGTTGCATGGGTACCGAACGTCAGTCAGGACGTCGACTGGGGCAACCCCCTTCTCTTTAGTCTACGGCATGGAGGCAGTCTTGCCTGTTGAAGTGGAAATCCCTTCACTGCGGGTGCTGATGGATGTCAAGCTTGATGAGGCTGAGTGGGTACGTGCTCGATACGATCAACTATGTCTAATTGAGGAAAAGAGATTAGCAGCTATCTGTCATAGCCAGCTTTATCAAATGAGAATGAAGCGAGCCTTCGATCAGCGAGTACGTACTCGGGAGTACCAAGTAGGCGAGCTCGTACTCAAGAGGATCATTCCTCCCAGTTCAGATCACAGGGGAAAATGGACCCCAAATTATGAAGGACCATTCATAGTGAAGAAAGTATTCTCAGGCGGAGCACTGATGCTCACCACTATGGATGGCGAGGACTTCCAATACCCTGTTAACTCGGACGCAGTTAAAAAATACTTCGCATAAAAGACCCGCTGGACACAAAAACAGAATTATAGTCCAGGCAAAAAAAGGGCATCCCGGCGAGCTAAAAACAGAATAAAAGCTCGGGCAAAAATTAGGGAAAAATTAAAAAAAAATGTACACCCGCTGAGTTGAAAAGCCACATCGGACAACTCAGGCAAAAAAGGGTAGCCCGGTGGATTGAAAACCCGAAAGGGCGATCCACGCAAAATCAGGGAATAAGCGAACAACTGCGCTCCGGTTTATCTGAACCACATCACCGCTTCAAACAGCTTGACCATATCAGAAGGGTAGAGATCATCCCCCCTCATTCTCTTCAGAAGGTCGAAGACGGAACGGAAAGTCTTGAGGATATGCCAGTCATAGCAGGAAGGAAACTCTTTGGAATGCCGTGCCATTGCCATTAGGATAGTTTCTTTTCTCAATTTTACAGTAGCTACCTCTTTCCAGGTGGTTACTTCCTGATGTAAAATTTTGCCTATTCAGAGGCCAATCAATAAAAAGAATATTCAGTCAAACACCGTGTTATGTTTATTTTGTTTACAAAAATGTCCTGAATTTTTGACAAATAACATTGCATGCGAAACATGTTGCTTTTTCAAACTGATAAAAACGACATTGCAGGGACACTTAACATCGCTTTGAGTGTCAGGTGACGGCAGATGAATAGATCAGGCCGTACCAATCTTGGTGCATGTGTGTGTATTCTGTTATTGCAGGATTTGCAGGTTATCACCGTATCCCCAAGCAGCAGAGGGTTATTCTCCAAGCAGAGGTATTTCCCCGACAGAGCGCCTATTTACAAGTGACTTATTCTCAACAGGTATCTGAACACCTGCACTCCCCAGAAGTCGGGTCAATCCCCAGCAGGAGTTAGTAGAAGTCTCCCATCCACAGTGGAGTTGTCATAAGTTTATTATCCGCAACGGAATCGCTAGAAATTCCCCTGGCTCAGCAGAGTTGCAGGTAACTTCATTTCCCCACAGAGTCATCGGGATTCTCATTCCCAAGGGATTTCCCTAGCAGAGCAAGAGGAAATTCTCCCCAGTGGAGTCAGAGCAGGATGATCAGATCCTCAACAGATGTTCAAAGCAGTTAAACGAAGTATACCTCACGCAGAGTCGTCTTTCTTCTAGTGAAAGCTTCTCCGGCAAGCATCAGGTTGCCAACACTTCGTTTTCGTCAGAGTTAAAAGTTTTGAGTCCCCAACAGGTTGCTGGAATCTTCTCCCACAGGCCGCCAGGACTTCATTCCTCAGCCAGAGTGGAAGTGTCTACTTCCCCAGCATGATCAGCCTTTGCCTGTGTTGATGCTATTCAGTGTTCGTTCGCACTCTTAGACACTTATCTGATGATTCAGTTTGCTCATCCGCAGTCTCCAGAAGAATTAGCACCTTGCGGCACTCGTCTGTGCTCGCATCTCTATTTGATGCTCATCCTCTTTCAGCACTCGTCCGTGCCTTTTCCTCAGCAGATTCCTCTTTATTTGAGGTATTCCTAGCACTCGTCCATGCTAACATCTTTATTTGATGACCGTCCGCAGCTCTCGGCACTCGTCCGTGTTTATTAGTTCTTTGAAGTTTTTCCCCAGTGAAGTTGCCAGTACTCGTCCGTACTCGCATCTTTATTTGATGCTCGACCGCATCCCTGCAGCACTCGTCCGTGCATTTTTCGATTCCTCTTTATTTGAGGCATATCCCCAAGAAAGTCGCCAGTACTCGTCCGTACTCGCATCTTTATTTGATGCTCGACCGCATCTCTTAGCACTCGTACGTGCTTGTTACTCCTTTGAAGATTGCTCGCCCGCATCCTTCGACACTCGTCTGTGTCTGCTACTTATCTAGTGCTCGTCTGCACGCCCCGACACTCGTCCATGTTTGGTATTTTCTTTTGAAGATCGTCTGGAATAAGCTGATACTCGTCCGTATCAATATCAGAAGCACTCGTCCCTGTTTCTTGGATCATCATCCGGTACTCGTCCGTATCGTCGACTTATGACACTCGTCCGTGTTTCTTTGATGATCATTCCAATGCTCGTCCGCATTGAAGAGGTTGAAAACCCTGACGGTGGGATTAAAACGTCAAAACCATTTCCGGAACCTGCGTAAGGGTTATCCGAAGAAGACTCGTCCGTCTTATTCCACTTATCTGCGTAAGGATTCGTGAAGAGGTTGAAAACCCTGACGGTGGGATTAAAACGTCAAAACCATTTCCGGAACCTGCGTAAGGGTTATCCGAAGAAGACTCGTCCGTCTTATTCCACTTATCTGCGTAAGGATTCGTGAAGAGGATTCGTCCATCCTAGTTGCATGTCTATCCCACAGACTTATATGCATTCCCGGAGCCTGCGTAAGGGTTATCCGAAGAAGACTCGTCCGTCTTATTCCGCTTATCTGCGTAAGGATTCGCGAAGAGGATTCGTCCATCCTAGCTGCATGTCTATCCCACAGACTTATATGCATTCCCGGAACCTGCGTAAGGGTTATCCGAAGAAGGCTCGTCCGTCTTATTCCGCTTATCTGCGTAAGGATTAGTGAAGGAGATTCGTATATCTCAGGTTACTTTGAAGATTCTTAAGGACTCGTTCGCTTTCTGCACCTGGCGTCACAGGTCACAAGAAGACTCGTCCGTTTCATGTTTCATCAGAACCTTTGGTTTCGTTGGAAGGAGCTCGTCTGCTCATCTCTCAGCTCAGTTGCAACGTCATTGGATTGGGTTTATTTCCCATTTCTTGTTTTCTGCATCAGAGCGCAAATTTCCGTTTTCTTGGGTATTCAACCACAGTTTATCTTGAACGGTCGAAAGCGGAAGCAATCGTCCTTTTCAGATCAACAGTTGCTTGAATAGGGGCAGCTGTAGAACCTCAAATTTGCTCTCTTCATTTTAAGCATCATAATACACTATTTTCATCATAAGCATATCATATATATAGCATTATAGCATAGGAAAATAAAGCATGACAAGCATCAAGCCCTAGCATGAGGCATATGGCCATCTGGGGAGGTGTTGAAGGCCATCTAAGCCAAGACAAGGGTTCCAATGTATTTGTGGGAGGCCTATGATGAGTCTAGACTCCTTTGTCAAGGCCAAGTTCACTTGCAAAAGCTCAGAAGATTGCTTAATCATCACAAGTTTTAAGACAATGCAAGGCTCCTAAGCAGTGCAACCAAATTAGGGTTTTGGCTTCAAGAGCCTTAACCTCATAATTTTGGCCAACTATTTTGGGCAATGTTTTCTATATGATAAGAGGTTCCTACATGTCAATTTTCATGGAAAAATTCCAAGTGGAAGTCAGTCATTGCCTCAGTTACTTGCAGATGAAGCAGAAAGTCAACTGGGCCCAGAAAAAGTCAATTGTGCCATTCCAAGGGGTCTAACCCGATTTTTTTGGCCAAATGAGGTCTATTCAATGTTATAAGATGTTGGGTGAACTTAAAGTACAAGAATTTTGGTGGTTTGAGGGGTTTTGGCAAAAGTGCACAAAGTTGGTCATGGAAAAGTTAATATTTTTGGCTATTTTGACCTAAAACTTCACAAGGCCATAACTTGATCAAAAAATCTTCAAATGGACCCAACCCAAACATGAAAGTTGGAGAGTAAGGGCTGCCATTTTTAAAAAGTACAAGTACATTTTCATGGGATTTATGGTTTGAGAGATAGGGCCCTCGAAAATTTAGGTATTTTAGGGCAAATTTCCAAGTTTCAAGGCCAAGCCAATTGCACAAAGGCTCAAAAATGGATAGTTTGCTATGCTATGGCCAAAGTAAGTTTACACAATCAAAATGCATCCCATTTAGGTCATTTGGCTCAAAGAAAAGTGAAAAAATTCATGCACATGAAAAAGTTCCATAAAACTTGCATTTTACACTTGAATTTGCATAAGGCATGACCATTGTGTGATAGCTTACATCCAAGGGCTGAAGTTGTTTGCTGGGAATCATTGGTGGGATGGTGAATGCACATGCAAGAGAGGCCAGCGAATCATGAGCTTGGCATGCTTATGGCACACTTGGGCCAAAATTGCATTTTCACAAAAATCAGCCCTCTCTCACGTGCATTTGTTCTAACCCTTTTGCATTGCCATATATATTCCATAACAATCAGAATTAGGGTTAGAGGCAGCCAGAACACACACTCATTCTCTCATTCTCATCTTTTATGCAAAATTGCTTATTCTCCACAAACTCTTGCTACAAGAATCCATTCGCAAAACTCTTGTTGGATTCTTAATCCTCATCACTCATAGATCATTTCCATACCATTTGTTTGGATTATTCTTCAAGAATCATCCATTTCTCATTTCTTATGCACATTTGCATTTTGTGCCATAACTTTTGATCTAGGCAAGCTTTCTTCAATCCAAGACCACATTCATACTCCTCTCATCTCAAGGATCATTAAGCACCCATGGATCTAGATTTATAGTGAAGTTTGTTCAAGTGGCCATTTGAGAAGCTTTGAAGCACAAGGAAGCACATTGCTGGATATACAAGTTTGCAAAGCCTTAGATGCATTTATTTTGCATCTAAGGGGATAAGGAGATCATTTGCCATCACTTTATACCATTCTTGACTTCAAATTTGGAACACCACCTTAGGTATGCTCAAATTTCGAATCTCATAGAAATGTATTTGGTTGTGTGTTTTAGAATCCTCATGTTGTGGTGGTTACAATGCTCTTTGTAGTTTGTGAAATGGTTGAGTATTCACAAAGTTATGGTGATTTAAAGTTTCATGGACAATTTTATTTTCATTCATATCTTGAGTTTCTTTGAGTTTTAATCCAATCCAAGCATGTATTTGTGTTTAGTGATGTTAGATTATGTATTCTGGAGAGTTTCATGGCCGGCCGTGGCTTGGTTTGAGATTTCATGAAGTTAGGGTTAGGGTTTGGTTCATTAATGGTGGTTAGAGTTTAGGGTTTCTTCATGAAGAATAAGGTTCAGCCCCCCAGCGCTATCCACACCCCCCACGCAAGGCCCATGCTGTTTTTTTGAACTAACGTGTTTACTTCTTGCACCCCCTTGGCCCATTAGCTTTATTTTTATTCTTTTTCTTTACCAATTTTATTCCATTTGCTTTTGATCCATTTTAAATACTTCCTTAACTCTAAAAAATCCAAAAAAATTCATATGCACTCCTTGATTCATCTAGTTTTTTATCATAATTTTTCCAGATTTTTATTTTCATCCCACGTGGCCAAATAAATTCAACATTGAGCATTGCTTTCTTGTGGACTCTCATAGACCAATCTGCCTTGTCCAATTTTTGTTTTTCTCATCCTTTAAGCTATGAACCCCATTCTTTTTGCATTCAAATCCTAAGACACTCTACTATCTTCATGATTTATCTTGGATTTTTCACAAATTTCCTTTCTGTACTTTGCTTGAGTTACTTGTGCCTTAATTTTCAAAACCCTAAATGGTGATACCTTGCATCCTTGAGCTTCATTGACCTAGTTTGGTGCTGTATTTTTGCAAACCCTTTTGTATTCTCATTTCTTTGTGTTTGGAGAGTACTTTTCTGGTTGGGTAGATTTTTTAGGTGCTTGGATCTTTTTCTTGGGTATTTTCTTCCTCACCTTGCCTTGTTTTGCATACTTTGAGTCTTATAGTCTCTTTTAAGTTTAGAAGGGCACTTGTGCCAACTTCTCCTCATCTTTTGGGGTCCTTTAGAGGTCTAGGGTTGCTCCTGGTCTTAGGATAGGGTTTGAGTCTCCTTGAGTCTTGGTGTTGGGTCTCTTTTATGTGCTTTATTTCTTTAAGTGTTAAGCATGCCTTCATTGCACTTGTTTCACTTCCAATCATCTCAATATGATCTTGTGTTGCTTTGCTTATCATCTTGTGAACTCTTTGCCATGCCTATATGCTTGTGTAGCTTCTGACTTGATTGGTTCATGCCTTGGTTTTATGTTGTTACACTAACCTTGCAGGGGCTATGGTAAGTTTGAGATGTGGGAATTGAGTTCCACATCTCCATTTCTCATCTCTTCTCATTTTGTTTATATGGACTAACATCTTCTTGTTGGGCTTAGGCCTTTCTCATCTCTCCTTTTATCTTCTTCTTCTTCTCTTGAGATCCTTTTAGGTTAGAAAGACCTCACAAACCCTAGGAACTCCATGCATGCTAACTTAGGATAGAAACTTTCCCCCTAGTTTTTTTTTTCCTTTTTGCTCCTTTGGTTCTCTTTCTCTTCTCATCTTCAAACTTAATTTTAATTCACTTAATAAAGGTTGAGTGCTTTCATGTGACATGAGACTTTGCTATGAGATGCTTGCACGCGTTCCATTTCGGGACGAGGTGTGAGTCATCACTCGTGGTAGATAGGTCTTAGCATGAGTACCTCACAAAGAAAAATTAAAAGACATTTCTTAACCAAAAACCACAAAAATACTTAATAATGGTAATAGGCCAGTGTGCTTAAGCCTTCACCTGTGGGACTAGCTTTGGGGATTTCCTCCATAGATAGGTGTGCCTCTTGCGCATTCCATTTCGGGATGATGTGAGACGTACACATCCCATTGAGTAAGACTTAGGTACACTCACCTATGCAAACTTTCACTCATAAAAGCTTCTAAAAAACACCAAACAAACAATAAGCGTCTTTCCTTCGGGAATTCTTTTCTCACCTCATTCGCTCCGTACGCGAACTTGCTCCTACTTGTCACTTTGCAAGACGGTAACACACTCGTCGTCCGAGCCTGCAACACCTGAGCATTGACATAGGCAGTTCAAGCCTTTAATTCACAAGCAATTTCCTTTTAGTACCCCTAGTTAGGGGAACTACGGCGTCTCTGATCCTCATTATCCTGATGAGGTACGTAGGCAGCGGGGTAGGGCCCGTTCGAGCACAATCTTTATTTTCCCTACATTTTTTCTCTTTGCTTTCTTATTCAATTCTTTTCTCAGTTTCTTTTCCATTTCATTTCTTTTCTTTTGCTGCAGTTTTCATCCCCTCACCCTTTGAAACAGTTTTTTTTGCAAGCGTGGATCCCGTCGGGTACGGCGGACGATCTGGGTGCTAATACCTTCCTAGGTCGTAACCGACTCACGAACTCAGTCTCTTTGGTTCGTAGGACCTGTGTCCTTCCTCTTCTTTCTTCTGGTTTGTGCAGCATTACCATTCCCATTCTTTCGGGATAAAAATGCCTGGCTGGCGACTCTATTCTTTTTTCCGCGCCACTTTCGCGTTGTACCAGGATGGAAATCCGGGGAGCGACACTTACCTCTTATCCTTCCTAGCCATAAGCCTCTTGGCTATGCTAGGATCAACAGCTGCTATGATCTCTGTATCAGAATCATCGTCCAGGTTCACAGCTGGTGGAGGTTGGGAAGCCTCATTCTCAGCAACTTGATCTTCAGTAGAACCTTCTACTCCTTCATCATCATTTGGGGCTTTGTCATGGCCCTCAGTTGTCTCAACATTGCTTGGGACATCTTGTGGAGCAGGTATGTCTTCTTTAGCTTGGTTGCTGGGGGGTGAGGCATGCATCCTGTTCAGGGGAACTGAAACCCCAGGCACAACCCTTTCTTCTGTCAGGATCCTGGTTACAAGATCTCTGATTGTGGAGTCCACGTAAGCAGAAGCTTTGGGAGCACTGGAAGTTGAAGAGGCTCCCTTAATTTTGTTGAAGACTGGCTCATTGGGTCTTATTGCATGGGGAGTCTTGGGCTTTTGGGCGATGGGAATGCTTCCTCTGACAACGTTTATGGGTGTCGCATCCATGGGTACTACAGACAATGGAGTGACGTCCACTACGTCTTCCTGAAGGAGACCCTCATCAATGGAGTTAGGGTTCTGATGTTGTGACATGTTTGCGATTGTAGTGGGGATGTATAAAGGTTTAATGATAGACTTAGATGGGTTCAGAATCTCAGTTGTAGCATGCAAAGGATTCAGTGGTGCTAATGAGAATGTGAGAAGCTGAAGGCACGTTTGTACATAAATAGAGCCTGTTTCTATTGGAATTTGTAACACTGGAATACAAACGGTTATTGGCCAGACTAGTGCTGCCACCTGGTGGTCATTCCCCACGATGTCATAAGACATGCTGGCACTTCTCCATAATTGCTATATGTCACACATGCAGATTCCCAATTTACCCCTTAGGTTTTCAAATTGGGTAGCATCCAAAGCCTTGGTGAATATGTCAGCTAATTGCAGCTCTGTGGCTACATGCTCCAATGTGATCACCTTCTCCTCCACAAGGTCTTTGATGAAGTGATGTCTGATATCTATGTGCTTAGTCCTGCTGTGTTGGATAGGATTTTTGGAGATATTAATAGCACTTAAATTGTCACAGTACAATGTCATGACATCTTGTGTGACATTGTATTCTTTGAGCATTTGTTTCATCCATACCAGCTGTGAACAACTGCTACCAGCTGAAATGTATTCAGCTTCAGAAGTGGATAAGGACACACAATTCTGTTTCTTACTGAACCAAGAAATTAAATTGTTCCCTAGAAAGAAGCATCCTCCTGATGTACTCTTTCTATCATCAGCACTTCCAGCCCAGTCAGCATCACAAAACCTAGTGAGGATGGGTTCACAACCATGAGAGTACATTATGCCATAGTCACAAGTGCCATTTACATATTTCAAGATCCTCTTAACTTGGTTGAGATGGCTCACCTTTGGTTCAGCTTGATACCATGCACACACACCTACTGCAAAAGCTATATCTGGTCTGCTAGCTGTAAGATATAGTAGACTTCCAATCATGCTCCTGTACAAGCTTTGATCCACACTCTCACCTTTGTCATCCTTTGTCAGTTTTAGATGAGTGGGGGTAGGTGTTCTCTTGTGACTTGCATTGTCCATCCCAAACTTCTTGACAGTGTTCTTTTCATACTTGCTTTGGGATATGAACATGGAGTCCTCCATCTGTTTGATTTGCAGTCCAAGGAAGTAAGTTAATTCTCCCACTAGGCTCATTTCAAACTCAGACTCCATTTGAGTCACAAAATGTTTAACCATCCTGTCTGACATCCCACCAAACACTATGTCATCCACATATATCTAAGCAATCATAACCTTTCCCTCTTCATCCTTTACAAACAGGGTTTTGTCTATTCCTCCCTTCATGTATCCATGCTTAATGAGAAAGGTGGTCAGTCTTTCATACCATGCTCTGGGAGCTTGCTTTAGCCCATACAGAGTCTTCCTCAGCTTATATATATGGTCTGGACAGCTTGGATCAACAAATCCCTTTGGTTGCTCCACATATACTTCCTCATTAATGTACCCATTTAGGAAGGCACTTTTAACATCCATCTGAAATAATTTGAACTTTAGGATGCAAGCAATTCCTAGGAGTAGTCTAATGGATTCAAGCCTTGCTACTGGTGCAAAAGTTTCATCAAAATCCACCCCCTCAATTTGAGTATATCCTTGAGCCACAAGCCTAGCCTTGTTTCTTGTAACTACTCCCTGCTCATTAGACTTGTTTTTGTACACCCACTTAGTGCCAATCACATTAATTCCATCAGGCCTAGGAACAAGATCCCATACTTCATTCCTTGTAAACTGGCCTAATTCTTCCTACATAGCAGAGATCCAGTACTCATCATTCAGAGCTTCCTTAATGTTCTTAGGTTCTACCTTTGAAACAAAGCAGGAGCCTGAGATCATCTCTCTTGATATAGTGGTGACACCACTGTTGAGATTACCAATTATCAGTTCTTTAGGATGATCTTTCTGGATTCTGATGGAGGGAGATTTGTTGGATTGCTCTGACTTTGCCTCAGTTAAAGTGAAGTCAAGATTATCACTTTCTATTTTAACTTCAGTTGGATTGTCAGTAGATGTTCCAACATCATCAGCAACATCTATCTTTGCATAGGTATCATCAATAGTCACATTTATTGACTCCATCATAACCTTGGTTCTGGAGTTAAATACTCTGTAAGCTCTGCTATTTATAGAGTATCCAAGAAGTATCCCTTCATCACTCTTAGGGTCCATCTTCCTTCTTTGATCCCTATCAGCCAAGATGTAGCACTTACTTCCAAATACATGAAAGTACTTGACTGTAGGTTTTCTACCCTTCCAGACTTCATAGATGGTGGATAGAGTTCCCTTTCTTAGTGTGACTCTATTGTGGATGTAGCATGCTGTGTTCATGGCTTCAGCCCAAAAGTACAGGGGTAACTTCTTGGCATGAATCATGGCTCTAGCTGACTCCTGAATAGTTCTGTTTTTCCTTTCTACAACCCCATTCTGTTGATGGGTGATGGGAGAGGAGTACTCATGGTTGATCCCTTCTGATGAACAGAAGTATGAGAATTTTTTATTCTCAAACTCCTTTCCATGATCACTTCTTTTTCTGACCACACAACTTGCCTTTTCTCTTTGGATCCTATGGCACAGATCTCTAAACACCTCAAACACATCTGACTTTTCTTTGATGAAACTTATCCAGGTATATCTTGAGAAGTCATCAACAACCACATAGGCATATCTTTTTCCACCAAGACTCTCTACCTGCATTGGTCCCATAAGTTCCATGTGCAGTAATTCCAAGACTTTGGAGGTTGTCAGATGTTGAAGCTTTGGGTGTGACATCTTGGTTTGCTTACCCATTTGACACTCACCACACACTTTTCTTTCATCAATCTTAAGTCTTGGGATCCCTCTTATAGCCTCCATAGAGATGATCTTCTTCATTCCTCTGAGATGGAGATGACCCAATCTTTGATGCCATAGCTTCACTTCTTCTTTTTGGCTATGGAACAAGTATATGTGAGGCTGGAATCTTGGGGTTCCCACATATAACAGTTATCTTTTGATCTAGCTCCTCTCATGACCACTTTCTGCTCTTTATCAGAAACTATGCACTCAGCTTTGGTGAAGTTGACACAGTAACCTTGGTCACATAACTGACTTATGCTGATCAAGTTAGCAGTTAACCCTTTCACCAACAGCACACCATCTAGACTTGGTACACCTGAGCAGTCCAGGGTCCCAACTCCCTTGATTTCCCCCTTTTCTCCATCTCCAAAGGTTACATAGCTGGATGAGTGTGGCTTTAAGTCTACCAACAGATTCTTCAGTCCAGTCATGTGCCTTGAGCAGCCACTGTCAAAATACCAGTCTTCCTTAGCAGATACCCTGAGAGATGTGTGTGCTATAGAGGCAACAACCTACTTGGACCACTTGTGCCTATTGTGAGGTTTCCTTTGCCTAGAATGTGAGTTCAGATCAGGCTGTCTTCCTCTCTTAGGCTCCCACTGCTGGATATATGTGTGTCTCCTCTGATGCATCTGCCCTGGGTAGTGTCCATCTCTAGAGTTCCAAGGTTTCCTGGTGAACTTGTTCTTCTGCTTAGGCATGTACTGGTAGCTTTGATCAGTATAATGTCTAGCTTTAGGTATCCAAGTTTTCCTGGTGACCTCTGTCTTCTGCTTAGGAAGGTGCTGGGAACTCTGATTGGGGTATCCATGTAGTTTGTAGCAAAAAGGTTTGATGTGACCAAACCTTCCACAATGATGGCATCTCCACCTTTGATATTTCTTTTTCATCATGTTTTTCTCATGATGTTGAGACATCTGCTTGAACATCTTGTTTAACTTCATAGGATCTGGAGTTGTTTGGCTGGTGCTAGCCTCAGAGTTTTGAGCTTTATTAAATCCCAGCCCAGTCCTATCCCCTGAGTGCTTGTTGTTGTTGAGAATGGCATCCAGTGTGTTTGAGCCACTGTTCAGCATTCTGACAGATTTGGACATATGCTCCATTTTGGAGTTGAGTAGGCTGACTTCATTTTTCAAAGTGGCAATGATCTCTAGATGACTTGCCTTTTCAGCTTTTAATTCCTCAATTTGCTTCTTCTGTTGTTCACTTTCCTTGCATACCTCAGTGCTCCTTTCACACATCATCCTGTAAGATGTTTCAAGCTCTTCAAATGTCAGATCCTCATTACTGGATTCCCCTTCAGTTTCACATACTCCAGCTAGAGCAGTGATGTGCTTTGCAGACTCTTCTTCTGACTCACTGCCTGAGTCTTCATCTGACCAAGACACAGAAAGGCCTTTCTTTTGCTTCTTTAGATAGGTTGGGCATTCACTTCTAATGTGTCCATAACCTTCACATCCATGACATTGGATCCCTTTTCCTTGGTTAGTCTTCTCATCATAGTTTGACCTTTTGTTAGAGTCATAAGATCTTTTATTCTCAGAGGTTGAGTTTCTTCCACTTGGTCTGGGCCTGTTGTCCAATCTTTTGATAATTTTGTTAAATTGCCTCCCAAGCATAGCAATTGCATCTGATAAGTTGTCCTCAAAGCCTGCTTCATGACTTTCTTCTTCCTTATCAGTGTTTGAGACCAGGGCTATGCTCTTGTTTTTCTTCACAATAGTATCACTCATTCCCATCTCAAAGGTTTGAAGGGAACCAATGAGCTCCTCAACTTTCATTGTGCAGATGTCCTGAGCTTCTTCTATGGCAGTGACCTTCATGTCAAACCTCTTGGGAAGTGATCTGAGAATCTTCCTTACCAACTTTTCATCACTCATCTTCTCTCCCAAGGCACCAGAAGTATTAGCAATCTCCAGGATATTCATGTAGAACTCATGAATGGTCTCATCTTCCTTCATCCTCAAGTTCTCAAACTTGGTGGTGAGAAGTTGAAGTCTTGACATCTTCACCTTTGATGTTCCTTCAAGAGTAGTTTTGAGGGTGTCCCAAACATCCTTGGCTAGCTCACAGTGGTGCACAAGCCTAAATATGTTCCTGTCAATGCCATTGAACAAGGCATTTAAGGCTTTGGAATTACCAAGAGCTGACTCCTCTTCCTCCTTGCTCCACTCTTCTTCAGGCTTCATCACTTTTGCCCCATCCTTATTGTCTTTGACAGGGTGCTCCCATCCTTTGTTAGCTGCTTTCCAAGCCCTGCTATCAAGAGATTTCAAGAATTCTACCATTCTTGGCTTCCAGTAATCATAGTTGGATCCATCCAAAATAGGTGGTCGATTCACAGATCCTACATCTCTGTCCATGTTCCCAAAATTTGCAGTCCCTAGATCTCACCCAGTTATACAGGTAGGGTGCCTGCTCTGATGCCAATTGAAATTATGGGATCAGATATGTGATGTCGAAATAAATGTTTAGACACTGATATCCTAAGCAATAAATTAATGAGCTAGTAAATTAATTAACACAGGAAATTGTTAACCCAGTTCAGTGTATCTCCACACTTACATCTGGGGGCTACCAAGCCAGGAAGGAAATTCAATATAAGTAATATCAATTAGGGAGTTAAACCAATCAGTTTAATCTTTCACTTAATATCTACCCAAGGCAATTTCTATCTAAGACTCTACTTAGATATGAGTACCTACTCACTCCCCCTCAATCACACAGTGATCTCTAACTTAGAATGATTAATAAGTTTGAAGTCACACTTCAGACACACCAGCTTGATCTTACTTATCAGTTTCAATCAAGACACAATTCACTTTTTGCTTAAAAGCTTATAAAGTGAATAACAAACAAATAAAACCTGCTTAAGTAACTAGCTTCACTAACACCCTTGACACTCTTCTTAAAATCATTGAATTTACTTGAGTGTATCAGTTTCTTAAATAGATGCTGAGTTTGTGGGCTTTTTGCAAATTATCCAGACTTGTAATTTCTAAATCCCACAGTTATCTCCTTAAATTAAGGTGAGTTAGTTTTTTGTTTCTTATCTCCTTAAATTAAGGTGAGTTAGTTTTTCTATTTCCTTTACACTGGAACCAGACAACTTAACTTCCTAAAGAAACGCCTTGGAGTGCTCACCCTTTACGTTTACTTCCAGATATTTACTCCTGAATTTAAGGCAGATAGCAGGTTCGCGATGTCACAACATCTGGTGTGACATCCTGATGTCCTGAACTAAGTTCATAACTTTTACTTTGTTTGTCAAAAATTCTGCCAAGTTCTAACATCTACAGGATTTAATTGTTGTGTGTTTGCTTTATTATTTTTAATAAAATGCAACACTAATCTTTGTTTTGTAGGGAGGGAAAGGTATGTTTCCTTACACCTTATCCTTTTAATTTTTTATACAATTTCTTTATGCATTTTATTTCCCTTTTTTCTTCCATATTTATGATTGGTAGGAACCCCCTTTGTTAGGATCAACTTATCTTCCTTAGGAAGTAAGTTGCATCCTTTCTCTTCTTTCTTTTCCTTTCCTTCCTTAGGAATAGAAAAACCTCATAAACCATTAGGATCTCCCTTTTGTGCATAATAAATAACTTAGGGTTGGTCTTAGTCCCCCTTAGTTTGTGTCCTTTTCCGATTTGAGTCTTCTTCTCTCATCTTCAAACAAAATCTAAAAGAAATTTAATAAAGGATTGAAATAGTCTCTTGTGCATAACCTTATTCCATGGGGCACTCATATTCATTCCATCTTGGAATAGTATGGGCTTGTCTAGCATGATGTACAAGTCTAATCATGAGACTATCTTCACAAACAATAAACTCCAAAACACTTCTCATAAAAGACAACCAAAAAAGACATCGCGTCTTCTCTTCTCATCTCCTAATCTTTGCGGACGAATGCGACTTGCCTCGACAGTTCAAACAGCGATATGGTAACACCCTCGAGTCAGAGCCGGTAACACCTAAGCTAGAGCTATGGCAACGTCATCCTAAAAAATACAAAATAGTTCCCACCTTAGTTAGGCGAACTACGTCGACTCTGATCCTCATTATCCCAATGAGGTACGTAGGCAGCGGGGTAGGTCCCGTTCGAGCGCATTCTTTATTTTCCCTACATTTCCCTCTTTCTTTCCATTCTCTTTTCCAATTCCCTTTCTCATTTCCATTCTCATTCCCTTTAGCAGTTCATTTGTTCAGCAACATCTTATTTCTCACCCTTTGAAACACTTTCTTTGCAAGCGTGGATCCCGTCGGGTACGGCGGACGATCTGGGGTGCTAATACCTTCCCAGGTCGTAACCGACTCCCGAACTCAGTTTCTTTGGTTCGCAGGACCCGTGTCCTTCCTTTTCGTTTCTTCTGGTTTGTGCAACATTACCTTTCCCATTCATTCAGGATAAAAATGCATGGCTGGAGACTCTACCTTTTCCGCGCCACTTTCGTGTTTGTACTAGGATGAAAATCCCAGGAGCGACAACTGGTGACTCTGCTGGGGACCGAACCCAGAATCTCTGGTTTCCCTCGTAGAGTCAATCCTAGAGCTTTTCTGTTTTTGTTTCTTTCGGTGTTTATCTGTTTGCTGCTGTGTGCTTTAGTTTAGCTTTACTGTTTTCATTTACAGTTTTACTTTACAGCTTTACTTTACGGCATTTATTTACTGCTTTTAGTATTTATCATGCATCATATGCTGGACTGTTTGGCTTTCATTTTTTCTGTGAGATGGGGTTACTGTGAGATGAGCTCGTAACCGGGGCACGAGTGCACCCTAGGACTTAGAGTGGTTCCACTTTGGCTTCATGGCATCTTGCTATGTTGGTAGTTGTGAGTTCCACAACTTGACTTGCGACCTTCTCGGGAATGTATTGTTGCCGGAATCTTTTTGGGGCAATACACTACCTTGATAGTTATGTGCAGTCAGGGGACCGATCATTGAGATCCTTTATGGAAACATCCCTCTCCAGTGATGGCAGTGGCAGACCACATTTGTTGGCAAACCCACTCGCATCCGAGGGTCCATAGGGAACCCTCATAGAATGGCCTGGTTCTCTCATAGGAATCCAGTCAAGGCAAATTGTTCGTATGACGATAGTATTGTACCCTTAGGGATGAATGTACTATTGTTTCTCGATTCAGTGCTTAAAGCTGAGGACTTATGAGGGATGCTTGTTTTCCCCGCACTCAACTGAGACCTCCCTGGGTAGTATATAATGCCAAACTGATTCCCTGATTTGGTCATGAGCCATTTCTCGGAAATGGTGAACGTATTATTGCTATCCGACTTTGAGAGTCCGTGATGTTGACTCGGTGTAGCATACCCGTGAGATGGGAGGGGTTTACAG
The DNA here is from genome assembly GCA_963966055.1 of Lathyrus aphaca. Classification (NCBI taxonomy): domain Eukaryota; kingdom Viridiplantae; phylum Streptophyta; class Magnoliopsida; order Fabales; family Fabaceae; genus Lathyrus; species Lathyrus aphaca. The sequence continues at coordinate 114,915,650 of OZ014523.1, read as the reverse complement.
GTTTGCAGGAACCCTGAAACTTCCAACATACCCAATTTTCCAGTATTGTTCAGTATTATGATCAGGTTCTACATGGTCTTTTGGTTTTGAAATCCGGGATTTCGGCGGTACTGTTATTATGACTCTTCAATAGCATATGACTGTCTTCTCAGCACCAACGTTAGACCAGTGATCTCCAAACCTCTGATCACATGCCAATGCATTGCATAGCATCCTATGCATTCTGGCATTCCTAACACATGTTTACTCATTTGCAGGGTCGCATGTCGCATCCTCACGAACATATCATACGCATTTACTGCATGATTTGCATATTTTGCATTTTTACAGGTTATTCGGACTTCCTAACTTATTCAACTTCAGGCAATATAGTTGGTCAACGCGTTCACCGGTATCCAACAAAAAGAAACCGAGTAAGAATGGCTGAACGAATGCAGACTGATCTCAATGAGCTCCGACAGAAGATGGATCAGTTCATGGAAATGATGACCGACATTGCTCAGAATCAAGAGCGTCTCAGGTTGATGGTTGAGCAACCCTATGGGAATGCTAATACTGGAACACCGACTGAGAATGTAGATCCTAACGCTTCCCGTAACGGAGGGCCAAATCTAAATGGCAGTGCGGCCCATAATGAAGACATGCAAGATGACCAGTTCACTCTACTGGATGCGGATATGGGTAATATGAATGAGGTCAACAATCGGAGGTATGAAGAGCTGGCGGAGAAGATTAAGGCCATGGAACGTCAGAATTCCTTGGGCATCGATGTAACCAGTCTTGGGTTAGTGCCAGGAGTCAGAATCCCTCCTAAGTTCAAGGTGCCATCATTTGACAAGTATAATAGCAACACGTGCCCTAGAACTCACATTCATGCATACTTTGGAAGAATCTCGGCTCACATTGATGACAAGAAACTTTGGATGCATTTCTTCCAAGATAGTCTATCTGGAGCTTCATTGAGCTGGTACATGAAGCTGAGCAGGGTCTCTATCCGATGCTGGAAAGATTTAGCTGAAGCTTTTCTCAAGAAGTATCAATACAATATTGATATGGCTCCAAACCGCACTCAGTTGCAGAATTTGTCTCAAGGACCCAAGGAAAGTTTTAAGCAGTATGCTCAGAGGTGGCGTGAGCTGGCCGCACAGGTTCAACCTCCATTGCTCGATCGGGAAATGGCAGACATGTTTATGGGCACCTTGCAAGGTGCATACTTGGATTGTTTGGTCACATGCTCGTCCATTGGTTTTTCTGATATTGTCATCGCTGGAGAAAGGATAGAAAACTTTCTGAAATTAGGAAAGATCCAAGATGCAAGCAGTGCTGGTTCTTCTGGTGTGAAGAAGCCTTTTGGAAATGGCCAAAGACGAAGAGAAGGCGAGACCAATGCTATGTATAGAGGCAGAGATAGAGGTCGTTCTCAAGGTTACTACCAAACAGTTGTAGTGACTATTACGCCACAGGTTCAACCACAACCTAAAGGTCAGCAATATCAGGCACAAAGACCAAATCAGGAAAGAACAAGAGTGACAAACCGCAGACTTGATCCCATCCCATGCCCATATGCTGTATTGCTTCCAGAGCTGCTAAAGTTGAACATGGTCGAGCTTCGTACCATGAGAGCTCCTTCTCCTGATAATCTACCTCCAAACTTTGATGCAAATGCCAGATGCGAATTCCATTCGGGTGCCCAGGGGCACAATATTGAGAAATGTTGGGCTTTTCAGAACAAGGTACAAGACCTAATTGACTTCAAGGCGATCAATTTTGCGCCTTACCCTAATGTACTCCAGAATCCAATTCCTAATCACAACGGAGCCGGTGTCACGGTTGTTTTACCAAATGGTCCACGTTAAGCTGGAATCTTCAAGAAGCAAATAAAGCCATCAGTATTCAGATACTCTCAGCAATGGCAACTGTTTGTTTGTTTTTCTTAAATGCATTTGCATCCCTATTGAGGGGAACTGTGATTCTTCATTGGTCATTGGTCAATGGAGATACGTAGGCAGAAGATCGTCAGGTCTTTTCGAGCAACCTTATAAGACAACTTTACTCTCCAGTTTCACTCTTTCCTTCAGACGTCTCGTGTCAGAGTCTGAATAAATAGAAGAAGAGGTTTGATTGCCATGATTGGGTATACGGCTGCAACTTGAAGATTACAAGTCTGTGAAAGAGCTATCGATCAGTGAAAGTATCCAAGACTGACAGGTCCAGACGGAGTCAAACTTCCTTAACAACGACGTTATTCAGTTTCTTTACTGCATTTTCATTTGTAGTTCCTTTTATTTGCAAAACATTTGTATGCATGTATGAAAGTTGTTTGCTTTTGAATGTTATCAATAATAAAACTCACATGTTTTTCTTGAAGTAATTCATTCGCATTTACTTATAATTCTGTATATGTACATCGCAATACCAATTGTCACGCTTTAACTCTATGAGGGAGAATGACGAAGAAATAACGCAAGAATCTCTAATTGCGTGCTCTCGAATAAGACCCTGTTGATGATGTACATGCTTTGTTTCAAATCTCTAAACACTGGAGATATAAGGGAGATAGACCCTCACTAACCCCCTTGAGCCTTGAAGTAGGAGTTTCTTCTCGCATGAAAAACCCTCACATGTAACCCAGGGGCAGGGTAGATGTCAGCTAGTCAGACCAAGCGTTCAGGCTTTCATAAAAGAGTGTATTTGAGGACCCATTGCATTCCACTATGCTAATCAAGAGGTCTAAAGACCAGAAACCATAATGGTTATCCAAATCAAGAGGTCCAAAGGTTAGAAGCCACAATGGTTATCCTTCATCGACCAAAGAATGAGGCAGTCACAACCCTCACAAAGCAATCAAGACAAACAGTGTCACACGATTTGTTAAAAAAGAGAGAAAGAAATGAAAAGCCCGCTAAGTCGAAGCTTGAAAACAACCGACTTAGGCAAAAGTTAGGGTATCCCGCTGGGCTTCACAATCAAATATTCACAAGAATCAGTCCAGGCAAAAATTAGGGATAAGCAAAATAACGCAAAAGGGAAAGACGAAAAGGATTACACAAGAAAGATCCTTAAGCAAGAACAAAGTCGTGTGGCACAGACACGAAAGACAAAGGGGTGACTGACTCCAAATAACAACTTGATTGGCGCCTAAACCGATAGCAACAATGGTTCCTCGACCGATACGAAACCCTTGTGAAAGGTGAGTGCTTGTGAAAATTAGCTGAACATAGGAATGGAGAACATCACGAAGAGGGGTGGGCACATATAAACTTTGAGCCTATATCCTTTGTTTCTACAACCGCGAACCAGGCCACGATACAACCCTTAAAAGTCCTAACTGAAACAGGGTTAATTTGAGAGCGTACTACCATGAGATGGCGTTCTTGACTCCTATGAGTTGTGCTAAAAGACCTTGCTGGTATTGCATGTGCATGCGTTCTTTCAATAAAAAATAATGTCGTATCTCAACCAGTGATTTGCTCACAAAGGTTTGCGACCCCTTTTCAAAACTTCAAGATTATCATGTGTGTTGCATTAGAATTTCCATTCTCAGAATAAACATTTTCTGCCTGCATACATTTGTTTGACATCATAAAAAGCTCACATGGGTAAATTCAGTCCAGAAGCTTAAGCTTGCTAAGTTGAGAGGTCTAAAACTCCTGAAAGACAGTCATGTCGAGGTGCACTTTTCCGAGAAAGCTCCATTGAGTAAGGACTTTCCCAACCATTCATGATAAGAGCCAACCAATCTGGGGCAGTTCCGTCGAGCGATCTCTTCAAAATTCAGCCAACCTAGGGCAATTACTCGAGATTCAGATCTCTCCTAGAGCAATTAGTCAAAGGCTCATACTGAGGCAAGCCACCCCAATCGCACGAGGATTCATTCTTTCCCGAAGACAGATAATCGGAAGTTCAGAATACCTGGGCAATTATACTCCTGAAGAGTTTAAAGACACCAAGTCTTTTGTAAAATCCTCTTAAGGTAAAGCCCGAATCAAAGTAAATGATCCCTAGCACGAGACTACTTGAAATCTTTCCTCCTCAGCAGGACGCGGTTCAGTTTCGTTATCCCCAACAGACGCATGGAAGTTATCCCCAGTAAAGTCGTCAAACTTTTCTTCAGCAGGTTTCCTTGATCTTATTTCCCAACAGATCTCAAACCAAATCCTTCTCTTCCCCAGCAGAGCAATAATGATTATCCCTAGAAAGAGTCGTCTTCCCGTAGGGAAGCACTTCTTACAAGAATCCAGAAATTCCCGGCAGTTAGCTAAACGGTTCCCTTCCCCACAGAGGTTTGGAAAATTCAGGTAGACAAGAGAGTTCTCCTCAGAAGAGCCTTGACAGGTCTTCCCCCAGCTAAGTCGAAAAGTTGTCGATTCCCCAGCGAAATCCGTGGGGTGAGATTCAATCCCCAGCAATTGAGGCATCCCATAGCAGGGTCTTCAAATCTAAAGTCCAATTTATTTTTGGCAAAGGTAATAAGTCGAGACAGGCTAGTCAAACCCTTCTCCAGCAGAAATATCGGCAACCATCTGTATTCCCCACAGAGTCAGCAAGGATTTTTTATTTCCGCGTCAGGAATTCCCTTTGTATCTATCCCCCAGTGTCATGGGGCATTATGTCATGCAGTTCAACGTATGCGTGCTCAATCCAAGGTTGATATCCAAAGTCCACCCGCAGCGTGACAATTTATCCAAAGTCCAACCGCAGATTGGCCAAAGTCCATCCTCTGGGTGGCAAATTCTTAAAGTCCAGCCGCAGACTGGCCAAAGTCCATCCTCCGGGTCGCGAATTCTTAAAGTCTCCCGTAGCGAGCAGCAACCCCCGTAGTGTGGCAAGACGTTGAAGTCTCCCGTAGTGAGCAAAAGTCTCCTGTAGTGAGCCAAAGTCTCCCGTAGCGAGCAGCAGCCCCCGTAGTGTGGCAAAACATTGAAGTCTCCCGTAGTGAGCAAAAGTCTCCTGTAGTGAGCCAAAGTCTCCCATAGTGAGCAATTTTCCCCCGTAGTGTGGCAAATTTCCAAAGTCTCCCATAGTGAGCAATCTTCCCCCGTAGTGTGGCGAATTTCCAAAGTCTCTTGTAGTGAACAAAAGTCTCTTGTAGTGAGCCAAAGTCTCCCGTAGTGAGCAGCAGCCCCCGTAGTGTGGAAAAACATTGAAGTCTCCCGTAGTGAGCAAAAGTATCCTATAGTGAGCCAAAGTCTCCCGTAGCGAGCAACAACCTCCGTAGTGTGGCAAAACATTGAAGTCTCCTGTAGTGAGAAAAAGTATCCTGTAGTGAGCCAAAGTCTCCCGTAGCGAGCATCAACCCCCGTAGTGTGGCAAAACATTGAAGTCTCCCATAGTGAGCAGAAGTCTCCCGTAGCTGAGCAATGTGCCCCCGTAGTGTGGCGAATTTTCAAAGTCTCCCGTAACGAGCAGTGACCCCCGTATTATGGCAAAGCATTCAGAAGACCACCCGTTGTGTGGCATGTCATTAATAGCCTAGCAAAAGTCCACCCGTAGTGTGGCAAATCAGCAATCTCCCATCACTATTCCAAAACATTCACCAGTTCACTATTCTTTACATCAAGATTCTCCCCAAGCAGAGTTCAGATGGTTGGGTTTATTTCCCTGTTCTTTTCCACCGAGTGCAAATTTTCTAGTTGTTTTTAGTATTCAATCCCTGCATACTTCAAACGTCTGAAAGCAACTGCTATCATCCGTTCAAGTCTACATTGATTGAATAGGGGCAACTTTAACACCCCAAAATCTGCCCTCTTATTTATTATCAACCTCGAGCGATTTACGCTTCATTCTTACATCATTCCGCATATCATTGCATCGCATTTGAAAATAATTAAATAAATAATTCATCATCCTTTGCATACTGTAAACACCCCAAATTTGCCCTCACCCATTCACACCATGGCTTATGATCTCCTCATATGCATAAGCTCAATCATATCATTTCATATCATATTTTTGATTCACTGCATAGATTCAAAGACACCTGCATCTAGGGTTTGTGATCTGAGCAATCCAAGAGCTATTTGAGCCACTCCAAAGGCCATCAATCACTTCAAAGGGGTCCATGTATGTTCAAACATCATATTATATCCTCTCAAAGTCAAGAATGTCAAAGAATCACAAGAACTGAAAATGGCATGGAAGCAGAGCCATGTTTGACTGCACAGATGACCTAGAATTAGGGTTTTGGTTTCAAAGGCCATAACTCCAATTTTTTTGGTCATTCTTGTTTCTATTGGTCTCTATATGGTATAGGGAGCATGCATATCAATTTTCATGAAGAAATTCAATGGGGAAGTCATCTGATCAAGGGTTGACTTTCTAAGCAAGTCAGTGTAAAATCAGGGCATCTGAGGCCCTCAATGACCCAACCAAAGGGTGTTAATCATCATTTTGATTATGTATGATCTTTATTTGATCATGGAAGATGTTATAAGTTCACAAAATTGAATAATTTCAAGTCATTTGCAAAGTTGACTTTTTGGGAAGTTTGACTTTTAATGAAAATTGCCATTTTGGGAAACTTTTTCAACCTTTACTTTTTGATTCAAAAATGCTTCAAATGGAAAAACTTTGATCATGAAAGTTGTAGAATGGATCATTCCCTTTTCAAAAAGTACAAGAACATGACCTAATTCATTTTGGATCAAAAGTTATGGCTTGTCAAAGTTGGCTAAAATCACAAAATTTGAAGTTTTCTACCAAAGAGGCATTTTGCAAAATGTTGTGTTCAAGTGTTCTAAAGGCCTCAAATGTGTATCATTTCTTCACAACATGATCATATGACATCTAAAATTCAGAATGGGCCAAGGGATCACTCATTTTCATGACTTATGGAGCAAGAATTCTCAAAGGAAACAAAAGTGAAGCAAGTTGCAAAAACTCACTCAAATATGAATCCACTTGCTTGCTGACTTCTTAATCAATCCTAGGTCTCTCCACACATCTTGCTGCGCAGGACACCCCATTTGTCCTTGGCTAGCTAGTAGCCCATGCCTCTCTTACACAAATTTGACATTTTGGCAACTTGAGCCATACCAATCACAAAAGCACACATCAACTCATCTGACCAATCCCATTTGTTTATACAAACCAAAAGCAAGACATTTCACACAACACACAAGCCTGAAAGCACCAAGAACACATCTCCCTCATTTTGACCCCATTTTGCAAAAGCTTTCGAAACACTCTCCACAAGCTGCAAACACACAAACCAACTTCACAAATCAACTCAACATACTTCACTGGTCAAAAACCACCCATCACCATAGCCTGAAACTCCCAGAAACCAAGATACGATTTCTCCCCCCTTTTTGTGCAGAACCTTAGCAAACTCTCAAACCAACCATTGTAAACTCCAAACAAGCATTAAAAGCTTCTCAGGAGGTCCATTGGAGGTGATTGGAAGCAAGAAACCAGCCAGAAAGTGCCAGAAATCAAAGCTTCGATTCAGGTAGCCATGGAATTTCATTTTTCCAGAACCCTTATTTCTTGTTTCTAAATGATAAAGCATGCTTCCCTGAGTTCACTGAGCCTTTTACTTTTGAAAAAGATTGAGAAATGAGGTTGTATTGTGTTTCTGAAATTTTGGCAGTTTTTGATGTTTGATTCGTATCTTGATTTTGAGTTGAAATAAATGGAATTTGTTGCTGGATTATGTTTTGTTGTTGGTCATTGATTGTTTCTGGAGCTTTTGGTGAAGTTTCATGGCGTTTTGAGGGATTCAGGGAAGGGGTTGGCCGGAGAAGATGACCGGAACACTGTTCCGGTCATCTGAAAGTCATTAGGGTTAATTAATTAGGGTTTAGTCTTAATTGCGTGAATTTGAATCTTGGCCATCCAGATGCGCGCCAAGTCCACTCCCGCGCGTGTGAGTTTGAATACTGGCCATTGATTATGTTGACTTTTCTTTTTTTCAATTTAATTTCATTTTATTTGCATTTAAATTCATTTGTTTTCTTCATTTTATTTAAAATAGCAAAACATTTTCAAAAATTCTGAAAATTTTTATACAACCTTTTATTAATTTTCAGAAACCAAAAACATTTTTATTTTTATTTTTTGCATTAAAAAATATTTTTAAATCATTTAAAAGATTATTTTTAATTAATTAATGAGAATTAATTAATTAAAAATACTTTTAGGTATTTAAAAATCATAAAAAAATTCATGAAACCTTTAAAACCATTTAGAAACATTGTCCAACCCTCAAACCAAATTTCATTTTTTGATCTTGATGTCTTTTGACAATTTTTCATGGAATTAATTTCATTTCAAGGCATTATTTTGATCCAATCTTTGAAAATTCATTTCTGCCTAGTCTTTAAGAGTTGGACTTTGATTCTTTTGGCATTGCATCTTGCATATCATGAAGTTTATAGGATTAAATTGGCATAATTTGATCTTGCATTTTCAATTTGTTTGACATTTTTCTTGGTAAGGTACCTTAAAACCCTAGGAATCTTAGGAAATTCATAACTTTCACTAGGTTAAGAATTGGATCCCCTCCTTTGGGCAGTGAGTTTGTATAGGTTTAGGTTTCCCTTGGATACATTTTCAATTTTTTATCTTGATGTTTGCTTCTGGTTTTGGTTTTTGTTTTGTGCATTGATCATAAACCCTAATTTGGGCTTCCTTTTGCATTCATCTTGCATTTGCTTGCATACCATGACTTGCCATAACATTTTGTGCATCCATTTGATTCATTAGACATCTTAAGACATATTAGAAGCATGTTTGATCATTGCATCTTTCATTTTCCATTTTGTATGTCATTTGCATTTCATAACTTTTCATGTATGTTCATGGTTCTAAGCATGCTTCTTTTGCATCCATATGTTTGTATGATCATCTTCATGCCTTGTTCCACGTTTGCATCATCTCATAGAATCATTATCATCTCACTCATGCTTCTGGTTTTGGTTTGCATCATGCCATTCCATCCCATTTTTGCATTACATTGCATTCCTTTCACTAACTTTTCAGGTGGTAAGTTACTTTGAGAAGTGAATTTGCCTTCACTTCTCACAATTTCTTTTCATCTCTCTTATGCATCATTGCTGCATTTTATCTTGTGTTTGAGATTGAGCTTGCTCTTTCTTCTTCTTCTTACTTTCTTTCCTCAAGTGACTTGTCTTCTTAAATGAAGCAAGTTACTTTGCTTCTCTTTGCTCCTTTCTTCTGCTTCCTGGTGGTTCCTTTGAAGATTTCTCTTGTTAACCTCACAAACCTTAGGAACAACCAAGCATGACAATAATTAGGGTTTTGATTAGTCCCCCACTTAGTTTTACCTTTGTGTCTCATTGAGTCTTCTCTTCTCACCTCATAATCAGGGACTAAACCCTAAAGGCTTTAAGGCTTTGTGATTAAGCTTATGCCTGCATCCTTCTATTAGGATGGAGTGTATAACTTTAATCCTAAGTGTTAAACCCTTAATGTGTTTAAATTCTTTAATCAATCCACATAATAATCACTAAGACATCAAGCTTGTAACTTGGGCCTTGCATTAGGGTTCTAATTCTTCCTTAATTGGTTAAGAAGGACTAACCCTAGTGTTAATGGACAAGTCCCCCTCAAGTTGTCTTACAAACCATAAAACTCACTTTTTCATCTTATCATTAATTAAAATCCATCTAATAAAGGCTTTGTTTTGTCATGAAGTTAATCCCTAATCATGGATTAAGCTGAGGAGCTTTCCTCAGCTTAAACACTCTCATCTATTATCCTTCTATTAGGATGGTGTAATGAGTCTGTTTAATCCCTGATTATGGCTTAATCTCATTACTTAACACTAAACCAAAACAACAAAAACATTTAACTAACCACAAGTAGGTTAATGATCTTAATCCTACATCAAAGGTGATTAAGTGTGAGAAGCTGACTTCACACTTAAGGTATTCTCATTACCCCTGATCAGAGGGAGGATGTGATGAGTTTACTAACCCTTTGGTCTAGGCTTAAGCTCATTTTCTTACGACAAACTTTCAAAAGCAATAAAAGACTGAAAACTCAAAAAAACAAACAATAATCGTTTCCTCCTGGATTCTTTTCTCATCTCATTCACTCATAAACGAGAACGTGATTCTTCCGTCTAATGCAAGACAGTTTGCACCTGAGCCAGACAGGTCATACACTTGAGCATGGACAAGCAAGCAGTTCATCAGTCAATCCATCTTTCAGTCTCTTTGGGTCGAACTACGGTGTTCTGACTTCCTCATTGCACGAGAGGATACGTAGGCATAACTTAACAGTTATCGAACAAAAGTCTCTGTATATTCCCCCTCCTTCCAACATCATTCTTTAAGCCTCATAATCTTGAGCATTTCATCTTTATTCCTACACTGACACATCATTTATACACTTCACTTCTCTTACACTAACACCTGTACATCCTTTTCCGGCTCTTTGATACACAAATTGCACTGACACTACCCCTTTAAAGCACAAATCTTTTAAGCGTGGATCCCGTCGAGTACGGAGGACAATCTGGGTGCTAATACCTTCCCAGGTTGTAACCAACCCCCTTTCTCAGTCTCTCTGGTTCGCAACCGTCTTATCCATATCCTTCTAGGTCTATGCAGCATTACCTTTCCTTCGGGATAAAAATGCCTAGCTGGCGACTCTTTTTCTTTTCCTGTGAGTTCACTCCTGTGTGTCCTCACACCCTCTTTTCGCCGACCGTTCGCGTCTGTACCTTATTTGAGCCAGTCTCATCTTTTGGGAGCGACAGCTTGGCGACTCTGCTGGGGACCCTTATACTGCAACCAGGGATTCTGGTTCTTTTTGTGGGTTCCTCCTAGCGCTTGTTTGATTTGTGTTTACTGGGGTGTTATGTGCTATTTGTGCTTGTATATTTATTTTTATTGCTTTATGTACAGTTGTTTTACTGCTTTCTTTACAGCTTTATATACATCATACTGTCATATTGTTCTGGCTGGATCTGGTTTTGTTGCTTTGGTGGGTGGGGTTTGTCGCTCCCGATAAATGGGACTGGCCCAAATAAAGGTACAGACGCGAACGGTCGGCGAAAGAGAACAATGAGAACACACAGCAGTGAACTCACTGGAAAGGAAAAGAGTCGCCAGCTAGGCATTTTTATCCCGGAGGAAAGGCAATGCTGCATAGACCTAGAAAAAGATATGGATAAGACGGTTGCGAACCAGAGAGACTGAGAAAGGGGGTTGGTTACAACCTGGGAAGGTATTAGAACCCAGATTGTCCGTCGTACTCGACGGGATCCCCGCTTAAAAGATTTGTGTTTAAAAAGGGTAGTGTCAGTGCAATTTGTGTATAAAGAGAGCTGGAAAAGGTGTACAGGTGTCAGTGTGAAAGAAGTGCAAAGTGTGATATATGTATAGTGTCAGTGTAAGAATGAGAATGCTCGAGATCATGAGGCTAAGAGAATGATGCTGAAAGAGGGGGAATATACAGAGACTTTTGTTCGATAACTGTTAAGTTATGCCTACGTATCCTCTCGTGCAATGAGGAAGTCAGAACACCGTAGTTCGACCCAAAGAGACTGAAAGATGAATTGACTTGTGAACTGCTTACTTGTCTATGCTCAAGTGTATGACCTGTATGGCTCAGGTGCAAACTGTCTTGCATTAGACAGAAGAAGCGAGTTCTCGGTTGTGAGTGAATGAGATGAGAAAAGAATCCCGGAGGATACGATTATTGTTTGTTTTTATGTTTTCAATCTTTTATTGCTTTTTGAAGTTTGTCATAAGTTAATGAGCTTAAGCCTAAACCAATGGATTTAGTAAACTCATCACATCTTCCCTCTGATTAGGGGTAATGAGAATACCTTAAGTGTGAAGTCAGCTTCTCACACTTAATTACCCTGATGTAGGATTAAGATCATTAACCTACTTGTGATTATTTAGATGTTTTTGGGGTTTTTGTTTAGTGTTAAGTAATGAGATTAAGCCATAATCAAGGATTAAACAGACTCATTACACCATCCTAATAGAAGGATAATAGATGAGAATGTTTAAGCTGAGGAAAGCTCCTCAGCTTAATCCATGATTAGGGATTAAACTCATGACAAAACAAGCCTTTGGTTAAGTGGATTTTATTTAATGATATGATGAAGAAGTGAGTTTTATGATTTGTAAGACAACTTGAGGGGGACTTGTCCATTAACACTAGGGTTAGTCCTTCTTAACCAATTAAGGAAGAATTAGAACCCTAATGCAAGGCCCAAGTTACAAGCTTGATGTCTTGATGATTATTAAGTGAATTGATTAAGAGATTTAAACACATTAAGGGTTTAACACTTAGGATTAAAGTTATACACTCCATCCTAATAGAAGGATGCCGGCATAAGCTTAATCACAAAGCCTTAAAGCCTTTAGGGTTTAGTCCCTGGTTATGAGGTGAGAAGAGAAGACTCAATGAGACACAAAGGTAAAAACTAAGAGGGGAGACTAATCAAAACCCTAATCATTGTCATGCATGGTTGTTCCTAAGGTTTGTGAGGTTTGAGAAAGAAAATCTTCAATGGAACCACCAGGAAGCAGATGAAAGGATCAGGAGAAGCAAAGTAACTTGCTTCATTCAAGAAGTCAAGTCACTTGAAGAAAGAAAGTGAGAAGGAGAAGAATGAGCAAGCTCAATCCCAAGCACAAAGTAAAAATGCAGCAAGGATGCATGAAAGAGATGAAAAGAAGATGTGGGAAGTGAAGGCAAATCCACTTCCCAAGGTTACTTACCACCTAAAATGTTAATAAAGGAATGCAATGCAATGCAAAATGAGATGAAATGACATGGTGCAAACCAAAACCAGAAGCACATATGATATGATGATGATGCTATGGGATGATGCAAACATGAATCAAGACATGAGGATGATCATACAAACTTATGGATGCAAATGGAACAAGTTTAGAACCATGAACACATGAAAAAAGTTATGAGATGCAAATGACATACAACATGGCATATACATGATGCAATGATCAAACATGCTTTCAATATGTCTTAAGATGTCTAATGAATAATAAGAATGCATAAAATGCTATGGCAAGTCAAGGTATGAATGCAAATGCAAGATGAATGCAAATGAAAGCCCAAATTAGGGTTTATGATCAATGCATCAAACAAAAAAACCAAAATCAGAAGCAAACATTAAGATAAAAAATTGAAAATGCACTTAAAGGAACCCTAATCCTATACTAACTCAATGCCCAAAGGAGAGGTTCCAACTCTTAACCTAATTAGGGTTATGAATTTTCTAAGTTTCTTAGGGTTTTAAGGTACCTTAACAAGAAAAATGCCAAACAAAATGAAAATGAAAGATCAAATCATGCCAATTTAATCTCACAAACTAAATGCTAAACACAATGCAATGCAAAAAGAATCAAGGTCCAACTCTTAATGGTTAGGCAGAAATGATTTTTGGAAGTTTGGATCAAAATAATGCCTTAAAATGATTTTAATTCCATGAAAAAATTCTCAAAAGGCATCAAGATAAAAAAAGAAATTTGGTTTGAGGGTTGGACAATGTTTCTAAATATTTTTAAATGTTTCATGAATTTTTGGTGATTTTTAAATACCTAAAAGTATTTTTAATTAATTAATTCTCATTAATTAATTAAAAATAAACTTATAAATGATTTAAAAATATTTTAAAATGCAAAAAATAAAAATGAAAATGTTTTTGGTTTCTGAAATTAAATAAAAGTTTGTGTGAAAAATTTCAGAATTTTTAAAATGATTTTGCTATTTTTAATAAAATGTACAAATTAAATGAAATAATATGAAAAATAAAATGAAATAAAGCTGAAAAAGAAAAGTAATCAAATCTGATGGTCCAGATTCAAATGGAACACGCGCGCGTTTGACCTGGCGCCATATCCTACGGCCCAAATTCAAATTCCACTAATTAATGATTAAGCCCTAATCCAGCCCTAATGACTTTCAGATGACCGGAACAGTGGTTCCGGTCATCTTCTCCGGCGAGTCAAAAATGCTAAATCACTCTACACGCAATGAAAATGAAAACTAACTATCCAGAACTCATCCCCATTCAAAAACGAATCAAACCCCTCACTCAAACATCATTTATCATTCATAAACAGAGAGAATCGAATCAAACAATTTCTAGGGCAAAAATTTCAGACACAGCATACATCCTGGTTTCTCAACCATTTTCAAAAGTAAGCACATATTCATGATCAGGGGAATGTATATAAGCTATTTAGAACTTAAAATCATGCTTCTGGAAAAAAAGTTCATGAAGCTACCTGAGTTTGAAGCTTTTCAGTTTGTGACTTTCTGACCTCTTCTCTTTGTGCAATCCACTCCTTTTAGGCCCCTGATGAAGTCTTGATGCTTAGAAAGAGTTTGTGATGGCTGGTTTGAGAGTTTGCAGCAGTTCTGTTCAAGATGGTGTGAGAATCGTGTTTGTGATTTTTGAGTTTCAGGCTGTTTTGAAGGTTGGTTTGTGTTCAGTGAAGCATGGTGAGATGGTTCATGAAGTTTGTTTGTGTGTTTATGGCCTGTGGGGTGAGTTTCGAATGCTTTTGCTCAAGAGGATGAAAATGAGAATGTTGTGTTATGTCTGGTTTTAGGCTTGCTTGTGCTTATGTTTGGCTTGCATTTGATTAACATAAACAAATCCCATTGGTCAGATGACATGACATGTGCTTTATTGATTGGTATGGGTGCTTTTGCTAAAAGGTCAAGTTTGTGTAAGAGAAGCATGGGCAACTTGCTAGCCTAGTACAAGGAGGGTGTGTTGCGCAGCATGATGAGGGAAAAGGCCTAGGAGGGTTCAGCATACTAGCCAGCAAGTGGATGAGAAGTTATCATGACTTTTGCAACTTGGTTCACTTTGGTTCTTATGGAAGAAACTTGGTCCATGGGCCATGAAACATGTGATTCCTTGGGTGCATTCTGAACTTTAGATGTTGTGTGATCATGTTGTGTGGATTAGAATCCCATTTGATGACTTAATTGGCCTTGAGAAGTGAATTTGCAACTTTGCCTCTTTGGTGCATGACTTGAAATTTAGTGATTTTTGCCAACTTTGATGAGCCATATCTTTTGATCCAAAATGAATTAGGTCATGTTCTTGTACTTTTTGAAAAGGGAAAGATCTATTCTACAACTTTCATGACCAAAGTTTTTTCATTTGAAGCATTTTTGGATCAAAAAGTAAGGGTTGAAAAAGTTGCCTAAAGTGGCATTTTCATTAAAAGTCAAACTTGCCCAAAAAGTCAACTTTGCAAAAGACTTGAAATTCTTGAATTTTGTGAACTTCCAACTTCTTCTATGATCAAATAAAGATCATATACAATCAAAATGATGAAGAACACCCTTTGGTTGGGTCATTGGGGGCCTCAGGTGCCCTGATTTTGCACTGACTTGCTTGAAAAGTCAACTCTTGATCAGATGACTTCCCCATGGAATTTCTTCATGAAAATTGATATGAATACTCCCTATACCATATAGAGACCAACAAGAATGACCAAAAAATTTGGAGTTATGGCCTCTGAAACCAAAACCCTAATTTTAGGTCATCTGTGCAGTCAAGCCTGGCTCTGCTTCCATACCAATCTCAGTTCTTGTGATTTTTTTGGCATTCTTGACTTTGAGAGGATATAATATGATACTTGAACACATATGGACCCCTTTGAAGTGATTGATGACCTTTGGAATGGCTCAAATGGCTCTTGGATTGCTCAGATCACAAACCCTAGATGCAGATGACTTTGAACCAATGCAGTGAATCAAAAAATGTGATATGAGATGGTATGATTGAATCTACGCATATGAAATGATCAAAAGCCATGGTGTGAAATGGGTGAGGGCAAATTTGGGGTGTTCACAGCTGCCCCTATTCAAACATGAGTTAGCTGTGCAGGATGTAAGCAACGGCTTAACAGGCAAGCGAGATAACTTGTGGTTGAATACCAAAGACAGTCCAAAATTTGCGCTCACAGAATGAAGAAGAAAAGGGATATAGATTGTGAAAGAAAATAAAGTATATTGTAAAGTGTGAGCGACGGAGGACGATCGTCGAGCAGAGGACGACTGCTGGGTAAAGAGCAATGACGGGGACGGCCGACATGCTGAAAAGTGCGGGAAATGAAGCAATGACGGGGACGGCCGACATGCTGGGGATAAAAGAATTATGATGGGGACGGCCATCAAGTAAAGCTGTAAGATTCTCTGGGGATTAATGAAACATGATGGGGACGGCCATCAGATTCATAAAGTAAGGTAACCAACGATGGGGACGGCCATCGGGCTAAGAAAAGGGGACCACGACGGGGACGGCCATCGGGTTAAAGAATAAATGAAATAAACAGATGATGAGGGACGGTCATCAAAGGTGAGGGACGATCACCTAGCAGGGGACGGCTGCTCTGTTGGGTATAAGATGAAGGACGGTCATCTAAGGTGGAGGACGATCACCTGGCAGGGTACGGCTACCGAAAATATCGCGACATAGGACGAATGCCGGATAAAAGGTCAACGATGGGGACGGCCATCGGATGAGCATGATGGAGGACGACCATCAAGAGGTGGAGGACGACCACCTAGCAGGGGACGGCTGCTCTCAAGGTTTGTCATGACATAGGACGAATGCCAGATAACCAAAACCAACAATGGGGACAGCCATTATATAAAATGATGGAGGACGACCATCAAAAAGGGTGGAGGACGACCACCTAGCAGGGGACGGCTGTTAAATATCACGACATAGGACGAATGCCGGATAGAAAATCAACGATGGGGACGGCCATCGGATGAGCATGATGGAGGACGACCATCAAGAGGTGGAGGACGACCACCTAGCAGGGTACGGCTGCTCTCAGGGTTTATCATGACATAGGACGAATGCCAGATAAAAAAGGAAAATTTGCTTTGGTAGCGACCTACTGGGGAATAGTAAACACGGACGAGTGTTTATATCCAAGAAATAAAAGTATAAGTGTTTAGATGTTTGTGTATAGATTAAAGATGCGGACGAGCATCCTTAAGACTACGATACGGACGAGTATCGGGTAGAAACAAATACTGACACGTGCTCAGAGATGATGGTACGGACGAGTATCAACGGGTTAACAGAGAACACGGACGAGTGTTGAATCTGAAGGGATTCTTCTGGGGAATGATAGACACAAACGAGTGTCTAAATTCAAGAAGACAGAAGTGTTTGACACGGTGTATGGATTAAAGATGCGGACGAGCATCCTTAAGACTATGATACGGACGAGTATCAGGTAGAAACAAACGCTTGACGCATGTTCTAAGATGATGGTACGGACGAGTATCAACGGGTTAACAGAGAACACGGACGAGTGTTGAATCTGAAGTGATTCTTCTAGGGAATGATAGACACAAATGAGTGTCTAAATTCAAGAAGACAGAAGTGTTTGACACGGTGTATGGATTAAAGATGCGGACGAGCATCCTTAAGACTATGATACGGACGAGTATCAGGTAGAAACAAACGCTTGACGCATGTTCTGAGATGATGGTACGGACGAGTATCAACTGGCTAACAAAGAACACGGACGAGTGTCGAATCTGTGAGGATATTCATGGTGTATACAAGATACGGACGAGTACCTGTATAAGTGGTAAGTATGAGTGATGTATAGATGAATGTTCAATCTGCTGGTGAGGGTGACACGGACGAGTGTCGAAAAAGGAGAAAAGTATAGTATAAATAAGTATTTGATATAAAAAGTGTTTATGTTACTGTACTGGGGAAAATGACACGGACGGATGTCAAGGAAATTATAAGTACATGTGAGTGCAAAGAGGATGTCTTTGGCTTTCTGCTGGGGGTATGACACAGACGGGCGTCAAAAAGTATCTGTAATACGAGTGGTACTATTTGCACAGAGTGTTCAGGCGACTTTACTGGGGAGTATTGACACGGACGGGTGCCAAAGAGAGTATATACTGGTGTTTGTGAATGTGAGGCAACTGCTTTTGCTGGGAAATCTGGGGAGTATTCTGTATACTGTTGATGAGTTGACATTACTCACCAGTGTTTGATTCAAAACATGGATTATGATTATGCTATATGTTTGATTTTTGCCGTAATGCTCCGTATTAGACGGAATGCTACGCTTTGTGGGTGAATATGATGCGAATGTTATTATTATGCGAGGATACCAATCCGGGACTCGGATCCCGTTGCTGTGAAGATCTCTAGTCGATCTGTTTGAAATGGACATCCCAGCTGGGGATGAGATCACTGGTAGATCCTGATGAAATGATATCTGCTTGGGGGGGATAGGTCACTGATAGACCCATCCTGATAAATGAGAGACCCAGTTGGGGTTTGTAGAAGCTTTCGTCACTCTGTTGTGATTCCTTCATGCGTTGCTCTTCTGGATAGAGGCTGAAGCTCTGTGGGGAGATGGCTCCCTAGCTTTTGTACTTGGCTGAGGAGGAAGAATGATTGGCACCTCGGCTGGGGAATAGTAACAAGTGGCAACTCAGCTGGGGAGAAAACACTTCGGGTGCTGAGATTGAGTGTTGATTTGTCAGCTTGCTGGGGTGAAGCTTTCATGCCCTAAGTTGCGCTTTGGATACCTGCAATCCTGAAAAGATAGAGAAACGTACAAGTAATCCCGAGGTATCCCTTACTGGATTCCGTCATAGGAGCTTAGACACTTCTGAGAGTATATTTCCTGCAAGCACGTATTTTTTAGAAGAAAAGCATCTGTATTTATGCAATCAGTTTTTCTTAAGACATCAGACATTTTTTGCAAATAAAATGTACAAGACGAAAACATGACTAAAAATCTGGTTTTATTAATTCATGTGCCCTGAATTGGCGAGATACATCAAAGAAACATATCCCCTGAAATGAGGAGATTGTTACAAATTGAGAAACAAAATGTTGGCAATGTTGACGACGCTTTAAGGAACTTCCTCCTTTGCTATGACTCGTATGACTTTTGACGTTCTTCTCGTCTTGCTCTCTGAAGAAGGCTGATTCTGAAAGACGCTTGATCCTTTCGAAGCTTACCAAGTTGTAGGTGATACAGACGAATTTAGAGTGCAGTTGTTCGCTTATTCCCTTATTTTGCATGGATCGCCCTTTCGGGTTTTCGATCCATCGGGATACCCATTTTTGCCTGAGTTGTCCAATGCGGCTTTTCAACTCAGCTGGTGTACACTTTTTGTTTATTTTCCCTTATTTTTGCCCGAGTCTTTTATTCTGTTTTTGACTCGCCGGGATGCCCTATTTTTGCCTGGACTTACATTCTGTTTTTGTGTCCAGCGGGTCATTTTTATGCGAAATATTTTTTAACTGCATCTGAATTCACAGGGGACGGGAAATCTTCACCATCCATAGTGCCGAGCATCAGTGCTCCACCAGAGAAAACTTTCTTTACTACAAATGGCCCTTCATAGTTTGGAGTCCACTTGCCCCTGTGGTCTGTATGCGGAGGGAGGATTCTCTTCAGCACGAGATCCCCTACTTGGTACTCTCGGTGCCTGACTTTCTGATCAAAGGCTTTCTTCATTCTCTTCTGATATAATTGCCCATGACAGATTGCAGCCAATCTTTTCTCTTCAATCAGACTCAATTGTTCGTATCGGGCCCGAACCCATTCTGCTTCACTCAGTTTAACATCCATCAGTACCCGTAGAGAGGGTAATTCAACTTCAACTGGTAGGACTGCTTCCATACCATACACAAGTTGATACGGTGTTGCCCCAGTGGATGTCCTGATTGACGTGCGGTACCCATGCAAGGCAAATGGTAGCATTTCATGCCAGTCTTTGTAAGTGACTACCATCTTCTGCACAATCTTCTTGATATTTTTATTTGCTGCCTCAACAGCGCCATTCATCTTTGGCCTGTAAGGAGAAGAATTGTGATGTTGGATCTTGAAGTCCCGACACAGTTCAGCCATCATTTTGTTGTTCAAGTTAGAACCATTATCAGTAATGATTCGCTCGGGAACTCCGTATCGACAGATGATATCTCTCTTCAGAAATCTGGCTACCACTTGCCTTGTAACGTTTGCATAGGAAGCTGCTTCGACCCACTTGGTGAAATAGTCAATGGCAACCAGGATGAATCTGTGGCCATTCGAAGCAGTCGGCTCAATCTTGCCAATCATGTCAATACCCCACATAGCAAAGGGCCAGGGTGAAGACATCGCATTCAAAGGATTGGGAGGCACATGCACCTTATCCGCATAAATCTGGCATTTATGGCATTTTCTGGCGTAGGCACAACAGTCAGCATCCATTGTGATCCAGTAATAACCTGATCTTAGCAACTTTTTAGTCATGGCATGTCCTCCAGCATGGGTTCCAAAGGATCCTTCGTGCACTTCATGCATTAACAAGTCTGCTTCTGTCTTATCAACACATCTGAGAAGTACCATGTCAAAGTTTCTCTTGTACAGGGAGCCATCAGTGTTCAGAAAGAAACTACCAGCTAGCCTTCTTAAAGTCTTCTTATCATTGGAAGATGCCCCAGGCGGGTATGTTTGATCCTCCAAGAAGCACTTAATGTCATGGAACCAAGGCTTATCATCTTTGACAACATCTGCCGCGAACACATATGCTGGTCTGTCAAGTCTGGACATTGAAATTTGAGGTACGAAGTTGGCAGCTTGAACTTTGATCATGGACGAAATGGTAGCCAGAGCATTTGCAAACTGATTCTCGTCCCGAGGGATATACTCGAGCTTGACCGTTGTAAAGAAAGTCAATAACCTCCTTGTATAATCCCTGTAAGGTATCAGATGATCCTGGTGGGTGTACCATTTGCCGTTGGTTTGATTGATTACCAGAGCTGAATCTCCGAATACGGTCAATGTCTTGATCCTGAGGTCAATGGCTTCCTCAAGGCCCATAATGCAAGCTTCGTATTCAGCTTCGTTGTTAGTGCAGTTGAAAGTGAGTTTTGCCGAGAAAGGCATGTGAACTCCTTTAGGTGTAATGAGTACTGCACCAACACCACGACCATTCATGTTAACAGCCCCATCAAACATCATAGTCCATTCTTCTTCCGGGTCAGGCCCTTCAGTGTGAATAGGCTCTTCACGATCTTTTGCTTTTATGAACATGATGTCTTCATCAGGGAAGTCAAACCTCATAGGCTGGTAATCATCAATAGGTTGCTCAGCAAGATATTCAGACAATACACTGCCCTTGATGGCTTTCTGAGAAGTGTACTGGATGTCATATTCTGTGAGGATCATTTGCCATCTTGCAACTCGTCCGGTAAGTGCTGGCTTCTCAAATATGTACTTAACTGGGTCCATTTTTGAGATCAACAAAGTAGTGTGGGTCAGCATATACTGCCTCAGTCGGCGAGCAGCCCACGCTAAAGCACAGCAAGTTTTCTCGAGCAGTGAATAACGTTGTTCACAGTCGGTAAACTTTTTGCTTAGGTAGTATATTGCATACTCTTTTCGACCAGACTCGTCATGCTGGCCCAGCACACACCCCATTGACTCTTCTAATACTGTCAAGTACATGATTAGAGGTCTTCCTTCGACTGGAGGCATAAGGATTGGAGGTTCTTGCAAGTACTCTTTGATCTTGTCAAAAGCCTTCTGGCAGTCTTCGTTCCACCTGACCGTTTGTTCTTTTCTTAGCAGTTTGAACAAGGGTTCACAAGTTGCTGTAAGGTGAGATATGAACCTTGAAATGTAGTTCAATCGACCTAAGAACCCCCGAACTTCTTTTTCAGATTTTGGTGCAGGCATTTCTTGGATGGCTTTGACTTTATCAGGGTCAACTTCAATCCCTTTCTCGCTCACAATGAAACCCAGCAGCTTACCAGATCGCACCCCGAATGTGCACTTGTTGGGGTTCAACTTCAGTTGGTACTTCCTCAGACGCTTGAATAACTTTAGCAGATTTACCAGGTGGTCTTCTTTAGTGAGGGACTTGGCAATCATGTCATCCACATAGCATTCGATTTCTTTATGGATCATATCGTGGAATAATGTTACCATAGCCCGTTGATATGTTGCACCAGCATTCTTCAGTCCAAATGGCATCACCTTGTAACAGAACATGCCCCAAGGTGTGATGAAGGTTGTCTTCTCCATGTCTTCAGGTGACATCTTGATCTGATTATATCCTGAAAATTCGTCCATGAAGGAGAACACCGAGAACTGAGCCGTATTATCCACCAATACGTCGATGTGAGGTAATGGGAAATCATCTTTCGGGCTAGCTCTGTTCAGATCCCGGTAGTCAACACACATCCTTACTTTGCCGTCTTTCTTAGGCACAGGCACTATATTAGCAACCCATGGAGGATAGCTAGTTACAGCAAGGAACCCAGCGTCCCATTGCTTTTGTACCTCTTCTTTGATTTTCATTGCCATGTCTGGGCGAGTACGGCGCAATTTCTGTTTAACCGGCGGGCATTCTTCTCTTAAAGGCAGCTTGTGCACAACAATGTCGGTGTCCAACCCTGGCATATCTTGATAAGACCAAGCAAACACGTCCACATATTCTTGAAGCAGATCAATCAGTTGTCTCTTCACTGAGTCTTGCAAGCAGACCCCTATTTTAACTTCTTTCACGTCTTCATATGTACCAAGATTGATCGTTTCAACCTCCTCCTGGTGAGGAGTGATAACCTTTTCCTCTTGTCTCAACAATCTGGCTAGCTCTTCAGGAAGCTCGTAATCTTCTTCAACCCCTTCATCAGCTTGATTGATCGGATTGTCAAAGTCATACAAAGTCATAGCCGTGCTGTTGTCGGTGCAGTCTGGAAGGCACTCTCTGCAAGGGTTCAGTTTGTTCATTTTAGTGATTTGATTTTAATCTTGTTTAGAAAAGTGAAATAAAGTTGCCATTTTGAAAACATTGCCATTTATTTTTTTGTACAAAAAGAAAAATGGAAAAACAGTGAGCGGAAAAGAAAATGACTCATTTGCAAAAGATGTCTGATATTTCATTGATTAATCTTGTTGCACAAAAATTACAGATGGCCCGATTACAAAATGAGTCTTGTCATCTTGGGCAAGATGCAAGACTTGATGCATGCTTAAAATATACAGGAAATAATAATTACTCTGCAGGAGTAACTTTTATAATTTCCTGGGAAGACCAGTTTGAGATACTGCTCCCCGGGATCTTTGGACGGATCCAACTCTCCAGGTTGCGGTCGCTTTCATCCTCGTCTTCCAAATTGTTGACAGCATCGGGGGTGAGCATCCCCCCACTAACAAAGTTGGGCTCCTTAGCAGCCTCTGCTTGATCTTGTTGAGTTGGTTTGTAACCCAACCCAAATCTATCCTCTTTCTTCTCTACGGGCAGCAACTTGCCCCAGCCTTGGGCAGTCCCTTCCTCAACAACCTTCCGGGCTTGTTGATAAGATGTCATTGAGGTTCCAGGTACAACAGATGTTTCATTTATGTTCAAGGCCTCAAACCCTTGACTCATCATTTCATGGATCTCCCCATCCATCTCAATGTATTTGTAGATAGCCAGATGGCTAACAAAAATATCTTCCTCTCCACAAATAGTAACGACTTGGCCCTCCCACTCGAATTTTAACTTCTGGTGAAGGGTTGAGGTCACGGCGCTAGCGGCGTGAATCCATGGTCTACCCAACAAACAGCTGTAGACAGGCTGAATGTCCATCACGTAGAAGGTCGTTTTGAAAGTTTGTGGGCCATTCGTTATAGGCAACTCAATCTCTCCCAGAACTGATCTCTTAGAACCGTCAAAGGCTCTTACTACTAAGTTACTGGGACGTAATGCCAATCCGTCATACTCTAGCTTCACAAGGGCTTTTTTAGGTAAGACATTGAGGGATGACCCTGTGTCTACCAGCACATGGGAAAGAACTGCACCTTTACACTCCATGGTAATATGCAAAGCCTTGTTATGATTGCGGCCTTCCGTAGTCAAATCAGTGTTGGTGAACCCTAGTCCATGACTAGCGTTAACATTCCCAACCACAGCTTCCAACTGATTGACGGTGATCTCTTCTGGCACATAAGCTGCGTGCAAGACTTTTAGTAGTGCGTTCCGATGAGCCTCAGAGCACATAAGCAATGATAGAATATAGATCTTGGAAGGCGTCTGGTGAAGCTGGTCCACTATCTTGTAATCACTTTTCTTGATGATTCTCATGAATTCATCCACTTCTTGATCAAAAGGTGTTTTTAAAGATTCTTTAACAATCTGCTCTTCTTGCACCAGGCTCTTCCCTTTTGCCTTGGTAGCAGCTTCTGCTTCAGCAGTGGGTCTTTGAATTTGTGGAGCAAAGAGACGTCCGCTTCGAGTGAAGCCTCCGCCTCCTCCCACATTATCTATTTGCGGTGAAGAAGTTGATGATTCAAGAGTGATTTTCTGTCCTTCGTAGTATAGATCAGAGCCGTAATGCCAAGGGATGGCGTTACTGCTTTCATAAGGTACTGGCCTAGGCACTGTGATAGTGACTGGACTGATGGCAGTTGCAGAAGGGACCATGATAGTTTGTGGATCGTAGTATATTGTAACTGGTGCTCTGATAGGAGTGGCACTTTGTGAGTTGTAGGCAGAATCATTTTCAGGATCATAATAAATTGTAACCGTTGAGATATTTGCTGTTGAAGTTGTAGGAGACATTGTTGGATGGATGGGTGTTGTTGTTGTAGGAGACTCTGAATAAAGGGGTGCTGACGTTGTAGAAGGGATGTTTGCTGATATCTGGTCCGTTGAAGTAACAAATGAAGCATTTGTTGACGAGATTGAAGAGTTGCTTGGAACAATGGTTGTTGCATTTGTAGAAGACACGGGAGTTGTTGTTAAGGAGATTGCTGGATTGGTAGGGATTGATGTTGTGATTTGAAGTAGGCCACTCTGAATGAGACCATCTATGCCATCTCTCAAGTTGTCACACCCATTCACTGAAATGTTGCAATAAGCACACCCTAGCTCACATCCCGGGAACATTTGACATTCGAGGAGCTGAGCTTTAATCTCTACCAACGGTGTCCGAATCTGACCCACACTGGTTATCAAGTAAGACGGCTTGTCTTCTTCAATAGCATTGATTCTGGGACCTCCGTGGTTTGGCATAGGGTTCTTGTTAACATTTGGTGGTGGTGCGAAGTTTAGAGCCTTAGAGTCTACCAGGTCTTGTACCTTCATGTGCAAAGCTCTACACTTCTCTGTACTATGGCCAGGTGCATTTGAATGGAAAGCACATCTGGCGTTGGAGTCGTAATTTCTGGGTAGACTGGTTGGATCTGGAGGTGCCAAAGTCCTTAGCTCAACCAGGTTGAGTTTCAAGAGTTGTGGCAGTAATGTGGCATAGGGCATAGGGATCGGATCGATCATCCTATTGGCCTGAGAAGGTCTCTGTTGGAACGGTCTTTGCTGATTGTTGTTGTTGGTGTTGTTGTAGCTTCTCTGAGGAGGATACTGATTTTGTTGCTGATAGTGGGGTTGTTGCTACTGTGGTTGGTAAGCTGGTTGTGGATGAATTGGAGTGGGTATGGTGACTGCTGCCACAGACCTATGAACATATTGGGGTCTGCCCCTGCTGGTATGGATAACATTGGTCTCACCAGTTCTTCTTGGGCCCACAAAAGGCTTCCTTGTGTTGCTGGATGAGCTGGCACCGTTGTCAGAAATCTTGCCCATCTTCAATAGGCTCTCAATTCTTTCCCCGGCTATAACGACATCTGCAAAGCTGGTAGAAGAAAAGGCAGCTAGCCTATCAATGTACGTCCCTTGGAGGGTGTTCATAAACATATCCGCCATCTCCCTCTCTGACATAGGTGGCTGGACAGCAGCAGCCAGCTGTCTCCATCTCTGGGCGTACTCGCGGAAGCTTTCCCTGGATGACTGTGACATCCCCATCAGGAGGGTCCTGTTGGGTGCCATATCCAAATTATATTGGTATTGTCTGATAAAGGCCTCAGCCAGGTCTTTCCAACATATGATGGTGGCTCTGGTCAGATGAGAGTACCATTCCCTTGAAGCTCCCGTTAAGCTATCCTCAAAATAAAACATCCATAGCTTTTCGTCCATGGTATATGCCTTTAGCCTCCCCAGGAAGGATTGTAAATGGGTCCGTGGGCAGGAAGTCCCGTTGTACTTCTCAAAGCACGGTGGTTTAAATTTATGGGGAATCCTGACCCCGTCCACTAAGCCCATGTCCATAACATCAAAACCCAAGGAGTTTTGAGACTCCAAGGACCTTAATTTTTCAGCAATTTCATCCAGCCTTCTGTCATAGGCTATCTTCCCCAGCTCCCATCACTGTGAACTGATCTTCCTGGGGGTCTTCCTGCAGCACTCTGCCTGTGGTAGCATTCCTTTGTACATTAGCAGGGATGTTGATCTCTGGATGAAGGTGGGGTCCAAATACAGGGGGGTTGATATGAGGCTGAACCCTCTCATTGTTGCTTGTCCCTGCAGTCCCTAGATGGGGGTCTTCCTGATTCTGCCTTTCTACCATTGCTCTTAATCTCTCTTGGCTCTGAGCCATATTGTTCATCACCTCCATAAATTGTGTCATCTGAGCCCTCATTTCCAATCTCTCATTGGCCATTTGGTTCCTGACCTCTGTAAGGTCCTGTTGTACCTGGTCCATCTGTATACCCGGAAGGTTGTTGCGGGTTGGATATCTGTGTGGACGGTTGAGTGGGAACACCAGACGTCGAGCAATAGTTCCTGAGATCACAACAGAGTTAGTAACAAAAACAAAACAAACCTACAAAACAAAAAAAGGGTTAGCATGCAATGCAGTATGCTTATTTGTTTCCAAGGTATCCGGCTTGGCACTTGGTTTTGACCTTTCCAGACCCTTGAAGATGCTGTTGATGTTGCTTGAAAGAAACTCAGATGGAACAAACCGATACATACATTACAAAAAGCAAAGGATACATAGTTTGTTTTTTACAATACACGCCCCCTGAGGGGTCAAAATGCAACATAAGAAAATAAAAGTACATGAAATGAAAACAACAACAAGCAAAAGTCAGACACCAAGACCAAACTCATCCTCCTGAACTTCCTTGAGAAGTGCTTCAGTCACAGGATCAGCTGGACGCTCTGTGAGATTCCTGATAAGGAGATTCCTGGTAGTAACAGCTGCAGTTAGCTTCTTGTGTTGACTCTGGTCCTTTGACTTCTTCACTCCAGCTCTAATCTTTAACTCTGAGATCTCTTTTGGGCTGCTGCCAGGGCTTCCTGCTGCTCTTTTGCACTAGCTTCCAGCTGCTCAATCTTGTCCTGAGTCCTCATATCTTCCAGAGTACAATCTTCGGTGATCCTGACCCACCTAGCTTGACTCTCCTTCAGATACAAATCAGTCCTGGCTTTCTGGAACTGAGCTTCCTTGCAGGCATTCTTCAAGATCTGCTCTCCAGCCCTAGACTTCTTGATATAATCCTCTGACTTCTCAATTCTGGCTAAATGCTCCACTTTCAGCTTCTCTAACCTCTCAATATCCAACCTACCATCACTCCTCTCCCAGAGGGTCTTCTATAGGGCCTGAGTCAACTTCTCATTTCTCTCTTTTAATTTCTCAAACTCCTCCAGACTGACAGTGACAGGAGGTGGTGCTGAGGATGGTCCAGGCATATCTTCCATGGTAAAGGGCATTCCAGAAAATTGAGCCCTGGCATGGGACCACTCATAATACTGTGCTGATGCCACATTGTTGCACTTCCCCAGAATAGTTACTCCTTTAGTCTGAACATTGTCCCAGGCCCAGGCTGCTTGCCTGACAATAGCCAGATTAGGCTTGTTCTCACAGTAAAGAGTCTCAGCCAAATCTTGTGCCTTAGGAGTGTGGACCAGTGCATAGCCCAGTTGTCTTTTGAATAGCAGAGGGTTGTAGTTGATGCAACCCTTTACTCCTATCAGGGGTACATTGGGAAACTGCCCACAACTGGTAATGATGTCCCTTCCTTTGGTGCTTTGAGTGCACCATCTGATGTCAGCTGAGGTTAAAGCTGTGAGTCTTCTAGCCCAGTTCCTTTGTTGGTGAGGATTTAGAAATGCATCAGTTTTAGGCAAATGTCTGAGCAGCCAGGTATGGAAAAGGGGAGCACAGCACCTCACCAATCTTCCTCTTTGCTTTTCATTCCTTTGGTGAACAGAGTAGTAGAAATCTCCCAGTAAGGTGGGCACTGGGTTCCTCAGGTGAAAAGATGGATTGCATTCTTGCTAACAAACTTAGGCTCATCTGCAAATAAAATGACCCCATATATGCTAAGGGCCAATAAAGCACAGACTGCCTTCCACTCTCCTAAAGAAGCCTTCATGGTAGCCTGAGAGATCAAGAAATCCAGATGTAAACCAGAGACTCCAGCTTTGGTGGTCATATTCTGCTCAATCAGAACTGGTTCCAAATGCAATGCCCTTGCCACTTCTTCATTACTTGGGAAAGCCATCTCAGGGTTGAAGGGGACTCCACCCCTGATAGGTACACCAACCAATGATGCATACTCTTCCAATAAAGGTCCTAGCTGAAAATCTTGAAAGGTAAAGCACCTTAGAGGGGGATCATAGAACTGCAGGCAAGTATGGATCAAGCTCCTCTGTGAAGGGTCCAAATCCATAACCACATCAAGTATGCCTCCATAGTGTTCCCTGAACAGTGGTATATGGTCTGGAGTAATCAGGGTCTGAATCTTCCTGATGTCAGCTAGCTCTGGCTGAAAGAAATGATAGGAGATGTTACTTTTCTTTGGTGCCATGTTGCTGAAGAATGGCTGAGACAGATGGAGGAAAATACTGATGATGGGCCACTGACGGGCTGAGACTGATGATGGAGGTAGCTGAAACAGGTAGCAGATAGCTGAAGTAGATACTGATGAAGATAGGTCTATGCTGATGATGGGGTCAAAACCAAGCCAAAATAAAGTATGGATACCCTGAAAAACAAATAAGCAAATGTTAAAATGATGCAATGATGATGTATGCAAATGATATGCAAGGCTTTGTGACTGAGCTGGATCTGATCAAGTGCTTGATATAAGTCCAGGTATGTTCAAGAAATCCAGATGGAGGTTCATAAGTCCAGTAACCAAAGGTGGGGGACTCAAATAAAGAGTCACATGTCCAGGGTTAAAAATCACAAGAACTGTTCCAAGATGGAGTACTCTTAGTCAAATCAAAGTAACAGGGTATGCTGAGGTCAAGGGTACCTGCAAACCTGTAAACAGCCCAACCCCCTCACATGTGATGTTCTAAAACAAGGATCCTCAGACTTGGATCAGTTATGAGAAGTGTAAACACTTCTAACCTGGAGGTACAGTGTTTACAATAACCATAAAAGATCCTCCTCTAATTCACCTCAGTTTCTGAAGGTCAATAAAAAGGTCATCCAGACTTAGCAAGCTTCCCAGATAGCCCTAGCACTACAGGAGATCTGTAGCACAGAGTTCTCAAGAAGAAACCCATATCTGAACCGTGTTTCATATTCCCGCACCAGACCGAAATGGAATGGGAAAGAACATGAACCACTCTAGCCTAGGTGTCACTCAGGTCCCAGGTATAGGACCTCAACTCTCAATAGAACACCCACCCATCAAAACAAAACCAAATCCAGCCAGATACAGCATGACAGTATGATATATGTAAAGCTTGTAAAGAAAATAATAAACAAAACTGTACATAAAGCAATAAAATAAAATAAATAAACAAACACAAATAGCACATAACACCCCAGTAAACACAAATCAAACAAGCGCTAGGAGGAACCCACAAAAAGAACCAGAAGCCCTGGTTGCAGTATAAGGCTCCCCAGCAGAGTCGCCAAGCTGTCGCTCCCGATAAATGGGACTGGCCCAAATAAAGGTACAGACGCGAACGGTCGGCGAAAGAGAATAATGAGAACACACAGCAGTGAACTCACTGGAAAGGAAAAGAGTCGCCAGGTAGGCATTTTTATCCCGGAGGAAAGGCAATGCTGCATAGACCTAGAAAAAGATATGGATAAGACGGTTGCGAACCAGAGAGACTGAGAAAGGGGGTTGGTTACAACCTGGGAAGGTATTAGCACCCAGATTGTCCGTCGTACTCGACGGGATCCACGCTTAAAAGATTTGTGTTTAAAAAGGGTAGCGTCAGTGCAATTTATTTATAAAGAGAGCTGGAAAAGGTGTACAGGTGTCAGTGTGAAAGAAGTGCAAAGTGTGATATATGTATAGTGTCAGTGTAAGAATGAGAATGCTCGAGATCATGAGGCTAAGAGAATGATGCTGAAAGAGGGGGAATATACAGAGACTTTTGTTCGATAACTGTTAAGTTATTCCTACGTATCCTCTCGTGCAATGAGGAAGTCAGAACACCGTAGTTCGACCCAAAGAGACTGAAAGATGAATTGACTTGTGAACTGCTTACTTGTCTATGCTCAAGTGTATGACCTGTCTGGCTCAGGTGCAAACTGTCTTGCATTAGACGGAAGAAGCGAGTTCTCGGTTGTGAGTGAATGAGATGAGAAAAGAATCCCGGAGGAGACGATTATTGTTTGTTTTTATGTTTTCAATCTTTTATTGCTTTTTGAAGTTTGTCATAAGTTAATGAGCTTAAGCCTAAACCAATGGATTTAGTAAACTCATCACATCTTCCCTCTGATTAGGGGTAATGAGAATACCTTAAGTGTGAAGTCAGCTTCTCACACTTAATTACCCTGATGTAGGATTAAGATCATTAACCTACTTGTGATTATTTAGATGTTTTTGGGGTTTTTGTTTAGTGTTAAGTAATGAGATTAATCCATAATCAAGGATTAAACAGACTCATTACACCATCCTAATAGAAGGATAATAGATGAGAATGTTTAAGCTGAGGAAAGCTCCTCAGCTTAATCCATGATTAGGGATTAAACTCATGACAAAACAAGCCTTTGGTTAAGTGGATTTTATTTAATGATATGATGAAGAAGTGAGTTTTATGATTTGTAAGACAACTTGAGGGGGACTTGTCCATTAACACTAGGGTTAGTCCTTCTTAACCAATTAAGGAAGAATTAGAACCCTAATGCAAGGCCCAAGTTACAAGCTTGATGTCTTGATGATTATTAAGTGAATTGATTAAAAGATTTAAACACATTAAGGGTTTAACACTTAGGATTAAAGTTATACACTCCATCCTAATAGAAGGATGAGGCATAAGCTTAATCACAAAGCCTTAAAGCCTTTAGGGTTTAGTCCTTGGTTATGAGGTGAGAAGAGAAGACTCAATGAGACACAAAGGTAAAAACTAAGAGGGGAGACTAATCAAAACCCTAATCATTGTCATGCATGGTTGTTCCTAAGGTTTGTGAGGTTTGAGAAAGAAAATCTTCAATGGAACCACCAGGAAGCAGATGAAAGGATCAGGAGAAGCAAAGTAACTTGCTTCATTCAAGAAGTCAAGTCACTTGAAGAAAGAAAGTGAGAAGGAGAAGAATGAGCAAGCTCAATCCCAAGCACAAAGTAAAAATGCAGCAAGGATGCATGAAAGAGATGAAAAGAAGATGTGGGAAGTGAAGGCAAATCCACTTCCCAAGGTTACTTACCACCTGAAATGTTAATAAAGGAATGCAATGCAATGCAAAATGAGATGAAATGACATGGTGCAAACCAAAACCAGAAGCACATATGAGATGATGATGATGCTATGGGATGATGAAAACATGAATCAAGACATGAGGATGATCATACAAACTTATGGATGCAAATGGAACAAGTTTAGAACCATGAACACATGAAAAAAGTTATGAGATGCAAATGACATACAACATGGCATATACATGATGCAATGATCAAACATGCTTTCAATATGTCTTAAGATGTCTAATGAATAATAAGAATGCATAAAATGCTATGGCAAGTCAAGGTATGAATGCAAATGCAAGATGAATGCAAATGAAAGCCCAAATTAGGGTTTATGATCAATGCATCAAACAAAAAAACCAAAATCAGAAGCAAACATTAAGATAAAAAATTGAAAATGCACTTAAAGGAACCCTAATCCTATACTAACTCAATGCCCAAAGGAGAGGTTCCAACTCTTAACCTAATTAGGGTTATGAATTTTCTAAGTTTCTTAGGGTTTTAAGGTACCTTAACAAGAAAAATGCCAAACAAAATGAAAATGAAAGATCAAATCATGCCAATTTAATCTCACAAACTACATGCTAAACACAATGCAATGCAAAAAGAATCAAGGTCCAACTCTTAATGGTTAGGCAGAAATGATTTTTGGAAGTTTGGATCAAAATAATGCCTTAAAATGATTTTAATTCCATGAAAAAATTATCAAAAGGCATCAAGATCAAAAAAGAAATTTGGTTTGA
This sequence comes from Lathyrus aphaca, assembly GCA_963966055.1. NCBI lineage: Eukaryota > Viridiplantae > Streptophyta > Magnoliopsida > Fabales > Fabaceae > Lathyrus > Lathyrus aphaca. The sequence continues at coordinate 114,883,405 of OZ014523.1, read as the reverse complement.
GGGTTGGACAATGTTTCTAAATGTTTTTAAATGTTTCATGAATTTTTTGGTGATTTTTAAATACCTAAAAGTATTTTTAATTAATTAATTCTCATTAATTAATTAAAAATAAACCTTTAAATGATTTAAAAATATTTTAAAATGCAAAAAATAAAAATGAAAATGTTTTTGGTTTCTGAAATTAAATAAAAGTTTGTGTGAAAAATTTCAGAATTTTTAAAATGATTTTGCTATTTTTAATAAAATGTACAAATTAAATGAAATAATATGAAAAATAAAATGAAATAAAGCTGAAAAAAGAAAAGTAATCAAATCTGATGGTCCAGATTCAAATGGAACACGCGCGCGTTTGACCTGGCGCCATATCCTACGGCCCAAATTCAAATTCCACTAATTAATGATTAAGCCCTAATCCAGCCCTAATGACTTTCAGATGACCGGAACAGTGGTTCCGGTCATCTTCTCCGACGAGTCAAAAATGCTAAATCACTCTACACGCAGTGAAAATGAAAACTAACTATCCAGAACTCATCCCCATTCAAAAACGAATCAAACCCCTCACTCAAACATCATTTATCATTCATAAACAGAGAGAATCGAATCAAACAATTTCTAGGGCAAAAATTTCAGACACAGCATACATCCTGGTTTCTCAACCATTTTCAAAAGTAAGCACATATTCATGATCAGGGGAATGTATAGAAGCTATTTAGAACTTAAAATCATGCTTCTGGAAAAAAAGTTCATGAAGCTACCTGAGTTTGAAGCTTTTCAGTTTGTGACTTTCTGACCTCTTCTCTTTGTGCAATCCACTCCTTTTAGGCCCCTGATGAAGTCTTGATGCTTAGAAAGAGTTTGTGATGGCTGGTTTGAGAGTTTGCAGCAGTTCTGTTCAAGATGGTGTGAGAATCGTGTTTGTGATTCTTTGAGTTTCAGGCTGTTTTGAAGGTTGGTTTGTGTTCAGTGAAGCATGGTGAGATGGTTCATGAAGTTTGTTTGTGTGTTTATGGCCTGTGGGGTGAGTTTCGAATGCTTTTGCTCAAGATGATGAAAATGAGAATGTTGTGTTGTGTCTGGTTTCAGGCTTGCTTGTGCTTATGTTTGGCTTGCATTTGATTAACATAAACAAATCCCATTGGTCAGATGACATGACATGTGCTTTATTGATTGGTATGGGTGCTTTTGCTAAAAGGTCAAGTTTGTGTAAGAGAAGCATGGGCAACTTGCTAGCCTAGTACAAGGAGGGTGTGCTGCGCAGCATGATGAGGGAAAAGGCCTAGGAGGGTTCAGCATACTAGCCAGCAAGTGGATGAGAAGTTATCATGACTTTTGCAACTTGGTTCACTTTGGTTCTTATGGAAGAAACTTGGTCCATGGGCCATGAAACATGTGATTCCTTGGGTGCATTCTGAACTTTAGATGTTGTGTGATCATGTTGTGTGGATTAGAAGCCCATTTGATGACTTAATTGGCCTTGAGAAGTGAATTTGCAACTTTGCCTCTTTGGTGCATGACTTGAAATTTAGTGATTTTTGCCAACTTTGATGAGCCATATCTTTTGATCCAAAATGAATTAGGTCATGTTCTTGTACTTTTTGAAAAGGGAAAGATCTATTCTACAACTTTCATGACCAAAGTTTTTTCATTTGAAGCATTTTTGGATCAAAAAGTAAGGGTTGAAAAAGTTGCCTAAAGTGGCATTTTCATTAAAAGTCAAACTTGCCCAAAAAGTCAACTTTGCAAAAGACTTGAAATTCTTGAATTTTGTGAACTTCCAACTTCTTCTATGATAAAATAAAGATCATATACAATCAAAATGATGAATAACACCCTTTGGTTGGGTCATTGGGGGCCTCAGGTGCCCTGATTTTGCACTGACTTGCTTGAAAAGTCAACTCTTGATCAGATGACTTCCCCATGGAATTTCTTCATGAAAATTGATATGCATACTCCCTATACCATATAGAGACCAACAAGAATGACCAAAAAATTTGGAGTTATGGCCTCTGAAACCAAAACCCTAATTTTAGGTCATCTGTGCAGTCAAGCCTGGCTCTGCTTCCATACCAATCTCAGTTCTTGTGATTTTTTTGGCATTCTTGACTTTGAGAGGATATAATATGATACTTGAACACATATGGATCCCTTTGAAGTGATTGATGACCTTTGGAATGGCTCAAGTGGCTCTTGGATTGCTCAGATCACAAACCCTAGATGCAGATGACTTTGAACCAATGCAGTGAATCAAAAAATGTGATATGAGATGGTATGATTGAATCTATGCATATGAAATGATCAAAAGCCATGGTGTGAAATGGGTGAGGGAAAATTTGGGGTGTTTACAGGGTTCTATTGAGAGTTGAGGTCCTATACATGGGACCTGAGTGACACCTAGGCTAGAGTGGTTCATGTTCTTTCCCATTCCATTTCGGTCTGGTGCGGGAATATGAAACACGGTTCAGATATGGGTTTCTTCTTGAGAACTCTGTGCTACAGATTTCCTGTAGTGCTAGGGCTATCTGGGAAGCCTGCTAAGTCTGGATGACCTTTACTATGACCTTCAGAAACTGAGGTGAATTAGAGGAGGATCTTTTATGGTTATTGTAAACACTGTACCTCCGGGTTAGAAGTGTTTACATTTCTCATAACTGATCCAAGTCTGAGGATCCTTGTTTTAGAACACCACCTGTGAGGGGATTGGGCTGTTTACAGGTTTGCAGGTACCCTTGACCTCAACATACCCTGTTACTTTGTTTGATTAAGAGTACTCCATTTTGGGACAGTTCTTGTGATTTTAACCCAGGACATGTGACTCTTTATTTGAGTCCCCCACCTTGGTTACTGGACTTATGAACCTCCATCTGGATTTCTTGAAACATACATGGACTTATATCAAGCAGTGATCAGATCCAGCCTGATCACAAACCCTTGCATATCATTTGCATACATCATCATTGCATCATTTAACATTTGCTTATTTGTTTTTTCAGGGTATCCACATCATATATTTTGGCTTGGTTTTGACCCCTTTATCTGATTAGACCCCTGTTCACCAGCTACCTGCTTCAGTCACCTGCATCACCAGCACCAGCTTACCAGTGGCCCATCTTATAATATCAGTCATCATCAGCATCTGTTTCAGCTCTTCTTCAGCAACATGGCACCTAAGAAAAGCAACATCTCATATCATTTCTTTGAGCCTGAACTGACTGGCATCAGGAAGATCCAGGCCCTTGTTACTCCAGACCACATACCACTATTTAGAGAACATTATGGAGGCATCCTTGATGTGGTTATGGATTTGGACCCTTCCCAGAGGAGCTTGATTCACACTTGTCTACAGTTCTATGATCCTCCTCTGAGGTGTTTCACCTTCCAGTATTTTCAGTTGGGACCCTTGTTGGAAGAGTATTCATCACTGGTTGGAGTACCTATCAGAGGAGGTATCCCCTTCAACCCAGAAATGGTTTTTCCCAGCAATGAAGAAGTAGCTAAGGCACTGTATCTAGAATCTTTCCTGATTGAGCAGAACATGACAACCAAGGCTGGAATCTCTGGTCTACACTTGGATTTCTTGACTTCCCAGGCTATCCTGAAGGCCTCCTTGGGAGAATGGAAGGCAGTATGTGCTTTGTTAGCCCTCAGCATATATGGGGTTATATTATTTGCAGATGAGCCTAAGTTTATTAGCAAGAATGCCATTCACCTTTTCATTCTGAGGAACCCAGTGCCCACCTTACTGGGAGATTTCTACTACTCTGTTCACCAAAGGAATGAAAAGCAGAGAGGAAGATTGGTGAGATGTTGTGCTCCCCTGTTCCATACCTGGCTGCTCAAACACTTGCCCAAGACTGATGCATTCTTGAATCCTCACCAACAGAAGAATTGGGCTAGAAGACTCATTGCTTTGACCTCAGATGACATCAGGAGGTGCACTCAGAGCACCAAGGGCAGGGACATCATTACTAGTTGTGGGCAGTTCCCCAATGTACCTCTGATAGGAGTGAAGGGTTGCATCAACTACAACCCACTGCTATTCAAAAGACAATTGGGCTATGCATTGGTCCACCCTCCTAGAGCACAAGACTTGGCTGAAACCCTTTATTGTGAAATTAAGCCTAATCTAGCTATTGTCAGGCAAGCATCCTGGGCTTGGGACAGTGTCCAGACCAAAGGGATGGCCATTCTTGGGAGATGCAACAATGTGGCCTCAGCTCAGTACTATGAGTGGTCTCATGCCAGGGCTCAAATTTCTGGGATGCCCTTCACCATTGAGGATGCACCTGGACCATCCACAGCACCCCCTCCAGCCACTGTTAGCCTAGAGGAATTTGAGAAACTAAAAGAGAGAAATGAGAATCTGACTCAGGCTCTACAGAAGACCCTCTGGGAGAGGAGTGATGGTCGTCTGGACATTGAAAGGCTAGAAAAGCTTAAGGTGGAGCATCTACCCAGGATTGAGAAGTCAGAAGACTACATCAAGAAGTCAAGGGCTGGAGAGCAGATTCTGAAGAATGCCTGTAAGGAGGCTCAGTTCCAGAAGGCCAGGACTGATTTGTATCTGAAAGAGAGTCAAGCTAGGTGGGTCAGGATCACCGAAACTCGTACTCAGGAAGATAAGAGGACTCGGGACAAGATTGAGCTCAGGAAGATAAGAGGACTCGGGACAAGATTGAGCAGTTGGAGGCCAGTGCAAAAGAGCAACAGGAAGCCCTGCTAGCAGCCCAGAAAGAGATCTCAGAGTTGAAGATCAGGGCTGGTGTGAAAAGGTCAAAGGACCAGGGCAGACACAAGAAGCTAACTGCAGCTATTGCCACCAGGAATCTCCTTATCAGGAACCTCACAGAGCGTCCAGCTGACCCGGTAACTGAAGCACTTCTAAAGGAAGTTAAGGAGGATGAGTTTAGTCTTGGTGTCTGACTTTTGCTTGTTGTTTGCTTCCATTTCATGTACTTTTCTTTTTTATATTGTCTTTTGACCCCTCAGGGGCATGTATTGTAAAAAACAAACTATGTATCATTCACTTTTCTGTAATATATTCATTAGTTTGTTTCATTTGAATCTCTCTCTCCTAAGCAACATCAAAAAGCATCTTCCTCAGGGGTCTGGAAAGGTCAAAACCAAGTGCCAAGCCGGATACCTTGGAAACAAATAAGCATGCTGCATTGCATACTAACCTTTTGTTTTGTTTTGTAGGTTTTTGTTTTGTTTGTTACTAACTCTGTTGTGATTCAGGAACTATTGCTCGCCGTCGGGTGTTCCCACTCAACCGTCCGCACAGATATCCTACCCGCAATAACCTTCTGGGTATACAGATGGACCAGGTACAACAGGACCTTATAGAGGTCAGGGCTCAAATGGCCAATGAGAGACTGGAAATGAGGAATCAGATGACCCAGTTTATGGAGGTGATGAATGGGTTGGCACAGAGCCAAGAAAGATTAAGAGCATTGGTAGAGAGGCAGACTCAGGAAGACCCCCATCTAGGGACTGGTGGAACGAGCAACAATGAGAGGGTTCAGCCTCATGTCAACCCACCTGTGTATGGCCCTCATCTTCACCCAGAGATCAACATCCCTGCTAATGTACAAGGGAATGCTACTACAGGCAGAGTACTACAAGAAGACCCCCAAGAAGATCAGTTCACTATGATGGGAGCTGGGGATGAAGCCTATGACAGAAGGCTAGATGAAATTGCTGAAAAATTAAGATCCTTGGAGTCTCAAAACTCCTTGGGTTTTGATGTCATGGACATGGGCTTAGTGGACGGGGTAAGGATTCCCCACAAGTTTAAACCTCCGTGCTCTGAGAAGTACAACGGGACTTCCTGTCCACGAACTCACTTGCAATCCTTTCTGGGGAGGTTGAAGGCATACACCATGGATGAAAAACTGTGGATGTTTTATTTCGAAGACAATTTAACAGGAGCTTCAAGGGAATGGTACTCTCATTTGACCAGAGCAACCATCAGATGCTGGAAGGACCTGGCTGAGGCCTTCATTAGACAATACCAATACAACCTGGATATGGCTCCCAACAGGACCCTCTTGATGGGAATGTCTCAATCATCCAGAGAAAGCTTCCGGGAGTACGCCCAGAGGTGGAGACAGCTTGCTGCTGCTGTCCAACCACCCATGTCGGAAAGGGAAATGGCCGACATGTTTATGAACACCCTTCAAGGGACATACATTGACAGGCTAGCTGCCTTTTCTTCCACCAGCTTCGCTGATATAGTTATCGCTGGAGAAAGAATTGAAAGCCTACTAAAGATGGGTAAGATTTCCGACAACGGTGCGAGCTCGTCCAGCAACCCCAGAAAGCCTTTTGTGGGGCCAAGAAGAACTGGTGAGACTAATGCTATCCATACCAGCAGGGGCAGACCCCAGTATGTTCATAGGTCAGTGGCAGCTGTCACCATTCCCGCTCCAATTCATCCACAACCAGCATACCAACCACAGCAACAACCCCACTACCAGCAACAAGCTCAGTATCCACCTCAGAGAAATTATAACAACAACAACACCAGCAACAACAATCAGCAAAGACCGTTTCAACAGAGACCATCTCAGGCCAATAGGGTAATTGATCTGATCCCTATGCCTTATGCCGCATTGTTGCCACAACTCCTGAAACTCAACCTGGTTGAGCTAAGGACATTGGCACCTCCAGATCCTGCCAGTCTGCCCAGAAATTACGACGCCAGCGCCAGATGTACTTTTCATTCCAATGCACCTGGCCACAGTACAGAGAAATGTAGAGCTTTGCACATGAAAGTACAAGATCTAGTGGATTCCAAAGCTCTAAACTTTGCACCCCCGCCAAATGTCAGTAAAAACCCTATGCCCAACCACGGAGGACACAGAATCAATGCTATTGAAGAAGATAAGCCGTCTTACTTGATAACCAGTGTGGGGAAGATTCGAACACCCCTGGTAGAGATTAAAGCTCAACTCCTTGAATGTCAAATGTTCCCCGGGTGTGAGCTAGGATGTGCTTATTGCAACATTTCGGTAAATGGGTGTGATAACTTGAGAAGTGGCATAGATGGTCTCATCCAGAGTGGCCTACTTCAAATCACAACATCAACGCCTCCAAATCCAGCAATCTCCTTAACAACAATTCCCGAGTCTTCTACAACTGCAACAACAATTATTCCAAACAACTCTTCAATCTCATCAACAAATGCTTCATCTGTCACTTCAACGGACCAAATATCAACAACCATCTCTTCTACAACTTCAACATCCATCCAGTCAACAGTGTCTCCTACAACATCAATAACAATTAATGAAAGTGTCTCAACGGTTACAATATACTATGATCCTGCAAATGATTCTGCTTACAACTCACAAAATACCACTCCTATCAGAGCACCAGTTACAATATACTATGATCCACATACTATCATGGTCCCTTCTGCAGCTGCTATCAGTCCAGTCACTATCACAGTGCCTGGGCCAGTTCCTTACGAAAGCAATAATGCCATCCCTTGGCATTACGGCTCCGATCTATACTGCGAAGGGCAGAAAATCACCTTAGAATCATCAACTTCTTCACCACAGATAGACAATGTGGGGGAAGGCGGAGGCTTCACTCGAAGCGGACGTCTCTTTGCCCCGCAAATTCCAAGACCCATTGCTGAAGCAGAAGCTGCTGCCAAGGCAAAAGGGAAGAGCATGGTGCAAGAAGAACAAGTTGCTAAAGAAGCTTTAAAGACCCCTTTTGATCAAGAGGTTGATGAATTCATGAGAATCATCAAGAAAAGTGATTACAAGATAGTGGACCAGCTTCACCAGACACCTTCCAAGATCTCCATTTTGTCATTGCTAATGTGCTCCGAGGCTCATCGGAACGCACTGTTAAAAGTCTTGCATGCAGCTTATGTGCCAGAGGAGATTACCGTCAATCAGTTAGAGGCAGTGGTTGGAAACGTCAACGCTAGTCATGGACTAGGATTTACCAACACTGATTTGACAACGGAAGGCCGCAATCACAATAAGGCTTTGCACATTACCTTGGAGTGTAAGGGTGCAGTTCTTTCTCATGTATTGGTGGACACAGGGTCATCCCTCAATGTCCTACCTAAGAAATCCCTTGTGAAGCTGGAGTATGAAGGATTGGCATTACGCCCCAGCAACCTGGTAGTGAGAGCCTTTGACGGTTCTAAGAGATCAGTTCTGGGAGAAATTGAGTTGCCTATAACGATTGGCCGACAGACTTTCAAAACGACCTTCTTCGTGATGGATATACAGCCTGCCTATAGCTGTCTATTGGGTAGACCATGGATACACGCCGCTGGCGCCGTGACATCAACCCTTCACCAGAAGTTAAAATTCGAGTGGGAAGGCCAAGTCGTTACTATTTGTGGAGAGGAAGATATTTTTGTTAGCCATCTGGCTACATACAAATACATTGAGATGGATGGGGAGATCCACGAAACTATGAGTCAAGGGTTTGAGGCCTTGAACATAAATGAAGCATCCGCTGTGCCTGGAACCTCAATGACTTCATATCAGCAAGCCCGGAAGGTTGTTGAAGAGGGGACTGCCCAAGGCTGGGGAAAGTTGCTGCCTGTAGAGAAGAAGGAGGATAGATTTGGGTTGGGTTACAAACCAACTCAACAAGATCAAGCAGAGGATGCTAAGAAGCCCAATTTTGTCAGTGGGGGGATGCTCACCCCATATGACGTGAACAATTTGAAAGACGAGGATGAAAGCGACCGCAACTTGGAGAGCTGGATACGTCCAAGGATCCCGGGGAGCAGTATCTCAAACTGGTCTTCCCAGGAAATTATAAGAGTTACTCCTGCAGAGTAATTATTATTTCCTGTATTTTTAAGCATGCATCAAGTCTTGCATCTTGCCCAAGATGACAAGACTCATTTTGTAATCGGGCCATCTGTAATTTTGTGCAAATAGATCAATCAATGATAATCAGACATCTTTTGCAAATGAGTCTTTTTTCCTTTTCGCTCACTGTTTTTCCATTTTTATTTTTGTACAAAAAAAAAATGGCAATGTTTTCAAAATGATAATTTCATTTCACTCTTGTTAAACAAGATTAAAATCAATCACTAAAATGAACAAACTGAACCCTTGCAGAGAGTGCCTTCCAGAACGCACCGACAACAGCACGGCTATGACTTCGTATGACTTTGACAATCCAATCAATCAAGCTGATGAAGGGGTTGAAAAAGAGTATGAGCTTCCTGAAGAGCTAGCCAGGTTGTTGAGACAAGAGGAAAAGGTTATCACCCCTCATCAGGAGGAGGTCGAAACGATTAATCTCGGTACAGATGAAGATGTGAAAGAAGTTAAAATCGGGGCCTGCTTACAAGACTCAGTGAAGAGACAACTGATTGACCTGCTTCAGGAATATGTGGATGTGTTTGCTTGGTCTTATCAGGATATGCCAGGGTTGGACACCAACATCGTTATGCACAAGCTGCCTTTAAGAGAAGATTGCCCACCGGTTAAACAGAAACTGCGCCGTACTCGCCCGGACATGGCAATAAAAATCAAAGAAGAGGTACAAAAGCAGTGGGACGCCGGGTTCCTTGCTGTGACTAGCTATCCGCCGTGGGTTGCTAACATAGTACCTGTGCCTAAGAAAGAAGGCAAAGTAAGAATGTGTGTTGACTACCGGGATCTGAACAGAGCTAGCCCGAAAGATGACTTCCCATTACCTCACATTGATGTATTGGTGGATAATACGACTCAGTTCTCGGTATTCTCCTTCATGGACGGATTTTCAGGATACAATCAGATCAAGATGTCACCTGAAGACATGGAGAAGACAACCTTCATCACACCCTGGGGCACGTTCTGTTACAAGGTGATGCCATTCGGACTGAAGAATGCTGGAGCAACATATCAACGGGCTATGGTAATATTATTCCATGACATGATCCATAAAGAAATCGAATGTTATGTGGATGACATGATTGCCAAGTCCCTCACCGAAGAAGACCACTTGGTAAATCTGCTGAAGCTATTCAAGCGTCTGAGGAAGTACCAACTGAAGTTGAATCCCAACAAATACACGTTCGGGGTGCGATCCGGTAAGCTGCTGGGATTTATTGTGAGTGAGAAAGGGATTGAAGTTGACCCTGATAAAGTCAAAGCTATTCAAGAAATGCCTGCACCAAAGTCAGAAAAAGAAGTTCGAGGGTTCTTAGGTCGATTGAACTACATTTCACGGTTCATATCTCACCTTACAGCAACCTCTGAACCTTTGTTCAAACTGCTAAAAAAGAACAAACGGTCAGGTGGAACGAAGACTGCCAGAGGGCTTTTGACAAAATCAAGGAATACTTACAAGAGCCTCCCATCCTTATGCCTCCAGTTGAAGGAAGACCTCTAATCATGTACTTGACAGTATTGGAAGAGTCAATGGGGTGTGTGTTGGGCCAGCATGACGAGTCTGGTCGAAAAGAGTATGCAATATACTACCTAAGCAAAAAGTTTACCGACTGTGAACAATGTTATTCAATGCTCGAGAAAACTTGTTGTGCTTTGGCGTGGGCTGCTCGCCGACTGAGACAGTATATGTTGACCCACACTACTTTGTTGATCTCAAAAATGGACCCAGTCAAGTACATTTTTGAGAAGCCAGCACTTACTGGACGGGTTGCAAGATGGCAAATGATCCTCACAGAGTATGACATCCAGTACACATCTCAGAAGGCCATCAAAGGCAGTGTATTGTCTGAATATCTCGCTGAGCAACCCATCGATGATTACCAGCCTATGAGATTTGACTTCCCTGATGAAGACATCATGTTCATAAAAGCAAAATACCATGAAGAGCCTGTTCACACTGAAGGGCCTGACCCAGAAGAAGGATGGACTATGATGTTTGACGGGGCTGTTAATATGAATGGTCGTGGTGTTGGTGCAGTGCTCATTACACCTAAGGGAGTTCACATGCCTTTCTCGGCAAAACTCACCTTTAACTGCACTAACAACAAAGCTGAATACGAAGCTTGCATTATGGGTCTTGAGGAAGCCATCAACCTCAGGATCAAGACTTTGACTGTATTCGGAGATTCAGCTTTGGTAGTTAATCAAACCAACAGCAAATGGTACACACACCAGGATCATCTGATACCTTACAGGGATTATACAAGGAGGTTATTGACTTTCTTTACAACAGTCAAGCTTGAGTATATCCCTCGGGACGAGAATCAGTTTGCAGATTCTCTGGCTACCATTTCATCCATGATCAAAGTGCAAGCTGCCAACTTTGTACCTCAAATTTCAGTGTCCAGACTTGGCAGACCAGCATATGTGTTCGCAGCAGATGTTGACAAAGATGATAAGCCTTGGTTCCATGACATTAAGTGCTTCTTGGAGGATCAAACATACCCACCTGGGGCATCTTCCAATGATAAGAAGACTTTGAGAAGGCTTGCTGGTAGTTTCTTTCTGAACACTGATGGTTCCCTGTACAAAAGAAACTTTGATATGGTACTCCTCAGATGCGTTGATAGAGCAGAAGCAGACTTGTTGATGCACGAGGTGCACGAAGGATCCTTTGGTACCCATGCAGGAGGGCATGCCATGGCTAAGAAGTTGCTAAGATCCGGTTATTATTGGATCACAATGGATGCTGACTGTTGTGCTTACGCCAGAAAATGCCATAAATGCCAGATTTATGCGGATAAAGTGCATGTGCCTCCCAATCCTTTGAATGTGATGTCTTCACCCTGGCCCTTTGCTATGTGGGGCATTGACATGATTGGCAAGATTGAGCCGACTGCTTCGAATGGCCACAGATTCATCCTGGTTGCCATTGACTATTTCACCAAGTGGGTTGAAGCAGCTTCCTATGCAAATGTTACAAGGCAAGTGGTAGCCAGATTTCTGAAGAGAGATATCATCTGCCGATACGGAGTTCCCGAGCGAATCATTACTGATAATGGTTCCAACTTAAACAACAAAATGATGGTCGAGTTATGCCGGGACTTCAAGATCCAACACCACAATTCTTCTCCTTACAGGCTAAAGATGAATGGCGCTGTTGAGGCAGCTAACAAGAATATCAAAAAGATTGTGCAGAAGATGGTAGTCACTTACAAAGACTGGCATGAAATGCTACCATTTGCCTTGCATGGGTACCGTACGTCAATCAGAACATCCACCGGGGCAACACCGTATCAGCTTGTATATGGTATGGAAGCAGTCCTACCAGTTGAAGTTGAATTGCCTTCCCTACGGGTACTGATGGATGTTAAGCTGAACGAAGCAGAGTGGGTCCGATCCCGATACGAACAACTAAGTCTGATTGAAGAGAAAAGATTGGCTGCAATCTGTCATGGGCAGTTGTATCAGAAAAGAATGAAGAAAGCCTTCGATCAGAAAGTCAGGCACCGAGAGTACCAAGTAGGAGATCTTGTGCTAAAAAGACTCCTCCCTCCGCATACAGACCACAGGGGCAAGTGGACCCCGAACTATGAAGGACCATTTGTAGTAAAGAAAGTCTTCTTGGGTGGAGCACTCATGCTCAGCACCATGGATGGTGAAGACTTCCCGTCCCTTGTGAATTCAGATGCAGTTAAAAAATACTTCGCGTAAAAATGACCCGCTGGACATAAAAACAGAACGAAAGTCCAGGAAAAAATAGGGCATCCCGGCGAGTCAAAAACAGAATAAAAGACTCGGGCAAAAATAATGGAAAAATAAAAAAAAATGTGTACACCCGCTGAGTTGAAAAGCCGCATTGGACAACTCAGGCAAAAATGGGTATCCCGATGGATCGAAAACCCGAAAGGGCGGTCCATGCAAAATAAGGGAATAAGCGAATAACTACATTCTGAATTTGTCTGTATCACCTGCAACTTGGTAAGCCCCGAAAAGATCAAGCTTCTCTCAGAATCATCCTTCTTCAGAAAGCAAGACGAGAAGAACGTCAAAAGTCATACGAGTCATAGCAAAAGGGAAGCTCCTTGAAGCGTCGTCAACATTGCCAGCATTTTGTTTCTCAATTTGTAACAATCTCCTCATTTTAGGGGATATGTTTCTTTGACTGTATCTTGCCAATTTAGGGCATATAAATTAATAAAATCAGATTTTCAGTCGTGTCTCGTGCACTTTATTTTCATTTGCAAAATGTCTGATGTCTTTAGAGATACTGATTGCATAAACACAAATGTTTCCTTTCTAAAGAATGCGTGTCTGCAGGAAATATACTTACTCCCGGGAGTGTCTGAACTCTCATGATGGGATCCAGTAAAGGATACCTCGGGATTACTTGTGCGTCCCTCTGTCTTTGCAGGATTGCAGGTATTCAAAAGCGCAACATGGGGCATGTAAGCTTCATCCCAGCAAGCTGGCAAATCAACACTCACTCAAAGTGTTTTCTCCCCAGCTGAATTGCCACTTGTTACTTCTCCCAGCCGAGGTACCAATCATTCTTCCTCCTCAGCTAAGCCAGGGAACTACTTCCCCACAGAGCTTCAGCCCCTATCCAGAAGAGCAACGCATGAAGGAATCACAACAGAGTGACGGAAGCCTCTACAAACCCCAGCTGGGTCCTTCATTTACTGGAATAGGTCTATCATTGACCCATTCCCCCAAGCAGAATCATATGCATTAGATCTACCAATGATCTCATCCCCAGCTGGGATGTCCATTTCAAGCAGATTGACCGGAGATCTTCGTGGCAGTGGGATCCAAATCCCGGATTGGCATCCTTGCATAATCATAGCATTCACATCATATTCACCCCACAAAGCGTAGCATTCCGTCTAATACGGAGCATTACGGCAAAAATCAAACATATTGCATAATCATAAGCCATGATCCGAATCAAACACTTGTGAATATTGACAATCCATCAACAATATACAGAATGCTCCCCAGATTCCCCAACAGAGAGCTAAAGCTAAAGCAGTTGCCTTACATTCACAAACATCAGTATATACTCCTTGTGACACTCGTCCGTGTCATATCCCCAGTAGAAGACCAAAGCGTCCTCTTGGCACTCACAGATACATATATATATACAAATCCTTGACACTCGTCCGTGTCACCTTCCCCAACACAGTAACCTGAACACTTTGTAAAGCATATACTTGTTTATAATATACCTCTTGGAACTCGTCCGTGTCACTTTCCCCAACAGGTTAAATACCAATCCATACACTATTCATACTTCGATACTCGTCCGTATCTTGTATACACCATTTATACCTGATACTCGTCCGTATCATAGTCATAAGGATGCTCGTCCGCATCTTTAATCCCTACACTGTGTCAAACACTTTTGTCTTCTTGAATATAGACACTCGTCCGTGTCTACTATTTCCCAGAAGAGTCCCCTCAGATGCAACACTCGTCCGTGTTCCTTGTTAACCAGTTGATACTCGTCCGTATCATCATCTCTGAACACATGACAATATTTGTTTCTACCCGATACTCGTCTGTATCGTAGTCTTAAGGATGCTCGTCCGCATCTTTAATCTATACACAACGTCAAAACACTTATACCTTTATTTCTTGAATACAAACACTCGTCCGTGTTTACTATTCCCCAGTAGATCGCCAACAAAGCAAAATTTCTTTTCTATCTGACATTCGTCCTATGTCATAGTAAACTTTGAGAGCAGCCGTCCCCTGCTAGGTGATCGTCCTTCACCTCTTGATGATCGTCCTTCATCATGCTCGTCCGATGGCCGTCCCCATCGTTGACCTTCTATCCGACATTCGTCCTGTGTCATGATATTCAGCAGTCGTCCCCTGCTAGGTGATCGTCCTTCACCTTTTGATGATCGTCCTTCATCATTTTATTCGATGGCCGTCCCCATCGTTGATCTTGTTATCTGAAATTTGTCCTATGTCATGATAAACCTTGAGAGCAGCCGTCCCCTGCTAGGTGGTCGTCCTTCACCTCTTGATGATCGTCCTTCATCATGCTCATCCGATGTCCGTCCCCATCGTCGACCTTTTTTATCCGGCATTCGTCCTATGTCGCGATATTTTCGGCAGCCGTACCCTGCCAGGTGATCGTCTTTCACCTTTGATGACCGTCCCTCATCATTATTTCATTTATTCTTTAACCCGATGGTCGTCCCCGTCGTGGTCCCTTTTCCTTTTCCTGATGATCGTCCTTCATCAGTTTAGCCCGATGGCCGTCCCCATCGTTGTTTACATTACTTTATGAACTTGATGGCCGTCCCCATCATTTTTCATTAATCCCCAGAGAATCTTATAACTTTACTTGATGGTCGTCCCCATCATAATCCCTTTTATCCCCAGCATGTCGGCCGTCCCCGTCATTGATTTATTTCCCGCACTTTTCCCAGCGTGTCGGCCGTCCCCGTCATTGCTCATTCCCCAGCAGTCGTCCTCTGCTCGACAGTCGTCCTCCGTCGCACATACTTTACAATATACTTTATTTCCTTTTACAATCTATATCCCTTTTCTTCTTCATTCTGTGAGTGCAAATTCTGGACTAACTTTGGTATTCAACCACAAGTTATCTTGTTTGCCTGTTAAGCCGTTGCTTACATCCTGCACAGCTAACTCATGTTTGAATAGGGGCAGCTGTAAACACCCCAAATTTGCCCTCACCCATTCATACCATGGCTTATGATCTCCTCATATGCATAAGCTCAATCATATCATTTCATATCATATTTTTGATTCACTGCATAGATTCAAAGACACCTGCATCTAGGGTTTGTGATCTGAGCAATCCAAGAGCTATTTGAGCCACTCCAAAGGCCATCAATCACTTCAAAGGGGTCCATGTATGTTCAAACATCATATTATATCCTCTTAAAGTCAATAATGTCAAAGAATCACAAGAACTGAAAATGGCATGGAAGCAGAGCCAGGTTTGACTGCACAGATGACCTAGAATTAGGGTTTTGGTTTCAAAGGCCATAACTCCAATTTTTTTGGTCATTCTTGTTTCTATTGGTCTCTATATGGTATAGGGAGCATGCATATCAATTTTCATGAAGAAATTCAATGGGGAAGTCATCTGATCAAGGGTTGACTTTCTAAGCAAGTCAGTGTAAAATCAGGGCATCTGAGGCCCTCAATGAACCAACCAAAGGGTGTTCATCATCATTTTGGTTATGTATGATCTTTATTTGATCATGGAAGATGTTAGAAGTTCACAAAATTGAAGAATTTCAAGTCATTTGCAAAGTTGACTTTTTGGGAAGTTTGACTTTTAATGAAAATTGCCATTTTGGGAAACTTTTTCAACCTTTACTTTTTGATTCAAAAATGCTTCAAATGGAAAAACTTTGGTCATGAAAGTTGTATAATGGATCATTCCCTTTTCAAAAAGTACAAGAACATGACCTAATTCATTTTGGATCAAAAGTTATGGCTTGTCAAAGTTGGCTAAAATCACAAAATTTGAAGTTTTCTACCAAAGAGGCATTTTGCAAAATGATGTGTTCAAGTGTTCTAAAGGCCTCAAATGTGTATCATTTCTTCACAACATGATCATATGACATCTAAAATTCAGAATGGGCCAAGGGATCACTCATTTTCATGACTTATGGAGCAAGAATTCTCAAAGGAAACAAAAGTGAAGCAAGTTGCAAAAACTCACTCAAGTATGAATCCACTTGCTTGCTGACTTCATAATCAATCCTAGGGCTCTCCATACATCTTGCTGCGCAGGACACCCCATTTGTCCTTGGCTAGCTAGTAGCCCATGCCTCTCTTACACAAATTTGACATTTTGGCAACTTGAGCCATACCAATCACAAAAGCACACATCAACTCATCTGACCAATCCCATTTGTTTATACAAACCAAAAGCAAGACATTTCACACAACACACAAGCCTGAAAGCACCAAGAACACATCTCCCTCATTTTGACCCCATTTTGCAAAAGCTTTCGAAACACTCTCCACAAGCTGCAAACACACAAACCAACTTCACAAATCAACTCAGCATACTTCACTGGTCAAAAACCACCCATCACCATAGCCTGAAACTCCCAGAAACCAAGATACGATTTCTCCCCCCTTTTTGTGCAGAACCTTAGCAAACTCTCAAACCAACCATTGTAAACTCCAAACAAGCATTGAAAGCTTCTCAGGAGGTCCATTGGAGGTGATTGGAAGCAAGAAACCAGCCAGAAAGTGCCAGAAATCAAAGCTTCGATTCAGGTAGCCATGGAATTTCATTTTTCCAGAACCCTTATTTCTTGTTTATAAATGATAAAGCATGCTTCCCTGAGTTCACTGAGCCTTTTACTTTTGAAAAAGATTGAGAAATGAGGTTGTATTGTGTTTCTGAAATTTTGGCAGTTTTTGATGTTTGATTCGTATCTTGATTTTGAGTTGAAATAAATGGAATTTGTTGCTGGATTATGTTTTGTTGTTGGTCATTGATTGTTTCTGGAGCTTTTGGTGAAGTTTCATGGCGTTTTGAGGGTGTCGCTCCCGGGATTTTCATCCTAGTACAAACGCGAAAGTGGCGCGGAAAGGTTAGAGTCGCCAGCCAGACATTTTTATCCCGAATGAATGGGAAATATAATGTTGCGCAAACCTGAGGAAGAAGGAAAGGACAAGGCCTTGCGAACCAAAGAGACTGAGCTCGGGAGTCGGTTACGACCTGGGAAGGTATTAGCACCCAGATCGTCCGCCGTACCCGACGGGATCCACGCTTGAAAAGATAATTGTTTCAAAAGGTGAGGGTATGAAAGCTGCAGCAAAAGAAAAGAAAAGAAACTGGAACTGGAAAAGAACTGAAATAAGAAAAGTAAAGGAAAAATGTAGGGAAAATAAATATTGTGCTCGAACGGGCCCTACCCCGCTGACTACGTACCTCATCGGGATAATGAGGATCAGAGACGCCGTAGTTCCCCTAACTAGGGGTAGAAAAGAAATTGCTTGTGAATTAAAGGCTTTAACTGCCTATGCCATTGCTCAGGTGTTGTAGGCTCGGACGACGAGTGCGTAACCGTCTTGCAAAGTGACAAGTAGGAGCAAGTTCGCGGACGGAGCGAAGGAGATGAGAAAAGAATTCCCGAAGGAAAGACGCTTATTGTTTGTTTGTGTTTTTTAGAAGCTTTTATGAGTGTGTCACAAGGAAAACATGTACTATCCCAAGATGGGAAGACTACAAACATACCTCATGGAATAAGGCTATGGATCAATGTATCACTTCAGATTTATTAAAGTATCTTTTAAGAGTTATGAGATGAGAAGAAAAGAAGAACCAAAAGGATCTCAAAGGAAAAAATTCTAAAGGGGGACTAAAACAATCCTAAGTATTCACATGCATGGATGTCCTAAGGGTTATTGAGGTTTCTATCCTAATGAAGAAGGAAAGAAGAAAAGAAGAAGATAGAAGAAGGGATGAGAAAGGCCTAAGCCCAACAACAAAGGGTTAGTTCACATAAACATAAAAGGAAGAGATAAGAATTAGAGATGTGGAACTCAATTCCCACATCTCACACTTACCATAGCCCCTGCAAGGTTAGTATGCACAAGTGAAACAAAAATGAGAAAATTAACATGACATCATCCAACAATCAGAAGTGAAATGAAATGAACAAATGCTTAATTCCAATTCAACTCAAAGAAATAAAGATGAGAAACTTATGACTTAAAATGAGGCAACATGAATACATACGGAAACAAATGCGCACTTATGAA
Organism: Lathyrus aphaca; assembly: GCA_963966055.1. Lineage (NCBI taxonomy): Eukaryota > Viridiplantae > Streptophyta > Magnoliopsida > Fabales > Fabaceae > Lathyrus > Lathyrus aphaca. Next base: position 114,864,773 of record OZ014523.1, on the reverse strand, counting down.
AGATATAATGCAAAACATACAAAATAAAAGCACAAAGTTCAAAACCAGAATCAAAATTATATAAAGAATGGCCTAAGAGGCCAGCAAGATGAAGAGAGAAGTCACACAATACCAAACAATATCAAAATAAAAGCAACGGAACCAAAATATGGAATTTAAACACTTAAGGAAACAAATGACTTGAATATGAAGCAAACTCAAAAATTCAGAAGAACCAAGACCTATCCTAGGACCAGGAAGGTATCCATACCCCAAATGAACCCCCAATAAGAAGAAGAAGTTGGCACAAGTGCCCTTCTAAGTCTATAAGAGATCTAATAAACCAAAAGAAGCAAAATGGGACAAGGTGAGAACAAAATTCCACAAATAATAAACCAGCCATCTAAAAATTCTACAACTGAAACCAAATGATCTTAAAACACATTATATCAACTTGCCAAAAGGATTTGAAAAAATTCAGAAAGGAACTAGGCCAAATGAAGGTATAAACACAAGCTAGGACAGAAAACTTACATCACAAGATACCAGACCAAAACTCAAGAAATAATTTCCTACAAAATTCTGAGAAAAATCACATAAAAACTAGAAGATCTTAGGAACACAATGCAAAAAGAATGGGATCAAAACTCCAAATATTGAAAGCTATAGAAAATGGACAAGACAGACTGGTCAAGAAAAGAATCAAAAGAAACTATGCACATTGGTGAATTATTCCTGGCACGTGGATCAATGGAAAAAATAAAATAAAAAATGTGATAAAAACTAGAAACACAAAGGAACATCTATGATTTATTTGAGAATTTTTGGGTGAATAAAACTATTTTAAATGAATTAAAAGCAAACTGAAATAAAAGAAAAATTAAGTTGAGAAAGAAAATAAAAGAAATAGGAAGGAGGTGAGATTAGCAGGCTGTGTAAGTGTAATATGAATGGGCCCAAACGGGGTGGGGTGCGAATAGCAGCGAATTCAGTTAGAAAAATCACGAATGGGCCTTGGGGGGTGCAAAGAGCAGCGTTGAAAGGGCCCGAATGCAGCAAGATCAGAATGAAGTGGTCCTACCGGACGGTGACAAGTGTCACCGCCGGTATGGACGGGAATCACCAAAAGGCCATAAGTTTTATCTTTATCCTCATCAGAATCTCAGTTTTTATTATCTTTAATCTCATTAACAAACATATTAAACGAAAAAAGAAAAGGAAAAAACACACAGAAACTTCAAAGCAAAACCTAGCTAACCAAACTCCCTCTCCTTCATGACCTAGATCCGCCACTTTCATCTTCTTCTTCCCTCTCCGCCGTCGGCGTCCTCATCCACCCTTCAACATCCTTGCCGCCGCCTAACCAACAACACAACAATCCAAATCGAAACCCTCCCTCCATCCGAATCCGAAAACACAATCACAAAACTTCAGCCAAACCGAAAAGATCGGCACAATCAACAACAAGAACAACCAAGACATCGTACAATCAATGAGTAGCAAGTTTGAGAGCTCTTACCTACCGGAGATAGTCCGGCGCTCCTTCCAAAAACACGTAACAAAATCCAATGCCGTGAGAGTCTTATGTGTTCGGTTCTTGATGATCAATCTGAGCAATGATGATGATAACTTCGAATATGACGCAGTGAGGAGGCTGCGGACGAAGCAATGACGAAGCCTCGGATGAAGCAGTGAAGAAGCCTCGGATGAAGCCGTGATGAAGCCTCGGATTGAATACAAGTGTCTCGTTCAATTAGCGAAATCGGCGGTGATGTCCCTGACTTCGATTACAGCAAAAGGATGATGAAGAGCTCATGAGCTACTGAGATGTTGATGAAGCTGCCGCCGATATCAATCCGACGAACGACACAGTGATGGTGATGAGCGTCGAAGAATAGTGAGCTGCTTGTCGATAGTGTGATGCGTGACGCGGCTTTTGTTATTGCGATGATAAGGAAATGATGAACTCCATTCTTGATGATAAAGAGAAAATGGCTTTCATTGAATTCATGTGATGAAGCAGATTGATGCACAGAAGCCGATTATGATGAGTGCGCTTCGTGGCAAAATCAACGATGATTTCGGTTTCATTCTTGATAATGATTGATGAGAAAAAACCAGTTGGTTGTGGTATGGAGATGATTACCTTCGGATGAAGAAGAGTGAGTCCTTTCTTTTTGTTGATGATGAAGAGCGTGATGAAATTCTGAAAAATTCTGTTATGCTCTTTTTTTTCTTTTTTCTTTTAATCTCATTCTGTTATCATTTGAGTAAGGATCCTCATAACAAACTTTTTCTTTTTTCTTTAATTCTGTTATTTCCCTTATTTTCCTTTTGCTGTGAATTTAGTGTGTTGCATTTTGAAGCATGGCATATGTGTTTTCAGATTTTTTCCATTTCCTTGCGTTTTTACCTGAGGTCTGCTGCGTTTTGGTTGGTATTTTGGGAGATGCCTTATATGATTGGTGTGGGGTCCTTGGTAATGGGCTGAAGAGAAAGAATTTGTAAAAGAAAAAATGACTTAAAAGAAACTGTAAAAGAAAATGGATTAGTGAAATTGAGAAAGAAAAATGGATTAAAAGAAATTGTAACTTAAAAATGGATTAATGAAATTGAGAAAAGAAAAATGGATTAAAAGAAACTGTAACTTAAAAAATGGATTAATGAAATTGAGAAAAGAAAGAAAAGTAAGGATTATGGTTTAGTTAAAGGTAAATAAAAAAATGGATATGGTTTGGAAATGGAAATATGGATATCATGATGGATCACAGATTATGGATAGGAAGCCTATTTTTTTAGTCCAGAGTCAACCTCAATTTCTTTGCACAAATTTCTGATAAACTGAACATAACCATCAACCTGAACTTCCTGAATCGAACTTTATGGAATTATCCAATGATGAAACGATGACCACTCAATCCAGCTAATATGCATCAAACTTCAACACAAACCCTTATTCAATAGACCAAAGAAACTTCCGCACGCCATACATCTTAACATGGCCTGAGAACTAACCACTGAAGTAGATAACTTGCAGTTAAAGAATTTTGACAGTTTGACCAAGCTAGGTCAGACGACGTCCCCCTGAATCAAATTGCGAACCGAATAGCCACCCCTGAAGCGAAATCACTGCCAGTTTATGCTATGTTATGGACGTTATGCTTCATTCGTCTATGCTACTGATGCAGTGCGAAATATGAAAATGATATGCTAAATGCTATAAAAATGTTATTTCTTGAGTTTTGGTCTGGTATCTTGTGATGTAAGTTTTCTGTCCTAGCTTGTGTTTATACCTTCATTTGGCCTAGTTCCTTTCTGAATTTTTGCAAATCCTTTTGGCAAGTTGATATAATGTGTTTTAAGATCATTTGGTTTCAGTTGTAGAATTTTTAGATGGCTGGTTTATTATTTGTGGATTTTTGTTCTCACCTTGTCCCATTTTGCTTCTTTTGGTTTATTAGATCTCTTATAGACTTAGAAGGGCACTTGTGCCAACTTCTTCTTCTTATTTGGGGTTCCTTTGGGGTATGGATACCTTCCTGGTCCTAGGATAGGTCTTGGTTCTTCTGAATTTTTGAGTTTGCTTCATATTCAAGTCATTTGTTTCCTTAAGTGTTTAAATTCCATATTTTGGTTCCGTTGCTTTTATTTTGATATTGTTTGGTATTGTGTGACTTCTATCTTCATCTTGCTGGCCTCTTAGGCCATTCTTTATATCATTTTGATTCTGGTTTTGAACTTTGTGCTTTTATTTTGTATGTTTTGCATTATATCTTTCATAAGTGCACATTTGTTTCCGTATGTATTCATGTTGCCTCATTTTAAGTCATAAGTTTCTCATCTTTATTTCTTTGAGTTGAATTGGAATTAAGCATTTGTTCATTTCATTTCACTTCTGATTGTTGGATGATGTCATGTTAATTTGCTCATTTTTGTTTCACTTGTGCATACTAACCTTGCAGGGGCTATGGTAAGTGTGAGATGTGGGAATTGAGTTCCACATCTCTAATTCTTATCTCTTCCTTTTATGTTTATGTGAACTAACCCTTTGTTGTTGGGCTTAGGCCTTTCTCATCCCTTCTTCTATCTTCTTCTTTTCTTCTTTCCTTCTTCATTAGGATAGAAACCTCAATAACCCTTAGGACATCCATGCATGTGAATACTTAGGATTGTTTTAGTCCCCCTTTAGAATTTTTTCCTTTGAGATCCTTTTGGTTCTTCTTTTCTTCTCATCTCATAACTCTTAAAAGATACTTTAATAAATCTGAAGTGATACATTGATCCATAGCCTTATTCCATGAGGTATGCTTGTAGTCTTCCCATCTTGGGATAGTACATGTTTACCTTGTGATGTACAAGTCTGATCAAGGTATCTTATTCATAAAGAAAAGCATAAAAAACACTTCTTCATGTAAATAATCAAAACACATAATAAATAAACAAGTTAGTGAGCCTAAGCCCTAATCTTTGGGTTCAAGTTTTGGGGATCTTCTCCTTACTTGAGTATGCTTGTTCTATTATTCCATCTTGGAATGTAGTGACAAGTGTACATTCCATGGAAAAGAGCTTGAGTTCACTTCCTTGTGACACACTCATAAAAGCTTCTAAAAAACACAAACAAACAATAAGCGTCTTTCCTTCGGGAATTCTTTTCTCATCTCCTTCGCTTCGTCCGCGAACTTGCTCCTACTTGTCACTTTGCAAGACGGTTACGCACTCGTCGTCCGAGCCTGCAACACCTGAGCAATGGAATAGGCAGTTCAAGCCTTTAATTCACAAGCAATTTCTTTTCTACCCCTAGTTAGGGGAACTACGGCGTCTCTGATCCTCATTATCCCGATGAGGTACGTAGGCAGCGGGGTAGGGCCCGTTCGAGCACAATCTTTATTTTCCCTACATTTTTCCTTTGCTTTTCTTATTTCAGTTCTTTTCCAGTTCCCGTTTCTTTTCTTTTCTTTTGCTGCAGCTTTCATACCCTCACCCTTTGAAACAGTTATCTTTGCAAGCGTGGATCCCGTCGGGTACGACGGACGATCTGGGTGCTAATACCTTCCCAGGTCGTAACCGACTCCCGAGCTCAGTCTCTTTGGTTCGCAAGGCCTTGTCCTTTCCTTCTTCCTCAGGTTTGTGCAACATTACCTTTCCCATTCATTCGGGATAAAAATGTCTGGCTGGCGACTCTAACCTTTCCGCGCCACTTTCGCGTTTGTACTAGGATGAAAATCCCGGGAGCGACAGCTGGCGACTCTGTTGGGGACTGCACACCAGAGAATCTCTGGTTCCCCTGTGAGTCTCTCCTAGCGCTTGTTTGTTTCTGTTTCTTTGGGTGATGTTTGTTTGTTGTGGCTTGTTGTATTGTTGTTTGTTTACAGCTTTATTTACAGCTTCATTTACAGTTTTCAGTATTTATTTTCCGCATCATATTTATATATATATATATATATATATATATATATACTAGACTGTCTGGACTGGTTTTCTTTGGTGGGATGGGTGTTACTTGTTATTGAGAGATATGAGCCAAGTACCCGGCTCGAGTGCACCATAGGACTTAGAGTGGTTCCACTTTGGCCTCATGAGATCTTGTCATGGGGGTAGTAGTGAGTTCCACACCCAGGTTGTGATTGTCTTGGAAATGTCTTGATTTGGGGATCTTCCTCTCTCATTACATAACCCTGACAGTTATGTGCAGCTGGGGACCGATCATTGAGAACCTTGTGGAAACATCCATCTTTAGTGATGACAATGGCAGCCCACGTTTCGTGGCAAACCCATTCGCATCCGAGGGCCCACCTGGGGATCGCATAGGATGACCTTGTTTCCCGGACTCAGCTGAGGCCTCCCTGCGTAGTACATAATGCCTAACCGATTCCCTGATTTGGTCGTGAGCCATTTCTCGGAAATGGTGAAAGTATTATTGCTATTCGGCTTTGAGAGTCTGTGATGTTTGACCCGGAGCACACCCGTGAGATTGGGAGGGGTTTACAGGTTTGCAGGAACCCTTGACCTCAACATACCCTTCATCATCAGTGCGATCTTATGTTTTGATTCAGTTACTATGGTTCTGGAGTTCTTGATCCTTGGTTTTGAGTTCTTATCAGATGGTTATTATTCAGAGGACATATATCATCAGATACTTGGTTCTCAGCTCAGTGTTCCGTATCCAGACAGACACCAGTTCTCGATCACTTGCCAGTTGCATACATGCCATCATAGCATTCAAGCATACATGTTCAGTTATTTCTGAGGATCTCATCCCTGAATTTTTTCTGTTGGATTTTTGTACTAAATATGGATCGAAGCATATAGATTCTTTGGAAATAACTGAATATGGCATCTCATATCATTTGCATTGCATTTCTGTTCAGCAAGCAGGGCTCATCCGTTCTTTTTTCACCATCTACAGTTGAGACTCCAGTTCTCGTATCAGACTTGAAGCAACTTTTGTGAAGATCATGGATCCTGGAGAGCAAAGCCAGTATGCAAGTGTTGGGTTGACAAAAGATCAGTGGGACCAACTTTTGGAGGCTATGATGACTTTGGCAAGGAAGGGTGACCGTAATTCCGCTCAAGCTCAGCCTGTACAGACCCCTGTTGGGAATCCAGATGTTCAAGAGCGCCAGGTCGCCCGAAGTGGACATTCTTCTTCTGTTGATGCTGCAGATTATCACAGTTTCGCTTTCACTATGCCAGATCCCTAAGAGGCAATCCCTGTAGTGAGACTCCCAGATCCACGAATTGTGGAGAGGGAAGAAAGATTTTGTGTGTTGGAGGAAGAGATCAAAGCCCTTCAAAGTCGTAATGTTATTGATCTAAGTGCTGCAAACATGTGTCTGGTGCATGGCCTGGTAATACCTCCAAAGTTCAAAGTACCGAAGTTTGAAAAGTACAAAGGGGATAGTTGTCCAAGGCAGCATTTGGTGAGATTTTGCAGAAGGATGGCCTCACATGAGCACAATGACAAATTGATGATTCATTGTTTCCAATACAGTCTGAGTGAGGCATCGTCAAATTGGTATATGCAGTTAGAGAGCAGTCGTATTCAGTCATGGTCAGACCTAGCCAATGCATTTGTGAAGCAGTATGACTACAATCTTGACAGGGCTCTTAGCCACAGGAATTTGCAAGTTTTATCCCAAGGAGATGGTGAATCTTTCAGAGAGTATGCCCAGAGGTGGAGAGAAGTAGCTGCCCGAGTGCAACCCCCGTTATCAGACAGAGAATTGGTGGATCTTTTCATAGAGACCTTACAGGGGCCGTACTTAGAGAGGTTGAGTGGCAGTGGAACTTCGAGTTTCTCAGACTTGGTGATAGTTGGAGAACGCATTGAGAGTTTTATCAAGATGGGAAAGATCCAAGGCATTTCAGATGGCTCAGCTGAAGAGAATGAATCTTTTGTCAGTTCCCAAGATAAGGATGTGATTGATGCAATCTGGGAAGATCCTCCAACTCCTTTGACTTATCCACATTACCCATGCATTTCAACTGCTCGGAGTTAGCAACCTTCTGAATCCGTATGTCAGATTTCAGTGAACAGTGAACCTCCTCAATACCAACAAATACCATGCCAACAGAAGCATACTCCGCAAAGGCGTCGTTATTACACTAAGAGATCCAAGAGGTATTTCGATCCATTGCCAGTGCCATACAGTCAAATACTCCCATGCCTGATCGATAGTGGATTGATAGTGCCGAAGAAGCCGGGTCCAGTGCCTTCTCCATACCCACCAAGTTTTGATCCCAATGTTCAATGTGGATTCCATGGCAACGCACCAGGACATTCAGCTGAAGAATGCAAGACTCTCAGGGATAAGGTTCAGGATTTGATTGAGTCTGGTTTGATTTCAGTGACGCCTCAAGGCATTCAAGTTAACAAGTCTCCGTTTGGTCATGTGGGTTCGTCAGCTCATGTTATGGAGGAATTTATCGAAGATATATGTGAAGGTGATTCTCAGTTTGATTCTGAAGAGCGGCTGTGTGCATCACTTTGATCCCTTTTGAGGGGAACTACGTTGCTCTGATTCTTCATTGGTCTTTGGACAATGGAGATACGTAGGCAGAAGATCGTCAGGTCTTTCTGAGCAACCTTATGTATCAAACTTATGTGGCCATTCCATCTCAGTGTCACTCTTCTCTTCAGACGTCTTGTGTAAATGTTTGAACGTCGAAAGCTTCAGGTCCGAATAATTGGGAATGAAGTATGGTGCTGACATGTGGCCAGTGGATTGAAGACTGCATATCTTATCAAGAAAAGTTGTTGACTACAGAAAGTATTCAAGATCAACAAGTCCAGACGGAGTCAAGTCTCCTCAACAATGGCATTGCTCAGCTTCTTTACTGCATTTTCATGTGTCGCTTTTATATGTTTGTTTGAACATTTGTATGCTTGTATGAAACTTGTTTGCTTTTTGGAATGTTAATTAATGAAATGCACATGTTTTTCTTGAAGTAATTAATTCGTGTTTTTACTTTTGTGAATGTGCATTGCAATACCAACTGTTGTTCTTAAACTCTGTGATGGAGGATGACGAAATGAAAACGCAAAAATCTCCAATTGAGTGCTCTTGAATAAGACCCTGTTGACGATGTACAGGCGTTGTTTCAAATCCTAAACACCGGAGATATAAGGGAGATAAACCTTTGATAACCCCTTTGAGCCTTGAAGTAGGAGTTTCTTTTCACATGAAAAAACCCTCACATTCAACCCGGGGTAGGGTAGGTGTCAGCTAGTTGGACCAAGCGTTCATGCTTCCATAAAGGAGTTTATCTGAGGATCCCTAACATTTCATTGTACCAAATCAATAGGTCCAAAGACCAGAAACCACAAAGGTTATCCTTTATCAACCAGAAAGTGAGACAGTCACAACCCTTACAAGACAGTCAGGACAAAACAGTGTCACGTGATTTGTTCGGAAAAAAGAAAAGAAAAAAAGAAGAAATAAATAGCCCGCTAAGTCGAAACTTGAAAACAGGCGACTTAGGCAAAAATTAGGGCATCCCGCTGGACTCCAATTGCGAAAGATTCAAAAGAATCAGTCCAGGCAAAAGTTAGGGATAAAAAAAAAAGAGAATGAAAAAGCGAAAAGACGAAAAGGATTACACAAGAAAAATCCTTAAGCAAGAACAAGTCGTGTGATGCAGACACAAAAGACAATAAGGGTGACTGTTATCCCAACAACAACCTCAATGGTGCTTAAACTGTTAGAGTCATTGGTTCCTCAACCAACACGAAACCCTTTTGAGAGGCGAGCGTTTGTGAAAACTAGCTGAACATAGGAATGGAAGGACATCACGAAGATGGGTGGGCACATGTAAACTCTGAGCCTATATCCTTTGTTTCTTTAACCGTGAACCAGGCCACGATACAACCCTTGAAAGTCCTAATTGAAACAGGGTTAATTCGAGAGCGTGCCACCATGAGATAGCGTTCCTGACTCCTACGAGTTGTGCTAAAAGACCCTTGTTGGTATTGCATATGCATGTTTATTTCATAAAAAAAAATATTGTACTGTCTTAACCAGTGATTCGTTCATAAACGACATCTTTTCAATAAAAGCTTCAAGATTAACATGTGTTGCATTAGAATTTTCATTCTCAGAATAAAACATTTTCTGCTTGCATACATCTGTTTAGCATCAAAGAAGTTCACATCTGGAACCTCAGTATAGAAGCTTAATCTTGCCAAGTTGAGAAGGCGGAAACTTAGGAAGGACATCCATGTCGAGAGGCACTTTTCCAAGAAACTTCGTGAATAGGACCTTTTCCAACCAGTTGGGTTAAAGGTAGCCAATCTGGGGCAATAACGTCGATCAATCTCTTCAACAGCCAATCTGGGGCAATCACTTCGAGATTTAAATCTCTCACAGAGCAGTTAGCTTGGGCATTTTCTCCGAAGCAAGGCTCGTACTAGGGCATGTCACCCAAGAAACACTAGAAGTTATTAGCTCCAGAAGACGGCTAATCAGATGCACCTACCCAAGGTTCAGAATACTGGGGCAGAACACCTCATAATGATGCAAGATCTTGGGGCAAATTCCTTCATGGACCATACAGTTTGAGGTGGTTACTTCGAGATATTCAGGAGTTTGAAAACGCTGAAGCATTTCAGATGCTAGGTTTTCTGTAAAATCCTCTTGAGACAATATTACGGTATGCAAGGCCGTTCCCAGAATGAATGACTGATGATTGATCCCAATAGGGCGCGGGAAGCGTGTTTCCCTGATCAGAGAATTTATCCTCAGTTGTTATGGGCTTCATCTGATAATCATACACGGTTAAAGTCCAATCTTTGTTGGCATCTTTTCAACTATGACTAGTTGGTATCTATATGCGTTCAGCTTCTCATTTCAGCTGTGCGTGGCAATCTTCGCTTTGATTTGCTTCGACCCTCGAGTCGATATCATCGCTTCTGTTTTCTCAACCCTCGAGTTGATGTTGTTTTGTTTTCTTCGACCCTCGAGTCGATATCATCGCTTCTGTTTTCTCAACCCTCGAGTTGATGTTGTTTTGTTTTCTTCGACCCTCGAGTCGATATCATCGCTTCTGTTTTCTCAACCCTCGAGTTGATGTTGTTTTGTTTTCTTCGACCCTCGAGTCGATATCATCGCTTCTGTTTTCTCAACCCTCGAGTTGATGTTGCTTTGTTTTCCTCGACCCTCGAGTCGGTATTGTCATCTTGTTTCCTCAACCCTCGAGTTGATGTTGTTTTGTTTTCCTCGATCCTTGAGTCGATATTGTTGCCATCGTTTCCTCAATCCTCGAGTTGATGTTGCTTTGTAATCCTCGACCCTCGAGTCGATATTGTTGTTTTGTTTTCCTTGACCCTTGAGTCGATGTTGCTATTTTATTCCCTCAGCCCTCGAGTTGATGTTGCTTTGTTATCCTCGACCCTTGAGTCGATATTGTTGCTCTCGTTTCCTCGACCCTCGAGTCGATGTTATTGTCGTCTTATTCCCTCAACCCTCGAGTTGATGTTGCTGTGTTCTCCCCGACCCTTGAGTCGATATCATAGTCTTCACTTCTTCAACCCTTGAGTTGATACCCAATAAGTTTGTCATAAAAGAAAAATCACAACATCAAAAGGGGCAAGTGTGCATATCTTTGTGCTTATAGGGCACAGTATTTTGCAGTGACACGAGGTTTTCAGGAATCCTTGCGAGACAAATTCTTCCACAGTCTCTACAGTCTGGGGCAGTTATGTCAAGATTCGACGAATCTCTAAAAGAGTTTGAAGACTTAGACATTTTGGATGTCAGGTCTTCTATAAAATCCTCTTAGGTTGATCTTCAAGCAGTCAACTAGTCCAGAAAATGCGAAAGGTCACTAGATGATATTCCCCACAAAGTTCATATTTGATTCTCCATCAGTGAAATATTCCCCAACAAAGTTGCTAGTCTTTTGGGTATTTTGATGATACAGCCAGGTATTCATCACCTCGGTCAGATGGGTATTCAGACCTCTTGACTTGTCTTCCCCTGCAGAGTTGTAATTTTTGCGGCCAATCAGGCGTTTGTCTGTTGCTCGTCTGCAATCCTCGACACTCGTTTGTGTTGACCCTTTGGTTGATCATTTGCTCTCCCCAGCAGTGGTTATGATTACTTTGATTTTGCTCGTTTGCAAATTCTCAACACTCGTATGTGTTGTGGTTATCTTTGATGATTGCTCGTCTGCAAACTCCTGAACACTCGTCTGTGTTGTGGTTATCTTTGTGATTGCTCGTCTGCAACTCCTCAACACTCGTCTGTGTTGTGATATCACATTTGCTGTTGCTCGTCTGCAACTTCCCAACACTCGTCTGTGTTTGGTTATAATCATTTGTTGTTGCTCGTCTGCAACTTCCCAACACTTGTCTGTGTTCTGATATGATATTTGTTGTTGCTCGTCTGCAATTTCTCAACACTCGTCTGTGTTGTGGAATCTCATAAGATGTTGCTCGTCTGCAACTTTCCAGCACTCGTCTGTGTTTGGTATGCCTGATATTTGTGGATACTCGTCTGTATCATTGCCTGAAGCACTCGTCTGTGTTTCTCAGATCATCGTCTGATACTCGTCTGTATCATTGACCTATAACACTCGTCTGTGTTATCTTGATGATCATCCAATACTCGTCTGTATTGAAGAGGTTTCAAATCCTGACAGTGGGAATTAAATGTCGAAATGGTTATCGGTCCTGGCGTAACAGGTAAATCCGAAGGAGGCTCGTCTGTCTCAAGCACCAATTATGGTTGCTGCACCTGGCGTAACAGGTTTGCTCAGAAGACTCGTCTGTCTCAGTTATTGTTATTGAAGTGTGTTGATGACTCGTATGTCCAGCTCCTGGCGTCACAGGAAGGTTTGAAGACTCGTCTGTCAACTTTTTCTTATTCCAGATATCAGTTTTAACTTGGAAGAAGCTCGTCTGCTTCTTTCTCCCCTGCAGTCCCCAGAGCGTCATCTGGTTGGGTTTATTTCCCAGTGTTGCATTCTTCGTCAGAGTGCAAATTTCAGGTCTTCTTGGTATTCAATCACAGTTTATCTTGAATGGTCAATAGCCCGTACTATCGTCCTTTTCAGATTAACTGGTGATTGAATAGGGGCAGCTGTAACACCCCAAATTTGCCCTCTCATTTTTATAGCATTTAGCATATCATTTTCATATTTCGCACTGCATCAATAGCATAGACGAATGAAGCATAACGTCCATAACATAGCATAAACTGGCAGTGATTTCGCTTCAGGGGTGGCTATTCGGTTCGCAATTTGATTCAGGGGGACGTCGTATGACCTAGCTTGGTCAAACTGTCAAAATTCTTTAACTGCAAGTTATCTACTTCAGTGGTTAGTTCTCAGGCCATGTTAAGATGTATGGCGTGCGGAAGTTTCTTTGGTCTATTGAATAAGGGTTTGTGTTGAAGTTTGATGCATATTAGCTGGATTGAGTGGTCATCATTTCATCATTGGATAATTCCCCAAAGTTCGATTCAGGAAGTTCAGGTTGATGGTTATGTTCAGTTTATCATAAATTTGTGCAAAGAAATTGAGGTTGACTTTGGACTAAAAAAATAGGCTTCCTATCCATAATCTGTGATCCATCAGGATATCCATATTTCCATTTCCAAACCATATCCATTTTTTTATTTACCTTTAACTAAACCATAATCCTTACTTTTCTTTCTTTTCTCAATTTCATTAATCCATTTTTTAAGTTACAGTTTCTTTTAATCCATTTTTCTTTTCTCAATTTCATTAATCCATTTTTAAGTTACAATTTCTTTTAATCCATTTTTCTTTCTCAATTTCACTAATCCATTTTCTTTTACAGTTTCTTTTAAGTCATTTTTTATTTTACAAATTCTTTCTCTTCAGCCCATTACCAAGGACCCCACACCACTCATATAAGGCATCTTCCAAAATACCAACCAAAACGCAGCAGACCTCAGGTAAAAACGCAAGGAAATGGAAAAAATCTGAAAACACATATGCCATGCTTCAAAATGCAACACACTAAATTCACAGCAAAAGGAAAATAAGGGAAATAACAGAATTAAAGAAAAAAGAAAAAGTTTGTTATGAGGATCCTTACTCAAATGATAACAGAATGAGATAAAAATAAAAAATAAAAAAAAGAGCATAACAGAATTTTTTAGAATTTCATCACGCTCTTCATCATCAACAAAAAGAAAGGACTCACTCTTCTTCATCGAAGGTAATCATCTCCATACCACAACCAACTGGTTTTTTCTCATCAATCATTATCAAGAATGAAACCGAAATCATCGTTGATTTTGCCACGAAGCGCACTCATCATAATCGGCTTCTGTGCATCAATCTGCTTCATCACATGAATTCAATGAAAGCCATTTTCTCTTTATCATCAAGAATGGAGTTCATCATTTCCTTATCATCACAATAACAAAAGCTGCGTCACGCATCACACTATCGACAAACAGCTCACTATTCTTCGACGCTCATCACCATCACTGTGTCGTTCGTCGGATTGATATCGGCGGCAGCTTCATCAACATCTCAGTAGCTCATGAGCTTTTCATCATCCTTTTGCTGTAATCGAAGTTAGGGCCATCACCGCCGATTTCGCTAATTGAACGAGACACTTTTATTAAATCTGAGGCTTCATCATGGCTTCATCCGAGGCTTCGTCACTGCTTCATCCGAGGCTTCGTCATTGCTTCGTCCGCAGCCTCCTCACTGCGTCATATTCGAAGTTATCATCATCATTGCTCAGATTGATCATCAAGAACCGAACGCATAAGACTCTCGCGGCATTGGATTTTGTTACGTGTTTTTTGAAGGAGCGCCGGACTATCTCCGGTAGGTAAGAGCTCTCGAACTTGCTACTCATTGATTGTACGATGGCTTGGTTGTTCTTGTTGCTGATTGTGCCGATCTTTTCGGTTTGGCTGAAGTTTTGTGATTGTGTTTTCGGATTCGGATGGAGGGAGGGTTTCGATTTGGATTGTTGTGCTGTTGGTTCGGCGGCGGCAAGGATGTTGAAGGGTGGATGAGGACGCCGACGGCGGAGAGGGAAGAAGAAGATGAAAGTGGCGGATCTAGGTCATGAAGGAGAGGGAGTTTGGTTAGCTAGGTTTTGCTTTGAAGTTTCTGTGTGTTTTTTCCTTTACTTTTTTCGTTTAATATGTTTGTTAATGAGATTAAAGATAATAAAAACTGAGATTCTGATGAGGATAAAGATAAGACTTATGGCCTTTTGGTGATTCCCGTCCATACCGGCGGTGACACTTGTCACCGTCCGGTAGGACCACTTCATTCTGATCTTGCTGTATTCGGGCCCTTTCAACGCTGCTCTTTGCACCCCCCCAAGGCCCATTCGTGATTTTTCTAACTGAATTCGCTGCTATTCGCACCCCACCCCGTTTGGGCCCATTCATATTACACTTACACAGCCTGCTAATCTCACCTCCTTCCTATTTCTTTTATTTTCTTTCTCAACTTAATTTTTCTTTTATTTCAGTTTGCTTTTAATTCATTTAAAATAGTTTTATTCACCCAAAAATTCTCAAATAAATCATAGATGTTCCTTTGTGTTTCTAGTTTTTTATCACATTTTTATTTTATTTTTTCCATTGATCCACGTGCCAGGAATAATTCACCAATGTGCATAGTTTCTTTTGATTCTTTTCTTGACCAGTCTGTCTTGTCCATTTTCTATAGCTTTCAATATTTGGAGTTTTGATCCCATTCTTTTTGCATTGTGTTCCTAAGATCTTCTAGTTTTCATGTGATTTTTCTCAGAACTTTTAGGAAATTATTTCTTGAGTTTTGGTCTGGTATCTTGTGATGTAAGTTTTCTGTCCTAGCTTGTGTTTATACCTTCATTTGGCCTAGTTCCTTTCTGAATTTTTGCAAATCCTTTTGGCAAGTTGATATAATGTGTTTTAAGATCATTTGGTTTCAGTTGTAGAATTTTTAGATGGCTGGTTTATTATTTGTGGATTTTTGTTCTCACCTTGTCCCATTTTGCTTCTTTTGGTTTATTAGATCTCTTATAGACTTAGAAGGGCACTTGTGCCAACTTTTTCTTCTTATTTGGGGTTCCTTTGGGGTATGGATACCTTCCTGGTCCTAGGATAGGTCTTGGTTCTTCTGAATTTTTGAGTTTGCTTCATATTCAAGTCATTTGTTTCCTTAAGTGTTTAAATTCCATATTTTGGTTCCGTTGCTTTTATTTTGATATTGTTTGGTATTGTGTGACTTCTCTCTTCATCTTGCTGGCCTCTTAGGCCATTCTTTATATCATTTTGATTTTGGTTTTGAACTTTGTGCTTTTATTTTGTATGTTTTGCATTATATCTTTCATAAGTGCGCATTTGTTTCCGTATGTATTCATGTTGCCTCATTTTAAGTCATAAGTTTCTCATCTTTATTTCTTTGAGTTGAATTGGAATTAAGCATTTGTTCATTTCATTTCACTTCTGATTGTTGGATGATGTCATATTAATTTGCTCATTTTTGTTTCACTTGTGCATACTAACCTTGCAGGGGCTATGGTAAGTGTGAGATGTGGGAATTGAGTTCCACATCTCTAATTCTTATCTCTTCCTTTTATGTTTATGTGAACTAACCCTTTGTTGTTGGGCTTAGGCCTTTCTCATCCCTTCTTCTATCTTCTTCTTTTCTTCTTTCCTTCTTCATTAGGATAGAAACCTCAATAACCCTTAGGACATCCATGCATGTGAATACTTAGGATTGTTTTAGTCCCCCTTTAGAATTTTTTCCTTTGAGATCCTTTTGGTTCTTCTTTTCTTCTCATCTCATAACTCTTAAAAGATACTTTAATAAATCTGAAGTGATACATTGATCCATAGCCTTATTCCATGAGGTATGCTTGTAGTCTTCCCATCTTGGGATAGTACATGTTTACCTTGTGATGTACAAGTCTGATCAAGGTATCTTATTCATAAAGAAAAGCATAAAAAACACTTCTTCATGTAAATAATCAAAACACCTAATAAATAAACAAGTTAGTGAGCCTAAGCCCTAATCTTTGGGTTCAAGTTTTGGGGATCTTCTCCTTACTTGAGTATGCTTGTTCTATTATTCCATCTTGGAATGTAGTGACAAGTGTACATTCCATGGAAAAGAGCTTGAGTTCACTTCCTTGTGACACACTCATAAAAGCTTCTAAAAAACACAAACAAACAATAAGCGTCTTTCCTTCGGGAATTCTTTTCTTATCTCCTTCGCTCCGTCCGCGAACTTGCTCCTACTTGTCACTTTGCAAGACGGTTACGCACTCGTCGTCCGAGCCTGCAACACCTGAGCAATGGCATAGGCAGTTCAAGCCTTTAATTCACAAGCAATTTCTTTTCTACCCCTAGTTAGGGGAACTACGGCGTCTCTGATCCTCATTATCCCGATGAGGTACGTAGGCAGCGGGGTAGGGCCCGTTCGAGCACAATCTTTATTTTCCCTACATTTTTCCTTTGCTTTTCTTATTTCAGTTCTTTTCCAGTTCCAGTTTCTTTTCTTTTCTTTTGCTGCAGCTTTCATACCCTCACCCTTTGAAACAGTTATCTTTGCAAGCGTGGATCCCGTCGGGTACGGCGGACGATCTGGGTGCTAATACCTTCCCAGGTCGTAACCGACTCCCGAGCTCAGTCTCTTTGGTTCGCAAGGCCTTGTCCTTTCCTTCTTCCTCAGGTTTGTGCAACATTACCATTCCCATTCATTCGGGATAAAAATGTCTGGCTGGCGACTCTAACCTTTCCGCGCCACTTTCGCGTTTGTACTAGGATGAAAATCCCGGGAGCGACAGAGGGATTCAGGGAAGGGGTTGGCCGGAGAAGATGACCGGAACACTGTTCCGGTCATCTGAAAGTCATTAGGGTTAATTAATTAGGGTTTAGTCTTAATTGCGTGAATTTGAATCTTGGCCGTCCAGATGCGCGCCAAGTCCACTCCCGCGCGTGTGAGTTTGAATACTGGCCATTGATTATGTTGACTTTTCTTTTTTTCAGTTTAATTTCATTTTATTTGCATTTAAATTCATTTGTTTTCTTCATTTTATTTAAAATAGCAAAACATTTTCAAAAATTCTGAAAATTTTTATACAACCTTTTATTAATTTTCAGAAACCAAAAACATTTTTATTTTTATTTTTTGCATTAAAAAATATTTTTAAATCATTTAAAAGATTATTTTTAATTAATTAATGAGAATTAATTAATTAAAAATACTTTTAGGTATTTAAAAATCATAAAAAAATTCATGAAACCTTTAAAACCATTTAGAAACATTGTCCAACCCTCAAACCAAATTTCTTTTTTTGATCTTGATGTCTTTTGATAATTTTTCATGGAATTAATTTCATTTCAAGGCATTATTTTGATCCAATCTTTGAAAATTCATTTCTGCCTAGTCTTTAAGAGTTGGACTTTGATTCTTTTGGCATTGCATCTTGCATATCATGAAGTTTATAGGATTAAATTGGCATGATTTGATCTTGCATTTTCAATTTGTTTGACATTTTTCTTGGTAAGGTACCTTACAACCCTAGGAATCTTAGGAAATTCATAACTTTCACTAGGTTAAGAATTGGATCCCCTCCTTTGGGCAGTGAGTTTGTATAGGTTTAGGGTTCCCTTGGATACATTTTCAATTTTTTATCTTGATGTTTGCTTCTGGTTTTGGTTTTTGTTTTGTGCATTGATCATAAACCCTAATTTGGGCTTCCTTTTGCATTCATCTTGCATTTGCTTGCATACCATGACTTGACATAACATTTTATGCATCCATTTGATTCATTAGACATCTTAAGACATATTAGAAGCATGTTTGATCATTGCATCTTTCATTTGCCATTTTGTATGTCATTTGCATTTCATAACTTTTCATGTATGTTCATGGTTCTAAGCATGCTTCTTTTGCATCCATATGTTTGTATGATCATCTTCATGCCTTGTTCCATGTTTGCATCATCTCATAGCATCATTATCATCTCACTCATGCTTCTGGTTTTGGTTTGCATCATGCCATTCCATCCCATTTTTGCATTACATTGCATTCCTTTCACTAACTTTTCAGGTGGTAAGTTACTTTGAGAAGTGAATTTGCCTTCACTTCTCACAATTTCTTTTCATCTCTCTTATGCATAATTGCTGCATTTTATCTTGTGTTTGAGATTGAGCTTGCTCTTTCTTATTCTTCTTACTTTCTTTCCTCAAGTGACTTGTCTTCTTAAATGAAGCAAGTTACTTTGCTTCTCTTTGCTCCTTTCTTCTGCTTCCTGGTGGTTCCTTTGAAGATTTCTCTTGTTAACCTCACAAACCTTAGGAACAACCAAGCATGACAATAATTAGGGTTTTGATTAGTCCCCCACTTAGTTTTACCTTTGTGTCTCATTGAGTCTTCTCTTCTCACCTCATAATCAGGGACTAAACCCTAAAGGCTTTAAGGCTTTGTGATTAAGCTTATGCCTGCATCCTTCTATTAGGATGGAGTGTATAACTTTAATCCTAAGTGTTAAACCCTTAATGTGTTTAAATCCTTTAATCAATCCACATAATAATCACTAAGACATCAAGCTTGTAACTTGGGCCTTGCATTAGGGTTCTAATTCTTCCTTAATTGGTTAAGAAGGACTAACCCTAGTGTTAAAGGACAAGGTCCCCTCAAGTTGTCTTACAAACCATAAAACTCACTTCTTCATCTTATCATTAATTAAAATCCATCTAATAAAGGCTTTGTTTTGTCATGAAGTTAATCCCTAATCATGGATTAAGCTGAGGAGCTTTCCTCAGCTTAAACACTCTCATCTATTATCCTTCTATTAGGATGGTGTAATGAGTCTGTTTAATCCCTGATTATGGCTTAATCTCATTACTTAACACTAAACAAAAACAACAAAAACATTTAACTAACCACAAGTAGGTTAATGATCTTAATCCTACATCAAAGGTGATTAAGTGTGAGATGCTGACTTCACACTTAAGGTATTCTCATTACCCCTGATCAGAGGGAGGATGTGATGAGTTTACTAACCCTTTGGTCTAGGCTTAAGCTCATTTTCTTACGACAAACTTTCAAAAGCAATAAAAGACTGAAAACTCAAAAAAACAAACAATAATCGTTTCCTCCGGGATTCTTTTCTCATCTCATTCACTCATAAACGAGAACGTGCTTCTTCCGTCTAATGCAAGACAGTTTGCACCTGAGCCAGACAGGTCATACACTTGAGCATGGACAAGCAAGCAGTTCATCAGTCAATCCATCTTTCAGTCTCTTTGGGTCGAACTACGGTGTTCTGACTTCCTCATTGCACGAGAGGATACGTAGGCATAACTTAACAGTTATCGAACAAAAGTCTTTGTATATTCCCCCTCCTTCCAGCATCATTCTTTAAGCCTCATAATCTTGAGCATTTCATCTTTATTCCTACACTGACACATCATTTATACACTTCACTTCTCTTACACTAACACCTGTACATCCTTTTCCGGCTCTTTGATACACAAATTGCACTGACACTACCCCTTTAAAGCACAAATCTTTAAAGCGTGGATCCCGTCGAGTACGGCGGACAATCTGGGTGCTAATACCTTCCCAGGTTGTAACCAACCCCCTTTCTCAGTCTCTCTGGTTCGCAACCGTCTTATCCATATCCTTCTAGGTCTATGCAGCATTACCTTTCCTTCGGGATAAAAATGCCTAGCTGGCGACTCTTTTTCTTTTCCTGTGAGTTCACTCTTGTGTGTCCTCACACCCTCTTTTCGCCGACCGTTCGCGTCTGTACCTTATTTGAGTCAGTCTCATCTTTTGGGAGCGACATATACGCATGAGGTGTGTGGTCGATCGAGGCTTGCCAAACATTGGAGTTCAAGAGAAAAATAATATCCCAAAAATAATCCAAACCACTTCCAAGCTAACCAACCAAAAAAGGGAGATTTCACGTTTCCCTCCATTTTCCTTCCACTTTTCCTTCCACTTTCCTTCCACATTTCCTTTCATTTCTTCCCCTCATATTTTTCCACTTAAATTGCACTCCATTTCCTTTGGATGCTTCTACCATGTTCCACAACCTTCTAGAGTATTCCATGGAATATTCCAAGGAATATTCCCTCTCCAACCCTAACCCTAACTAACTACAAACCTAACTCCATTCCTAAACCTAATTGCATTCCCAAACCTAGCTCCAAGTCTAGCCTCTATATAACCATTAATCACTTCAATGCAAAAGGTTCCCAAGTTTTTTTCCCAATTTTTTCACTTTCTCATAATTTATAGAATCGCTTTTTCTCTCCCACTTTTCTTCCATTTCCCTTTTCACCAAAGCTTTTTTTGAAGAAGCTCTTCAAGTTTCACATTGAAACTTGAAGATATTAAAGCTTAGCCTCCAACCTCCATTGATTTGTGGATTGTAGAAGAATACGCTACTGGTTTTTGTGAGGATTTCGACTTATCGGAAGTGCAAGAAGGCTGAAGCATCAAGAACGCATTTATTTTGCGGATTCACGGTTTTCTTGGTTTTCTCTTCGATTAAGCTCTGATTCTTGCAACATTTACCGAAGCACTTCTTCGCTTCGTAGGTTGGTAATCTAAAACCATGCTAGCTTTAAGTTATTCTCTTCATCTCGCCATTTTGGCATTCTTTAAGTGCTTTTCGTATTGCTTGTGATCGATTACGTTTTCATTATGTGTTGCTTGCGATTTGTGATTTTTAATGGATTAGAAGTTAGGTTGTAGCTTGTTATAGGCTCTAGCATGTGTTAATAAGCCCTAATTGAGTAGAAATTTGTGTTAACATGATTAGATGTGTGTTAGGGTTGTTTAGAAGTAAGATTATGGCCAAAAGCACTTATTTCAAAACAATTTTTCACTTTCTGTTCAGCGTTAACCGGTTAACGGTTTGGTTAACCAGTTAACACATGCGTTTTTGCCACAAATCAGTGTTGTTTGGGGTCCATTAACCGGTTAACCATTTGGTTAACCGGTTAACGCTGTAGAAATTCAGCATTTTAGCTTATTTGATTGCTTGTTCTTGCTTCTTTGTGCCTCTAATGTTCATGCATGTTTAGGTACTAATTTTAGGGAATTTTCTAGGTTAGTTTCGACATCTCATTCCCCCACTTCGAGTCGTTTCGACGTGTTTCTGTTTATGTTGCATATTATGCATTTATGTGTTCATTTGTGTATAATTTGACTCATTTCATTTTGTTGCTATGTCTATGCATCATTTGGCATGTAAATAATTATGTTGCATTCTGTTTTTGCATCTTTCGCACAATTCCTTAACTCATTTGCATTTCATTGTATCAATATATGTTGCATTTCACATAACCATATATGTATGTGCATTTAGTTGCATTTGGTTACATGTTTGATCATATCATTCACATCAATTCAATTCTGAATTTTGCATTGAGCTTGGCATTCTTGTTGATCTATCATGTTGCATATTCATGATCAATGCTCATTATGTTCATATGCCATGTTCATGTGCCATATTTTGCATACTTGTTGCATAATCAATCATGTGGTGCATTCTTGCATAATCCTTACAAAATAATTATGTCACTCATTTGTGTATGTTGATCTATGTTCAAATGCATATTCATGATGAATTGGTACATTTTTCATTAAGTTGGTGCATTAAAAAATGAAAATAATCAAATCTGCATTTTACATTTCATACCTGACTTTGCATATAGGTGCTGTAAAATACATGTTGATTGTTATGTTGTTCATGTTGTATGTAACTTTCTACACCTATCTTTTCATTCTATATGTTGGCTGTAGAAAGCTGCCTTGTATTGTGCATTGTTTTCATAACTGTTTGTGTATTAGGGGCTGTAGTAGGTGCTAAATTTTTGTTTTAGCATTTTTTTAGTTCTCTAGAATTAAGATAGAGTTTAGATTGAGTCCTAGAATTAGTAGGATTTAATTGTTGTGTGTTTGCTTTATTATTTTTAATAAAATGCAACACTAATATTTGTTTTGTAGGGAGGGAAAGGTATGTTTCCTTACACCTTATCCTTTTAATTTTTTATGCAATTTCTTTATGCATTTTATTTCCCTTTTTCCTTCCATATTTGTGATTGGTAGGAACCCCCTTTGTTAGGATCAACTTATCTTCCTTAGGAAGTAAGTTGCATCCTTTCTCTTCTTTCTTTTCCTTTCCTTCCTTAGGAATAGAAAAACCTCATAAACCACTAGGATCTCCCTTTTGTGCATAATAAATAACTTAGGGTTGGTCTTAGTCCCCCTTAGTTTGTGTCCTTTTCCGATTTGAGTCTTCTTCTCTCATCTTCAAACAAAATCTAAAAGACATTTAATAAAGGATTGAAATAGTCTCTTGTGCATAGCCTTATTCCATGGGGAACTCATATTAATTCCATCTTGGAATAGTGTGGGCTTGTCTAGCATGATGTACAAGTCTAATTATGAGACTATCTTCACAAACAATAAACTCCAAAACACTTCTCATAAAAGACAACCAGCAAAGACATCGCGTCTTCTCTTCTCATCTCCTAATCTTTGCGGACGAATGTGACTTGCCTCGACAGTTCAAACAGCGATACAGTAACACCCTCGAGTCAGAGCTGGTAACACCTGAGCTAGATCTATGGCAATGTCATCATAAAAAAATACAAAATAGTTCCCGCCTTAGTTAGGCTAACTACGTCGACTCTGATTCTCATTATCCCGATGAGGTACGTAGGCAGCGGGGTAGGGCCCGTTCGAGCACATTCTTTATTTTCCCTACATTTCCCTCTTTCTTTCCATTCTCTTTTCCAATTCTCTTTCTCATTTCCATTCTCATTCCATTTATCAGTTCATTTGTTCAGCAGCATCTTATTTCTCACCCTTTGAAACACTTTCTTTGCAAGCGTGGATCCTGTCGGGTACGACGGACGATCTGGGGTGCTAATACCTTCCCAGGTCGTAACTGACTCCCGAAATCAGTTTCTTTGGTTCGCAGGACCCGTGTCCTTCCTTTTCTTTTCTTCTGGTTTGTGCAGCATTAACTTTCCCATTCATTCGGGATAAAAATGCATGGCTGACGACTCTACCTTTTCCGCGCCACTTTCGCGTTTGTACTAGGATGAAAATCCCGGGAGCGACAACTAAAATGACAACAAGATTTGTATTGATACTTGAAGTGATACAACAGTACAAGGAAATAAAAAATACAAAGTTGTATCAATTCCTTAGTGTGAGTAATTGCTACTTTGTACGGTAAATTAATGCTTAATTATATAATGCTATCAGCAGCACTTCTGCGCAATTTTCGGATACAAATGCAGACCTTTGAGGGTCTACTTATAGAGGATTTTGGGCTCCAAGAGTTCTGGGAAGAATTTGAATTTGAAAACTCGCAAAACTGTCAAACTGTTGTTGAAAAACTGCCCCCGCCACAAATGTCGATCATCGTCTGCATAATGGCGATCGTCATCTGTTCAAAACGCATATTTCCATCCTTTTTGAGTAATGGCAAATGCCATTCATCTAGGGGGACCAGAACTTGCAATTTTGTTGCTTTTTCTCCAGTCTTTAGCTCTATTTTCGCTCATTTTTCCATACTTGCCAATAAAATACATGTCAATACAAAACGAAGAGAAACATAAGAAAATATCAAATAAAATAGTAAAGACTCGATAAATTTACAATAATAAATGCACGAAATGAACTGAAATAAACTATACGAAATTGAGTCATCACTCTGCACATCATAGACACAACAAAACCTACTAAGGAAAAGAAGGCTCCTACACCAGAAACAAAGATAACTGAATCCCTAAGATGATAAGCAACACAAAATACAACACCTACATCTCCGGATTGGCGAACCAAAAACAGAGACCCATAGGATTAGAGAAATTTTTTTTGCAACCTCACAAACGCGGAAGCCAAAACACGAGAAACTTTAATCAGTGTAAAATTCCGGCACGCGACCACTCCACTCAAAAATTCAAGCCGCAACCTGCAACCCGCCTGACACAAATCTGAGAACCAAGTAGAAACAACATAAAATATTGGAAGTAGTAGTATAGTGATTGCTGATATAATTATCTTCCCTTTTGCAAACCTAAGCATGCCAGCAGGGTTCAAACACCAAAAGGTTGTCTCCTCTTCAATTAACTTAGCTTTTAGTTTGACCCAGTTCCATGATGAAATCTTTACTTCTTATGATATTCTTTCTAACCGATCACCTTTATCTATGAAAATCTTGTCATTCTTTTTTTTCCAGATGCTCCAAATACTTGCACACCATATAATTCACATCTTCTTCTTCATGCTGCAACCGCCACCCAATAAATGTTCGAATTTCTCCAAGTGGTGCCACCATCTTTATGAAGGGTAACCCTCACCTCAAGCCATTTACACAGTTCGCTCAAAAGACCTGAAAAAAGTGGGCACTTGAAAATAATATGAGATATTGACTCTAGTTCCTCACACCTAGACCGATTATAACCCCCTTTTTATTAAGTTATCCTTATAAGAAAGTTTATTATGGAGCATTCTCCATATCAAGCACGAGACTTTAGACGGTAATCTGTAGACCAAATCTTTTCCCAATTATGACTTAGAGTGATTTGGTTCCCCTATGCTAAATAGTTATAAGCCTCTCTCACAAAGTAACTATTGTAATTGATCAAGCTTCCAACCTCCACCTTCTCTAGATCCTTCCACCACACTGAATTATTTCTTTGGCTACTGCTGGCAACCCCAACATTTTCACCATATCTATTAACTAAAGCTCTATACCACAATCTGCTTTTCTCGTGAGTTATTTTCCACTTCCATTTCCCTAATAATGCATGATTAAACAT
The DNA here is from genome assembly GCA_963966055.1 of Lathyrus aphaca. Classification (NCBI taxonomy): domain Eukaryota; kingdom Viridiplantae; phylum Streptophyta; class Magnoliopsida; order Fabales; family Fabaceae; genus Lathyrus; species Lathyrus aphaca. Next base: position 114,839,508 of record OZ014523.1, on the reverse strand, counting down.
CCTAATATTCTTGATTCCCAACCACCTCCTTAATATTTCTACATGAAATTCTGGTTAAGACAATGATTACTGCACTTTTAGTAAATAGAAGAATTACATAGCTGTTGTTTTGAAGTAGTGCAATATAAATACCAACAGATGTCAAGACAACATGTTGGGACATCTCAGTCAAGAACATATATACAGAAAAAATGTAAATATGCAGAATATAAAGAACACAGTAATTGTTGACCCAGTTCGATGTTAACAAACCTACATTTAGGAGATACCAATCCAGGATGAAGACTTCACTATCTTGTAGTATTACCCTAAAGCAAAACTCACAGTTTACAACTTTATCCTAATCACTTCCTTCAATGAACATATTTCTAAGGCTAAATTCTAGTCGTTTACAACCTTTGATATGAGTCTCCTTATCACATCCTTCATCATTGCTTGTGATGTCTCTGTCTTCTACTAATCGGAACCTGTTACGGTTTCTTGACCTACAAGTTATCTTGGACTTACTTCAAAGCTTCGTCCAAGAACATTACACAGACCAATTCCTAAAGGCTTCTGGTTGTGCCCCTTGAATCTCTGTTTCCTCCTTGCATCCCATACCACGGAGGGGAAACTTGTAACTCCTAAGAGAGCTAACAACTCTCAAACCCTAAACCCTTTTTTTACAAAGTATTTAGGTTACAAAGTTACAAGTGATACAAAAGTTACAAAGGTTAATTTAACCCTAGATCTAAGTTTCCTTATATAGTCTTATGTTGGGCTTAAAAACTTTCCTTGATCCACTACTAAAAGCGCCTAGAATCTTGGAACCGATTTGATACATGTTTAATTATTGAGTAATCAATATGTCTAATCTTTCTGTTAGGACATCTCTTTCGACATCTTTGTCTTTTGCAAAATTATTTAGCTTTGACTTCATGTTGAACCAATTCTTCCAACATTTTGTTTTTCTAAAATTTGTCCAAATCTGAAGACTTTTCAATCTCCCCCTTTTGGAAAATTTTGGCTAAAACAATCCTGCACATAGGAACTTCAGATCGATGGTGTATGCAATGAACACTCCTGTGAGTATAGAGGATGGAGAAGATAATTTCTAGATCCACTATATCTTCTGACCGAGTACATGAGGAAAAAGATGTTATATACTCCCCCTCAACCCAAGAACTGATACTTGTCACTAAGAAAAGAAGTGGAGATACTTTTAGTGACAAATACCTAACCTGAGTAACTCAGATCACATGAGATAACTGTGTTTATAACTCAGATCACAAGACACAAAAGTATTTAAGATAACTGAGATGTTAAAGAATAATGTTAGAACATCTTTGAAGGCTTCAACTTCAAAACTTATGATTAGCAGAACAATCCTTCTCTCCCCCTTTTTAGTTAAAATTTAACAAACATTTCCCAAATTAATCCAGATCCACACCAAGCTCATCTAGATCAACTCAGTTTGGAGAAAGAAAAACAGTCCTTGTGTATTTATTCAAGTTTTGACTATTTTTTCTTAAGTACAAGTTCCAACACATTCACATGCTATACACTATTATCGATTCTTACCCCTCCTTATGACATGTACCAAATATTCTTCTCAACTTCTACCCATGCACACAACCAGACATAATTGAGATAGAGATTCACATATCAATCAGATATACTTTCACAAATACTGATAATAATCTGCAGAGAAAAATAAATTCTCCCAGACTGGTCAATGATTCTTTAAGCATCCAACAAGAATCATATATTTTGTATTATCAAGTCTCCCCAAAATTTCAATTATACAATGTCAAGACATGACACTTGACATCTTCATCCCTCCTGGATGGAAAGATCTGCTTGTTACTGTAACACCCCAAAAATTTTCCTCTTATTTATCACCGATTCCGAGTAGCTTATGCTTCGTTTCCACTTCATCTTGCATATCCGTCCATACATTGCATAATAAAAAAAATAATAGAAAGCATACATCATTGGTTGAGGTGCGGGGCATGTCATCAAGGGCTATTTGGGCAATCACCGGGTCTCGGAAGGAAAGTAATCTCCGAAAAATATGACCAAGACCAAATATCCAAGGTTTCCCACCAAAAAGAAGAAAAATTCAAATTTTAGTTGAAGTAACCGGTTACCTCATAGGTAGTAACCGGTTACCTGTTGAAATTTGGAGAAAAAGAGCCAGTTTTTGTACTGGTAACCGGTTACTTTGTACATAATTTCAAAAAACTTAAAAATCAGTTGGTTGCTTCCATCCCTTCTCCATTTTAACTTTGCCTTGTATTTCCACCAAATTCTAGAACATTCCACACTCTTTCAAAGGAATATTTCCAGAATATGCCAAGGAATATTCCCAAAATATGCCAAGGAATATTCCAAGAATATGCCAATGGAATATTCTAGGAATATTCCCAACCAATCCTTAGCTTATGATATGGGCCTAGTGTCCAAACCGCCTAACCTAAACCTAAATCCAAAGCTAACCCCTATATAAACATTGCTCATCAAGCCAAAAAGAGATTATCCACATTTCACATTTTTCACCATTCTCACAATCTCAATTCACTTCATTATCCAAACTCACACCAAAGCTTCATCATCATCAAGATTCTTCAAGTTTTGCATTAAAACTTGAAGAATCGGAAGCTAAGCCTCCACCATTTTCATCAACTCAGCGGATTATTGAATAATTTGCTACGGTTGTGGTGTTTATTTCACCATTCGGAAGCGGTTTCGGATAATTCTCACGAATCGCATTTATTTTGCGCATTCGTGAATCGAAGCTTCGGATCTCCAGTTTTCTCTACTTTTGCGTATTGCTCGACATTGCAACACTTGCCAAAGCAAGCCTCCGCTTTGTAGGTTGGTGAATCCGTAGTAACATCTCATTTTAACTTATTTCTCTTCATCTAGCCTCACATATTCTTCACGTTTTCTCGCTTTTGTGACACTTTGATTGGTTTGATCATTAGTAGCTAGAATTGCATAGTGATCGTAGTGGTAATAGGTGTTAGAATGTTACATCTAGGTGTGATTTTCATGCTAGGTTGATAGGAATTAGAATAAAGCTTATTTGAATAAGTTTCTACAGGTGTTTGCATGAAAATGTAGAATTTTTTTATTCTGGTTGCAGAGTAATCAGTTACCTCATAGGTAGTAACCGATTACTTGTGTTAAAATTGAAGAAAATCCCAGTTTTTGAACTAGTTACCGGTTACTGCATAGGTAGTAACCGGTTACCACTGAACCAGAATGAAAAATTCATGATTTTTCTTGCATTTTTTATATCCATTCCCCTTCCAATGATCATGGATCTTTATGATATGATTTTAGGGAGTTTTTAGGAGCTGTTTAGGAGCAGGGGTGTGTAGTTTTGATAACTTTCGATACGCTTTTTGTTAGGTTCCGACTTTTGACATAAGTGTTGAATATGTGTTCATAGCTAGTTTTGATTGTTGCTTGCATGATTTAGCATCATCAATAGGATGTTAATAAGTGTTTATAATTATGTTTTGCATTGCATTTGCGATATACTCATGTTTTGGTTGATTGTGCGCGTAATTGGAAATATGCATATTGTTTAAAACCGCACAATTCACATAGTTTGCATCCATTGTTGATTGTTTAGGTTCTGAATTCCATTGTTAATGATTCATTTCAGGTTTGTTGCATTTACATGCATGATCTTTTCATTTCATTGTTTTCATTAAAACTTCATTTTTTGCATTTGAAAAACAATTGAAAATCTGCCATGTTTCAGTGCTGCATTTTGAAACAGAAACTGTAAAAGACATGCTGCATTATTCTGTTTTAGTGTGGTTTTCTATTCCCTTTTTCTTTATAGGAATAGAAAACCACACTAACCCTAAGACATCCCTTGAATAAACAACTTATGGTGAGTCTTAGTTTCCCATAGTTTTGTCCTTTTTCTGATTTAAGTCCTCTTTCTCATCTCAAAATAAAAATAAAATACCTAATAAAGGTCGAGCTTTCTCGTGCGCCATGAGACTTTACCGTGGGGTATTTGTACGCATTCCATCTCGGGATGAGGTGTAGGATATATATCATGATGAACAAGTCTTAGCATGATAATGTCTCACAAACACAAAATCAAAACACTTCATTTAAAAGACAGTAAACAAACAAACGTCTTTCCTGCATGAATTCTCTTCTCATCTCATTTACTCTAAACAAGAACTCGCTACATCTTGTCTCTTTGCAAGACGGTAAAAAACTCATACTAGATGAGCCTGCAACACCTGAGCATAGGCATAAGCAGTTCAATCATAAAAAACACAAACAAGTTTTCGCCTTAGTTAGATGAACTATGTCGACTCTGATTCTCATTTCCCATGAGATACATAGGAAGTGGGGTAGGGCCCATTCGAGCAAATTTTTTTATTTCCCCTACATTTTTCTCGAACCTTTTCGTTCTCTTTTTCCAGTTGCCTCTCTCATTTTAGTTCCAGTAGCGGTTTTTATTCAGCAGCAGCTTTATTCCTTATCCTTTGAAACAGACAAAAAAGCATGGATCTCGTCGGGTACGACAGACGATCTAGGGGGCTAATACCTTCCCAGGTTGTAACCGACTCCCAAACCCAGTTCTTTGGTTCGCAGGACCTTGTCCTTTCCTTTTTCCTTAGGTTTGTGCAACATTACCTTTCCCATTCATTCAAAATAAAAATGCATGGCTAACGACTCTACCTTTTCCTCGCCACTTTCGCGTTTGTACTAGGATGAAAATCCCGGGAGCGACATCTGGCAACTCTACTGGGGAAAAACCCAGAATCTCTAGTTTCCCCTTTGAGAGTCAATCCTAGCGCTTGTCTATTTTTGTTTCTTTTGGTGTTTAGCTGTTTGTTGATGTGTGTTTTAGCTTAGATTTACTGCTTTAATTACAACTTTACTTTATGACTTTATTTATCGCTTTCAGTAATTATTTTCCATGCATCATATATTATACTGGATTGTCTGGATGTAATGGTTTTCTTTGGTGAGATGGGGTTACTGAGCGAGGAGGCCAATACCAAGGCTCGAGTGCACCCTAGACTGTAGAGTGGACATACATTATACTTCCATGGTGTCTCATCACGATGAGTGGCGATGTGTTCCACACCCAGAGTGTGACCGTTTGGGAAATATTCTGTGTGGGGATTTCCTCCACTTCAGGATATGACCTCAATGGTTATATACATATGGGGACCAATCATTGAGGACCTTAGTGGAAACAACCCTCTCTAGTGATGACAGTGGCATACCATATTTGTTGGCAAACCCACTCGCATCCGAGGGCCCACTCGGAACTCGCATAGGATGGCCTGGTTCTCTCATAGGAACTTAGTTAAATCAAAATGTTTGTATGACGATAATATTCTATCCCAAGGGCTGAATATACTATTGTTTCTCGATTCAGCGCTTGAAGCTGGGAACTTATGAGGGATGCTTGGTTTTCTCGGACTCAACTGAGACCTCCCTGAGTAGTACATAATTCTAAATAGATTCCCTGATATGGTTATTACACCATTTCTCGAAAATGGTTGTAACACCCAAAAATTTGCCCTCATATTTATCACCATCTAGCTGAATTTATGTCTCGCATTCTTCAAATATCTTTCATCAGGTCATAGCTTGTGCTTCATGCGCCACATCTAGGTCATTAGCATTCACAGTCAGGCGTTTCATATATGGGATCATGTCTTTTCTTGTCATTCTCATCAACGTAACTCAGGGATACTAAAGCTTCATTGAAGGCCATGAGATTAGAAATCTATGATGAAGGTTTTCTTGGGCGCACTTATTATTCTAGTTTCATATTTAGGGCTTTTCCGAGACATTTGTTCAAAATCTTTGGTCGTCAAGTTATGACATATTTGTGAAGCAAGACGTTCTTCCTGGTGGGATTATTTTGTTCAAGGATTTCTTGGACAAAGATTGTTTGTCGTTCAAACGAAAATGGTTTGTTTCATATACGAGTTAATTTGGACACAAGGATTCAGATGAGGTTAAGATCCATTTTGGGCATACAAGATTAAAAAGCCCATTCGGGGTTAATTCCTTATGATTTATGCCCCAAAAAGAAAAGGGTACTTCATAATTGTCCCAAACCTCATTTTAAGACCAAGTTTCTAATCTTTTTTTTATTAACCATGAACCACCTTCTTATGTATACTTCAAGACCATTTACCAAATTCCAAGTTAAATTCATTTTTTGAATTCGCTCATAAGCCCAGATCCATTCAATCATAATGGTTTATTAAACCATACCAATTTGTTAACCCAAGCCCGTTACATATTTTTTTTCTTTTTGTACCCATCTTTTAAGACCAATATCTAACCAACCAAATCCTCATTCCATAATTTCAAGTCCATTTTAAAACCATTATTATCCATTTCCAAAACTATTTCTAACACTCATTTTCATCAAATTTCTCATATGTACGTAGCCATATCTCAAACCAAATTCATTTTTCATTACAATCAAATTTAATTATCCAAATCCATTTTTTTGGTCCAATTCATTTTACCTGTCCATACTATAATCCATAAACCATTTTTGTTTAAACCAAAATCCCTTTTGTTTATTTAAGCCTAAGCCCATTTAAATTCATAACCTTTCACAAAATTATGAATTAATTCATTTTCAAGGCCCATCAAGAGAGTGAATATATTTGTAAAATCTTGGTCCAAGTTTGCAAGGAGAACTACAAGATTGAGCCATTGAAGCTCAAAATTCAAGTTACAAGCCAAGATTATCATCTGAAATCAACTTGAGGTATATTGAGATTTGGTTGTATGTAAAATTAACTCAAAAATTCATTAAAAATTCATCCAAAAGAGTACGATTACAAAGCCTGAAGAAAAGAGAAAGTCCAACAAAAGTTCATCACAGAAAAATAATCAGTTGACAAAGAGTCCCTTTCTCAATGCAAAATTCGACTATGCAGCAAAAAAGTCCCTTTCTCAGCATAACTTTAAGGGCCACCCTCCCTTCAATCCATTATGCTCATTCTCATTTTCATAACTTTGAAAATCCTGCAAAGAAGAATAATTCAGGGTTCAGAAATGATAAAATAATTCAGGGTTCAGAAATGACAAGCAAAAAGAAATTCTCAATATCAAAGACAGTTACAAATCTCTAACCGAAAATTAATCAGATAACAGAAATAACCAACTTCCTAACAAAAATCTTCCAGAAATTTCACCTGTTTTCACAAGAGCTTTGATCGCTCTATAAGTCAGGACCTCGTCTTCTTCTGCAGGCCCCCCTGAAATTTCGATTTTTCTGAACTCTTCTTTGTTGTTCTTCTTCTTCTTCTCCATTTCTCTTGACTCCAACCTCAAATCCTCTCTTCTCCATTCTCCTTTGCGATGGATCCATAGACCTCTCTCTCAATTTCTCATTCTGCCAAAATCTCATTCTTCTTTCACCATCTTCTCCACCTACATCACCTTTAACTGAATTCATTCCATACTCTTCTTCTGGATTCATCTTACTCACACCAATATTCATCACTTTTTCTTCTGACCTTCTTCAATCAAAAATCTTCATTATAATAAACATCATCAATGCAAATCACAAAACGTCAATTGGATTCAATCTGCAAAAATTCAAGAACACGCATCCAATTTCAGAGTTACATCTTTATCAATCCGAATTCATTGACTGCCTTCAACATTGATCAAGCTTCTTCACCTTCATCTTCATCATTTCGTCTTCCTTCATCAACCTTCAGCCAAACACCCTCAACCGTACCTGCAATAATTAAGAACAATCAATTCAGCTATGGCAAATTAGGGATTCAACACCAAGAACAATAATCTACATCATAGATTCATTATAATGCAACTCAACATCATAGAAATGAGAAGAAATCGCAAAGTCAAAGAAGAAGAGAGCAAGAATGGAGGAAGAAAAAAGTGAAATCGCACGTACCTGAAATGAACTTCACACCGCAGCGGCGTTGGAGTAACTTGAACGTTTTCGTCACGTCTTCGTTCATCGATTGGAAGCGTCTTCATCGAAACAGTGTCGAATAGTGAACGTTTTCGTCACATCTTTCTAACCTCACTAACCATAAGTCGCCATTAAACTCAACTAACTTAGGGTAAGTCTAGTTTCCCTTAGAGTTTTTCCTTTTATAACTTGAGTCTCACTTCCCATCTTAAAAGAAAATAAAAAACACTTAATAAAGGAAAATGTGTACAATGCGCCACGAGCCTTAAGCTATACGGGAAATGATTAGCGAAGGTTTCCTCCACTCTTCTAGGATGCTTTACAAACGTTCCATTGGAGGTGATCTTGGAAAGTATTCGCTCCTGTATCATAGTCTTAGTGTTGTACATACGAATCAAGACAATGTGTCTTCTCTTCTCATCTCATACTCCTTGCGGACGAACATGACTTGTCTCGACAATTCAAACAGCGATACGGTAAATACCCTCGAGTCAGAGCCGGTAACACCTGAGCTAGAGCTATGGCAACGTCATCCTAAAAATCACAAACAAGTTCCCGCCTTAGTTAGACGAACTATGGCGACTCTGATCCTCATTTATCCTGATGAGGTACGTAGGCAGTGGGGTAGGGCCCATTCGAGCACAATCCTTATTTTCCCTACATTTTCCCCATTTCTTTCCATTTTTCAAATTCCATTTCTTTTCTCATTACCATTTCATTCCATATAGCCATTCTTTCATTTGAACAACATATTATTTCTCACCCTTTGAAACAGACTTATAAGTGTGGATCCCGTCGGGTACGGCGGACGGATCGGGGTGCTAATACCTTCCCAATTCGTAACCAACTTTCGGACCCAGATCTTTGGTTCGCAAGGCTTCGTCCTTTTCCTTCTTCCTTAGGTTTGTGCAACATTACCTTTCCAATTCCTTCGGGATAAAAATGTCTGGCTGGCGACTCTAACTTTTTCGCGCCACTTTCGCGTTTGTACTAGGATGAAAATCCCGGGAGCGACAGCTGGCGACTCTGCTGGGGACTGAAACCAGAATCTCTGTTTTCCCCTTTGAGAGTCAATCCTAGCGCTTGTCTGTTTCTGTTTTCTTTGGGTGTTTATTCATTCACTGTTGTGCTTTAGTTTATCTCTACTATTTTATTTACAGTTCATCGCTTTACTTTACAGCTTTATTTATAGCTTTCTGCACTTTACTTTATTGTTGCATATACTGGCATGTATTGTATTAGCTGTTCTGGTTTTCCTTGGTGGGATGGGATTATTGTGAGATAAGCCAAATAACCGGCTTGAGTATACACATAGGATTTAGAGTGGGCAGTTGTGTGGCTTGCGTGGTCTTGAGCACGTGTAGTTTTCACGAGTCCCACACCCAGATCAGGCTCTCTTGGGATATGTTCTATACTGCCTAGTGTAACACCGCAAATTTGCCCTCTTCTTTTTAAGCATCATCATCATATCATGATCATCATGAGCATATCATGTCTTTGGCAACTTTGCATGGAAAAATGAAACATAACATTCTCATGTTTTAGCATTAGGCATATGATCAACTATTGGTGGATTTGAGGCATTACAAGCTGTAGCAATAGGCCAAGTAGACTTGTCCAAGTCCCATGAAGAGTCTACATGACATTCACAAGTTCAATATCCTTTACAAGAGCCCAGAAGGTTGGGAGGTCATCAGAGAATCCAAGCTAGGGCAAGCTCCTACACAATGGTTCCCAAATTAGGGTTTCACTTTCAAGCAGGAATTCTTTGTGACTTTGGCCATTTCATGTGGGCAAATTCCTTCATATGATAAGAGGTTCCTATGGATGAAATTTGGTGAGAAAATTCATTGTGGAAGGCAGTTATTTCATCAGTGGCTTGCATGAGAAGAAATTGGTCAACTGTGCATTTTTAAAAGTCAACGGTGAGAATTCAAGGGGTCCAACCCTATTTTGCAAGTCAAAGGATGTTCTTAAGACCTTAGAAGAGGTTTGGCAAAGTCAAAGATCAAGAATCAAGGGGTTTTGAAGAACTTTCCATTTTTGGCATATGGCTTGTTTTAGAAGTTTCCATTTTTGGCAACTTTTGCCCTAATTTTCAAAGCCCTCTTTCATGATGAAAATGATCTCAAATGAATTTCCAATAAACATGAAAGTTGTAGGGTATGTTCTCCCATTTTCAGAAAGTACAAGTGAATTTTCATAGCCTTCATGAATCAAAAGTTATGGCCATTGGAAGTTCACTTATATTTAGGGTTTACCTTAAAATCCAATTTTCTACCAAAGTGCAAAAGCTCATATATCTTGCTTCCAAGTTGTTTTATGGATAAAATCAAGTCACTATATCACAATACAAGGCATGAGAAGCATTTGGCTACAAGAAAATTAGAGAAATCATGCATGAAGAGGGGTGTATTTCATAAAATGCAATGATGCATGAGCATTCCAAAAGCATGATGCAAGGGATATTTTGATCTCAATCTGATCCAAGGGTGCAGAATGAATGAAGGGGAATTGGATCATGCACATGGGAAAGCTAAGGCACAAGCATTTCACTCCCTCACACCACTTTTGCAATTTTGCAAAACCTCTCTCAAATCACTCACCTCACGTGCGTTTCCTCTCAAACCTTCAGCATGATTCATTGGCACATTATATAAGATTGCTAGGGTTTCATTTCACCTCAGATCATCACCATTTTCTCTCTTCCAAGTTTTTTCTATCACTGCATTTTCCTTCGAATCTCCTCATCCATACACTCATTCACCAAACAAACTTCAGATTCTTCTTCCTTGAGCTTCATAGGTCATAGATAAATCCTTACTTTGAGATATAGAAGAGTTTTTGCATCAGTCTAATCTCAGCTCAGTTTCATTCGAAGAGCAAGATTCAAGTTGTTCTAAGATATCTTTCACATTTATTTTGTGAATAGAGGTCACAAGAGGTTCATCTGGAGCTGGAGATTGGTTTTCTTGGTGAAATTTGAAGATCTGCAAACTCAGGTATGCTCCAAAATTCATCATCCTTGATTTGAATTCTCTTTTGTGCATTGTGATCTGCGTGTTCCCCTGAGTCTGATGATGTGTTTTGTTTTTGAAATGATGTTGAAATAAGGTCAAACTGAGGATCTAGAAGTTTTAGATCCAAACTTATCTTCTTCGATTTGGCTTGTGTGTGTTAGATAAATGATTTTTGATGCCATATTCGTGATGTACATGATGTGAGGTTTGTTTTGATATATGATTTGTGTGATTTGGTTGAGAGATGCGTTTCTGCAACTTTTGGTTGGTCGGAGAAGATGACCGGCACGTCTCCGGCCGGTAGGGTTTATAATTAGGGTTTTAGGTTTCCAGATTAGATCCTGGCCATTGGATCGTGATTAATTAGTTTAATTATGTTTTATTAATTTAATTAATTAAGTTTATATTAATTTTAAAACGTAGCCATTGGATCTATTTTAATTAATTAGTTTAAATATGGTGCGTTGGATCTGATTACCTCCAAGTCTCACTGACTTCACACACAAACCCTTGGATCTGATTACTTTTGCTCACAACCCTTGGATTTGCGTACTTTTGTATTTTTGGTTGACTGAGTGTCCATTGGGCCTATAGTGCTATTCGCACCCCCTCCATTTCTCAGCCCATTAGATTTGAACTGGATTCCTTACTGTTTGCACCCCTGGCCCATTCCATTCATTTTATTATTTTTATTTTATTTTAGTTAGATTTTTAATTAATTAAAATAGTTAGAAGTTCTTAAAAATTCCAAAAAAATTCATAAATGTTATTTTGAGTTTTCTTTAATTTTTGGCATTTTTAATTTCCATTTATTTTTATTTTCCACGCTGGAATTAATTTCTTCTTTTATTATTTGTTTTTAATTCATTTTAAATGCATGCAGTCTTGTGAATTTCATATCTTGATTATCCTTGGGTATTTTGAATTGATTCTTTTTTCTCTGGATTCACTTTGAAATGTAGTTTATTGGTGATTTTTCTTCTGATTTTTAGAAGTTTGCTTGATTATTTTTTATCCCTAACTTGTGTGTGAAGTTTCATAACCCTAATCCATGTTTAGGCACATATTTGACCTACTTAACTTCTGATTTTGATCCTATCCTTTTGGCATGTTAATATTAGATGTTTGAAGAGCCTTTGTGCAAATTTGTGGAATTTCTGGATGAATTCTTGATTTAATTTGAATTTTATTGTTTGCTTCTCTCCTTTTGCATCCTTTTTGGTCATATGCTTAGTCCTTAGGCTAGGAGGGCACTTGTGCCAACTCCCTTAGGTTGTTTAGAGCTCTTTTAGGATGAGGATACCTCTCTGGTCTTTAATTGATGTTTGTACTTTGAGAAATTTTGTGGTTGCTTGCCTTTGAAGTTCATTCACTTATGTACATGTTCACCTCAATTCTTATGCTTATTTGCTTCTCATGTTGATAAGGTTTAAGTTTGTATGCTTCTATTCTTAATCTCCTGGGATGCTTTGGCACATTCTTGACATGTTAGGGTTCTGGTGTTGAAGTATGTGATGTTTGTGGGCTTTGTATGCTTTGTGTTATCTCATATTTGTTTTGTTTTGTCATGGTAATTTGTAATGCTTTGTATTGAGTTGTTGGATCCACTTCTCATCTTTTGTTTTATGTTTGATCTTGGCACTTGTGATTGAGGTTCCAATTTTGGTTGTGATGTTTTGGCTTGATCTTATGTCCATCTTGTGTTTCATTTGGTTTTATTTGCATGTTACTTGTTTATGCTTTTAACCATTTCAGGGGCTCTGGTAAGTGAGAGGTGTGGATGAGATTCCCACATCTCCAATTCTTATCTCTTCTCTTTTCATGATGCTTTCCTATTGGTGTTTGATGTGCTTAGGCCATCCTTTCTATCTTCTTACCTTCTTCATTCTCCTCCTTCTTTCCTTATCTCTTCCTTCTTTAGGATAGTAAGCCACACTAACCTTAGGAATCCCTTGCATGTTAACATTAGGATTTGTTAGTCCCCCCATTAGACTTTTACCTTTAAGATCTTTGGTTCTTTTCTCTTCTCATCTCAAAACAAAAACCTAAAAATCACCTTAATAAGGATTGAAGTAGTCTCCTGTGCAATAGCCTTATTCCATGAAACACTTGTAGTCTTCCCATCTTGGGATAGTACAAGCTTGTTTATCATGATGCACAAGTCTGATCATGAGACCATCTTCATCAAGAAAATCATAAAACACACTTCTTCAGTTTAATTACAAAAACACAATAAATTCAATGAGTTAGTGAGCTTAAGCCCTAATCTCTGGAATCAAGTTTTGGGGATCTTCTCCTTACTTGAGTATGCTTGTTCTATTATTCCATCTTGGAATGGTGTAGCAAGTACACATTCCACGGAAAAGAGCTTGAGTTCACTTCCTTGTGCCACACTCATAGAAAACTCATAAAAAACACTGGACAAACAATAAACGTCTCTCCTTCGGGACTTCTTTTCTCATCTCCTTCACTCTCATCGTACGAACTTGCTCCTACTTGTCATTTTGCAAGACGGTAACGCACTCGTCGTCCGAGCCTGCAACACCTGAGCATTGACATAGGCAGTTTAAGCCTTAAGACACAAGCAATCTTTTTCACCCCTAGTTAGGGGAACTACAACGACTCTGATCCTCATTGTCCAGATGAGGTACGTAGGCAGCGGGGTAGGGCCCGTTCGAGCACACTCATTTATTTTCCCTACCTTTTCCCCCTTTCTTTTATTTTCTTTTCCAGTTCTAGTCCTTCGTTTTGCAACAACTTTCATTTCTTCACCCTTTGAAACATTTTCTTTGCAAGCGTGGATCCCGTCGGGTACGGCGAACGATCTGGCATGCTAATACCTTCCTAGGTCGTAATCGACTCCCGAAACCAGTCTCTTTGGTTCGCAGGACCCGTGTCCTTCCTCTTCTTTTCCTTGGTTTGTGCAGCATTACCATTCCCGTTCCTTCGGGATAAAAATGCCTGGCTGGCGACTCTACCTCTTTCCGCGCCACTTTCGCGTTTGTACCAGGATGGAAATCCGGGGAGAGACACCTAGGCAGACCATAGAATGTTCCTACATGAGCTGCTAACACTGGGAATCGATCATCGAGGACCTTAGTGGAAACAACCCTCTCCAGTGGTGACAGTGGCAGACCACATTTTGTGGAAAACCCATTCGCACCCGAGGGCCCACTAGGAAATCTCATAGGATAACCTTGTTCTCTCATAGGAACCCAGTTAAAGCAACTGGTCGTATGACGATAGTATTGTACCCTTCGGGATGAATGTACTATTGTTTCTCGACTTCAGTGCTTGAAGCCGGGAACTTATGAGGGATGCTTGTTTTTCCGGAATCAGCTGAGGCCTCCCTGGGTAGTACATAATGCCAAACCGATTCCCTGATTTGGTCATGAGCCATTTCTAGGAAATGGTGAACGTATTATTGCTACTCGGCTTTGAGAGTCCGTGATGTTGACCCATAGTAGCATACCCGTGAGATTGGGATGAGTTTAGAGGTTTGCAGGAAAATTGACCTTCAACCTACCTTGTTCTTAATACTTGGGTTTTCTTTTGACACATACTTATGATCTGGTATTCTTGACAGTCGGTATTCAGGCAAATCAGAAGGTAGTACAACAATGCTCAGTATATGCAACAGTGATTACATGCCATTGCATTGCATCACATCATCCGCATACTTGCATTCCTAACACATGTTTATTCATTTGCAGGGCTGCATATCACATCCTTGATTCCAGTTGTGGGTATTGGTCTATGAGCATGGAAACCAAGAAAAAGACCAAGTGTATTATCTCCTACAAATTTCATCAGCCTATTGTGAAAGAAATCCTCAAGGTGAAAGCCTTAGCTCCTCCAGAATTTCTCAATGTCTTCAAGCAGGATTACGGTTGGATATTGTATTTCATGGAGCCCATCAGTGACTATGCTTTCAGAGGGATGCACACCTTGCTACAGTTTTATGATCCACAACTTAGATGTTTCGTACTTTCTGATTTCGTATTGGCACCTACATTAGAGGAGTACTCGAGTATCCTGAGAGTTTCTGTGAAGGACTGTGCACCATTCTTTGGGTCCAAGATTGACCCCGACTTCAAAGATGTGGCAACTGCTCTTTATTTGAACAAGTCATTATTGGAAGACCGAATTGATAACAAAGGAGGCTTCCAAGGATATCATTTGAGTTTCTTGTTAGATGAGGCTACTAAAGCAGCTGAGGCAAAAAGTTGGAGTATCTTCAATGCGATCCTAGCTTTGTGTGTCTATGGAATCACTTTGTTCTCGAACATGTCGAACTTCGTGGATGTCGATGCTATTCGCATTTTCATAGCAAAGAATCATGTTCCTACTCTCTTAGGTGATCTCTACCACTCTGTGCATTATAAGAATGAGAAGCGAAGGGGTGGAATGTTGAATTGTTGCGCGACTATATTCTATAAGTGGTTCACACGCTTTCTTCCACAATCAGGGGCTTTTGAGAGGACGAAGAACACACTTGAATGGTCGGAACGACTGATGGGCTTGCAAGCAAAGGACATTGTCTGGGTTAATCAGGGATTGCGATGCATTGACATTCTTCATAGTTGCGGAGGATTCCCTAATGTTCCATTGATCGGGAGGAAAGGGGGAATTAATTATAACCCTTCCCTCACGGTTAGACAATTCGGGTACGCCTTAAAGGAACCACCAGCTGTTGTGGACATCACAGAGTCCTTGTACTTCCAATCAACAGACGGATTCGAGATTTCTCATAAAGCTTCTAATGCTTGGCATAGTCGAAAGATAAGAGGGAAGAAGACTTTGGGAGTCGGGGATTGTCGAATGTATCCACCGTTTGCAGAATGGCTAAGAGAACGAGTTGAAGTGTTACTGTTACCATTTGGGCCTGCACCTCTTCTATATCCCATGGTCATTGAACAGCCTACCACAGTTAGAATTGAAGAGTTCAACAAGATGAAGATGGAAAGAGACGGGTTGTTAAAGGAGAATGCACAGTTGAGTCAAGAGCTTGCTAAAGTTAACCACGCCAGACTTGAGATTGAGTGGAAAGCTCAAGAAGATGCTGAGAAACATGCTATTGCAAGGAAACAATGTGAGGTTGAGTTAGCTCGGTATGCGAGGTTCGAGTTTGCTACTAGGAGTTTTTCCAAGAAACACATTGACACTAGAAGGCAATTGGATCAAAAGACCTTGATGTTCGAGAACATGAAAAAGAGGCATGTTGCTTACAGGATCAAAAGAGAGGAACAAGATAAAATTCAAGCTGAGGAGATCGTGAGTAAGCTAAAAGAGAAACATGAAGAGATGGCCGGTAAGTTGAAAGAAAAGGATGCAGAACTTGATAAAGCCCGAGAAGAAGCTGCTTATTACAAACGAATGATGATCTACTATCAGAAGAAGCTGAAGAGGGTTGAAGACAACCAGGCACAGACAAAGGAGTTGGTAGAAGTTCCAAAGGCAGGACCGATCATTGACTTAGACCTAGATAGAGGGTCGCATTGACAAAGACATCTTTCTGTTTGCTTGTATGTTATGGGATTACCATCAGGACTGTTGATGGAATCTTTTTATCATTGCACTTTTGTTTAAAATCCATGTTTTGTGTGTTTTGACTATATCAACAAGTTCTTATCATAAAAAAGTCTCTTTACTATCTGGCACGTGGTTCTTCATATTCTTGGAGTTGTTTGGCACGTCTGCTACACACACACACCTTATATTATCAACACTGCTTGTTATTTTGAAGCAAAAGGAGCTTCTGTCTTCATCAAACCCACAAAATTGGAATCAGGGGATGGAATGCCCTAAGAATGAATCGACATGCCATAAGCATTCATTTCCTGCATATCATATTCTTGTGTTTTTGAGGGTTACCCAGAGTTTCTAACTTATTCAACTGCAGGCAATATAGCTGGTCAACGCGTTCACTGATATCCGACTAAGAGAAACCGAGTAAGAATGGCTGAACGAATGCAGACAGATCTCAACGAGCTCTGTCAGAGGATGGATCAGTTCATGGAAATGATGACTGGCATGGCCCAGAACCAGGAGTGTCTCAGGATGATGGTTGAGCAACCCCATGGGAATGTTAATACTGGAATGCCGACTGAGAATGTGGATTCTAATGCTGACCGTAACGGAGAGCCTAATCCAAATAGGACCGCAACATGTAATGCAGGTTTAGAAGACAATCAAGAGGACTAGTTCACTCTACTGGATGCTGATGTGGGTAACATGAATGAGATCAACGATCGCAGGTATGAAGAGCTGGCAGAGAAGATCAAGGCCATGGAATGTCAGAATTCCTTGGGCATTGATGTAACCAGTCTCGGGTTAGTACCAGGAGTCAGAATCTCTCCTAAGTTCAAGGAACCATCGTTTGACAAGTACAACGACAGCACGTGCCCTAGGACTCACATTCACGCGTACTTTGGAAGAATCTCGGCTCACACTGATGACGAGAAACTTTAGATGCATTTCTTCCAAGATAGTTTATCTGGAGCTTCGTTGAGCTGGTACATGAAGCTGAGCAGGGTCTCTATCCGAAGCTGGAAAGATCTAGATGAAGCATTTCTCAAGCAGTATAAATATAACATTGATATGTCTCCGAATGGCACTCAGTTGCAGAACTTGTCTCAAGGACCTAAGGAGAGTTTTAAGCAGTATGCCTAGAGGTGGCGTGAGCTGGCCGCACAGGTTCAACCTCCATTGCTCGATCAGGAAATGGCCGACATGTTTATGGGCACCTTGCAAGGTGTTTACTTGGATTGTCTGGCCGCCTGCCCGTCCATTGGTTTTTCTGATATCGTCATTGCTGGAGAAAGAATAGAGAATTTTCTGAAATTGGGAAAGATTCAGGATGCAAGCAGTGCTAGTTCTTCTGGTGTGAGAAAGCCTTTTGGTAACGGCCAAAGAAGAAAAGAAGGCGAGACAAATGCTGTGTATAGAGGCCGAGACAAAAGTTATTCTCAAGGTTACTACCAAGCAGCTGCAGTGACTATTACTCCACAGGTTCAACAACAACTTCCACAGGGTCAGCAAAAACAGGTACAGAGACCATTTCAGCAAAGAGCGAGAGCCAGGGACCGTAAGATTGATCCTGTCCCATGTCCATATGCTGTATTACTCCCAGAGCTGCTAAAGTTGAACATGGTCGAGCTTCGTACCATGAGACCTCCTCCTCCGGACAATCTACCTCCAAATTTTGATGCTAACGCCAGGTGCGAATTCCATTCGGGTGCCCAGGGGCACAATATTGAGAAATGTTGGGCTTTTCAGAACAAGGTACAGGACCTAGTTGACTCCAAGGCGATCAATTTCGCTCCTCTCCCAAATGTACTCCAGAATCCGATGCCTAGTCACAATGGAACCGGTGTCACGGTTGCTCTACCATATGGCCCGCGTTAAGCTGAAGTCTTCAAGTTAATCACCCAGGACGCCAGGGTATTCATGAAGCAAATAAAGCCAGCAATATTCAAATACTCTCAGTGATGGCATTTGTGTGTTTGCCTTTCTTCATTATTCATTTTCATCCCTATTGAGGGGAACTACGTTGCTCTGATTCTTCATTGGTCATCTGGTCAATAGAGATGCATAGTCAGAAGATCGCCAGGTCTTTCCGAGCAACCTTATGGGGCAACTTTACTCCCCAGCTTCACTCTTTCCTTCACATGTCTCGTATACGGCTGCAACTTGAAGATTACAAGTCTGTGAAAGAGCTATTGATCACTGAAAGTATCCAAGACTGATAGGTCCAGACGGAGTCAAGCCTCCTCAACTATGGCAATATTTAGTTTCTTTACTGCATTTCCATTTGTAGTTTCTTTTATATGCTAAACATTTGTCTACATGTATGAAATATGTTTGCTTTTGAATTTTAGCAATAATAAAACTCGCATGTTTTTCTTGAAGTAATTCATTCGCATTCACTTATAATTTTGCATGTGTACATCGCAAATACCAATTGTCGTGCTTAAACTCTATGAAGGAGAATGACGAAACAAAAACTCAAAGTCTCTAATTGTGTGCTCTCGAGTAAGGCCCTGTTGATGATGTACAAGCTTTATTTCAAATCCCTAAACACTGGAGATATAAGGAAGATAGACCCTTGCTAAACCCTTTGAGCCTTGAAGTAGGAGTTTCTTTTCACATGAAAAAACCCTCACATGTAACCCAGGGGCAGGGTAGATGTCAGCTAGTCGGACCAAGCATTCAGGCTTTCATAAAGGAGTGTATCTGAGGATCCATTACATTCCACTATCTTAGTCAAAAGGTCCAAAGACCAAAAACCACAATGGTTATCCAAGTCAAAAGGTCCAAAGATTGAAAACCACAATGGTTATCTTTCGTCGATCAAAGAATGAGGCAGTCACAACCCTCGCAAAGCAATCAAGACAAACAGTGTCACACGACTTGTTCAAAAGGCAAAAAAAAAGAGGAAAGAAATGAAAAGCCCTCTAAGTCGAAACTTGAAAACAAGCGAATTAGGCAAAAGTTAGGGCATCCCGCTGGACTTCACAATCCAAGATTCACAAGAATCAAGTCCAGGCAAAAGTTAGGGATAAGCAAAAAAACGCAAAAGCGAAAGACGCAAAGGATTACACAAGAAAGATCCTCAAATAAGAACAAATTCGTGTGGCACAGACATGGAAGATAGAGGGATGACTGAATCTCAACAATAACCTGATGGGTGCTTGAACCGATAGCAGCAATGGTTCCTCAATCAACACGAAACCCTTATGAAAGGTGAATGCTTGCGAAAACTAGCTGAACGTAGGAATGGAGAACATCACGAAGATTGGGTGGGCACAAATAAACTTTGAGCCTATATCCTTTGTTTCTGTAACCGTGAACCAGGCCACGATACAACCCTCAAAAGTCCTAACTGAAACAGAGTTAATTTAAGAGCGTACTACCACGAGATAGTGTTCCTGAGTCCTATGAGTTGTGCTAAAAGACATTTGTTGGTATTGCATGTACATACTTTCATTCAAAATAATGTCGTATCTTAACCAGTGATTCGCTCACGAAGGTTTGCGATCCCTTTTCAAAACTTCAAGATTAACATGTGTGTTGCATTAGAATTTTCATTCTAGGAATAAACATTTTTTTGCTTGCATACATTTGTTTGGCATCATAAATGGTTCGCATGCGGAAATTCAGTCTAGAAGCTTAATCTTGCCAAGTTGAGAAGTTTAAAACTTCTGAAAGACAGTCACGTCGAGGTGCACTTTTCCGAGAAAGCTTCATTGAGCAGGGACTTTCCCAACTAGTCCTGGTAAGAGCTAGCCAATCCGGGGCAGTTACGTCGAGCAATCTCTTCAAAATTCAGCCAAACTGGGGCAATCACTTCGAGATTCAAATCTCTCCAAGAGCGAATATTAGTCAGTCAAGTGCAAAACTATTCAAATACTTGTACTGGGGCAGGCCACCCCAATAGTACGAGAATTCATTCTTTCCTGGAGACAGATGATCTGAAGCATTTACCCGAAGTTCAGAATACCGTGGTCACTCGTCAAGCCAATTATCTCATTCAACGCTTCTGATAGCTACGAACTCATCTGCATTGGTAATGGTTACCTCCTCAGCAAGGTTATTACGATGATTCATGCAGTCGTTATGATACCTAAGAGTTTAAAGACACCAAGTCTTTTGTAAAATCCTCTTGAGGTAAAATCCATACAGAAGCAAATGATCCCCATCACGAGACAACTTGAAATCTTTCCTCCTTAGCAGGACGTGTCTCGGTTTTGTTATCCCCAACAGATGAATGGAAGTTATCCCTAGTAAGGTCACTAAGTTTTTCCTTCAGCTGGTTTCCTTGATCTCGGTTCCTCAGCAGATCTAAGGTAACTCCTATTCCCCTAGCAGATTTCAGATAAATCATTCTCCTCCCCAACAGATCCATAAGAGTGGATAATCCCCAATGGTCGAGGTATCCCCTGGCACGGTCCTCAAATCTAAAGACCAATTTATTTTTGGCAAAGGTGATAATTCGGGGCAGATGAATTATTCACGCTTTTTCCCAACAGAGATGTTATCCCCACAGGGCTTCTTGAGATTGAATCTGCGATCATTGTATTTCCCCACAGAGTCAACAGGGACTTATTATTTCCGCATCAGGAACTCCCTTTGCACTTACGCCACTTCATTGACATGTTCGAAACCCGACATCCCCAATGTCATGGGGCATCATGCCATGTAATTCAACATATACGTACCTAGTATAATCCGAGTTTGATATCTTGCAAAAGTCCAGCCACAGACTGGCCAAAGTCCATCTTCGGGTGGCAAATTTCAAAAGTCTCCCACAGCGAGCAAAATCCAGCCGCAGACTGGCCAAAGTCCATCTTCGGGTGGCAAGTTTCAAAAGTCTCCCGCAGTGAGCAGAAGTCCACCCGCAGTGTGGCAAATTTCAAAAGTCTCCCGTAGTGAGCAAAAGTCCAGCCGCAGACTGGCCAAAGTCCATCTCCGGGTGGCAAGTTTCAAAAGTCTCCCGCATTGAGCAGAAGTCCACCCGTAGTGTGGCAAATTTCAAAAGTCTCCCACAGTGAGCAAAAGTCCAGCCGCAGACTGGCCAAAGTCCACCCGTAGTGTGGCAAATTTCAAAAGTCTCCCGTAGTGAGCAGAAGTCCACCCGCAGTGTGGAAAATTTCTAAAGTCCATCCGTAGTGTGGCAAAATATCTTAAAGTCCAACCGCAGATTGGCAAGAGTCCGTCCTCAGGGTGGAAAATCATGTTTTAAAGTTCAACTGTAAATTGATAAAAGTCCACCCACAGCATGGCAAGCCATTAGTCCTCTGGCATCATTCAAAAGGCATCCCCTGTTTACTATTCTTCCCATCATAATTATATCCAAGCAGAGTTCATTCGGTTGAGTTATTTCCCTGGTCTTCTGCCTCAGAGTGCAAATTTTCTGGTTGTTTCTAGTATTCAATCCCTGCATACCTCAAATGTCTGAAAGCAACTGCTATCATCCATTCACATCCACAGTGATTGAATAGGGGCAGCTGTAACACCCCAAAATTTGCCCTCATATTTATCACCATCTAGCTGACTTTATGTCTCGCATTCTTCAAATATCTTTCATCAGGTCATAGTTTGTGCTTCATGCGCCACATCTAGGTCATTAGCATTCACAGTCAGGCGTTTCATATATGGGATCATGTCTTTTCTTGTCATTCTCATCAACGTAACTCAGTGATACTATCGCTTCATTGAAGGCCATGAGATTAGAAATCTATGACGAAAGTTTTCTTGGGCGCACTTATTGTTCTAGTTTCATATTCAGGGCTTTTCCGAGACATTTGTTCAAAATCTTTGGTCGTCAAGTTATGACATATTTGTGAAGCAAGACGTTCTTCCTGGTGGGATTATTTTGTTCAAGGATTACTTGGACAAAGATTGTTTGTCGTTCAAACGAAAATGGTTTGTTTCATATACGAGTTAATTTGGACACAAGGATTCAGATGAGGTTAAGATCCATTTTGGGCATACAAGATTAAAAAGCCCATCCGGGGTTAATTCCTTATGATTTATGCCCCAAGAAGAAAATGGTACTTCATAATTGTCCCAAACCTCATTTTAAGACCAAGTTTCTAATCGTTTTTTTATTATTAACCATGACCCACCTTCTTATGTATACTTCAAGACCATTTACCAAATTCCAAGTTAAATTCATTTTTTGAATTCGCTCATAAGTCCAGATCCATTCAATCATACTGGTTTATTAGACCATACCAATTTGTTAACCCAAGCCCTTTACATATATTTTTTTTGTACCCATCTTTTAAGATCAATATCTAACCAACCAAATCCTCATTCCATAATTTCAAGTCCATTTTAAAACCATTATTATCCATTTCCAAAACTATTTCTAACACTCATTTTCATCAAATTTCTCATATGTACGTAGCCATATCTTAAACCAAATTCATTTTTCATTTCAATCAAATTTAATTATCCAAATCCATTTTTTTGGTCCAATTCATTTTACCTGTCCATACTATAATCCATAAACCATTTTTGTTTAATCCAAAATCCCTTTTGTTTATTTAAGCCTAAGCCCATTTAAATTCATAACCTTTCACAAAATTCTGAATTAATTCATTTTTCAAGGCCCGTCAAGAGAGTGAATATATTTGTAAAACCTTGGTCCAAGTTTGCAAGGAGAACTACAAGATTGAGCCATTGAAGCTCAGAATTCAAGTTACAAGCCAAGATTATCATGTGAAATCAACTTGAGGTATATTGAGATTTGGTTGTATGAAAAATTAACTCAAAAATTCATTAAAAATTCATCCAAAAGAGTACGATTACAAAGCCTGAAGAAAAGAGAAAGTCCATCAAAATTTCATCACAGAAAAAGAATCAGTTGACAAAGTGTCCCTTTCTCAATGCAGAATTCGACTATGCAGCAAAAAAGTCCCTTTCTCAGCATAACTTTAAGGACCACCCTCCCTTCAATCCATTATGCTCATTCTCATTTTCATAACTTTGAAAATCCTGCAAAGAAGAATAATTCAGGGTTCAGAAATGATAAAATAATTCAGGGTTCAGAAATGACAAGCAAAAAGAAATTCTCAATATCAAAGACAGTTACAAATCTCTAACCGAAAATTAATCAGATAACAGAAATAACCAACTTCCTAACAAAAATCTTCCAGAAATTTCACCTGTTTTCACAAGAGCTTTGATCGCTCTATAAGTCAGGACCTCGTCTTCTTCTGCAGGCCCCCCATGAAATTTCGATTTTTCTGAACTCTTCTTTGTTCTTCTTCTTCTTCTTCTTCTCCGTTTCTCTTGAATCGAACCTCAAATCCTCTCTTCTCCATTCTCCTTTGCGATTGATCCATAGACCTCTCTCTCAATTTCTCATTCTGCCAAAATCTCATTCTTCTTTCACCATCTTATCCACCTACATCACCTTCAAGTGAATTCATTCCATACTCTTCTTCTGGATTCATCTTACTCACACCAATATTCATCACTTTTTCTTCTGACCTTCTTCAATCGAAAATCTTCATCATAATAAACATCATCAACGCAAATCACAAAACGTCAATTGGATTCAATCTGCAAAAATTCAAGAACACGCATCCAATTTCAGAGTTACATCTTTATCAATCCGAATTCATTGACTGCCTTCAACATCGATCGAGCTTCTTCACCTTCGTCTTCATCATTTCGTCTTCCTTCATCAACCTTCTGCCAAACACCCTCAACCGTACCTGCAATAATTAAGAACAATCAATTCAGCTATGGCAAATTAGGGATTCAACACCAAGAACAATAATCTACATCATAGATTCGATATAATGATACTCAACATCAGAGAAATGAGAAGAAATCGCAAAGTCAAAGAAGAAGAGAGCAAGAATGGAGGAAGAAAAAAGTGAAATCGCACGTACCTGAAAAGAACTTCACACCGCAGCGGCGTTGGAGTAACGTGAACGTTTTCGTCGCGTCTTCGTTCATCGATTGGAAGCGTCTTCATCGAAACAGTGTCGAACAATGGACGTGTCCTCCTTCTGACATCGCATTCACAGCTTTGATTCAGCGGGTATGAATCCAAGCTCCTCTTTAGATGTAGTTGTTTGTTGCACGGACGATTCTTCGTTTGGATCGTGGTTACACCGAGTTAGGGTTTTAAGGGTTCTTCTGGAGTTGTTTGCGGATTAGAGGTAGTTATGAAGTAATCTTCGATTTGAGGTAGAAGGAGATGGATGAGTGTAAGCGGCGGAGAGTTGAGGGATTAGGATAGTAATGGTATTGAGGTCGAAGGAGATGGATGAGTGTAACGGCGGATTCAGGGAGAGGAATTAGGGTTCATTTTGAGATTGGATGAGGTTGAACCGAGAGTATGACGGTGGCCGCGGGTGGATGTCGATGGTGACGGTGGTGTAGCGGCGGCGGCTAGGGTTTGTATGAGGGAGAGACGCATTTGGGAGGATGAAGAATGAAGTGCGTTCTGGATGTTCTGATTTATTTGTTTTGTTTTAGTTATAAGTTGATTATAATTTGATACTTGTGTTAATCTTGAGTTAAGAATAATAAACCACAATAATTGACAATTAAAAACTCATAAATCTTGATTAAAAATCATAAAGAACCATAATCTCATAAAATCAATATTAATTTCCTCCGCCCTTTTGTTTCTTTGAGGATAAGATGTGATTTTTGGGTCCAATCCAGCGGTGACACTTGTCACTGTCCGGTTGGACCACCCCTTCATAATCTCATGCGCTACCCTCACCATAACTATCATGCACCTTTGTTTTTCTGGCCGTCTGATGGCCATACTTTGGGAAGTCCACAAAATCAATGATCCAAGTTGAAGTCAATGATTGTTGGCTGATCCTCACCATACTCTCTCAAATTCCTGCGCAAATGGGCCTTGTCAAGTTGTTATCAACACCCCCAATGCAGGCCCAATTCATTTTATAGCTTAAAAATCCTCTATTCTCACCTCCCTCTATTTTCTTCTCTTTTTATTTTTCTATTTCATGCTTTTTTGCTATAAATCAATAAAAAATAGTAAAACAAATAATAAAATTTCCCAAAAATTATAATAGCCTTTTAATTCAATTTATACATTTTCTATATTTTTACTTTCTGAATTTAATCATTTTTCAATTTAATTTTGATTTTTCATTTAATTGTTTTTCTATTGAATTCTTTCATGGACATATAATTTTGTACATTTTATTTTTACCACTTCCTGCAACATATTTGACTCATTCTTTTTGCTATGATTAGAGGACAAGTAATAGAACCTCGATTATTTTTGGTAGAATTTTTAGGCCATTTTATCCACTGTTTTGGTAGTGTGATTCGTGTAAAATTATGATTGAACCTTAGATAAGTTTAAGTGACCATTTGACATAGTTAGACTTTGAATTTTTAGGAGATTTTTTAACATAATATTATAGTCAGGTTAGAGATCCTAGGGAATTAATTTCATATTTTTTCCATGAATTTTGATATTTGTTTTGTTATTTTAATTCATTTTCATCATATTGTTGCATATGCATTTTCATTTTATTTACTAACAATTTTCCTTTTGTGCAAGGTATTTTCCGAGAATTTGCTTATGGACTTGGATTATGTTTATTATGCCTCGATAATATTTGTGGTTTATACTTTATGATGTAATAGCTTAGAACTTGTATGCTTGTATAGATCCTATAATTAGGATAGAAAAGATAAAACGAATCGATAGAAAACAAAATCCCAAAAATGAAATAAATACTTTATCCAACGTCGAGTAAATTTTCAAATAAATAAATAAAGTTTCATGTGACTTTAGGATCCCTCGATTACCATTGTTCCATTCCTTTACACCAAAAGCAAGCCTTGTATGCTGCACACCATAAGTCGTGCGTCTCAGCACCACGCAATCGACCCACCCGATCCATCGTTTCATCCTATTTACGTTTCATCGCGTTTTTACCCACCATGACTTAGGAGGACCATATTGTTCATTATTATCTTTTTGTACTCGCATTTCTAGTTTAACATCTCTTAGGTAGATTTAATCTTTCAAACCTCACTAACCATAAGTCGCCATTAAACTCAACTAACTTAGGGTAAGTCTAGTTTCCCTTAGAGTTTTTCCTTTTATAACTTGAGTCTCACTTATCATCTTAAAAGAAAATAAAAGACACTTAATAAAGGAAAATGTGTACAATGCGCCACGAGCCTTAAGCTATACGGGAAATGATTAGCGGAGGTCTCCTCCACTCTTCTAGGATGCTTTACAAACGTTCCATTAGGGCGATCTTGGAAAGTATTCGCTCCTGTATCATAGTCTTAGTGTTGTACATACGAAAAACACAAATTCAAAACACTTCTTATAAAAGATAACAAACCAAGACAAAGCGTCTTCTTTTCTCATCTCATACTCCTTGCGGACGAACATGACTTGTCTTGACAGTTCTAACAACGATACAGTAAACACCCTCGAGTTAGAGCCGGTAACACCTGAGCTAGAGCTATGGCAACGTCATCCTAAAAATCACAAACAAGTTCCCGCATTAGTTAGACGAACTACGACGACTCTGATCCTCATTTATCCCGATGAGGTACGTAGGCAGTGGGGTAGGGCCCATTCGAGCACAATCCTTATTTTCCCTACATTTTCCCCCTTTCTTTCCATTTTTCAAATCCCATTTCTTTTCTCATTACCATTCCATTCCAGATAGCCATTCTTTCATTTGAACAACATATTATTTCTCACCCTTTGAAACAGACTTATAAGCGTGGATCTCGTCGGGTACGACGGACGGATCAGGGTGTTAATACCTTCCCAATTCGTAACTGACTTTCGGACCCAGATCTTTGGTTTGCAAGGCTTCGTCCTTTTCCTTCTTCCTTAGGTTTGTGCAACATTACCTTTCCCATTCCTTCGGGATAAAAATGTCTGGCTGGCGACTCTAACTTTTCCGCGCCACTTTCGCGTTTGTACTAGGATGAAAATCCCGGGAGCGACGATGGTGAACATATTATTGCTATTCGGCTTTGAGAGTTTATGATGTTGACTCGAGGTAGCACACCCGTGAGATTGGGAGGGGTTTACAAGTTTGCAGGAACCGTAAACTTCCAACTTACCCGCTATGCCAGTGTTACTTTGTGATGTGATCCAGTTCTATATGGTATTTGGTTTTGAATTCTTGAATTTCTACACAGAGATAATGTTATTATGACTCTTCACCAACACTTGGTTATTTGATCAACAACAACGTCAAACCACTGATCATATGCCAGTTGTATACATGACATCATATCATTTTAGTATACATGTTCAGTTATTTTCGAAGATCCCATATTTGAATCATGCAATTGGATTTCTTTCGTATCAAAATGTGAATCAAAGAAGATAGATCCCTGGGAAATAACCGAACATGGCATTTGCATACATCCTTGCATTCATGACACGTGTTCAGAGGCAAATTCTTATTCTGATTTGGTTTCTCTTCAGAATGGCCAACTTGAATCACGATTCTCAGAGTATGGGCATGAAACAAATTCGAGCGAAAGTCATTGAGATGAAGGCACAACTGGGGTATTTTATGGTGGATATTCAAGCGTTGTCCCAGGATCAGAGTCTGCTGAGAGAAGAGGTCAACCGAATGAAGGCTCAAATGGGCCGAATTACAGAAATGTTGGAAGCTATATTGAAGAAGGAAAACAATCAGTTGTTTGCTTCTGACACCGAAGTTCTGACTCCTCCCGCTTCTTTGGGACCTTTGATGGAACATGGATTGCCTTCCAAATTTCTTTCGTTGTCAGTTTTCTCATCAGCCACCATCCCCCGAGGAGTTCAGGACAGAAAAGTCTGAGAGGAAGTTTGACCCGATCCCGATGTCATATGCGCAATTGCTTCAACTTCTGTTGGAATTGAAGCTGATTAAGTTTATTGATATGGGACCTCAACACACCAGGTACCTTATGGGTTCTAATGTCAATGCTAGGTGCGAATTTCATTCAGGTGCATCTGTCCATAATATGGAAATTTGTAAGATGCTCAAACATATGGTCCAGGAACTCATCGATTCAGGAGCAATCGGATTTGCACCTGTCCAGGAAGCCAAGCAAAAGTATGTTCCTCCACCCGCTGCAAAGGGGCTGGGTATTCCTCCCCTCGTCCAGGAATCTTTCTTATGTCGTAAGCCTTAGGTTCTGAAACTGCCATATCAGCATATTATAAAGGGGGCTCCCCAGGTTGTACCACCTCATCCGCAGAAGCGAGAAAGGGTTTTTGATCCTTTACCAATGTCTCCTGCCGATCTACTTCAACGCTTGCTTCATTTGAAATTGATTGAGCTTCGCAAGCTGTCCTCACCTCCTGCTCTACTATCAGACAAATGGGGATCCAATGCACGCTGTAGTTTTCATTCTGGGGCACCAGGTCATGACATTGAAGGGTTTAAAGCTTTCCAACACCAGGTGCAAGACTTAATGGATTCCGGAATAACCGAGTTTCGACCAGCTGATGTGAAGGTAGTTGGTAATCCTGCTGTAACGGATGCCAAAGAAGTGGATTTTCCTTCCATTTCTCCGGGACATACCCCAGGTCAGGGACATGCTCCTCTGCTTTGGTTTTTAAAGTCATCTCATCAATAGATTTTGCCAAATACGGGGAGAAAAACACAAGGGCAGTATGGGCGCCCTAATCAACATAGTCAGCAAAATCGTCAACAACAGAAACAGGGGCATAAGAAACCCGAAAGAGTGCTTGCTCAAGTTCCAGTTTCTCGAAGCCAATTGCTTACTCATCTTCTTCAGAGCTCTCTGATTAAGTTGAGCCATGTTATGCCAGTACCGTATCCTTTTCCTCCAGATTATAACATGACTGTTAGATGTGAGTTCCACTCAGGAACGTTTGGACATACAATTGACAATTGTAGAGAGTTCGAACATAAGGTGCATAATTTGATTGATGAAAAGATCATTACACTAGAGGGTCTGCCTTTAAGCTGGAGTCTTCAAATTAATCACCTAGTTTACAAGGGTATCCACATAAGCAATAAAGCCAGAAGTATCCCAATACTCTCAGTAGTGGAACTTGTTTGTTTCCTTCAATGAATTTTCATCCCTAATGGGGGGAACCACATCACTCTGATTCTTCATTGGTCTTGGGTCAATGGAGATACATATGCAGAAGATCATCAGGTCTTTACGAGCAACCTTATAAGGCAACTTTATTTCTCAACTCTATTCTTTCCTTCAGACGTCTCGTGTTAGTATTCAGTGCCAGAGCCTTAAGTTCAAAATAACTGGAAGAGGAGGTATAATTTTCATGATGGGCATGTGGTCATTCAATTGAAGATTGAACAGTTCATGGAAAATCTAATGGTCACTAAGAATATCCAATACTGATAAGTCCAGACGGAGTCAAGTCTCCTCAACTATGGAATGTTCAATTTCTTTACTGCATTTTCATTTGTAGTTTCTTTGGTTTGTTTAAACATCTGTATGCATGCATGAAACTTGTTTGTTTTTGAATGTTAACAATAAAAAAATGCACATGTTTTTCTTGAAGCAATTCATTTGTATTCACTTATAATTTTGGGTGTATATTGAAATACCAACTGTTGTGCTTAAAGTCTTAAGGGAGAATGATGAAATGAAAACGCAAAAATCTCTGATTGTGTGCTATTGAATAAGACCCTGTTGACGATGTACATGCATTGTTTCAAATCCAAAACACCAGAGATATAAGGGAGATAGACCCTCGCTTAACCCCTTTGAGCCTTGAAGTAGGAGTTTATTTTCGTATGAAAAAACCCTTGCATTTAACCCATGGGCAGGGTAGGTGTCAACTAGTGGGACCGAGCGTTCAGACTTTCCTAAAGGAGTGTGCATTTGAGGATCCATTACCTTTCATTGTAGCAAATCAAGAGGTCCAAAAACCAGAAACCATAATGGTTATCCCAATCAAGAAGTCTAAAGACCGGAAACCACAAAGGTTATTCCTCATCAACTAAAAAGTGAGACAATCACGACCCTTTCAAAGAAATCAATACAAACAGTGTCACATGATTTATTAAAAAATAGAATCAAGAAAAGAAATGAAAGAGCCGGCTAAGTCGAAACTTGAAAACAAGCGACTTAGGCAAAAAACAGGGCATCCCGATGGACTCCAATTGCAAAATATTCAATAGAATCAGTCAAGGCAAAACTTAGGGATAAAAAAAGAACGCAAAAGCGAAAGACAAAGAGGATTACACAAGAAAGATCCTTAAACAAGAACAAAGTCGTGTGATACAAACAAAAAAGATGATAGGGCTGACTGACTCCCAACAACAACCTAATAGGTGCTTGAACTATTTGTGTGATTGGTTCCTCAACTATCACAAAACCCTTTTTGAGAGGAGAACACTCGTTTCGAATTAGCTGAACATAAGAATGGAGGATATCACGAAGAGGGGTGGGCAAAAATAAACTTCGAGCCTATATCCGTTGTTCCTATAACCAGAAACCAGTCCACGATACAACCCTCAAAATTCTTAACTGAAGTAGGGACATTTTGAGAGCGTACCACCACGAGGCCGCGTTCCTGACTCCTATGAGTTCTGCTAAAAGATTTTTGTTGGTATTGTGTAATACCATGTATTTAATTAAACGCTCTGGATAATATTATTTAGGCACATAATAAACATTACATCAGAGTATATTTGAAACATGGTATAAACGAGGCATGTCACATCAACATTGAAATTTAAAACATTCAACACCTGCTCATTAAAGATATTTTAACAAACGGGGTAACTTGCAACAGAAGGATTTCATCCTTACACTCGTATTCAATTGATTCAAATAACAACGAAAACTAACATAACAACATCAAACTTATATACTTATATATATATATATATATATATATATATATATATATATATATATATCATCAAGTTTGATTCACCTAATATTTCATGTTTATATAAAACATTCATCACCAAAATACATGTACAAAATGTATCACAAAAGGCATCAAGCCGACCCTAGCTACCCAGTGCTACATATCAGAGTCGACCGACCAAAAAGATGAAGACAAGCTTCACAAAAAGACCTCCAACAACCTACTCTGCAATGCCTCATAGAGCATCATAAAACAACAGAAGGGTGAGAAACATTATCATAATAACATTGCATATAATTATATATCTCAAAATATAAAATACACATAAAACATGTTCTCACCACAAATCATTTCTCATCGCCCATATACATCACAATGTATACATATATACATACATACATATATATATATATATATATATATATATATATATATATATATATATATATATATATACATATATATATATATATATATATATATATATATATATATATATTCACACTAGCACATTCATTATGCACAATTCACATAAACATATATCCATTCATGTTTATTCACACATATACACTACAATGTATATTTACACATATATATGTATCTCCACACATCCATATATATATATATATATATATATATATATATATATATATATATATATATATATATATATATATATATATATATATATATATATATATATATATAAACAAGCATGTTTTTATCAATACATACTTTCATCTCCATATAAACATATATATATATATATACATGTTTATTTCATCAATTCACAATTTAGATGATAGATGAAAATCATAGAGACTGACTCACGACTCTATGCAAATGCAATGCGGTACCGACTGAATCATCATCAAGTTCACTCAGGAACTACATGGAACCATCACTCGTTACCTAAAGTAACTCCCTATCGGGCATACGATGTTCACCCATTGCTCACACCACACATGGGCACACAATGTTTATGGATTGCTCACACCCCACACGGGCACACAATCCGATTGCTCACACCCCACATAGGCACACAATCAATGTGAATAAATCACCCATTGCTCACACCCCATACGGGCACACAATGTTTATGGATTGCTCACACCCCACAAGGGCACACAATCCGATCTCTCACACCCTACATGGGCATACGATCGTGTTGTAGTCATCGCTCGCACTCCACATGAGCACACGATGCTACAACAGATTCACAAAGAATCCCACAACGCAAGAATGCATACATTATGCTTCACATGCAAAATGACACACAACATTCTTGAAAATGCATACATTATTCACAACATAATTATGCACTCAACTCATTCAATTAGCATACATTGTCATTCAATTCAAGCAATGTATTCATTTGCCAAACAGCCACAACATCACATCAAACCCACATTTCCATAATTAACTCATTTACATTTTATCGGAAAAGTCGGCTAAAAATTACATATCTTAGCATCATTAGTTTCTACACGTTTTTAGCTTCAAATCGATATAAAGAACGCCTAAAACGCATAACCAAAACTAAAGTTACAAACCAAAGGAAACACCAAACCAAAAACCCCTAGGCTCGCTGAGCGACCTGCTCGCTCGCTGAGCGAGAAAATCTCTGGAAAACTCGCATAGCAAGAGCTGCGATATCAGCAACCTCCCAGCTGCGCAACAGTCATTCCAAAACCCTCCAAACTCAAATAAATCTCCATAAACATGATCAATAACATGTATTTAACATCATACTTCGATTATAACAACTTCTAACCGATTAATCTACCAATTTCTCACATTTTCATCAAAACCCTAACATTTCATTTTCTCTAAACTTCACCAAAACAAAAACCCAATCATTCTCATACATACATAATCATATACAAGATTAAGATAACAATTTTTATCACCCTTACCCGATTGTTTCGATTCCTAGGAGAAATCTTGATGAGTTTCCAACTTTTCCCTCTTTTCTCTTCTTTTCTCTTCTCTTTATTTTCTTTCTCTTCTTTTTCTTTCTATCTCCCTTTCTTTTCTATTATTTTTCACTCTTATATCTTTTTCTTTCTATCTTATAACTCTTACTAACTATTTCTACACTTAACTCATTTTCTTCTCTTTTCCACCAAATATCATTTTCTCACAAAATAATAATTCTACACAAATTCTAATTTATCATTAATTAGCAAATGTCTAAAATGCCCTCCAATCTAATTTTACCCGAAAATTCACAAAACGGTAAAATCACATATCATATCAACATATCACATTAACATGTTAGTTTCACAAATAAGACAATTATTACTCTAATAAAATAAAAGACTCAACAAAATTGGGAAATACCGAATCGGGGCGTTACAACTCTCCCCTACTTTAGAAATTTTCGTCCTCGAAAATATTACCTGATTCAAACAACTCCGGATACGACTCGTGCATCCCACTCTCTAATTCCCAAGTCATATAGCTTCTTGATTTCACGATCCAAAATCGTAACCGGCAAAGCTTCCACTGTAAGGTTATCTCTTACTTCAACCTCGTCCATAGGAATAACATGTGATGGATCCGGAACATACTTCCGAAGTTGCGAAACATGGAACACATCATACAAATTCGAAAGATTTGGAGGCAAGGCCACACGGTAAGCCACAACACCAACTCATGCAGTAATCTGATACGGCCCAATAAAACGAGAAGTCAACTTCTTCGACTTCAAAGCACGACCCACACCCGTAACCGGTGTAACTCTCAAAAACACATGATCGCCTTCCTGAAACTCAAGATCCTTCCTTCTCTTGTCATGATAACTCTTTTGTCTACTTTGAGAAGCTCTTATCTTCTCCCGAATAAACTTCACCTTTTCCTTCGTTAGTGGTACCATCTCCGGTCCAACTACCGTTCTCTCTCCGGTTTCATGCCAACACAAAGGTGTTCGACATCTCCGACCATACAAAGCCTCAAATGGTGCCATACCAATACTCAAATGAAAATTATTATTGTAGGTGAACTCAATCAATGCTAAATAACTATCCCAAACACCACCTTGCTCTAGCACACAAGCACACAACAAATCCTCCAACGATTGAATTGTCCTCTCAGTTTGACCGTCCGTTTACAGATGGTAAGCCGAACTCAATCTTAGCTTAGAACCCAAAGCCTTTTGCAAACTTTCCCAAAACCTCGATGTAAATCTAGGATCACTATCCGATACAATACTCTTAGGAACTCCATGTAACTTCACAACCACAGAAACATAAATCTCGGCTAGCTTCTCCAAAGGATAACTAATATCAATCGGAATAAAGTGAGCAGATTTAGTAAGCCTATCCATAATCACCCAAATAGCATTATGACCTCTTTAAGTATTCGGCAATCCCGTAACAAAATCCATCGATATACTATCCCATTTCCATTCCGGAATATCTAACGGTTGCTTCAAACCACTAGGCTTCTGATGTTCCACCTTAGACTTCTGACAAGTCAAACACACGCACACAAAATGAGCTACATCTCTCTTCATCCGGACCACCAAAAGTTCTTATTCAAATCTTGATACATCTTATTCGCTCCCGAATGAATACTTAAGTTACTTCGGTGTCCCTCTTCCAATATCGTCTTTTTTAACTCCACATCATCAGGAATACAAATACGACCACGGAATCTCAAAACTCCAAAATTATCAACCTTGAAATCCTCATTCTCATTCATCATCAAATCGACAAACTTCAAATCTAACTTTTGCTTTTCACATACGGTTACAAGAAAATCATTCGTAACATGTAGCATACCAAGTCTCACACTTCTCGGCGTCATCTCACAAACTAAACTCAAGTCTCTAAAATCCTCAAAACGTTCCCATTCTCTTATCATCAATGTAGACATATGTAACAACTTACGACTTAAAGCATCGGCCACCATATTCGCCTTACCCGGATGGTAATTCAAACCAAAATCATAATCCATCAAAAGCTCAAATCACCTCCTTTGTCTCATGTTCAATTCCTTTTGATCAAATAAATACTTTAAACTCTTGTGATCACTAAAAACTTCAAATCTTGAACCATAAAGATAATGCCTCCAAATTTTCAAAACAAACACCACAACTGCTAATTCCAAATCATGCATAGGATAATTATTTTCATGCACTCTCAATTGTCTTGAAGCATAAGCCACAAATTTTCCATCTTGCATCGAAACACCACCTAACCGAAACAATGAAGCATCACAAAACACCACAAATGGTTCCATCGGATTCGGCAAAATCAAGATCGGAGTCGTTGTTAACCTTCTCTTAAGTTCCATGAAACTCTCCTCACAATGAATATCCCAAATGAAAGCCTTTCCCTTACAAGTCAACTGCGTTAACGGAAGTGCCAACTTTGAAAATCCTTCAATAAACCTTCGATAATAACCCGCCAAGCCTAAAACGCTTCGAATCTCTGTAACCGATCTAGGAACTTCCCATTGCATTACCGCATCAATCTTGGATGGATCAACACTAATACCACCATCAGAAATAACATGTCCAAGAAAACTTACTTTCGACAACCAAAACTCACACTTTGACAACTTAGCATACAATTGCTTCTCTTTCAAAATCTGTAACACAATTCTTAAATGCTCTTCATGCTCTTCTTGAGACTTAGAATAAATCAAAATTTCGTTGATGAAAACAACCACAAAACGATCCAACTATTCATGAAAAATACGATTAATGTATTCCATAAACACACCAGGAGCATTAGAAACTCCGAATGGCATCACAAAATACTCGTAATGACCATACCGTGTTCTAAAAGCCGTCTTTTGAATATCCTCTTCTTTCACACGAATCTGGTGATATCCTTATCTCAAATAAATCTTACTAAAAACACGCGCACCAACCAATTGGTCCATCAAATCATCGATCCTCAGAAGCAGATACTTGTTCTTAATTGTCACCTTGTTCAATTGTCGATAATCAATACATAACCGCATACTTCCATCATTCTTCTTTACCAACAATACCGGAGCACCCCAAGGAGAAACACTTGGCCTAACAAATCCCTTGTCCACCAAGTCGTTCAATTGCTTCTTCAATTCTACCAACTCTGAAGCTGACATATGATATGGTGCCATCAAAATCGGTCTAGTACCCGAAACTAAATCAATAGAAAACTCAACTTCTCTTTCCGGCGGTACATCCTTAATATCGTCCGGAAACACTTCTGGAAAATCACATACCACTGGAAACACACTGAGCTCCACTTCCCTCTCCACTGACAACGATGCAAACAAACCAAACAATTGAGCTTCGTCCACTAAAAGTTTCTTCAACTCTTTCGTGGATAGGAAACTTTCTTCCTCATCATCATCCAAGGAAGGAAACCTTACTAACTTATGATAGCAATCTATATGAACTCGATTAAATTGCAACCAGTTCATACCCAAGATTACGTCCAAACCCTCCAACGGCAAACAAACTAAATCCATAACAAAATCATTACCATACATGGTCAAGGAACAACTTACACACACCAAAGAAGTAGTTACCGACCCTGAAGCAGGAGTCTCAATAACCATCTCACCACCCCAAGAAGACATAAACAAATTCAAACGCTTAGCACACTCAAGAGAAATGAATGAATGAGTCGCTCCCATATCAATAATAGTAACTAAAGGCGTACTATTAATAAAGCATGTACCTTTAATCAAACGGTCTGCACTAGTAGTGTCCTTCCTTGCTAATGCAAACACCTTTCTTCCCGCCTGAGCTTGCTTCGGCTTAGTACACTTAGTACTAATGTGACCCGCTTCTCCATAATTGAAGCACTTCACAACATTCCTTCTACACTCGGTAGTAGCATTTCCAAGGGCTCCATAGTTTGAACATTTCACTATGTTCTTCCCACACTCAAAAGACTTATGACCCAAATCGCCACACTTGTAACACTTAACGGGACCAGAGCTCCCTCCACCAGATCTCTTATCAAAGTTTCCTCTATGCTTGCTCTTATCAGTGGGTGTCACATAAGGTCCACTTCTAGCTTGTTGCTTTCCTTTCCTCTCATTCAAACTCTTGTAGTGTGTAGAACGAGCTTTTCTATATTCCTAAAAAGTTCTACAACATTCCGTCAAATCCGAAAACCTTCTTATTCTCTGATATCCCGCAACTTGCTTAATCTCATGACACAAACCATTCTCATACTTAATACACTTTTAAAACTCAGCGGTAGCAGCAACATAATGAGGATGAAACTGAACCAACTCCACAAACTTAGCAGTATAGTCAACCACTGACATACTACCTTGCTTCAGCTTAAGAAACCCCATCTCCTTCTTCCCCTTCACACTTTCAGGGTATTACTTCCCTAAGAACTCAGTACGAAAAACCTCCCAATTTATCTCTTCATCATCCTCCTCAAGAGCTTGACTTCTACCGACCAACCAATCATCGGCTTCTTCCTTCAGCATGTGAGAACCAAGCCTCACCTTACTCTCTTTAGCACAGTCCATGACTCTGAAGATTCTTTCAATTTCCTTCAACCAATTTTGAGCACCATCGGGATCAAATCTTCCCTTGAAGATCAGTGGTTGATTCTTCCTGAACTCATCATTAGCATTCACATTCGGCGCTCCTTGCACCTCCCTAGCCATTGCTTCAAAAGCAGCAGCCATCGCATTGTCATTTCTACCATCCATATTCTGATCATTCCAAAAAACAACAACAATGGTAAACAACAGTTCAACCATTACAACAACAAGACAGACACAACTAACTCGAACACTGGCTCTAATACCACTTAATGTAACACCCCCTTTCTATACCCCAAATAATAAATTAAATCATTTAGGCACATAGGAAAAATTTCATCAAAGTATATTTGAAACATTGTATAAAAGAGGCATGTCACATCAACATTGAAATTTAAAACATACAACACCCGCTCATTAAAGATATGCAACAAACGGGGTAACTTGCAACAGAAGGATTTCATCCTTACACCCGTATTCAATTGATTCAAATAACAACGGAAATATATATATATATATATATATATATATATATATATATATATATATATATATATATATATATATCATCAAGTTTGATTCACCAAATATTTCATGTTTATATAAAATATTCATCACCAAAATACATGTACAAAATGTATCACAAAAGGCATCAAGCCGACCCTAGCTACCCGGTGCTACATATCAGAGCCGACTGACCAAAAAGATGAAGACAAGCTTCACAAAAAGACCTCCAGCAACCTACTCTGCAATGCCTCATAGAGCATCATAAAACAGCAGAAGGGTGAGAAACATTATCATAATAACATTGCATATAATTATATATCTCAACATATAAAATACACATAAAACATGTTCTCACCACAAATCATTTCTCATCACCCATATACATCACAATGTATATATATATATATATATATATATATATATATATATATATATATATATATATATATATATATATATATATATATATATTCACACTAGCACATTCATTATGCACAATTCACATAAACATATATCCATTCATGTTTATTCAGACATATACACTACAATGTATATATACATATATATATATATATATATATATATATATATATATATATATATATATATGTATCTCCACACATCCATATGAAGAACGCCTAAAACGGATAACCGAAACTAAAGTTACAAACCAAAGGAAACACCAAACCAAAAACCCCCAGGCTTGCTGAGCGACCTGCTTGCTGAGCGAGAAAATCTCTGGAAAACTCGATGAGCAAGAGTTGTGATATCACCAACCTCCTAGCTGCACAACAGTCATTCCAAAACCTTCCAAACTCAAATAAATCTCCATAAACATGATCAATAACATGTGTCTAACATCATACTTCGATTATAACAACTTCTAACCGATTAACCTACCAATTTCTCACATTTTCATCAAAACCCTAACATTTCATTTTCTCTAAACTTCACCAAAACAAAAAACCAATCATTCTCATACATACATAATGATATACAAGATTAAGATAACAATGTTTATCACCCTTACCCTATTGTTTCGATTCCTAGGAGCAATCTTGATGAGTTTCCAACTTTTCCCTCTTTTCTCTTCTTTTCTCTTCTCTTTCTTTTCTTTCTCTTCTTTTTCTTTCTATCTCCCTTTCTTTTCTATTATTTTCCACTCTTATATCTTTTTCTTTCTATCTTATAACTCTTACTAACTATTTCTACACTTAACTCATTTTCTTCTCTTTTCCACCAAATA
Organism: Lathyrus aphaca; assembly: GCA_963966055.1. Taxonomy (NCBI): domain Eukaryota; kingdom Viridiplantae; phylum Streptophyta; class Magnoliopsida; order Fabales; family Fabaceae; genus Lathyrus; species Lathyrus aphaca. Next base: position 114,799,915 of record OZ014523.1, on the reverse strand, counting down.
TCATTTTCTCACAAAATAATAATTCTACACAAATTCTAATTTATCATTAATTAGCAAATGTCTAAAATACCCTCCAATCTAAATTTACCCGAAAATTCACAAAATGGTAAAATCACATATCATATCAACATATCACATTAACATGTTAATTTCACAAATAAGAAAATTATTACTCAAATAAAATAAAAGACTCAACAAAATTGGGAAATATCAAATCGGGGCGTTACAATTCCTCTGTTGGGTGAGGTTTTGGACCCTTGGAGAAGTCCCTTTCGCGACTGGTTTTCTGTAGTTTTCGCAGAGATCGCTTAGCGAGCAGGTCAATTCCTGGGAAGGTCAGAATACAGGGAGTTGCTCGCTTAGCGAGCATACCCCCTCGCTTAGCGAGACCTGGAAGTTGATGTTGTGTGTTTTAATTTATAACTTGTGATACAAATATCCATTTTTAGCGTTCCACCTATCGTTTTGAAGCTAATAATATATTCTATCTTTTGAGATCGAGAAATATTATTTTGAGCCGACTTTTCCGATTAATTGACTTTTGTAAATAAGGAATTGTGGTAGTAGTCTAGTCGTGGATACACGTTAATCGTGAGGATCATTGAGAGTAGAGACAATGAGATTATCATGAGAATTATTTAATAGCGATAATTGAAACTAAAGCGTTGAGATTATATGTTCGAATAACTATAATTAAAAGTATAAATAATGGAGAAAGAGTGAGGAAACCTTACCTTAAAACCAATTGTATGGCCTAGTATTGTGACTAGGAATTGAGATGGTATAACTTGTGAGGTAAGTAGGATTACCCTAGGTTGATACGAAATATTCTAGAGACGTGACAATGCTTAGACGCCGATACCCGAATAGTATCCCTGTGCTAAGTAGTTGTGAGTAGATGGAGGATTTGTTCCCATCGCGTTATAATCCTAATTTAGTTATGCTTTGCTCGTGTCAAGATCTCACGAGGTGGGACGGCCGAGAAACATAACTAATCTGTGGATTCGAAACCCTTTATGGATAACCGTGACCCGTGATTGCTTGTCATCGGTGAGTATGACTGGGCGGGGAAAGTTATCCATTAGGAAGAGTAACCGTGACCCATGCTTACTTGTAATCTAGGAGTATGACTGGGCGGGGAAAGTTACTTTGTGGTAGGTAACCGTGACCCGTGCTTGCTTCTCATCTGGGAGTATGACTGGGCGGGGAATGTTACCTAGCCGTTAGGTGTCGTGATCTTTAATTTCTTGTAATCTGGGAGTATGACTAGGCGGGGAAAACACCTTTGGTAGATTATGAGTGACCCGTGCTTGCTTGCCACCTAGGAGTGTGGCTAGGAGGGGAAAGTTATCTAAACGTTAAGGATCGAGTGACCCATACTTGCTTGCCATCGGGGATTATGGATGAGCGGGGAAAGATGCTTTAAAGCACTTTGTGCTCCGTCGTTTCTTTGTTGTCTCTAGTTGTTATCTGAACTCGAGGTGTAGGTCTTTCCGACTTGAGTGATGTTTAGATTGAACCCTTAGAGCCGAGAGAACTCTAAGATAGGGAACCCACTGAGATGTTGTTATCTCACCCCATTATTGTTGTTGCTTTTCAGGTTCTTTTGTATGTTTGATTTACAAGTGGAGCAATGCTCAGGATGTTTCAAGTGAAGCATAGTTTTAATCTTCCGTTGTGTATTTATGTATCTTGTACAATAATGGATATTGTACTGATCTTAGCTTTTATTTTAGTTTGATTTCTATGTCTTGTACCATAGTTTGTATGTTTTTAGAATTGGTCAAGACTGTGAATTATACTAGTAGGTATTTATGATGGTGTCAGTTCCAAAATAACACTTGTATGATATTATTCTAGATACATATTATATGGGTGTTACAGTTGGTATCAGAGAAGGTCGTATCCCCGACCTAGCCTTGAAACATCATAAGTAAATATTTCTTGCCTCTTAAGTGTGTCTTGCCGGCATGGTTCTTAATATCATGCTATGTAGTATTGGGTATGATCAGCCTAATGCTATGTATATGATAGGTATAATCATGGTTGTGTGACCATGAGGACTCCGAAGTGTTGTTGCAACTTGTGCTGCGAGAGTGGGCTCAAGCCAAGAGATAACAGAGGAGAGCTTTGGTCAGCTCGGTTGGAGTCTTCTTAAGAATTTTACTTCCAATAACATGGGGTTGCAGAGAAGTGCATGGTTTGAGGAATACTTTGGAATGGATAGGATCCAAGGGGTAAAGATCTCTATAGAATGAGTGGTCGGTGTATCGAGGAATATGTAAAGTCACTGGTGGATCAGTATTAGTCACTAGTATGGACAGGAGTTTTGGGAGATCTCTTTCTGCAAAGAGAGAAGGTGCTTATGAAAGGCGTGATATGAAGTTGGAAGTGAGTTGATTGTCAGTGTTTTAGTTCCAAGGTCACGGTGACATCTTGGATGAGCGAGTGTACTTCAAGAGGTGTATTCGAATAATACCTTACGGATGGATAGCAGTTACAGGTTAAAAATGTTCATTTTCTTTTGGGAACCTAAAGTTATGGCGGAACATGAAGAGGGACAAGAGGATGTGACTACACGTTTCAAATGAGACAAGTATACCTTGGGCGAAGGATATAAGACCAGAGTTGTTTATCTGGTTGCAATCGAAGAGACAAAGATTAGAGTAATGCATCAGGGTGTTATGTTTTGGTAAGAGATTAAGTCGGAAATTGTTGAGTGACCTAAGGAATTTTATAATGTATAGTGTCGGAGGAAGAATAAGCTCTATTTAGTGATATGAGGTGTACGAAGTGTGGACTTGATGAAGTTGAGATAAGTGTTAGAGTAAACATATTGGATTTGGAAGAAGTTCTAGTAAGATGGTTTGTGTTTGAGTGTGAGAAGATTACCGCAGAGTGTGAAGTTAATACGATATGGAGACGAGATTGACCGCACGATATGAGAAGGCATTGGATGGTATGTGCTCAGCTGAAGCGAAAGCGTGCTTCTCGATATGCTACATGTCCGAATGGAACTCTACGATCAGTTTCACCTCTATGGACATCACTCATATCGTCAAGGATAAAATTGTCAATGAATGAGATTGAATAGGTATAAAGCAAGCCTAAAAATTCAGAGACTTATTTTGGACAGTCATTAATTCAGTATTATATGAATTTTTAAGAAGAGCGGACGTCCTGACGTTTGATGGTCTACGAGAATGGTGGATGGAAAGACTCTCCTGGAGATGTTGTTGACCTGGTTAAGAAATATTTTGATGTAAGGAAAGATTTTATGGAGGTCAAGTTGATTAGTCATCACCTTGCACTGAACTTTTGCACATGTATTTGATGAATTTGTAATCTGGTTTGCAGTAACCTATTGCTTGGATTGATGAGAACAGGTCCGCTGACCACAACATGTCCACTGTTGTTCTTTCAGCATTGGTCGGTTGGAGTCATCTGTTGGTGATGGTTATAACTTTTAGTTACGATTGGAATGAGTTGGGAGGCTTAGGTAACAATGAAGATCAAAAGTTGCTTCTGTGTTTGAGTAATCGGTTACCCTCCTAGTAGTGATTGGTTAACGTTATTAAGTTTCGAAAGTTGGTTTTTCTAAGATGCATATATTTGGACTTGAGTGCCCGATTGAAGTGTTCTTATTACGGTAGAAGGTTGTGGAAACATTATATGAAATGATTAGTAAAGGGTAAGGGAACCCCGAATTATATGTAAGTAGAGGTATCAAGGGTTCTTCAGAGGAGTGCATTACCTCAGTTTCCAAGTGTAAGGAATAATCAAAGTATTTGGAATTTATCTCTAGTAGGATTGAGAATGTTGTTGTTGTTTTAGTTCCCGCCAAGGAATTAGAGAGAGAGGACAAAGTTATATACTAAAGATGAGACATTAATTGTTTGTTTTCTTCCTGATAAGGATTAGGTATTGGTTTTGTTTATGGACAAATCAAGTGTTGGCTTACAACCAAAACCCTTTGGATGATGTAACTGTGCGAGTGGAATCAAGCCACTCTATTAAGTATTCATGTTGTGACCATGACAGAATGGTAATTCTACTTCGCCGCTTGTTGGATTTGTGATCTGCATGTTGTGTCCGTTCGTGTTATCTCGAGTTGTGAACGACGAGTGTTTGTGCGCATGTCTGGACATCGAGAGTGAGAATCATCTTTTAAGATGGCGTGGTCTGAATTGGTGATGTTGAGTTGGATTGTTAGTTAATAAGAAGAACAAGTTTAGTTGTGTTCGATCATTTAGCCTCGGATGGGCAATCAATTGACACATGACTTTTGTTGGGGACCTTAGAGAATCGTACTTTCTAAATTGTAAGTCTGTTTTGGTCTTCGTTCGAAGTGTCAGTAGATAAAGTGTTGAACTTTCCTTCAGTATGTTTTGATGAGAGGTAAATGATCTAGATAATTGGTGTCGTCGTTATGACTATTGAAGAATTTAAGTTGCGAGGTTATACGAGGATCATGAAGTGTTGATCTCTCCGAAAGTGTTTTGGTACCGGGATTATTGTGTGGATAACAGATGAACGAATGGTCAGTTTTATTATCGTTAATTATCAACGTCAAGTTATGGACTCCGTAAGAGTAATACCAGTTGTGGGACGTTGAGTCGTACTCAAAGATATGGATTTTAAGTTATCTTCTAAGTAAGAGTGAGAGATGAATGCTCCGAAGTTATGCATGCAATTTGGATCGTCTAAGGAACGAGACCCTTGAAAGAAATGGATTTGAATGAGAAGTTTTGTATGGTCTTCAAAGGCAAGTATTATGGAAATTCACACGTGTATTAAGGATGATTTGAGTTTGGTATTGGTGGCTCACTAGTTATGGTAAGTTTTGTGGCGTGGCTGCATTGCTATTGATGAAGGCTTTATGTTAGCAGAAACTTTGAGTGAATGGAATCCAGTGAAGAGAATTGGTATGGAGAAGAGTGATCATGGACATATTTGTTAAGATGAATTGGATAAATCATTCCAAGTTTAGAATGGAAATCAGAATTTGTATGAGTTATGATTGCAACAGTGTAAATCCCCATATCTCTGTCACTGGAGGGTTTAGACCGAGGTTACTATTAAGCGGTTGTTAGGCAGATTGTTCTATCGTTATGCATTACAAGTTTTTATTCTTTTGGTTGGTGAAAGCTCCAATGAGTAAGTGTTTCCCCGCAGACTATCAATTACTTAGTATTGTTTAAGATTTCGCAGTATCTCCTTTGTTAGGCTTTGAAAGCATAGTGGAAGGAGACAGATGAAAGAATTCAATCAGATTGTTCAGGATCAGAGGAGAATTTTATTCTAAGTGGGTTGTCTATGGTAAGATACCGATAGAATGAAGTGTCCGACGTAAATAGTTACAGTTTTGATGTAAGATCAAGTGGAATTGGTAAAGGAAGTCGTTTGACAACTATATGGCGTTAGTGATTGGAGGATCTTAATAGGAGCTTTTGTTGGGAAATTGTATTAAAATAAGATCTCACCAAGATACCTTGTGAAACCAATTATGGATCTAAGACTATGTTGTAAACCGTTGATGAGTACGAGTAAAGAAAATTCGAAGACGAATTTCAATTCAAGGAGGGGATGATGTATTACCCCGTATTTAATTAAACGCTTTGGATAATATTAATTAAAATTAATTAGTATTATCTGACTCAGAGGCTTTATTAAATATTTGACTCAGAGATATTTTTTCGGATGTTCTCAAATTGGATCTGTTAGAATACTAACTATTATATTTCGGTATAATATACATTCTTTGGTTTTAAAAGAAATAAATAAGGATTTATAAGAAGGAAGAGAAATAAAGTTGGTAAGAGAAAGAAAAGAGAAAGTAGGAAAAAGGAAAGAAAGAAAGGGAGAAGAGAAGAGAAGAAGAGGAAGAAAACCCTAAGAGAGGAAATGTTTGGATCATCGCCATTCCTTCACCAAATCTTCATCTTCACCAAACTCCTCTTCATTGGCAAGGTGGGTTCATAGTTAGAAACTTTTCCTTTGAGTTTGGTTGAGTTTATAGTTTTTAGGGTTTTGTAGGAAATCTTAGAAATTGATAAATTAACGGTTAAAACTCGATAAAATCAAGTATGTTAGCTAATATACGAGTATAATCATGTTTAATGGATGATTCCTCTGTTGGGTGAGGTTTTGGGTGAGTTTTGGACCCTTGGAGAAGTCCCTTTCGCGATCGGTTTTCTGCAATTTTCGTAGAGCTCGCTTAGCGAGCAGGTCAATTCTTGGGAAGGTCAGAATACAGGGAGTTTCTCGCTTAGCGAGTATACCCAATTGCTTAGCGAGACTTGGAAGTTGATGTTTTGTGTTTTAATTCATAACTTTTGATCCGGGTATCCGTTTTTAGCGTTCCACCTACCATTTTGAAGTTAATAATATATTCTTCTTTTGAGGCCGAGAAATATTATTTTGAGTCGACTTTTACCCGTCTTTTCCGATTAACCTATTTTTGTAAATAAGGAATTATGGTTGTAGTCTAGTCGTGGATACGCGTTAATCGTGAGGATCATTGAGAGTAGAGACAATGAGATTATCGTTAGAATTGTTTAATAGCGATAATTAAAACTAAAACGTTGAAATTATATGTCCGAATAACTATAATTAAAAGTATAAAGAATGGAGAAAGAGTGAGGAAACCTTACCTTAAAATCAATTGTATGGCCTAGTATTGTGACTAGGAATTGAGATGCTATAACTTGTGAGGTAAGTAGGATTACCCTAGGTTGATACAAAATATTCTAGAGACGTGAAAATGCTTAGACACTGATACCCGAATAGTATCCCCGTGCTAAGTAGTTGTGAGCGGATGGAGGATTTGTTCCCATCGCGTTATAATCCTTATTTAGTCATGCTTTGCTCGTGTCAAGATCTCACGAGGTGGGACGGCCGGGAAACATAACTAATCGGTGGATTCAAAACCTTTAATGGATAACCGTGACCCGTGTTTGCTTGTCATCGGGGAGTATGACTAGGCAGGGAAAGATGCCTTAAAGCACTTTATGCTCCGTTGTTTCTTTGTTGTCTATAGTTGTTGCATGAACTTGAGGTCTAGGTCTTTCCGACTTGAGTGATGTTTAGATTGAACCCTTAGATTCGAGAGAACTCTAAGATAGGGAAACCACTAAGATGTTGTTATCTCACCCCACAATTGTTGTTGCTTTTTAGGTTCTTTTGCAGGTTTGATTTACAAGTGGAGCGATGCTCGAGATGTTTCAAGTGAAGCATAGTTTTAGTCTTCCGCTGTTGTCGCTCCCGCCAAATGACACCTGGCCAGGAGGGGTACAGACGTGAACGGTCAGTGAAAGAAGGAAATGAAGATGAACTGAAAAGAGTCGCCAGCTAGGCATTTTTATCCCGAAGGAAAGGTAATGCTGCATAAACCTAAGAAAAGATGGATAAGACGGTTGTGAACCAGAGAAACTGAGAAAGGGGGTTGGTTAAAACCTGGGAAGGTATTAGCACCCAGATTGTTCGCCGTACTCGACGGGATCCACGCTTGAAAGTTTGTGTTTAAAGGGGTAGTATCAGTGCTATTTTGTGTGCAAAAGCTGGAAAAGAATGCAAGTGTCAGTGTAGAAGAAATGTGAAGTGAAGTGAAGAAGTGTCAGTGCAGAGAAAGAATATGAAGCTCAAGACTATGAGGCTTAAAGAATAATGCTGGAAGAGGGGGGAATTGTAACACGGTGGGAGAACTGACTTTAGTTATGTTGCGGATAGCAAGAGTCACCACCGACTTTTATTTTATCCAAAGGAAAGGCATAAAAGAACAGGAAAGACCTTTTAAAATATTTTTGGGTTCGGGGGTAGGTTATGTAAAGGGAAGGTGTTAGCACCCTTTACATCCATGGTTATCCATGGGCTCTTAGTTACTTAGCTCACTTTAAATTGTTTTGAAAATGTGAAGTGTGTGAATAGAAATTTTCTTAAGTGTTTTATAATGATCCATGTACGGATGCGTATAAAACCTTTGTTTTGAAAATTGTTTGAAATGTATGAAGTAGTTTGAAATGTTTTGAAGAGTGAGCAAGTATCTAAGAGGAACCTACCCTAAGTTTAGGTCTTTTCTGTTCTTGAATCCTTTAAATGGCAAGACTATCCCTATTATTAAGGAATAGGTAGTCATTACCTTGGATGTTTGAGGGACAAGCGAAGGGACATCTATTTTTTAGGCAACTGTGAGGTGTATAAGCAATTCAGAGGGACTTATCATCTTTATTCGAAAGGGACAAGATCATTACAAAGGCAACATTCGAAGGGACTTGATCTTTTTATCTGTTTAAGGGATTAGATGATGTGAAATGAGGGACTTTTCTTTATACACCCTACTTGACCTTTTGTTTAGGCAACATGAGGGGTAACCCTAGAAAGTGAGATGGCGATCAAAGATCGACTTACGTGTGTGAGTGTACAATTTTAAATATTTATCTTTTTTTTAAATTAGTGATCTAAATCAATTTTAAATACAAATACGTTTTCACTCCCTATTTTACTAACCATAGCATTTAAAAATAAATATTACTATTAAAATATTACATAAAGGAGACAATTACATAATAATAATAATTAACAAATTAAATAAATAAGCAAAATAAATAATAATAAATAATTGGGTTAGTAACAATAATAATAATAAATCACAATATATAAATGGGGTTAGTAATAATAAATATCATATGAAAATAAATATAATTAATAATAATAATAATAAAATAAACAAGAATATTAGCATAATAATTAAAAAACTCAATTTTAATAAACAATTATTTTTTAAGATTTTTAAGAAAATATAAGCAATTATATACTAATTAGCATAAAGTTTTAAATTATATACAAATTATAACAATTAGGTTAATTATAAACATATTATGAAAATAAATTATATTTACAAAATTAAATTAGCAAATTTTAATTATTTTTAAGCATATACTAAAAAATTATTTATATACAAGAATTAAATAATAATTATAAACAAATTATATATACATATAATTAAAGTTTATTAAAAGTTATAATTAACAAATAAATTAACATTTATAATTAGGGTTTATAAAAAATAATTAGGTTTTTAAAAAAATATTTTAGGGTTTTTAGAAAATTAGGGTTTATATATTTTTTAGAATTATAAATAAGGATTAAATAATAACTATATGAAATTTTACAATATTAATAATTTATAAAAATAAACAATTTTTCTAATAAGATTTAAATTAAAAAGATGAATTCTAATAAACATTCTACATTTTTTATTATTTAAGTTTATTTAACTATAATATTAATTAAATATGAAAAACAGAAAAAAGAATGAAAAAACTAAAACTTACCTGGGCTGGGATTTGAACCCAGTCCCTAAGCTTTCAACCTACAAGACCAACACCTAAACCACTGGACCATGCACGCGCAGGTGATAGGGAGAACACTCCATTTGGTTTTGTTGTTTATCCTGAAAAGATCATGAAAAAAGCAAAACAAATAACACAAAAAGGCCTGGGGGGGATTTGAACCCAGGACCTTCACACAATACGCAAGCACACTTACCATCCAGCCGGGAGGGCGCATCTGATATATAATATACAACAAATCATAATATTTTAAGTTCTATGAATAGATGAGAAAATGTAACAAAAATAATGCTGCCTCCAGGAATCGAACCAAGGCTTTAAAGCAATACGCGCGCGTCCCCTACCACTGGGCCAAGCATACATTTGTGAAACAAATCAGAAACAATTTCATAAAATATTAAGCATAACATTTGAATTCCAGAACGCGCGCCAAAGGTCTTCGTCTTCAACCTTGCTACCTTCGAATTCTCCTGCGTTTTTACATACACATTTACCTGCGACATAGAAAACCTACGAATTTGAAACACCATCAAAACAGTTCAATTTCATTAAATTAAGAGTGCAAACAAGGTCCAGAGGTTATTTAGAATCGATCCACGTTTTTAAAATTCGTTTATATTCATTCAAACGCAAAACCCTAATTCGAAGGTCAAGAACCCTAAAATGGCATCACACGATTCAGCCATGTTTTCTTCAATCAAACCACCCAGAAATCACAAGATTTCATTGAACACTAATAAACAAACACAATCCATTAATAATAGGTAAATGATCATGAACGAAAAAAATCAAGAAAACATGAAAAGTTGGATTCGGATTCATCAATTCTTGAGGTTTGAGATGCGTATGCCTATTGCTACATGATCATGGATGTTCAAGGAAGGGATTGATGTCCTTATTTCACCTGAAAAATCACTCAAAGTTAGAAACCGAATTTCAAATTTTGATGAACTTTTGAGCTTATGAAACTTATCCTTGAGGCAGAAAATTTGTGCCCTATGCATTGTGATAACTTGGATACTTATAATAGAATGAATTAGGTCAGAAATATTGGATCATTGTATGGATTTTTTTTTTATTTTGGAGATTGAAAAAGATTAGAACTTAAATTTCAAATATTTGTGAATGAGACCTTTCTATTTCAAGCCAATCTTCATCAATTGTGAATCAATTCAATCCAAATCATAATAATGACCTTCTAGAACAAAAATATATTTTAAATTTTCACCTTTGATATTTTATTTAAATTTAAAATGATTTTTAATATAAAAAATAATAATAAATAAATTAAATAAAATAAAATTATGAAAATATCAAATAATTTTCGTGCATGATGTCATGGATCACTTTGGGTCACAAAAAGTTCAGCCCATTTAGAAAAATTTGGTTCTAAGACCCTATTTTCTTCATAAACCACCCAAAAATTTCCCAACTTTGCAAGGGCACATATCCTTAAATTTTAATGCTATGAGGGTGATTTTGGACATTTTGGAAAGCTTGAAGAGTCCTCTAACCAAAACCATTGGTTTCATGTCCATATCATTTACCATTCTCAAGTTATGCCCTTTTGAAGTTGTTGACTTTTTGTTGACTTTCAAAAGGACCTATAATGTCTTAGCTCATACCTTCCAAATGAAGCATTTTTGGGCTTGGCTTGTGAGACACAAAGTTGTAGAGAATTCAATTTCCTTCAAAATGAGCTTTGGATGGGAAAAATTTGATGAAGCATGTGAAAGTTATGGCTGGTCAAAGTTCAGTTGACTTTTCCTGAGGAAACCCTAATTTAGAAACCTCTGATTCTTGATGATCTGAAATATCCTTGATGAATCATGATCAAACCTTGATCAAATGATGAATTTTACTTCATATACTTGATGTTGGCAAAAAAATCATGAAGTTTGACTTTGGTTTGACCACAGTTGACCTCAGTTTGACTTTTTAACTACTTTGACTGATTTTGACCTATCTGATCATTTGACTGAGCAAACCTTTGAGAAAAGTTCTGAAATTTGTCATGGGGATTATTAGACACATATAAGATGTTATGAAGCTCACTTGAAGTCTTGGAAATCCATTTATCCTGATTAAAGTCAAAACCCTAGTTTTTGATGCACTGCTTAGGAGAATGCCTTGCCTGAGGGATTTGTCAAATCTTCTGACCCATGATGAACTTTGTGAACCTTGTGAACCTCATAAGATGTCTTGTGAACCTTGTGAACCTCGTGAAAGGTCTTGTGAACCTTGTGAACCTCATAAAGTGTCTTGTGAACCTTGTGAACCTCATAAAGTGTCTTGTGAACCTTGTGAACCTCATAAAGTGTCTTGTGAACCTTGTGAACCTCATAAAGTGTCTTATAGACTTCATGAACCTCATGAAAGGTCTTGTGAACCTTGTGAACCTCTTAGCACACAAAGTCTTGTATTGTGAGGGCAAATTTTGGGGTGCAACAGCTGCCCCTGTTCAATTTTCTGAAACCTGAGGGGTTAGATTGGTATATGTGCCAGTCGTGACCTGGAAGGTTGAAGGGGATTGAACACAAAAGCCCAAAAATTTGCACTCACCGGTGCGTAGAGGGATACTGATGACTAGTTGAATATGCTTGAGTGGGCTTAAAGATGCCACTTGAAGAAAAGTTCTTCAAATACATCTCTTGGAGGATAAAGCAGTCCAAAATATGAAGATAAAATGATAGCTTTCAGGAGGATAAACGACGTCCTGAGGTAATGATTGCTTTCAGGAGGATAAACAACGTCCTGAGGTAATGATTGCTTTCAGGAGGATAAACAACGTCCTGAGGTAATGATTGCTTTCAGGAGGATAAACAACGTCCTGAGGTATAAGTATAACTTTTGGGAGGATAAACAAAGGCCCAATAGTCACGATATGCTTTCAGGAGGATAAACAACATCCCGAGGAAATGATAGCTTTCAGGAGGATAAACGACGTCCTGAGGTAATGATTGCTTTCAGGAGGATAAACAACGTCCTGAGGTATGATGATAGCTTTCAGGAAGATAAACAACGTCCTGAGGTATAAGTATAACTTTTGGGAGGATAAACAACGACCCAATAGTCACAAGTTGTTGATGAAGTTTGTCTGCTGGAGAATTAATCTGAAAAACAAGATTATAACATTCTGTATGATAATATTAGCTTATGCATTATGTATGCATGTATAATATGATGTACTTAAGTAATGTATTATGTATTTATGTATATGTATGATATGATGTAAATGATGTATGTATGCATCATGCAGCCTGAAGTGTCTGGATATCTTCGTATAACAACTGCTGGCCAGGGAAAATAAATCCCAATTTGTTGCTGAAGAATATGAGGAACTTGTTCCCGTCTTGTTTGATAATATAGTATTCATAACCTCCCGTCTTCGTTCGATAGTAGGGTATACATAACCTCCCGTCTTCGTTCGATAGTAGGGTATCCATAACCTCCCGTCTTCGTTCTTCGTACTCCTATTGGAAAAATAAATTCCCGACTATCCGTATGAGGATAAAAGAGATGGATATAAATTCCAGGGGAGATGTGACTCGAAGTACTTATAAAGATGGATTTGCCCTACCGGGGGACTTGTAGCTGTCTTGTGGGGATGAACCGGCGAAGCTTCGTTAAAATTCTTCCCTCGTTAGTCCTTAGTAAATACTATTACTGCATTTTCATGCATTTCTGGTAAACATCAATCATATTAAGCATCTATGCATTTCTGGTAAACATCAATCATATTCAAAAGCATACATACATTCAAACACAACCAATGGACGTTTCGCTTATGTAAATAGGGTAAAAGTAAATCTGGATTCAAAGATGGAATTTTATTTATATCAAAAAGTGACCTATACATATGTAGGTTTGTACAAGGAGACAGAAATCCTAGTAAGAGGAATTCGTCGTAAAATTTTTTACAAAACAAAGAAAATCAGCTATGTGGGAAATAATCCTATTGAGTTTCAATTCTACTATTGCCATTATCTTCAAGTATCTCATCTTCTACTGTCGAGACGGAAACGATTGAATTGAGCTTTATCTGTTCGAACTTGAGTAAGTTGTACAACTGATTGTAGTTTCATGGGTGATCCAAACGAGACATAGTCATACGCTTTAATCCCTAACTTTTGCCTGGATTGCCCTTTCAGGTTTTCAATCCACCGGGATACCCTTTTTTGCCCAAGCCGCCCTTTCAGGTTTTCGGCTTGCCGGGTGTACATTTTATATATATATATATATATCCCTAATTTTTGCCCGAACCCTTTTTGGTTCGCCGGGATGCCCTTATTTTTGCCTAGGCCAGTCAACCTAGCGGGTCTCTTTTTATGCGTAGTATTTTTTAACTATGTCTGCGTTTACAGGCTGCGGGAAATCTTCACCATCCATAGTAGTAAGTATCATGGCACCTCCTGAAAACACTGTCTTGACTACAAATGGTCCTTCATATGTAGGAGTCCACTTGCCTCTAGGATCACCTTGTGGTAATATGATACGCTTGATTACCAAGTCACCAGCCTGATATACCTTTGGCTTAACCTTCTTGTTAAAAGCTTTGATCATCCATTTCTGATACATCTGGCCATGACAAACTGATGTTAACCTCTTCTCATCAATCAAGTTTATCTGGTCAAGTCGAGTCTGAATCCACTCATCTTCATCCAAGCCTGCATCCTTCATAATTCTTAAGGAGGGAATCTGAACTTCAATGGGTAGAACTGCTTCCATACCATATACTAAGGAGAATGGGGTTGCCCCTGTTGAAGTGCATATTGTAGTACGATAACCATGAAGAGCAAATGGTAACATCTCATTCCAATCCTTATAAGTCACAGTCATCTTCTGTATAATCTTCTTAATGTTCTTATTAGCAGCGTCAACTGCCCCATTCATCTTTGGACGATACGGAGAAGAGTTGTGATGCTTAATCTTGAACTGCGTGCAGAGATCAGTAATCATAGTGTTGTTCATATTAGAGCCATTGTCAGTAATAATCCTTTCAGGGATGCCATACCTACATATGAGATTATTTTTAATGAATCGAGCCACAACATTCTTAGTAACGGATGCAAACGAAGCTGCCTCCACCCACTTAGTAAAGTAATCAATAGCAACCAGGATGAAGCGATGTCCATTAGAAGCAGTAGGCTTGATCTCACCAATCATATCAATGCCCCACATGGCAAAAGGCCAAGGAGCAGTCAACACATTCAATGGTGATGGAGGTACATGTACTTTGTCAGCATAGATTTGACACTTGTGACATGTTCTGGAATGTTGATAGCAGTCAGCTTCCATGGTAGACCAATAGTAACATGCTCTTAATATCTTCTTTGCCATAGTATGACCACTAGAATGAGTTCCAAAGATCCCATCATGCATATCTTCCATAATCTCTGTTGCTTCCTTCTTATCCACACAACGAAGCAAAGTTGAATCATGATTGCGCTTGTACAGAATGCCATTACTCAAAAAGAACTTAGTAGAAAACCTTCTCAGAAACTTTCTATCTTTGACAGATGCCCCTTCAGGGAACTCCTGGGCTTCAAGATATCTTTTCACTTCATAGAACCAAGGCTTCTCCTCTGTTTCTTTAGTGTTAATCTCATTGCAGTATGCAGGCTTCTCAAATCTATCAATAGTAATCTTGGGAGCTTTATTATCCCAACTGATCTCAAACATGGATGCCATGGTGGCTAAGGCATCTGCCAACTGATTCTCTCTCCGTGGAATATGCCCAAAGGTAATCTCTTTGAAATTTGGGATCAAAGACAACACATGCTCTCTGTATGGAATGAGATTATCATGCTTGGTATCCCAATATCCTTTAATCTGACTTACTACCAGGGCTGAATCTCAATACACATCAAGGAACTGAATCTTCATATCAATAGCAGCTTTAATACCCAGGATACATGCCTCATACTCAGCCATGTTATTGGTACAATAGAAACAAAGTCTGGCAGTAATCGGGGTATGACGACCTTCAGGGGAACTAATCACAACACCAACACCATTACCAATTGCATTAGAAGCTCCATCAAAAACCATGGTCCATCGGGATCCTTGTTCAGGTCCGTCATATTGTCCAGGTTCTTTGATAATAATCATAATGTCTTCATCAGGGAACTCAAAACTCATTGACTGATAATCATCCACTGCTTGATGAGCCAAATGATCAGGTACAACACTTCCTTTAATGGCCTTCTGAGTAGTATACTGTATGTCATATTCTGTCAAGATCATTTGCCATCTTGCAATTCTTCCGGAGAGAGCAGGTTTCTCGAATATGTACTTGATTGGATCCATCTTCGAAATCAATAAGGTAGTATGAGTCAACATATACTGTCTTAGTCGGTGAGCAGCCCATGCCAAAGCGCAGCAAGTTTTCTCGAGCAGTGAGTATCTTGTTTCACAGTCGGTAAACTTTTTGCTAAGGTAGTATATTTCCTGCTCTTTTCGACCAGACTCGTCATGTTGCCCCAACACACATCCCATTGAGTTGTCTAACACTGTTAAGTACATAATCAAGGGTCTTCCATCAACTGGTGGCATCAAAATTGGAGGTTCTAGAAGATATTTCTTGATTTCATCAAAATCTGTCTGGCACTCATCATTCCACTCCATTACCTGATCTTTCTTCAACAACTTAAAGATTGGCTCACAGGTAGCAGTTAATTGAGAAATAAATTTTGCAATGTAATTCAGTCGTCCCAAGAAACCTCTAACCTCATTCTCAGTACGGGGAGCTGGCATCTCTCGTATAGCTTTCACTTTTGCAGGATCTACTTCAATATCTTTTCCACTGACAATGAAACCCAGGAGCTTACCAGATCTAACTCCAAAAGTACACTTGTTTGGGTTCAATCTTAACTTGTATTTCTTCAACCTCTCAAACAACTTATGCAGATGATCAAGATGTTGTTCTTCATTCTGGGACCTGGCTATCATATCATCCACATATACCTCTATCTCATGATGAATCATATCATGAAACAAAGCCACCATAGCACGCTGATATGTTGCCCATGCATTCTTCAAACCAAATGGCATCACCTTATAACAAAAAGTGCCCCACTGTGTAACAAATGTTGTCTTCTCCATATCTTCAGGTGCCATCTTGATCTGATTATAACCAGAGAAACCATCCATGAAAGAGAATACCTTATGCTGAGCAGTGTTGTCTACCAGAACATCAATATGAGGAAGTGGAAAGTCATCTTTGGGGCTGGCCTTGTTCAAATCTCTGTAGTCTGCACATATACGTACCTTACCATCTTTCTTAGGTACCGGTACCACATTTGCAACCCACTGAGGATACGAAGTCACAGCTAAGAACCCTGCATCAAACTGTTTCATTACCTCTGCTTTAATCTTTTCTGACATTTCAGGACGCATGCGACGGACCTTTTGCTTCTTTGGACGATAATCTTCTTTTACTGGTAAACGGTGAACCACAATGTCTGTATCCAACCCTGGCATATCTTCGTAGGACCAAGCAAAGATCTCCACATAGTCATGTAACATCTGAATCAATCTGCTCTTGACACTATCCTCTAATTTAGCCCCTATCTTGACTTCTTTCCTGTTTTCTTCAGTTCCCAAATTCACAACTTCGACCGGCTCTTCATGTGGCTGTATAGCTTTCTCTTCTTGTTGTAACAACCTAGCAAGCTCTACAGGTACTTCACAATCTTCCTCATTTCCATCTTCAGCTTGATAGATCGGATTCTCGAAATTATAATTGGCAATAGTAGAACTGTTATCAACAGGATCCAGAGTGGATAAGGATCTGCATTTTAGTGATGTGGGTGTGTGTAAGAACACATAGCTGATAAAACAAAAATAAAATAAAAGAAAGACAAGGAACACAATATTTACGAAAACGAAATGTCCACTGATTTTTATTGAATGAAGTATGCAAATGAAATGACATTCCGTAACAAGCACACCATTGTGCCCCGGGTAAGGCACAAGGCTTAAGAGTTTAATTGTTCAAGAAATTACAAACTTTAAAAGCAACAACACAGTAATAGTATTTACTCCTGACTAAAGGAGATAGGAATAACATCTTCAGCCTTCCAGTTATTGAGCCCAGCACCCACAGTAGGAAAAATCCAAGCATCCAAGTTGTAGTCTTCATCATAGTCACCCACATCATTGATCTGGTCTTTCATAATCCCCTGATTGGTGATACGAACAGCACGAGCACGACGAACAGCCTTCTGGGACTCTGCAATGAAACCCAAACCAAATTTGTCAAACTTGTATGGAATATCAGGAAGCTGACCCCAAATAGTACAACCACCTTCATCCACCACAGCTCTAGCATCTTTAAGGGAGGCCATTGTAGGAGGTGTTCTGGTGACCACAGGAACTTTCTTGACAACAGGAGGAGCTTCATAATCATTAACAATCCAAGGAACCACTTCAAATGTCTGACACGGAGTTTCAACGTATTCACCTTCCACTTCAAGATACTTAAAGGTGTTCACATGGCTAATCATATACCCTTCCTCTCCATAGACAGTAACAACCTTTCCCTCTACTGGATACCTCAGCTTCTGATGTAAAGTGGAGGTTACAGCACCTGCCCCATGGATCCAGGGACGCCCAAGCAAACAAGAATACGACGGGCGAATATCCATTACATAAAAGGTAGTATTGAAAACTTGAGAACCAACTTTGATTGGGAGATCAATTTCTCCATGCACCACTCTTCTCGAACCATCAAAAGCCTTCACCACTATATTACTGGGCTTCAGCACAGCATCTTCAGGACTCAGCTTATTCAGAACTTCTTTGGGCAACACATTCAGAGAGGAACCATTGTCTATTAATACATGTGACAGGGTAGTGCCCCTGCATTCAATTGAGATATGTAGAGCCCTGTTATGATCCCTCTTGGCAGGAGTCAAATCAGCATCGGAGAAACCTAACCCATTATCATAGGTCAAGTGTGCAACACAATTTTCAAACTGGTCAACAGAAATTTCATTCGGTGCATGAGCAGTCTTCAGAAATTTAATCAAGGCCTTGGCATGAGCTTCAGAACACAATAGCAAAGACAACATAGAAATCTTGGAGGGAGTATGCCCTAATTGATCAACAATGTCATAATCACTCTTGCGAATGATTTTCAATACTTCTTCCATCTGCTTAGAAAGATCATCAGTTGTTGGTACATCAGTTTTCACAGGTTCAATAACAGGACCTTTGCCCCGAGCATCAGTAGTGGAGGTAGTAGCTGGAGTGACTGTATTCTTGGAGGTAACTGGAGGAGAAAAAACTCTTCCGCTTCGTGTGATCTTACTAGATCCGGCAATGTTATCAACATCAACAGGCATATCAACTAAGGGTTCCTGCTTAACACCATGGATATAAACATCAGACCCATAATGCCAAGGTACAGCTTTATCAGAAGTATATGGAATAGGACCAGGAGTGGTAATGACCATAGGATCCACTCTAGCTTCAGCAACAATCTTCACAGGGCCTTCAGCAGTAATCTTAATTGGACCCTTATGAGTGATTTTGATAGGTCCCTTGGAAGTAATCCTTACCGGTACTTTATCAACCATATCCACCTCTTCAACTTTTGCATTTTTAGTTATATGATCCACCATACTCTCCACAGAAGGTGGTGTCCTCTCAAATACTATGGTGTAATTATTCATGAGGCGTTGAATTTCGTCCTTCAACCTCCAGCAACTATCCGGCTTATAGGCACAATAGACACAATCTTCACGACAACCTGGAAAGAACCCAGCTTGCACCAACTTCCTCTTAATAACAGACAATGGTGTAGTCAAATATGCAACTGAGTAAATATGTGAATCTTCATCAATGGCATTGACAGTCTTCTCATGATTTGGCATGGGAGCAGTAATCACATTTGGAGTACCCAGAGGGTCAAACTCAATCTCTCCAGCCTCAATCATATCTTGAATTTTGTTCTTCAATACCCAGCAACTATTGGTATCATGTCCCTAACAATTCGAATGATATGCACATCGTGCATTAGGATTGTACCTGGGAGAGGTAACATTAGGATTCTGAGGAGGATCTTTCAGAGTGATAAGTTCAGCCTTCAACAAGTGTTGTAAGGCTTGGGCCATTGACATGTTGATCTTAGTGAACTGCCTTCTAGCCCTCTGTTGATTTCCCTGTGGTTGTTCTGTTGTTGCAGTAGTTGGATTGGAAATATGAACTGCACTCACAGATTGATGCCTCCTATTACGATCAGGTTGACCATAAACAACATTTGACTCTTTCTTCCCACTGGGAGGCTTCTTTGCAGCACCTGATGAAGAAGCACCCACTTGAATCTTGCCACTCCTTATACCACTTTCTACGCGTTCTCCTGTCATTATCAACTCAGTGAAGCCAGATGATGAGCTTCCAATGAGATGACTGTAAAAAGGACCATTCAACGTACACATGAACATATCCATTAACTCCCTGTCAGTTAGAGGGGGTTGCACTCTCCCAGCCAAATCTCTCTACTTCTGAGCATACTCCTTGAAACTTTCTTTAGCACCCATGGACATGCTTTGTAGTTGCATGCGAGTAGGGGCAAGATCAGCATTGTATTGATACTGCTTATAAAAGGCTTCAGCAAGATCATTCCAATCACGGATGTTGACACTCTCCAACTGATAGTACCATTCCAATTGAGCTCCAGATAGGCTCTCTTGGATGAAATGGATCCACAACTTCTTATCAGCAGTATGGGGTTGGATCCTCCGGACATAAGACCTCAGATGCAGCTTGGGACAAGAGACACCATCATAAACTACGAAAGTAGGAACCTTGAAACCAATGGGTATAACCACACCAGATATCAAACTCAAGTCTTCAAAATCCAGCCCAGATGACTTTTGCAATTCCATAACATCCATTCTATCCACCAGCATCTTGAACTTATCCTCATTAGGCTCATGATAGTAGTTAGCTTCAGAATCAGAGTCCCCCATAGTGTTGTGGAGACTGCCTCCCTCTTTCTCAGACTCGTCGGATTCATAATCTTCAACTGGTTCCTTGGTCTTGACAGGACCTCTGAACCTTCTTCCCATGTTGATCAGGCCACCTGACCTTCTAGTCTTCTTAGTCTTCTTGGCCAGCAGTGACTTCAATTCATCCTGCCCCTTGGACAAGTTCAGGATCAGCTCTTGGAGCTATGCATTTTGTTCCTGGAGATCTTTAACTGTTTGCTCAAGAGCCATTGCTGAAATAAACAGCGAGAAGATAAGAAACCTGTGCACAATAAACCTGTGATGTAATGATATGGTATGTGAATGTATATGCAATGTTTTCAAGGACCGCGGGATTTAAATTTGCTTAAACAAACAAGAAGGTAAACTTTTATTAGTAATAAATTTGTTTTGCCTCTTGGGCTTACAGAAAATGAAATGAAATAAATACAAGAGATGGGGTTTTAAGTCTCCCATGGACGCTTCCTCTTTGTGTTGAGGTATGAGTTGAGATTCCGTTCCTCGTGAAGTTGCTTTGTTAGTTCCAGGATTCTTTCTTGGCTTTCTTTGTAATGAGCCTCGAAAGTATCCCTTTGCTCCTTCAACTGGATCCAGGATCTCTGTAAGTCTTCCATGTCAGTAGGCATGTCTGGGTGAAGGATGGTATAAGAAGTATCTCCTTCAGCAACAGGTTCCATGGTAACTGGCAGGATAGCAGGATATGGCATCATGAGAGTCTGAGCACGAGATCACACCCATCTGAGATAAGCTTCCATAGGAATAGTGTACTTAGGCTCCAGAGTCTTGCTGTCAACCTTGTTCACTTTTCCCCATGCTCGTATGAATCTCTGACGGTAACCTTGAAGATCATTGTCATAGTCAAACACAATACCTTGAATTAACATGTCATGAGGACCATCACTCCGAGCGTACCAAACTGTCGTAAAGCTAGAGAAGGGTTGTAAGTAATGCCTCCTCTTATGCCTAGAAGTGGCACATTAGGAAACTCCCCACAACGGTCAATGATAGTGACGTTCTCCATAGATCTGGAGCACCAATGGATATCTGAATGAGAGAGTGACATGATCCTTTTAGACCATCTGAACCCTTGTTCATTCTTCATCACTGAGCGAGGAAGGTGAGAAATAAACCACCTAGATAGCAAAGGTATGCAGCACATCAGAGTTCCTCTTGCTTTTGTAGTACGAGTATGAAGAGAGTGCAGGATGTCTCCAAGCAATGTAGGCACTGGATTGTGACTCAGGAATATGTTGATGGCATGAACGTCTATGAACTGATCAGGATTGGGGAACAACACTAAGCCATAAATCAACAAGGCTAAGATCTCCTCAAAAGCATCATAGCTCATAGCCTTCAAGAACACTTGAGCTTTATCCATTAATACCTTGGCAAGAATACCCTTAACTCCGTTTCTCGTTTCTAGAACAATGTCTGACTTCTTCAGATGTAGAGCTGCAGCAATAACCTCAGGTTTAGGCTCTCTTTCCAAGCCTGTGAAGGGTCTTTGATCAAGAACAGGTATACCCAGAAGTTTAGAGAACTCTTCCATTGTAGGAACCAGCTGATAGTCGGGGAATGTGAAGCAATGGTGCTTAGGATCAAAGAACTGAAACAGGACACTCATCATGTCTTCATCGAATCCTGAGGTGACTAGATCCAGTAGGTGACCATGTCTCTTGATAAACTGGGAGTGTTCAGACACTTGAGAAACCAACTCTTTAAGCTTAGCAGGTATCCCTACAAAGTTGATCCTGATAGTGTTTCTACGAGCAGAAGCCATGACCTGCAACAAAGAACAAAGATAAATCCTTTGGTCCTTGAAATGGTTAGTGAAAATGCTATGCTTATGATGCATGATGATGTCATGATGTTATGCTCAATCACAAACATGTGGCACACACAAACAAGTCACACAATAGCCCTAGGTTTAAAGGCTTGCATGAGGTTCAAAGGTAAGTACCCTCCCCTGAAGTTAGTTGGTTCATCCTGTCCTATAAAGTAACCAGGTTCTAAGGGATCTCAATATCATTGATCCTTCACAAGGGTGGTTGTTCAGTAGGCAACTTACTTGCCAACCAAAACCCTCCAAGTTTAGAATCTCAATGAGCGTAGTATCGAGTATCAACCAACTTCAGTCTTCACCAAAGCCGGTTATCTCACTACTTTTCTAAAGGCCAAGATGGGATAACTAGGGTTCTAAAAGTTAGTTAGTGTATTGACAACGTATGGCAGCCTCATATTATCCTTAACTTGACTTAAGTAACATAAGCACCAACCAAGAAGTCACACTAACTATGGCCACCAGATCAACCATATCGGTATACGCCGTACAGTTTCCTTGGTCTATTTCCATTTACCTAAGGTACACTAGATCCGGGTTAGGATCTTTCACACATAAGATCACCCAATAGATAAGTATAAAGCAAACAAGGCAAACAATTTAAAGTGATCTAATTCCTAAGGGTACCCCTCTTTTATTAAATCCCCAGCAGAGTCGTCAGTTCTGTAACACGGTGGGAGAACTGACTTTAGTTATGTTGCGGATAGCAAGAGTCGCCACCGACTTTTATTTTATCCAAAGGAAAGGCATAAAAGAACAGGAAAGACATTTTAAAAGATTTTTGGGTCCGGGGGGTAGGTTATGTAAAGGGAAGGTGTTAGCACCCTTTACATCCATGGTTATCCATGGGCTCTTAGTTACTTAGCTCACTTTAAATTGTTTTGAAAATGTGAAGTGTGTGAATAGAAATTTTCTTAAGTGTTTTATAATGATCCATGTACGGATGCGTATAAAACCTTTGTTTTGAAAATTGTTTGAAATGTATGAAGTAGTTTGAAATGTTTTGAAGAGTGAGCAAGTATCTAAGAGGAACCTACCCTAAGTTTAAGTCTTTTCTGTTCTTGAATCCTTTAAATGGCAAGACTATCCCTATTATTAAGGAATAGGTAGTCATTACCTTGGATGTTTGAGGGACAAGCGAAGGGACATCTGTTTTTTAGGCAACTGTGAGGTGTATAAGCAATTCGGAGGGACTTATCATCTTTATTCGAAAGGGACAAGATCATTACGAAGACAACATTCGAAGGGACTTGATCTTTTTATCTGTTTAAGGGACTAGATGATGTGAAATGAGGGACTTTGCTTTATACACCCTACTTGACCTTTTGTTTAGGCAACATGAGGGGTAACCCTAGAAAGTGAGATGGAGATCAAAGATCGACTTACGTGTGTGAGTGTACAATTTTAAATATTTATCTTTTTTTTTAAATTAGTGATCTAAATCAATTTTAAATACAAATACGTTTTCACTCCCTATTTTACTAACCATAGCATTTAAAAATAAATATTACTATTAAAATATTACATAAAGGAGACAATTACATAATAATAATAATTAACAAATTCAATAAATAAGCAAAATAAATAATAATAAATAATTGGGTTAGTAACAATAATAATAATAAATCACAATATATAAATGGGGTTAGTAATAATAAATATCATATGAAAATAAATATAATTAATAATAATAATAATAAAATAAACAAGAATATTAGCATAATAATTAAAAAACTCAATTTTAATAAACAATTATTTCTTAAGATATTTAAGAAAATATAAGCAATTATATACTAATTAGCATAAAGTTTTAAATTATATACAAATTATAACAATTAGGTTAATTATAAACATATTATGAAAATAAATTATATTTACAAAATTAAATTAGAAAATTTTAATTATTTTTAAGCATATACTAAAAAATTATTTATATACAAGAATTAAATAATAATTATAAACAAATTATATATACATATAATTAAAGTTTATTAAAAGTTATAATTAAAAAATAAATTAATATTTATAATTAGGGTTTATAAAAAATAATTAGGTTTTTAAAAAAATATTTTAGGGTTTTTAGAAAATTAGGGTTTATATATTTTTTAGAATTATAAATAAGGATTAATTAATAACTATATGAAATTTTACAATATTAATAATTTATAAAAATAAACAATTTTTCTAATAAGATTTAAATTAAAAAGGTTAATTCTAATAAACATTCTACATTTTTTATTATTTAAGTTTATTTAACTATAATATTAATTAAATAAGAAAAACAGAAAAAAGAATGAAAAAACTAAAACTTACCTGGGCTGGGATTTGAACCCAGTCCCTAAGCTTTCAACCTCCAAGACCAACACCTCAACCACTGGACCATGCGCGCGCAGGTGATAGGGAGAACACTCCATTTGGTTTTGTTGTTTATCCTGAAAAGATCATGAAAAAAGCAAAACAAATAACACAAAAAGGCCTGGGGGGGATTTGAACCCAGGACCTTCACACAATACGCAAGCACACTTACCATCCAGCCGGGAGGGCGCATCTGATATATAATATACAACAAATCATAATATTTTAAGTTCTATGAATAGATGAGAAAATGTAACAAAAATAATGCTGCCTCCAGGAATCGAACCAAGGCTTTAAAGCAATACGCGCGCGTCCCCTACCACTGGGCCAAGCATACATTTGTGAAACAAATCAGAAACAATTTCATAAAATATTAAGCATAACATTTGAATTCCAGAACGCGCGCCAAAGGTCTTCGTCTTCAACCTTGCTACCTTCGAATTCTCCTGCGTTTTTACATACACATTTACCTGCGACATAGAAAACCTACGAATTTGAAACACCATCAAAACAGTTCAATTTCATTAAATTAAGAGTGCAAACAAGGTCCAGAGGTTATTTAGAATCGATCCACGTTTTTAAAATTCGTTTATATTCATTCAAACGCAAAACCCTAATTCGAAGGTCAAGAACCCTAAAATGGCATCACACGATTCAGCCATGTTTTCTTCAATCAAACCACCCAGAATTCATCACAAGATTTCATTGAACACTAATAAACAAACACAATCCATTAATAATAGGTAAATGATCATGAACGAAAAAAATCAAGAAAACATGAAAAGTTGGATTCGGATTCATCAATTCTTGAGGTTTGAGATGCGTATGCCTATTGCTACATGATCAGGGATGTTCAAGGAAGGGATTGATGTCCTTATTTCACCTGAAAAATAACTCAAAGTTAGAAACCGAATTTCAAATTTTGATGAACTTTTGAGCTTATGAAACTTATCCTTGAGGCAGAAAATTTGTGCCCTATGCATTGTGATAACTTGGATACTTATAATAGAATGAATTAGGTCAGAAATATTGGATCATTGTATGGATTTTTTTTTTTATTTTGGAGATTGAAAAAGATTAGAACTTAAATTTCAAATATTTGTGAATGAGACCTTTCTATTTCAAGCCAATCTTCATCAATTGTGAATCAATTCAATCCAAATCATAATAATGACCTTCTAGAACAAAAATATATTTTAAATTTTCACCTTTGATATTTTATTTAAATTTAAAATGATTTTTAATATAAAAAATCATAATAAATAAATTAAATAAAATAAAATTATGAAAATATCAAATAATTTTCGTGCATGATGTCATGGATCACTTTGGGTCACAAAAAGTTCAGCCCATTTAGAAAAATTTGGTTCTAAGACCCTATTTTCTTCATAAACCACCCAAAAATTTCCCAACTTTGCAAGGGCACATATCCTTCAATTTTAATGCTATGAGGGTGATTTTGGACATTTTGGAAATCTTGAAGAGTCATCTAACCAAAACCATTGATTTAATGTCCATATTATTTACCATTCTCAAGTTATGCCCTTTTGAAGTTGTTGACTTTTTGTTGACTTTCAAAAGGACCTATAATGTCTTAGCTCATACCTTCCAAATGAAGCATTTTTGGGCTTGGCTTGTGAGACACAAAGTTGTAGAGAATTCAATTTCCTTCAAAATGAGCTTTGGATGGGAAAAATTTGATGAAGCATGTGAAAGTTATGGCTGGTCAAAGTTCAGTTGACTTTTCCTGAGGAAACCCTAATTTAGAAACCTCTGATTCTTGATGATCTGAAATATCCTTGATGAATCATGATCAAACCTTGATCAAATGATGAATTTTACTTCATATACTTGATGTTGGCAAAAAAAGCATGAAGTTTGACTTTGGTTTGACCACAGTTGACCTCAGTTTGACCTTTTAACTGCTTTGACTGATTTTGACCTATCTGATCATTTGACTGAGCAAACCTTTGAGAAAAGTTCTGAAATTTGTCATGGGGATTCTTAGACACATATAAGATGTTATGAAGCTCACTTGAAGTCTTGGAAATCCATTTATCCTGATTAAAGTCAAAACCCTAGTTTTTAATGCACTGCTTAGGAGAATGCCTTGCCTGAGGGATTTGTCAAATCTTCTGACCCATGATGAACTTTGTGAACCTTGTGAACCTCATAAGATGTCTTGTGAACCTTGTGAACCTCATGAAAGGTCTTGTGAACCTTGTGAACCTCATAAAGTGTCTTGTGAACCTTGTGAACCTCATAAAGTGTCTTGTGAACCTTGTGAACCTCATAAAGTGTCTTGTGAACCTTGTGAACCTCATAAAGTGTCTTGTGAACCTTGTGAACCTCATAAAGTGTCTTGTGAACCTTGTGAACCTCATAAAGTGTCTTGTAGACTTCATGAACCTCATGAAAGTTCTTGTGAACCTTGTGAACCTCTTAGCACACAAAGTCTTGTATTGTGAGGGCAAACTTTGGGGTGCAACAGGAATATACAGAGACTTTTGTTCGATAACTGTTAAGTTATGCATACCTATCCTCTCGTGCAATGAGGAAGTCAGAACACCGTAGTTCGACTCAAAGAGACTGAAAGGTAAATTGACTTGTGAACTGCTTGCTTGCCTATGCTCAAGTGTATGACCTGTCTGGCTCAGGTGCAAACTGTCTTGCATTAGACGGAAGAAGCAAGTTCTCGATTATGAGTGAAGATGATGAGAAAAGAATCCCGGAGGAGACGTTTATTGTTTGTTTTTGTGTTTTCAGTTTTGTTATTGTTTTTTGGGGTTTGTCATAAGAAAATGAGCTTAAGCCTAAACCAAGGGTTTAGTAACCTCATCACATCCTCCCTCTGATTAGGGGTAATGAGAATACTTTAAGTGTGAAGTAAGCACCTCACACTTAATCACCATGATGTAGGATTAAGATCATTAACCTAATTGTAATTATTTAGATGTTTTTGGAGTTTTTGTTTGGTGTTAAGTAATGAGTTTAAGCCGTAATCAAGGATTTAATGGACCCATTACACCATCCTAATAGAAGGATGATAGATGGGAACATTTAAGCTGAGAAAGGCTCCTCAACTTAATCCATGATTAGGGATTATCCTCATGACAAAACAAAGCCTTATTAGAGTGGATTTTAGTTAAGGGTGAGATTAAGAAATGGATTTTAGGGTTTGTAAGACAACTTGAGGGGGACTTGTCCATTAACACTAGGGTTAGTCCTTCTTAACCAATTAAGGAAGAATTAGAACCCTAATGCAAGGCCCAAGTTACAAGCTTAATATCTTAGTGCTTTATTAGATGGATTGATTAAAGGATTTAAAAAAATTAAGGGTTTAACACTTAGGATTAAAGTTATACACTCCATCCTAATAGAAGGATACAGGCATAATTTTAATCACAAAGCCTTAAAACCTTGAAGGTTTAGTCCTTGATTAAGAGGTGAGAAGAGAAGACTCAAAGATGACACAAAGGTAGAAACTAATGGGGGGACTAATCAAACCCTAAATTGTGATCATGCTTGGGTATTCCTAGGGTTTATGAAGCTTGCAAGAAGTCTTCAAGGAAAAGCCACCATGGAAGAAGCAGGATGAAAGGAAGAGAAACAGAAGGAAGCAAGTCAACTTACTTCACTTAAGAAGATAAGTTGCTTGAAGAAAGAAAGAGGAGAAGGAGCATGAATGAGAAAGCTCACTCTAATTCACAAGTAAAAATGCAGTAATGAATGCATAAGAGAGATGAGAAGAGATTATGAGAAGTGAAGGCAAATTCACTTCTCAAACACTTACCACCTGAAAAGTTAGCAAAAGGAAGTGAAATGAAATGAAAATGAGATGAAATGCAAAGATGAAAGCCAAAGTCAGAAGCATATTCATGATACAAATGATGCTAAGAAGTGATGCAAATGGATGTCATGAGATGTGAATGATCATACAAGTGATGAAGATGCAAATGAGACATGAAAGGAGGCATGAAAGATCATGAATGCATATGACATCAAATGAACGCAAAAGCATGGAAAATGGATGATGAAATGATCAAACATGATTTCAATATGTCCTAAGATGTCTTATATGTCATGTGGATGCACAAAATGTCATGGCAAGTGTCGCTCCCGACAAATGAAAATGGATCAGATGAAGGTACAGACGCGAACGGTCGGCGAAGGGAACAGTGAGAACACACAGCCGTGAACTCACTGGAGATGAAAAGAGTCGCCAGCTAGGCATTTTTATCCCGGAGGAAAGGCAATGCTGCATAGACCTAGAAAGAGATGGATAAGACGGTTTGCGAACCAGAGAGACTGAGAAAGGGGGTTGGTTACAACCTGGGAAGGTATTAGCACCCAGATTGTCCGCCGTACTCGACGGGATCCACGCTTAAAAGATTTGTGTTTTAAAGGGGTAATGTCAGTGCTATTTGTGCATAAAAGAGCTGGAAAAGATGTACAAGTGTCAGTGTAAAGAAATGTGATGTGTATAAATGTACAGTGTCAGTGTGAGATCAGGAATGAAATGCTCAAGAATATGAGGCTAAAGAATGAAGCTGGAAGGAGGGGGAATGGACAGAGACTTTTGTTCGATAACCGTTAAGTTATGCCTACGTATCCTCTCGTGCAATGAGGAAGTCAGAACACCGTAGTTCGACCCAAAGAGACTGAAGGATGAATTGACTTGTGAATTGCTTACTTGTCTATGCTCAAGTGTATGACCTGTCTGGCTCAGGTGCTAACTGTCTTGCATTAGACGGAAGAAGCAGGTTCTCGTTTATGAGTGAAGGTGATGAGAAAAGAATCCCGGAGGAGACGATTATTGTTTGTTTTTTGAGTTTTCAGTCTTTTATTACTTTTGAAGTTTGTCATAAGTTAATGAGCTTAAGCCTAAACCAATGGGTTAGTAAACTCATCACATCTTCCCTCTGATTAGGGGTAATGAGAATACCTTAAGTGTGAAGTCAGCTTCTCACACTTAAACACCTTTGATGTAGGATTAAGATCATTAACCTACTTGTGATTAATTAGATGTTTTTGTTGTTTTTGTTTAGTGTTAAGTAATGAGGTTAAGCCATAATCAGGGATTAAACAGACTCATTACACCATCCTAATAGAAGGATAATAGATGAGAATGTTTAAGCTGAGGAACGCTCCTCAACTTAATCCATGATTAGAGATTAAACTCATGACAAAACAAGCCTTTGATTAAGTGGATTTTATTTAATGGTATGATGATGAAGTGATTTTTATGATTTGTAAGACAACTTGAGGGGGACTTGTCCATTAACACTAGGGTTAGTCCTTCTTAACCATTTAAGGAAGAATTAGAACCCTAATGCAAGGCCCAAGTTACAAGTGTGATGTCTTGATGATTATTATGTGGATTGATTAAGAGATCTAAACACATTGAGGATTCAACACTTAGGATTAAAGTTATACACTCCATCCTAAGAGAAGGATGCAGGCATAACCCTAATCACAAAGTCTTAAAGCCTTTAGGGTTTGGTCCCTGATTATGAGGTGAGAGAAGGAGACTCAAAGATGACACAAAGGTGGAAGCTAAATGGGGGGACTAATCAACCCTAATTGTTATCATGCTTGGAAACCCTAGGGTTTGTGTGGTTTTTTAGAGATATCTTCAAAGAGAGCCACCAGGAAGCAGATGAAAGGATCAAGAAGTGAAGAGAAGCAAAACAACTTGCTTCACTCAAGAAGTCAAGTTGCTTGAAGGAAGAAGATGTAATAAACAGGGAGGAGCAAGCTCACTCCAATATCCATACAAACAGATATAACAATAATGTACAAAGGAGATGAAAAGGAAATGCGAGAAGTGAAGGCAAATTCACTTCTCGGAGTACTTACCACCTGAACAGTTAGCATGACAGAAATAAATAGAGTGAAAATGAACTTGATATTAGGGTGCAAACCGAAAATGATATGAGTTATTGTACCAGTGAAAATGAACAAAAGATAACTAACTAAGTTAAAATGAAATTAATTAATGGACAGGATTAACCAATTAACTAAAAAACTCTATCTTATATAAATATCTAAAAATGTTTTCTTCTCTCTTTTTTTGGATTTTTTTGTTTATAATATTATTAACCTAATTTAATTAACAAAATCATTAAGATAAATTAATTACTATGAATATTTTTCAGAATACTATTTTTTTAAAAAAAAAAGAAATACTAGAAAACAAAACAAAACAAAACCTAAAGAATTAGAACTATATATTAAAAAAAAGCTATGTAAATCTTAATAAACAACAAACAACAAGTGTTTGGCAAAGGCCTATAACAAATGAGGCCCAAAAGGGCGCTGGATCTTTGGCCAACACCGGCCGGGTCAAGCCAACCCAGACCCGGCCCGGTTGCTTTCTAAATGGGGGAGGCTTCTAGGGTTTCAAAGAAAAAACTCTCTTGCTCTCAATCTATATTCAGCAACAAAATGGGAAGTGAAAAGACACGGCGCCGACCGGCCGCTCACGCGTCTCCCAATCTCTACTCTCATCTTCTCAGAAAAGATCAAACATCACTACATGCCAAACATTGCTAACTAGATCGTCTTTCAAACACAATAATAACCCATCACCCCCATTTTGTGAACCCTAAAACTCTTGATTTGGTGCTTCGCTTAACAAGCAGAGTGAAAATGTAATGGAAACAAAGTTAAGAGATGTACCGCAGTTAGATGTTATGAAGGGCTGAGTCGAAAATGTATACAATTCCCCTCCTTGCTTGAAAAAAAAAAAAAAACCTTCTTCTTCGTCACCTTCAACGCGTTCTGGGGTTTATTGTTGATTGCTTAGTGTCTGAGCTTTTTTTTTTTTGTGTTGCGGCTGTGTAGGGTTTTGCAGGTTGCTAGGTTGATAACAATGGTGGATGCGGCCTCCTTTGGAGCTTCGAAAGCTAAGTCTTTCTTCTTGATTGATTAGGGCTTTTTACTGTATGATTTAGGGTTTTTTTGATGTGGCTGTGTATTGTGTATGATGCGGCTCTTTTTTCAAGTGTCCTTGATTCACGAATTTATCTTGACTCTTATAGTGAGAGATTAGGGTTTGTAATCCCAATCTGGCTATGTCTCTTCCTTCTTTCTCATAACAGAAACATGTTTTGCCATTCTGTGAAATGTTGCCCTGCAGTCTTACTGACATTCCTGCTATAGATTTTTGTCTGTTTATGCCTTGGTTTTGAAAACGAACTGAAATGGTTGGCCTTGAATTGGATTGGTTTCTCCCTTCTTTCTTTTTTTTTACCGTCGTAAATCCATATTTTACTACTAACCATTATGGTAATTGTTTCAGGAGCTTTCCATGAGATTCATCATTTCGGTTTTCGAGCAAATTCCTCCAAGGGTGATACGATGATCCCTCAAAGCTTTGTGTGTTGCCGTTGACAAGGAAAACAAGTCACTATGCCCATTTATGAACTGTTGGCTCATCCTGTTCCTGCTTCATATCTGCAGATCCTCATGAATGAAGATCAACCTTGGAATGTGGCATATCAGCTGGAGGTACAACCACATCAGGAGCCGTTGCACTCGGTCGGACAAATGTTTTTGGAACCTTGATGCTCCTTGCGGAAGGATTAAACCTAAGTTTCATTATTTCTCTGTCACCTTTACTTTCCATGTGATTTGGAATTGTTTGCTATGATGTTTTGGTGATTTCGCATTGCAGGTGTCAATTAAAAGTGATAGACTGCTGGTTTACCTCCTTCAACTCTTGCTGCTCATGAAGAAAATCCACTTATGGCATGTTAATGGAGGCTTACGAGTTGGCATGGAGAAGATGAATCAAGCCATGGGGACTTGATTGTGCTGCCTTGATCCTGAGTTTTAGGAACACTGTTCTGGCCCTGAACCTTGCATCATTTTAGGAACATTGTTTGCATTATTTTGGCCCTGAATCAAGCCATGGGGACTGATTGTGCTGTCTTATGAGGATGGTTTCAATGTTAACCTATTCAAATGATTTGTGGCTGTTTTATATTTGGAAAATCCAAACCCTGACTTGTTCTTATTCTTGATTAGGTGTCCCGTGGCGACGTGCGGTACGGCTTTTGTTGTGAAGTTGAATGGAGGAGCTGAATGTCTGGCGAAGCGTCCAACAGTTGGAACAAAGATTATGTAAAGCCCTCATACGTTGAACTTGCTGAGTGTGTCACCAAGAGTACCCATGATGTTTCTCCAGCTGAATGGATCCTGGAGCAAAGTGTAACCAAGTGCCAACACAAGGCATGTCTTCAGGTGTCCAAGAACCTGATAGGTGACTGGAGATGTCTTTCCAATTACAAGAAATGTGCTAAAATTGACAGAAATTGAGATGAGGCATGAAAGAACTATGAAAACCGTGACTTGCGTTGTGTACTTGAAAGCAAATACATTTTGACCGTCAAAAGCTTATCCAGATAGGGACCAGAGATTAACAGGGTTGCTGCTTGGTATGGACATGATTGATATAGAAGCTGCGTGGAAGAAACCTTATACTTCTTCTGGATAGTGTTTGTCATAAACTGAGTAACACATGTTGTAATCACTGCTAGAAGAGATAAGCAAGATCCCGGAGCATTCAACTGCAAATCTGTGACTGTTGCAACCCCAACACCCATAAGGAGGATAGATAGGGAAAATTGGATTCTTTTACTGAATTTCTTCCCGAGAAATAGGGTCTCCAAGAGTACGGTACAAGGAATGATTGCAAACTTAGTCATTTGATAGAAGCCGACAGAATTGAAGCCCAAGCTCAAATTCAAAAGTCCAGTTGAGATTCCATTTAAAATCCCAAATCCAACAACGGCTTTCTGCTCAAAAGGTTTATGCTCAAAGAATCTCATTTTGAGTGCCAAGTGAAGAGAACAAAACGTGACAAGTAGATGCCAGCTTGTCAAAGTTGTAGCAAAAAATAAAATGCAGTGAACTCAT
Organism: Lathyrus aphaca; assembly: GCA_963966055.1. Taxonomy (NCBI): domain Eukaryota; kingdom Viridiplantae; phylum Streptophyta; class Magnoliopsida; order Fabales; family Fabaceae; genus Lathyrus; species Lathyrus aphaca. The sequence continues at coordinate 114,766,454 of OZ014523.1, read as the reverse complement.
GAGCGCTTTATTGCAAATAACAATGGAGACAGAAGAAACCACAGAGAGAGTCAAAGTGCCAACAGTCCCCAGCTGAAAACGTTCACCTTCACCCATCTTCGTCTTGGCTCAAACCCGTAAATGAGTGAAAAGGGGTTTTGTGATTTAGATCGAATCAAGAGTTGTAAAGTAAGCAAGTGGAGGAATTATAATGACTTGGGTTTTGGAAGAGGAGGAACAACTTTGACATTGACATTGGTGTTTTCCTTGCAGGAGAATGGCACATACTACAAGAGGAAATGCTGTGAAGGCGCCATGGGGAGGCAAGGGCAGACATGGCTGGCAAACAAGCAAGGTATTCTGTTATTATTATTGCTAGAAAACTTGATAGTAACCAATCCTACGACTATTGCTGTTGATGTTGTTTCTTGTTCTTGTTGTTCAGATAATGTCAACTCTTCGGATTTCTCCCATTAACAAGATATGACATCAATTCTAGTAGTACCCAACATTCTGGTGTTCAACACGAATTTGAGAAATCAACTCAGGACTGCCCAAACCAATGGTCGTTGGAATAGCCAAGGGAGTCCAAGAAAATACCTTCATTGCAAGAAGACTTTTTCCTGGATTTTTGCTGGCCAATGCATCAATTTCACTGTCCATTACCACTTGATAATGAAAGAAAAAAGAATAAGTAATGATACAAGAAGTAGCAGGTGCGTGTGGGAGCTGTGAGTCGGTTTCTCATGTGTCTTTTTTTTTTGTGTCCTCATCTTGCAGGCGTTCGGAGCGACATATGCAAATGGATAGGGGCGAAGGCAGCATGGTGTTCACAAGTTCAATCTTGTGTGGGCATATTTATTCAACCGGGACAGATTTTTCTAAGCTTGCTTGGCATTCGGAGTGAACTTTGCAAGTGGCTGGGAGTGAAGACCGTTCTTCATAATGTCGGCTGGCAGCGCTTGGAACAATTTCAGCTGTTCGATAAAATTCCCCCGGCTCTAGGAGTACCAAGCTGGAAGTTGACCGTTGATTCCCGTCACGAAACTTTCCAAACAAACTGTTTTTTCTTTTTCATGCGTTTCATATCAGCTTTGTAGTGTATGCCTCTTGCCTTTGGTTCTTCCCCAAAACTCAGCTATTGTAATTCATTCGGACTTTGTTAATGGCCTTGCTTAGTTGTCAATAAAATGTTATGCTTCTTTAATAAAAATCTGTTTGTTTACTTTTTACTGCCTTTCAATTTCGGTTGCCTTGCCAATGCTTCAACCAAAAATGTCTTGTAAAACTTGGAGAAAATTAATGTTACTATGCTTTAGAAAGGTGCACACAGCAACATAAAAGGGGTTACGACTCCGAATCAATCGTGTATCCAAATCATAATCCGAATCCAATCATAATACCACGTAGTTTCTTTGCAATGCCATTTGAATCCAAGTCCCTCGTGATACCATGAATCTTCTTTTCTCCTTTTCCTTTTTTGAAACCAAATGAATCAAGTCCAATAAGCCATCCTTCTTAACTTTTGAAAACGATGAACCAAAGAAAGCACACTTATCATTTCTCATTACGAGAAAAAAAAATGCAATAAGTTTATCCCATAACTCATCAATTTATTGAAAATAAATTCGAAATATCTTAAAACCAACTTTGAAATTTTAGTGACGCTTAATCATCAATGAGACCCCAGTTGATTGAGATGATTTGCAGGAAACGTGTTTGTAAGGACTTTGATTGGGTAAGGATAGCTGGTGTGGCACAGGCCCATGGATCAAATCTTGGGAATTACAATGAGTGGAGACATAGTCGTGAAACTTGGAGATTCTTTGGTGCATTCAAAATTTAAAGCCCTGATTCATGCTTGCGTGATGATTGGAAGTCGCACTGGATTTACACAAAATCTTGCCATGAGAATTTGCAATTTCAAGGCCACTTTGCAAAGTGGCTCGAAACTCCTCAGTCTTGTGAACTTCTGGCACCCCATATGATCAAATAAAGATCATATGCGATCAAAATGACGAAGTATACCCTTTGGTCGGGTCCTCGGGAGCCTCAGGTATCCTGATTTTGTACTGACATGTTCCAGAAGTCATCCCTTGATTAGATACCCTTCCCATAGGATTTCTTCGTGAAACTTGATACGCGCGAACCTCATGACCTGGCTCCGTTTCCATGCCATTTCCGGTTCTTGTGATTCTTTGGCATTCTTTTGACTTTGAGGGCGTACAATATGATGCTTGAACATTGAAGACCTTTGGAGTGGCTCTTGAAGCTTTTGGATTGCCCGGATCACAAACCCTAGATGCAAATGCAGTGAATCAAAAAATACGGTATGAGATGCCATGATTGAGATTATGTATATGAAATGATCACAAGCCATGGTGTGAATGGGTGAGGGCAAATTTGGGGTGTTTACAGCTGCCCCTATTCAAACATGAGTTAGCTGTGAGCGACGGCTTGTCAGGCAAACAAGATAACTTGTGGTTGAATATCAAAGACAGTCCAAAATTTGCACTCACAGAATGAAGAAGAAAAGAGATATAGATTGTAAAAGAAAATAAAGTATTGTAAAGTGTGGGCGACGGAAGACGACCGTCGAGCAGAGGACGACTGCTGGGTAAAGGGCAATGACGGGGACGGCCGACATGCCGGGAAAAAGTGCGGGAGATAAAACAATGACGGGGACGGCCGACATGCTGGGGATAAAAGGTAAAGCTAAGACGGGGACGGCCGACTAGCTGGGAAAAAATGAAATTATGATGGGGACGACCATCAAGATAAAGTTGTAAGATTCTCTGGGAATAGTGAAACATGACGGGGACGGCCATCAAGTTTATAAAGTAAAGTAACCAACGATGGGGACGGCCATCGGGCTAAAAAGGAAAAGGGACCACGACGGGGACGGCCATCGGGTTAAAGAATAAATGAAATAAACAGATGATGGGGTACGGCCATCAAAGGTGAAGGACGATCACCTAGCAGGGGACGGCTGCTCTGTTGGGAATAAAAGAAATATGATGGGGACGGCCATCAAAGGTGGAGTACGACCACCTGGCAGGGTACGGCTGCCGAAAATATCGCGACATAGGACGAATGCCGGATACAAAGGGTCAACGATGGGGACGGCCATCGGACGATCATGATGGAGGACGACCATCAAGAAGTGGAGGACGACCACTTAGCAGGGGACGGCTGCTCTCAAGGTTTCTCATAACACAGGACGAGTGTTAGATAGCCAAAAATCAACAATGGGGACGGCCATTGGATGAAGTGATGAAGGACGATCATCAAGAGGTGGAGGACGACCACCTAGCAGGGGACGGCTGCTAAAAAAACAACGATGGGGACGGCCATCGGATGAGCATGATGGAGGACGACCATCAAGAAGTGGAGGACGACCACTTAGCAGGGGACGGCTGCTCTCAAGGTTATCATAACACAGGACGAGTGTTAGATAAAAAAGAAAATTTGTTGGCGATCTACTGGGGATATAGTAAACACGGACGAGCGTTTACATCCAAGAAGCAAAAGGTATAAGTGTTTTGGTATTGTGTATAGATTAAAGATGCGGACGAGCATCCTTAAGACTATGATACGGACGAGTATCATGTAGAAACAAACCGACACATGTTCAGCGATGGTGGTACGGACGAGTACCAACTGGTTAACAAAGAACACGGACGAGTGTTGCATCTGAGAGTATCCTTCTGGGGAATAGTAGACATAGACGAGTATCTATATTCAAGAAGACAAAAGTGTTTGACACGGTGTATGGATTAAAGATGCGGACGAGCATCCTTAAGACTATGATACGGACGAGTATCATGTAGAAACAAACACTAGACGCAATGTTCTGAGATGATGGTACGGACGAGTACCAACTGGTTAACAAAGAACAAGGACTATTGTCGAATCTGTGGGGATATAGATGATGTATACAAGATATGGACGAGTATCTGTATAAGTGTACCATGAGTATATATGAGTGTTTATCTGCTGGGGAGAGTGACACGGACGAGTGTCAAAAGGAGAAAAGTGTATAATATCAACAAGTATATGGGTTGTAAAAGTGTAAGCGACTGCGCTGGGGACATGACACGGACGGGTGTCAAGAAAGGGTATATATACAAGTACATGTGAGTGCAAAGAGGATGCCTTTGGCTTTCTGCTGGTGATGTGACACGGACGGGTGTCCAAAGGTGTATATATTGGTGTTTGTGATTGGAGAGGCAACTGCTTTTGCGGGGACCCTGGGGGAATCTCTGGGGAAAGTATTCTGTATAATGACAGATTGTCATTATTTACAAGTGTTCAATTCACAACATGACTTATGATTATGCTATGTATTTGATTTTTGCCGTAATGCTCCGTATTAGACGGAATGCTACGCTCTGAGGGGATAGTTATGATGCGAATGCTATGATTATGCGAAGAGGCACGGATCCGGGACTCGGATCCCGTTGCCGCGAAGATCTCTGGTTGATCTGCTGAAGTGGACATCCCAGCTGGGGTTTGTAGAAGCTTTCCGTACTCTGTTGTGACTTCTCCGTGCGTTGCTCTTCTGAATAGAGGCTGGGGAAGGTTGTTGGTCACTCAGCTGGGGAGAGTGATGGGAGGCAACTCGGCTGGGGAGAAAACATCCTGAGTGTTAAGCCTGTTTGTTGATTTGCCGGCTCGCTGGACTGTAGCTTACATGCCCCAAGTTGCGTTCTGGGTACCTGCAATCCTGCAAAGATAAGAAAACGCACAAAAGGTCCCGAGGTATCCTCTATTGGATTCCGTCATAGGAGTTAAGTACTTTCGAGAGTAATTACATTCCCTGCAAGCATGTGCTTTTATTTTTTTTAGAGAAAAACATCTGTACTTATGCAATTATATTTTTAGAGACATCAGACAATTCTTTTGCAAATAAACATGTACAAAACGAAACATGACCGAAAAAATCTGATTTTATTAATTCAAATGCCCTGAATCGGCAAGATACAGTCAAAGAAACAAATCTCCTAAAATGAAGAGACTGTTACAAATTGAGAAACAAAATGCTGGCGATGTTGACGACGCTTTCAAAGAGCTTCCTCTTCTGCTATGACTCGTATGACAATGACGTTCTTCTCGTCTTGCTTTCTGGAGAGAGTTGATTCTGGTTGAAGCTTGATCCTTTGGAGCTTACCAAGTTGTAGGTGATACAGACGAATTCAGAGTGCAGTTGGTTCGCTTATTCCCTTATTTTGCATGGATCGCCCTTTCGGGTTTTCAATCCATCGGGATACCCATTTTTGCCTGAGTTGTCCAATGCGGCTTTTCAACTCAGCGGGTGTACATTTTTTATTTATTTCCCTTATTTTTGCCCGAGTCTTTTATTCTGTTTTTGACTCGCCGGGATGCCCTATTTTTGCCTGGACTTACATTCTGTTTTTATGTCCAGCGGGTCATTTTTTATGCGAAGTATTTTTTAACTGCATCTGAATTCACAGGGGACGGGAAATCTTCACCATCCATGGTGTTGAGCATCAGTGCTCCACCGGAAAAAACTTTCTTTACCACAAATGGTCCTTCGTAATTTGGAGTCCACTTGCCCCTGTGGTCTGTATGAGGAGGGAGGATTCTTTTCAGCACAAGATCTCCTACTTGGTACTCTCGGTGCCTGACTTTCTGATCGAAGGCTTTCTTCATTCTTTTCTGATACAACTGCCCATGACAGATTGCAGCCAATCTTTTCTCTTCAATCAGACTCAGTTGTTCGTATCGGGCCCGAACCCATTCTGCTTCGTTCAACTTAACATCCATTAGTACCCGGAGAGAGGGTAATTCAACTTCGACAGGTAGGACTGCTTCCATACCATACACAAGCTGATACGGTGTTGCCCCAGTGGATGTTCTGATTGATGTGCGATACCCATGCAAGGCAAATGGCAACATTTCATGCCAGTCTTTGTAGGTGACTACCATCTTTTGCACAATCTTCTTGATGTTCTTATTGGCTGCCTCAACAGCGCCGTTCATCTTTGGCCTGTAAGGAGAAGAATTGTGATGTTGAATCTTGAAGTCCCGGCACAGCTCTGCCATCATTTTGTTGTTTAGATTGGAACCATTATCAGTAATGATTCGCTCGGGAACTCCATACCGACAGATGATATCTCTTTTCAGAAATCTGGCTACCACTTGCCTTGTGACGTTTGCATACGAGGCTGCTTCAACCCACTTTGTAAAATAATCGATGGCGACCAGGATGAATCTGTGGCCGTTTGAAGCAGTCGGCTCAATCTTGCCAATCATATCAATGCCCCACATGGCAAAGGGCCATGGTGAAGACATGATATTCAGGGGATTGGGAGGCACATGCACCTTGTCTGCATAAATCTGGCATTTATGGCATTTTCTGGCGTAAGCACAACAGTCTGCATCCATTGTGATCCAGTAATAGCCTGATCTTAACAACTTCTTAGCCATGGCATGCCCTCCTGCATGGGTACCAAAGGATCCTTCGTGCACTTCATGCATCAACAAACCTGCTTCTGTCTTGTCAACACATCTGAGGAGTACCATATCAAAGTTCCTCTTGTATAAAGATCCATCAGTGTTCAGAAAGAAACTTCCAGCAAGTCTTCTTAAAGTCTTTTTATCATTGGAAGATGCCCCAGGTGGGTACGTTTGATCCTCCAAGAAGCACTTGATGTCATGGAACCAAGGCTTATCATCTTTAGCAATATCTGCTGCAAATACATATGCCGGTCTATCAAGTCTCGATACTGAAATCTGAGGTACAAAGTTAGCAGCTTGAACCTTGATCATGGATGAAATGGTAGCAAGAGCATCCGCAAACTGATTCTCGTCCCGAGGGATATACTCAAGCTTGACTGTTGTGAAGAAAGTCAATAACCTTCTTGTATAATCCCTGTAAGGTATCAGATGATCTTGGTGGGTGTACCATTTTCCGTTGGTCTGATTGACTACCAAAGCTGAATCTCCGAATACGGTCAATGTTTTGATCCTGAGGTCAATGGCTTCCTCAAGACCCATAATGCAAGCCTCGTATTCAGCTTCGTTGTTAGTGCAGTCGAAAGTGAGTTTTGCCGAGAAAGGCATGTGGATTCCTTTGGGTGTAATGAGTACTGCACCAACACCGCGACCATTCATATTAACAGCCCCGTCAAACATCATAGTCCATTCTTCTTCTGGGTCAGGCCCTTCAGTGTGGATAGGCTCTTCATGATCTTTTGCTTTAATGAACATGATGTCTTCATCGGGGAAGTCGAACCTCATAGGCTGGTAGTCATCAATGGGTTGCTCAGCAAGATATTCAGATAGTACACTGCCCTTGATGGCTTTCTGGGATGTGTACTGTATGTCGTATTCTGTGAGAATCATCTGCCATCTTGCAACCCGTCCGGTAAGAGCTGGTTTCTCGAAAATGTACTTAACTGGATCCATTTTTGAGATCAATAGAGTAGTATGGGTCAACATATACTGTCTCAGTCGGCGAGCAGCCCACGCTAAAGCACAGCAAGTTTTCTCGAGCAGTGAATAACGCTGTTCACAGTCGGTAAACTTTTTGCTTAGGTAGTATATCGCATACTCTTTTCGACCAGACTCGTCATGCTGACCTAGTACACACCCCATCGATTCTTCTAATACTGTCAAGTACATAATCAGAGGTCTTCCTTCAACTGGAGGCATAAGGATTGGAGGTTCTTGCAAATACTCCTTGATCTTGTCAAAAGCTTTCTGGCAGTCTTCGTTCCACCTGACCGTTTGCTCCTTTCTTAACAGCTTGAATAAGGGTCCACAAGTTGCTGTAAGGTGAGATGTGAACCGTGAAATGTAGTTCAATCGACCTAAGAACCCTCGAACTTCTTTCTCAGTTTTCGGTGCAGGCATTTCTCGAATAGCTTTGACTTTATCAGGGTCAACTTCAATCCCTTTCTCACTTACAATAAAGCCCAGCAGCTTACCGGATCGCACCCCGAATGTGCATTTGTTGGGGTTCAACTTCAGTTGGTACTTCCTCAGACGCTTGAATAACTTGAGCAGATTCACCAGATGGTCTTCCTCTGTAAGGGACTTGGCGATCATATCATCCACATAACATTCGATTTCCTTATGGATCATATCGTGGAATAATGTCACCATAGCCCGTTGATATGTGGCACCAGCATTTTTCAGTCCGAATGGCATCACTTTGTAACAGAACGTGCCCCAAGGTGTAATGAATGTTGTCTTCTCCATGTCTTCAGGTGACATCTTGATCTGATTATATCCTGAAAATCCATCCATGAAGGAGAATACCGAGAACTGAGCCGTGTTATCCACCAATACATCAATGTGAGGTAATGGGAAGTCATCTTTCGGGCTGGCTCTGTTCAGATCCCGGTAATCAACACACATTCTTACTTTTCCGTCCTTCTTAGGCACAGGTACTATGTTAGCAACCCACGGAGGATAGCTAGTCACAGCAAGGAACCCGGCGTCCCATTGCTTTTGTACCTCTTCCTTGATTTTCATAGCCATGTCTGGGCGAGTTCGGCGCAACTTCTGTTTGACTGGTGGGCATTCTTCCCTCAAAGGTAGCTTATGCACAACAATATCGGTATCCAACCCTGGCATATCTTGGTAGGACCAAGCAAACACATCAACATACTCTTGAAGCAGATCTATCAGCTGTCTCTTCACTGAGTCTTGCAGGCAGGCCCCGATTTTGACTTCTTTCACGTTCTCCTCCGTACCAAGATTAATCACTTCAATCTCCTCCTGATGAGGAGTAATAACTTTTTCCTCCTGTCTCAGCAACCTGGCTAGCTCTTCAGGAAGCTCATATTCTTCATCAACCCCTTCATCAGCTTGATTGATCGGATTGTCAAAGTCATACGATGTCATAGCTGTGCTGTTGTCGGTGCTGTCTGGAAGGCACTCTCTGCAAGGGTTAAGTCGGTTCATTTTAGTGATTGATTTTAATCTTGCTTTAGAAAAAAGTGAAATGAAGTTATCATTTTGAAAACACCGCCATTTATTTTTGTACAAGAAGAAAAATGGAAAAACAGTGAGCAGAAAAGAAAAAGACTTGTTTGCAAAAAGATTGTCTGATATTTCATTAATTTAATCTTGTTTGCACAAAAGTACAGATGGCCCGATTACAAAATGAGTCTTGTCATCTTGGGCAAGATGCAAGACTTTGATGCATGCAATAAAAATACAGGAAATAATAATTACTCTGCTCGAGTAACTCTTATGACTTCCTGGGAAGACCAGTTCGAGATACTGCTCCCCGGGATCTTCGGACGAATCCAATTCTCCAGATTGCGCTCCTCTTCCAGCTCGTCTTCCAGACAGTTGATAGCATCGGGGGTGAGCATCCCCCCACTGACAAAACCAGGCTCTCCAGCAGCCTTTGCTTGATGTTGAGTTGGTCTGTAACCCAACCCAAACTTGTCCTTCTTTTCCTCCACAGCTAAAACTTTGCCCCAGCCTAGGGCCGTTCCTTCCTCAACAACCTTCCGGGCTTGTTGGTATGACGACATGGAAATCCCAGATACAGCAGAGGCTTCATTCACATTCAAGGCTTCAAAACCTTGGCTCATGGTCTCAACGATCTCCCCATCCATTTCAATATACTTGTAAGTAGCCAGATGGCTAACAAAGATATCCTCCTCTCCACAGATTGTGACAACTTGGCCTTCCCACTCAAATTTTAACTTTTGGTGAAGGGTAGACGTTATAGCGCCAGCGGCGTGAATCCAGGGTCTACCCAACAAACAGCTGTAGGCGGGCTGAATGTCCATCACATAAAAGATAGTTTTAAAAGTCTGCGGGCCAATTGTCACGGGCAGCTCAATCTCTCCCAGAACCGATCTCTTTGAGCCATCAAAAGCTCTAACCACCAGGTTGCTGGGTCTCAATGCCAATCCATCATATTCTAACTTCACCAGAGCCTTCTTTGGTAAGACATTCAGGGAGGAACCTGTGTCCACCAGCACATGAGAAAGGACAGCTCCTTTGCATTCCATAGTTATGTGCAAGGCTTTGTTGTGGTTACGACCATCCACTGTCAAATCAGAATTGGTAAACCCTAGCCCATTGCTAGCAGTAACGTTTCCAACCACGGTTTCCAATTGGTTGACAGTAATCTCCTCAGGCACGTAAGCTGCGTGCAGAACTTTAAGTAGGGCATTCCGATGGGCTTCGGAGCACATAAGCAGTGAGAGGATGGAGATTTTGGACGGCGTCTGATGAAGTTGATCCACAACTTTATAATCACTCTTCTTGATGATTCGCATGAACTCATCAACTTCCTGATCAAATGGAGTCTTCAGGGTTTCTTTGGCAGCTGGATCTTCCTGCACCGGACCTTTTCCCTTTGCTTTGGCAGCAGCTTCTACCTCGGCAGTAGGTCTTTGGACTTGTGAAGCAAAGAGACGCCCGCTTCGGGTGAAGCCTCCGCCTCCGCCCACGTTATCAATTTGTGGTGCAGGTGCTGATGTTTCAAGAGTGATTCTTTTCCCTTCACAGTACACGTCAGAGCCATAGTGCCAAGGGATGGCCCTATTGCTTTCATATGGTACAGGTCCAGGCACCGTGACGGTAACTGGACTGATTGCTGCTGCTGAAGGGACTGTTATTGTTTGTGGATCATAAATGATTGTAACTGGTGCTCTGGTTGGAGCAGCACCTTCTGAATGGTAAGCGGAATTATTTTCGGGATCATAAAATATGGTAACGGTGGAGACGTCTTCGTGATTGATTGCTGGTGTTGTAGAAGGTTCTGTTGGAAGAACTGTTGTTGTTGATGATGGAGAGTCGAAGTGGACTGAAGCTGAAGTTGTAGCAGGAGAAACTGTTGAAAACTGATCATTTGGGAGAACTGATGAAGTACTTGCTGATGTTGCTGGTGAGTTGTCTGAAACAGTAGTTGTTGCATTTGTAGGAGGATCTGAAACCGTTGCTGATGAAGTTGTCGGGTTTGCCGGGAATGATGTAGTGATCTGGAGTAGGCCACTCTGAATAAGGCTGTCAATGCCATTCCTCAAGTCCTCACACCCATTCCATGAAATGTTGCAGTAGGGACACCCTAGTTCACACCCCGGAAATATATTGCCTTCACGGAGTTGAGCTTTGATTTCCACCAATGGTGTTCTGATCTGGTCCACACTAGTTATCAAATAAGACGGTTGGTCTTCTTCAATAGCATTAATTCGGGGACCACCATGGTTTGGCATAGGGTTTTTATTGACATTGGGCGGAGGTGCAAAATTCAGAGCCTTGGAGTCTACCAAGTCTTGTACCTTCATATGCAGAGCCCTGCATTTTTCTGTACTGTGACCAGGTGCGTTTGAATGAAAAGCACACCTAGCATTGGAGTCATAGTTTCTTGGTAGACTGTTGGGATCCGGAGGTGCCAACGTTCTTAGCTCAACCAGGTTGAGTTTCAGAAGTTGTGGCAGCAAGGCAGCATACGGCATCGGAATCGGGTCGATCACTCGGTTAGCTTGAGAGGGCCTCTGTTGGAATGGCCTCTGTTGATTGTTGTTGTAGTTTCTTGGGGGATATTGATTCTGCTGATACTGAGGTTGTTGTTGGAAGTTTTGTTGCGGAGGTTGATAGACTGGCTGAGGATGAGCCGGAGCAGGAATGGTGACTGCTGCTATTGACCCTTGAACATATTGGGGCCTACCCCTGTTGGTGTGAGCGGCATTGGTCTCGCCAGTTCTTCTCGGGCCTGTAAAAGGCTTTCTTGTACTACTGGACGAGCTGGCACCATTATCGGAAATCTTACCCATTTTCAACAGGCTTTCAATTCTCTCCCCAGCTATGACAACATCTGCGAAGCTAGTGGAAGAGAAAGCAGCCAACCTGTCAATATACGTTCCCTGAAGAGTGTTCATAAACATGTCTGCCATTTCTCTCTCAGACATAGGTGGTTGAACGGCAGCAGCCAATTGCCTCCATCTCTGGGCATATTCTCGGAAACTTTCCTTTGTCGACTGTGACATGCCCATTAGGAGAGTCCTATTGGGTGCCATGTCCAGGTTATACTGGTATTGTCTGATGAAGGCCTCTGCCAGGTCCTTCCAGCATTTAACTGTTGCCCTTGTCAAATGGGAATACCATTCCCTAGAGGCTCCAGTCAAGCTATCTTCGAAGTAGAACATCCAGAGCTTCTCATTCATTGTATAGGCCTTCAGCCTTCCCAGAAATGATTGCAAATGAGTCCGTGGACAAGAGGTTCCGTTGTATTTTTCGAAGCTCGGAGGTTTAAACTTGTGGGGAATCCTGACCCCGTCCACTAAGCCCATGTCCATGACATCAAAACCCAAGGAGTTTTGAGACTCCAAGGATCTTAACTTCTCAGCTATTTCATCCAGTCTCCGATCGTAGACCTCATCCCCAGCTCCCATTACTGTGAACTGGTCTTCTTGGGCGTCTTCTTGGAGTACCCTTCCTGTAGCAGCATTCCCTTGTACATTAGCAGGGATATTGACCTCCGGATGAAGGTGTGGGCCGAATACAGGTGGGTTGACCTGAGGCTGACCTCCCTCATTGTTGCTTGTTCCGCCAGTCCCTAGGTGGGCATCTTCCCGAGTCTGCCTCTCTACCAAGGCTCTTAGTCTTTCCTGGCTCTGAGCTATGTTGTTCATAACTTCCATGAACTGCGTCATTTGTGTTCTCATCTCCAACCTTTCGTTGGCCATCTGGTTTCTGACCTCTGCTAGGTCTTGTTGCATCTGGTCCATTTGAATTCCCGGAAGGTTGTTTCTAGTTGGGTATCTGTGTGGCCTGTTGAGAGGAAATACCCGGCGGCGAGCAATAATTCCTGAATGTCACAACAGAGGTTAGTAACAATAAAACAAAACCTACAAAACAAACAAAAGGGTTAGTATGCAATGCAGTTATGCTTATTTGTTCTCAAGGTATCCGGCTTGGCATTCAGTTTTGACCCTTCCAGACCCTTGAAGATGCCGTTGAAGTTGCTTTTGAAGAAAACTCAGATGGAACAAACATAACACAAATGTATTACAAAGGTGAAATAACACAATTTGTTCGTTTTACAACACAAGCCCTCAAGGGGGTCAAAATACATCAAAAAGCAAAAGTACATGGAATAGGAACAACAACAAGCAAATGATCAAACTCCAAGGCCGAACTCATCCTCACGAACTTCCTTGAGAAGTGCTTCGGTCACAGGATCAGCCGGACGCTCCGTGAGACTTCTGATGAGAAGGTTCCGGGTAGCAACAGCTGCAGTCAACTTCTTGTTCTGACTCTGGTCTTTTGACCTCTTCACTCCAGCTTTGATTTTTAGCTCTGAAATTTCCCTCTGGGCTGCTGCCAAGGCTTCTTCCATCTGCTCCATCTTTTCTTGAACTCTTTTGTCTTCTAGAGTACGGGCTTCAGTGATCCGGACCCACCTGGCCTGACTCTCTTTCAAGTACAAGTCTGCTCTAGCTTTCTGGAATTGAGCTTCCTTGCAAGCATTCTTCAGAATTTGTTCCCCGGCCCTAGACTTCTTAATATAATCTTCAGACTTCTCAATCTTAGCCTGATGCTCTTTCTTCAACTTCTCCAGCCTCTCAATATCTAATCTTCCATCCTTCCTCTCATAGAGGGTCTTCTGCAAGGCTTGGGATAACTTCTCATTTCTTTCCTTCAAGCTCTCAAACTCTTCCATGCTGACAGTGGCAGGGGGTGGTGCTGAAGATGACTCAGGTATGTCTTCTATGGTGAAGGGTAATCCAGAGAATTGGGCCCTAGCACGGGACCAATCAAGATATTGGGCTGATGCCACATTATTGCACTTCCCCAGAATGGTGACTCCCTTGGTTTGAACATGATCCCAGGCCCAGGCAGCCTGCCTAACAGCAGCCAAACTGACCTTGTTCTCACAATAGAGGGTCTCAGCCAAGTCCTGTACCCTAGGAGTGTGGACCAGTGCATAGCCTAATTGCCTCCTGAACAGCAGAGGGTTGTAATTGATACTTCCCCTAACTCCTACTAAGGGCACATTGGGGAAGTGTCCACAGCTAGTGATTATATCTCTACCCTTGGTGCTTTGAGTACACCATCTGATATCTGCTGAAGTTAGGACAGCGAGTCTCTTAGCCCAGTTGCTTTGCTGGTGAGGATTTAGAAATGCATCTGTCCTTGGTAGATGCCTGAGAAGCCAAGCATGGAATAACGGAGCACAACACCTCACTAACTTACCTCTCTGCTTCTCATTCCTCTGATGTACTGAGTAATAGAGATCACCCAATAGAGTTGGCACTGGGTTCTTCAGGATGAACAAATGGATTGCATTCTTGCTGATGAATCGAGGCTCATCTGCAAACAACACGATTCCATATACACTTAAGGCCAACAGAGCACAAACAGCTTTCCACTCCCCCAGGGAGGCCTTCAGACTAGCTTGAGAAATTAGGAAGTCCAGATGAAAACCAGGGATCCCAGCTTTAGAGGTCATGTGTTGCTCAATCAAAGCAGGTTCCAGGTGCAAAGCTTTTGCTATCTCTCCATTGCTGGGAAAGACCATTTCAGGGTTGAAAGGGATCTCTCTCTTGATAGGCAAACCAATCAAATATGAATATTCTTCCAACAGAGGCCCCAACTGATAGTCTTGAAAGGTGAAGCATCTCGATGGGGGGTCATAGAACTGGATGCAGGTGTGGATCATACTCCTCTGAGATGGGTCCAGATCCATGACCAAGTCAAGTATATCCCCATAATGCCCTCTGAACAGAGGTATGTGATCTGGGGTGATCAGGGCCTGAATCCTCCTGATGTCTGATAAGTCTGGTTGGAAGAAATGGTAGGTGATGTTGCTTTTCTTTGGAGCCATGATGCTGAGACTGAGTAGAACAAGTGCTGATGAAGATACTGAGGAGTGGGCCACTGATTGGCTGGTGCTGATGACTGAAGTAGACAACTGATGGCTGAAGCAGATGCTGATGAAGACAAGTCAATACTGAAGATGGGGTCAAAACCAAAACCAAATGAAGATGGATACCCTGAAATACAAATAAGCAAATGTCAATATGATGCAATGAGTACGTATGCAAATGATATGCAAGGGTTTGTGACTGAGCTGAATCTGATTAACTGCCTTGGTATAGATCCATGTGTGTTCAAGAATCCAGGTGGAGGTCTATAAATCCAGTAACCAGGGTGGGGGACTCAAATAAAGAGCCACATGTCCAGGGTTTTAGAATCACAAGAACTATCCAACATGGAGTACTCTTAACAAAGTCAAAGTAACAGGGTATTCTGAGGTCAAGGTACCTGCAAACCTGTAAACAGCCCAACCCCCTCACAGGTAGTGATCTAGAACAAGGATCCTCAGACTTGGATCAGTTATGAGAAGTGTAAACACTTCCAACCCGGAGGTACAGTGTTTACAATAACCATAAAAAATCCTCCTCTAATTCACCTCAGTTTCTGAAGGTCAATACTAAAGGTCATCCAGACTTAGCAGGCTTCCCAGATAGCCCTAGCATTGCAGGAAATCTGCAACACAGAGTTCTCAAGAAGAAACCCATATCTGAACCGTGTTTCATATTCCCGCACCAGACCGAAATGGAATGGGAAAGAATATGATTCACTCTAGCCTAGGTGTCACTCAGGTCCCAGGTATAGGACCTTAACTCTCAATGAAACACCCACCCACCAAAACAAAAACCAGATCCAGCCAGCAACAATGACAGTATGATATAATGCAAAGCTATAAAGAAAGCAATGAAACAACTGTACATAAAGCAATATACAAACACAAATATACAAACACAGATAGCACATAACACCCCAGTAAACACAAATCAATCAAGCGCTAGGAGGAACCCACAAAAAGAACCAGAAGCCCTGGTTGCAATATAAGGTTCCCCAGCAGAGTCGCCAAGCTGTCGCTCCCGACAAATGAAAATGGATCAGATGAAGGTACAGACGCGAACGGTCGGCGAAGGGAACAGTGAGAACACACAGCCGTGAACTCACTGGAGATGAAAAGAGTCGCCAGCTAGGCATTTTTATCCCGGAGGAAAGGCAATGCTGCATAGACCTAGAAAGAGATGGATAAGACGGTTTGCGAACCAGAGAGACTGAGAAAGGGGGTTGGTTACAACCTGGGAAGGTATTAGCACCCAGATTGTCCGCCGTACTCGACGGGATCCACGCTTAAAAGATTTGTGTTTTAAAGGGGTAATGTCAGTGCTATTTGTGCATAAAAGAGCTGGAAAAGATGTACAAGTGTCAGTGTAAAGAAATGTGATGTGTATAAATGTACAGTGTCAGTGTGAGATCAGGAATGAAATGCTCAAGAATATGAGGCTAAAGAATGAAGCTGGAAGGAGGGGGAATGGACAGAGACTTTTGTTCGATAACCGTTAAGTTATGCCTACGTATCCTCTCGTGCAATGAGGAAGTCAGAACACCGTAGTTCGACCCAAAGAGACTGAAGGATGAATTGACTTGTGAATTGCTTACTTGTCTATGCTCAAGTGTATGACCTGTCTGGCTCAGGTGCTAACTGTCTTGCATTAGACGGAAGAAGCAGGTTCTCGTTTATGAGTGAAGGTGATGAGAAAAGAATCCCGGAGGAGACGATTATTGTTTGTTTTTTGAGTTTTCAGTCTTTTATTACTTTTGAAGTTTGTCATAAGTTAATGAGCTTAAGCCTAAACCAATGGGTTAGTAAACTCATCACATCTTCCCTCTGATTAGGGGTAATGAGAATACCTTAAGTGTGAAGTCAGCTTCTCACACTTAAACACCTTTGATGTAGGATTAAGATCATTAACCTACTTGTGATTAATTAGATGTTTTTGTTGTTTTTGTTTAGTGTTAAGTAATGAGGTTAAGCCATAATCAGGGATTAAACAGACTCATTACACCATCCTAATAGAAGGATAATAGATGAGAATGTTTAAGCTGAGGAACGCTCCTCAACTTAATCCATGATTAGAGATTAAACTCATGACAAAACAAGCCTTTGATTAAGTGGATTTTATTTAATGGTATGATGATGAAGTGATTTTTATGATTTGTAAGACAACTTGAGGGGGACTTGTCCATTAACACTAGGGTTAGTCCTTCTTAACCATTTAAGGAAGAATTAGAACCCTAATGCAAGGCCCAAGTTACAAGTGTGATGTCTTGATGATTATTATGTGGATTGATTAAGAGATCTAAACACATTGAGGATTCAACACTTAGGATTAAAGTTATACACTCCATCCTAAGAGAAGGATGCATGCATAACCCTAATCACAAAGTCTTAAAGCCTTTAGGGTTTGGTCCCTGATTATGAGGTGAGAGAAGGAGACTCAAAGATGACACAAAGGTGGAAGCTAAATGGGGGGACTAATCAACCCTAATTGTTATCATGCTTGGAAACCCTAGGGTTTGTGTGGTTTTTTAGAGATATCTTCAAAGAGAGCCACCAGGAAGCAGATGAAAGGATCAAGAAGTGAAGAGAAGCAAAACAACTTGCTTCACTCAAGAAGTCAAGTTGCTTGAAGGAAGAAGATGTAATAAACAGGGAGGAGCAAGCTCACTCCAATATCCATACAAACAGATATAACAATAATGTACAAAGGAGATGAAAAGGAAATGCGAGAAGTGAAGGCAAATTCACTTCTCGGAGTACTTACCACCTGAACAGTTAGCATGACAGAAATAAATAGAGTGAAAATGAACTTGATATTAGGGTGCAAACCGAAAATGATATGAGTTATTGTACCAGTGAAAATGAACAAAAGATAACTAACTAAGTTAAAATGAAATTAATTAATGGACAGGATTAACCAATTAACTAAAAAACTCTATCTTATATAAATATCTAAAAATGTTTTCTTCTCTCTTTTTTTGGATTTTTTTGTTTATAATATTATTAACCTAATTTAATTAACAAAATCATTAAGATAAATTAATTACTATGAATATTTTTCAGAATACTATTTTTTAAAAAAAAAAAGAAATACTAGAAAACAAAACAAAACAAAACCTAAAGAATTAGAACTATATATTAAAAAAAAGCTATGTAAATCTTAATAAACAACAAACAACAAGTGTTTGGCAAAGGCCTATAACAAATGAGGCCCAAAAGGGCGCTGGATCTTTGGCCAACACCGGCCGGGTCAAGCCAACCCAGACCCGGCCCGGTTGCTTTCTAAATGGGGGAGGCTTCTAGGGTTTCAAAGAAAAAACTCTCTTGCTCTCAATCTATATTCAGCAACAAAATGGGAAGTGAAAAGACACGGCGCCGACCGGCCGCTCACGCGTCTCCCAATCTCTACTCTCATCTTCTCAGAAAAGATCAAACATCACTACATGCCAAACATTGCTAACTAGATCGTCTTTCAAACACAATAATAACCCATCACCCCCATTTTGTGAACCCTAAAACTCTTGATTTGGTGCTTCGCTTAACAAGCAGAGTGAAAATGTAATGGAAACAAAGTTAAGAGATGTACCGCAGTTAGATGTTATGAAGGGCTGAGTCGAAAATGTATACAATTCCCCTCCTTGCTTGAAAAAAAAAAAAAAACCTTCTTCTTCGTCACCTTCAACGCGTTCTGGGGTTTATTGTTGATTGCTTAGTGTCTGAGCTTTTTTTTTTTTGTGTTGCGGCTGTGTAGGGTTTTGCAGGTTGCTAGGTTGATAACAATGGTGGATGCGGCCTCCTTTGGAGCTTCGAAAGCTAAGTCTTTCTTCTTGATTGATTAGGGCTTTTTACTGTATGATTTAGGGTTTTTTTGATGTGGCTGTGTATTGTGTATGATGCGGCTCTTTTTTCAAGTGTCCTTGATTCACGAATTTATCTTGACTCTTATAGTGAGAGATTAGGGTTTGTAATCCCAATCTGGCTATGTCTCTTCCTTCTTTCTCATAACAGAAACATGTTTTGCCATTCTGTGAAATGTTGCCCTGCAGTCTTACTGACATTCCTGCTATAGATTTTTGTCTGTTTATGCCTTGGTTTTGAAAACGAACTGAAATGGTTGGCCTTGAATTGGATTGGTTTCTCCCTTCTTTCTTTTTTTTTACCGTCGTAAATCCATATTTTACTACTAACCATTATGGTAATTGTTTCAGGAGCTTTCCATGAGATTCATCATTTCGGTTTTCGAGCAAATTCCTCCAAGGGTGATACGATGATCCCTCAAAGCTTTGTGTGTTGCCGTTGACAAGGAAAACAAGTCACTATGCCCATTTATGAACTGTTGGCTCATCCTGTTCCTGCTTCATATCTGCAGATCCTCATGAATGAAGATCAACCTTGGAATGTGGCATATCAGCTGGAGGTACAACCACATCAGGAGCCGTTGCACTCGGTCGGACAAATGTTTTTGGAACCTTGATGCTCCTTGCGGAAGGATTAAACCTAAGTTTCATTATTTCTCTGTCACCTTTACTTTCCATGTGATTTGGAATTGTTTGCTATGATGTTTTGGTGATTTCGCATTGCAGGTGTCAATTAAAAGTGATAGACTGCTGGTTTACCTCCTTCAACTCTTGCTGCTCATGAAGAAAATCCACTTATGGCATGTTAATGGAGGCTTACGAGTTGGCATGGAGAAGATGAATCAAGCCATGGGGACTTGATTGTGCTGCCTTGATCCTGAGTTTTAGGAACACTGTTCTGGCCCTGAACCTTGCATCATTTTAGGAACATTGTTTGCATTATTTTGGCCCTGAATCAAGCCATGGGGACTGATTGTGCTGTCTTATGAGGATGGTTTCAATGTTAACCTATTCAAATGATTTGTGGCTGTTTTATATTTGGAAAATCCAAACCCTGACTTGTTCTTATTCTTGATTAGGTGTCCCGTGGCGACGTGCGGTACGGCTTTTGTTGTGAAGTTGAATGGAGGAGCTGAATGTCTGGCGAAGCGTCCAACAGTTGGAACAAAGATTATGTAAAGCCCTCATACGTTGAACTTGCTGAGTGTGTCACCAAGAGTACCCATGATGTTTCTCCAGCTGAATGGATCCTGGAGCAAAGTGTAACCAAGTGCCAACACAAGGCATGTCTTCAGGTGTCCAAGAACCTGATAGGTGACTGGAGATGTCTTTCCAATTACAAGAAATGTGCTAAAATTGACAGAAATTGAGATGAGGCATGAAAGAACTATGAAAACCGTGACTTGCGTTGTGTACTTGAAAGCAAATACATTTTGACCGTCAAAAGCTTATCCAGATAGGGACCAGAGATTAACAGGGTTGCTGCTTGGTATGGACATGATTGATATAGAAGCTGCGTGGAAGAAACCTTATACTTCTTCTGGATAGTGTTTGTCATAAACTGAGTAACACATGTTGTAATCACTGCTAGAAGAGATAAGCAAGATCCCGGAGCATTCAACTGCAAATCTGTGACTGTTGCAACCCCAACACCCATAAGGAGGATAGATAGGGAAAATTGGATTCTTTTACTGAATTTCTTCCCGAGAAATAGGGTCTCCAAGAGTACGGTACAAGGAATGATTGCAAACTTAGTCATTTGATAGAAGCCGACAGAATTGAAGCCCAAGCTCAAATTCAAAAGTCCAGTTGAGATTCCATTTAAAATCCCAAATCCAACAACGGCTTTCTGCTCAAAAGGTTTATGCTCAAAGAATCTCATTTTGAGTGCCAAGTGAAGAGAACAAAACGTGACAAGTAGATGCCAGCTTGTCAAAGTTGTAGCAAAAAATAAAATGCAGTGAACTCATGAGCGCTTTATTGCAAATAACAATGGAGACAGAAGAAACCACAGAGAGAGTCAAAGTGCCAACAGTCCCCAGCTGAAAACGTTCACCTTCACCCATCTTCGTCTTGGCTCAAACCCGTAAATGAGTGAAAAGGGGTTTTGTGATTTAGATCGAATCAAGAGTTGTAAAGTAAGCAAGTGGAGGAATTATAATGACTTGGGTTTTGGAAGAGGAGGAACAACTTTGACATTGACATTGGTGTTTTCCTTGCAGGAGAATGGCACATACTACAAGAGGAAATGCTGTGAAGGCGCCATGGGGAGGCAAGGGCAGACATGGCTGGCAAACAAGCAAGGTATTCTGTTATTATTATTGCTAGAAAACTTGATAGTAACCAATCCTACGACTATTGCTGTTGATGTTGTTTCTTGTTCTTGTTGTTCAGATAATGTCAACTCTTCGGATTTCTCCCATTAACAAGATATGACATCAATTCTAGTAGTACCCAACATTCTGGTGTTCAACACGAATTTGAGAAATCAACTCAGGACTGCCCAAACCAATGGTCGTTGGAATAGCCAAGGGAGTCCAAGAAAATACCTTCATTGCAAGAAGACTTTTTCCTGGATTTTTGCTGGCCAATGCATCAATTTCACTGTCCATTACCACTTGATAATGAAAGAAAAAAGAATAAGTAATGATACAAGAAGTAGCAGGTGCGTGTGGGAGCTGTGAGTCGGTTTCTCATGTGTCTTTTTTTTTTGTGTCCTCATCTTGCAGGCGTTCGGAGCGACATATGCAAATGGATAGGGGCGAAGGCAGCATGGTGTTCACAAGTTCAATCTTGTGTGGGCATATTTATTCAACCGGGACAGATTTTTCTAAGCTTGCTTGGCATTCGGAGTGAACTTTGCAAGTGGCTGGGAGTGAAGACCGTTCTTCATAATGTCGGCTGGCAGCGCTTGGAACAATTTCAGCTGTTCGATAAAATTCCCCCGGCTCTAGGAGTACCAAGCTGGAAGTTGACCGTTGATTCCCGTCACGAAACTTTCCAAACAAACTGTTTTTTCTTTTTCATGCGTTTCATATCAGCTTTGTAGTGTATGCCTCTTGCCTTTGGTTCTTCCCCAAAACTCAGCTATTGTAATTCATTCGGACTTTGTTAATGGCCTTGCTTAGTTGTCAATAAAATGTTATGCTTCTTTAATAAAAATCTGTTTGTTTACTTTTTACTGCCTTTCAATTTCGGTTGCCTTGCCAATGCTTCAACCAAAAATGTCTTGTAAAACTTGGAGAAAATTAATGTTACTATGCTTTAGAAAGGTGCACACAGCAACATAAAAGGGGTTACGACTCCGAATCAATCGTGTATCCAAATCATAATCCGAATCCAATCATAATACCACGTAGTTTCTTTGCAATGCCATTTGAATCCAAGTCCCTCGTGATACCATGAATCTTCTTTTCTCCTTTTCCTTTTTTGAAACCAAATGAATCAAGTCCAATAAGCCATCCTTCTTAACTTTTGAAAACGATGAACCAAAGAAAGCACACTTATCATTTCTCATTACGAGAAAAAAAAATGCAATAAGTTTATCCCATAACTCATCAATTTATTGAAAATAAATTCGAAATATCTTAAAACCAACTTTGAAATTTTAGTGACGCTTAATCATCAATGAGACCCCAGTTGATTGAGATGATTTGCAGGAAACGTGTTTGTAAGGACTTTGATTGGGTAAGGATAGCTGGTGTGGCACAGGCCCATGGATCAAATCTTGGGAATTACAATGAGTGGAGACATAGTCATGAAACTTGGAGATTCTTTGGTGCATTCAAAATTTAAAGCCCTGATTCATGCTTGCGTGATGATTGGAAGTCGCACTGGATTTACACAAAATCTTGCCATGAGAATTTGCAATTTCAAGGCCACTTTGCAAAGTGGCTCGAAACTCCTCAGTCTTGTGAACTTCTGGCACCCCATATGATCAAATAAAGATCATATGCGATCAAAATGACGAAGTATACCCTTTGGTCGGGTCCTCGGGAGCCTCAGGTATCCTGATTTTGTACTGACATGTTCCAGAAGTCATCCCTTGATTAGATACCCTTCCCATAGGATTTCTTCGTGAAACTTGATACGCGCGAACCTCATGACCTGGCTCCGTTTCCATGCCATTTCCGGTTCTTGTGATTCTTTGGCATTCTTTTGACTTTGAGGGCGTACAATATGATGCTTGAACATTGAAGACCTTTGGAGTGGCTCTTGAAGCTTTTGGATTGCCCGGATCACAAACCCTAGATGCAAATGCAGTGAATCAAAAAATACGGTATGAGATGCCATGATTGAGATTATGTATATGAAATGATCACAAGCCATGGTGTGAATGGGTGAGGGCAAATTTGGGGTGTTTACAGCAAGTTCATGTATGCAAGCATATGAAGAATGAATGCAAATGAAAGCAAAGATTAGGGTTTATGTACAAGATGCAATGCAAAATCCAAAATCAGAAGCAAAACATGAGATAAAAAATTGAAAATGGAATCAAAGGTACCCTAAACCCATACAAGTTCACTGCCCAAAGGGGAAGGTCAGAAGCTAAACCCTAAAGAACTTATGATTTTCCTAAATTTCTAGGGTTTAAAGGGTGATCCTAAAGGGAAAATGCTAAACAAATTAAAAATACAAGATAAAAATGAAACAAAAATGTTTTTAGAAGCTTGAAAGTATGTAGAACACAATGCAAAAAGAACCATTCACAAACTCAACTTGGATCAAAAGTTATGAATTTTTGAAGTTAGGGTTAAAAATATTCAAATTAAAGAACCCTAATTCAAATGAAAATTGTCAAAGTATGATCAAGACCAAAAATAAATTTGTCTTGTGAGTTTGTAAATGTTTGTAAATGTTTTAAAATACTCTCTGAATTTGTTTTGTGATTTTTAAATACCTAAATGTATTTTTAACTAATTAATTCCCATTAACTAATTAAAAATAAACATTTAAATGATTTAAAAATATTTTTTAATGCAAAAAATAAAACAAAAATTATTTTCAGAATGAGAAAAATATTTAAAGTCATGATGCAAAAAATAAATTTTTTTGAAAGTCTCTAGCTATTTTAAATAAAATGCACAAAGAAATGCAAAATAAAATGAAATAAATACAATTTAAATGAGAAGTCAACATATCCAAGGGCTATGGTTTAAACTGGGGACGCGGGAATTGACTGGCGCCTTATCCTGTGGTCCAAATTCAAACTGAGCTAATCCTATTTAATTAAATAAATAATCCTAATTAATTACTAATCACGTGATCTAGGCCCTTCAAACACGCGTGGGAGAATAAATCCAAGGGCCCAGATTCAAATACAAAGCCCCAACCCTAATTAGCCTTAATTACTTTCAGGTGGCCGGAAATGACCTCCGGTCATCTTCTCCGGCCACACCTCCCCTGAGATTTTTCTAAAACGCTCCCTAGGTCATTTCTGGAGCTCTAAAGCTCCAGATTGCTTCCTTTCACCTCCCTAAGCTCATCCCTAACCTCAAACCTCATTTATTTTCACTCACCAGCAAGATACGAATCAAAGAACAAAAATGGTGAAACTTTCAGACAAGCCATACATGCTCAATTCTCCATCATTTTCAAAAATAAAAGGTTCAGTGTGCTCAGGGAAGCAAGCTTAAGCATTTAGAAACTTAAAACAAGAGTTCTGGAAAAATAAATTCCATGGCTACCTGAAACGAAGCTTTCAACCCAAGAGCTTTTTGGCTGTCTCCTTGCTTCCAATCACCTCCAATGACCTTCCCCAAGAGTTTGCAATGTTTGGCTGGAGTTTATATGGCCTCTATGTGAAGTTTGCTGAAGCTCAGGTCAAGGATGGTGAAAATCGTATTTTTGATATGGGGTTTTTAAAGGCAAAATGAAGGGTGGGAAATGATCAGTGATGAATGTGGAGTTGAATGGTGGAAAAAGTTTGGAGTTTTGTTGGCTGAGCTATCAGTTTCGAAGAGAAATGCAAGAGGGGAATTTTTGATGAATGCTGAGTTGTGGGAGGATTCAGGTTATGTTGTTGTATGAAATGGCTTGCTTGAAGTCCACATAACATGTTCTGATTGGGCAGAGAGTTGTTGTGGAGCAGTGTGATTGGTATGGATCATTTTGCAAAAATCCTATAATTTCAAGTTTCATGTCAAAGAGGGATTTTGCAAATTGGCATTTTCAAGCATTCTAATGACTTCAAATGTACACAAACACTTCACAATATGTCAAAAAAACCTCAAAGGATCAGAATTGTGCATTGAACTTAGGGTTTCCATGACTTATGATCCAAGAAACTTCAAAGAGGGAATTTTGCAAAACATGTGATAACTCTTCATCCAAGTCATCCAACACATCAAAACCAATCTCATGGCCATCCTTGAACCCAGCTGAGGCCAGACACCCCATGAAATCTCCTCTGACCCGTGCCCATACCTCAAAGTACAAAATCTTGACTTTTTGCAAAAAAACTCTCATACCAATCAGCATGTGCCATAACAACTCTTTAGCCAATCAACATTGTTTATGTGGATAATAAGCAACTCATTTCACACAACATTGAGGCCTGAATCCATCCATAGCATCAGAATCACAAAAACCTCAAGAAACCTTCCCTTCATCGAATTTCATAACACAACCAACAAAAACCACAAACTCTTCCACCAGTCAACTCAGCATCACCCCAGGATCATTTCCCACCCATCACCATAGCTTAAAACACCTTCAAACACAAATACGATTTCTGCAACTTCAGAAACAAAGCACTCAAAATAGCCACTCTAAGCTTCATTCAAGCTTGCCAATAGCTTCAGGAGGTCAAAGGGGAGTGGATTGCACAAAGGGAGAGCTTTGAAAGTCCAGATTGCAAAGCTCCAACTTAGGTAGTCATCAAGAACTTTTTTCCCATAAATGTGTTTTCATGTTATAGAATGATTCCTCATGCTTCACTGATCATGCTGATGCTTTTACTTTTGAAAATGGTTGAGTTTTAAGCATTTCATGATGTTCTGAAGTTTTTGCCGTTTTGATGTTTTGGTTCGAATCTTGATGATGATGAGTGATAAATGAATTTTGAGGTTAGATTAATGTTTAGGGAGGTTAGTTGATTGATTCTGGAGGTTTTGGGGGCTTGGGGTGTTGATTTGAGGAAACTCAGGTGAGGGGTTGGTCGGAGAAGATGATCGGAGGTCTTCTCCGGCCACCTGAAAGTGATTAGGGCTAAACCCTGATTATTTGCCCAGATGCATTTGTAGCCGTTAGATGGAGATTAGGGTTAGTGAACGTGTGGTCCAGATGCGCCATTAACTTTTAATCCTGATTAATTAAATTCAAAATATAATTAAAAACCAGTTTGAATGTGGGCCATTGATCTGCGCGCGCAATCAATTCCCTCCAATCCAGTTCAAACCTCAGCCATTAGATTTGCATACTTTCATTTTGATTGCATTTTTATTCATTTTTATTCATTTTTCTTGCATAATTAATTTAAAATACCAAAAGGCATCCAAAAAAATATTTTCTTTTACATTCTGACTTTAAATATTTTTCTCATTCCAAAAATAATTTTTTTTTTTTTGCATTAAAAAAGTAATTTTTAAATATTTAAATGTTATTTTTAATTAATTAAAGTCTTTTAATTAATTAAAAATACATTTAAGTTTCTAAAAATCACCAAAAAAAATCATGAATCATCCCAATGCATTTAGAAACATTTTCAAACTCTTCACACAAATTTCCTTTTAGGTTTGATCATAGTTTGCAATTTTCTTTGAATTAAGGGTCATTAAAATCACATTTTTAAACCCTAACTTGAAAAAATCCTTTATGCCTAACCAAGAAGAGTTTGAAGTTGATTCTTTTTGCATTGTTTTGCATATTGCATGTAGTTTATAGGACATTTTCCTCATGAATTTATCTTGCATTTTCAATTTGATTTGCACTTTTCCCTTTGAACCACCCAAAAACCCTAGAAAACTTAGGAAAGTCATAACTTTTGATTGGTTAGGCTTCTGACCTTCTCCTTTGGGGTGTGACCTAATATGGGATTAGGGTTTGTTTGAGCTTGATCGCAAATTTTTATCATGTCATATGCTTCTGTTTTGTTCATTTGCATTTCATACTTCCATATAACCCTAATTTCTCATGTTCATTTGCATTCACCTTGCATATGCATCAATACATGAACTTGCCATGACATTTCTTGCACTCATATGTCATCTTAGACATCTTAGGACATGTTAGAACCATGATTGATCATTTCTTCATTCATTTGCCATGATTTTCATTCATTTCATTTCATTAACTTTCATGTGTTTTCAAACTTCAAAGCATGCTTACATGACATCTCATTTTTGTATGATCATACATATGCATTTTGTATGACTTTGCATCATCTTACATGACATTTACATTGCATAAAAACTTCTGACTTTGGTCATTTCATCTCATTTCATCTCATTTCATTTCATTTCTTTATCCTTTATACCTTATGCATCCATACTAACTTTTCAGGTTTTGGTAAGTTATTTTCGGAGGTGAATTTGCCTTCACCTCTCACTTCTTCTTATCTCTTTCATTTTCATTTTAATGTGTATTTGAAGTGAACTTGTTCACTTATGTTCCATCTCACTTTCTTTCTCCAAGTGACTTATCTTCTTCAATGAAGTAAGTAACTTATTCTTCTGCTTCTTCCTCCTTTCTTCTGCTTCTTCCATTGGTGGTTTCCTTGAAGATCTCTCTCAAGTCTTAAAAACCATAGGAACATCCAAGCATGATAATAATTAGGGTTGTGAATAGTCCCCCTTAGATTTTTACCTTTGAGTCTCCTTGAGTCTCTCTTCTCATCTCAATAATCAGAGACTAAACTCTTAAAGTTTTAGGACTTTGGAATTAGGGTTATGCCTACATCCTTCTCTTTGGATGGAGTGTATAACTTTAATCCTAAGTGTTAAGCCTTTAATTTGTTTAAACCACTTAATCAAATCATCTTAATAATCACTAAGACTTTATCTTGTAACTTGGGCCTTACATTAGGGTTCTAATTCTTCCTTTATGGTTAAGAAGGACTAACCCTAGTGTTTAATGGACAAGTCCCCCTAAAGTTGTCTTACAAACTTACAATCCACTTCTTAATCTCATATTTTAATTAAAATCCACTTAATAAAGGTTTTGTTATATAATGAATTTAATCCCTAACCATGGATTAAGTTGAGGTATCTTCCTCAGCTTAAGTGTTCTCATCTATTATCCTTCTATTAGGATGGTGTAATGAGTCCACTAATCTGTGATTAGAGATTAAACTCATTACTTAACACTAAACAAAAACCCAAAAACATCTAAATAATCACAAGTAGGTTAATGATCTTAATCCTACATCATCATGGCAATTAAGTTGAGATGCTTATCTCATACTTAAGTATTCTCATTATCCCTAATCAGGGAGGATATAATGAGTTTACAAACCCTTGATTTAGGCTTAAGCTCATTTACTCATGCAAAAAACACCAAAAACAATAACAAAACTGAAAACACAAAAAACAAACAATAATCGTCTCCTCCGGGATTCTTTTCTCATCACTTTCATTCATAAACGAGAACTTGCTTCTTTCGTCTAATGCAAGACAGTTAGCACTCGAGCCAGACGAGTCATACACTTGAGCATAGACTAGCAAGCAGTTCACAGTCAATTTATCTTTCAGTCTCTTTGAGTCGAACTACGGTGTTCTAACTTCCTCATTGCACGAGAGGATACGTAGGTATAACTTAACTGTTATCGAACAAAAGTCTCTTTGTCATCCCCCTCTTTCAGCATTCTTTTTTGAGCCTCAGTTCCTAAGCATTTCACTCTCTTTTGCACTGACACTGGTATATTTCTTTTCCAGCTTTTACACACAGATAGCACATACACTACCCCTTTAAACACAATCTTGTAAGCGTGGACCCCGTCGAGTACGACGGGCAATCTGGGTTCTAATACCTTCCCAGGTTGTAACCAACCCCCTTTCTCAGTTTCTCTGGTTCGCAACCGTCTTATCCATCTCTTTCCAGGTCTATGCAACATTACCTTTCCTTCGGGATAAAAATGCCTAGCTGGAGACTCTATTCATCTTCACCTTCATTTTCTCTTTTCGCCGACCGTTCGCGTCTGTACCTTGATTTGACCAGGTGTCTTTTCGGGGGAGCGACAGGTGTATGTGTGAGAAGTGTATTGTATTCATTTATTTCAGTCTTAGAAATTAGGGTTATCTAAGTCCATTTATTTTTGTTCACATACATTCTTTTACACCCTATTATTACTAACCACGCAATCAATAATTTACAGAATTAAAAAACGGGAAATAAACCCTAGACTATTACATCATGGCGAGGGGATTCATGTTTGTAATTAGGGGAGTGCGAAAAGTAAATGTGTGGAAATTTAAACCCTAATTAAGTTATTACAATTCAGGAGCAGATACATGATCGAAGAAAATAAATCTACGCTATTACATAAGTTGTATATCCTATATAATTTTTGTAATAAGATTAAACATCAAAATAAAATAAAGAGAACATTAGGAAAATGTTTTTTTAACGTCCTAAAATCTAAATTAATAAACTTTATATGGTGATTAATTTTAGGGTTAAATATGTTTTATGTCCCTCTAAAAATCTCAAACTTCATTTTTAGTCCCTATAAAGAGAAAGTCGAGTTTTAGTCCCAATAAAATTACTTTTGCATGCAGTTTTAGTCCCTGTAGAGGGACTAAAACTGCATGCAAAAGTAATTTTATAGGGACTAAAACTCGACTTTTTATTTACAAGGACTAAAAGTCAAAATTTGAGATATTTACAGGGACTAAAAACTATATTAACCATTAATTTTAATAAGAAAGAATTTAACTAATTAAGATAAATTAATTAAAATTTTAATAAGAAAATAATTTTAATGACAAAAGTGTTAATTGATTAACATAAAAATCATGTCCAAAGATCAAATAAATTAGGGTTAGATAAAAAAATTTAAGATTGGTTAAACCATAATTACTAGGTTAATAAAAAATTTAATTAAGAAATTAATTAATAACATAAAACTAATTTTTTTATGAAAAATAAATTGATTAAAAAAGATAATTAAGTTAGTTAGAATTTTTTTTATGATTTTTATATATGTTTAAAAGATAAAGATATTTATTTGGTTAATTAGTTAAAAAAGAAAATAAATAAATAATAACAAAACAAATAAAATAATGAATTAGGAAAAAGAAGCAAAAAATATTAGGGTTGAAACCCTGAGATCGAACCCAGGACCCTTCTTTCACCACACGCACCTCCTACCACTGGGTCATTGTGTCTGCGTTGCAAATAAATGACAAACAAAAGTTATATAATAAAACAAATATTTGAAAAAAAAACAAAGGCGCCAACTTCATCTTCTTCCTCATCCGTCCAAGAGTTTTACCTACGGCTTTTGCGTCGTAGCTAAAACCTATAGTGACGTTTTGTCTGTCACTATAGCACTTGCGTTTTTCAAAACATCAAACAAGCACGATTAATACGGTTTAAAGGCATAGATCGACTGTAAATCATCCCATAAGTTCAATGGAACCATTAATTTCGCTTGAAATCCTCTCTAATCAAGGCCCCCAAAATTGAAGTCGTAAACCCTAACAATGGCTTATCCTCATTCTTGCAATTAAAACTCAATCCAACCATCCAGAAAGTTTCTAAACATCATCACAAACAATAATATATGATCAAATTCAATTTATAATGCATGTATAATAAAAATCGAAAATTTGAAAAATAAGCTAAAAGTCAAATTCGGTTAGGGAAAATTGTGATGCTTTTGATGATGATGATGATGATGATTGAGACATGTTCAAAAGGTCCTTAGGAATGCAATGGGACCTTTAAAACTCCTTGAAATTGGCTGCAAGTGAGAAACCGAATTTGACATTTCTTTGGATTTTTTGAAGTTTGATAAGGGTTCTAAGCTCAGATTTTTCGTCCATTGTCCATATGGCATTGTTGTACACTTATAGAAGAGCAAATTAGGTTAAAAAAATTGGGCTTGGGTGTTGGATTTGAGATTACTTTGGAATGAAGAAAAGAACTTTCTAATTTTAGTGAAAATTTGATATTATGGCCTTTCCTTTGATATGCACGAATTTGGGATCCATATTATGATTATACACACCAAAATCTCATCCTAAAATGATCCTAAGATCAAATATTTGATTTTCTAATATTTATTCTAATTAAAATGGAATTTAAATAAATTAAATCCAATAAAATATAAAAAATCAGAATATATGACTTATGGGTCGTGGATTATCTCATGATTAAGTTTGGGTTAGAAAAATATGGGCCCTTTTGGCAAAAACTTAAGTTTTGGTCATTATTTGTCTTATACACCTCCTTAAATTTGCCCAACTTCAACAATGCATAACCCTCTCAATTTTTATCTCATGGATGTGTTCTTGGAATTTTTAGAAAGCTTAGAGTGTCCTCTAACTACTCCTTTTTGTCCCATGTCCATTTGATCTTCCATGTTCAAGTTATGAGTTTTTGAAAAAATTAACTTTTTGTTGACTTTTTAAAGGACCTGTAATGTCTTGGCTCATATCTCTCAAATGAAGCATTTCTGGCATTGGCTTGTGAGACACAAAGTTTTAGGGAATTGAATTTCCTTCAAAATAAGTTTTGTATGCGAAATTTTTGATGAAGCATGTGGAAGTTATGGTTGGTCAAAGTACAGTTGACTTTTCCTACAAAAACCCTAATTTAGTAACTTCTGGTTCTTGATGAATTTGAAGTGTCCTTGATGAATCATGATCAACCCTTGATCAAATGATGAATTTCACCTCATAATCTTGATGTTGACCAGATATCTTGAAGTTTGACTGTATGTTGACCACAGTTGACTTTTTGACCATGTTAACTGATTTTTGATCTTCTGAGCATCTGATTGACCAAACTTGTAGGGTAAGCCTTGAAAATTGACATGAGGATCCTTTGAAGTATATGGGACACCATGAAGTCCACTTGAAGCTTTAGAAGTCCAATTTACCTTGGGAAACTCAAAACCCTAATTTAAGATCCATTGCTTATGAGGAGGCTTTGTCTGATGAAACCTTGAATCCCTTTGAGCAATTGAGAATCTTATGACTATTAGGAGTTCTCTTGAGGTATATTGTCTTGAATATATGAGGGAAAATTTTGGGGTACAACACCTACCTTGGTATATTGCTCCAACCATGCACATGTCATGCAACATCAATGACATTCATGCATATATACGACAACTACATTATACAAATCAACATCAACAACTATTATAAAATAACTTACCACAAGAACGAACATCAACAACATCACGCATCTTCGCATACAACAACATATATCAACCTCAACAAATCATACATAAAATGACACAATGTACATCAACATCTTACATTCACATATATATGTCGCTCCCCTGAAAAAGACACCAAGGTCCCAAGGTGCAGACGCGTACGGTCGGCGAAAAGAGAGATGTGGTTGAATTGAATAGAGTCGCCAGCTAGGCATTTTTATCCCGAAGGAAAGGTAATGCTGCATAAACCTGGAAAGAGATGGATAAGACGGTTGCGAACCAGAGAAATTGAGAAAGGGGTTGGTTACGACCTGGGAAGGTATTAGCACCCAGCTCGTCCGTCGTACCCGACGGGATCCACGCTTATAAGATTGTGTTTAAAAGGGGTAAGTGTATGTGTTATCTGTGTTTAAAATCTAGGGAAGGAAAATACATGTGTCAGTGCAAAAGGTGTGGATTGCTCAGGAACTGAGGCTTAAAATGAATGCTGAAAGAGGGGGATGACAAAGAGACTTTTGTTCGATAACTGTTAAGTTATGCCTACGTATCCTCTCGTGCAATGAGGAAGTCAGAACACCGTAGTTCGACTCAAAGAGACTGAAAATAAATTGACTTTGAACTGCTTGCTTGTCTGTGCTCAAGTGTATGACTCGTCTGCCTCGAGTGCTAACTGTCTTGCATTAAACGGAAGAAGCAAGTTCTCGTTTGTGAATGAGTATGATGAGAAAAGAATCCCGGAGGAGACGATTATTGTTTATTTTTGGGTTTTCAGTTTTTTATTGTTTTTTGGTGTTTTGCATAGGATTATGAGCTTAAGCCTAAATCAAGGGTGTGTAAACTCATTATATCCTCCCTGATTAGGGATAATGAGCCTACTTAAGTATGAGATAAACATATCAACTTAATTACCATGATGATGTAGGATTAAGATCATTAACCTACTTGTGATTATTTAGATGTTTTTTTGGGTTTTTGTTTAGTGTTAGGTAATGAGTTTAATCTCTAATCACAAATTAGTGAACTCATTACACCATCCTAATAGAAGGATGATAGATGAGAACACTTAAGCTGAGGAAGATACCTCTACTTAATCCATGGTTAGGGATTAAATTCATTATATAACAAGCCTTCATTAAATGGATTTTAATTAAAGGATGAGATTAAGAAGTGGATTTTATGGTTTGTAAGACAACTTGAGGGGGACTTGTCCATAAACACTAGGGTTAGTCCCTCTTAACCATAAGGAAGAGATAGAACCCTAATGTAAGGCCCAAGTTACAAGATAAAGTCTTAGTGATTATTAATGTGTTTTGATTAAGAGGTGAAAAAAAATTAAAGGTTTAACACTAAGGATTAAAGTTATACACTCCATCCTAAGATAAGGATGCATGCATAACCCTAATTCAAAGTCCTAATGCTTTAAGAGTTTAGCCTCTGATTAAGAGATGAGAAGAGAGACTCAAGGAGACTAAAAGGTAAAAGACTAAAGGGGAACTATATACAACCCTAAAAGTTATCATGCTTGGATATCCTATGGTTTGTGAGGCTTAAGAGAGAAGATCTTCAAGGTCACCAATGGAATAAGCAGATGAAAAGTGGAAGAAGAAGAATAAGTTACTTACTTCCTGAAGAAGATAAGTAACTTAAAACAGAGAAAGTAAGAAGGAGAGAACATAAGTGAAAAAAGTTCACTTAAAAGACATATAAGAATGCATATGAATGATGATAAGAGGTGGGAGGTGAAGGAAAATCCACCTCCCAGATAACTTACCAAGAGCTCCTGAAATGTTAGTATGAATGCATAAGACACAAAGCAAAAGGAAATGAAGTGAAATGGGATGTAAAGACCAAAGTCAGAGGTGAAAATGCAATGTAAATGACATATGAAATGATGCAAAGTCATACAATATGCATATGAATGATCATACAAGGATGAGATGCAATGGAAGCATGTTTAGAAGCTAGAAAACACATGGATGTTCATGAAATGTAATGGATGAAAAGCATAGAAAATGAATGAAGAAATGATCAAGCAATGTTCAAGAATGTCTTAAGATGTCTAAGATGTCATACAAATGCTTGAAATGTCATGGCAAGTTCATATGATGATGATATGCAAAGGAGAATGCAAATAAAGATGCAAAATTAGGGTTTTAAGACAACATGTGATGCATATGACCAAAACAGAAGCAATCATTATGATAAAAAATTGAAATTAAGCTCAAATAAACCCTAATCCCATATAAGATCACACCCCACAGGAGAAAGTCAGAAGCCGGTCCTAGTGGAAGTTATGAAATTCCAAATTTTGCTAGGGTTTTTGGGTGCTTCTAAAGGGAAAATGCAAATCAAATTGAAAATGCAAGATAAAATCATGAGGTAAATAACCTAGAAACTATATGCAATATGTGAAACAATGCAAGAAGAACCAAGTTCAAACTCGTCATGGTTAGGCAGAAATAAAATTTTCAAGTTAGGGTTAGAAAATGTGCTTATTAAGAACCCTAATTCAACGAAAATTGTGAAATTATGATCAAACCTAAAAAGAAATTTGTATGATGAGTTTGAAAATGTTTCTAAATGTATTGGAATGGTTCATGAATTTTTTGGCAATTTTTAGAAACCTAAATGCATTTTTAATTAATTAAAATCCATTAATTAACTAAAAATAACATTTAAATATTTTAAAAATACTTTTTAATGCAAAAAATAAAATA
Organism: Lathyrus aphaca; assembly: GCA_963966055.1. Classification (NCBI taxonomy): domain Eukaryota; kingdom Viridiplantae; phylum Streptophyta; class Magnoliopsida; order Fabales; family Fabaceae; genus Lathyrus; species Lathyrus aphaca. The sequence continues at coordinate 114,731,711 of OZ014523.1, read as the reverse complement.
AAAATTATTTTCAGGTTGAGAAAAATATTTAAAACAAAAATGCAAAGTTTGAGAATTTTTTGATGAGTTTTGCTATTTTTAATAAAATGAACAAAAGAAATACAAAGAAAATGAATTAAAAATGGATTAAATGGAAAGTCAGAGGATCCAAGGGCTCAAATTTGAACTGGAGGGGGGAGGTTTGACTGCGCGCATGTTTCAAGGGCTGGGATCAAACCTGGCTAATTAATTATATTTATTTTAATTAAACAGAAATTAGAGTTAATGAACTAATCTAGTTCGTTCCTTCGCTAAGCTAATCATGCATCTAATGGCTCACAATCAATCTGGGCACTAAACCCTAATTAGGGCTAATTACTTTCAAGTGACCGGAGACAAGCTCCGGTCATCTTCTCCGGTGAACCAAAAACCCTAAATCCTTCTACAGGCTACCCCACCCCAAATTAACTGCCCAGAAATGATCCCCATACTTCTAGCAACTCAAATCAAACATCAAACAACATTTATGCTTCATGAACAAGCTGAATCGGATCAAAACATAAATACGGGCAAAGTTTCAGAAGTTCATGAAATCCTCATTTCTCAACCATTTTCAATTCTAAAAACATCATTGTGATCCTTAGAGCATGCAGTTTCATTCTATAACAAGAAATCAAAGCTTTGAGAAAAATGTTCTTGACCATACCTGAGCTGGAAACCTTCAATGGTGAGATTTTAGCACCTCCCACTTGTGCAAATGAGCACCTTTGTTCCTTATGAAGCTATTGGGATGCTTAGAATGCTTTGAAATGGGCTATTTTGAGTGGCTCGATTCTGATATGGCAGAAATGGAAGCTTTGGTTTATGAGGTTTCAGGCCATGGTAATGGTTGCTTTGTGTTCTATGGATGATTTCTGAATGAATGGTGAAAGAATTTTTGAAGTTTGATGGATTGTTTGAGAGAATCGAAGAAGAGAATTTTTTGGAAAATTTTGTGAAATCTGATGTTGTGTGTGTTCTGAGCTCATGGCATGCTTGGTTTATGATCTTGAGGCAATCCCTAAACTATTGGAATGAGTCAGAAGATTAGATATGCACTGTGGGAATGGTATGGCTTCATTGGCCAAAAAGTCAAGATTGGTGTACTTGAGGTATGGGCCATGGCAGAGCTGGTTTTTGTGCTTGAACTGCTTCAGCTAGCTTCAAGGAGGGCCATAGGATCATTGTTATGCAGCTGGATGGCTTGGATCAAGAGTTTACAAGGTTTATGCATTTTGGCCATTTTGAGATTTCTTGAGAATCAAGCCATCAAAACCCTAGGTTCAAAGGCCAATTCTAATATTTTGAAGTTGCTTTGACATGTTATAATGCATAGAAGTTGATTAGAAGTCATGAAATGGCTTGGCAAGTGAAATTGCAAAATTCCCTCTTTGGCATGAACTTGAAAATTATAGGATTTTTGCCAATTTTGAAAGGCCATATCTTGAGTTCTAGGATGAATCAAGACATGTTCTTGTACTTTTTGAAAATGGGAAGACATAATCTACAACTTTCATGCCCAAGAATTTTTCATTTTAAGCATTTTTGGTCATGAAAGAATAGGTTGAATATCTTTCCCAAAATGGAAAGTTTCCATTACAAGTCATTTCCAAAAATAGCAAGTTTGCATTTGGCTCAAAACTCTTCAACTTTGTGAACTTCCAACCACTTCTAAGATCAAATAAAGATCATGGAGACTCAAAATGATGAATGTGACCCTTTGGTACCCTTGGTGGAGGCCTCAGATGCCTTGATTTTGACATTACTTGCTCAAGAAGTTACCCAATGATTAGATGACTTCCACAGTGAAATTCTTCATCAAATTTGGTACACATGATCCTTATAACATATTAAGACCATTAGAAACAAGAATGACCAAAAAATGTGGGATTAAGGCCTCTGAAACCAAAACCCTAATTTTAGGTCATCTGTGCAGGAAATCTTCAGTCTGCCTCTATGCCTTTGCCATTCTTTGTGATCCTTTGACTTTTATGAACTTTGGGGAGCATATTATGATCATGGAACACACATGGAACCTCTTGGCATGATTCAAGGCCTTTGGGATGGCTCAGATCACTTCTTGGATTACTTAGATCACAAACCCTAGATGCAGATGAAATGGACTATGCAGATGAAACAAATATGCAATATGAGATGGTATGCCTATGCTTATGCAAAAATGAAAGATCACAAGCCATGGTGTGAGAAAAGTGAGGGAAAATTTAGGGCGTTTACATCTTCCCCTATTCAAACATGAGTTAGCTGTGCAGGATGTAAGCGCCTGGCTTAACAGAGAAACAAGATAACTTGTGTTTGAATACCAAAGACAGTCTGAAATTTGCACTCGCTGGGGAGAGGAAGAAAAGGGATATAAATTGTAAAAGATAGTATAGTATGAGTATCAAGTATAAGCGATGGAGGACGACCATCGAGCAGAAGACGACTGTTGGGGGTAAAACGGTAAGCAAAGAAATGACGGGGACGACCATCATGCTGGGAAATAAAGAAACCGCGACGGGGACGGCCACCGGGTAAGGAAATAAAAATTCTTCGGGGATTTGAGAAAAGCATTGATGGGGACGGCCATCAGGCTTGGAAAGTAAAGTAAACAACGATGGGGACGACCATCGGGTAAAAGCTGATGAAGGACGATCATCAGGAAAAGGAAAAGGGGCCACGACGGGGACGACCATCGGGTTAAAGAATAAATGAAATATTTGATGAGGGACAATCATCAAAGGTGAAGGACGATCACCTAGCAGGGGACGGCCTACTCTTTATCTCGACATAGGACGAATGTCAGATAGAAAAGGTCAACGATGGGGACGGCCATCAAAAAAGCATGATGAAGGACAATCATCAGGAGGTGAAGGACGATCACCTAGCAGGGTACGGCTGTTCTTGGGGATTATCGCGACATAGGACAAATGCCGAATAACAAGATCAACGATGGGGACGGACATCGGATAAATGATGAGGGACAGTCATCAAAAGGTGAAGGACGATCACTTAGAATGGGACGACTGCTCTTTACCACGACATAGGACGAATGCCGGATAGAAGGTTCCAACAAAGGGGATTCTACTGGGGAAAGGATGAGGGACGGTCATCCAAAGGTGAAGGATGATCACCTGGCAGGGGACGGCTGCCGAAAGTATCATGACATAGGATGAATGTCAGATAGAAAAGTAGTTTTGTTGGTGACTTACCGGGGAATGGTAAACACGGACGAGTGCTTAGACTTAAAAAAAATAAACGGCATAAGTGTTTGACAATGCGTATAGATTAAAGATGCGGATGTGCATCCTTAGTACCACGATATGGACGAGTATTGGTAGAAACAAACACTGACTCGTGTTTGAGGATGATGATACGGACGAGTATCACTCGGTTAAGCAAGGAATACGGATGAGTGTTGAATCTGCTGAGGGGTGATATATACAAGATACGGACGAGTATCGAAGACTTCTGTATAAGTATGTCCAAGTATGATCTGCTGGTGATGTATGTGCAAGACACGGATGAGTCCCAAAAGATTGAGCAAGAGACCCGGACGAGTTTTTTGACTTGCTAGGGAAGTATGACACGGACAAATTCCGAAAAGAATATGTACAAGTATGAACAAGTATCTGTATTGAGAATGTAGAAGGTATGCTGGTGACCCTACTGAGGAAAGATGACACAAACGAGTGTCGAAAAGAGTATGTATAAATATGAACAAGCATATGCTTTTGAGAGTGCAAAGGGGATGTTTTGGCTTTTATCTGCAGGGAGTATGAGTTTTGTATTTTGCTGATGAAGTGAATATGGTATTTGCAGGTGACTGGCTCGAACCTGGCTTATGATCATGCAAATGTTTGATTTTTTCCGTAATGCTCCGTTTTAGACGGAATGCTACGCTTATTTTGGTGAATATGATGTGAATGCTATGATTATGCAAATGAGAAAATCGATCCGACATTCGGATCCTACGGGGATAAAGATCTATGGTTGATCTGTCTGGAGGGAGAACTCAACTGGGGAAAGAGATCATGGGAGAACTCCGTTTGGGGATGAGGAAGTTTCAACAACTCTGTTGGGGACGTGTTTCAGGCATTGCTCTACTGGGGAAGCAAATCTGTGGGGAAGCAATTCCACCGATTCTGCTGAGGATGAGCAAAATATGGCACTTCTGATGGGGAATAGAAAGTTCTTTGACCACTTTGATGTGGAAAAGCCGTCAGGCATTGCTTTACTGGGTAAGCAACTCTGTGGGGAAGCAATTCCATCGATTCTGCTGAGGATGTGATTGCTGACTTGGCTGGGGATACTATGCTTGATATGCCCCATGATGTGAATTAGATTTGTCTGAAAGCAACATATTAAGATAAAGGAAAACGCACAAGTTCCCCGAGGTATCCTTAAACGGATTCCGTCATAGGAATTAGATTTGTCTGAAAGCAACATATTTCCTGCAGGTATTTATTAAAATGGTTCATATGTTTTCATGAAAATGTTGTGTTACAAAATCTGGACATTTTGCATACAAAAACAAAAGGTAAAAGATAAAGTGTGACTGAATATTCTGATTTTATTGATTTGTGTGTCCTGAATAGGCAATTACAGTAAAAGAAGTGAATCCCCTGAAAGGAGGAGATTGCTGTAAATTGAGAAAATAAAAGTGTTGGCAATGTTGAAGATGACGCTCTAGTGAGCTTCCTTTGCTATGACCCGTATGACCTTGACGTTCTTCTTATCTTGCTCTCTGAAGAAAGTTGATTCTGACTGACGCTTTGTCCTTTCGAGCTTGCCATGTTGTGAGTGATACAGACTAATTCAGAATGCAGTTGTTCGCTCATTCCTTGATTTTGTGTGGATCGTACTTTCGGGTTTTCAATCCACCGGGATACCCATTTTTGCCTGAGCTGTCCGATGTGGCTTTTCAACTCAGCGGGTGTACACATTTTTTTTTTAATTTTTCCCTTATTTTTTCCCGAGTCTTTCATTATGTTTTTGACTCGCCGGGATGCCCTATTTTTGCCTGGACTTAAATTTTGTTTTTGTGTCACGCGGATCATTTTATGCGAAGTATTTTTTAACTGCATCTGAATTCACAAGAGACGGGAAGTCTTCACCATCCATGGTTGCGAGCATCAGTGCCCCACGCGAGAAGACTTTAGTTATCACGTAGGGACCTTCATAGTTTGGTGTCCACTTGCCCCTATGGTCTGTATGAGGAGGAAGGATTCTTTTCAGAACAAGATCTCCCACTTGGTATTCCCAAGGTCTGACTTTCTGATCGAAGGCTTTCTTCATTCGCTTTTGATACAACTGCCCATGATAGATAGTTGTTAATCTTTTCTCTTCAATTAGGTTCAGTTGATTGTATCGAGACCGGACCCATTATGCTTCATTCAGTTTCACATCCATCATTACCCGCAAGGAGGGTAGTTCAACTTCAACAGGTAGGACAACTTCCATACCATATACAAGCTGATAGGTGTTGCCCTAGTAGATGTTCTGATAGAGGTTCGGTACCCATGCAAGGCAAATGGTAGCATTCCGTGCCAGTCTTTGTAGGTGACTACCATCTTCTGCATAATCTTCTTGATGTTTTTGTTGGCTGCCTCAATAACGCCATTCATCTTTGGCATGTAAGGAGAAGAGTTGTGATGTTGAATTTTGAAGTCCCGGAAAAGTTCTACCATCATCTTGTTGTTCAAATTGGAATCATTATCAGTAATGATTCGCTTGGGAACTCCATATCGACATATGATATCTCTTTTCAGAAATCGAGCTACCACTTGTCTGGTGACGTTTGCATATGAAGCTGCTTCAACCCATTTGGTGAAGTAATCAATGGCCACTAGGATGAATCTGTGACCATTTGAAGCAGTCGGTTCAATCTTTCCAATTATATCAATGCCCCACATGGTGAAGGGCCAAGGTGAAAAGCAAAGGATTGTAGTTGATGCAACCCTTCACTCCAATAAGAGGTACATTGGGATACTGCCCACAGCTTGTAATTATGTCCCTGCCCTTGGTGCTCTGAGTACACCACCTGATGTCTTCTGAAGTGAGAGCAATCATTCTCTTAGCCCAATTTCTTGACTGATGAGGATTCAAGAAAGATTATGTCTTTGGCAGGTGTCTCAATAACCAACAGTAGAAGAGAGGTGCACAACATCTGACTAGTCTTCCCCACTACTTCTTATTTCTTTGATGCACTGAGTAATAGAAATCCCCTAGGAAGGTAGGAATTGGATTCTTCAGCAGGAAGAGGTGGATAGCATTCTTGCTTACAAACTTAGGCTCGTCTGCAAACAAAATGATTCCATATATGCTAAGGGTTAGGAGAGCACAAACAGTTCCCCACTTCCCAACTTCAGCATGACTGGTGGCCTGAGTGATCAAGAAGTCCAAATGGAGGCCTGGGATTCCAGCCTTGGTGGTCATATGCTGATCAATGAGGGTGGCTTCCAAATACAAAGCCTTAGCTATGTCTGTGTGACATGGCATGATTTTAATGTGTCAAAAACTTGGCATGATTGAAAGCTTAAGTGGTTCTCTATGAAAAAGATAGAATTGGCAAATTTAGAAAAATTAACTGAATGAGCCGACTCAAATTCATCAATGAGCTGACTCATTCAGTTTTAAATTGGTGGCAAACGCACGGGTCCAAACAGGCTTCCTGATGCATCAATTTTGGTCGACTCATGGGTATGGAAGAGCCGACTCAAAACCCTTCATGAGTCGACTCATCAAGAAGTCTTTTCTTCTCATTTTCCACGGGTCTCAACAGGCTGCCTCTCTGTTTATTTTGGTCGGCTCATCTGTTATTTTGAGCCGGCTCATTTAATGATTTGAGTCGGCTCATTACTGTGCTGACTCATTTTTTCATTTAATTTTTCCCTCTCTTATGTTTCTTTCTCTAACCAATATAAATAGTTGTTTATTTCATTTGAGAATATCAACAAGGAAAGTGAAAGATATACACATAGCTCTCTTCATCTTCTTCATTCTTGCATCAATCAACAATCACACACAACAATCTTTGTTTGATTTCGGTGCTTGTTTCGAAGATAACGTTCAATCGTGAATTAGAGTTTCAGATTGGGTTTAGAGTGTGTGGGTTTTCCTTAGAAAAATCTGAAGGGTTTTCTCCTACAATATCATTGAAGATTTGGGGGTTTTGCACACATCGATCGTTCGTAGATTCAGCCGAGTGAGGTAGATTGAAAATCAAGTGGATCGTTCTCTCATATCATAGTAGACGGAGGATTGCGAAGGTCTTTGTGGGTTCACAAGTGTTGGAGAAACTCAGTCGTGCTCAAAGTTTGGAGAATCGTGAATTCTTGCAAGAAGGGAGCAATTAATCGGAGGCTTTCTCGACACGCGTGGAAGACTTGATTCTACTTTGGATCAAGGAATAAGAAGAAGATTTGACAGCATATTCAACGTGGTTTGGTTTGTTAGTTCATTTATTTCTCTTTTTGTAAAACAATTGTGATTTAATAAAATTGCCCAATTCAATTTTGAATTGGGGGCAGAGTACTTCGAGCGAGGACGACGAAGGAACTGCCTTAACAAATTCCTTGTGTTCTTTTCATTTCTCGCATTTTACTTTTATTCATATTGATATTGTGTGCTTGAAAATTCTGGTGTATCAAATTAGTGCATTCAAAGTGTTTGATAAATTGTTACACTCAAAAGTGATAACTAGAGTGGGTAAAATTATGCACTATTTGATACAACAAAATTATTCTTGGTGTGTGTACTCCAAGTGTTTGGTAAAAAGCCTAACCACACAAAATCAATTTGATTGTGCTTGATTTCTTCTCCAATCATTATTAAGAATAGTTTTATCAAGTGCTGAATTATCAAGTGAATCATTTGTGCAATATTAATTCTTCTAGTCATCATTTCATTCCAATTGGGTTTTACGCATATCCGATCTCCGGTGACTTCTAATTTGAACTAGACGATTTTCCGGGAAACTTCTGCAATACGTTTTCAACTTAATTTTGAAAATTAAATTTTAAAAGGGGATCTATTCAGCCCCCCCCCCCTTCTAAATCAGCGCTATCGTCTAACAAGTGGTATCAAGAGCACCGGTTCATCTAGTGCTTCACATACAACTTATTGGAAAATAGACAACGATCCAACGGGGCGTATAATAGAGCTCCAGGTTTTACCGGAGAAAACTATAGTCACTAGAAAGATTGTATGCGCATCCATATCAACTCTATTGATAGAAAAATTTGGAAAGTTATGCATGAAGGCCCCTTTCAAATAACCATGGCCGGACCGGATAATATCAAAATTGAAAAACCGGAAGCACAATGGGATGATAATGATGAAAAGAAATATAGCTACAATTGGAAAGCTTGAAACATACTCATAGCTTTCTTGGGAGCAGATGAATACTTTCGAGTTTCTCATCACACATAGGCTAAAGCTATGTGGGAAGCCTTACACGTTGCCCATGAAGGAACCGATGATGTGAAGCTTGCTCGAATTAATACTCTACAGTAAGAGTTCGATCGATTTCACATGAGCCAAAGGGAAACCGTTGGTGAAATGGGAAAAAGATTTTTTCACTTGACAAATCGATTAAATGCTCTTGGTAAAACTACTCCTAATGATGTAGCAACTAACAAGATTTTAAGATGTCTTACTAGGGAATGGTTGCCAAAAGTTACGGCAATCAAAGAAGCCAATGATGTAAGAAATTTGGATCTAACTACACTCATTGGAAAACTACAAGAGCACGAACAAGAGCTATTAAACTTAAATGAGCATGAAGACAAAGAAAAGAAAGACAAGATTGAGAAAAATAAAGATCATGAGAAGAAGAAGAAGTCTATTGCATTAAAAGCTTCTTCCTCAAAATCCTCCACCAAAAAAGATAGTGGGAGGGATTCAAGTGATGATGAAGACGAATCAAACGAAGATATGGGCTTGTTCGTAAGAAGATACAATCGGTATCTCAAAAAGAATGAGATTTCCCATTTGGACAAGCGTCTCATCAACTATCGAAGAAAATCCAATCCTTCCAAGCAAGAGTTTGTTAAAAGTACTAAAGGCAAGGGATCTTGTTACAACTGTGAAAAACCGGGACATTACAAACCAGATTGCCCTATGTTAAAGAAAGACAAGGCAAAAGACAAATATCAAAGAAAAGGTAACAAGGCTAGAAGAGCATATCTTGCTTGGGAAAGCGATAGTGAGTCGTCTAGCAAAGATACCTCAAGCGATGAGGAAGAGAGAGTAAATCTTTGCCTCATGGCTCATAAGAAAGGCAAGAAAGAGGTAAGACATGCTAAATATGATTATGCTGAAAAATTGTCTTATAATGATTTGCTTAGTACTTTTAATATTCTCCATCAAGAAGCTAAAGAAGCTTTCAAGCGCATTGCATCTGACAAAAGAATTTTTGCACATTTAGAGAAAAAGGTTTCGGATAATGAAAATGCTATGAAAGCTCTTAAGGCATCGATGGTAGAATTTATAGTAGAAGACAAACGAGAATGGCACAACTTTCATAGTTGTGAAACATGTTGGATTTGGAAAAAAGAGGTCAAAACTCTTCAAGCCAAACTAGACAAGTTGTCACAACCAAAAATGACATTCACTATTGATCTTTCAAACTTTAGAGAATCAATGAACAATCCATATCAAAAATATACCTATGTTGTGAAGGATCAAAATAGTCAATGCAAGTCTAAACCATTCTTGAAATGTCACTATTGTTGCAAGGAAGGTCATACAATTGTCAAATGTCGTTTTAGGAGATACTTGGTCCCTAAAGGCATTTGTCAATGGTTGCCTAAAAGCAACAAAATTTTCACTCACACTCTAGGACCCAATGAAAATTGGGTACCTTTCTCTCTTGTCTAATCATATAGGTGGAGTGTCTTGAGACTGTGGAGAAACGATGGTTTCTTAATAGTGGATGCTCAAGACATATGATAGGTGATATTTCCCTATTATATGACTTTGTGGATAAGAAGAAGGTCTTTGTTACCTATGGTGATAACAACAAGGGAGCTATACTCGGCAAAGGTAGTGTAGGTAATCCCTCTTCTACATCTATCTCTAATGTCCTTTTAGTTGAGGGTCTTAAACATAACCTTGTTAGCATTAGTCAATTATGTGATAAGGGATATAATGTCTCATTCTCTAAAGAAGGATGCATAATTGAACATAATGAAAACAAAGAGGATGTGTTTAAAGGCTTGAGGATTAAAAATGTTTATATGCTTGATTTGAATTCGATGACCTTGAGTGATCCTAAATGTCTTATTTCCAAAAATGAAGAGTCTTGGCTTTAGCATAGACGTTTAGCTCATATCAACTTTGACTTGCTAAATAAGGTTGTGTCCAAAAACTTAGTAGTCGGTTTGCCTAACATAAAGTTCACTAGAGATCATCTTTGTGATGCTTGCCAAATGGGAAAGCAAACTAAGATATCTTTTAAATCAAAACATTTAGTCTCTACTTCTAGACCTCTTGAACTTCTACACATGGATCTTTTTGGTCCTTCTAGAATCAAAAGTATAGGAGGGAACTATTATGGTTTTGTTATTGTTGACGACTACTCTCGATTTTGTTGGAAAATCTTCTTAGCTAGTAAAAGTGATACCTTTTCGGCTTTTGAAACTTTTGCCAAATTATCTCAAAATAAACTTGGCATAAACATTGTAACTATTAGAAGTGACCATGGAGGTGAGTTTGAAAATCATCTCTTTGAAATTTTTTGTGAAAACCATGGCATTGATCATAACTTCTCCGCTCCTTGAACACCACAACAAAATGGTGTTGTGGAGCGTAAAAATCGTGTGTTGGAGGAATTGGGAAGAACTATGATTAATGATAGCGGTCTTCCTAAATATTTTTGGGCCGATGCTATTAGCACCACTTGCTATGTTTTGAATAGGATCACTATTCGACATATTCTAAACAAAGTGCCCTATGAACTATTAAAAGGAAGAAAGCCTAATGTGTCACATCTTCATGTTTTTGGTTGCAAATGTTTTGTGCTAAATAATGGAAAAGAAAATCTTGGTAAATTTGATTCAAAGGCGGATGAGGGCATCTTCCTTGGATACTCTAATTCAAGCAAAGCATATAGAATATTCAATAAAAGGTTGCTTATAGTTGAAGAATCTGTACATGTATCTTTTGATGAAACTTATCTGAATGTTGTCGGAAAAGGTAGTGTTGTTATTGGTGCAAGTGCCTCCTCTAGTGAGATTTTTAAAGACATTGATATTTCTCGTGTGGAACCCTTTCCGGATGTTGTTAATAAGGAGCCGGTTGATGTGTCTAGTCTCAAAGATGAAGGTCAAGCATCCTTTCAAAATGATCTACCATTGGAATGTAAGACATCAAAAGATCATCCTATCGATAACATCATTGGAGATATCTCAAAGGGTGTCATTACTAGATCAAGACTAAGTAACTTTTGTTTTTATCATGCCTTCATATCTCAAATTGAGCCTAAAATTGCCAAAGAAGCTTTACTTGATGAAAATTGGTTCCTAGCCATGCAAGAGGAACTAAATCAATTTAAAAGAAATGAGGTTTGGGACCTTGTTCCACCTCCGCTAGATCATCGAGTAATTGGCACCAAATGGGTTTTTAGGAACAAATTGGATGAAAACGACACTATTATTCGCAACAAGGCCCGTCTTGTTGCTCAAGGGTATAACCAAGATGAAGGCATAGACTATGAGGAAACTTATGCTCCTATTGTCCGCCTTGAGGCTATACGCCTTTTACTTGCATTTGCTTGTTCACAAAACTTCAAATTATATCAAATGGATATTAAGAGTGCCTTCCTTAACGGATATATAAATGAAGAGGTTTATGTGTGTCAACCTCCTGGATTTGAAAACTTTGTAAAACCAAATCATGTTTACAAACTAAAACGTGCTTTATATGGTCTCAAACAAGCTCCTAGAGCTTGGTATGAGTGCCTAAGCAAATTTTTAATCAATCAAGGGTTTTCAAGAGGAAAGGTTGACACTACTCTCTTTATTAAACGTGAAGGAAAACATTCTATATTAGTTCAAGTATATGTAGATGATATTATTTTTGGATCTACTAACATGAAGTTGGTCAAAGAATTTTCAAGTTCTATGCAAGGTGAGTTTGAGATGAGTATGATGGGGGAGCTAAATTTCTTCCTCGGACTTCAAATTAGACAACTTGAAGATGGAACCTTCATAAGTCAGACTAAATATTGCAATGAGTTGCTCAAAAGGTTTGATATGACAAACTCCAAGTCTATTGATACACCAATGCCTACGGCGAAAAGTCTTGATCGTGATGAAAAGGGTAAGGATGTAGATATAAAAAGGTATCGAGGTATGATTGGATCTCTTCTTTATCTTACCGCATCACGTTCAGATATTATGTTTAGTGTATGTATGTGTGCTAGGTTTCAATCTTGACCTAAGGAATCACATTTAAAATCAGTTAAACGCATACTTAGGTATCTGTGTGGTACGTCTAAGTCTGGTTTATGGTATCCTAAGGGTAGTGATTGCTCTTTGGTAGGTTTTTCCGACTCTGACTTTTCCGGTTGCAAAGTGGATAGGAAAAGCACTAGTGGAACTTGTCATTTATTTTCAAACTCTCTTGTCAGTTGGCATAGTAAAAAGCAAGTTTATGTTGCTTTATCAACTGCAGAGGTGGAGTATATTGCAGCCGGAAATTGTTGTGCCCAAATCCTATGGCTAAAACAACAATTACTCGACTTCAATATCTCTCTCAAACAAATTCCAATTTTGTGTGACAATATTAGTGCAATTAATCTTACCAAAAATCCTATTCTTCATTCACGCACTAAACATAATGAAATAAGGCATCATTTCCTTAGGGATCATGTAGAGAAAGGTGATGTGGTGTTTGAGCATGTTGATAGTGTAAATCAACTAGCCGATATTTTTACAAAACCACTAGCTACCAATCCTTTTTCTTTATCCGTAGGGAACTTGGTGTTCTTGACATCTCGGATAGATCTTAGTAATCATTGCTTTGTTTATATATTATTCTTTGGTTCAACTTCTCTTGTCTCTAACATCTTGTTGTATAGTGTTATAGTTCATCTATTTCTCATATATTCGAGGTAATATCCTTCTTTACTTTGTTATCTCTATTTATTCTTGATATATATATATATAGTAAAAGTGTATTGCATTGCTTATGTTTGTATATTTATCTATTTCTTCTATTCTCTTGGATTATGAGTGATTGTTTGTCAAATAATTAGCATAGATGATGATATTTTCATGTTTTGAGGTGTTTTAAGTGGTTTTTGGAGGAATTTTTTGTTAAAAACTGTCGGGTCCTAACAGGCCGACTCATGAGTCGGCTCATGGAACCTTATGAGTCGACCTCTCTGCTTCTTTGAGCCGACTCCTTTCAAATTCAAATTGAGTCGACTCATTTTTTAATTTGAGCCGGCTCATTGTCGTCTCAACTGACGTGTGGCTGCCTTGAAAAGACGTGCCGCCTGCCATTACCTCTCCCTAGTTCGGCACATCAATGCTTCCATCCACTTTTGACTTTCAATTTATGATTTTTTTATTGATTTCTTCATTAAAACTCATTATCATTTCATTTTATAATTACCAACATATCATATTTTCATGTTCTTTCTCTCTTCAACCTCAAACCCTAAAATCCTCTCTCAAAGCTTCATAGTTCTCAACAATGGCTTCAAGACCTACAGGTAAAAGGTCTCGCGGCTCTTCTTCTCAATCATCACTCCCTGTCAGTGCTTTGTCTCTTTTTCCATCTGACTTGGTTGAGGATTACAACAAGAGATTCAAGAATAGGAAGGTTGTTCCTCAATATGTATACTCAAGAACAACAGCTACTCAAATGCACATTCCCCACATTATTGAACTGATGGACTTCCAAGGTATAAATCCCTTTCTATCTTGTCATGTCGACTATAATGAGGATTTGGTTAAGATGTTCTATGCTGGTCTGGTTGGTACTTTTAAGGGTTTCGAATTCAACTTCCATATGGGCTCTAGAATGTTTGCGGTTAATGCTCAAGTGTGGAAAGATTTGTTTCGCATTGATCCTGAGGAAGCTAGTATCTTGATGACTGATACATCTCAAGGGGAGAATTACACCTTTCGTTCTGAACTAAATGGTATACTTAGAGAACCTTTTGTTGATTTTGTTGTTAATTCCGAATTATTTCCGAATACCACTACTACTGGAAAAGTTAAGCCGGTGGATCGTATCCTTCATTGGATTGTTGCCCATAACTTACGTCCAAAGAAAGGTGGCTTCTCTCGTATTGATATGAGTGAAGTTCATTTGGTATATATTCTTCGGAACAAGGTCAAAGTCAACGGGCCTCATTATTTTGCGAGTCACATTTTTGCCTTAAAGGAAAAGAAAGGCGTTGCTCTTGCATATCCTTCCATCATTCAGAAGATCATCAACAAGGCTGAGATTGTTGGTGTTGATGTACCTTTGTGTAAACACCCCAAATTTTCCCTCACCCATTCACACCATGGCTTGTGATCTTTTCATATGCATGAATTCAACCATAGCATCTCACACCACATTTTTGCTTCACTGCATTGTTTCTAAGTCATCTGCATCTAGGGTTTGTGATCTGAGCCATTTGAGCCACTCCAAAGGTCATCAATCACTTCAAAGGGGTCCATGTATGTTCAAGCATCATATTGTATCCTCACAAAGTCAAGAAAGTCAAAGAATCACAAGAACTGAGAAAGGCATGGAAGCAGGGCCAGGTTTAACTACACAGATGACCTAGAATTAGGGTTTTGGTTTCAGAGGCCATAACTCCAAATTTTTTGGTCATTCTTGTTTCTATTGGTCTCTATATGGTATAAGGATCATGCATATCAATTTTCAGGAAGAAATTCCATGAGGAAGGCATCTGATCAATGGTGACTTCCTGAGCAAGTCAGTGCAAAATCAGGGCATCTGAGGCCCCCAATGACCCAACCAAAGGGTGTTCTTCATCATTTTGAATGTGTATGATCTTTATTTGATCATAGAAGATGTTGGAAGTTCACAAAATTGCAAAATTCCAAGCCATTTGCAAAGTTGCCTTTTTGGGAAAATGACTTGTAATGTAAACTTGCCATTTTGGGAAAGTTTTTCAAACCCCTCAAATTGATTCAAAAATGCTTCAAATGAGAAAACTTTGGTCATGAAAGTTGTAGAATGGATCATTCCCTTTTCAAAAAGTACAAGAACTCATTCTAATTCATTTTGGATCAAAAGTTATGGCTTGTCAAAGTTGGGAAAAATCACATAATTTCAAGTTTTGCACCAAAGAGGCAAAGTTGCAAAACCTTTTGTCAAGACAAATTGTGACCTCAAAGTGACTTCTAACCTTTGCACAAACATAAACCAATGCCTAAAATTCATAATGCACCAAGAGTTTGTCCATTTTCATGACTTGTGCTTTAAGAAATCACAAAAGGGGCAAAAAGTCACAAAGTTGCAAAACCTATCACAAACCCTAATCCACTTGCTGCATTGCTTCTAATCCATTTCCATGGCTCTCCCTGATCTCAGATGATCCAAACCATGCCCCTATCACAGCCTCACACTTGCCCATACCTCAAGTACACCTAACTTGGACTTTATGCAAAAACACCCATACCAATCCCACAGTGCCACACCAACTTCTCTGACCCATCCAGATGTGATAAGTGGACCAAAAGGGACTCAACACAACACACACACAAGCCTGAAGCATCCTCCCAGCCATAGTTCCAAGTTTTCACCTCTTATGCACTTTCCTTCGAAACTTACTGCACAAGACACAAACACCAAAACAAACTTCATAGAACATCTCAGCATGTTCCACTGATCATCCCTGACCCTTCACCTTGCCTTGAAACCCCCTGAAACTGAAACACGATTTCTCCCCCTCTCTGAACAGAACCTCTTCAAACTCACAAATCAGTCACTCTAAACACCAACCAAGCTTCAAAGCTTCATCAAGAGGATCATTGGGGCCATTTTGAAGCAAAGAGGCAAGCAGAAAGCTCCTGGATTGAAAACTCAACCTCAGGTAACATGATGAACAAATTTTCCAGAACCTTGATTTCTTGTTAGAATATTGTTCTATATGTTGCCCTGATCATGGGGATCTATTTATTTTTGAAAATGAGCCTGAAACAAGCATGTTGTGATGTTCTGAAATTTTTGCCCTAAGATTTGTTTCCTTCGATTCCCACTGTGTAGTTGATGTAAATGGTTTTTGGCCCTGGATTCTTGTTACCCATTGTTGAAGGATTGATTCTCGAGTTTTGGGGGTCTTGGGGATGCGTTTGGGGTGGTTCTGGTGAGAGAGGCAGCCGGAGAAGACGACCGGAGCTTATCTCCGGTCGCCTGAGATTAATTAGGGTTAAGTGAGTTTAATTAGCAACTTTGAATTCTGTCCATAGGATCCCCTTTCCCGCGCGCGTGTGGATGGCTCAGATCTGTCATTTAAACCCTAATCTCCAATTAATTAACTTAATCCTATTTAATTAATTATTAAAACAAAATTAGCCAGATTTGAATCTGGGCCTTTGGATCTGGCGCACAGTCAACCAGTCCAAACCCAGATCAAATCCTGGCCCTTCCCTTTGCATACTTTCATTTATTTTAATTTTTATTTTCATTTAATTTGATTTATCTTTTACATTTTATTTAAAATAGCAAAAACCCTTTATAAATTATGAAATTTTTTGTCAGAGATTTCATTAATTTTTAAAACCCAAAAATATTTTTATTTTTATTTTTTTGCACTGAAAATTATTTTTAAATCATTTAAATGTTTATTTTTAATTAGTTAATGGAAATTAATTAATTAAAAATGCATTTAGGTATTTAAAAATCACAAAAAAATTCACATTGCATTTAGAAGCATTTAGAAACATTGTCCAACTCTCAAACCAAATTTCTTTTTTGTTCTTGATGCCTTTTGATCATTTTCATTGGATTTAATTTCATTTTAAGACAATATTTTGCTTCAAACTTCAAAAATTCCTTTATGTCTAACCATTAAGAGTTGGATGATGATTCTTCTTGCATTGCACTCTTCATAGCATGTAGTTTATAGGATAAAATTGGTTTGATTTGATCTTGCATTTTCAATTTGTTTAGCATTTTTCTTGGTGAGATACCCCAAAACCCAAGCAATCTTAGGAAATTCATAACTTTCACTAGGTTAAGATTTGGATCCCCTCCTTTGGGCAGTGAGCTTGTATTGGTTTAGGGTATCTTTGATTGCATTTTCAAATTTTTATCATGTCATTTGCTTCTGGTTTTGGATTTTTTCTTTGCATGATGCATGTAACCCTAATTTGTGCCTTCCTTTGCATCCTTCTTTCATTTGCTTGCATCCAATGACTTGTCATGATATTTTGTGCCTCCACATGATTCATAATACATCTTAGGACATATTAGAATCATCTTTGATCATTGCATCTTTCATTTTCCTTGTTATATGTCCTTTGCATTCCATAACTTTTCATGTACATCCATGGTTCAATGCATGCTTCATTTGCATCCTTATGTTTGTTTGATCATTCTCATGTCTTTCCTCATGTTTGTATCATCTCTTAGCATCATTAACATCATGTAAATGCTTCTGACTTTGGTTTGCATCATGACATTTCACCTCATTTGCATTGCATTTCATTTCTTTTTTTGGCTAACTTTTCAGGTGGTAAGTTGTTTTGAGAAGTGAATTTGCCTTCACTTCTCACAATCTCTTCTCTTACCTCTTGAATCATTGCTGCATTTTATCTTGCCTTTGAGTGAGATTTCTCATTCATGTTCATCTCTTACCTTCTTTCTTCAGGAAACTTGCCTTCTTAAGTGAAGCAAGTTGTCTTGCTTCTCTCTGCTCCTTCCTCCTTTCATCTGCTTCTCTCCCTGGTGGCTCTTTGAAGATTTCTTTCTTAAACTTCGCAAACCCTGGGACTTCCAAGCATGATAACATTATAGGATTGTTTAGTCCCCCTTAGACTCTTTCCTTTGAGTTTTCTTTGAGTCTTCTCTTCTCACCTCATGATCAAGGACTAAACCCTAAAGGTTTTAAGGCTTTGTGATTAAGCTTATGCCTGCATCCTTCTATTAGGAGGGAGTGTATAACTTTAATCCTAAGTGTTAAAACCTTAATGTGTTCAAACCCTTTAATCAATTCACTTAATAATCATCAAGACATCAAGCTTGTAACTTGGGCCTTGCATTAGGGTTCTAATTCTTCCTTAATTGGTTAAGAAGGACTAACCCTAGTGTTAATGGACAAGTCCCCCTCAAGATGTCTTACAAACCATAAAATCCACTTCTTAGTCCTTATCATTAACTAAAATCTACTTAATAAAGGCTTTGTTTTGTCATGAGGTTAATCCCTAATCATGGATTAAGTTGAGGAGTCTTTCTTAGCTTAAATGTTCTCATCTATTATCCTTTTATTAGGATGGTGTAATGAGTCCATTAAATCCCTGATTATGGCTTAAACTCATTACTCAACACTAAACAAAAACTCCAAAAACATATAAATAAATGCAAGTAGGTTAATGATCTTAATCCTCCATCATGGTGATTAAGTGTGAGGTGTTTACTTCATACTTAAGGCATTCTCATTACCCCTAATCAGAGGGAAGGTGTGATGAGTTTACTAACCCTTGGTTTAGGCTTAAGCTCATTAACTTATGACAAACTTCAACAAGCAATAAAAGACTGAAAACACAAAAACAAACAATAATCGTCTCCTTCGGGATTCTTTTCTCATCTCATTCACTCACAAACGAGAATTTTCTTCTTCCGTCTAATGCAAGATAGTTTGCACCTGAGCCAGACAAGTCATACACTTGAGCATAAACTAGCAAGCAGTTCACAAGTCAAATCATCTTTCAGTCTCTTTGAGTCGAACTACGGTGTTCTGACTTCCTCATTGCACGAGAGGATACGTAGGCATAACTTAACAGTTATCGAACAAAAGTCTCTGTATATTCCCCCTCTTTCCAGCCTCATTCTTTAAGCCTCATGGCCTTGAGTATTTTATTCTTATTCTTACACTGGCACTTCTCTTATACACTTCACATTCTCTTCACACTGACACTTGCATTCTTTCCAGCTTTGATACACAAATAGCACTGACACTACCCCTTTAAAACACAAATCTTCTAAGCATGGATCCCGTCGAGTACGGCGGACAATCTGGGTGCTAATACCTTCCCAGGTTGTAACCAACCCCCTTTCTCAGTCTCTCTGGTTTGCAACCGTCTTATCCATATCTTTCTAGGTTTATGCAGCATTACCTTTCCTTCGGGATAAAAATGTCTAGCTGGCGACTCTATTCATTCATTCCTTCTCCTTTCGCCGACCGTTCGCGTCTGTACCCCTTCTGACCTAGGTGTCATTTGGTGGGAGCGACAGCTTGGCGACTCTGCTGGGGACCCTTATACTGTAACCAGGGCTTCTGGTTCTTTTTGTGGGTTCCTCCTAGCGCTTGTTTGATTTGTGTTTACTCGGGTGTTATGTGCTAATTGTGTTTATTTATTTGCTTTATTTATTGCTTTATGTACAGTTATTTATTGCTTTCTTTACAGCTTTATACATCATACTGTCATACTGTCATCTTGCTGGATCTGGTTTTTGTTTTGGTGGGTGGGGTTCTGCTGAGAGTTTAAGGTCCTATACCTGGGACCTGAGTGACACCTAGGCTAGAGTGGTTCATGTTCTTTCCC
The DNA here is from genome assembly GCA_963966055.1 of Lathyrus aphaca. Classification (NCBI taxonomy): domain Eukaryota; kingdom Viridiplantae; phylum Streptophyta; class Magnoliopsida; order Fabales; family Fabaceae; genus Lathyrus; species Lathyrus aphaca. Next base: position 114,711,957 of record OZ014523.1, on the reverse strand, counting down.
ATTCCATTTCGGTCTGGTGCGGGAATATGAAACACGGTTCAGATGTGAGTTTCTTCTTGAGAACTCTGTGCTACAGATTTCCTGTAGTGCTAGGGCTATCTGGGAAGCCTGCTAAGTCTGGATGACTTTTTATTATGACCTTCAGAAACTGAGGTGAATTAGAGGAGGATCTTTTATGGTTATTGTAAACACTGTACCTCCGGGTTAGAAGTGTTTACACTTCTCATAACTGATCCAAGTCTGAGGATCCTTGTTTTAGAATACCACCTGTGAGGGGGATGGGCTGTTTACAGGTTTGCAGGTACCATTGGCCACATCATACCCTGTTTTTATTTGGTTTAAGAGTACCTCATTTTGGACAGTTCTTGTGATTTAACCCTGGACATGTGGCTCTTTATTTGAGTCCCCCACCTTGGTTACTGGATTTCTGAACCTCCATCTGGACTTCTTGAACATACATGGGCCTTATATATCAGGACAATTAATCAGATCCAGATTGATCACAAACCCTTGCATATCATTTGCATACATCATCATTACATCATTTAACATTTGTTTATTTGTCTTTCAGGGTATCCACATTACATCTGGCTTGGTTTTGACCCCTTCATCTGCATAGACCTCTGTTCATCAGATATCTGCTTCAGCTATCATTCATCAGTTGTTTGCTTCAGTTACCTTCATCATCAGTTTATCAGTGGATCATCTCCAGTACCAGTTTTGATCTTCATCAGCACTTGTCTTCAGTTCTTCATCAGCAGTCATGGCACCCAGGAAGAGCAACATTTCATATCATTTCTTTGATCCTGTGCTGACTGGCATCAGGCAGGTCCAGGCACTTATCACTCCAGACCACATCCCATTATTCAGAGAGCATTATGGAGGCATCCTTGATATGGTTATGGACCTGGACCCTTCTTAGAGGAGTATCATTCACACCTGCCTATAGTTTTATGACCCTCCTTTGAGATGCTTTACTTTCCAGAACTTTCAGTTGGGACCTCTGCTGGAGGAGTTCTCATCATTGATTGGAGTACCTGTCAGGGGTGGTGTCCCCTTCAACCCAGAGATGACTTTTTCCAGCAATGGAGAAGTGGCAAAAGCACTGTACCTAGAGCCTATATTGATTGAGCAGAACATGACAACAAAGGCTGGGATCCCTGGTTTGCACTTAGACTTTCTGACTTCTCAGGCCATCCTGAAGGCCTCCTTGGGAGAATGGAGGGCAGTTTGTGCATTGTTAGCCCTCAGTATATATGGGGTTATACTATTTGCATATGAGCCCAAGTTTATCAGCAAGAATGCCATTCATCTTTTCCTTCTGAGGAACCCGGTACCCACCTTGCTGGGAGATTTCTATTATTCCATTCATCAGAGGAATGAGAAGCAAAGAGGAAAATTGGTGAGATGCTGTGCTCCCTTATTTCATACATGGTTGCTCAAACACTTGCCCAGGACTGATGCTTTCCTGAACCCCCACCAACAGAAGAATTGGGCTAAAAGACTTATTGCTTTGACTTCAGATGACATCAGATGGTGTACCCAGAGCACCAAAGGCAGGGACATAATCACTAGTTGTGGGCAGTACCCCAATGTACCTTTAGTAGGAGTGAAGGGTTGCATCAACTACAATCCTTTGCTGTTTAAGAGACAATTGGGCTATGCTTTGGTTCACCCTCCTAGATTGCAAGACCTGGCTGAAACCTTGTATTGTGAAATAAAACCTAATCTAGCTGTTGTTAGACAGGCATCCTGGGCTTGGGACAACATCCAGACCAAAGGGGTGGCCATTCTTGGGAGGTGCAATAATGTGGCTTCAGCTCAGTATTATGAATGGTCTCATGCTAGAGCTCAGATTTCTGGGATGCCTTTCACCATTGAGGATGCACCTGGACCATCCACAGTACCACCTCCAGCCATTGTTAGCCTGGAAGAATTTAAGAAGCTGAAGGAAAGGAATGAGAATCTGTCTCAAGCTCTGAAGAAGACCCTCTGGGAGAGGAGTGATGGTCGTCTAGACATTGAGAGGTTGGAGAAGCTTAAGGTGGAACATCTGGCCAGGATTGAGAAAGCAGAGGACTACATCAAGAAATCAAAAGCTGCGGAGCAAATATTGAAGAATGCCTGTAAAGAGGCCCAGTTTCAGAAGGCTAGGACTGATCTCTATCTGCAAGAAAGTCAAGCTAGGTTGGTCAGGATCACTGAAGCTCGTACTCAAGAAGATAAGAGAACTCAGGCCAGGATTGAGCAGTTGGAGGCCAATGAAAAGAAACAACAGGAAGCCTTGCTGGTAGCCCAAAAGGAGATTTCAGAGTTAAAGCTTAGGGCTGGATTGAAGAGGTCAAAGGACCAGGACAGGCACAAGAAGCTGACCACTGCTATTGCCACCAGAAACCTCCTCATCAGAAACATCACAGAGCATCCAGCCGGTCCAGTGACTGAGGCACTTCTGAAGGAGGTTAAGGAGGATGAGTTTGGATTAGATGTTTGACTTCTTTGCTTGTTGTTATTTCCATTTGATGTACTTTTCTTTTCATGTTGTATTTTGACCCTTCAGGGGCATATATTGTAAAAACAAACTATGTATGATCCACCATTTGTATTGTATTTGTTAGTTTGTTTCAATGAGTTTCTTTTCTCAAGCAACATCAAAACATATTCCTCAGGGTCTGGAAAGGTCAAAACCAAGAGCCAAGCCGGATACCTTGGAAAGCAAATAAGCATATTGCATTGCATGCTAACTTTTGTTTTGTTTTGTAGGTTTTGTCATTATTTTATTTGTTTCTAACTCTGTTGTGGTTCAGGAATTATTGCTCGCCGCCGGGTGTTCCCTCTCAACCGTCCGCATCGGTATCCTACTCGCAACAATCTTCCTAGTATCCAAATGGATCAAGTACAGCAAGATCTGACAGAGGTCAGAACTCAGATGGCTAATGAAAGGCTGGAGATGAGAAACCAAATGACTCAATTCATGGAAGTAATGAATGGCTTGGCCCAAAGTCAAGAAAGGTTGAGAGCATTGATAGAAAGACAAACTCTAGAAGAACCCCATCTGGGAACTGGAGGAACAAGTAACAATGAAAGGGGTCAGCCTCATGTTAATCCACCAGTATTTGGGCCTCATCTACATCCGGAAGTCAACATCCCGGGTAATGTGCAAGGAAATACTACTGGGGGAAGGATCTTACAGGAAGACCCCCAAGAAGAACAGTTTACTGTAATGGGAGCTGGGGATGAAGTTTATGATAGGAGGTTCGATGAAATTGCTGAGAAATTGAGGTCTCTGGAGTCTCAAAATTCCTTAGGCTTCGATGTAATGGATATGGGGTTAGTGGATAGGGTAAGGATTCCCCACAAGTTTAAGCCCCCGTGCTTCGAGAAGTACAATGGAACTTCCTGTCCACGAACTCACTTACAGTCCTTTCTGGGGAGACTTAAGGCATATACAATGGATGAGAAACTGTGGATGTTCTACTTTGAAGATAGCTTGACTGGGGCTTCAAGGGAGTGGTATTCACACTTGACCAGAGCTACTATCAGGTGCTGGAAGGACTTAGCTGAAGCTTTCATCAGGCAGTACCAATACAATCTGGACATGGCTCCTAACAGGACCCTCTTGATGGGAATGTCTCAATCCTCCAGGAAAAGCTTCAGGGAGTATGCCCAAAGGTGGAGACAGCTTGCTGCTGCTGTCCAACCACCCATGTCGGAAAGAGAAATGGCCGACATGTTCATGAATACTCTGCAAGGAACATATATTGATAGGCTAGCTGCCTTTTCTTCCACCAGTTTCGCTGACGTAGTCATAGCTGGGGAAAGAATCAAAAGCCTTTTGAAGATGGGTAAGATTTCTGATAATGGTGCAAGTTCGTCCAGTAATCCCAGGAAGCCTTTTGTGGGACCTAGAAGAACCGGTGAGACAAATGCCATTCATGCCACCAGGGGCAGACCTCAGTATGTCCACAGATCAGTAGCAGCTGTCACTATTCCAGCTCCGATTCCTCAGCAACCAGCATATCAACCACAACAACAACCGCATTATCAACAGCAAGTTCAGTATCCGCCACAGAGAGCCTACAACAACAACAACAACAATCAACAACAAAGACCTTTTCAGCAAAGACCGTCACAGGTAAATAGGGTGATTGACCCTATCCCTATGCCTTATGCTGCCTTATTGCCACAACTCCTGAAACTCAACTTGGTTGAATTAAGGACATTGGCACCACCAGATCCCTCCAACCTTCCAAGAAATTATGATGCCAACGCCAGGTGCGCTTTCCACTCCAATGCACCTGGCCACAATACTGAGAAATGCAGGGCTTTACAAATGAAAGTACAAGATCTGGTGGATTCCAAAGCCCTCAACTTTGCACCTCCTCCAAGTGTCACCAAGAATCCCATGCCCAATCATGGAGGGACACGAATTAATGCCATTGAGGAAGACAAGCCATCTTTCTTGATAACCAGTGTTGGACAGATTCGGACACCTCTGGTCGAAATTAAAGCTCAGCTTCTAGAGTACCAGATGTTCCCTGGGTGTGAGCTCGGTTGCGGGTATTGCAACATTGCAGTCAATGGGTGTGATAATTTAAGAAGCGGCATAGATGGTCTTATTAAAAGTGGTATCCTTCAGATCTCAACAACGGCGCCTACAAATCCAGCAATTCCTTTGACAATAATTTATGAATCTCCTACAACAGCAGCAACAATCATTCCGACCGATTCATCAATATCATCAACAATGGCTCCACCCATCACTTCAACAAATCAAATGTCCACAACCCTTTCTTCTACAACATCAGCATCCATTTATTCGGCAGAATCTTCTACAACGCCAGCAGAAATTAATGAAGATATCTCAGCAGTCACCATCTACTATGATCCGTCGAATGTTCCTCCAAACAACAACTTTCAACAACAAACAGTGGCATCTCCTGCCAGGTCACTAGTCACCATTTACTACAATCCGCACACCATTTCGATACCTTCTTCTGCAGCAGTCAGTCCAGTTACCATTACGGTGCCTGGGCCAGTTCCATATGAAAGCAGTAATGCCATACCTTGGCATTATGGCTCTGACCTCTACTGCAACGGGGAGAAAATCACTTTGGATTCTTCAACCTCTTCTCCACAAATTGATAATGTTGGGGGAGGTGGAGGCTTCACCAGGAGCGGACGCCTTTTTGCCTTACAAACTCAGAGACCTAATGCCGAAGCAGAAGCTGCTGCCAAAGCAAAAGGAAAGAGTGTGGTATTTGAAGAGCCGGCTGTCAAAGAAACTCAAAAGACATCTTTTGAACAAGATGTAGACGAGTTTATGAGAATCATAAAAAGAAGTGATTACAAGGTGGTGGATCAGCTTCACCAAACTCCCTCAAAGATATCCATATTATCCCTGTTGATGTGTCCTGAAGCTCACAGGAATGCATTACTGAAAGTCCTGCACGCAGCATACATGCCAGAAGAGATCACTGTTAATCAACTAGAAACTGTGGTAGCAAATGTCAACACCAGTCATGGACTGGGCTTTACCAATGCTGACTTAACAACTGAGGGACGTAACCACAACAAGGCTTTACATATTACCCCGGAATGCAAGGGTGCTGTTTTATTTCATATACTGGTGGACACTGGGTCGTCACTCAATGTTCTACCAAAGAAAGCCTTGGTGAAGCTGGAGTATGATGGCTTAGCATTGCGTCCAAGTAATTTGGTGGTGAGAGCATTTGATGGCTCTAAAAGATCAGTGCTTGGGGAGATTGATCATCCTGTGATGATTGGCCCGCAGACCTTCAAAATTACCTTCTATGTGATGGACATTCAGCCGGCCTACAGCAGTTTATTGGGTAGACCCTGGATCCATGCCACTGGCGCTGTTACGTCTACCCTTCACCAGAAGTTGAAATTCGAGTGGGAAGGCCAAATCATCACCATCTGTGGGGAAGAGGACATCTTTGTTAGCCATCTGGCTACGTACAAATACATTGAAATGGATGGAGAAATCCATGAAACCATGAGCCAAGGGTTTGAGGCCCTGAACATAAATGAAGCATCTGCTGTACTGGGAACCTCCATAACGTCTTATCAGCAAGCCAGGAAGGTTGTTGAAGAGGGTACTGCCCAAGGTTGGGGCAAGCTGTTGCCCGTGGAAAAGAAGGAAGACAGATTTGGGTTGGGTTACAAACCAACGCAGCAAGATCAACTAGAGGCTGCCAAGAAGCCCAACTTTGTCAGCGGGGGAATGCTCACCCCGGATGCTGTGAACAACTTGGAAGATGAGTCAGAAGATGAGCGCAACCTGGAAAGCTGGATACGTCCAAGGACCCCGGGGAGCCATATCTCAAACTGGTATTCCCAGGAAATTATAAGGGTTACTCCTGCAGAGTAATTATTATTTCCTGTGTATTTTAAGCATGCATCAAGTCTTGCATCTTGCCCAAGATGTCAAGACTCATTTTGTAATCGGGCCATCTTGTAATTTTGTGCAAACAGATCAATCAATGAATATCGGACATCTTTTACAAATGAGTCTTTTCCTTTTCCGCTCATTGTTTTTCATTTTTCTTTTTGTACAAAAATAAAATGGCAATGTTTTCCAAAATGATAACTTCATTTTTCTAAACAAGATTAAAATCGATCACTAAAATAAACAATCTAAACCCTTGCAGAGAGTGCCTTTCAGACTGCACCGACAACAACACGGCTATGACTTCGTATGACTTTGACAATCCAATCAATCAAGCCGATGAAGGGGTTGAAGAAGATTATGAGCTACCTGAAGAACTAGCCAGGTTGTTAAGGCAAGAGAAGAAGGCTATCACTCCTCATCAGGTGGAGGTCGAAACGGTTAATCTTGGTACAGAAGAAGAAGTGAAAGAAGTTAAGATCAGGGCCTGCCTGCAAGATTCAGTAAAGGAGCAACTGATTGATATGCTTCGGGAGTATGTGGATGTCTTTGCTTGGTCTTATCAGGATATGCCAGGGTTGGACACCAATATTGTCATGCACAAGCTGCCTTTAAAATAAGATTGCCCGCCGGTAAAACAGAAATTGCGTTGTACTCGTCCAGACATGGCAATGAAGATTAAAGAAGAGGTACAAAAACAGTGGGATGCCGGTTTCCTTGCTGTAACTAGCTATCCACTGTGGGTTGCTAATATTGTACCTGTGCCTAAGAAGGATGGCAAGGTGAGGATGTGTGTGGATTACCGGGATTTGAATAGAGCCAGCCCGAAAGATGATTTCCCTTTACCTCACATTGATGTATTGGTTGATAATACGGCTCAGTTCTCGGTGTTCTCCTTCATGGATGGATTTTCAGGATACAATCAGATCAAAATGTCACCTGAAGACATGGAGAAGACCACTTTCATCACACCCTGGGGCACGTTCTGTTACAAGGTGATGCCATTCGGACTGAAGAATGCTGGTGCTACTTATCAACGGGCTATGGTAACATTATTCCATGACATGATCCATAAAGAAATCGAATGTTACGTGGATGACATGATTGCCAAGTCCCTCACAGAAGAAGACCACCTGGTGAACCTGTTAAAGTTATTCAAGCGTCTGAGGAAGTACCAACTGAAGTTAAACCCCAACAAATGCACATTCGGGGTGCGATCCGGTAAGCTGCTGGGATTCATAGTAAGTGAAAAAGGGATTGAAGTTGACCCTGATAAAGTTAAAGCCATTCAAGAGATGCCTGCACCAAAGTCAGAAAAAGAAGTTCGGGGTTTCTTAGGTAGATTGAACTACATTTCACGGTTCATATCTCACCTTACAGCAACATGTGAACCTTTATTCAAGTTGTTAAGAAAAGAACAAACGGTCAGGTGGAACGAAGACTGCCAAAGGGCTTTTGACAAAATCAAGGAGTACTTGCAAGAGCCTCCAATCCTGATGCCTCCAGTTGAAGGAAGACCTCTAATCATGTACTTAACAGTATTAGAAGAGTCAATGGGGTGCGTGTTGGGCCAGCATGACGAGTCTGGTCGAAACGAGTATGCAATATACTACCTAAGCAAAAAGTTTACCGACTGTGAACAACGTTATTCACTGCTCGAGAAAACTTGTTGTGCTTTAGCGTGGGCTGCTCGCCGACTAAGGCAGTATATGTTGACCCACACCACCTTGTTGATTTCAAAGATGGACCCAGTTAAGTACATTTTTGAGAAGCCAACACTTACCGGACGGGTTGCAAGATGGCAAATGATCCTCACAGAATACGATATTCAATACACATCTCAAAAAGCCATCAAAGGCCATGTATTATCTGATTATCTTGCTGAGCAACCCATTGATGATTACCAGCCTATGAGATTTGACTTCCCTGATGAAGACATCATGTTCATTAAAGCAAAAGATCATGAAGAACCTATTCACACTGAAGGGCCTGACCCCGAAGAAGAATGCACTATGATGTTTGATGGGGCTGTTAATATGAATGGTCGTGGTGTTGGTGCAGTACTCATTACACCTAAAGGAGTTCACATGCCTTTCTCGGCAAAGCTCACTTTCAACTGCACTAACAACGAAGCTGAATACGAAGCTTGTATTATGGGTCTTGAGGAAGCCATTGACCTCAGGATCAAGACTTTGACTGTATTCGGAGATTCAGCTCTGGTAATTAACCAAACCAACGGCAAATGGTACACCCACCAGGATCATCTGATACCTTACAGGGACTATACAAGAAGGTTATTGACTTTCTTCACAACAGTCAAACTTGAGTATATCCCTCGAGATGAAAATCAGTTTGCGGATGCTCTTGCTACCATTTCATCCATGATCAAAGTTCAAGCTGCCAACTTTGTGCCTCGGATCTCAGTATCCAGACTTGACAGACCAGCATATGTGTTTTCAGCAGACATTGTCAAAGATGATAAGCCTTGGTTCCATGACATCAAATGCTTCTTGGAGGATCAAACATACCCACCTGGGGCATCTTCCAATGATAAGAAGACATTGAGAAGGCTTGCTGGCAGTTTCTTCCTGAATACTGATGGTTCCCTATACAAGAGAAACTTTGATATGGTACTCCTCAGATGCATTGATAAGACAGAAGCAGGATTATTGATGCACGAGGTGCACGAAGGATCCTTTGGTACCCATGCAGGAGGGCATGCAATGGCTAAAAAGTTGTTAAGATCAGGCTATTACTGGATTACAATGGATGCAGACTGTTGTGCTTACGCCAGGAAATGTCATAAATGCCAGATTTACGCGGATAAAGTGCATGTGCCTCCGAATCCTTTGAATGTAATGTCTTCACCCTGGCCCTTTGCCATGTGGGGCCTTGATATGATTGGAAAGATTGAACCGACTGCTTCAAATGGCCACAGATTCATCCTGGTCGCTATTGACTATTTCACCAGGTGGGTTGAAGCAGCTTCTTATGCAAACGTTACGAGGCAGGTGGTAGCCCGATTCCTGAAGAGGGACATCATTTGTCGGTATGGAGTTCCCGAGCGAATCATCACTGATAATCGTTCCAATTTAAACAACAAAATGATGGCAGAACTGTGTCGGGACTTCAAGATCCAACACCACAATTCTTCTCCTTACAGGCCAAAGATGAATGGCGTTGTTGAGGCAGCTAACAAGAATATCAAGAAGATTGTACAAAAGATGGTAGTTACCTACAAAGACTGGCATGAAATGCTACCATTTTCCTTGCATGGGTACCGTACGTCAATCAGAACATCCACTGGGGCAACACCGTATCAGCTTGTGTATGGTATGGAGGCAGTCCTACCCGTTGAAGTTGAATTACCCTCCCTGCGGGTATTGATGGATGTTAAGCTGAATGAAGCAGAATGGGTCTGATCCCGATACGAAAAACTGAGTCTGATCGAAGAAAAGAGATTAGCTGCAATCTGTCATGGGCAGTTATATCAGAAAAGAATGAAGAAGGCCTTCGATCAGAAAGTCAGGCTCCGAGAGTACCAAGTAGGAGATCTCGTGCTGAAAAGACTCCTCCCTCCTCAAACAGACCACAGGGGCAAGTGGAATCCAAACTATGAAGGGCCATTCGTAGTAAAGAAAGTTTTCTTCGGTGGAGAACTCATGCTCAACACTATGGATGGTGAAGATTTCCTATCCCCTGTGAATTCAGATGCAGTTAAAAAATACTTCGCATAAAATGACCCGCTGGACGTAAAAACAGAATGTAAGTCCAGGCAAAAATAGGGCATCACGGCGAGTCAAAAACAGAATAAAAGACTCGGGCAAAAATAAGGGAAAATAAACAAAAAAATGTACACCTGCTGAGTTGAAAAGCCGCATTGGACAACTCAGGCAAAAATGGGTATCCCGATGGATTGAAAACCTGAAAGGGCGATCCACGCAAAATAAGGGAATAAGCGAACAAGTGCATTCTGAATTCATCTGTATCACTTAAAACCTGACAAGTTCCGAAAGGTTTGAGCGTCGATCAGAACCAACCTTCTTCAGAAAGCAAGACGAGAAGAACGTCAAATGTCATACGAGTCATAGCAAAAGGGAAGCTCTTTGAAGCGTCATCAACATTGCCAACATCTTTGTTCCTCAATTTGTAACAATCTCCTCATTTCAGGGAATTTGTTTCTTTGACTGTATCTTGCCAATTCAGGGAACACGAATTAATAAAATCAGATTTTCAGTCACACATTGTCTCGTACTCTTTCATTTGCAAAAATGTCCGATGTCATTATCTTGTTAATTGCATGAGTACATATGCGTCTTTCCTAAACTACATGCTTACAGGAAATATACTTACTCCCGGGGGTGTCTAAACTCCTATGATGGAATCCAGTAAAAGATACCTCAGGATACTTGTGCGTTTCTCTGTCTTTTCGAGATTGCAGGTAATTCAAAACGCAACATGGGGCATGGAAGCTTCTCCCCAGTAGGCTGCCGAATCATTGTTTCCTCAGCACACTTTCCAAACAGTACCAGGGATGCTTTCTCTCCATCAGAGTTGCCAGGCATCACTTCTCCAACATTTCTTTCAAAGGGCAGCACCAGGGGGTGTTCATGTCCCCAGCTGAGTTATCAAGTATCATCCTCAGCAGGATCCCCACAAAATCTCTAAGAAGATCTTTCAACAATCTTTCTTCTTCCCCAGCCAAATGCTAGACAGAGAAATACTTCCCCACAGAGTCTCAACCTCTATCCAGCGAAGCAATACCTGAAGGTCTCACAACAGAGTGACGAAAGCTTCTACGAACCCCAGCTGGATCCCTCAAACCCCTCAAATTGATTCAAAAATGCTTCAAATGAGAAAACTTTGGTCATGAAAGTTGTAGAATGGATCATTCCCTTTTCAAAAAGTACAAGAACTCATTCTAATTCATTTTGGATCAAAAGTTATGGCTTGTCAAAGTTGGGAAAAATCACATAATTTCAAGTTTTGCACCAAAGAGGCAAAGTTGCAAAACCTTTTGTCAAGACAAATTGTGACCTCAAAGTGACTTCTAACCTTTGCACAAACATAAACCAATGCCTAAAATTCATAATGCACCAAGAGTTTGTCCATTTTCATGACTTGTGCTTTAAGAAATCACAAAAGGGGCAAAAAGTCACAAAGTTGCAAAACCTATCACAAACCCTAATCCACTTGCTGCATTGCTTCTAATCCATTTCCATGGCTCTCCCTGATCTCAGCTGAGCCAAACCATGTGTCACTCCCGCCAAATGACACCTCAGGTCAGAAGGGGTACAGACGCGAACGATTGGCGAAAAGAGAATGAGAACACACAGAGGTGGACTCAGAAAGACAAGAGTCGCCAACTAGGCATTTTTATCCCGAAGGAAAGGTAATGAATGCTGCATAGACCTAAGAAAAGAAGGATAAGACGGTCACGGACCAGAGAGACTGAGAAAGGGGGTTGGTTACAACCTGGGAAGGTATTAGCACCCAGATTGTCCGCCGTACTCGACGGGATCCACGCTTAAAAGATTTGTGTTTTAAAGGGGTAGTGTCAGTGCTATTTGTGTATCAAAACTGGAAAGAATACAAGTGTCAGTGTGAAAGAAAAGTGAAGTGTATGAGAGAAGTGTCAGTGTAAGAATAAGAATGAGATGCTCAAGACCATGAGGATTAAAGAATAATGCTTGAAGAGGGGGAATATACAGACACTTTTGTTCGATAACTGTTAAGTTATGCCTACGTATCCTCTCGTGCAATGAGGAAGTCAGAACGCCGTAGTTCGACCCAAAGAGACTGAAAGATAAATTGACCTGTGAACTGCTTACTTGTCTATGCTCAAGTGTATGACCTGTCTGGCTCAGGTGCAAATTGTCTTGCATTAGACGGAAGAAGCAAGTTCTCGTTTATGAGTGAATGAGATGAGAAAAGAATCCCGGAGGAGACGATTATTGTTTGTTTTTGTGTTTTCAATCTTTTATTGCTTTTGAAAGTTTGCCATAAGAAAATGAGCTTAAGCCAAAACCAATGGGTTAGTAAACTCATCACATCCTCCCTCAGATTAGGGGTAATGAGAATACCTTAAGTGTGAAGTCAGTATCTCACACTTAATCACCATGATGTAGGATTAAGATCATTAACCTACTTGTGATTATTTAGATGTTTTTGTTGTTTTTGTTTAGTGGTAAGTAATGAGTTTAAGCCATAATCAAGGATTTAATGGACCCATTACACCATCCTAATAGAAGGATAATAGATGAGAACATTTAAGCTGAGGAAGATACCTCAACTTAATCCATGATTAGGGATTAACCTCATGACAAAACAAAGCCTTTATTAAGTGGATTTTAGTTAATAATAGGATGAAGAAGTGATTTTTATGGTTTGTAAGACAACTTGAGGGGGACTTGTCCATTAACACTAGGGTTAGTCCTTCTTTACCAATTAAGGAAGAATTAGAACCCTAATGCAAGGCCCAAGTTACAAGTTTGATGTCTTGATGATTGTTAAGTGGATTGATTAAAGGATTTAAATACATTAAGGGTTTAACACTTAGGATTAAAGTTATACACTCCATCCTAATAGAAGGATGCAGGCATAAGCTTAATCACAAAGCCTTAAAGCCTTCAGGGTTTAGTCCTTGATTATGAGATGAGAGGAGAAGACTCAAAGATGACACAAAGGCAAAAGTTAAATGGGGGACTAATCAAAACCCTAATTGTTATCATGCTTGGAGGTCCTAAGGTTTATGAGGCTTAAAAGAGAAAGATCTTCAAAGAACCACCAAGGAGAGGAGCAGATGAAAGGAGGAAGAAGCAAAGAGAAGCAAGACAACTTGCTTCACTTAAGAAGACAAGTTGCTTGAAGAAATAAAGTAAGATGAACAAGAATGAGCAAGCTCAATCCAATACACAAACAAAAAAGCAGCAAAGGAAGTATGAAAGAGATGAAGAGAGAATGTGAGAAGTGAAGGCAAATTCACTTCTCAAACAACTTACCACCTGAAAGGTTAGCATAAGAAATGAAATGCAATGCAAATGAGATGAAATATGATGATGTAAACCAAAGCCAGGAGCAAGATCATGAAGTGAATGATGCTAAGAGATGATACAAACATGAGGCAAGGCATGAGAATGATCAAACAAACATAAGGATGCAAATGAGGCATGCATTGAATCATGAAAGTACATGAAAAGTTATGACATGCAATGAACATACAACATGGCAAATGAAAGATGCAATGATCAAACATGATTCTAATGTGTTCTAAGATGTCTTATGAATCAAAAGAATGCACAAAATGTCATGGAAAGTCAATGGATGCAAGCAAATGAGAAATGGATGCAAGGGATGGCACAAATTAGGGTTTATGATCAACACACAAAGCAAAATTCAAAATCAGAAGCATATGACATGATAAAAATTTGAAAATGCAACCAAAGACACCCTAAACCTATACAAACTCACTGCCCAAAGGAGAGGATCCAATTCTTAACCTATTGAAAGTTATGAATTTCCTAAGATTGTTAGGGTTTTGGGGGACTTCAACAAGAAAAATGCTAGACAAATTGAAAATGCAAGATCAAATCAAACCAATTTTATCCTATAAACTACATGCTATACAAGATGCAATGCAACAAGAATCATCCTCCAACTCTCAATGGTTAGGCAGAAAGAAATTTTTGAAGTTTGAAACAAAATATTGCCTTGAAATGAAATTAAATCCAATGAAAATGATCAAAAGGCATCAAGATCAAAAAAGAAATTTGGTTTGAGAGTTGGACAATGTTTCTAAATGTTTTTAAATGCAATGTGAATTTTTTTGTGATTTTTAAATACCTAAATGTATTTTTAATTAATTAATTTTCATTAACTAATTAAAAATAATCATTTAAATGATTTAAAAATAATTTTTAATGCAAAAAATAAAAATAAAAATATTTTTGGGTTCTGAAAATTAATTAAACCTTTGACAAAAAATTTCAGAATTTTTAAATGGTTTTTACTATTTTTAATAATTCGAATAAATTAAATATGAAACAAATGAATTTAAATGAAATTTAAAAGAAAAAAGAGAAAGTCAAACAGATCAAAGGTTGAGGTTCAAACTTGGGGACGCGGGAATTGACCTGGCGCGCAAACGAACGGCTCACATTCAAACTTGCCTAATTAAGTCATTAGCCCTAATCCTAGCCCTAATCACTTTCAGATGACCGGAACAGTGTTCCGGTCATCTTCTCCGGCAAGGTGTTCATGCTATCTCACTCCCTACGCATCAAAACTCCACCAAAATCTCCAGATTCAATCCTTAAACATCATTAAACCTAAACCCCACCCCAAAAATCATTTATTTTCACTGAATCATAAGAATCAAAGCAAAACTCATTTCACGGGCAAAGTTTCAGAACAAGCATACATGGCCATTTTTCACTCATTTTCAAAACAAATCACATCATGATAATCAGTGAAGCATAAGGAAACATTTAGAAACTAAAAATGGAAGTTCTGGAAAAATAAATGCCATAGCTACCTGAGCTTGAGCTTTCGAAACAGGGACTTTCTGGCTGCTTCTTTGGTTCAAACAAACTCCAATGATCCTCCTTTGAAGCTTTTGACACTTAGCTGGAGTTTATATGGCCTCTAGAGAGAGTTGGCAGAAGCTCAGGTCAAGGGAGTGTGGAAATCGTATTTTTGATTGTGATGGTTTCAGGGATGAATGAGGGTAGGGAAATGATCAGGGGAGCATGCTGAGTGATTCTATGAAGTTTGTTTTTATGTTTGATGCCTGTGTGATGTGTTTCGAATGAAAATGCATAAGAGGGCAAAGCTTGGTGCTATGGCTTGGAGAGAGTTTCAGGCTTGTGTGTGTGGTGTGTTATGTTGCATTTGGTCCACTTATCACTCTTGGATAGGTCAGAGGAGTGGTTGTGCCCTATTGTGATTAGTATGGGTCTTTATGCAAAAAGTCAAGTTTTGTGTAAGAGAGGTATGGGTCAATAGTAGGCCAAGGACAATAGGAGTGTCCTGCGCAGCAAGGAATGAGGAGAGCCATGGGATCAGTTTTGAAGCCAATTAGCAAGTGGATTAGGGTTTGTATGATGTTTTGCAACTTTGTGACTTTTTGCCCCTTTTGTGATTTCTTGGTCCACAAGTCATGAAAATGGACAAACTCTTGGTGCATTATGAATTTTAGGCCTTGGTTTATGTTTGTACAAAGATTAGAAGTCCATTTGAAAGCACAATTTGCCTTGGCAAAGGGTTTTGCAACTTTGCCTCTTTGGTAGAAAACTTGAAATTATGTGATTTTCCCCAACTTTGACAAGCCATAACTTTTGATCCAAAATGAATTAGAATGAGTTCTTGTACTTTTTGAAAAGGGAATGATCCATTCTACAACTTTCATGACCAAAGTTTTCCCATTTGAAGCATCTTTGAATCAAAAAGCAAGGGTTTAAAAAGTTTCCCAAAATGGCAAGTTTCCATTACAAGTCATTTTTCCCAAAAAGGCAACTTTGCAAATGGCTTGAAATTCTTCAATTTTGTGAACTTCTAACATCTTCTATGATCAAATAAAGATCATACACATTCAAAATGATGAAGAACACCCTTTGGTTGGGTCATTGGGGGCCTCAGATGCCCTGATTTTACACTGACTTGCTCAAGAAGTCAACTATTGATCAGATGACTTCCCCATGGAATTTCTTCATGAAAATTGACATGAATGATCCATATACCATATAGAGACCAATAGAAACAAGAATGACCAAAAAAATTGGAGTTATGGCCTCTGAAACCAAAACCCTAATTCTAGGTCATCTGTGCAGTTAAACCTGGCTCTGCTTCCATGCCATTCTCAGTTCTTGTGATTCTTTGATTTCTTTGGCCTTGAGAGGATATAATATGATGCTTGAACACACATGGACCCCTTTGAAGTGATTGATGACCTTTGGAGTGGCTCAAATGGCCCTTGGATTGCTCAGATCACAAACCCTAGATGCAGATGACTTTAAATCAATGCAGTGAATAAAAAATGTGGTATGAGATGCTATGATTGAATTTATGCAAATGAAAAGATCACAAGCCATGGTGTGAATGGGTGAGGGCAAATTTGGGGTGTTTACAGCTGCCCCTATTCAAACATGAGTTAGTTGTGCAGGATGTAAGCAACGGCTTAGCAGGCAAACAAGATAACTTGTGGTTGAATACCAAAGACAGTCCAAAATTTGCACTCACAGAATGAAGAAGAAAAGGGATATAGATTGTAAAAGAAAATAGAGTATATTTATAAAGTGCGGGCGACGGAGGACGACCGTCGGGCAGAGGACGTCTGCTGGGGATAAAGCGATGACGGGGATGACCGACATGCTGGGGGAGATGCGGGAAGTAATGCAATGACGGGGACGGCCGACAAGCTTGGGATATAAGAGATTATGATGGGGACGGCCATCAAATAAATATATAAGACTCTCTGGGGAATTGAGGTAAATGATGGGGACGACCAACAAGCTCAAGGCATAAATGAAATAAATGATGAGGTACGGTCATCAAAGGCGAAGGACGATCACCTAGCAGGGGACGGCTGCTCTGTTGGGGATAAGATGAGGGACGGTCATCTAAGGTGAAGGACGATCACCTGGCAGGGTACGGCTTCCGAAAGTATCATGACATAGGACGAATGTCAGATAGAAAGGTCGACGATGGGGACGACCATCGGATAAGCATGATGAAGGACGATCATCAAGAGGTGAAGGACGATCACCTAGCAGGGTACGGCTGCTCTCGGGGTTTATCATGACATAGGACGAATGTCAGATAACAAGATCAACGATGGGGACGGTCATCGGATAAAATGATGAAGGACGATCATCAGGAGGTGAAGGACGATCACCTAGCAGGGGACGGCTGCTAAAAGTCACGACATAGGACGAATGTCGGATGGAAAAGGGGTTCTAACAATGGAGACTCCGCTGGGGAAAGGATGAGAGACGGTCATCCAAAGGTGAAGGACGATCACCTGGCAGGGTACGGCTGCCGAATATCACGACATAGGACTAATGTCAGATAGAAAGGAAGTTTTGCTGAGGACTTCGCTGGGGAAAAGTAAACACGGACGAGTGTCTTCATCCAAGAAATGAGAGGTATAAGTGTTTGGGTACTGTGTATAGATTAAAGATGCAGACGAGCATCCTTAAGACTATGATAC
This sequence comes from Lathyrus aphaca, assembly GCA_963966055.1. Classification (NCBI taxonomy): domain Eukaryota; kingdom Viridiplantae; phylum Streptophyta; class Magnoliopsida; order Fabales; family Fabaceae; genus Lathyrus; species Lathyrus aphaca. The sequence continues at coordinate 114,694,342 of OZ014523.1, read as the reverse complement.
GGACGGGTATCAGTTAAAAAACAAAAGCTGACACGTGTTCAGAGATGATGATACGGACGAGTAGCAACTGGTTAACAAAGAACACGGACGAGTATCGATTCTGCGGGGACTCTTCTGGGGAATAATAGACACAAACGAATATCTTAATTCAAGAAGACATAAGTGTTTGACACGGTGTGTAGATTAAAGATGCGGACGAGCATCCCTAAGACTACGATACGGACGAGTATCGGATAGAAACAAACGCTTGACGCATGTTCTGAGATGATGATACGGACGAGTATCAACTGGTCAGCAAAGAACACGGACGAGTGTTGAATCTGAGGGGATTTGAGTGATATATACAAGATACGGACGAGTATCTGCATGAGTAAAACGGGAGTAATAAGTATGAGTGGTGTACAAATGAGTGTTTAACTTGTTAGGGAGAGTGACACGGACGAGTGTCAAAAGGAGAAAAGTGTAATATAGACAAGTATACGGTTTACAAAATGTTTCCGGTATCTATGTTGGGGAAGGTGACACAGACGGGTGTCAGGGAATTTGTATATATATGTATATGTGAGTGCAAAGAGGACGCTTTGGCTTTCTACTGGGGATATGACACGGACGGGTGTCAAGAAGTGTCTGTTTCTTTAGGGGAAATGCCTTGGCTTTCTGCCGGGGAATCCAGGGAGTTTTCTGTATATCGTCGACGGATTGTCAGTATTTACAAGTGTTTGATTCAGAACATGGCTTATGATTATGCAATATGTTTGATTTTTGCCGTAATGCTCCGCATTAGACGTAATGTTACGCTCTGCGGGGAGAATATGATGTGAATGCTATGATTATGCAAAGATAACGACTCGGGATTCGGATCCCGTTGCTACAGAGATCTCCGGCTGATCTGCTTGGAGTGGATATCCCAGCTGGGGATGAGGCCATTGGTAGATATGACATATGGGACTCTGCTTGGGGATATAGGTCACTGATAGACCTATTTTGGTAATGAGGGACCCAGCTGGGGTTTGGAGAAGCTTTCGTCACTCTGTTGTGAGATTTTCAGGTTATTGTTCTTCTGGGTAGAGGCTGAAAATCTGTGGGGAGATGGTTCCCTGGCTTTTGCACTTGGCTGAGGAGGAAATACAAATGGCAACTCAGCTGGGGAGAAAGTACCTCTGGTGCTACAACTGAGTAGATAATGGTTTGCCAGCTTGCTGGGAGGAAGTTTTCATGCCCCATGCTGTGCTCTGAATACCTGCAATCCTGAAAAGATAGAGAAACGCACTAGTAATCCCGAGGTATCCCTTACCGGATTCCATCCTAGGAGTTTAGGCACTCCTGGGAGCGAGTATATTTCCTGCAAGCATGTATCTTTAGAAGAGAAGTATCTGTATTTATGCAATCAGTATCTTAAAGACATCGGACATTCTTGCAAATGGAAAATGTACGAAACGAAACATGACTGGAAATCTGATTCTATTAATTCATGTGCCCTGAATTGGCAAGATACAGTCAAAGAAACAAGTCCCCTAAAATAAGGAGATTGTTACAAATTGAGAAATAAAAGGTATTGGCAATGTTGATGACGCTTCAAGGAGCTTCCCTTTGCTATGACTCATATGACATTTGACGTTCTTCTCGTCTTGCTCTCTGAAGAAGGCTGATTCTGACCGGCGCTTGAACCTTTCAAAGCTTACCAAGTTGCGAATGATACAGACGAATTCAGAATGCAATTGTTCGCTTATTCCCTTATTTTGCATGGATCGCCCTTTCAGGTTTTCAATCCACCGGGATACCCATTTTTGCCTGAGTCGTCCAATGCGGCTTTTCAACTCAGCGGGTGTACATTTTTTTTATTTTTTTATTTTCCCTTATTTTTGCACGAGTCTTTTATTATGTTTTTGACTCGCCGGGATGCCCTATTTTGCCTAGACTTACATTCTGTTTTTATGTCCAGCGGGTCATTTTTATGCGAAGTATTTTTTAACTGCATCTGAATTTACAGGGGATGGGAAGTCTTCACCATCCATAGTACTGAGCATGAGTGCTCCACCGGAGAAAACTTTCGTTACTACAAATGGCCCTTCATAGTTCGGAGTCCACTTGCCCCTGTGCTCTGTATGAGGAGGGAGGAGTCTTTTCAGCACAAGATCCCCTACTTGGTATTCTCGAAGCCTGACTTTCCGATCGAAGGCTTTCTTCATCCTTTTCTGATATAACTGCCCATGACAAATAGCAGCTAATCTTTTCTCTTCAAACAGACTCAGTTGTTCGTGCCGGGACCGGACCCATTCTGCTTCGCTCAACTTAACATCCATTAATACCCGCAATGAGGGTAATTCAACTTCAACAGGTAGGACTGCCTCCATACCGTAAACAAGCTGATACGGTGTTGCCCCAATGGATGTTCTGATCGACGTACGGTACCCATGCAAGGCAAACGGGAGCATTTCATGCCAGTCTTTGTAGGTAACTACCATCTTTTGCACAATCTTCTTGATATTCTTATTAGCTGCCTCGACAGCGCCATTCATCTTTGGCCTGTAAGGAGAAGAATTGTGGTGTTGGATTTTGAAGTTCCGGCATAGCTCTGCCATCATTTTGTTGTTTAAATTGGAACCATTATCAGTAATGATTCGCTCGGGTACTCCATACCGACAGATGATATCTCTTTTCATAAATCGGGCTACCACTTGCCTCGTAACATTTGCATAAGAAGCCGCTTCAACCCACTTGGTAAAATAGTCAATAGCAACCAGGATGAATCTGTGGCCGTTTGAAGCAGTCGGCTCAATCTTGCCAATCATATCAATGCCCCACATGGCAAAGGGCCAGGGTGAAGACATCACATTCAAAGGATTGGGAGGTACATGCACTTTATCCGCATAAATCTGGCATTTATGGCACTTTCTGGCATAGGCACAACAGTCGGCATCCATTGTAATCCAGTAATAGCCTGATCTTAGCAACTTCTTGGCCATTGCATGCCCTCCTGCATGGGTACCAAAGGATCCTTCGTGCACTTCGTGCATCAACAAGTCTGCTTCCATTTTATCAACGCATCTGAGGAGTACCATATCAAAGTTTCTCTTGTACAGGGAACCGTCAGTATTCAGGAAGAAACTACCAGCTAGCCTTCTTAATGTCTTTTTATCATTGGAAGATGCCCCAGGTGGGTATGTTTGATCCTCCAAGAAGCATTTAATGTCATGGAACCAAGGCTTATCATCTTTAACAACATCTGCTGAGAACACATATGCTGGTCTGTCAAGTCTGGACACTGAAATCCGAGGTACAAAGTTGGCAGCTTGAACTTTAATCATGGATGAAATGGTGGCAAGAGCATCTGCAAATTGATTCTCGTCCCGAGGGATATACTCAAGCTTGACCATTGTAAAGAAAGTCAATAACCTCCTTGTATAGTCCCTGTAAGGTATCAGATGATCCTGGTGTGTGTACCATTTATCGTTGGTTTGATTGATTACCAAAGCTGAATCTCCGAACACAGTCAAAGTCTTGATCCTGAGGTCAATTGCTTCCTCAAGACCCATAATACAAGCTTCATATTCAGCTTCATTGTTAGTGCAGTTAAAGGTGAGTTTTGCCGAGAAAGGCATGTGAACTCCTTTAGGTGTAATGAGTACTGCACCAACACCACGACCGTTCATATTAACAGCCCCGTCAAACATCATAGTCCATTCTTCTTCTGGGTCAGGCCCTTCAGTGTGAACAGGCTCTTCATGATCTTTTGCTTTTATGAACATGATGTCCTCATCAGGGAAGTCAAATCTTATAGGCTGGTAATCATCAATGGGTTGCTCAGCAAGATAATCAGACAATACACTGCCCTTGATGGCTTTCTGAGATGTGTACTGAATGTCATATTCTGTAAGGATCATTTGCCATCTTGCAACCCGTCCGGTAAGTGTTGGCTTCTCAAAAATGTACTTAACTGGGTCCATCTTTGATATCAATAAGGTAGTGTGGGTCAACATATACTGTCTTAGTCGGCGAGCAGCCCACGCTAAAGCACAGCAAGTTTTCTCGAGCAGTGAATAACGTTGTTCACAGTCGGTAAACTTTTTTCTTAGGTAGTATATTGCATACTCTTTTCGACCAGACTCGTCATGTTGGCCCAGCACACACCCCATGGACTCTTCTAATACTGTTAAGTACATGATTAGAGGTCTTCCTTCAACTGGAGGCATAAGGATTGGAGGCTCTTGTAAGTATTCCTTGATTTTGTCAAAAGCCCTCTGGCAATCTTCGTTCCACCTGACTGTTTGTTCTTTTCTCAACAACTTGAACAAAGGCTCACAGGTTGCTGTTAGGTGAGATATGAACCTTGAAATGTAGTTCAATCTACCTAGAAACCCCCGAACTTCTTTTTCAGTCTTTGGTGCAGGCATTTCTTGAATGGCTTTGACTTTGTCAGGGTCAACTTCAATCCCTTTTTCACTTACAATAAATCCCAGCAGCTTACCGGATCGTACCCCGAATGTGCATTTGTTGGGGTTTAACTTCAATTGATATTTCCTCAGTGTCGTACCTCGAAAAATACGATCCCTCGCGAACGCGGTCGCGGCTGGGCTGACTTGAGAGTCGCCACCTAATTTTATTTATTCCCAAAGAGGGAAATGGTAAATATAGATAAAACCACCAAGAAGGGATAAAACAAGGTCATCGCAAACCATTGTCGGGGTTCGGAAGTCGGTTATGTAAGAGGAAGGTATTAGCACCTCCTACATCCATCGTACTCGACGGGAACCATCTAGATTGTCACGCGTGAAGGGATGTCTATACTTATGATTACTTGTTGAACTAAAGGGTTTATTAATCCTAGGGGCTCGGCAAGGATTGAGATCCTCGTGCCTACGTATTCCCTTGTGCAATGGGAAAGTCAGAGCTTCGTAGTTCGGCCTGATATGGGTATTGGTTGTTGATTTTATTACCTTTCTTCGATGAAAGGATTTAAGAGTCCATTTGCACTAAAGACTATGGATAGTTTATTTCGTCCAACAAGACGAATGTCTTGCGCCGAAATAATCGGAGAGAGTAACGAGAGCTCGTTATCCTCCTTTCTATCGCTTAAGGCTCGTGGCGTGCAATTTTCCTCGTATTTATTGAAGTGTTTTGTTTCCTAAGACCGCTTGATGTTGGATCAAGGGTTTGGCTCTAAGAAGTAACATTTTGGTTTTTTTGAAGTTTAAGGTGAATGCAAATGGAAGTTTTATTTGTTGGTTTTGTTAGCGAGGCACAATGTGCTCGACTCGCAAAGTTTGAGGAATTAAGCTAAAGACTAGCTATGGAAAACAAGCGCAATGCGTTAATTCGTTAAGTTGGAAAATGTTTGAGAAAAGTGTAAGGTGCAAAGTAGTGCAGATAGCGATCAAGGAATGATCGACTTACGTGTGTGTATGAAGTGAAGTGCATATGGATGTTTACTTGGTGTTTGACCAAAGATTTTGTTTATCTTTGAATGAAGTCTTAGTGTGCGTTCGCTTTTTACTTAGCAATTTATCGTCAAAAATGCAAAAGTAATCACACAAGTAAGCATTAGTATCATATCACAAGTAAGAAAAATCGAGCATACACAATCATTCATCGCACACACACAAAATCGAACAAAGGAGAAAGATTAATTAATCAAATTAAATAGAAATATTTAATTAGATTAATTATCAAATTAATTAACCAATTAAATAAATCTATTAAAATAAACAATGAAAATGTTTTTTTGATTTTTTTTATAATCAAGAAAAAAAATAAATCGAAAGATGTGAAAATTAAAAAATTAAACAAGGAAATGTTTTTCTTTAGTTTTAGACTAAAAAAAAAGCAGAAATAATTTAATCAAGAAAAATGTTATGGTCTAAGTTATTCATGATATTAAAATGAACTAATGAAGAAATTCAACAAACTTGAACCAAAGGATAATGGGCCAATGTTATTGAACTCGGATTCTTGACCCGGATTGCTTTCTTACCCAACTTTGGATCATGAAAGAAGCATTAAAACCTAGCCTTTAGCGTCATCGGTTCACACAAAAAGACCAAAGAAAATTGTACACTGATTGGATGCACATATCGTATGGGAAAGCCAACTGCCTTGGATAATGAATCACTTATGGGATACCCAACTGTCAATTCAATCACGTGGCTCTTCATAAACCAAGAACATACATGCATTTACTCAGTAAACCAAATGGAACCTTATTAACCTATTAAAATTCTATAAAAAAATATATACATAAGAGGGCAATAAATGAGTCGCTGGCTCTTCTTATTCCTTTATCAAAAGGAAACTTAGTCTCTCTCTCACAGACCAACAAATGAAAAAAAACTCAGTGAATATTAACATCAACATCATCGTTCCATCATCAACAACCCGTTTCCGTATTCAAACATCACTCATCAAACAAACATAACCGATGAAATCAAACCACATATCAAATATTGAGAACCCTTATCCCCAAATCGCAAAAACCCTAACCCCTGCTTCACTATGTTTTCAATGATTTACATCATACAAGGCGATTTAAAGAAACAAGTAAACGAAGGTGAGAAGAACTACCTCAGGCGCGATTTGAGCTTGCTTCAAGGTACGGTTTCTTCTTCCTTTCAGCTTGATGTGTTCGTTCAATGTTCTTCTTGCTTCACTGAACTTCTTCTTCTTTTCTTCTCAATGCTATGTATTGCTCTCTTGCGGGATGATTTAGATATCCTCTTTTTTAGTCCGAAGCTTGAAGCCGAGCTTTCGTTTTTTTTTTTTGAGCTTTAGTATGATTTAGGGATTTTGGATAAACATTGATAATGTTGTTTTTGGTTGCTAGGGTTTTCAGGTGGTGGTAGTATGTGTGTTGGTTGCGTCCCCTGTGTGCATTTGCGGCTAGGGTTTTTCAGGTGTTCAGGTTCTCTATTCCTCCCTCAATGATTGTAAATGATTGGGTGTTATATAGGAGAATGTTTGGATGCTTATCTCCCTCTGTGAGTTTGTTTGCACTGGATTTTATACGTGAGAGTGAGTGAGGAATCCGTTAGAAGTGGATTTGCAATTCAATTTGGTGTGGGGTCCATTGATTTTGCTAGCTGGAATTTTGTTTGCAGTGAGCTGGCTTTCTCCTAGAACAAGTGTGGTCCCTTGCGAATTCTATTTTCACCGATTTTTACTGTATGTAATTTTTGTAATTCACACTGCTTCAAAACTTGGTTTCTCTATTGCTTTTAACAAAATTAACCTCTACGTTTGCTTCTCTGCAGCAACTGAACTGGCCGGTTTATCCTCAAAAAATGTTATGGCAAGGCAACTCAATAGATGGCACTTGGAGGAAATCTGGTATTGCTTTGATTTTCCATCATTTTTTGTGATTAATACTTGAAATTCATGTTATAAAGCAAACATTGATACACTTCCTTTGATTTTGCCTTGAATGAGCCTATACTGAATTGTTTCATATTTGTGAACTCTTTATGCTGAATCTGATTCAATTGGTGCCTTGATTACATCTGCTTGTGTACTTTGAATTTTGGTGATGATTTTAGTTCAAACATAAATTCATTGAACTTAGACCTTGTTTGTACTATCTGACTGATGAGGAACGAAGATATACATGTGTTGCGAAGTTCCTGCAGTGGACCGTTTCTTATGAAACCATTCTGACCTTTTCTCTTCTTTTTTGTATGTGTGCACTTATGGCATGAGGAAATTTGGCAAGGAGTATCTTGGGGGAAACTTAGCATAATGCTATGAGAAGACTGAAATTCTAAAACAGGTCAAACATAGCAGGTAAACTTTTGGTCTAGCAAAGCTTAGTTGAAAGAGTTCTAGAAATAGCACCCCTTTTATCCATGGCTCTCATTGCTGAATTTAGTGTTTTTGGATTCCAATCGTTTGTAGCTTGTAATGCCTTTGCAAATGTTGTGGAGATTAACAATGGTGTATTGGAACCGAAAAGTGGCTATTGGAATTGTCGTCTACAGGCCATGTGTTCACTGGATTGAAACTGGTTATCATTCTTCTTTTGCTTGCGTAGTGATACGTTTAGGTGTATACCAGGTAATGAAGCTTGCAGATTATGGCAACAAATTAAGAATTGATGAAGCTTTGGATAGGGATTTGGCATGAAGACGGTTTTAAGCATCCTGTATAAGTTTTAGAACCCTTAAGTCTTTGTATTTTAGGATTGCACTTCTTTAAAGTTCTTTGTATTATTTCCAATTAGTGTGACTTTTGAACTGTAGAATCCAACTTGCTGCTCATAATCTTTGGACTTTGTATCCTTTCAATTTTTTTGTGTTGTATTTTTGTAGCTCATAATAGCATTTGCAAATGACATGATCTTTGGGGTTGCATTCACGTAGGAACTACTCTTTTGCCTTTATAACTTTAACTGTAGCAATAGCATTCGTGTCTTTTCCTCCACAATGAACTTTTGATATTAATGTATTAAAAACTTAAAAGAACAAGCTTCGTGGCTTTTTTCCGAACCAACACGACCCCCTCCCCCCAAATAAATGAACATGGCCCTTGGAACAATGCAGCTTTTGAATAAATTATTGTGGCCTTTTGTAACTTCTATCTTTACAGTAGCGATCATCCTTCGAGTTCACATCTTGCTTTAGATTGCTAGCACTTCTACTTGAAACAACCTTTTGATAAATTATAATCCATCATCATCTTGACTAATTTGGACAATGTTCTTGAAGATAAACCTTGGAATGATCTAGCATAAGGCTTAAAATTTTATTGCAACCAAATTATCATGTTTTGAATGTTTGACCATAAATCACTCTTAAACCAATTCATAATGAAATGAACGAGGTTAATCGTAAATTTATCTTGAACATTGAACGTATTATAACCTTGAATCAAACTCTTGAGAAATGCCACCAACCAGAGGAATCTATTCTAAAATTTATATGATGAATCTAGAACTTAAATATTCACGGGAATCAAAGAACTACCAATTGAGATATAGATCCCAACATATTGCCCAAACACTGTATTGGGTTCAGATAATCATCAATCATGAAGTATTTGATCCGGTGCAGCCCAACAACTTTTACAAATGTAACACCCTCCTTGGTTAACCCTGCCTAAGCCGAGCTCACTAGATCCTTGCCCATCACTTTACATACACTAGACTATGTAGTCTTGTCTAAACCCTGGCGACCACTTGCACAATCTGAACTTGATCAGATGAACAAACACATGAAACAACAAACACATCTTTATATTTTTTGCATAGTGGTTATTAATTATACCACAACACAAAAATGAAAGTAGAAATATATGGGTAGGAAAAATTTGGGGTATGACAGATGCCCCTATCTAATTATCTTGAAACCGAAGAAGTTGAAATGTTGCATGGCGTTCAAATTTTAGGTTGAAAGTCAATTAGATACAAACAGACCCCAAAATTTGTCAGACAAGAGAGAAAGTGCGACACCACTGAAAGGGATATGAGGATAAGATCGGAAAATTGCACAAAAAGTCTGAGATTCTTTGTATTAACAAAGCAGTATCCCAATTTGAATAAATTTCTTCAAGTCGTACAAAGCAGTCCCTTATGAATTAAGGATCTTTGGGGACAAGATCTTAACAAAACATGTGATTCTTTGGGTCATGCGAAGCAGTTCCTTAACACTAAATGCTCTTCGGAAAATGCCCAAATCGGTATCTTAATCAATGATGTTCTCTGATCCAACAAAGCAGTTCCTCACACTCAAGACTCCCCGGTGATACTTGAAGCAACATCTCGAACAATGGCACAAGATTCTAAGTCATACGAAGCAGTTTCCTTTGGTCAGGACTCTTCAATGAATCTAGAACAAGTGTCTTAACAAAGCATGAGATTCTTTTAGTCCATCAAAGCAGTACCTTATCAATGAAGGCTCTTTGTGGACGTTAGAACAATATCTCGAATAAATGGGGTAAGATTTTCCATATCATGTGAAGCAGTTCCTTATATTCAAGGATCTTCAATGACACTAGAACTATATCTTTACCAAACATGAGACTCTTCAGATCTTGCGAAGCAGTACCTTCTGATCGAGGTTCTTCGGAGAATTCTAAAGCAGTATTTTGATCCAACGAGATTCTCTAATACAGGCAAAGCAGTACCTTAACAATAAAGGCTCTTTGGGGATATTTAGAGAAATATATCAAACAATGGCATGATATTTTATAGATCATGTGAAGCAGTTCCCTATATTTAAGGATCTTCAATGATACTAGAACAGTATCTCCATCACAATATGAGATTCTTCGGGTCTTGCGGAGCAGCACCTTTTCGATTAAGGTTCTTCGGAGAAGGCCAAAGCAGTATCTCGAACAATGGAAATTCTCTAGTTCACCAAAGCAGTGCCCTACCAATGAAGGCTCTTTGGTGGTATTTAGGGAAGTATTTCTCTCCCATGGCATAAGACTTTCTAGGTCATGTGAAGCAGTTCCTTACAATCAAGGCTCCTCGGTGATGCTAGAACAGTATCTCTACCATAACATGAGATTCTTCAGATCTTGCGAAGTAGTACCTTTTGTTCAAGGTTCTTCGGAAAATTCCAAAGCAGTATCTCGATCCAATCTTTCAGGATGCTCTCTGCTTGGAGAGCAATGAAGATAATGGACAGCATCATCATCAACTATAAAGTTTGAAGAATGATTTGCTGGGGAAAATAAATCCGCAAGCGTATACGGGATATCAGCTCCTTTCAGAGGAATACCATCAACTTTGAGAGGAAAATCCTGGATGCATGTCCTGGATCCTGCTATGCTATCCTGATGTGACCTCGTACATTGCATGATGCACGATGATTCTTATGAAAATGCAATTACAAATGATTCTAATGCAAATGCTTTGTTATATGCTAATGATTAATATGATTGTGTTTGATGATATTCTTGCTTTCGGGCTGGAATGATGCATGTCATGCATGTGACAATGCAAATGATTGGATATGATAGATATAAGGTTTTTGGTAGTTACCAACGAAATTGGACTTTGGAAAGATGCCACTCCACGGGTGGACTTTTCGGTTTCTTTAGTGGTTAAGCAAGCAAGGGTGAAAAGACTCACTAGGTATCAACTCAGGGTTGAGAAAGCAAAGGTATCAACACGGGGTTGAAAAGCTAAAGGTATCAACACGGAGTTGCAAAGGTATCACCAACACAGGGTTGAAAAAGGTAAAGGTATCAACACAGAGTTGAAAAGGGTAAAGATATCAACACAGAGATGAAAAGGGTAAAGACATCAACACAGGGTTGGAAAGGCAAAGATATCAACACGGGGTTGAAAATGCAAAGATATCAACACGGAGTTGAGAAAGGAAGGGTATCAACACGGGGTTGAAAATGTGAAGGTATCAACACGGGGTTGAAAAGATAAATGTATCAACACGGAGTTGAGAAAGGAAGGGTATCAACACGGGGTTGAAAATGTGAAGGTATCAACACGGGGTTGAAAAGATAAATGTATCAACACGGAGTTGAGAAAGGAAGGGTATCAACACGGGGTTGAAAAGGTAAAGATATCAACCTGGAGTTGAATAAAATTGGATTGTGAGAAATTCCAAAAGGACTTGGACTTTTGAGTTGTGTCAAACACTGTTGGACTTTTGAGCTTTCTGGTAGTTGCCACCATAGTGGACTTTTTAGGAATTGTGGTGAAGGGTATTGACTTCTCGACACTTGGTATCTGACGATGCTCTAATCGGAGGATGGATGCGACCATTTGTGGTGCCCCAAGTCTTGATCCATTGTTGAAGTTGTAAGTTGCTGAGAGAACTTCAACTTCTTTGACAGATGTCATGATGACTTTCAAATGAGCGTAGCGACATAATCAATGCATGTTGATTATGCTTTGGCTTAGCCCTAAGGCATCCTTTTATAACTGTCTTGCCCCAGTCTGTAGGGACTTTGAAGGAATCTTCTTCAGATAGAAGCCTCGAGAATGACTGTACCCTAATTTGACATGTTACACGTTGCCTCAGTATCTGGGTCTCACGGAGAGTTGCCCCTGTCTGAGTCTTTGGAAGGACTTGCCCCGAATTAGGTGATCATGAATTATTTGCCCCAGATAGGCTACTAATGGGGATAGTCTAGTTCTAATGCTTGGAGATTTGATTTTCGACCAACCAATTCTCAGGTCCACATAGTCATTGAAAGTCTTGCCCCTGATATGGAGTGATCTTGATTCGAGTTAACGCCAATGAATTCTCAAGCTCATCTTTGAATTTTCCTTGTTTGAAATTTCCTTAGATGCTAAGTACTGCTCACTAGATCCTTGCCCATCACTTTACATACACTAGACTATGTAGTCTTGTCTAAACCCTGGCGACCACTTGCACAATCTGAACTCGATCAGATGAACAAACACATGAAACAACAAACACATCTTTATATTTTTTGCATAGTGGTTAGTAATTATACCACAACACAAAAATGAAAGTAGAAATATATGGGTAGGACAAATTTGGGGTATGACACTCAGACGCTTGAATAATTTCAACAGATTCACCAGGTGGTCTTCTTCAGTGAGGGACTTGGCAATCATGTCATCCACATAACATTCAATTTCCTTATGGATCATGTCATGGAATAATGTTACCATAACCCGTTGATAAGTTGCACCAGCATTCTTCAGTCCGAATGGCATCACCTTATAACAGAACGTGCCCCAAGGTGTGATGAAAGTTGTCTTCTCCATGTCTTCAGGTGACATCTTGATCTGATTGTATCCTGAAAATCCGTCCATGAAGGAGAATACCGAGAATTGAGCCGTATTATCAACCAATACATCAATGTGAGGTAAAGGGAAATCATCTTTCGGGCTGGCTCTGTTCAGATCCCGGTAATCTACACACATCCTTACCTTGCCATCCTTCTTAGGCACAGGTACAATATTAGCAACCCATGGCGGATAGCTAGTCACAACAAGGAACCCGGCGTCCCACTGCTTTTGTACCTCTTCCTTGATCTTCATTGCCATATCTGGGCGAGTACGTCGCAACTTCTGTTTTACCGGTGGGCAGTCTTCTTTTAAAGGCAGCTTGTGCATGACAATATCGGTGTCCAACCCTGGCATATCCTGATAAGACCAAGCAAACACATCCACATACTCACGAAGCATGTCAATCAGTTGCTCTTTTACTGAATCTTGTAGGCAGGCCCCGATCTTAACCTCTTTCACATCTTCTTCCGTACCAAGATTAATCGTTTCGACCTCCTCCTGATGAGGAGTAATAACCTTCTCCTCTTGCCTTAACAACCTGGCTAGCTCTTCAGGAAGCTCATAATCTTCTTCAACCCCTTCATTGGATTGATTGATCGGATTGTCAAAGTCATACAGAGTCACAGTTGTGTTGTTGTCGGTGCAGTCTGAAAGGCATTCTCTGCAAGGGTTTAGATTGTTCATTTTAGTGATCGATTTTAATCTTGTTTAGAAAAAGTGAAATGAAGTTATCATTTTGGAAAACATTGCCATTTTTATTTTTGTACAAAAAGAAAAATGAAAAACAGTGAGCGGAAAAGAAAAAGACTCATTTGCAAAAGATGTCCGATATTCATTGATTGATCTGTTTGCACAAAATTACAAGATGGCCCGATTACAAAATGAGTCTTGACATCTTGGGCAAGATGCAAGACTTGATGCATGCTTAAAAATACAGGAAATAATAATTACTCTGCAGGAGTAACCCTTATAATTTCCTGGGAAGACCAGTTTGAGATATGGCTCCCCGGGGTCCTTGGACGTATCCAGCTCTCCAGGTTGCGTTCATCTTTCGACTCATCTTCCAAGTTGTTTACTGCATCCGGGGTGAGCATTCCCCCGCTGACAAAGTTGGGCTTCTTGGCAGCCTCTGATTGATCTTGTTGAGTTGGTTTGTAACCCAACTCAAATTTGTCCTCCTTCTTCTCCACGGGCAGCAGCTTGCCCCAGCCTTGGGCAGTACCCTCTTCAACAACCTTCTTGGCTTGCTGATAAGACGTCATGGAGGTTCCTAGTACAGCAGATGCTTCATTAATGTTCAGGGCCTCAAATCCCTGGCTCATGGTTTCATGGATTTCTCCATCCATCTCGATGTACTTGTACGTAGCCAAATGGCTAACAAAGATGTCCTCTTCACCACAGATGGTAATGATCTGGCCTTCCCACTCGAATTTCAGCTTCTGGTGAAGGGTAGACGTAACAGCGCCAGCGGCATGGATCCAAGGTCTACCCAACAAACAGCTGTAGGCCGGCTGAATGTCCATCACATAAAAGGTAATCTTAAAAGTCTGCGGGCCAATCATCACAGGCAGATCAATCTCCCCAAGCACTGATCTTTTAGAGCCATCAAATGCTCTCACCACCAAATTGCTCGGACGCAGTGCTAAGCCATCATATTCCAGCTTCACTAAGGCTTTCTTTGGTAGAACATTGAGTGACGACCCAGTGTCCACCAGTACATGAGATAGAACAGCACCCTTGCATTCCAGGGTGATATGTAAAGCCTTGTTGTAGTTACGTCCCTCAGTTGTTAAGTCAGCATTGGTAAAGCCCAGTCCATGACTGGTGTTGACATTTGCCACCACAGTTTCTAGCTGATTAACAGTGATCTCCTCTGGCACGTATGCTGCGTGCAAGACTTTCAATAATGCATTCCTGTGAGCTTCAGAACACATCAACAGGGATAATATGGAGATCTTCGAGGGAGTTTGGTGAAGCTGACCCACCACCTTGTAATCACTTCTCTTTATAATTCTCATAAACTCGTCTACATCTTGCTCAAAAGATGTCTTCTGAGTTTCTTTGATGATTGGTTCTTCAGGTACCACACTCTTCCCCTTTGCTTTTGCAGCAGCTTCTGCTTCGGCATTAGGTCTTTGCAATTGTGAGGCAAAAAGGCGTCCGCTTCTGGTGAAGCCTCCGCCTCCCCCAACATTATCAATCTGTGGAGAAGAAGTTGAAGAGTCCAAGGTGATTTTCTCTCCGTTGCAGTAGAGATCAGAGCCATAATGCCAAGGTATGGCATTGCTGTTTTCATATGGAACTGGTCCAGGCACCGTGATAGTAACTGGACTGACTGCAGTAGAGGAGGGTACTGAAATGGTGTGCGGGACGTAGTAAATGGTGACTGGTGACCTGGCAGGAGGTGCCACTGTTTGTTGTTGAAAGTTTTTGTTTGGAGGAACATTTGATGGATCATAGTAAATGGTGACCGCTGAGATATCTTCATTAATTTCTGTTGGCGCTGTAGAAGATTCTGCTGAATAAATGGGTGCTGATGTTGTAGAAGGAATGGTTGTTGATATCTGGTTTGCCGAAGTGATGGACGGAGCCATTGTTGATGATATTGATGAATTGGTTGGAATGATTGTTGCTGTTGTTGTAGAAGAGCCAGGAATTGTTATCAGAGGGATTGCTGGATTTGTAGGCGCCATTGTTGTGATCTGAAGTATACCACTTTTGATAAGACCATCTATGCCGCTTCTCAAGTTATCACACCCGTTGACTGAAATGTTGCAATAACCACAACCGAGCTCACACCCGGGGAACATCTGGCATTCCAGGAGCTGAGCTTTAATTTCGACCAGAGGTGTTCGAATCTGTCCAACACTGGTTATTAAGAAAGATGGCTTGTCTTCCTCAATGGCATTAATTCTTGGCCCTCCATGATTGGGCATGGGATTATTGGTGACACTTGGAGGGGGTGCAAAGTTGAGGGCTTTGGAATCCACCAAATCTTGTACCTTCATCTGTAAAGCCCTGCATTTTTCCGTATTGTGGCCAGGTGCATTGGAGTGGAAAGCACATCTGGCGTTGACATCATAATTTCTTGGAAGATTGGAGGGATCTGGTGGTGCCAATGTCCTTAACTCAACCAGGTTGAGCTTCAGGAGTTGTGGCAATAAAGCGGCATAAGGCATAGGGATTGGGTCAATCACCCTATTTGCCTGTGATGGTCTTTGCTGAAAAGGTCTTTGTTGTTGATTGTTGTTGTTGTTGTAGGTTCTTTGTGGCGGATACTGAACTTGCTGTTGATAGTGTGGTTGTTGTTGTGGTTGATATGCTGGTTGATGAGGAATCGGAGCTGGAATAGTGACAGCTGCTACTGATCTGTGGACATACTGAGGTCTGCCCCTGGTGGAATGAATGGCATTTGTCTCACCGGTCCTTATAGGTCCCACAAAAGGCTTCCTGGGATTACTGGACGAACTTGCACCATTATCAGAAATCTTACCCATCTTCAGAAGGCTTTCAATTCTTTCCCCAGCTATAACTACGTCAGCGAAGCTGGTGGAAGAAAAGGCAGCTAGCCTATCAATATATGTTCCTTGCAGGGTATTCATAAACATGTCGGCCATTTCTCTTTCCGACATGGGTGGTTGGACAGCAGCAGCAAGCTGTCTCCACCTCTGGGCATATTCCCTGAAGCTTTCTCTGGAGGATTGAGACATTCCCATCAAGAGGGTCCTGTTAGGAGCCATGTCCAGATTGTATTGGTACTGTCTGATGAAAGCTTCAGCTAGGTCCTTCCAGCACCTGATAGTAGCTCTGGTCAAGTGAGAGTACCACTCCCTTGAAGCCCCAGTCAAACTGTCTTCAAAGTAAAACATCCACAGTTTTTCATCCATGGTGTATGCCTTAAGTCTTCCCAGAAAAGACTGTAAGTGAGTTCGTGGACAGGAAGTTCCATTGTACTTCTCGAAGCACGGGGGTTCAAACTTGTGGGGAATTCTTACCCCGTCCACTAACCCCATATCCATGACATCAAAAGCTAGGGAATTTTGAGACTCCAGAGATCTCAACTTCTCAGCAATTTCATCAAACCTCCTATCATAAACTTCATCCCCAGCTCCCATTATTGTAAACTACTCTTCTTGGGGGTCATCCTGTAAGATCCTTCCTCCAATAGTATTTCCTTGCACATTACCCAGGATGTTGACTTCCGGATGCAGATGAGGCCCATATACTGGTGGATTAACATGAGGCTGACCCCTTTCATTGTTACTTGTTCCTCCAGTTCCCAGAGGGGGTTCTTCCGGGGTTTGTCTTTCTACCAATGCCCTCAACCTTTCTTGACTTTGGGCCAAGCCATTCATTACCTCCATGAATTGGGTCATTTGGTTTCTCATTTCCAACCTTTCATTAGCCATCTGAGTTCTGACCTCTGTCAGATCTTGCTGTACTTGATCCATTTGGATACCAGGAAGATTGTTGCGAGTAGGATACCGGTGCGGACGGTTGAGAGGGAACACTCGACGGCAAGCAATAATTCCTGAACCACAACAGAGTTAGTAACAAACAAAACAAAAACCTACAAAACAAAACAAAGGTCAGTATGCAATGTAGTATGCTTATTTGTTTCCAAGGTACCTGGCTTGGCTCTTGGTTTTGACCTTTCCAGACCCTGAGGAAGATGTTTTGATGTTGCTTGAGGGGAAGAAAAACTCAGTGAAACAAACTAACAAATATATTACAAAATGGTGAATAATACATAGTCTGTTTTTACAACATATGTCCCAGAGGGGTCAAAATACAACATAAAAGAAAAGTACATCAAATGGAAATAACAACAAGCAAAGTAGTCAAACATCTAAGCCAAACTCATCCTCCTTGACCTCCTTCAAAAGTGCTTCAGTTACTGGACCAGCCGGATGCTCTGTGATGTTCCTGATAAGAAGGTTTCTGGTGGCAATAGCTGTGGTCAGCTTCTTGTGCCTGTCTTGGTCCTTTGACCTCTTCACACCAGCCCTAAGCTTTAATTCTGAAATTTCCTTTTGGGCTGCCAGCAAAGCCTCATGTTGCTTCTTTTCATTAGCCTCCAACTGCTCAATCCTAGCTTGAGTCCTCTTATCTTCTTGAGTGCGAGCTTCAGTGATCCTGACCCACCTAGCTTGACTCTCCTCTAGATAGAGATCAGTCCTAGCCTTCTGAAACTGGGCCTCTTTACAGGCATTCTTCAATATTTGCTCTCCAGCTCTTGATTTCTTGATGTAGTCTTCTGCTTTCTCAATCTTGGCCAGATGCTCCACTTTAAGCTTCTCCAACCTATCAATGTCTAAACGACCATCACTCCTCTCCTAGAGGGTCTTCTTCAGAGCTTGAGACAGATTCTCATTCCTTTCCTTCAGCTTCTCAAATTCTTCCAGGCTGACAGTGGCTGGAGGTGGTACTGTGGATGGTCCAGGTGCATCCTCAATGGTGAAGGGCATCCCAGAAATCTAAGCCCTAGCATGATACCATTCATAATACTGAGCTGAGGCCACATTATTGCATCTCCCAAGAATGGCCATCCCTTTGGTCTGGATGTTGTCCCAAGCCCAGGATGCTTGTATGACAACAGCTAGATTAGGTTTTATCTCACAATACAGGGTTTCAGCCAAATCTTGCACTCTAGGAGGGTGAACCAAAGCATAGCCCAATTGTCTCTTAAACAGCAAAGGGTTGTAGTTGATGCAACCTTTCACTCCTATTAGAGGTACATTGGGGTACTGCCCACAGCTAGTAATTATGTCCCTGCCTTTGGTGCTCTGGGTGCACCATCTGATGTCATCTGAAGTCAAAGCAATAAGTCTCTTAGCCCAATTCTTCTGTTGGTGAGGGTTCAGGAAGGCATCAGTCATGGGTAAGTGTTTAAGCAGCCAAGTATGAAATAGAGGAGCACAGCATCTTACCAACTTTCCTCTCTGCTTCTCATTTCTTTGGTGAACAGAATAATAGAAATCCCCCAGCAAGGTGGGTACTGGGTTCCTCAAAAGAAAAAGATGAATGGCATTCTTGCTGATAAACTTGGGCTCATCTACAAAAAGTATAACCCCATATATACTGAGGGCTAACAATGCACAAACTGCCTTCCATTCCCCTAAGGAGGCCTTCAGGATAGCCTGAGAAGTCAGAAAGTCTAAGTGCAAACCAGGGACCCCATCCTTTGTGGTCATGTTCTGCTCAATCAAAATAGGCTCCAAATACAGTGCCTTTGCCACTTCTCCATTGCTGGGAGAAGCCATCTCAAGGTTAAAGGGGACACCACCCCTGACAGGTACTCCAATTAATAATGAGAACTCCTCCAGCAGAGGTCCTAACTGAAAGTTCTGGAAAGTGAAGCATCTCAAAGGAGGGTCATAAAACTGTAGGCAGGTGTGGATCAAACTCCTCTGAGAAGGGTCTAAGTCCATAACCATATCAAGGATGCTTCCATAATGCTCTCTGAATAATGGGATGTAGTCTGGAGTGATAAGTTCCTGGACCTGCCTGATGCCAGCCAGCACAGGCTCAAAGAAATGGTATGAAATGTTGCTCTTCTTGGGTGCCATGACTGCTAATAAAGAGTTGAAAACAGATGCTGATGATGAAGACTGATACTGGAGATGAGCCACTGATAGGCTGAGGATGGTGATGGAGGTAGCTGAAGCAGGCAACTGATGAAGATAGCTGAAGCAGATAGCTGATGATCAAGGGTCTATGTAGATGAAGGGGTCAAAACCAAGCCAGATGTAATGTGGATACCCTGAAAAACAAATAAAAAAATGTTAAATTATGCAAATGATGAGTATGCAAATGATATGCAAGGGTTTGTGATCAAGCTGGATCTGATTACTGCCTTGATATAAAGGTCCATGCATGTTTAAGAAGTCCAGATGGAGGTTCAGAAATCCAGTAACCAAGGTAGGGGGACTCAAATAAAGAGCCACATGTCCATGGTTTTAAATCACAAGAACTGTCCAAAGTGAGGTACTCTTAAACCAAACAGTAACAGGGTATGATGTGGCCAATGGTACCTGCAAGCCTGTAAACAGCCCAACCCCCTCACAGGTAATGTTCTAAAACAAGGATCCTCAGACTTGGATCAGCTATGAGAAGTGTAAACACTTCTAACCCGGAGGTACAGTGTTTACAATAACCATAAAAGATCCTCCTCTAATTCACCTCAGTTTCTGAAGGTCATAATAAATGTCATCCAGACTTAGCAGGCTTCCCAGATAGCCCTAGCACTACAGGAAATCTGTAGCACAGAGTTCTCAAGAAGAAACCCACATCTGAACCGTGATTCATATTCCCGCACCAGACCGAAATGGAATGGGAAAGAAAATGAACCACTCTAGCCTAGGTGTCACTCAGGTCCCAGGTATAGGACCTTAAACTCTCAATGAACCCCACCCATCAAGACAATAAACCAGATCCAGCCAAATAACAGTATGACAGTATAATGTATATAAAGCTATAAAGAAAACAATAAAATAACTGTACATAAAGCAATAAATAAAGCAACTATATAAACACAACTAGCACATAACACCCCAGTAAACACAAATCAAACAAGCGCTAGGAGGAACCCACAAAAGGAACCAGAAGCCCTGGTTACAGTATAAGGGTCCCCAGCAGAGTCGCCAAGTTGTCGCTCCCTCCAAATGACACCTCAGGTCAAAAGGGGTACAGACGCGAACGGTCGGCGAAAAGAGAATGAGAACACACAGAGGTGGACTCAGAAAGACAAGAGTCGCCAGCTAGGCATTTTTATCCCGAAGGAAAGGTAATGCTGCATAGACCTAAGAAAAGAAGGATAAGACGGTCGCGGACCAGAGAGACTGAGAAAGGGGGTTGGTTACAACCTGGGAAGGTATTAGCACCCAGATTGTCCGCCGTACTCGACGGGATCCACGCTTAAAAGATTTGTGTTTTAAAGGGGTAGTGTCAGTGTTATTTGTGTATCAAAACTGGAAAGAATACAAGTGTCAGTGTGAAAGAAAAGTGAAGTGTATGAGAGAAGTGTCAGTGTAAGAATAAGAATGAGATGCTCAAGACCATGAGGATTAAAGAATAATGCTGGAAGAGGGGGAATATACAGAGACTTTTGTTCGATAACTGTTAAGTTATGCCTACGTATCCTCTCGTGCAATGAGGAAGTCAGAACGCCGTAGTTCGACCCAAAGAGACTGAAAGATAAATTGACCTGTGAACTGCTTACTTGTCTATGCTCAAGTGTATGACCTGTCTGGCTCAGGTGCAAACTATCTTGCATTAGACGGAAGAAGCAAGTTCTCGTTTATGAGTGAATGAGATGAGAAAAGAATCCCGGAGGAGACGATTATTGTTTGTTTTTGTGTTTTCAATCTTTTATTGCTTTTGAAAGTTTGCCATAAGAAAATGAGCTTAAGAAACCAATGGGTTAGTAAACTCATCACATCCTCCCTCTGATTAGGGGTAATGAGAATACCTTAAGTGTGAAGTCAGTATCTCAAACTTAATCACCATGATGTAGGATTAAGATCATTAACCTACTTGTGATTATTTAGATGTTTTTGTTGTTTTTGTTTAGTGTTAAGTAATGAGTTTAAGCCATAATCAAGGATTTAATGGACCCATTACACCATCCTAATAGAAGGATAATAGATGAGAACATTTAAGCTGAGGAAGATACCTCAACTTAATCCATGATTAGGGATTAACCTCATGACAAAACAAAGCCTTTATTAAGTGGATTTTAGTTAATGATAGGATGAAGAAGTGATTTTTATGGTTTGTAAGACAACTTGAGGGGGACTTGTCCATTAACACTAGGGTTAGTCCTTCTTTACCAATTAAGGAAGAATTAGAACCCTAATGCAAGGCCCAAGTTACAAGTTTGATGTCTTGATGATTGTTAAGTGGATTGATTAAAGGATTTAAACACATTAAGGGTTTAACACTTAGGATTAAAGTTATACACTCCATCCTAATAGAAGGATGCAAGCATAAGCTTAATCACAAAGCCTTAAAGCCTTTAGGGTTTAGTCCTCTATTATGAGATGAGAGGAGAAGACTCAAAGATGACACAAAGGCAAAAGTTAAATGGGGCACTAATCAAAACCCTAATTGTTATCACGCTTGGAGGTCCTAGGGTTTATGAGGCTTAAAAGAGAAAGATCTTCAAAGAACCACCAAGGAGAGGAGCAGATGAAAGGAGGAATAAGCAAAGAGAAGCAAGACAACTTGCTTCACTTAAGAAGACAAGTTGCTTGAAGAAAGAAAGTAAGATGAACAAGAATGAGCAAGCTCAATCCAATACACAAACAAAAATGCAGCAAAGGAAGTATGAAAGAGATGAAGAGAGAATGTGAGAAGTGAAGGCAAATTCACTTCTCAAACAACTTACCACCTGAAAGGTTAGCATAAGAAATGAAATGCAATGCAAATGAGATGAAATGTGATGATGTAAACCAAATCTAGGAGCAAGATCATGAAGTGAATGATGCTAAGAGATGATACAAACATGAGTCAAGGCATGAGAATGATCAAACAAACATAAGGATGCAAATGAGGCATGCATTGAATCATGAAAGTACATGAAAAGTTATGACATGCAATGAACATACAACATGGCAAATGAAAGATGCAATGATCAAACATGATTCTAATGTGTCCTAAGATGTATTATGAATCAAAATAATGCACAAAATGTCATGGCAAGTCAATGGATGCAAGCAAATGAGAAATGGATGCAAGGGAAGGCACAAATTAGGGTTTATGATCAACACACAAAGCAAAATTCAAAATCAGAAGCATATGACATGATAAAAATTTGAAAATGCAACCAAAGACACCCTAAACCTATACAAACTCACTGCCCAAAGGAGAGGATCCAATTCTTAACCTATTGAAAGTTATGAATTTCCTAAGATTGCTAGGGTTTTGGGGGACTTCAACAAGAAAAATGCTAGACAAATTGAAAATGCAAGATCAAATCAAACCAATTTTATCCTATAAACTACATGCTATACAAGATGCAATGCAACAAGAATCATCCTCCAACTCTCAATGGTTAGGCAGAAAGAAATTTTTGAAGTTTGAAACAAAATATTGCCTTGAAATGAAATTAAATCCAATGAAAATGATCAAAAGGCATCAAGATCAAAAAAGAAATTTGGTTTGAGAGTTGGACAATGTTTCTAAATGTTTTTAAATGCAATGCGAATTTTTTTGTGATTTTTAAATACCTAAATGTATTTTTAATTAATTAATTTTCATTAACTAATTAAAAATAATCATTTAAATGATTTAAAAATAATTTTTAATGCAAAAAATAAAAATAAAAATATTTTTGGGTTCTGAAAATTAATTAAACCTTTGACAAAAAATTTCAGAATTTTTAAATGGTTTTTACTATTTTTAATAATTCGAATAAATTAAATATGAAACAAATGAATTTAAATGAAATTTAAAAGAAAAAAGAGAAAGTCAAACAGATCAAAGGCTGAGGTTCAAACTTGGGGACGCGGGAATTGACCTGGCGCGCAAACGAACGGCTCACATTCAAACTTGCCTAATTAAGTCATTAGCCCTAATCCTAGCCCTAATCACTTTCAGATGACCGGAACAGTGTTCCGGTCATCTTCTCCGGCAAGGTGTTCATGCTATCTCACTCCCTACGCATCAAAACTCCACCAAAATCTCCAGATTCAATCCTTAAACATCATTAAACCTAAACCCCACCCCAAAAATCATTTATTTTCACTGAATCATAAGAATCAAAGCAAAACTCATTTCACGGGCAAAGTTTCAGAACAAGCATACATGGCCATTTTTCACTCATTTTCAAAACAAATCACATCATGATAATTAGTGAAGCATAAGGAAACATTTAGAAACTAAAAATGGAAGTTCTGGAAAAATAAATGCCATAGCTACCTGAGCTTGAGCTTTCGAAACAGGGACTTTTTGGCTGCTTCTTTGGTTCAAACAAACTCCAATGATCCTCCTTTGAAGCTTTTGACACTTAGCTGGAGTTTATATAGCCTCCAGAGAGAGTTGGCAGAAGCTCAGGTCAAGGGAGTGTGGAAATCGTATTTTTGATTGTGATGGTTTCAGGGATGAATGAGGGTAGGGAAATGATCAGGGGAGCATGCTGAGTGATTCTATGAAGTTTGTTTTTATGTTTGATTCCTGTGTGATGTGTTTCGAATGAAAATGCATAAGAGGGCAAAGCTTGGTGCTATGGCTTGGAGAGAGTTTCAGGCTTGTGTGTGTGGTGTGTTATGTTGCATTTGTTCCACTTATCACTCTTAGATAGGTCAGAGGAGTGGTTGTGCCCTATTGTGATTGGTATGGGTCTTTATGCAAAAAGTCAAGTTTTGTGTAAGAGAGGTATGGGTCAATAGTAGGCCAAGGACAATAGGAGTGTCCTGTGCAGCAAGGAATGAGGAGAGCCATGGGATCAATTTTGAAGCCAATTAGCAAGTGGATTAGGGTTTGTATGATGTTTTGCAACTTTGTGACTTTTTTCCCCTTTTGTGATTTCTTGGTCCACAAGTCATGAAAATGGACAAAATCTTGGTGCATTCTGAATTTTAGGCCCATGTTTATGTTTGTACAAAGATTAGAAGTCCATTTGAAAGCACAATTTGCCTTGGCAAAGGGTTTTGCAACTTTGCCTCTTTGGTAGAAAACTTGAAATTATGTGATTTTCCCTAACTTTGACAAGCCATAACTTTTGATCCAAAATGAATTAGAATGAGTTCTTGTACTTTTTGAAAAGGGAATGATCCATTCTACAACTTTCATGACCAAATTTTTCCCATTTGAAGCATCTTTGAATCAAAAAGCAAGGGTTGAAAAAGTTTCCCAAAATGGCAAGTTTCCATTACAAGTCATTTTTCCCAAAAAGGCAACTTTGCAAATGGCTTGAAATTCTTCAATTTTGTGAACTTATAACATCTTCTATGATCAAATAAAGATCATACACATTCAAAATGATGAAGAACACCCTTTGGTTGGGTCATTGGGGGCCTCAGATGCCCTGATTTTACACTGACTTGCTCAAGAAGTCAACTATTGATCAGATGACTTCCCCATGGAATTTCTTCATGAAAATTGACATGCATGATCCTTATACCATATAGAGACCAATAGAAACAAGAATGACCAAAAAATTTGGAGTTATGGCCTCTGAAACCAAAGCCCTAATTCTAGGTCATCTGTGTAGTTAAACCTGGCTCTGCTTCCATGCCATTCTCAGTTCTTGTGATTCTTTGATTTCTTTGGCCTTGAGAGGATATAATATGATGCTTGAACACACATGGACCCCTTTGAAGTGATTGATGACCTTTGGAGTGGCTCAAATGGCCCTTGGATTGCTCAGATCACAAACCCTAGATGCAGATGACTTTGAATCAATGCAGTGAATAAAAAATGTGGTATGAGATGCTATGATTGAATTTATGCAAATGAAAAGATCACAAGCCATGGTGTGAATGGGTGAGGGAAAATTTGGGGTGTTTACACCATTCCCCTATCACATCCTCACACTTGCCCATACCTCAAGTACACCTAACTTGGACTTTATGCAAAAACACCCATACCAATCCCACAGTGCCACACCAACTTCTCTGACCCATCCAGATGTGATAAGTGGACCAAAAGGGACTCAACACAACACACACACAAGCCTGAAGCATCCTCCCAGCCATAGTTCCAAGTTTTCACCTCTTATGCACTTTCCTTCAAAACTGACTGCACAGGACACAAACACCAAAACAAACTTCATAGAACATCTCAGCATGTTCCACTGATCATCCCTGACCCTTCACCTTGCCTTGAAACCCCCTGAAACTGAAACACGATTTCTCCCCCTCTCTGAACAGAACCTCTTCAAACTCACAAATCAGTCACTCTAAACACCAACCAAGCTTCAAAGCTTCATCAAGAGGATCATTGGGGCCATTTTGAAGCAAAGAGGCAAGCAGAAAGCTCCTGGATTGAAAACTCAACCTCAGGTAACATGATGAACAAATTTTCCAGAACCTTGATTTCTTGTTAGAATATTGTTCTATATGTTGCCCTAATCATGGGGATCTATTTATTTTTGAAAATGAGCCTGAAACAAGCATGTTGTGATGTTCTGAAATTTTTGCCCTAAGATTTGTTTCCTTCGATTCCCACTGTGTAGTTGATGTAAATGGTTTTTGGCCCTGGATTCTTGTTACCCATTGTTGAGGGATTGATTCTGGAGTTTTGGGGGTCTTGGGGATGCGTTTGGGGTGGTTCTGGTGAGAGAGGCAGCCGGAGAAGACGACCGGAGCTTATCTCCGGTCGCCTAAGATTAATTAGGGTTAAGTGAGTTTAATTAGCAACTTTGAATTCTGTCCATAGGATCCCCTTTCCCGCGCACGTGTGGATGGCTCAGATCTGTCATTTAAACCCTAATCTCCAATTAATTAACTTAATCCTATTTAATTAATTATTAAAACAAAATTAGCCAGATTTGAATCTGGGCCTTTGGATCTGGCGCGCAGTCAACCAGTCCAAACCCAGATCAAATCCTGGCCCTTCCCTTTGCATACTTTCATTTATTTTAATTTTTATTTTCATTTAATTTGATTTATCTTTTACATTTTATTTAAAATAGCAAAAACCCTTTAAAAATTATGAAATTTTTTGTCAGAGATTTCATTAATTTTTAAAACCCAAAAATATTTTTATTTTTATTTTTTTGCACTGAAAATTATTTTTAAATCATTTAAATGTTTATTTTTAATTAGTTAATGGAAATTAATTAATTAAAAATGCATTTAGGTATTTAAAAATCACAAAAAAATTCACATTGCATTTAGAAGCATATAGAAACATTGTCCAACTCTCAAACCAAATTTCATTTTTGTTCTTGATGCCTTTTGATCATTTTCATTGGATTTAATTTCATTTTAAGACAATATTTTGCTTCAAACTTCAAAAATTCCTTTCTGCCTAACCATTAAGAGTTGGATGATGATTCTTATTGCATTGCACTCTTCATAGCATGTAGTTTATAGGATAAAATTGGTTTGATTTGATCTTGCATTTTCAATTTGTTTAGCATTTTTCTTGGTGAGATACCCCAAAACCCTAGCAATCTTAGGAAATTCATAACTTTCACTAGGTTAAGAGTTGGATCCCCTCCTTTGGGAAGTGAGCTTGTATAGGTTTAGGGTATCTTTGATTGCATTTTCAAATTTTTATCATGTCATTTGCTTCTGGTTTTGGATTTTTTCTTTGCATGATGCATGTAACCCTAATTTGTGCCTTCATTTGCTTGCATCCAATGACTTGTCATGATATTTTGTGCCTCCACATGATTCATAATACATCTTAGGACATATTAGAATCATGTTTGATCATTGCATCTTTCATTTTCCTTGTTATATGTCCTTTGCATTCCATAACTTTTCATGTACATCCATGGTTCAATGCATGCTTCATTTGCATCCTTATGTTTGTTTGATCATTCTCATGTCTTGCCTCATGTTTGTATCATCTCTTAGCATCATTAACATCATGTAAATGCTTCTGACTTTGGTTTGCATCATGACATTTCACCTCATTTGCATTGCATTTCATTTCTTTTTTTGGCTAACTTTTCAGGTGGTAAGTTGTTTTGAGAAGTGAATTTGCCTTCACTTCTCACAATCTCTTCTCTTCCCTCTTGCATCATTGCTGCATTTTATCTTGCCTTTGAGTGAGCTTTCTCATTCATGTTCATATCTTACCTTCTTTCTTCAGGCAACTTGCCTTCTTAAGTGAAGCAAGTTGTCTTGCTTCTCTCTGCTCCTTCCTCCTTTCATCTGCTTCTCTCCCTGGTGGCTCTTTGAAGATTTATTTCTTAAACTTCACAAACCATAGGACTTCCAAGCATGATAACATTATAGGAATGTTTAGTCCCCCTTAGACTCTTTCCTTTGAGTTTTCTTTGAGTCTTCTCTTCTCACCTCATGATCAAGGACTAAACCCTAAAGGTTTTAAGGCTTTGTGATTAAGCTTATGCCTGCATCCTTCTATTAGGATGGAGTGTATAACTTTAATCCTAAGTGTTAAACCCTTAATGTGTTCAAACCCTTTAATCAATTCACTTAATAATCATCAAGACATCAAGCTTGTAACTCGGGCCTTGCATTAGGGTTCTAATTCTTCCTTAATTGGTTAAGAAGGACTAACCCTAGTGTTAATGGACAAGTCCCCCTCAAGCTGTCTTACAAACCATAAAATCCACTTCTTAGTCCTTATCATTAACTAAAATCCACTTAATAAAGGCTTTGTTTTGTCATGAGGTTAATCCCTAATCATGGATTAAGTTGAGGAGTCTTTCTCAGCTTAAATGTTCTCATCTATTATCCTTCTATTAGGATGGTGTAATGAGTCCATTAAATCCCTGATTATGGCTTAAACTCATTACTCAACACTAAACAAAAACTCCAAAAACATATAAATAAATGCAAGTAGGTTAATGATCTTAATCCTCCATCATGGTGATTAAGTGTGAGGTGTTTACTTCATACTTAAGGCATTCTCATTACCCCTAATCAGAGGGAAGGTGTGATGAGTTTACTAACCCTTGGTTTAGGCTTAAGCTCATTAACTTATGACAAACTTCAACAAGCAATAAAAGACTGAAAACACAAAAACAAACAATAATCGTCTCCTTCGGGATTCTTTTCTCATCTCATTCACTCACAAACGAGAATTTGCTTCTTCCGTCTAATGCAAGACAGTTTGCACCTGAGCCAGACAGGTCATACACTTGAGCATAGACTAGCAAGCAGTTCACAAGTCAAATCATCTTTCAGTCTCTTTGAGTCGAACTACGGTGTTCTGACTTCCTCATTGCACGAGAGGATACGTAGGCATAACTTAACAGTTATCGAACAAAAGTCTCTGTATATTCCCCCTCTTTCCAGCCTCATTCTTTAAGCCTCATGGCCTTGAGTATTTTATTCTTATTCTTACACTGACACTTCTCTTATACACTTCACATTCTCTTCACACTGACACTTGCATTCTTTCCAGCTTTGATACACAAATAGCACTGACACTACCCCTTTAAAACACAAATCTTCTAAGCGTGGATCCCGTCGAGTACGGCGGACAATCTGGGTGCTAATACCTTCCCAGGTTGTAACCAACCCCCTTTCTCAGTCTCTCTGGTTCGCAACCGTCTTATCCATATCTTTCTAGGTTTATGCAGCATTACCTTTCCTTCGGGATAAAAATGTCTAGCTGGCGACTCTATTCATTCATTCCTTCTCCTTTCACCGACCGTTCGCGTCTGTACCCCTTCTGACCTAGGTGTCATTTGGTGGGAGCGACACTTTGGTGTCCGTGCCGGACACAAATTGGTTTCAGCAAAAGACCCTAAGTCTTATGGGTCACATATGGGACTCTCAAGAAATACGGTATCGGTATGTGGGAAGAAGTGATCAAAATCAACCGATAGAAGACAATTCTGATGGGGATAATCTTGAAGACCAAAATGAACCAAATGGGGTTCCTAATGAAGACTTACCCGTTGACATTGAAGAGTGGCATGGCATACCATCAAATGATTCCTATGAAAATCAAGGATGGGGTGAATGGCAACACACTGGGTGGACACACACTACTACTCGCTTTGCTCCTCCATCTCCTCCTTCGTCTCAACCGCAACAAGATTGTCACACCCCAAATTTTACCCCTAACTTTTCGCATCATACATTCACTATGTTTGAAAGAAATTCCAAGGTTTATTTTTCAGTTACTTTCAACTCATTTTCTAGTTATTTATAAATTTAATTTTAATTTCTTTTCACTTCCAAGCTTCCATTTTAATTTAATTTATGTTTATTGTTTCTAACTTTTTCATTCATTTTGTGTTTTAATTTTTATTTTTATTTCTATTTCTATTTTTTTTTTAATTCTATTTTCAAGTTTTTTAAATTTTTATCTCAATTTCTAAATTCTAATTTTTAATTAATTTTCAAAACTATTTCTATTTTTAATTACAACTTTCAATTTTCATTTCAAGTTTCAATTTCAATCTCAATTCTTTCCAAATCCATTCCAAGTCACACCAATCACAAACTCTTTGTCAATTTCCCAAATTTCACTCCAAGTCTTCATTTCATGTTCAAAGTTTCTATCCTAAGTTTATTTCCAATTCAATTTCAATTTCTATTAAAATTCCTATTGCAATTTCTATTTCAAGGTTTCCTTTCCAATTTCTATTTTTAAAATCAATTCCAAAGTCTCAATTTCAAGATCCCATTTTTTATATATAATTCTTAATCCATATTATTTCCAATTCCAAGTTCAATTCAAATTTCATTTCAAGTTTAATTTCTTAGTTTCTAAGTCACTTCCACTTCCAAGTTTTAATTCCAATCCCAATTCAATTTCCAAATTTCTTCTTCAAATTCAATTCAATTTCTAAGTTTTGTTCCAAATTTTTTAGTCCAAATTTCATTCATGTTCAAATACAAATTTTCAATTTAAATTCCTTGTCTAAACTTCAATTTTCTATTCAAGCCTCATTTTTCTCAAATCTCAATTCAATCCTTTTTTCCATTCAGCTTCAATTCCAAATTCCATTTCCTAGTTATTTCCAATTCCTAGTTTAATTCCTAGTTTCACAATTCAATTTCCATTTAATTTCCAAATTCCATTTCTTAGTTATTTTTTTAATTCCAAGTTTAATTCCTAGTCCAAAATTGATTCCAAATTCATAAAAATGGTTGTTTCAAATTTAAGTTCTCACATCATTTTCTTTTCCACTTCAATTCCTAATCCAAAATTCATATTGTGTCATTTCAAAAAAATAATCTATTCATGCATAGTGATGCTCATTCATATTCAATTTACCTTCAAGTTAAATTTCTTCATTTGTGAGCCAAGTTATTCACATTCATTTGCATACAAGGTGTACTCAATGTAAAATCTTTAGTGATACAAGAAATCCCATCTGCTTCTTTTAAAGCATGAAAAAAGATATTACAAGAGTAAGAAGTCCTAAGTCTATATTTTTTCCTACAAGTTCATCATGAATCTAAACCTAAGAAATTGCAAAAATAATAAGAGTCTAATGTTGTGCTTCACACGCTTTGACGAATGGACGTGGTTCATTATCCATTATGCCTAAGCCTTACGCTCCAAACTTCATTCCAATGTATCAACCATCAACCTCTTTTTCCATGATCCATGTTATCAACCTACAAAGAAACAAGAATCACTAAGTCAACATGTTCATACCAATCCAAGCATTGCTTTATTTTCATCTGATTCAATAAAAACATTCATGTTCCAAAACATTCATACAAATCCATCATCATACATTCATCTTATCATTCATGTTCATTACAAGCATAGTCAATTACATAATCATACTCATCATATTCCACAATCCATAACATTTTAAGTCATTCACTCATCATTTTTATCATATACATAATGTCACAAGGAACACTTCAAAGGGCAGAATTTTTACAAGGACAGCATAACAAGAAAATTCAGTGGGACCACAAGTGCTAGCAGACAAAACCTTCAAAACATATAAAAAAAAGAAAAGGAAAAAACAGCCCACAGCAGGTCTGCAAAATGCAGGGCCTCTGCTCCACTTCCTCCACCACACACAATTCCAGAATTTGTCCCCTATCTCAAAGCATCCTTCACCAACAAGTTTTCAAGGACAAAATTCAAGTTCTAAAAACCCTAATCCACTCCCTATAAAACTAGAATTGTTCACATCAAAAGGGGACACAAAAAAAAGCAAACCGAAAAAATACAACAGCATCACAGAATATCAATAGCCACCACTACCAACCAACATTTCACATCACAAAAACTTAGCCATATTGCAGAACAACAAAGGTTTGAGAAACAAGCCACAAAAACAAGAAAAAAACATTAGCCACTGCATCAAAATAACCGAAACTTAAACAACAATCTCAGCAATAGCAAGGAGTAGGGA
Organism: Lathyrus aphaca; assembly: GCA_963966055.1. Taxonomy (NCBI): domain Eukaryota; kingdom Viridiplantae; phylum Streptophyta; class Magnoliopsida; order Fabales; family Fabaceae; genus Lathyrus; species Lathyrus aphaca. The sequence goes on along the minus strand of OZ014523.1, from coordinate 114,662,651 downwards.
AGAAGCTACACAGAAGAGGAATAATAGAAGAAGGAAGCGTACAAGTGAAGCTTACCATCGTGGATTCTTCATCCTGATAACTTTCGGGTCGGTAATATTCTCCATTTCCTTCACTTCTTTTTTGGAATATTTGTTCATCTTGTTTGATTCCTCTTATGGCCATGTTTATGTTTACGGTTTGATCTCGATTTCGACAAGCTAGGTTTTTTGTTTCACTTCATCATTCCTCATGCTGCATAACGCTCACTGCATCACCCACACCAGCAACCTCATACTGCATACACAAAGCCATGAAAAACTTCAAAAAGTCAGACAAAGAAAACGACACCTAAAAAAACTCAGGCAGCCATACAAAAAAACCAATAACAGCCACATAAATTTCAGTCACAAACCTAAACACAAACAAAACTCAGGGGGCCATAAACCAAAAACAGAAAAATAACATCCACAACTTATAACAATACACAACCTGGAAAAAAACAGCAGCCATACATACAACACAGAAACCAACAACAATACCACAAAAATAAAACCAGTAGGAACCTTTAGAAAAAGCCACAAAAAACCAGCAAGGGCTACACAAAAAAACATAGCAACAATAGAAAAAATCCTAACTGCATACTCAGAAACGAACTAACCAGACCATCCAAAACCGACGCCGCCATTCGCACCTCTTCATCACTAATTCTTCATCTTCATCTTAAAAAAGAACATCAGAATCACCTTCTTCATTATCTCCATCACCACCAATCTTCATAAATCAAAAACATCAAAAAATAAATCACAAACGCAAAAATCCTCAAACTCATCAAAACAGAAACGCTCATCTCCGAAAACCAAATCGAAATAGACGTCGTGAGACCTGAATAAACACCTTCAGAACAAATCCATGACCGCCGCTGCGAGAACACACCGCCAATAACCAAACGAACCACCAAACATCAGTCACCACTCAATCGTCACCTTAACCTCACGTCACCACCATCCTCACCATTCGAATGCAAAACCAAACTGTCGGTTGTCGCACGAAACTCCCCACACCGAGAAATCACCTTCACCGCGAGATTCAGAGAGGTGAAACCACCACCATCTCAGGCCATCTCTTTTTTTCGTTTCCCGACGTCGTGAGGGAGAGCCAGTGAGGAGAAGGAAGAGATTTGAGAGAGTGAGACGGACAGGGGAAGGGAAGTTTTCTTTCTAGTTTCGTAATCAACGCCGCTTTGATTTAGGGTTTATGTTTGACCCTCTTCATCTTTGGCATGAATCGGGTCGCGGGTTGGACCCGACCCGCTTATGTCCCCAGCGCCCCATGGGCCTCTTCCTTTGGACCGTCCCCACTGTACAGCCAGATCCACTAGTTTTTTCTTTTTTCTTTTAAATTTAATTTAGATTTCTCTTTTCTTTTAAGGTTATTTTAAAATTGAAAACAAATTTATTTTCCTAAATTTATTTTGGTTTCATTTTTTTAAAAGTTGATTTAATTAGGGATTTTATTTTCTTAATATATTTTTTAATTCAATATAGTAGTTTTTTTAAATAGAGATTTTAATCCAGTTAAATTTTCTTTTTTTTTAAATTTTTTTTTTAATTAAAACATTTTTCTATATTGTGGATTAAAACTTTATTTAATTAAACTTTACTTAGTGTTTATTTTTAATTTCTTTGACAATTTCATTCAATACGTCAAAAACACAAAATATTTTCTTTTAATTAAGTCTTCTTTTCTTAGAATTTAATCTTTAGTTGTTTATTTGATAGTTCCTTTAATACATTCAAAAAAATCAAAAATATTTTCTCATAACCTTTATATGTATTTTCTTAATCCTCATGTAATCTTAGACTATCTAATTAGGTTCTCTATCTTTTTTATTATTTTTTATTATTTTTAATTCATTTCATTTTAATTTAATTCTAAAAAATCCTAAAAAATAATGTCTTGTCTATATTTCCTCTAAGTGGTTAGTTTTAGATCATTAAGGGTGAGAGGTTTGAGCTTGAGTTTATTTTCTCTTTGGTGTGAGTGTGTGTTTAATTTTGCTATCATTTCGGTTGCATGCACGCTATGTTTGTATTTATTTCATTTCGCATCATGACCATATGTTTGTTAAAATAAAAATTGGAAGCGCACACTTTTGGAACTTTAATTTTCAAGATAATAATCTTTGGTCCAACGCCAAGTTGAGTTTACACACACCTCACTCACACACGTAAGTCGGTCGTTCTACGATCGCCGTATGCACAATCTTTACACTTCGCAACTTTCCAACTTAAGCAAATTGACGCACCGCGTTTGTCTTCCACCCCCGCATTCTCGATCCATATATCGAGTCATAGCCCGGTTATTAAGCTTTTTACCTTGCATTTCCATTTACTTCATTCAGTTCATTTTTGCAAGTAGCAACCTATGCCTTAGACTTAGGAGCTTGCACCCTCATTTATTTACTTTCGTTTATGCTTTTCAATCCAAAAGGGAAAGAACTCTTGCAGTTGACTTAATGTCATAGGAAGTTTAGTCATCCCTAGTTCCTTTTCAACCTTAACCATTAGGACTTTTTATTTTACAACTTTTTGTGACTTTGCTAAAGTCACGTGAGTGTTTGCCATAACACTTACCTTCCCCCGCGAACCTTGAGCGTAACCAAGTGTTCGTTAATCCTTAGGAGAACTACGAGTGCTCTGATTCTATACCCGATACGTAGGCATCGATGCGATGTTGTGCGAGCACCATTAGAAATAAAAACCTTAGGTTCCCTTAGTTTTAGCAAGCAATAAGTAACAATAACACAAATATTAACAAGAGGTTCCCGTAGGATACTGCGGATGCTTAGGATGCTAACACCTTCCCTAGGTATAATCAACCCCCGAACCTAGTTTTTCCTCATTTAGGGTTTTTACGATCTTTTTCCCTTTTCCCTTTGGATTAAATTAAAGTCGGTGGTGAACATTTAATAATTGTGATTCAAGCTTAATCAATAGCTTGGTATCCGATTCTCACCGCAACAAAGATGATCCTTCCCGAATCATGGCTATGCTCCAAAATATGCAACTTCAACAGCAAGCTTACTACACAACTCAGACTGAGAGATACACGGAGATAGAGCGGCATTTAAATGAGCAAGATACCGATTTTGCCGATTATGTGTCCATTCAAGACACTCGGTACACTGCGCTGCAGGATCATTTGGTTGATCAGGACACTGCCTTCAACTCTCTCAACAGTAGTTTTCTTCAGTTTACCGAAACCGACATGGATGACTCACAGCCCATCACTTATCGTCGTTGTTACCCTTCCACTAGGGATCGTAATCCACACCCTTGAGAGAATCATTGCATAATATGTACTTATGATGATTATGAATGTTGTTTATGTTTTGTTTGTATGAACTCCTATTTCTCTTTAATTCAATTGTTTTGTTTATTCTCACTATCTTTACTCACTTTTCCAAATTGTGTGTTTGTGAATGCGTGTTTCTATTGCAATTGGTTTCTCATTTGACATTTGGTTTTGCATGCTATTTCCATTGGTAGATTAAATCATATGTTTCATCTTCTTTTTTATGTTGTCAAAAGGGGAGATGATATTGATATTGATGTATATAAGATCGGGTCACATAATCAGGGGGAGCTTTACACCAACATATGGCGATTGATTCATCAAGTTTTTGCCATCATCAAAAAGGGGGAGTTTGTGTGACATGACATGATTTTAATGTGTCAAAAACTTGGCATGATTGAAAGCTTAAGTGGTTCTCTATGAAAAAGCAAGAATTGGAAAATTTGGAAAAATGAACTGAATGAGCCGACTCAAATTCATCAATGAGCCGACTCATTCAATGTTAAATTGGTGGCAAACGCACGGGTCCAAACAGGCTTCCTGATGCATCAATTTTGGTCGACTCATGGGTATGGATGAGCCGACTCAAAACTCTTCATGATTCGACTCATCAAGAAGTCTTTTCTTCTCATTTTCCACGGGTCTCAACAGGCTACCTCTCTGTTTATTTTGGTCGGCTCATCTGTTATTTTGAGCCGGCTCATTAAATGATTTGAGTCGGCTCATTACTGTGCTGACTCATTTTTTCATTTAATTTTTCCCTCTCTTATGTTTCTTTCTCTAACCAATATAAATAGTTGTTTATTTCATTTGAGAATGTCAACAAGGAAAGTGAAAGATATACACATAGCTCTCTTCATCTTCTTCATTCTTGCATCAATCAACAATCACACACAACAATCTTTGTTTGATTTCGGTGCTTGTTTCGAAGATAACGTTCAATCATGAATTATAGTTTCAGATTGGGTTTAGAGAGTGTGGGTTTTCCTTGGAAAAATCTGAAGGGTTTTCTCCTCCAAGATCATTGAAGATTTGGGGGGTTTTGCACACATCGATCGTTCGTAGATTCAGCCGAGTGAGGTAGATTGAAGATCAAGTGAATCGTTCTCTCATATCACGGTAGACGGAGGATTGCGAAGGTCTTTGTGGGTTAACAAGTGTTGGAGAAACTCAGCCATGCTCAAAGTTTGGAGAATCGTGAATTCTTGCAAGAAGGGAGCAATTAATCAGAGGCTTTCTCGACACGCGTGGAAGACTTGATTCTACTTTGGATCAAGGGACAAGAAGAAGATTTGACAGCATATTCAACGTGGTTTGATTTGTTAGTTCATTTATTTCTCTTTTTGTAAAACAATTGTGATTTAATAAAATTGCCCAATTCAATTTCGAATTGGGGGCAGAGTACTTCGAGCAAGGACGGCGAAGGAACTGCCTCAACAAATTCCTTGTGTTCTTTTCATTTCTCGCATTTTACTTTTATTCATATTGATATTGTGTGCTTGAAAATTCTGGTGTATCAAATTAGTGCATTCAAAGTGTTTGATAAATTGTTACACTCAAAAGTGATAACTAGAGTGGGTAAAATTCTGCATTATTTGATACAACAAAATTGTCCTTGGTGTGTACACTCCAAGTGTTTGGTAAAAAGCCTAACCACACAAAATCAATTTGATTGTGCTTGATTTCTTCTCCAATCATTGTTAATAATAGTTTTATCAAGTGCTGAATTATCAAGTGAATCATTTGTGCAATATTAATTCTTCTAGTCATCATTTCATTCCAATTGGATTTTACGCATATCTGTTCTCCAATGACTTCTAATTTGAACTAGACGACTTTCCGGGAAACTTCTGCAATACTTTTTCAACTTAATTTTGAAAATTAAATTTTAAAAAGGGATCTATTCAACCTCCCTTCTAGATTCGCGCTATCGTCTAACAATGTCTTCATTTTTTGGAGCAGTCATCTCAGGGTTGAAAGGAATCCCTCTCCTGATGGGGACACCCAACAACATAGAAAATTCTTCTAACAAAGGACCCAACTGAAAGTCTGGGAAAGTGAAACATCTGAGAGGAGGATCATAAAACTGAAGGCAAGTGTGAATCATGCTCCTCTGTGATGCATCCAAGTCCATGATCATGTCCATAATACCACCATAATGTTCCCTGAATAAAGGGACATGATTAGGAGTGATGAGTGTCTGAATCTGCCTGATGCCTGCTAGAGAGGGCTCAAAGAAATGATAAGTAATGTTGCTCTTCCTGGATGAGTCCATACTGACAATGGATGCTGATGAAGATAACTGAGGAGAAATACTAATGAAGACAACTGGAGAAGATATCAGCTGAAGAAGATCTTTGAGGAAGATAACTGATGAAGATGGCTGAGCAGAAGAACAGTCAAAACCAAACCAAAGAAGATGTGGATACCCTGTAAAACAAATAGAAAAATGTTAAATGATGCAAAATGATGTATGCAGAATGATATGCAAGGGTTTATGATCAGGTGTTGGATCTGTTATCTGCTTTGATAGGGTCCATGTGTGTTCAGAAATCCAGATGAATGCTAGAGAACCAGTAACCAGGTGGGGGACTCGAATAAAGAGTCACAAGTCCGGGATTTTATAGAATCAGTCCAACATAGTGTAACCTTAAAACAATTCTGGTAACAGGGTATGATGAGGCCAAGGGTTCCTGCAAACCTGTAAATAACCCAACCCCCTCACAGGTATTGTTCTAGAACAAAGATCCTCAGACTTGGATTTATTATGAGAAGTGTAAACACTTCTAACCCGGAGGTAAAGTGTTTACATTAATCATAAAGAATCCTCCTCTAATTCACCTCAGATGCTGAAGGTCATCTAAAAAGGTCATCCAGACTTAGCAGGCTTCCCAGATAGCCCTAGTACTACAGGAAATCTGTAGCACACAGTTCTCAAGAAGAAACCCATGTCTGAACCGTGTTTCATATTCCCGCACCAGACCGAAATGGAATGGGAAAGAATATGAAGCCACTCTAATCCTATGTGTCACTCAGGCTCCCGGTGTAGAACCTTACTCATTGAAATAACCCTCCCATCAAGGCAAGACAACAAATCCAGCACATGATATGATGCTAATAATATGAAATGCATAAAACAGTAAATGAAAGCAATAAATAAAGTTGTACAAAAAATAAATAAATAAAGCAATAAACAAAAAGCACATATAGCACATAACTCCCCCATAAAAACAAATCAAACAAGCGCTAGGAGAAACCCACAAAAAGAACCAGAAGCCCTGGTTACAAAGACATAATTCCCCAGCGGAGTCGCCAAGTTGTCGCTCCCCTAAAAAAGATACCAAGGTCCCAAGGTGCAGACGCGAACGGTCGGCGAAAAGAGAGATGTGGTTGAATTGAATAGAGTCTCCAGCTAGGCATTTTTATCCCGAAGGAAAGGTAATGTTGCATAAACTTGGAAAGAGATGGATAAGATGGTTGGGAACCAGAGAAACTGAGAAAGGGGGTTGGTTACGACCTGGGAAGGTATTAGCACCCAGCTCGTCCGTCGTACCCGACGGGATCCACGCTTATAAGATTGTGTTTAAAAGGGGTAAGTGTATGTGCTATCTGTGTGCAAAAGCTAGGGAAGGAAAATACAGGTGTCAGTGCAAAAGGTGTGGATTGCTCAGGAACTGAGGCTTAAAAAGAATGCTGAAAGAGGGGGATGACAAAGAGACTTTTGTTCGATAACTGTTAAGTTATGCCTACGTATCCTCTCATGCAATGAGGAAGTCAGAACACCGTAGTTCGACTCAAAGATACTGAAAATAAATTGAATGTGAACTGCTTTCTTGTCTATGCTCAAGTGTATAACTCTTCTGGCTCAAGTGCTAACTGTCTTGCATTAAACGGAAGAAGCAAGTTCTCGTTTGTGAATGAGTGTGATGAGAAAAGAATCCCGGAGGAGACGATTATTGTTTGTTTTTAGGTTTTCAGTTTTTTATTGTTTTTTAGTGTTTTGCATAGGATTATGAGATTAAACCTAAATCAAGGGTTTGTAAACTCATTATATCCTCCCTGATTAGGATAATGAGCCTACTTAAGTATGAGATAACCATCTCAACTTAATTACCATGATGATGTAGGATTAAGATCATTAACCTACTTGTGATTATTTGGATTTTTTTTTTGTTTTTGTTTAGTGTTAAGTAATGAGTTTAATCTCTAATCACAGATTAGTGAACTCATTACACCCTCCTAATAGAAGGATGATAGATGAGAACACTTAAGCTGAGGAAGATACCTCAACTTAATCCATGGTTAGGGATATAATTCATTATATAACAAGCCTTCATTAAATGGATTTTAATTAAAGGATGAGATTAAGAAGTGGATTTTAAGGTTTGTAAGACAACTTGAGGGGGACTTGTCCATTAAACACTAGGGTTAGTCCCTCTTAACCATAAGGAAGAGATAGAACCCTAATGTAAGGCCCAAGTTACAAGATAAATTCTTAGTGATTATTAATGTGTTTTGATTAAGAGGTGTAAACAAATTAAAGGTTTAACACTAAGGATTAAAGTTATACACTCCATCCTAAGATAAGGATGCAGGCATAACCCTAATTCAAAGTCCTAAAGCTTTAAGAGTTTAGCCTCTGTTTAAGAGATGAGAAGAGAGACTCAAGGAGACTCAAAGGTAAAAGACTAAAGGGGAACTATATACAACCCTAAAAGTTATCATGCTTGGATAACCTATGGTTTGTGAGGCTTAAGAGAGAAGATCTTCAAGGTCACCAATGGAAGAAGCAGATGAAAAGAGGAGGAAGAAGAAGAAGTTATTTACTTCCTGAAGAAGATAAGTAACTTAAAAGAGAGAAAGTAAGAAGGAGAGAACATAAGTGAAGCAAGTTCACTTCAAAGACATATAAGAATTCATATGAATGATGAGAAGAGGTGGGAGGTGAAGGCAAATCCACCTCCCAGATAACTTACCAAGAGCTCCTGAAATGTTAGTATGAATGCATAAGACACAAAGCAAAAGGAAATGAAGTGAAATGGGATGTAAAGACCAAAGTCAGAGGTGAAAATGCAATTTAAATGACATATGAGATGATGCAAAGTCATACAATATGCATATGAATGATCATACAAGGATGAGATGCAATGGAAGCATGTTTAGAAGCATGAAAACACATGGATGTTCATGAAATGTAATGGATGCAAAGCATAGAAAATGAATGAAGAAATGATCAAGAAATGTTCAATCATGTCTTAAGATGTCTAAGATGTCATAAAAATGCTTGAAATGTCATGGCAAGTTCATATGATGATGATATGCAAAGGAGAATGCAAATAAAGATGCAAAAGTAGGGTTTTAAGACAACATGTGATGCATATGATCAAAACAGAAGCAAATATCATGATAATAAATTGAAATTAAGCTCAAACAAACCCTAATCCCATATAATATCACACCCCAAAGGAGAAAGTCAGAAGCCAATCCTAGTGGAAGTTATGAAATTCCTAATTTTGCTAGGGTTTTTGGGTGCTTCTAAAGGGAAAATGAAAATCAAATTGAAAATGAAAGATAAAATCATGAGGTAAATAACCTAGAAACTATATGTAATATGTGAAACAATGCAAGAAGAACCAAGTTCAAACACATCATGGTTAGGCAGAAATAAAATTTTCAAGTTAGGGTTAGAAAATGTGCTTTTTAAGAACCCTAATTCAAAGAAAATTGTGAAATTATGATCAAACCTAAAAAAAATTGTATGATGAGTTTGAAAATGTTTCTAAATGTATTGGAATTTTTCATGAATTTTTTTGGTGATTTTTAGAAACCTAAATGCATTTTTAATTAATTAAAATCCATTAATTAATTAAAAATAACATTTAAATATTTTTAAAATACCTTTTTAATGCAAAAAATAAAATAAAAATTATTTTCAGGTTGAGAAAAATATTTAAAACAAAAATGCAAAGTTTGACAATTTTTTAATGAGTTTTGCTATTTTTAATAAAATGAACAAAAGAAATACAAAGAAAATGAATTAAAAATGGATTAAATGGAAAGTCAGAGGATCCAAGGGCTCAGATTTGAACTGGAGGGGGGAGGTTTGACTGTGCGCGCGTTTCAAGGGTTGGGATCAAACCTGGCTAATTAATTATATTTATTTTAATTAAACAGAAATTAGAGTTAATGAACTAATCTGGTTCGTTCCTTCGCTAAGCTAATCACGCATCTTAGGGCTCACAATCAATCTGGGCACTAAACCCTAATTAGGGCTAATTACTTTCAGGTGACCGGAGACAAGCTCCAGTCATCTTCTTCGGTGAACCAAAAACCCTAAATCTTTCTACAGGCTACCCCACCCCAAATTAACTGCCCAGAAATGATCCACATACTTCTAGCAACTCAAATCAAACATCAAACAACATTTATGCTTCATGAACAAGCTGAATCGAATCAAAACATAAATACGGGAAAAGTTTCAGAAGTTCATGAAATCCTCATTTCTCAACCATTTTCAACTCTAAAAACATCATTGTGATCCTTAGAGCATGCAGTTTCATTCTATAACAAGAAATCAAAGCTTTGAGAAAAAAATGTTCTTGACCATACCTGAGTTGGAAACCTTCAATGGTGAGCTTTCAGCACCTCCCACTTGTGCAAATGAGCTCCTTTGTTCCTTCTAAAGCTATTGGGATGCTTAGAATGCTTTGAAGGAGGCTATTTTAAGTGGCTCGATTCTGATATGGCAGAAATGGAAGCTTTGGTTTATGAGGTTTCAGGCCATGGTAATGGTTGCTTTGTGTTCTATGGATGATTTCTGAATGAATGGAGAAAGCATTTTTTAGGTTTGATGGATTATTTGAGAGAATCGAAGAAGAGAAGTTTTTGGAAAATTTTGTGAAATCTGATATTGTGTGTGTTCTGAGCTCATGGCATGCTTGGTTTATGATCTTGAGGCAATCCCTAAACTATTGGAATGAGTCAGAAGATTAGACATGCACTGTGGGAATGGTATGCTTCATTGGCCAAAAAGTCAAGATTGGTGTACTTGAGTTATGGGTCATGGCAGAGATGGTTTATGTGCTTGAATTGCTTCAGCTAGCTTCAAGGAGGGCCATAGAATCATTGTTATGCAGCTGGATGGCTTGGATCAAAAGTTTACAAGGTTTATGCATTTTGGCCATTTTGAGATTTCTTGAGAATCAAGCCATCAAAACCCTAGGTTCAAAGGCGAATTCTGATCTTTTGAAGTTTCTTTTACATGTTATGATGCATAGAAGTTGATTAGAAGTCATGAAATGGCTTGGCAAGTGAAATAGCAAAAATCCCTCTTTGGCATGAACTTGAAAATTATAGGATTTTTGCCAATTTTGAAAGGCCATATCTTGAGTTCTAGGATGAATCAAGACATGTTCTTGTACTTTTTGAAAATGGGAAGACATATTCTACAACTTTCATGCCCAAGAATTTTTCATTTGAAGCATTTTTGGTCATGAAAGAATAGGTTGAATATCTTTCCCAAAATGGAAAGTTTCCATTACAAGTCATTTCCAAAAATAGCAAGTTTGCATTTGGCTCAAAACTCTTCAACTTTGTGAACTTCCAACCACTTCTAAGATCAAATAAAGATCATGGAGACTCAAAATGATGAATGTGACCCTTTGGTACCCTTGGTGGAGGCCTCAAATGCCTTGATTTTGACATTACTTGCTCAAGAAGTTACCCAATGATCAGATGGCTTCCACAGTGAAATTCTTCATCAAATTTGGTACACATGATCCTTATAACATATTAAGACCATTAGAAACAAGAATGACCAAAAATTTTGGGATTAAGACCTCTGAAACCAAAACCCTAATTTTAGGTCATCTGTGTAGGAAATCTTCAGTCTGCCTCTATGCCTTTGCCATTCTTTGTGATCCTTTGACTTTTATGAACTTTGGGGAGCATATTATGATCATGGAACACACATGGACCCTATTGGCATGCTTCAAGGCCTTTGGGATGGCTCAGATCACTTCTTGGATTGCTTAGATCACAAACCCTAGATGCAGATGAAATGGACTATGCAGATGAAACAAATATGCAATATGAGATGGTATGCCTATGCTTATGAAAAAAATGAAAGATCATAAGCCATGGTGTGAGAAAAAGTGAGGGCAAATTTGGGGTGTTTACAATATCGACAACAATGTCATATGATCACAACAACAACTACAACAAATAGCAACAACAACAACTAAATAACATATCAACTCATGTTCATTTTCAAGTTATACTAATTATCCCTCTAATTAAGCGTATAACTCCTCTCTAAATACTTTTAACATTACCACTTCAATTTCTATCCATTACTATATTATTTAGATAATTTTAAGGAATTTTTCAGAATTAAATCATGTCATTTTTCATTCCAGGTCTCGCTGAGCGAGGGGCTTGCTCGTTGAGCGAGCAACTCTTTGAATTTCGCTCTCTAAATTTTACACTTGCTCGTTAAGAGAGCTCCAGCTTGCTAAGAGAGCTCTGCGATTTCCGCAATTCTCCCTTATGCGATTCTCCCCCAACCTGCTACGAAAACACTTCATAAAACACCAATTTTCTAACCAACAGTTGCAGCATTTACATAATACAATATCTATTATATACCATTATCATACAACATCAACAATTATCAATGATTTCATCCAATTTCATCCAAATCACTCAAAACCCTAAACCCTCTAATCAATAATACTATACCAAATCCTATTATTGAACCCTTAAGAGATGAAAGAATCCCATCCTTACCTCGGTTTTAATGAGAATTCTCTTCTTCTCCGTAAATTCTCTTCAAGCCTTTCACCTTCTCATTCTTCTTCTCTCTATTCACGATCGTTCTATTGATTCTCCCAAAACACGAATGTTTTCTCTTTTTCCTTATTCCAACGTAACCCATTAGACCCAATATATGGTCTTCCCCATTTACCCTCACTATTTTCACCAAACGACCACCTTACCCTTATTTCTTTATTTTCCAATTATTTAATTATTCACCAAATAATTATTCAATATAATATAATTCATATAATTAAATATCATATTAAATAATATTTTTTCTTCCACGCACAAAACACCACACATCTAATTTAAATAATTAAATAAAAATTGGGGCGTTACAGTTATGCCATAGCCTTAAGTTCTCACCCCTTTAGTAGTCCCTAATTAGTTTATTTAGCAGTCAACACGACCCTAAGCACACACTAAGTAGGAAGATGATGCAAATAAGTGTATGATCTCATGGTTAAAAGGTCAATCAAGAAAATGAAAAAATGAAAAAAAAAATGATTGAAAAGAAGTGATCCTTCTAAGTTAGGTGATCCTCACCCGATCACTTAGCCCAACGGTAAAAACTCCTTTATTAATATGAGCAAAAGAGAAAAGATGAAGAAAATGAGATCATGGTCACTAATAGGTTGTCCTACCACGAGTATGAAAGGATAACAAGCTTAATGTGATTGCATCATAATGAAAAGGGATGAAAGAAGGATGAGTGAGTTAGACTTAGGTATAATGACATGATTTAGATTGGGTTGTATAGGAGGGAGGTTAATAACCACAAACGCGGAATTGTGTTGTTACGATATCCTTAGTGTGTGAGTAAGTACCAATCGACATAAACTTAACCAAAATAGAGTTGGTAACCTAGGACGAGTATCCGTATGCACTATTTTCCTTACGAGTCATGGTTTGCTTGAGGACAAGCAAAGGTTTAAGTGTGGGGGAGTTTGATAACACGAAAATGTATTGTATTTCTAGACCCAATTCACATGGATTTTAGTTTCGTTTTATTTATTTTCCTTGATTTATGTTTTATTATGCCGACATTTATTATGATTTCAGGTAACTTGGATTAAATCGGGTTAATTTATAAAAGTATGAAATTCTGCATATTAGGTGCGTGACGCCCATCCCATATCTATGGCGACCGTTACACCCCGAGTAAACAAGACGACCATTAGACCACCTAGGACGAACGTCATGCGCATTTTATAAGGAATTTAATTGCGTAGAGTACTCAGTCAAACATAATCCATTTCCTTCCTTTTTTTCTCTCCCTCAGATCAATCTTCAAAACCAACTAAGTCACTCCATGGATTTCTCAACCCAAGCAAAATTATTTCCTAAATTTTCTCCTTCAACAGTCGTACTCAAGACCTATAAATAGGAATCAAGTGAACTTGATCAGGAGAACTTCTTTTGATTATTATTCTTAGTTTTTATCATTTTTATTCTACCATGTAAAAGTGGTAGTTTCTCACATCGAGAAACTACCACACCATTAGTTTTAGGATTCTTTTTTTTTCGTATTTTATTTTTCCGCAACTGATTCAAGAATTTAAGATCTCATGTATGATTCGAAGCATCTATTAATTCCATGTTTTATTTAGTATTATTTATTTTATCGTCTTCTTATTTAATTTCCAAAGTATGTTTTTTATTTTAGTTATTTATTGTATCCGTGTGTTTATTTTCCTGTCCATGTCTAGCTAAATAGTCTTGGGTCAGGCGTATGAGGACTGTCGTTACCGACGGGACTTGGTAGAAAATAATAGGTGCGAACTTATGATTAAAATTTTGTTTTGGTTTTAATTTCTAAGTTTAATTTAAATAGCTTTGTCACGAGAGTGAGCGGTTACTTAACACGATTTTGTCACGAGAGTAAAAAAATTAATTAAGGTTAGAACCAGCACTGCTAGAGCATGGGGATCGAACCAGATAGTGGAAATTAGGCAACAAATATAAATACAGAGAGAGCGCTTTAGATAAGTTTAGGATATTATTGGCTTTCAAAATATATTTCCTAATTACCGGACGAGCGAGAGCAAAATCTTGGGATTAGGAAACATGACTTTAGTTAATACCGCGAGAGCGTGAGGCGAGTCTTTAAGTCAGTTTATTCTACAGAACTAAGTTATAATTGTAATTAGTAACCAAACTCTACATAGTCCTTTAGGAATGCGGAATCCATATTCTGGTCTCTCTTTATTATCTTATTTTCTTAGTTTCATTTTAAGTTATAGTTTTAGCTTCTTCTTAACCAAATACACTTCACCCTAGATTTACAAAGTAACGATAGAATACAGTAGGTTGACATTGGTCTTTGTGGGTTCGATATCTTTTATTACTACGCGATAGACTGTGCACTTACAGTTAGTAACCGTTAGACTCAGAAAGTCGCAATCAGGTGTTAGGGTGCAAGCCCTTCTCCATGAGATAATGCTTCATGAGGTCAGTAGTGTGTACTTCCATGGCTTCTATGTTGAATATGTCGATGTATTCCCGCAAAGGTTCTTATTTTCCCTGTATGATCCCTTCGAGGGTGGCCTCAGACTTTAGATGACGTCTTGACGCAGTGAAATTCCTAGTGAACTGGTTCTTTAAGACTCTCCATGATGTGATAGATCCTGTAGGGAAGGTGTTTGTACCACGCCATTGCGCCTTTTCGTAAGGTGATAGGGAAAATACTGCATTTGATGGCTCCTTCCACGTTGTGATTGTGGAGCATGGCCTCAAGGTTCTCTATGTGATCATCGGGATCAGTGGTCCCATCGTAGGTGGCCAGTGGATGAGGTTTCTCGAGACCGCGGGGGATGCGTGTCTCCATAATTTCACGACTGACTGGCCCACCATGATCCTCGTCGTCGCTGCTTCTGGACGAAGGATACAAGGATCTACTCCAGCGAGGACTCCTGATATGCTGACGGGGACGATGGACTTTGTCGTAACGGAACTTCTTGCTCTGATCTCTATCGTTTGGTGAACATCTTGTTCTTCAGGGAGGAGACCGAGTGCGTTTTCTAGCCCTTTCTGGACGTGATCCTTCGGGCCTATCCTGATCTCTCGGGGGAGAAAGGTGCCTGACATCCTTCCTTTTGCGATTCCGCAGAGGGGATCGTGAACGACGTGGAGGCGTGCGAGAATCCCTGCAACGACGTCTCCTGGATGGAGAAGGGGAACGACAGTCACCTTCGAGCATATGTATGCCTTCTCTCTGCTGGAAGAGAGTGGGGTTTGCCTTATTAAGGGCGGCGATGAGAGCCTGTGTGCTAGCATCTGCGTCCGACGGGACGGGGATTGGTTCAAAGACGTGATCCCCGTGAATGACGGATGGTTGTTTCAGATTGTTGGAAGCTGGGGAAGAAGGATGCCCTTCGTGGTGTTCGACATTGAGTCGGGTTGTCCCAAGGTTTCTGATGTTATCTCTATTGCTGAGGAAGATGGTAAGAGGATCTTTCACAATCTCGTTGATCTGGGAAGCCATGGAGACGAAAAAGAAGAGACGAGCTTTGATCTTGCACTGAAAAGGAAGGATTTTGTTCACGAAAGATAGAGAGAGCTGCTAGTTCCCACAGACGACGCCACTCTACATAAATAATCCGGACAGGTCCTCGTGGTTTTCAACTGAGGTTGTGATGGTGCTTGTAGGAAAACGGGTGGTGTACCTGCAAGGTACTCCGACGTTCAAGTAAGTGTCAGTATAAGACAAATTAAAGCGCATTAAAGAGTTGAGTGATTAGAAATGAATACATGGCCCTCCAGAGGTGGAGGGTATTTATAAGGGCATATGCCTGTGGGTTGTGGGCGCATAGCCTTTGACTGAGCATAACTGCTTCTTGTAATTCTGGAGGTCAGTTGACCGTGTGAAAGACGTTATGACGCGTGTGTGGAAGATCTCTAACGGCTATATACCAACGACTCTATTTTCTAATGGTCACATCTTCGCAGTGTCTTATTGGGCTTAGACCCAAATCATTGTGGTAATATGATGTCAATAATTAGAATCATGAAATCTCTAAGTAGCACTTATTGTTTCATATCTATTGAAAATGTTATTATTTAGCCATATATATATATATATATATATATATATATATATATATATATATATATATATATATATATATATATATATATATATATATATATATATATATATATATATATATATATATATAAAATAAAATTCCCAAAGTGATATTCTATTCACAAAGCAAATTGCTCACATCACATGGCACGTATGACTTGGTTGGGCCATAAGGTCTAAAACACTCAATCATTCATTAAACACAAGAAAAGAGAATAAAAGAAGTTTTCTGTCTTTTTCATAGTGAATGATTGGAGAAGAAATTGATAGAATACTAAGGTAAAAAAAAGCATATAATAATTTTGTCTAAGTATGAAATTTGTGGAACTTGTGTCATATGTTTTAAGAAGGATAAGCATTAACTACTACTAGTACCCAAAGCTTGTTTTTTTTTTAACCAGTTTGGTAACTTTGGATGTGGATGAGGAATTTAAAATCAGCCAAGAATTTTTGTGGATGAGATTGATTGTCTTTTTGAATGATTGTTTTGGCCTTATATGAACTTGGCATGTAGGTTAGGTAGCCACTTGTTTGGTGGCTCCAAGAACATGACATCTTAAGACAAACAAAAAACAAATATCTTAGACCTATGACCAGTGACCAAATCCAACTCTTTCTTTATCTTGCTTTCATTTCAATTTTTTCTTCCCATACATTTGGAACCAAAATAAAACATAATAAATAATGATATATCAAAACTATTTTTTTTATAGAAATAATTAAAGTTTGGCGAATGTGAAGATGAACCAAAACTAAATTTATGGTATTAATTTAATTAGCTATGAAGAAATCAAGATTGGACAAAAACCATAAGCTTTAAACTCTAACCAAGTGGCCAAAGTCTTCCTTGTACGTAAATAGAACAGAATATAATAGTGATGGAATTCATCAAATTTACCTTCTGAACAGCCATCTAGCTGGCACCACATCTATGACTTTGATCCAAGACTGCACTCTTCACCTTCACCGACATTTCCTAGAACTTGTTTAGGATTCTCATCCTCTGCACCCGGTTCCACATGCTCCTTCCTAAAGTTGATCATGTCCAGGGACCACAAATTGGTTTAGAATTAATATTTCAGAAAATTAAAGAGATTTGTTTAGTCTTAACTCTAATTTTTAGGAGAAGAGTAATATTTCTCAATTCAAAAATAAATAAAATTTGATCATGATTATTTCCAATTTAAAATTTAGAACAATTAAATAAATAATTCTTATGTATTCAAAGCTCTAATTAACTATTTACTCAAAATTTAAAATTAAATTTTAATATAAAAATTTATTTATACGTTTGAAATACGCCTTAGAATCTTAAGTGAGGCAAAAAAAAGAAAACATGTATTAAGATTATCAAAATTAGAAATTAAGGTGCAGTAATGGCAGCAGTGTGATAATGGGTCCAGTCTTTTCGAATCGCATTTATTGATCCGTTGGGATTCAATAGTTATAAATTTGTATCTCTATATTTATTGTCTTCACAACCTTAAAATTTTTAGAGTTGAAGATAAAGAGAATGGTTTGAGAGTCCTAGTGGTAATCTTAGAGAGACAATGGTAAATTTCTAAGAATGTTTTTTTTGGAACATGATAAACCTTTGAAAATATCTAAAGGTTATTAAGAAATACTTCTAAAACTCTTAGGCTTGTGTGATTCATATATAAAGAGTTAGAGAAATTATGGAACACTAGTGTAGAAAATAAGATTTGTTCTTGGAAACTTAGGTGACAATTTTTTGTAATACAAATGTAATATTTTTTAACAATTTTTGAAATATAGTGAACTAGAACTCTCTCTCTCTCTCTCTCTCTCTCTCTCTCTCTCTCTCTCTCTCACACACACACACAGTAGATGGTTTGATCGAATTAGGTAAATATGTTATTGTGTTTCTTGTTTTTTATCTCCTTTTTTCAAGTTAAGTTGTTGTCTTAATGTACGTAGAATTATTTTTACCGAATATTTGGTTCTCATTGTTCTTTTCCCCAACATTACATTTTTTGTGGGATTAAGACTTTAAAGTTCACAACACATATATAATATAGTGGGCTTTAATAAAATTTAGTAAATTCATCATTTTAGTTATGAATCACTCACGAGGTGGATGCACGATTGCTTTTAAGGGAATTTTATTAAGCCTTATACATGAGACAAATAAGACGAGGCATGAGGCAAATGGACTTGAATGTTGGCATGAGTCAGGTGGGTGTCACAAAACTTATGTCATACTTAAGCTATTTTTTATGCATTTTACTAGGAGCCAGAGGTTTTCTAGGGATAGAAATTTAGAGAGACAAAATAAAAATTTGTAGGGTTCTCATTCTGAGGGTGAGGTTGATCTTTAGTTGTAGTTTAAGGGTTGAGAAACACTTATAAACAATTTAAGATCGAGTGATTCATGTATTAAAAACATGAAAAAATTGATCAAAATGGATAATTGTTAGACGATGGCGCAATCTAAAAGGGGGGTTGAATAGATCCCCTATTTAAAATTTGGCACTTTTTAAAATTATTTTTAATAGGTCGTGAAAGTTCCCTAGACTACAATCGTGTAAAACAGTCAATTATTAGAATAACAGATATGTGTGTAAGCCAAACGAAATGAGTAAGATGATCGAATCAATCACTTAAAGTACACAAATACTTGGTATGACTATTTCCAATGAGGAGATAGATGGAGAAAACAAATACAAAGTTCATTGGCTTGTGTGATGTCAATTTGAGAAACACTTGGTGTGCACTATACACCAAGGCTTAACTTCACTTAAATTGATAGTGCATAATTTTCTTAGTAAGAATCAAAATGATTGCACCAAATTTTTCAGATAATGTTGATGCACTACAATCAATTAAAGTTATGTTACTAACCAATATCACACAAGAACTATTAGAGCAAAACTTAGAAGAGATATAGAAAGAGAGAACAATACCAGATTTGTTTAGGCAGTTCCCCTTTCGTCCTCACTTAGGGTATGTTTATCCCCAATTCTAAAACTAGAATTGAGATATTAAATATCAAATTGCAAAGTTTGTACAAAAGAAGTAATAGTCACCACAAACCAATCCTAAGTGTTGATGTAGATTATATTCCCCTTTTCCCCTTGATTCGAGTTGAATCAACAGCTTCAAATGTTTCGAACAAACCTTTGATTGCAACTACCTTCTTGCAAGAACACAAAGTTCTTAAACCTCTAGTTTGGTTGATTTCGATCGACACACTTGAACCCAAATCTTTCTTCACAATCCTCCGGTTACCGTTACTTGTTTGAATAAATCCACATTTTTCAAACCTTTCAATCGGCTTAACCTATGAAGAAAAGATTTGTGCAAAAACTCCCAAATCCTCAAGATATTGGAGGATAAAACCCTAAGATTTTATTCAAGAAAAACCCACAACAACCTCAACCCAAACCTGATACAAGATCCTAAGTTTTAAAGTTATCACCACAATAATGCACAATGATCAGCAAAAATTGTTATGTGTAGTTGTTGACAAATGCAATGAAGAATGAAGATGAAAAAGAAAATTGTGTATATCTTTCACTTTTCTTGTTAAAGAATGAAAATGAGACTCAAGAGTATTTCTATGATACATGGACCAAGTCAAAAACAATAATAGAATTTTAACACAAATACACAACACAAAATATGGGTGACAACAACGATGAGCCAACATATCTCAACAGGTGACTCGACATGTTGAGACATGCAGCCAACCAATTCCAAAAAGAATAGTTGTGAGCCGACCTAAACAGAATGATGAGTCGACTCATCAGTGTTTCCAGAAATGAGTCGACCTATGAGTTGACCTGTTGAGACTTGTGGGATGCAAAGAAGAATGCCATACTTTGGTGAGTCGGCCTCTCCACAAGCATAAGTCGACTCACACAATACAAATTGACAAAAATGAATTTTAAGATGCATTTTGGCAAACTCAAAACATTTTCTCATAGAACTAATGCACCAAAAATGATTCAAATGCATAATTGACATATGTGTGAAACTTATTTATGCAAAGACACATAGAATAGATAATTTGAGCGTGTTAATAATGAATACACTCTAAAATGCGGTGACACTGTCCAAAGTACACAATATGAGTTACCTAAGGTTTGACATCATTAAAACAAGGACTAGGCACCTTTAACCTCACATACTCCCCCTTTTTTATGATGGCAAACCATTGTATAATCTTTCATATATAGCGTACTTTGATAGACATCTTCCCCCTAAGTTTATGCATCCCTTTTGAAAAAAATTACTATCATATAAAATATCATAAGATGTTTCATTTCTTTTCCCCCGTTGACAACATCAAAACAAGAAAATGGATAAGGTCAATAAGAGTCAAAGAAATATTCAAAAGTTCATAATCACTTACTTTGTAATAGATGAACACCAACAAACATACACATAATATGTTGCTAATGTAAGAATATTAAACATAAATATACCAAGTAACTAGAAAATTAAATTGAGTACATTACATAGTCAAATTTGTTCATCATAGGTTGCAAGACAAATAAAGTAATAGAAAACAGCATGCAAACATGAAGATAAATGCACTACATGAATGAAAATTATAAGAATCAAACAACTAAGGTATTCTCTCCCATTGTAGGTCATTTATTCTCCTATAAACGAAAGGTTAACGTGGAGGTTGGTCCCGTTCATAGATGTCGGTAAATTCAATGAAGTTCATATTGAGAGTGTTGAAGGACCCAATGAGAGATTGATAATTAGAACTCATAGTATCAACCATTTGCATGACAGTAGATGCAAAATCATCAAAATTACCACTTTGAATTTGAGTTTGAATTTGTCCCCTCAAAGAGGAGTACCTTTCCTCTTGGAGAAATGAAAATGACACAAAGGTGTCATTTTGATGTTGAATTTGCTATTGCAGGGCTGTATACCTCTCCTTTTGAAGTGTTGAAATTTTTTGTTGTTGAAGTTGCATATTTCTAAGCATTGCAATTACTTCAGAATTTTTAGATTGATTGCGAGGAGGAGATGAAGGAATATAGGATGATTTATTGCTTGTCTAGTTGGTGTGCTGCCACTCCTCCAACCTTTGTTGTCATATGAAGTATATTCATGTGCAACACTTAGCCACTCACCATGGTCATCCTCCTGTTGAGTATCCTCTTCCATAGGATGAATGTTATCATCCTCTTTAGCATTATCATCATCATCATCATCGCCATCACCTTCTTTTTCACCATCATTATCTTTATCATCATCATCCAAATTCCGAGTGCTAGAACCCAAAGTGTTAGTTGTAACGCCCCAGTTTATTTATTTAATTATTTAATTTAAATAATTGGAAAAATTTTGTGTGTTGTGTGAATTGTGAAGTTTGGCGGTGTGTTGAGTGAAGGGGTGATAGTATTTTAATTTATATAAGTTTAAATAATTTATATTATCTTGAAATAAATATTGGAATATTAAGTGAAATGGTAAGTTGGTAATTGGACGAGGGAATAGTGAGGACAAGATGGGGATTCCATATTAGGGGTCCAAGGGTTATGTTTGGAATTGAGAAAAGGAGAAGTCAGTTCTCGTAGAAACTGATCATAGAATTGGGAAGAGCGTGAATAAGAGAGAAGAGGATAAGGGCTAGAGGCAAGGATTTTGTGAGAAAGGAAGATATTTTTCATTGAATTAAGGTAAGGGTGAGTTCTCTTTCATCTTTTAAGGGTATTATGATATGAATGTTAGGGTAGATATCCTTAGGTATGTTAGTGGGATTGGGTGATTGATAAATTGATGAATGTAGTATGAAAGTGAGAATTCATGATGATTGAATTGTATATTTATGTTGGTAGCATTAGATGTGAATTTTATGGTGAAAAATAAGGATTGGGACTGGTTTTATACACTATTTTAGGATGAGAATCGCATGGGGAGAAATGCAGAAATCGCAGGATTTTTTTGTCAAATCACTTTGGTTGCTTAGCAAGGGATTGCTCGCTTAGTGAGCAGTTGGAAACTTTCAACTCTTAAAGTCAGTAGCTTGTGCGCTTAGCAAGCAAGGGTCCACTTAGCGAGATCTGGAATGGATAAAATGTGTTTTTAATTCATTAAGATTCATGAAAAATGATGTTTTATGTTTTAGGAAGGTTGGTATATTTATGAGGTTGTGTGAGCAAGTTTAGAGGGGGTGTATGTGTACTTTGATGATGTTGAATATTGTTATGTGAAACATTTGAATGCATGATATATGTTTAGTTGTGTATGTGTTGTTGACTAAAATTTGTTAGCATGAGAAAGAATATGCATGAAGTGTTGTTGTTGTGGCATATTGTCGTCATTGTTGCATGTTGTCGTTGTTGGTGGGTGGTTGTGTTCAATAACCGTGTATGGTGTGATCATGAAATAGGGGTCACACTGGACCATGAAATAGGAGCCGAGGGTGTAATCATGAAAAAGGGGTTGCACTGGACTATGGAAAAGGGGTCGAGAGTTCCGAAGGGAACTGAATCATGAAATAAGAATCGATTCTTGGTACCACATGCATTGAGTCTATGGTTGAGTCTCATTTGCATGCATTGTTGTTGGTGTGTATGATATGGATGTATATGTTGTTAATGTGTTTGGTGTAGATGTGTAGTTGGGTTGTGATTCTTGTCGTGATGAGTATGTTGTTGTTGTACTTATGTGATATATGCCTTACATTTATATCATTTTCTCTTTTAATTGATTTAAGAATCACATCCCTTCTGTTTGAATGCTACCCCTATGTTGGTAACAAGTAGAAACTCAGGAGTAGACATGGTTGTGGCGTCCGCTCTGATACGTAACATGAGAGTCGGGAATGTCGTTTTATTGCCTTAGTTCTCTTATTATATTTTGGAACATGTTGACGTTGTTTTAGAAGTTTTCAAACTATTTCCCATTTTTTAAGGATATTGCTAAAGTTTGGTTTTTCCGCTGCTTAATTAGAATAATTTTCCATTTCATGTTATGTATCAAATTTTAAGATCATGTTTGATGATGATTGAAAGTAGCACCTTGAATTTAAACAGATGTTTTACTCTGATATTGTCGTATTTTATTTATTAAAAATTGCAGGGGAAATTCGGGGTGTAACAATTGGTATCAGAGCAGGTCAGTTCGTCCGCCAAGTCGTCGAGTTGTTGTCGTTGTCGTTGTTGAGGTTCGTGATAGTCGTTCTTTGTCTGTATAGGTGTTTTAACCGTTGTTTCTTATTGTTGTTGCTTAGCAGTTGAGAATGGCTGGAAGAAATAACGTTGCACTTGTTGCCGCTATGCAGACTATGGCTCAAGCTGTGCAGAATCCTCTAAATGTTGGGAACAACGAGAATGATGAATTCCGGAAGAATAATCCGCCTACTTTCAAAGGAAATCATGACCTAGATGGGGAGAAAGAGTAGATCAAGGAGATCGAGAGGATATTTCGGGTGATGGAATGTTCTGAGGCACAAAAGGTGCGGTTGGATTCTCACAAGCTGAAATGTTCAAATTTAGCTTCAATCGAAGAAAGCTTCAACTAGATGGAAAGTGTTTCCTTTGACAGGATCTCAGATTTCTAGTGAGGATCGACTAATCAGAGGTATTTTCTACATCAATGATACGCCTTTGATTGCTATGATTGATACTGGTGAAAATATTAGGTCTCGCTGTTTCTTCGATGAAAGGAGGAATGGTTATAGAAACTCATGCGAAGGGATCAATGACTACTTCTCTGGTTTGTTTGCAGTGTCCTTTATCAATTTATGGTAAGGATTTTGGTGTCGATCTCGTTTGTTTGTCATTGGAGGGTCTTGATGTGATTTTAGGAATGAACTGGTTGGAGTTCAACCATGTTCATATCAACTGTTACAATAAGATCGTGCGATTCCTTGCTCCGTTAAGAAGAGAAGGAATATGGTTTCTTATCTGCTAAGGAGTTGAAAGAGCTTTTGGATGAAGAAGCTCAAGTGTTGGCTTTGTTTACATCCTTGGAGGTTGAGAACGATTCTGTAGTGAATGAGTTGCAAGTGGTGAGAGAGTTTCCAAAAGTATTCCCGAATGATATTGTTGATGTACCTCTGGAACAGGAAATAGAGTTTAGTATTGATCTTGTACCTGATACTAGACCTATTTCTATGGCTCCATATCGCATGTCGGCGTCAGAGCTATCAGAGTTGAAGAAACAGTTGGGAGAGTTATTAGAGAAGAAGTTCGTGAGACCAAGTGTGTCACCTTGGGGAGCTCTTGTGTTGCTAGTAAAGAAGAAAGATGAAAGTATGAGATTGTGAATTGATTACAAACAGTTGAATAAAGTGACAATCAAGAACAAGTATTCTCTTTCGAGAATAGATGACTTAATGGATCAGTTGGTGGGTGCTCGGGTGTTTAGCAAGATTGACTTGCGGTCGGGTTATCATCAAATACGTGTAAAGGATGAGGATATTTAGAAGACAACTTTCAGGAATCGATATGGACATTATGAATATGTGGTGATGCCGTTTGGAGTTACTAATGCACCTGGAGTATTATGGAGTATATGAATCAGATTTTCCATGAGTACTTGGATCAGTTTGTGGTTGTTTTCATAGATGATATTTTGATTTACTCTAAGTCAGAAAAAGAACATGCAGAATATCTATGGATTGTATTACAAGTGTTGAAGGATAAGAAGATTTATGCGAAGTTATCTAAGTGTGAATTCTGGTTGGAAGAGGTGATTTTTCTTGGACATGTCATTTTTAATAATGGTATTGTAGTGGATCCATCTAAGGTAGATGCAGTTATACAATAGGAAGCTCCGAAGTCGGTGACCGAGATCAAAAGCTTTTTGGTATTAGCTGCTTATTATCAAAAATTCATTGAGGGGTTCTCGAAGTTAGATCTTCCGTTGACCCAGTTAACTGTAAAGGTAAGGCGTTTGTGTGGGATATTCATTGTGAGCGAATTTTCGTTGAGCTGAAGAAGCGATTGACTATAACTCCAGTTTTTATTTTTACTAAACCAAATGAGCCATTTGTGGTGTATTGTGATGCTTCTTTGATGGGTTTATGAGGAGTATTAATGCAGAATAACCAAGTGGTGGCTTATGCTTCACATCAGTTGAGGATTCATGAGAGGAATTACCCTACCCACAATTTGGAGTTGGCAGCAGTGGTGTTTGTACTAAAGATCTGGAGACATTATATTTATGGTGTTAGATTCGAGGTGTTTAGCGATCATAAGAGTTTAAGGTATCTGTTTAACCAAAAGGAACTGGATATGAGGCAGAGACGTTGGTTGGAATTTTTGAAGAATTATGATTTTGGCTTGAATTATCATCCTGATAAAGCTAATGTCATATCGGATGCTTTGAGTCGGAAAACAATTCATATGTCGGCTATGATGATGAGAGAATTGGAGTTAATTGAGCAATTCAGAGGCATGAGTTTGGTCTGTGAGCAAACATCGTATATTGCAAAATTGGGAATGTTGAAGATTAACAATGATTTTCTCGCTAATATCAGAGAAAGCCAGAAGTCAGATGTCAAGTTAGTAGACTTGATGGTTAGAGATGAGCGCACAAGAAATGTGATTTTCGTGTGGATGATCAAGTTGTGTTGAGATTCTGTGAGCGAATTTGTGTTCCTGAAGATCCAGAACTGAAAATAATGATTCTTGAATAAGGTCACAAAAGTAGTTTGAGTGTGCACCCGAGAGCTACAAAGATGTATCAGGATTTGAAAAATATATTTTGGTGGCCTGGATTGAAGCGTGACGTAGCTCACTTCATGTACACTTGTTTGACTTGTCAGAAGTCGAAGGTGGAACATCAAAAACCTGATGGTTTGATGCAACCGTTGGATATTCCATAGTGGAAATGGGATAGTATCTCTATGGATTTTGTCACAAGATTACCTAACACTCTAAGAGGGAATGATATGATTTGGGCAATTGTTGACCGACTGACAAAATCAACATAATTTATCCCGATTGGTATTAAATTTTCATTATAGAGGTTGGCCGAGATTTATATTCGTGTGATTGTAAAGTTGCATGGTATTGCGTTGAGCATTGTATCAGATAGAGATCCGAGATTCACTTCTAGATTTTGGGAGAGTTTGCAAGAGGCGTTGGGCTCGAAGTTGAGGTTGAGCTCCGCTTATCATCCGCAGACAACTGGGCAGACGGAAAAGGACTATACAATCTTTGGAAGATTTGTTGAGAGATTGTGTACTTGAGCAATAAGGTTCTTAGGATAATCATTTATCGTTGATTGAGTTCATTTACAATAAAAATTATCATTCTAGTATCAGAATGGCACCTTTTGAAGAATTGTAAGGTATAAGATGTGGAACACCTTTATGTTGGCATGAATCTAGTGAGAGTATAGTGCTTGGACCTGAGATTGTTCAGCAAACCACTGAGACAGTGAAGTTGATTCGAGAGAAGATGGAGACTTCACAAAGTAGACAGAAGAGTTATCATGATAAGAGAAGGAAAGATCTTGAATTTCAAGAGGGAAACCATGTATTTTTTAGAGTTACTCTACTAACGGGCGTTGAACGTGCTTTAAAGTCGAAGAAGCTTACTCCGAAATTCATTGGTCTGTATTAGATTTCGGAAAGAGTTCACTTAGTTGCTTATAGAGTGGCATTGTCACCACGGTTGTCAAATTTGCATGATGTATTCCATGTTTCGCAGCTTCAAAAGTATGTTCTGGATCCGTCACATGTGATACCAATGGATGAGGTAGAAGTAAGGGATAACCATACGGTTGAGGCTTTAGCTAAGCGTATCGATTGAAATTCTGGTGTGACAGACTCAGATTTCGAATACAATGTTAAGATATCTTATCTGTTACCAATAAACATGGCAAGACACAAACAACAAAAATTTTAAATTCTAATATATCATATTCAAACATTCTTCAGGATGTTTAAACATCTGATATGACATTCATCACACATACTGCATTAAATAAAACAGAAAAGCTATAAAGAACTAATTCAAATTGTTAACCCAGTTCAATGCAAACTCATCTACTCTGGGGGCTACCAAGCCAGGAAGGAAATCCACCATGTAGTATAAATTCAAAGACTTCTCAGCAAACACCTACAGTTTACAGTCTTCTCACTTAATCACTACCAATGCAACTTCTACTTAGGAACTCCTAAATATGAGAAACCTATCTTCACTTTCAATCACCTCAATGATGTCTCACAGTCTCAACAATCAGTTGCTAATATTGACGGCTCTTTAGCTACACAATAATTCAAACTAGAATTCACACTTCCATGAAAACACCTTAGAGTTGCTTACAAACTTCCTCCAAGAACAATCCACCTCTTACTTAGCAGCTTCGAGGTTTACAAATAAAACAACCACAACATTCTTCCTTGTTGTGCACGGCTGCCATAAGAACTCAACCCTAATGATATGATCTTTACCTTTTCGGTTGGTTGATCAAACCTAGGTTACAAGGTTTCTTTAATAACCTATTCCCAACTGGACTTGGGCCTAAAAAATAGAACATAACTGTTGTTACAATAATGCAGAAAAATCTGCTACAAATAAAAAGATCTCAAAATAAACAACTTCCTAAAATATCTCTAAATATATAAACTCTATATTTATTCAATATTTGAAATTTGTCTTCAATGTAAATTTGATTCTTCAATATTTTTTAAAATCAGCGCCACTTGGATTGCTTCAAATCTTCTAAATATTTTGTTTCTGTTGAAACTATAATAGAAACTTCAATCCATCTTCTGCAGTTCATGATGTCGAATGAACTGTCTTGACATCTTATTCGACATGTTGTTCCAGATGTTGAAACACTTTAACACAACATGTTTGGACTCCTTGCTTAACGTATTCCTTATTTTGCAAAGATCTTGTACATATTACATTGCTGCTATATTTGTTTAACAAAATTAATACCAATCTAAAAATATAGAACTTACATCGATGATCGCGAAGTTAATCAGTTGAGAGGAAAGGAGATTGTCCTCGTGAAGGTGGTATGGGGAGGTGATGTCGGTGCGAACATGACTTGGGAATTGGAAAGTAAGATGCGGGGGTCTTATCCGAATCTGTTTGTGACAGGTAATTTTCGAGGACGAAAATATTCAAGTTGGGAAGAGTTGTAACACTCTGGTTTATTTATTTATTTAATTATTTAATTTAAATAATTGGAAAATTGTTGTGTGTTGTGTGAATTGTGAAGTTTGGTGGTGTGTTGAGTGAAGGAATGAAGTTATTTTAATTTATATAAGTTTAAATAATTTATATTATATTGAAATAAATATTGAAATATTAAGTGAAAGAGTGTGTTGGTAATTGAACGAGGGAATAGCGAGGACAAGATGGAGATTCCATATTAGGGGTCCAAGGGTTATGTTGGAAATTTGGAAAAGGAGAATTCTGTTATTGTAGAAACTGAATGTGGAATTTGGAAGAGCGTGAAGAAGAGAGAAGATGAGAAGGGCTAGAGGCAAGGATTTCGTGAGAAAGGGAGAGATTTTTCATTGAATTAAGGTAAGGGTGAGATCTCTTTCATCTTTTAAGGGTATTATTATATGAATGTTAGGGTAGATGTTCTTAGAATTAGGTGTTTGATAAATGATGAATGTGGTATAAAATTTAGGAATTCGTGATGTCTGAATTGTATGTTATTGTTGGTAGTGTTAGATGTGAAATTTATGGTGAAAAATAGTGATTGGGACAAGTTTTATACATTTTTTTAGGGTGAAATCGCAGGGGAGAAGTGCAGAAATCGCATGGTTTTTCTGCCGAAATCGCTTTGGTCGCTTCACGAGCAGATGGAAAATTTTTATTCTTAAAGACAGTAGCTTGCGTGCTTAGCGAGCAAGGGGGTCGCTTAGCGAGACCTAGAAGAGAGAAAATGTGTTTTTAATTCATTAAAATTCATGAAAAATTATGTTTTATGTTTTAGGAAGGTTGGTGTGTTGATGAGGCGACGTGAGCAAGTTTAGAGAGAGTTTATGTGTACTTAACGATGTTGAATGTTGTTATGTGAAACATTTGAATGCATGATATATGTTTAGTTGTGTATGTGTTGCTAACTAAAAAAATTGTTAGTATGAGAAAGAATATGCATGAAGTGTTGTTGTTGTTGCATATTGTCGTCGTTGTTGCATGTTGTTGTTGGTGGTGAGGTGATTGTGTTCAATAACGGTGTAGGGTGTGATCATGAAATAAGGGTCACACTGGACCATAAAATAGGGGTTGAGGGTGTAATCATGAAAAAGAGGTTGGATTGGACCACGAAAAGGGGGTCGAGAGTTCCGACGAGAACTGGATCATGAAATAGGGATCAATTCTTAGTATTGTCGCTCCCGAAGATTTGCATCCCGGTACAAGCGTGAACGGTCGGCGAAGAGAGAAAAGAAATGAAGATGAATAGAGTCGCCAGCTAGGCATTTTTATCCCGAAGGAAAGGTAATGCTGCATAAGCCTAGGAAAGGATGGATAAGACGGTTGCGAACCAGAGAAAATTGAGGAAGGGGGTTGGTTACAACCTGGAAAGGTATTAGCACCCAGATTTTCCGTTGTATTCGACGGGATCCACGCTTACAAGATTGTGTTTAAAGGGGTAGGGTATGTGCTATCTGTGTGCAAAAGTTGGAAAAGAATATACAAGTGTCAGTGCAAAAGGGTGAATTCTCAGGAACTGAGGCTTGGAAAAGAATGCTGAAAGAGGGGGGGAGACACAGAGACTTTTGTTCGATAATAGTTAAGTTATGACTACGTATCCTCTCGTGCAATGAGGAAGTCAGAACACCGTAGTTCGACTCAAAGAGACTGAAAGTGAATTGACTGTGAACTGCCTGCTTGTCTATGCTCAAGTGTATGACTCGTCTGTCTCGAGTGCTAACTGTCTTGCATTAGACGGAAGAAGAAAGTTCTCGCTTGTGAATGAGGGTGATGAGAAATGAATCTCGAAGGAGACGATTATTGTTTGTTTTTTGTATTTTCAGTTTTGTTATTGTTTTTGGTGTTTTGCATAAGTTAATGAGCTTAAGCCTAAATCAAGGGGTTGTAAACTCATTATATCCTCCCTGATTAGGGATAATGATCCTACTTAAGCATGAGATAGGCATCTCAACTTAATTGCCATGATGATGTAGGATTAAGATCATTAACCTACTTGTGATTAATTAGATGTTTTTGGGGTTTTTCTTTAGTGTTAAGTAATAAGTTTAATCTCTAATCACAGATTAGTGGGCTCATTACACCATCCTAATAGAAGGATAACAGATGAGAACACTTAATCTGAGGAAGATACCTCAACTTAATCCATGGTTAGGGATTAAATTCATTATATAACAAGCCTTTATTAAGTGGATTTTATTTAAGGGATGATATTAAGAAATGGATTTTATGTTTGTAAGACAACTTGAGGGGGACTTGTCCATTAAACACTAGGGTTAGTCCTTCCTAACCATAAGGAAGAATTAGAACCCTAATGTAAGGCCCAAGTTACAAGATAAAGTCTTAGTGATTATTAAGATGATTTGATTAAGAGGTTTAAACAAATTAAAGGTTTAACACTTAGGATTAAGGTTATACACTCCATCCTAAGAGAAGGATGTAGGCATAACCCTAATTCCAAAGTCCTAAAACTTTAAGAGTTTAGTCTCTGATTATTGAGGTGAGAAGAGAGACTCAAGGAGACTCAAAGGCAAAAGGCTAAGGGGGACTAATCACAACCCTAATTATTATCATGCTTGGATATTCCTATGGTTTGTGAGGCTTGAGAAAGATCTTCAAGGAAGCCACCAATGGAAGAAAGCAGATGAAAGGAGGAGGAAGCAAGAGAATAAGTTACTTACTTCATTGAAGAAGATAAGTAAATTAAAGAAAGAAAGTGAGAGAGATGGAACATAAGTGAACAAGTTCACTTAAAAGACAAGTAAGAATGTATATGAAAGAGATAAGAAGAAGTTAGAGGTGAATGCAAATTCACCTCCCAAAATAACTTACCAAACCTGAAAGTGTTAGCATGAATGCATAAAGATATAAAGCATAAAGAAATGAAGTGAAATGAGATGAAATGAGATGAAATGATCAAAGTCAGAAGTGTTTATGCAATGCAAATTTCATGTAAGATGATGTAAAGGCATACAAAATGCATATGTGTGATCATACAAAGATGAGATGCAAAGGAAGCATGCTTTGAAGTTTGAAAACACATGAAAGTTTATGAAATGCATTGAATGCTAAACATGGCAAATGAATGAAGAAATGATCAAGCAAGGTTCTAACATGTCCTAAGATGTCTAAGATGACATATGAATGCATGAAATGTCATGACAAGTTCATGTAATGATGCATATGCAAGGTGAATGCAAATTAACATGAAAAATCAGGGTTACATGGACATGTGAGATGCAAATGGATAAAACAGAAGCAAATGACATGATAAAAAATTTAAATTAAGCTCAAACAAACCCTAATCCCATATTAGGTCACACCCCAAAGGAGAAGGTCAGAAGCCTAACCAATCAAAAGTTATGATTTTCTCAAGTTTTCTAGGGTTTTTGGGTGGTTCAAAGGGAAAAAATGCAAATCAAATTGAAAATGCAAGATAAATTCATGAGGAAAATGACCTATAAACTACATGCAGTATGTAACACAATGCAAAAAGAATCAACTTCAAACTCTTCTTGGTTAGGCAGAAATGATTTTTTAAAGTTAGGGTTCAAAAATATGATTTTTATGACCCTTAATTCAAAGAAAATTGGAAAACTATGATCAAACCTAAAAAAAATTTGTGTGAAGAGTTTGAAAATATTTCTAAATGCATTGGGATGATTCACGATTTTTTTGGTGATTTTTAGAAACCTAAATGTATTTTTAATTAATTAAAAATAACATTTAAATATTTTAAAAATACTTTTTTAATGCAAAAAATAAAAATAAAATTATTTTTGGATGAAGAAAAATATTTAAAGTCATAATGCAAAAGAGAATATTTTTTGGATGCTTTTTGATATTTTAAAATAATTATGCAAAAGAAATGAGAATAAAATGAAAATAAATTAATAAAAAGAAAAATATGTGTATCCAAAGGCTGAGATTTAAACTGGAGGGAATATGTCTGACTGCGCGCGCATCTCAATCGCCAGGAATCAATCTGAGTTTAAAAATGTTTTATAATTTAATTAAATGGATTAATGTTAATACGCGCAATCTGAGGCATCCAGACCTAACCATAACCAGGATCCAAGGGTCACAAATCAAACTGGGGATTTAAACAGAGATTAGCCCTAATCACTTTCAGATGACCGGAAAATTGCTCCGGTCATCTTCTCCGATGGATCAAAACCCTAAAATCTTCCCTAGGCAAAATCAAAACCTCTAACCTGCCAAGAAATGATCCCTTACTCAAACTAAACCTAAATCAACCTTCAAACATGATTTATCATTCATTAACAAGCTGAATCGAAGGAAAAATAAAAACGGGACAAAATTTCAGAGACCTATGAAATCCTCATTTCTCCACCATTTTCAGTTTTAAAAAGATCATGATGACCCCCATAACATGTACTTTCATATTATAACAAGAAAATGAAGTTTTGCAAGATTGTGTTCTTGAGGTTACCTGAGCTGGTGAACTGCGAATATGAGCTTTCTGGGCCTCTCTCTTGTACAAATCAACTCCTCTGGTCCTCCTGGTGCTTGTGGAATGCTTCAAAAGCTTTTATGATGGCTGGTTTGAAGGTTCCAGTTCTGGTGTAGCAGAAAATGAGGTTTGTGTTTGTGATGTTTCAGGCCATTGTAATGGTTGATTTATGTTCTATGGATCATTTCTGAATGAATGGTGAAGTTTGTTTTGAAGTTTGATAGCTGGTTTGTGCAAATCGAAGAAGGGAAGTTTTTGATGGATTTTGTGAAATCTGATATTGTGTGTGTTCTGAGCTCATGGCCTGCTTAGTTTATGATCCTTAGGCAAACCCTAAACTATTGGAATGAGTCAGAAGATTTGATATGCACTGTGGGAATGGTATGGAGCAATTGGCCAAAAAGTCAATAGTTGGTGTCCTGGGTATGGGCCATGGCAGGAGGTGTTTTAGGGTTGCTCTGAGTTCAACTTTCTTCAAGGATAACCATGGGATGATTTAGAGTGATCAGAAGTAAATGAATGGTGAGATTGCACATGTTTTGCATTTTCAAAACTTGGTGCATTTTGAGACATTTGGTCATGGAAGTGTCTTGTTAAATGCTGAATCTTGGTCATGGCATGTTGCATACTGTTGTTATGGTGCATTGAGGTAGATTAGAGGTCATACAAAGCCCTAAAAATCATTCTTGCAAAAAATCTCTCTTTGAGAATTTTTGTGAAAAATGGCTTATGGAGACTTGTGATCCAAGGCATGATTTTGGTCTTGTAATGTTGAATCATGTTTGATTGATGTTTAGAAGTCAATTAGAGGTCACTTGAATGCTTGAAACTTGATTTTGCAAAAAATCCTCTTTGGCATGAACTTGAAAATTATGTGATTTTTGCCAACTTCGAAAGGCCATATCTTGAGTTCTATGATGAATCAAGACATGTTCTTGTACTTTTTGAAAAGGGAAAGACCCAATATAAAACTTTTATGACCAATAATTTTTCATTTGAAGCATTTTTGGTTAAGAAAGAGGAGGAGGTTGAAAAACTTTCCCAAAATGGAAAGTTTGCATTTCAAGTCATTTCCATTTTTGGCAAGTTTGCAATTGGCTCAAAATTCTTCAATCTTGTGAACTTCCAACCTCTTCTAAGATCAAATAAAGATCATATAACTTAAATTTGATGAAAATACCCCTTGGTTCCATTGTTGGGGGCCTCAGATGCCCTGATTTTGACTTAACTTGCTCAAGAAGTTACCTAGTGAACAAATGACTTCCACAATGAGTTTCTTCATCAAACTTGGTATACATGATCCTTATGACATATTAAGAACATTAGAAATAAGAATGTCCCAAAATTTTGGAGTTAAGGCCTCTGAAACCAAAACCCTAATTTTGGTCATCTGTGTAGTGAAACCCTAGCTCTGCTTCCATGCCTTGGCCAGTTCTTGTGATCTCTTGACTTCCATGAACCTTGAGGGGCATAAGATGATGATAGAACACACATGAACCCTCTTGGAAAGCTTTGAGGCCTTTGGGATGGCTCAAATGGGTTCTTGGATTGCTCATATCACAAACCCTAGATGCAGATGAATTTGAACTATGCAGATGAAACAAAAATGCAATATGAGATAGTATGCTTATGCTTATGCAAAAATGAAAGATCACAAGCCATGGTGTAATAAAGAGTGAGGGAAAATTTGGGGTGTTTACAAGTACCACATGCATTGAGTATATGGTTGAGTATCATTTGCATCATGCATTGTTGTTGGTGTGTATGATGTGGATGTATATGTTGTTGATGTGTTTGTTGTAGATGTGTGGTTGGGTTGTGATTCTTGTCTTGCTAAGTATGTTGTTGTTGTACTTATGTGATATATGTCTTGTATTTATAGGGTTAATAGGCATTCACCCCTTGCAATATGAGCGTGTTTCAGTTTACCCCCTACCGCTGCCTAATGTAGGTTTTGGCGACAATTTTTTTTTGAAAAAACCGTTGCCAAAAGGCAGGGAGGGGGAAAAGCAAAATTCGCTAACATTACAGAGGTGTAAATGTTTATTAACCCTTATATCATTGTACTCTTTTAATTGATTTAAGAATCTCACCCCTTCTGTTTGAATGTTACCCCTATGTTGGTAACATGCAGATACTCAGGAGTAGTCATGGTCGTGGTCGTGGCGTCCGCTCTGATATGTAACATGGGTGTCGGGAACGTCGTTTTATTGCCTTAGTTCTTTTATTATATTTTGGAACATGTTGACGTTGTTTTAGAAGTTTTCAAACTATTTCCTATTTTAAAAATATCGCTAAAGTTTTTTTTTTTTTTCGCTGCTTAATTTGAATAATTTTCCATTTCATGTTATGTATCAAATTTTAAGAACATGTTTGATGTTGATTGGAAGTAACACCTTGAATTAAAAATGATATTTTACTGATATTGTCGTATTTTATTTATTAAAAATTGCAGGGAAAATTCGGAATATTACATGGTTAACATACATGCATCAACCAAATAAAATGACACATGTTGTATATCAAACATGGTTATATTAATAGATTTTTTGAAAATAGAATTTATATGATATTTAATTTGAAAAAACACGTTATTTAAAATAAATAGAAAAAGGATTCCCACTTAAAAGGCTTTGATATGATTTACAAAAATCTTTAATTTTGAAAGTTAAATATAAGTTGACTCATTTATTCAATTCTAATGGTAAACAATGTCGAACACTCGTACTATAGTCTTACAAATCCAATATGTCCCTTTTTTTTATAAATAAATTTTACTTTTTAAATTTATTAAATAAATAATATATTTAAATTAACTACATCAAAATTATTTAACGAATAAAAAAAATAAAATTTATTATTTATAAAAGAGAATCTGTACATTTATACATAAATTGACTCACATATTAATACTTTGACTATAACTTAATGCATTTTGTCTCTCTCTTAATTTGATAACTCCTCCCACAAATTTTCTCCTACCTAAGGAGTATCATTTCTCTCCATGGAACTGCCTACACCTTATAACTACCCTTCCCTTGTCGTGTTATTCTCCACATCCCACGTGGCAACTCATTATTGTTCCTTCCAACTTTTGTTTATGCCAAGTGCAGTACCTTATCATTGGAACACCTCAGATTACATCCAACGGCTTATATAACTCCACTTGTCATTCGGATTAATCTAACGGTACCTGGAAAACCTATACAAGTTGCAACTCTTTATTATTCCTTCTTCATCTTCTCTTTTCCATCACAACTACACTTTCTAGAATTTTCGAAAATTCAATCTATCCGAGGTTTTTGTTCTTTTTAAGGTACACATAACTGATTAATCAATTCTTGTTCTATCTTCTTTGTTTTTGTTTTGTTTCTTGAATATAAGTTTCTGAATTTCGTGTTTGTAAAACATGATTTGTCGTTTCACCTTCTGGGTATCTTCCACTTCATCTTGATTTTATCTGATTTCTATAAAAAAAATTATTATTTTTTTTTAATTTTCAAAATTGATGAGTAATTGAAGCTTTTTGTTGAGAAATTGAGTAAAATTGTTAGCATAGGGTGTGATTTGGTTATCTTGATGATTCTCACGGTGATGATTTGTTTGTGTTCCTATTTATAGATTTTGTTTTGTTGTCTATTTCAAGGTTTTTCTTTTGATTTGTTTTCTGCTTTAAGAATGTTTTTGAATTGGTTATATGCCAAATTGTGTGTCCATGATGTGTACCTAGAAAAGAAAAAAAGTGTGAAAATTAGGTTTTACTATTTCTTAAATTGTGGTTGTGTAGAAAATGGGTGTCTAGATTCAATGTACTTAGAAGTAATGTTTTGGTTTGGTTTTGTGTGTATATACATCCAATGTATATGGCACAATTTTTAGGGCATGTGTGTTTCATTGGATTTTCTTTTGGTCTTTTCTTATGTAAAAGCTATAAAACTTAACTTTACTAGCTTTTGGTGTTTCAAATTCAAGTAGCCCCTTTTTTATCAGGTCTACGTAGCACCGACGCTTCTGAGAAAAGGTGTGTACGTGTCACTGTTTGTGTTTGAAACTGACACCGACACTTGTAATTATGTTTAATTTTATCGTTGTCGAGGTGTCAGGGTTGGTGTCATGTTTTCGTGTCCGTGCTTCATAGGTTTAGGTGTTTTATGGAAAAATTTGATTTCCAAGATTTTTGTCATCAACATTGTTTTTCATTTCAATTCATATGTTATGATTACATTGAGTTTGTGTTGATTCATAGTTACTAACTTTTGTTCTTCTTAAAAGGTAAGAATTTGAAGAATTCAACATAAATAAATGTCGGTGGCGTTTACGAATCTCTCGTGGTGGTTATGGAGCGGAAAGCATCAAGAATCAAGAGTTCCGAAGGGGGGTTCGAAAAATTCTTCAACGGATTTGAACATGTTGGAATCTGAGGTAATGAGATTTCCTTTGGTTCAGGCGAATATCGGTTCCTCTTCGAGAAAGGTGAAGAGAAAATGGAATAGTAGAGAGGAGAGGAAAGTGGATAGGGAATATGATGTTGTTCTTGTTCCATCTGATGGTGGATGTGTTTCGGGTTCTGAATCTGATGATTCTGATTGGTCAATTGGATGGTTGGAACCTCATGGACCTGGTTTTCCAAGTGATGATGAAACTGATAATAGTTTTGCAGTGTTGGTTCCTTGTTATGGAAGGGATAATGGTAGGATTCAAGAGGATACTAAATCCAACTTGCTCAATGGTGTTGGAGTTTTTTTGGATAGTTATTCTGATGGTAAGCATAAATTTTATATATTTATTATCAACATTTTTTTATCAAAGTCGTCTTGAGTTTTTGGAGATTCTGTATAAACTAGTCAGGGCTCAATCTAAACAAAACGACTAAGGGCCCTAGTTAGGCATGGTTTAGCCGTGACAAATCTATTCTGAGACCATATTTAGTTACAAAGTTTGAGGGCATGTTACACACCCTCAAAAGACGACTCTCTCTTTTAGTGTTAGCTTTGTGCATGTTTAGATTGATAGTGAGTTTGGCAGAATCATGATTTGGCTCCCTGACTTTAAAACTTCAATAAATTTAGACATGCACAATATGATTTTTTCTTTATGTTATGTTTAGTGAATCATTAGAATCTGAATGTTTGAATGTATGAATTGAATTGTAATTTATACATTTCTTTTCTCTATATGCAGAAAGCAAGAAATATGTGGAAAACTGGCTATCTTCTCTTCGAAACACTTGACGAACTAATCTCCATCATTTTGATCCTGTATCTTCATGACAAAATCCTCTGATATGATCTTCAGCCGACAAAAATTGTATATTGTAAATAGTGTTAAAAAAAAGAGCACTCTTATGTGATATGATGTCTAATATGATTGGTAAATTTCTTGGACAATAATTGAAACCTATGATGAGTAAACATTATAGTCAAGAATAAAGCAACTGTGATGCTGGTGCTTTTGCTTTGAGAATGATGTGTAACTTGTGTTCTTCTTCCTCGATTGCTTTGAGAATTGCGACAATGTGGCGGAATCGGGAGCAATGTGGATGAATGCATGTTTGAAGTGTGGTGATTTTGTAGCTTGCAATTTGTTGATGTAAATATGAATGTAGATATTGGAATTTGATTTAATGCTTAATCTTGTTCTCAGAACTGTAAATAAATTTTGTATAATAACATCAGTTCATTCTGTATAGGATTATATATGCATGTATCTGATTTGGAGTTTGCAGAAATGTACGTTTAAATTAAAAAAGTTTTAAGATCAAGACTTATCATAGACTCAATAAGGGTGCTCAACGATTTGCGCTGAAATGTGCATAAAAAAGATGCGTCTGGATATCGGAGATACATCTCCGAAAGTTAGAGACATTTGAAACTTTTCATAGTGGTGGGGAGAACACATAAGGTGAAAATAACAACCCTTCTTGAATTTACAAAACAATAACATATTTCATGCCTCCATCAAGTATTAGCTGTGAACCACATGGTGGCAATAGCTGATAAGAACAATCATGAGTATTCATATTGATTATAAATCTATCAGCAAGGTTATGTAACTTTAAATCCCTATATTAAGTTATAAACCGATTTCATACCCTTTTCTAGTGTATAAGTCAAGACATTTTATAAAAAATATCTTGCCTATTATTGATACATAATCTTAAATAGAAAAGAAAAATTAACATAATAGGTTTTTTTAATGGACTTTATACTAATATTACAAATTGTTATTTATGATCTAGTATTTATAACACTTTCTTTTCTCTTAAACCGGTGAATGAATATCCATCATTTCAAATTTACAATTAAATTGGTTAAATCATTCGATGGTAATCTCTTTGTTAACACATTTGCTAGCGGATACCCAGAAGAAATATATGTTGTAGATATTAATCGATTATCTGGTTTTTCTTTGATGAAATATGGTCGATCTTGATGTGTTTTGTTTTATCATATTGAACTGGATTATATGCAACACTAATGAGTGATTTATTATCGCAAAAGAAATTATTAGGGGCTTTCACATTGTATCTTAAATTAGAATGAGAGGAAAAAATCGAATTCACATTAGAATGAAAGGGATCCCAAGGTTGTGCAAACTGCATGGTTGAAGGAAAGCTTACCAATA
This sequence comes from Lathyrus aphaca, assembly GCA_963966055.1. NCBI lineage: Eukaryota > Viridiplantae > Streptophyta > Magnoliopsida > Fabales > Fabaceae > Lathyrus > Lathyrus aphaca. The sequence goes on along the minus strand of OZ014523.1, from coordinate 114,623,193 downwards.
CTAACTAGATGCATCTTCTCGATATGAGTAGTATTGGGATGGGTGACCTTTTGGGAAGTTTCTTGGAAAGAGTGTGAGTGAGGACAAAGCACGTTGAAAAGACTCGTGTTGGTTTGTGGGGTCAGTCATAATCATGAAAGCAGTATGAGACGTTACAGAATGCGCTGGCGAAAACAAGTATTACCCATAATAATCTATTTTTCTATAAATTGTGTCGAAATTCTCGTAATAAAAGCGCTTAAGTCGTGTGAAGAAGTCTAAGATAGGAGTCACAACCCTAAGTCATGTTTGCTTTATTGCTATTATTATTATTTTAAGAAAATCTCATTTAAGTTATTTTTCCCAAAAGCTCTTTTTCAAATAAGCTGTTTTGAATTAAGTTCTTTTTCAAATAAGTTGTTTTGAATTAAGTGTTTTTTTCACTTAAGTTAACCTTTTTCACATATTTGGTCGCTCTAGATTTACACAGATATGATAAAAATCGATACTTAACCATTGACCTCTGAGGTTCGATACTTTTTAAACTACTCTATTTGATCATCATAGAGACTAGAGTTTTATTTTATCTTCTTAAGTTCTACTGCTACTTTTATATGCGAAGAACGCGTTCTATTGATACTTCAGTTGAACCCATTAACGAGATCAAGCACTTTTTACTAGAAAGGCGTCAAACTCAAAGAGCGCTTACAAAGGTTGCAACTGTTGTTGATATGAAACCTCTAAAATATTATGTGATTCCTATGGAAGAGGAACTGCATTGTAGTATCGTGCACCCGCCTATTGAGGCAAATAATTTTGAGCTTAAACCTTCATTGATAGGTATGGTCCAACAAGATCAATTTTCAAGATTACCTTCGGAGAAACCGAACCTACACCTATCAATTTTTTTTTGTAAGCAAGAGATATATTAATAAGAGTACATAGGATACTCATTCCTGATTACAAAAGATAATGAGACTAGGTTCGACAAAAGCGAAAAAAAGAGGTTGTACAAAACAAAGCATCTTAAATGCTTAACCAAACATAAAATTGGAATGTAAAAGAGAAAGAAGAGGTTGGAATGTGGAAGTATATCCACACTCCTCAAACTTACCAAAACCCCTACAAGGTTAGCAAATGAAACACCAAAGTTCATAAGAAATGAAATAGAAGCTAAACACACAAAGATGGCACATGGAAAGGATTCAAAGGTTAAATAATTTTACCAGTCATAACTAAATCATAAATGAACTTTTAAGAAGCTCAAAGAACCCAAACCAAATCAAACAAGTGCAAAGAAGCACTAAAGTGGAAAAGAAATTTAAAGGAATCACACATGAATAAGTAAGGATGCAAAAGAGGGCAGCTGGTGAAAGTTGGACTTCGGAGCGAGAAGATCAATGAAGGAGTCGTATCTGACCTTATTTGATTCAGGTAAATTTTCGAGGACGAAAATATTCTAAGTGGGGGAGAGTTATTACGCCCTATTTTAATATGACTATTTATTTAATTGCGTAAAATCGATTATTTGCTTTATTTGAATTTTTTTGTGTGAATTATTAAGTTTGGTGATGCGTCGGAGGAACTTGTTTAAGGAAAATGTCGGTCTTATTGGATTAATTGATTTTATTGGATAAACTAAATTTGTTATAATTTAATCGGTTAAGAAATTAAGAATAATAAGAAATTGTGAGGTTAAAGGACATGGTGGTCATTAAAAGAATAAGTAAGGGTATTTTCGGAATTTGGTAATTAGGATATAAGGGTTACATGAGGGAGTTAGAGAAGTAAGACTCATTCTGTGTTTTTGGGAGAAGGAGAACGGAGGAAAATCAAGAACATGGAATTAAGGAGGAATCAGAAGAATCAGAGAACGGGAAAAAGATTCAATAGGAAAGTTATAATATTAAGGTAAGGGGTGTTTAATCTTGATTATTATAATTGATTAGGAATTGATTAGCTAATAGTCATAGAAATTTTGGAGAAGACGAAGTGTGGGTGGAGAGGTTGGAGAGAAATTGAAATCGTATCAAGACTGTGATGAGTTTTGAAAAGGTTGTGTGTAATCGAAATCGAATTAAGTGAAATCGAAACAGGTTGAATTGTTCGTGAAGTCTCTTCCCAGAAAGGGGTGGCTTGCGCTACCCATCCCCATAAACAGAGGTGGCTTGCGCCACCTGGGGATTAAGAACAAAATGGAAAAAGACTAATTAAATAAAGGTGATGATTTTATATGTAAACCAATTAAATTATGTGATAATATTAAAGGAGAATTAGTTAAATAGTGGTGGGTGGAATTCATGTGGCTGGTGCCACATTTTATATTGGCAGACGCCACTTAGTGTAAAACATACCTTTCAATGTGGCTTGCGCCATTCCCCTTTTATGAGAGGTGGCTTGCGCCACCTAGAGGTATTTAGGAGATGGCTTGCCCCACCTATTGAAAAGGAAGGGTGGCTATGTCATCCTGTGAGTTTTGGGGTGGCCAGTGCCACTCCCGTGTGGCCTGTGCCACCTAGAAAAAATAAATATCTTGTTTTCTGTTATATGCATCTTCTACAACTTTCATCCCGATTAATTCTGAAAATATAACTTTTATAAAAATCAGAGTCTGACTGTAAACAACAGAAATTTTTGTGAACTAAATAGTGAGATCTAAGTGTAATAACAGTGGATATATTATGGTGAATGTTTTTCTGTCAAAAGAAATAGTATGAATTTCCACTGTTGTGAATTATGTATGTGTTATTGATGTTTGTGTGATTATGTGATGCTATGAGATTTGTGAATTATATGTTGTATGTTTTTTAATATTAAAATGTGAAGGTAAACTGAAGTTATGATCGAATGATGATGCGTTTTTACTAGCCGTGGTTTTTTTTTATTATTGTACGCATCATGCATTCATAGCATTGGTTAGGACAAATTGTCCAGTGACGTTTTGCAGGATGAAGATCCAGTGATGAATTTCTGGACCGTAATTTCCAGTGATGGACTTAATCCCATAGTGTGGATTAAGTGCAACTTGTGGTGTGCTTTGGTTCCAAGCGGGAACCGATCCTACTGGTGGGGATATTTAGAGATAACTATGACTAAGTCATCAATGATGTTTGGGTATCACATGCATAAAATCCTTTGAGTTGCATTAGCATTGTGTTTTAACATTTGATTTTGTGATGAGTGTTGTTTGATTGTTATGTTAACCTTGACGAGTTATGTGACGAATATGAGTATGTTATTGGTATCATTATTGCGAGACTTTAACTTTGTTAATTTCCTGAATCTTTTAGAATGATTATGATTACTCACCCTTTCTGCTTGGAATTGTTGCCTCTTTCATGGGTAACTTGTAGGTAATTAGGAGTAATGCGAGAAGCTTAGGAGTTGCTTCAGGGTGTGTTGGTTTATTTCATTGAAGTAAAGTGGGTCTTGCTCTGATACGTGACACCATGAGTGGGAATTTGTCTGTTTGAATTATTTCATGTTTGTTGAATTGAAGATTTAAGACGTTTTAATGAGTTTTCCTTTATTTGAAGCTTTGAGTTACAAACCTTGAGATGTTTTGAACCATGTGATTTTTTTTAGATATACCTGAGGGTATTGTTTTTAATTATTAAAGAAGTTTGAAATTTTGATCCGCTGCGAGATTTTGATTATATGTTCTTGGATATGCTGTTATTTTATTGATGAAAAACCTTTAAACTCGTGTTACAGAACAATGGCCTTTTTGTTAAAAATGTTTTTATGAAGATGTGACATCCGTGATTGTTGACGAGAAACTTATTTACCTTAAATAAATTGTATTTTATTCGGGGTTTAGTCGGGTGTTACAAAAACACCTTCAATTACAAGCAACCAAACACATATCAAACAACATTAAAAAATTACCAAAATGTACCTCAAGTGACCTAGATCAGAGGCTAATTACTTGTCAAAAGCTCAAATAAAAACTCAAAATAAAACTACCACAAAGAATGCTCCAAATTCAAGTAAGATCAATGAATAAGTATGCAAAGTATACGGACCAAAATACAATATAAAAAGATTTTAAAAATGAAATAATTTTTTTATGAAGTTTAAGATGTTGATAGAAGAATGCAAAAAGAGTTGAAAAATGTTTAATGAACTATGCCAACGAAATTTTTGAAGTTGAGGTATCAAAATAGAAACAAAATGAAAAGAAAATAAAATAAAGAAACTAATATGTAAAATAAAGAAAAATCATAAACAAAAATAATGACAAATTATTTTAATATGTGAGTATGCTTCATGAATTTTTATACCCCAAATAAGCAATTAAATCACTTAGGCACATATTAAAAATTTCATCAGAGTATAATTAAACATGTTACAAAAGAGGCATGTCACATTATACTTGAAATTAAACCACATTACACCTGCTCATAAAAGATATGCAACAATAGGGTAATTCCCAAACGATAAAAGATTACACAGCGGAAACATTTCACAAACATCAAACATACATATTTCCATTCATATATATATATATATATATATATATATATATATATATATATATATATATATATATATATATATATATATATATATATATATATATATATATATATATATATATATATATATATATATATATATATATATATATATATATATATATATATATATATATATATATATATATATATATATATATATATATATATATCAACAAGTTTGATGCCAACAACAAATATTCATGTCTATACAAAACGTTCATCCAAAAGATACATGTACACAATGCATCCCATAAATGGAACTAAACCAACCTAACTACCTGGTGCTACATATCAGAGCCGACCGACCAAAAGATGAAGACGAGCTTCACAAAAATACCATCCAACAACCTACTCTGCAATGCCTCGTAGAGCATCATAAAACAGCAGAATGGTGAAAAACATTATCATAATAACATTGCATATAATTATATATCTCAACATATAAAATGCACATAAAACATATTCTCACCACAAATTATTCCTTATCACCTATACACATCGCAACGTGTACATACATAAAATCAAGCATATTCATCATGCACCGATTCACTAATTCACATAAACTTACATTATTTATGTTTATTCCTCAACTCTATTCATTCCGCATAAACATACGTCTAGCTATGTTTAATCACACATATACATTACAAATGTATAAATCACATACATATACATATATCAAACATGCATATATACAATCAAGTATGTTTCATCACACATACTATCATCTCCATAATACTCTAAATAAACATTTGCACATTCATGTTTATTTCTGCATATCATAATTAAAATAATAAAATTCAACTCATAGAGACCGACACACGACTCTATGCAGATGCAATGCGGTACCGACTCAACATTTCAGCAGGTTCACTCAGGAACCAAATGGAATCATCGCTTGTTACCTAAAGTAACTCCCCGTCGGGCACACGATGTTCGCCATTGCTCACACCCCACATGGGCACACAATGTTTATGAATTTCTCACACCCCACACGGGCACACAATCCGATTGCTCACACCCCACACGGGCACATAATCAATGTGAATAAATCACCCATCGCTCACACCCCACACGGGCACACGATGTTTCTGGATTGCTCACACCCCACACGGGCACACAATCTGATCGCTCACACCCCACATGGGCACACGATCTTGTTGTAGTCATCGCTCACACTCCACATGAGCACATGATGCTACAATGGATTCACAAGGAATCCCACAACATACGAATGCATACTGTCACTCCCCGGATTTCCATCCTGGTACAAACGCGAAAGTGGCGCGGAAAGAGGTTAGAGTCGCCAGCCATACATTTTTATCCCGAAGGAAAGGGAATGGTAATGCTGCACAAACCAGAAGAAAAGAAAAGAAGGACACGGGTCCTGCGAACAAAAGAAACTGAGCTCGGGAGTCAGTTACGACCTGGGAAGGTATTAGCACCCCAAATCATCTGCCGCACCTAACGGGATCCACACTTGCAAAGAAAATGTTTCGAAGGGTGAAGGAATGAAAGTTGTTACGAAGAAAAGGAACTGAACTGGAGAAAATAAAAGAAAAGGGGACTGGAAAAGAAAAGGAAAGGAAAAATGTAGGGAAAATAAAGATTGTGCTCGAATGTGCCCTACCCCGCTGCCTACGTACCTCATCTGGACATGAGGATCAGAGACGCTGTAGTTCCCCTAACTAGGGGTGGAAAAGGTTTCTTGTGAATTAAGGCTTGAACTGCCTATGCCAATGCTCAGGTGTTGCAGACTCGGACGACGAGTGCGTAACCGTCTTGCATAATGACAAGAAGAAGAAAGTTCGCGAACGGAGCGAAGGAGATGAGAAAAGAATTCCCAAAGGAAAGACGCTTATTGTTTGTTTGAGTTTTTTATGAGCTTTTATTTGGTGTGGCACAAGAGAATAAACTCAAGCTCTTTTCTATGGAATGTGTACTTGCTAATACATTCCAAGATGGAATAATAGAACAAGCACACCAAGTAAGGAGAATTTGTCCAAGACTTGTTTCCAAGGGCAAAGGCCTAAATTCATTGACTTGTTGAATTTATTAAGTATCTTAGTGATTAAAAATGGAAGTATTTTTTAGGGTTTTTCTTGATGAAGATGACTTCATGATCCGACTTGTGCATCATGCTAGACAAATGCACTATTCCAAGATGGAATGAATACATATGCCCCATGTAATAAAGCTACAACACAAGAAGTCACTTCTTTCTTTATTAATGTATTTTAGGTTTTGTTTTGAGATGAGAAGAGAAAGAACCAAAGGAGCAAAAGGCAAAAGTCTAATGGGGAAAGACTAAACCTAAAGTTGTCATGCAAAAGTGGTCATAAGGTTAGTGAGGTTTCAACTATCCTAAGAGAAAAGAAGAACCAAAGAGGGAAAAAAGAAGAAGAGGAGGAAAGCTAGCAAGCAACTTACTCCTCTAAAGGAGATAAGTTGCTCCTAAAGGGAGAAGAAAAGAGTTGCATCACATGATGGCATAAGGCACATCAAAAACACAAAGAGAAAGAAACTTAAAAAGGAAAGATGAAGAGTTGAAATGTGGATGAACATCCACACTTCTCTTACCATAAGCCCCTGCAAGTGTTAGCAAAATCCAACATACGTTCATCAACACAATCATGGGATTGGCATGCTCAAACAATCATATTTAATGATCAGACAATGAGAGATCTCGCGGAAAACTTTGAAGATCCGGTGCTAAGCTTCACACTTCATGCAAAATAAATGCGAGCAAAAGGTCTTGATGCAGAATTTTGGATCCAAAAGCACTTCTAAATCCCAAACCAGATCTGAATCACCAATTAAACCAGCAAAATGATGCAAAGGAACTATGGATGGAAGTTTAGTTCCAAGATCTACACACTTTAAGGAAAAGTTATGTGATCTTCAAAGAGGAACTCTTAGTGAATTTGGAAAATGTGGTAGAGAAAATGAGATAAAAGTGAGAGAGAAGAGTGAAAATTCAGAAGGAGAAGTGAAAAAATGAGAGAGCTCTCTCTTGGTTTGGAGAGAAATGGATTAAATATGGTTTAGGTTTGGGGCCCAAAATTTAGGCTTGGGATCCAAAAAATATGGTTTGGTAAAGTGATTAGGAATTAGCAATGGAATTAGGCTAGTATAAATGATCTAGATCCTTCTCAAAAATTCAAATGAATAAAAAAATCAGAAAATTGGAAATTTGGAGCCAAAACACATGCTGAATTTGCTGCTGGAATTCAAAATTCGCAGCCGTTAACTGGTTAACCAGAGCGTTAACCGATTAACGCCAGTGAATTTTGAATTTTCCCTCCTTTTGGTGGGAAACCTCAAGAATAACCCGACACCAACCGTTCTACCTGATTTTGATCCCCAGTCCCTTTTTAGGCTTTGACCATGATATCAAACTTGTAACATGCCCTGTGAGGTTTGAATTGTAGTGCTTCAAATTTCCCGGATGACTGATCATATGTCTTATGTTTGAACATGCAAGTGCTATGCTTCATCTTTCTATGCAAAAATGTTGAGGACATGACATGCTGATGATGATTATGATATGATGACGATGCTATACAGGAGAGTGCAAATTTGGGGTATTACATCTGCCCCTATTCAAGCAACTATTAATCTGAAAAGGACGATAGCACGGGCTATCGAACGTTCAAGATAAACTGTGATTGAATACTAAGAAGACCGAAAATTTGCACTCTGCTGGAGAATGCAAGCAATGGGAAATAAACCCAACCAAATGACGCTTTGGCAACTGAAGCGAGGACAAAGCAGACGAGCTCCTTCCAACTTGAATTGTTACTTCGGATAGAAAAACTTAGACAAACGAGTCTCCTTCGAACAAACCTGTTACGCCAGGTGCTGGATATACGAGCCCTCTTCAAACAAACCTGTTACGCCAGGGACTAGACATATGAGCCCTCATACGTTTTGCAATATATGATCTGAGACAGACGAACCTCCTTCGGATAAACCTGTTACGCCAGGACCGGTGATGCACTTAAGTTTGTGGGATAGACATGCATAATCAGGATAAACGAACCCTCTTCATATATTATCTGTAGATATATGTGTCGTACCCCGAAAAATACGACCTCACGCGATCCGAATGGACGGTGCCGCGCGCCGGACTGACTGAAGAGTCGCCACCTAATTCTATTTATTCCCGAAGAGGGAAAGGGGAGATATAGATACAACCCGGGAAGAGAAGGATGAGGACAAAGGTCAACGAAACCATTGCCTGGGTTCGGGAGTCGGTTATGCAGGGGGAAGGTATTAGCACCCCCTACATCCATCGTACTCGATGGGAACCATCTAAGTTAACGCGCGAGAAAGGATGTCTATGCTTAAACGAATTGCTTGCTAGAGGGAAATGAGTTGAATTATAAGTTAGATTGGACCTAGGTGCTCGGCAAGGATTGAGATCCTCGTGCCTACGTACTCCCGTGTGCAATGGGAAAGTCAGAGCCTCGTAGTTCGGCCTACTAAGGGTAATGGTTGTTTGATTTTATTACCTTTCGTCGATGAAAGGGTTTAGGAGTTGAAATGCACTAAAGACTATGGATAGTTTATCTCGCCCAACAAGACGGGTGTCCTGCGTCGAAATAATCGGAGCGAGTAACGAAAGCTCGTTATCCCCCTTTCTACCGCTTAAGGCTCGTGGCGTACAAATCTTCTCGCATTATTAAAATGTTTTTTATTTCCTAAAGCCGCTTGACGTTGGATCAAGGGTTTGGATCTAATCGGAATATTTTGGTTTTTTGAGGTTTAGAGGGTAAATGCAAATGGAGTTTATTTTTGTGGTTTTGTTAGCGAGGCACGAATCGCTCGGCTCGCAAGGATAGGAGGATCCTAATAAACGGAATGATAACTGAAAATAAAGTGCAAGTGTGCAAGTGCAATCGCTTGGCGTTGGACCAAGGATTTAGAATTAAAATAAAAATGCGGAAAATAAAATGCGTACAAAATAATGGGAGAGGGATACAAAATAAATACAGGGGATTGCGAGAAATAAATGGTCTCGTTGTAATTAGCCCAAGAGAAAGCGTGTGTGCAGTGTGTTTGAACTATTCGAAGGCGTTCGGCCTGTTTATTCGGGACGCAACTATTCGAAGGCGTTGGACCTTTTTCGAACACAACTATTCGAAGGCGTTGGACCTTTTAATCGAGCGCAACTATTCGAAGGCGTTGGACCTTTTGGGACGCGACGAAATTTTGTTCGTGAACTGCCTTAGAATCGGTTCAAAATGGGAACCATTCTATAAGGAGTCGAAACGTAATTTTAAATGAATAAATTGAATGAATAAATAAATTGCGAAATATTAAATGAAATAATAAATTGAATAATTGAATAAAATAATAATGAATAAAATAATGAATAAAATGAGTTAAATTATATTACAAGTTTTTGTTCAGAATAAAAAATAATAGAATAAAATAAAAAGTGGGCCTCATATTGACCGCTTATCACCGATTAAATGTAATCGGGCGAAAACGGCCTTTTGTAATATCATCGGCCCTTATAAAGAAAATTAAAATTTAAACAACTCACCGATTTTTTAAAATATTTTCTAAATAACAGCAAAATAAAATGAAACCTGAATTGCAATAATAATTAATAAAAAAAAAAAAATAATAATAATCTAAACTAATAACACTGAGACGAAAACTTCTTAAAGCTATTAACATGAAAAGTGACTAAATATATATACAAAAAGGCACGTTGGGAGCACAGAGTGAGCATAAATTCCACTAGGCTTAAAAGGTCCAGCCTAGCAACTACCACATAACAAGTTTTCATCCTAACAAATAAATAATAAATAATAAAAACCTATAAGTAAACTAATAATAATAAAGTGAAAGAATAAAATAATTAAAAAACACAGGGGTGACGGTAAGAGGAAAATCCATGTATTTTCAAGCACACCATCAAAACATAGCATATGCACAAGTAAATGATAAAAAAAAATATAACAGGAAAATGACATTAGCGTGGGGCAGTGGTGTGTATGCGGTAAATTACCAATAATGGGTCAAAACCTAGCCCAATCTACATACTGTGATATATAAAAGCAGCATCAAAAAAAAATAAAATAAGTAACTAATATAATAAAAGCAAAAAGTGTAGGACTAGGTCATAAAAAAAACAAAAAAGATTTAGTGAAAATAGATCCCTTTCTTCAACAGAGAACACACACTATGGTACCTCACTCTCTTCAAATGGAAAATCGCCGGCGGCTTACTCCTTCCGTTCGAGCTCTTTCCGTCTCCATCTCACTCTCTGGTTTCGCTTCTGTTCATGGCGGTTGCGGAAGGTTTCGGTTTGCGGTTGCGGGTTGAGAGTTGATGGCTTTGGTGGCCGTGATTTCGTTTTTCGGATAGCGGTGGGTCACGGATCTGAAGCGACTGTGCGACGGCGGTGAGTTTTTGGTGATGATTTTCACGGTTTTGGAAAGGTTGGTGTTGGTATGGCTTCGTGATGGTGGTAAGCTCGTTTAGGTGCGGGTTTTCGCGGAAATGGTGTGTTTGGTTTCGGAGCTGTGGCTGAGGCTGTTAACGGTGTTGTGGCCGGTTTTGAAGAGGAAATGGCGGTGGATGGATGGTGAAGATGGTGGCGAAAAGCAGCTCTGTTTGTGCGTGTTTGGGTGAATTTTCTGGTTTTTTAGTCATGAACAAAGGGGATTTATTGTGTTTAAGAGTGAAGCTCAGTAATGGATTGTTGCGCTTTTTGAAAGGGGCTGATGAAGATTTGGTGTTATTGGGTTGAAGGGATTCATTTTTCAAAGTTTGTACTATTTTGAAGGTGAAGAAGGAAGGAAATTTATTCTGTGTTCTTTGATTTTTTGGTATTTTTTGAAGGTTTGAAACTTGGATAATGGTTTTGGCAGAGATTTTTTTATGCTGTCCAAGCTTGAATATGGAGTGAGACTGAAAGTTCTTAAATAGAAGGTTTTGAAGGGTGTACGCAGGAATCTTGGATGCAAAATTCTATTTACAGGCTAGTTATCGTACGAGAAAATGAAGGTGAGATTTTGGTTTGTGAAATGTGCGTTTGGCAGATGCAAGGTGAGTTAGTGGGAGCCGTGCAATACCAATACCGTTAGAATGATCCCTTTCATGGAATTGTGTGGGGACCTGATGATATTTCAATTTGTCTTTAGCATGAGCTGGACCGCTTCTTACAATACGAATATAATCCCCTGTGAATCTGATTTTTTATATTTTTTGTGAATGAATGAAAATATAGCTGACTTTGTGTAATCTCTGTGGCACCAAAATTAATGCTCTCAATGCATCATCATAGCCATTGCGTTATGGACGACCTGTTATGGACTTTGCGCGGATTCGGAACAAAATACGCGTACGTAGCTGAAGGTTGACGGAAAGGTCACATTATTTTTCTTTGATGCCCAGGCTGTATGAGATGGACATTTTTTATTTTCTTATAAACAAGATAATCAAAAAAAATAAACTTATGTAAGAAGAAGGAAAAAGAAAAAAGAAACGAAAGTAAATTGTATATAAAAGAAGTTATGTGAAGATTTACTGATACTAATAGAAAAATGAAAAAATAAGTTTTATTAAATAATAATAATAATAATAATGATAATAAAAGAAAATAATACAAAATGGGCTGCAACCTTATGAAACTTTTAATAAAAATGGATTATATATAAAAAAAAGAAATAAAAAAAAAATTATAATAACAATAATAATAAAAGTAATAATACTAATAATGACTATAGTAATACAAAAAAATACAAATAAGGGAATAGTACTAATAGAAAAAACTGAAAAAATAAAGATCATTTTGAAAAAGGATGGGGGCAAGAATCAAACCCAATACTTATAACAATGCAAACATAAGTCCATCCGCTGGGGTGGGTATACATCCATTAGTTAAATTGCACAAACAAATATATACTTCATTTTTGACAATTTCAACCTTTATTTTTCTTTCTTTGTATTTCTTTCAATAAATTCTGTAATAATAATAATAACAAGAATAAACTAAAAAATAATAATAACATGGAATTTGGGATAAAAAATGAAAATAAGAATTACAATAATAATAATGATAGGAAACTAATAATTTCTAAGAAAAGTAAGGATTTTTTTTTATATTTTGGATTAATAATAAAAGAGTAAAATCTATGATGTGAGAAATTAATTTTTTTGAAAATAAAGAAAGTATATTTTTTAGATGGAAAATGGAATTACAAAGAGTATTTCTAAATAGAAATAATAATAACAATAAACTTTTCTCTTCTTTTTTTTGTATTATATTTTTTTTGAATAATAATAAAAAAAAAACTAAATAATAGAAATAGAAGATTAAAAATAAAATTCAAATTTCTTAATTTTGAGAATAACTAAACGTATTTTTTGGAATATTTGCTAGACAGAAATAAAATAATACAAAATTTTGAAAGGATGGTTAGACAGTAAAATATCGCAGGTAGGACAAATTTGGGGTATGACAATATGGTCTAAGAAAGACGATCCTTCTTTGGATAAACGTGTTACGCCAGGTGCAACATTAGGATTTGACGAACCCTCTTCACAAATCTTGCGTAGATGAGCGGTGCTTGAGACAGACGAACCTCCTTTAAATATACCTGTTACGCCAGGACCGATAACCATTTTGATGTTTAATCCCACCATCAGGACTTTAACACTCTTCAACACAGACGAGTATTGGACGATCATCAATAGAACACAGACGAGTGCTACAAGTCAATGATACAAACGAATATCAAACGATGATCCAAGAGCACAGACGAGCGCTTCTGACGATGATACAGACGAATACCAGCCACTGATACAGACGAATACCAGAAATCCAACACAAACGAGCACTTGGAGTAGCAATACAGACGAGTACCAGAAATCCAACACAGACGAGCACTTGGAGTAGCAATACAGACGAGTGGGAAGGATGATACAGACGAGTATCCAACAATGCAGACAGGCTTCAAACAAATAACAAACACAGACGGGTGCTGGAGAGTGCATACGAGCATCAAACAAATTTTCAAACACGGACGGGTGTTGAGAATTGCAGATGAGCATCAATTAGATGTCACACACAGACGAGTGCTGAAGAATGCGGACGAGCATCAACAGATTTCAAACACAGACGAGTGCTGAGGAAATGCGGACGAGCATCAGCATCTACCATCTATAGGCGACTTCCGGGGAAAGCATACGAGCAACGACAAAGTGTGAAGACAGACGAGTGTTGGGACGATGCAAACGAGCTATAAACAGATGTCAAACACGGACGAGCACTTGGAGAGTGCAGACGAGCAATCAAGAAACATCAAACACGGACGGGTGTTGAGAATTGCAGACGAGCATCAAATGCATGGTGAGAAACACAACTCTGCCAGGGAGAAAATTCACGATCAAACGAGTGCTGGGAATCCAGACGAACATCCAACAAATATAAATCACAGACGAATGTTGGGGATTGCAGATGAGCAACATTCAAACATCAAACACAAAAGAGTGCCATAGAGCATGAAGACGAACACAAATATGAGCATGGACGCATGCCAGGAAATGCATACGAGCATCAAACGAATTGCCCTGGTTGGCAGCAAAAATCCTGCCTCTGCAGGGGAGCCTAGTCAAGAGGCTTTGACGATGCTTAACTCTGACTGGGGAGATGAACGACGGTTTGTATCGTCACATGGCCAAAATTGGTTGGCAACTTCTCTGGGGAATACTCCAATGATGGGAGTAAACCCCGATCATGACTCTATGGGGAATAGCCATCTTCCGACTCGGCTGAGGAAAAGGCTTGATATAGACCCCGGCTGGGGAGATAATTCTGAAAATTCTGACTCGGTGGGGAAATAGGCATTCAGTTGCTCGCTGGGGATAACTCATTATGACACAAAGACTCCGATTGGGGACAAATCTCTTCGATCAGGTTTTGAAGTTCTGCTGGGGATACCACCCTACTCTGACTTAGCTGGGGAAGGTTCCATCTGAACTCTACTGGGATAACCACGTTTTTCTTGTGAAGAACCACCACCACTTGGGGATGACACCTCTTTGATTAGGTTTGAAATTCTTCTAGGGATTCCAATTTCTATAGCTCAACTGGGGAGCATTCTCTGCTTGGGGAAGTGCAACATCGCCCTGCAAAACCTGCAACAACAGTATACACACAGGTGCCCTGGGGATTTGCATGGTATGATCTGTTCATCCATTGTCACCCGGCCAAAGATAATTTTTACTGTTTCCCTGCAATGTCAATTTTTTCCAGAAAAATCAACATGTTTCATATGCAATGCTCTTTCTCACCAAAAATTCAGGACATTTTTTGCAAAGTAAACACAACACAACACAACTTTTGACTGAATATTCATTCGTTGAATAGCCCCTGAATAGGCAAAGTTTTACATCAGGAAGCAACTACCTGGAAAAAGGTAGCTACCATAAAATTGAGAAAAGAAACTATCCTAATGGCAATGTACATGAAATTCCAATGAGTTTCCTTCTTGCTATGACCAGCATGTCTTCAAGACTTTCTGTTCTTGCCTTTGCTTTTTGAAGAAAATGAGGGGACTGATTCCTATCCTTCTGATATTGTCAGACTGCATGAAACGGTGATTTGGTTCAGATTACCCAGATCACAATTGTTCGCTTATTCCCTTGTTTTGCGTGGATCGCCCTTTCGGGTTTTCAATCCACCGGGATGCCCTTTTTTGCCTGAGCTGTCCGATGTGGCTTTTCAACTCAGCGGGTGTAAGTTTTTTTCTTATTTCCCTAACTTTTGCCCGAGCTTTTTATTCTGTTTTTAGCTCGACGAGATGCCCTTTTCTTGCCTGGACTTTAATTCTTTTTTTGTGTCCAGCGGGTCTTTTTATGCGAAGTATATTTTAACTGCGTCTGAGTTAACAGGAGACTGGAAATCTTCTCCATCCATAGTAGTGAGCATCAGTGCCCCACCTGAGAAAACGTTCTTCCCTATGAATGGGCCTTCGTAGTTTGGGGTCCACTTGCCCCTGTGATTTGAACCTGGAGGAATGATCCTCTTGAGTACGAGCTCGCCTACTTGGTACTCTCGAGTACGTATTCATTGGTCGAATGCTCGCTTCATTCTCCTCTGATAAAGCTGACCATGACAAATAGCCGCTAATCTCGTTTCCTCAATTAGACACAACTGATTGTATCGGGCACGTACCCACTCAGCCTCATCAAGCTTCACATCCATCATCACACGTAATGAAGGAATTTCTACCTCGACAGGCAAGACAGCTTCCATGCCATACACTAAAGAGAAAGGAGTTGCCTCAGTTGACGTCCTGACTGACGTTCGGTACCCATGTAGTGCGAACGGTAACATCTCATGCCAATCTTTGTAAGTGACAACTATCTTTTGCACAATCTTCTTAATATTCTTGTTAGCTGCCTCTACCGCGCCATTCATCTTTGGTCGGTAAGGAGAAGAATTATGATGTTGAATCTTAAAGTCCCGACATAGCTCTTCCATCATCTTGTTATTTAAATTGGAACCATTATCATTAATGATTCGCTCGGACACTCCGTATCTGCAAATGATGTCTCTTTTCAGAAATCTGGCTACCACCTGGCGAGTGACATTTGCATATGATGCCGCTTCAACCCACTTGGTGAAATAATCAATCGCAACCAGGATGAAACGATGACCATTTGAAGCAGTAGGCTTTATCTTCCCGATCATGTCAATGCCCCACATAGAAAAGGGCCAAGGAGATGACATGACGTTGAGCGGGCTTGGAGGAACATAAACCTTGTCTGCATAAATCTGGCACTTGTGGCACTTACGGGCGTACGAACAACAGTCTGCATCCATTGTTAGCCAATAATACCCTGATCTTAACAACTTCTTAGCCATAACATGTCCTCTTGCATGAGTACCGAAAGATCCCTCATGGACTTCTTGCATTAACAGGCCTGCTTCGTGTCTATCCACGCATCTGAGCAAAACCATGTCAAAGTTCCTCTTATACAAAACCCCATCTGTATTCAAGAAGAAGCTAGTAGCAAGTCGTCTCAAGGTCTTCTTGTCATTGGATGATGCCCCAGCTGGTATTCTTGTTTTTCTAGGAAAAGCTTGATATCAAAATACCAAGGTTTCTCATCAGACACTGCATCTACAGAGAAAGCGTGAGCTGGTGTGTCAAGCCTGGAAATGTCCTGGGCACATAGTTCCAACACAAGACTTTGATGGACGAAGAAAGAGTAGCCAATGCATCGGAAAATTGATTCTCATCTCGTGGTATATACTAAAGTTTAACCGTTGTGAAGAACGTCAACAGTCTTCTGGCATAATCCCTATAAGGAATTAAGTGTTCTTGATGTGTATACCACTTGCCGGTAATCTGGTTGATGACGAGGGATGAATCCCCGAATATGTCGAGAGACTTAATCCGAAGATTAATAGACTCCTCTATTCCCATTATGCACGCCTCGTATTCCGCTTCATTGTTGGTGCAGCCAAAAGTAATTCTGGAAGCAAATGGAAAATGTACACCTTCGGGAGTGATAAGAACAACACCAACTCCACGTCCGTTGATATTGACTGCCCCATCAAACATCAACTTCCACTTGGATTCAGGGTCTGGCCCCTACTCCAGAAGTGGTTCCTCGCAATCTCTTGCCTTGAGGTACACGATGTCCTCATCAGGGAAATCATACTTCATCGGCTGATAGTCGTCTTCAAGTGGTTGCTGTGCAAGATAATCCGACAATACACTTCCTTTGATGGCTTTCTGGGAAGTATACTGTATGTCATACTCTATTAGGATCATTTGCCACCCTTCCGGTCAATGCTGGTTTCTCGAAAATATACTTGACAAGGTCCATTTTTGAAATTAGCAATGTGGTATGGGTCAACATGTACTGTCTCAGTCGGCGAGCAGCCCATACCAAAGCGCAAGAAGTTTTCTCGAGCAGTGAGTAATGGGATTCACAGTCGGTAAACTTTTTGCTAAGGTAGTAAATATCATGCTCTTTTCGACCAGACTCATCATGTTGGCCTAGAACACACCCCATCGACCCTTCTAACACAGTCAAGTACATAATAAGTGGCCGTCCTGGAACTGGAGGCATTAGAATCGGAGGCTCCTGCAAATATTCTTTTATCTTTTCAAAGGCTCTTTGACAGTCCTTATTCCACATGACCGTTTGTTCTTTTCTCAGCAATTTGAATATTGGCTCGCATGTGGCAGTTAGATGAGATATAAACCGAGAGAGGTAGTTCAACCTCCCTAAAAACCCACACACTTCTTTTTCTGTTTTCGGTGCAGGCATGTCTTGTATTGCTTTTACTTTTGCAGGATCTACTTCAATTCCTCTCTGACTAACAATGAAACCCATCAATTTACCGGAATGCACTCCGAACGTGCACTTGTTTGGATTCAACCTCAGTATGTAAATTATCAATCTATCAAACAACTTTCTGAGATTGACCAGATGCCCTTCTTCGTCCTGGGACTGGGCAATCATGTCGTCCACATAACATTCAATTTCTTTATGTATCATATCATGGAACAAAGTTACCATAGCCCGTTGATACATTGCCCCGACGTTCTTCAATCCAAAGGGAATAACTTTATAACAGAATATACCCCATGGGGTAATGAACGTCGTTTTCTTCGTGTCTTCCGGTGCCATCTTGATCTGATTATACCCGGAGAAGCCATCCATGAAAGAAAATACCGAAATCTAAGCGGTGTTATCTACCAACACATCAATGTGAGGTAATGGGAAGTCATCCTTTGGACTCGCTCTGTTTAGATCCCGATAATCGACGCACATCCGGACCTTGCTATCTTTCTTTGGTACATGCACAATGTTAACTACCCAAGGTGGGTAACTAGTCACGACAAGGAACCCGACATCCCACTGCTTCTGAACTTCCTCCTTGATCTTCATAGCCATATCAGGGCTAGTTCTTCTCAGCTTTTGTTTCACGGGAGGACAATCTTCCTTTAGTGGCAGCTTGTGCACAACGATGTCAGTGTCCAACCCTGGCATATCCTGATACGACCAGGCGAAGATATCCACATACTCACGTAGCATACCAATCAATTTTCTCTTTACCTCGGCTTGCAGACTGACCCCAATCTTTATCTCTTTCTTTACATCCTTAGACCTAATGTTGACGATCTCTATTTCTTCTTGATGAGGCTGAATGACCCTTTCCTCTTGTTTCAACAACCTGACCAATTCTTCCGGGAGTTCACAGTCTTCCTCAACCCCTTCATCAGCTTGGTAAATAGAATTGTCGAAGTCATGCATAGTCATAGCAGGAACGTTATCACGAGAATCCGGATGATCAACACTGCACAAATGATGTGCTTATTTCAGAATCTGTAGGAGACGCAAACACACAAAAACACTGGAAAGAAAAACATTGCCCTTTTATTTGTTTTTTGTGAAAAATTTAAAAAGCGAAAGAAAGAGAACGCAATTTGCTTGAAAAATGTCCTTTATTTCATGGAAAAAGTAAATGCATTAAAACATGGTGGCCCTACAAATGGATCCGTACACCTCGGGTAGAGTGCAGGATTTGACATGCAGTATGATAAAATGGAAACAAAGAAAATTACTTTGACTGCCAAGTAACTTGAACAAAATCTTCAGCAGAATAGTTCCGAAGCTCTTCCCCAGGTACGCATGGGTGAATCCAGTTATCCAAGTCGCAGTCACTATCCCCATCTGCATCTGTTGCACAAACATTGTTGTAGTCGAGCATTCTAGTGCTTGTGAATGCTATGGGCTTACTGCCATGAGACCAGCTGGACTGACCAGGTTGATATCCGAGACCAAACTTGTCATCTTTCTTTTCCACTTCCAGCAACTTGCCCCAACCCTGGGCATTTCCAGATTGGACTACTTCCTTAGCTTGCTTGTAGGAGTAGATAGGAGTCTCTTCCTTCTCACTGCTCTGAACCGCAACAATTGGAGACAAAGTACTGACATTGACCGTCTCAAAAGCTTGGCAAAGTGTCTCATGGATCTCCCCATCCATTTCCACGTACTTTAAGGTCGCCAGATGGCTTACGAAAATATCCTCTTCTCCGCACACAGTAACAACTTGGCCGTCTACCACATACTTCAACTTCTGATGCAACGTGGATGTCATTGCGCCATCAGCGTGAATCCAAGGATGTCCCAGCAAACAGCTATAAGCGGGTTGAATATCCATAACATAGAACGTACCCTTGAATACCTGAGACCCAATCTTTACCGGTAGCTCCACCTCCCCAAACACAGATCTTCGTGACCCATCAAAGGCTTTCACAATCAAATCATTGGGTCACAAAATGATGCCATCAATGTTCAGCTTCATTAAGGCCTTCTTAGGGATCACATTGAGAGAAGAGCTTGTATCTACCAGGACGTGTGATAGAACATCGCCCTTACACTCCATGGTGATATGTAAGGCTTTATTGTGATTACGTCCCTCATAAGTGAGATCTCTGTCTGTGAATCCCAACCCATGGCTAGCGTTCACACTGCCTACCACGGCCTCTAACTGGTTAACAGTTATCTCCTGTGGTACATATGCCATTTGCAAAACTTTTAACAAAGCCTCCCGGTGAGCTTGAGAACACATCAGCAACGACATAATGGATATCTTGGATGGGTTATGATTCAACTGTTCAACCACCTTATAGTCGCTTTTCTTAATTATCCTCATGAATTCCTCGACTTCCCTTTCAAAAGTGCCCTGACCGACATCAGGAGTTGTCACCTCTTTAGTGGCTATCTGCTTACCCTTAGCCCTTACAGCAGATTTAGCTTCGGGACCACCCCTAAGAACTTGAGAAGCAAAGAGACGTCCACTCCGAGTAAATCCGCCAACTCCTCCGACATTCACAACAGTCGGGTCAATTGTCACTGCTTTACTTTCCACCTTATGGCCCTCTACGTACACGTCTGAGCCATAGTGCCAAGGGATGGCTTTGTCATCAACATAAGGAACCGGTCCTGGAACAATAATGGTGACTGGACTCACCTCTGGAACATAGATAGTCACCGGCTCTCTCCGGGCAGGAACTTCGGCAGGATCAAAATAAATCGTTATCGTAGACACACAATCACTTCTATGGTCAACCCCATCGAACTGTAGATACCCCCCGTCAATCAAACACTGCAGCCCTGCTTTCAAATCCCCACAACCATTAACAGAATTCCTGCAACCCCTGAAGTCGAAATAACAACCTGGGAACACCTGCCCTTTCAACAATCTATCTTTCACGACTAACAAGGAAGTCTTCACTTTACTCACGTCCGAGATCAGGTTCAACCTCTCGCCATCGTCGATAGCGTTTATCTTGGCCCCTCCATGATTTGGGATGGGGTTTGATGTAACATTTAGAGGTGGTGCGAAATTAATTGCCTTTGAATCAATCAAGTCCCGGACCTTATGCTGTAACGCCCTACACTTCTCCGTTGAGTGCCCGAGAGCTCCTGAATGAAATGCCCATCTTGCATTAGCATCATACCCCATTGGAAGTTCTCTAGGTGGCGGTGGTGCTAATGTCCTCAACTGAACCAAGCTCAACTCCAACAATCTCTGGAGCAGAGATGTGTACGTCATTGGGATAGCTTCGAGCACCCTGTTAGCTGGACGAGCTTGTCTCTATTGATAAGGCCTTTGCTGATAGTTATTGTGCTACGTCTATTGCTGTTGCTGCTGTTGTTGTACAGGACCTTTGGGGATGGTGACAACTGCCACTTGCTTGTAGGATCCTTTGTATCCGCGGCCCCGACCTCGACCGTACACAACATTAGTTTCTCCCTCCCTTCTTCTTGGAGGTCCACTGAAAGCCTTTCTCACACCACTTGAGCTACCTACACTACTATCTTGGATCTTCCCCATTTTCAGAAGAGTTTCAACCCTCTATCCAGCTATCACGATGTCGTTGAACTTCGTTGCTGAACAAGACGCTAGTCTCTTAATAAACACACCCTGCAGCGTTCCCATAAACATGTCTGCCATTTCATTCTTCAACAAGGGAGGTTGCACTCGAGCAGCAAGCTGACGCCACCTCTGGGCGTACTCTTTGTACCCTTCTTTAGTGCTCTGGGACATTGTCTGCAACTGGGTACGATTCGGAGCCATATCCAAATTATACTGATACTTCTTTACAAACGCCTCAGCTAAATTCTTCCAACTTCGGATATTGACCCTGCTAAGCTTCATGTACCATTCCAAGGAAGCCCCTACAAGACTATCCTGGAAGTAATACATCCACAACTTCTCATCATCTATATGCGCAACATTCCTTCCCACAAAGGACTGAAGGTGAGTTTTCAGGAAAGCTGTGTCGTTGTACTTATCAAAAGTAGGGACCTTGAATTTGTAGGGAATCCTCACCCCTGGCACCAAGCCCAGATCAATGATGTCAAACCCTAGAGAAATCTGAGATTGAATGACACGAATCTGCACATCCATTTCTTCAAACCTCCTATTCATGTCAACCCATTGGCCTTCTGCCTCATCCAGCAAAGTGAACTGCTTGTCTTGCCCATCCATCTGCAGATTATTCACTCCATCATTGATAATAGTGACCCCTGGTTGCACCGCAGGGATTTCAACATGACGAGCGCCAGCCCCATTGCGATTGCCTCCATCTACTGTCCCATTGTTCCTGGCCTGATTGTTTTCTACCATCTCACGCAAGCGCTCTTGAGTTTGACCCATCCCAGCCACGAGGGTCATAAAGTTGTCCATTCTCATCCTTAAGTCAGCCAGATCTGCTTGCATATGCTCCATTGCTCTTTCTCTGTTCACCTTTGTAGGGTATCTATGCACTATTGACTGTCTCTGAACCTTCTTGGGAGCTATAGTGCCTGAAAGTGACATGAACGTTAGACCACTGGAGACATACCTGCAAAACAACAAACACGTTATATGCATGCAATGTAACTATTCATGTTTCCACGTCCAGGCATTAATATGCCCCAGTTCTGGTATTTTGACGGAAAATACTCCAGATGACCTTTTGGAAACTGACTTTTCAAACTCTTTTGAGGAATATTCATACCCTAATGGCTTAGGACAACCAACTTTACTCATTCAAAAACGGTGAATGGAAAGTATCATTGCATAGTAGGAACAAACTACCAACAATCAAAGTCATAGACATAAACAACATTCCCCAAAGGGTTACAATTCAATACAAAAGACAAGAAGATAAAACAAGACTCCTACAACAAGCCTGTAGGTAGTCTGAACACAAATAACATTAAACTAAAACCCTAGACTGAAGGAAGATCCAGGCTCCTCACCTGCAGTCACCACCTCTGTCCGGTTCTTCTTGACGCCTGCTCTCAGCTTAAGATCTATAATCTCCTTCATTGCTTCCTTTAAGGCTAGTTGACTCTGTTCCAATTGTTGAGTCTTTTCCCTTCATATTTTGTGAACTTGTTCGACCTCTTCTGTCTTGAATGTCATTTGCGTCTCAAAGAATTCTTCCTTATCTTTGTACTTCTTCTGCTCTTGTTCTCTTTGGCCCTGTAACCAAGTAATGGATTGATGAGCTTCTCTAAGAGTCTTCACAATCTTCTTATGCCCCGCTATTCTCTTTGACTCCGTTAAATCCAATCTCTGAAAATGAGCTTCTCTCCCAGCAAACTCCTTTTCTTTAGCTTCTAAGGTATCCTGCATCTTCTGTAGCTTTTCTTCTGCTTCTTGCTTAGCATGGTTGGCACAATGATACAAACTAGCCATTTCAGAATTCTCTACCCGAACCTCATGCAACTGAGCTTCCAACTTCTTGTAATCTTCAAGAGAAATAGTGGTTTGTACCGATACCTCTTTTGGATATAGTGGGACCTCAACTGAAAATAGAAGGAAAAAGGTATCAACCCTACCTTGTATCCAAGTAGCAAAAGAGGGATAAGTCTTAGGGTCTACCTTCCCAAATTCTTTCTTACCCTCTCTAACCTTTGTTTCCCAAGCTTGAGACACTTGAATGACCGACTGCTCATTATCCTCAACTGGAAAATACAAAGTATTAGCTGTTTCTTCATCAGATGGAGGATCCTTCAATGGATAACCAAATTGCTTTCTGGATAGCACAGGGTTATGACTTATCACTCCTTTTCCACGTAACAACGACACATAGGGAAACTCGCCACACCTTGTAATAAACTCTTTCCCCACTAAGCTTCTGCTACATCCCCAGGCTATATAATCAGATGTTAACCCCATCAATCTTCTAGCCCACTTCCAATCTTGCTTAAGATCTTTGAACGGTCCTGACTTTGAAAGCTTCTTAGCGAACCACTCGGCGAACACTGGAGCACAACAATTCACGTACCCTTTTCTCTTCTCATTTCTGTGATGGACACCGAAGTAAAAGTCTCCCAACAACGTAGGCACCAGGTTCCCTTTAATGAAAAGAGTGATGGCCTCCAAACTTACCCATCCTTTATCTCCTGGGAAAAGACTTATTCCATAGACCATTAATGCTAACAGTGCACTGAACTCTAACCACTTTCCTCCTAAAGCAAACACATAGGCTTTTGTGATAAGAAAATCCAGAGTAAATCCCTTCCCTTTACTGGCTTCTAGCTCCATCTTCACCCTAAGCATACTCAAGTGACAAGCAACTGAAATGTCCTTGTACGGGGGACACTTCTCCGCAGCATAATAGGGAACACCATTCTTGATAGGAATCTTCAGGATGTCAGAAATCTCTTCCATAGTGGGAGTCAAGACGTAGTCAGCAAACACAAAAATTCTCATCTGAGGGTCATAAAACTGCAACAAAGAATGAAGATCATCTCTCTGATCAACAATAGGTTTGTTCATGTACCCCAAAATCTTCCCATACCAGCTTCTGAAATTGTCTGAAACCTTGTCACTCATCAAGCCCACCAGTTTCTGAATCTCCTCAATTTGTGGTTGGGGGAAAGTGTAATGAGCATTCCTTTTTCTGGGTATCTCTTGGGCTTCTGTCATCTGGAGAAACAATGAATACTAGAACTGGGTACTGAGATGAAGGATAACCCATCATGGAAACACAAACAGTTAATGCAAGTATGATGCGATGCAAATGCAATGCATGCATATGATCAACAACTAGGACTGTCTGGATACGGAACTGTTTACACTGATTTTTGGTAACGTAAACAACCATTATCCATTAACACTTTAGGACCGGATAAAAGTCCTTTTACAATGTTCGTTCAAGTCTCGCGATTTATGATATCAGATCATGCATTATTTAAGAACAAAATCATTGTTCTTATTAGTATTAGAGTTGTTTCCAACAACTTTTATAAAACAAGTTGTCTCATGACAACTTAAAAGAAATAACACTCAAATGAGCATTCAAAAGAAAGAAAAATAAAGGAAATGAAAAGAAATGTAGAATTGCAAAATGAAAAGGAAAATAAAGCACAAACAAAACAATTTTAAATTGAAGAGAATGTAAAGGGTGGATGGAATCCATCTTTGTTCGTCCCTGAACCCGTTTGCCCTTGCGGCGTGGGTGTTACAAGACTTTCAAAAAATAGGATTCAACCTCTAATACATAGTAATTACAATTATTTATAGAGAAAATAAAATAACTTTCTACATCTAAGATTATAACAAGTGTCTTATTAAATAACTTCCTTAATCTAAGATTGACACATGTCCCTTTTGATAACTTCTTTTAATAACTTCCGATAACTTCCAATAACTTCCGTGTAAGACTTGTTTGTTTGCTTGATTGATATGATGAATCAATATTTGACTCTTTGAATGATTTCTTCGACTGCCTTTTTCGAATCCCTCTTCGACATCCATCAATTTGATGCATATAATTCGGTTGACAATCGAAATACAAATAATTTAATTTTATATATTAACAGAGACCCCCCAGTATTTGTCTTTTGACTGAAAGAAAAATGATAAATACTAAGTATTTATACAATGCACTCAAACTTGATAACTGCTTCACATGTTAGTCGAATTTTGACAAAAAGATTTAGTCGAATTCCATTTAATATGACTAATTTCGACAAATGATGTTCCTTTTCTCACTTTCATGTTTTCCACCTTAAAACAATATATATGTATTAAAGTGAGAAACACAAGATAACAATTCGACCTCTAACACCAAGTCTTTCTCAATACCATCAATTACATATTTGTGATATTAAAGAGACCCCTCCCAAAATGTTGTTTCTCAAAGGAAATGGGAGGAATAACATTTTTAATCATGCTACAAATTCATAGTAAGCACATTACACCCTCTTTTGAAAACTTAGCAAAATTTTGAAGATAATTTCGACTCCCATGATCAATCCAATAACTTCATTGTCATTGAAACATTTCAAGGTGGCATGCTATCACACTTTCATATTCGATCTTTTATAATGGCATTAACAATAACTTGCCATTTTCTTCTATATATGTTTTTGTAATCGAAATAATAATTTGATATCAACCAAGAAGGAAATTGAAACATTATTGAACTTCAATCCTTAAAAACCTTAGTCGAAAAAAATCATTATTTCTTTTAGCAAAGTTTCAACCAATAATTAATAATTAATTGTCAATTAAACACACTTTAAGTGTTCTTGACAACAATTAAAAAACTTCAAACTGCAAATTTATCATTTGCCACTTGAAACACATCTTGCATTAACATGCAAATTATATCACAATGATTAATCATTAGAGGCCTCGTAAAGGCTAAAACTTTTCAGTTTCAATCTTCACAAAACTTTTCAAAATCATTTTGATAAGATTATCCAATTAAATTGGTGTCATATTTAAATGATTTTGAAAGAAATTTTTTTTTTAATATGGATTAAAAACCATTTCATGTACAGTTTCTGTTTCTCAGAAACCATTTTTTATGCATATAAACTGTTGAATCACGCTAAACTTGAAATTTCACGTCAGGTTCACCAATTTGTTTACACTGATTTTTGGTAACGTAAACAACCATTATCCATTAACACTTTAGGACCGGATAAAAGTCCTTTTACAATGTTCGTTCAAGTCTCGCGATTTATGATATCAGATCATGCATTATTTAAGAACAAAATCATTGTTCTTATTAGTATTAGAGTTGTTTCCAACAACTTTTATAAAACAAGTTGTCTCATGACAACTTAAAAGAAATAACACTCAAATGAGCATTCAAAAGAAAGAAAAATAAAGGAAATGAAAAGAAATGTAGAATTGCAAAATGAAAAGGAAAATAAAGCACAAACAAAACAATTTTAAATTGAAGAGAATGTAAAGGGTGGATGGAATCCATCTTTGTTCGTCCCTGAACCCGTTTGCCCTTGCGGCGTGGGTGTTACAAGACTTTCAAAAAATAGGATTCAACCTCTAATACATAGTAATTACAATTATTTATAGAGAAAATAAAATAACTTTCTACATCTAAGATTATAACAAGTGTCTTATTAAATAACTTCCTTAATCTAAGATTGACACATGTCCCTTTTGATAACTTCTTTTAATAACTTCCGATAACTTCCAATAACTTCCGTGTAAGACTTGTTTGTTTGCTTGATTGATATGATGAATCAATATTTGACTCTTTGAATGATTTCTTCGACTGCCTTTTTCGAATCCCTCTTCGACATCCATCAATTTGATGCATATAATTCGGTTGACAATCGAAATACAAATAATTTAATTTTATATATTAACAGAGAAATTTGTTCGCTGTGGTTTCTGGCGAACAACCTCTGGTTAACCAATCTTTTACAGGACTGGGTTACTTGCAGGACCAACCAAACAAGTCCTAGGACACATGTGCATTATCTCTGTCGAACTACTCTTAGAATTTGGTAACTGATTTGTGGTTTGTTTTATCAATGCTGTCAAAGTATTAAGAACTTTGATTTTGCAAGTAAAGTAAAATTTTAAATCTTAAAGACGAAACAAAGTTAAAAATTAAACAAGAACAAAGAAACTGTCGAAGGCTGTAAACTTGCAGAAAAAGTAAATAACATTTAAAATGACATGAACTTGAAGAATAAACAAGTAATTTTAAAATGACTTTGAAATATAACTGGTGTTTTAAACGTACATTGTTCCAAATACTAAACTCATTTTCTCTCACACTGGGTACTTAGAGCTTTTACAGGAATTTTGTACAAATTTTCACACACACATTCTAACCACAAACTATCCTATTTATACATAAACAAAATAACTGCTTAGAACGGAAAAACTATAACTAAACGACAAGTGTCAGCCTGCATGTAAATTTCTTCTCTGAAACCTCCATGTGTCCAACTGCCAAAGGTTACAACCTTTTGAATTTGAATCTCTTCCTTGGTGACGAAAACCTTGTAACTCTTCAAAAACTGTCGAAACCCTTTTAAAGAAGAACAAAATTCTTCAACACTTGCCAAATATTCTTTTGTCAGATGTCCTCTTCTGTCGAAATCATTGAAAGACTATCTTCTGTCGAACCGTCGAAAGAGAACTTTCTTCTACCAAATACTTAGTCACAAATACCTTCCCAACTTTATTCTGCCAGAACAACATTTATCTCTCTGTCGAAGTAATGGATTTTAAACCTTGTCAGCAGTTCCTTGAACCTCTTTCCTTCATCATTATTCGACAAAAACAACCTCACACTTTTAAATTTCACCTTGTCGAAATTGTAGGTTTACAGGAACACTGGACCCAAGTGACCAAGAACTAAGATCCTCTGAATAAAGCCTCATGAACAAGAATTCAGTCTCAAATAAGTCCCAAAATCAGATATCAGATGACTTAAGAACTCCAAAATCCATGTAACCTTATCAAATCATAGAACTGTACTGGCAATGAGGTATGATGAGGTCGAGGGTTCTTGCAAACCTGTAAACCCCTCCCAATCTCACGGGTGTGCTCCGGGTCAAACATCACTGACTCTCAAAGCCGAATAGCAATAATATGTTCACCATTTTCGAGAAATGGCTCATGACCAAATCAGGGAATTGGTTTGGCATTATGTACTACTCAGGGAGGCCTCAACGTGAGTCAGGGAAAAACAAGCATCCTTTATAAGTTCCCAGCTTCAAGCGCTGGAATCGAGAAACAATAATACATTCATCCCGAAGGGTACAATACTATCGTCATACGACTAGATGCCTTGACTGAGTTCCTATAAAAGAACCAGGCCATCCTATGCGAGTTCCCAGTGGGCCCTCGGGTGCGAATGGGTTTTCCACAAAATGTGGTCTGCCACTGTCACCACTGGAGAGGGATGTTTCCACAAAGGTCCTCAATGATCGGTCCCCAGATGCACATAACTATCGAGGTTATGTATGACCCCAGAAAGATTCCGGCATCAATACATATCCAAGATGGTCACAAGTCTGGGTGTGGAACTCACTACTACCAACATAGCAAGATGCCATGAAGCCAAAGTGACTGTCCACTATAAGTCCTAGGGTGCACTCGAGCCCCAATTACGAGCTCATTTCTCAATAACAGTTCCAAAACCCACAGAAAAAAGGAAACCAGCACATCCAGAAAGTCCAGTATTATATATGATGCATGAATATAAATACTGAAAGCAGTAAATAAAGTTGTGAATAAAACTGTCAATAAACAACAGTAAAATAAACACGCAACAACAAATAATCAACGCCCAACGGAACAGAAACACGCAAGCGCTAGGATTGACTCTCAAGGGAACCAGAGATAACTCTGGTTAGGAGTTCCCCAGCAGAGTCGCCAATTGTCGCTCCCCGGATTTCCATCCTGGTACAAACACGAAAGTGGCATGGAAAGAGGTTAGAGTCGCCAGCCATGCATTTTTATCCCGAAGGAACGGGAATGGTAATGCTGCACAAACCAGAAGAAAAGAAAAGAAGGACACGGGTCCTGCGAACCAAAGAAACTGAGCTCGGGAGTCGGTTACAACCTTGGAAGGTATTAGCACCCCAAATCGTCCTCCGTACCCGACGGGATCCACGCTTGCAAAGAAAATGATTCGAAGGGTGAAAGAATGAAAGCTGCTGCGAAGAAAAGGAACTGAACTGGAGAAATGAAAAGAAAAGGGAACTGGAAAAGAAAAGAAAAGGAAAAATGTAGGGAAAATAAAGATTGTGCTCGGACGGGCCTTACCCCGCTGCCTACGTACCTCATCTGGACATGAGGATCAGAGACGCCGTAGTTCCCCTAACCAGGGGTGGAAAAGGTTTCTTGTGAATTAAGGCTTGAACTGCCTATGCCAATGCTCAGGTGTTGCAGACTCGGACGACGAGTGCGTAACCGTCTTGCATAATGACAAGAAGAAGCAAGTTTGCGGACGGAGCGAAGGAGATAAGAAAATAATTCCTGAAGGAAAGACACTTATTGTTTGTTTGAGTTTTTTATGAGCTTTTATTTGGTGTGGCACAAGAGAATGAACTCAAGCTCTTTTATATGGAATGTGTACTTGCTACTACATTCCAAGATGGAATAATAGAACAAGCACACTAAGTAAGGAGAATTTGTCCAAGACTTGTTTCCAAGGGCAAGGGCCTAAATTCATTGACTTGTTGAATTTATTAAGTATCTTAGTGATTAAAAATGAAGAAGTATTTTTTAGGGTTTTTCTTGATGAAGATGACTTCATGATCCGACTTGTGCATCATGCTAGACAAATGCACTATTCCAAGATGGAATGAATACATATGCCCCATGGAATAAGGCTATTACATAAGAAGTCACTTCTTTCTTTATTAATGTTTTTTAGGTTTTGTTTTGAGATGAGAAGAGAAAGAACCAAAGGAGCAAAAGGCAAAAGTCTAATGGGGAAAGACTAAACCTAAAGTTGTCATGCAAAAGTGGTCTTAAGGTTAGTGAGGTTTCAAATATCCTAAGAGAAAAGAAGAACCAAAGAGGGGCAAAAGAAGAAGAGGAGGAAAGCTAGCAAGAAACTTACTCCTCTAAAGGAGATAAGTTGCTCCTAAAGGGGGAAGAAAAGAGTTGAATCACATGATGGCATAAGGCACATCAAAAACAAAAAGAGAAAACAACTTAAAAAGGAAAGATGAAGAGTTGAAATGTGGATGAACATCCACACTTCTCTTACCATAAGCCCCTGCAAGTGTTAGCAAAATCCCACATACGTTCATCAACATAATCATGGGATTGACATGTTCAAAGTTCTAGAAAACCAAGTTAAACAAACATGCCAAACTTTGCACATACAAGCATTTACGTGTCGAGAACATGGAAGCATGCATCAACCAGCAAGCAAATCACCCTAAACAATCATATTCAATGATCATACAATGATCCATGGCAATTAATACATGTGAGGGGATCAAACAAGCTCAAAATAGCTCCAAAATGGCATTCTGCTTCAGTGTTAACCGGTTAACCAAAGCATTAACCGGTTAACCAGTTCAAACCTGCAGAAAACAGCACAGAAAAAGGATGCGTTAACCGGTTAACCAAAACGTTAACCGGTTAACACTGTCAAAACAACAACAATTCCTGCAGAAAATCAGCTCAAAACTAGCTTATCCAAATAATCACACACCAGACCAGCAATCAATTATGCATGAAATAAATGGGTCAAATCACATTAATTAACATCGTTAAGCTCATGAACATTAGCACAAGGATCCGGTTACGAATCAACCAATCAATTCAAGCAACACAAGCAAATATACAAGCACATGGTGGATCTAAAGCACAAGCATGCAAATAAGCTAAAACAGAGCTAGATTTGAAATTAACCAACCTACAAAGCTGAGGTATGCTTTGGTAATTGTTGTTTGAGCTGAAAATGAGAGATCTCGCGAAAAACATTGAAGATCCGGTGCTAAGCTTCACACTCCATGCAAAATAAATGCGAGCAAAGGGTCTTGATGCAGAATTTTAGATCCAAAAGCACTTATAAATCCCAAACCAGATCTGAATCACCAATTAAACCAGCAAAATGATGCAAAGGAACTATGGATGGAGGTCTAGTTCCAAGATCTACACACTTTAAGGCAAAGTTATGTGATCTTTAAAGAGGAACTCTTAGTGAATTTGGAAAATATGGGAGAGAAAAGTGAGAGGGAAGAGTGAAAATTCAGAAGGAAAAGTGAAAAAATGAGAGAGCTCTCTCTTGGTTTGGAGAGAAATGGATTAAATATGGTTTAGGTTTGGGGCCCAAAATTTAGGCTTGGGATCCAAAAAATATGGTTTGGTAAAGTGATTAGGATTTAACAATGGAATTAGGCTTGGATAATTGATCTAGATCCTTCTCCATAATTCAAATGAATAAAAAATTAGAAAATTGGAAATTTGGAGCCAAAGCACATGCTGAATTTGCTGCTGGAATTCAAAATTCGCAGCCGTTAACCGGTTAACCAAAGTGAACCGGTTAACGCCAGTGAATTTTGAATTTTCCCTCCTTTTGGTGGGAAACCTCAAGAATAACCCGACGCCAACCGTTCTGACTTGATTTTGATCCCCAATCCCTTTTTAGGCTTTGACCATGATATCAAACTTGTAACATGCCCTGTGAGCTTTGAATTGTAGTGCTTCAAATTTCCCGGATGACTGATCATATGTCTTATGTTTGAACATGCAAGTGTTATGCTTCATCTTTGTATGCAAAAATGTTGAGGACATGACATGCTGACGATGCTAAATAGGAGAGGGCAAATTTGGGGTATTACACATACATTATGCTTACATGCAAAATGACACACAACATTCTTGAAAATGCATACAATTCACAATATAGTTATGGATTCATCTCATTCAATTAACATACATTGACATTCAATTCAAACAATTTATTCATTTTCCAAACGGCCACAACATCACATCAACCCACATTTCCATAATTAATTCATTTACGTTTTTTCGAAAAAGTCGGGTGAAAGTCGGCTAAAAATTACTTTTCTTAGTATCATTAGTTTCTACGCATTTCTAGCTTCGAATCGATATAAGGAACACCAAAAACGGATACCCGAAACTAAAGCTACGGATTAAAACACATATTCCCTCAAAACCTATAGGCTCGCTGAGCGCCCTCTCGCTCGCTGAGCGAGAATCACCCTGGAACTTTCGCTGAGCGAGGGATAGATCGCTGAGCGACCACTGCGATTTCCAGAATTTCCAGCTTCGTAACAGTCAACTCAAAATACCCCAAATCTCCAAAATACTTCCATAAACATGATCTAAAGCATATATCCAACATCATACTTCGATTATAATGATTTCTAACCAATTAATCTACCAATTTCTCACATTTTCTCTAAAACCCTAACTATTCATCTTCTCTAAACTTCCATCAAAACCAAAACTTAACCAATCAAACACATACATAATCATACACAATATTAAGATAACAATGCTTATCACCCTTACCCGATTATACCGATTCCTAGGAGCAATCTTGAAGCTTTTCCAACTTTCCATATTTTCTCTTCTTTTTCTCTTCTCTCTTTTTCTTTCTTCTCTTTTTCTTTCTCTTCTTACCAACTTTCTATGTCACTCTTTCTCACTCTTTTATATTCTCTTTCTTTCTATTTCTATTTTCTACTCTTTCCAACCAAATATCATTTTCTCACAAAAATACCAATTCTACTAATTTCTAACTTATTACTAATTAACAAATATCTAAAATACCCTCCAAACAAATTTTACCCGAAAATTCACTAAACGGTAAAATCACATATCACACCAACATATCACATTAATTCCTCAACATAAAATATCATCATGATAATTTCACAAATAAAACAATTATCATACAAATAAAATAAAAGACTCCACAAAAATTTGGGAAAATCGAATCGGGGCGTTACAACTCTCCCCCACTTTAGAAATTTTTGTCCTCGAAAATATTACCTGATTCAAACAACTTCGGATAAGACTCGTGCATCCTACTCTCCAATTCCCAAGTCATATTGCCTTCCGCAGCGCCTCCCCATACCACTTTCACAAGCGCAATATCCTTGCCTCTTAGCTTCTTAATTTCACGATCCAAAATCCTAACCGGAAAAGCTTCCACCGTAAGGTTATCTATTACTTCAACTTCATCCATAGGAATAACATGCGACGGATCTGGAACATACTTCCGAAGTTGCGAAACATGGAACACATCATGCAAATTCTAAATATTCGGAGGCAACGCCATACAATAAGCCATAACACCCACTCGTGCAGTAATCTGATATGGTCCAATAAAACGAGAAGTCAACTTCTTCGACTTCAAAGCACGACCCACACCCGTAACCGGTGTAACTCTCAAGAACACATGGTCGCCTTCCTGAAACTCAAGATCATTCCTTCTCTTGTCATGATAACTCTTTTGTCTACTTTGAGAAGCTCTTATCTTCTCCCGAATAAACTTTACTTTTTCTGTCGTTTATTGTACCATCTCCGGTCCAACTACCGTTCTTTCCCTGGTTTCATGCCAACACAAAGGTGTTCGACATCTCTGACCATACAAAGCCTCAAATGGTGCCATACCAATACTCGAATGAAAACTGTTATTGTAGGTGAACTCAATCAATGCTAAATAACTATACCAAACACCACCTTGCTCTAGCACACAAGCACGCAACAAATCCTCTAACGATTGAATTGTCCTCTCGGATTGACCGTCCGTTTGCAGATGGTAAGCCGAACTCAATCTTAGCTTAGAACCCAAAGCCTTTTGCAAATTTTCCCAAAACCTCGATGTAAATCTAGGATCTCTATCCGATACAATACTCTTAGGAACTCCATGTAACTTCACAATCACAAAAACATAAATCTCGGCTAGCTTCTCCAAAGAATAACTAATATCAATCGGAATAAAGTGATCAAATTTAGTAAGCCTATCCACAATTACCCAAATAGCATTATGACCTCTTTGCGCATTCGGTAAACCCGTAACAAAATCCATCAATATACTATCCCATTTCAATTCCGGAATATCCAACGGTTGCATTAAACCACTAGGCTTCTGATGTTCTACCTTAGACTTCTGACAAGTCAAACACGCATAAACAAAATGAGCTACATCTCTCTTCAATCCGGATCACCAAAAGATCTTCTTCAAATCTTGATACATCTTATTCGTTCCCGGATGTATACTTAAATTAATCCGGTGTCCCTCTTCCAATATCATCTTTTTCAACTCCTCATCATCAGGAATACAAATACGACCACGGAATCTCAAAACTCCAAAATTATCAACCTTTAAATCCTCATTCTCATTCATCATCAAATCAACAAATTTCAAATCCAACTTTTACTTTTCACAAACGATTGCAAGAAATTCATTTGTAACACGTTGCATACCACTCTCACGCTTCTCGGCGTCATCTCGCAAACCAAACTCAAGTCTCTAAAATTCTCCAAAAGTTCCCATTCTCTTATCATCAATGCGAACATATGTAACAACTTACGACTTAAGGCATCGGCCACCACATTCGCCTTACCCGAATGGTAATTCAAACCAAAATCATAATCCTTCAAAAGTTCTAACCATCTCCGTTGTCTCATGTTCAATTCCTTTTGATCGAATAAATACTTCAAACTTTTGTGATCACTAAAAATTTCGAACCTCGCACCATAAAGATAATGCCTCCAAATTTTTAGAGCAAAAACCACGGCCTCCAATTCCAAATCATGCGTAGGATAACTCTTTTCATGCACCCTCAAATGACTTGAAGCTTAAGCTACAACTTTTCCATCTTGCATAAAAACACCTCCTAACCCAAACAATGATGCATCACAAAACACCACAAATGGTTCTGTCAGATTCGGAAAAATCAAGATCGGAGCCGTTGTCAACCTTCTCTTAAGTTCCATGAAACTCTCTTCACACTGAATATCCCAAATGAAAGCCTTTCCTTTACAAGTCAATTGTGTTAACGGAAGTGCCAACTTTGAAA
This sequence comes from Lathyrus aphaca, assembly GCA_963966055.1. Taxonomy (NCBI): domain Eukaryota; kingdom Viridiplantae; phylum Streptophyta; class Magnoliopsida; order Fabales; family Fabaceae; genus Lathyrus; species Lathyrus aphaca. The sequence goes on along the minus strand of OZ014523.1, from coordinate 114,587,848 downwards.
ATCCTTCAATAAACCTCCGATAATAACCCGCCAAGCCTAAAAAGCTTCGAATCTCCGTAACCAATCTAGGAACTTCCCATTGCATTACCGCATCAATCTTGGATGGATCAACACTAATACCACCATCGAAAATAACATGCCCAAGAAAACATACCTTCGACAACCAAAACTTGCACTTTGACAACTTAGCATACAATTGTTTCTCTTTCAAAATCTGTAACACAATCCTTAAATGCTCTTCATGCTCTTCTTGAGACTTAGAATAAATCAAAATGTCATCGATGAACACAACAACAAAACAATCCAACTGTTCATGAAAAATACGATTCATGTATTCCATAAACACACCCGGCGCATTAGAAACTCCGAATGGCATCACGGAATACTCGTATGACCATACCGAGTCCTAAAAGCCGTATTTTGAATATCCTCCTCTTTCACACGAATCTGGTGATATCCTGATCTCAAATCAATCTTACTAAAAACACGTGCGCCAACCAATTGGTCCATCAAATCATCGATCCTCGAAGCGGATACTTGTTCTTAATTGTCACCTTGTTCAACTGTCGATAATTAATACATAACCGCATACTTCCATTCTTCTTCTTTACCAACAATACTGGCGCACCCCAAGGAGAAACACTCGGCCTAACAAACCTCTTATCCAACAAGTCATTCAACTGTTTCTTCAATTCTACCAACTTTGAAGCTGACATACGATACGGTGCCATCGAAATCGGCCCAGTACCCAGAACCAGATCAATAGAAAACTCAACTTCTCTTTCCGTAGGTACATCCTTAATATCATCCGGAAACACTTATGGAAAATCACACACCACTGGAAACCTACTTATCTCCACTTCGCCTTCCATTGACAACGATGCAAACAAACCAAACAATTGAACTTCGTCCACTAAAAGTTTCTTCAACTCTTTCGTGGATAGGAAACTCTCTTCTTCATCATCCAAAGAAGGAAACCTTACTAACTTATGATAACAATCTATATGAACTCGATTAAATTGCAACTAGTTCATACCCAAGATCACGTCCAAACCTTCCAACGGAAAACAAACTAAATCTATAACAAAATCTTTACCATACATGGTCAAAGAACAACTTACACACACCAAAGAAGTAGTTACCGACCCTGAAGCAGGAGTCTCAATAACCATCTCACCACCCTGTTCGCTGAGATTTCTGACGAACAACCTCTGGTTAACCAATCTCTTAGAAAACTGGGTTACTTGCAGGACCAACCAAACAAGTCCTAGGACACATGTGCAATTGGTTGTCGAATTACTCTTAGTGTTGTTAATTGTTTGTGGTTTGTTTTGTTAATGATGTAGAAGTATTGAATGTTTTGAATGTAAAAGTAAAATAAAGTGAAAGTTGAACAAAAGTAAGAAAATGGTAAAAAAGATATAAACTTTGCAGGAAAGTAAATAGACTGAAAGTAAAGTAACTTGATGAAACAAAACTAATAATTTAAATAACTTGAAAGAAAATGGTGTTCAACACATACATTGTTCCAAATATCAGACTCATTTCTCTCACACTGGGTACTTAGAGTATTTACAGGATTATTGTATAAGTTTTTCACCCTCGCATTCTACAACAAACTACCCTATTTATATACAAACAAAATAACTGCCTAGAACGGGAAAATTCTAACTAAATGACAATTGTCAGCCTGCATGCAATTTTCTTTTCTGAAACTTCCACGTGTCCAACTGCCAAAGGTTGCAACTTTTAATTTTGAATTCTTTTCTTTTGTGACGAAGTGTTACATCTCTTCGTTTTTCGAAATGTCGAAGAAGACAGACTCCTCAAACCTTACAAACCAATGCTTCTGCCAAAAACTTCTCTTTTGTCGAAGTGTCGAAGAACATGCCTGAATATTTAGCCTTGTCAATAACCTCTGAATATCTTCATTTCTTCTTTCCCTTATCTGATGATTATCCCTTTAGCAAAAAATGACTTTATATCTTAAATTCATGGTGTCGAAATCATGATCCTACAAATTGCCCCCCAGCAAAGATGTTTCGACTAACTCTGGAGAAAGCATACTTTGCTGTCGAAATGACTTCTGACGCCATGTCAGTTTCATTAATTGTAAAGTGATTTTGTTGAGTCCCAAGAAAACAACATGATTTCACCTTTCTGAAAAACGTCTCATCTAGCCCATGTTTATACACAACCTTCCATAACCCTACAACCTAGCTAATCATGGGTTCCTACCAACCGTCACTTTTTGATCACCATCGTTGATCAAGAAGACACGTTTCCCATGACCAAACTGAAACGTTTTTTCTTTTCTTTTTTATTTACTTTTCATATTCTGTCATCTTCTATAAATACCATCTCCCAAACCTTTTTTCCCTTTTACACTCTCAGACTCCTTCTTCTCTACCAAAAGAAAATCTCCATTTCAAACCCATTAAACCTTCTGTTACTCAAGCTCTGATCTTTGCTTAACAATGGCACCCCCAAAGAATGTTGCTGACCGCAGTGCTAAGAAAGCGAAAAAGACCACTGATCTTCCTCCTACTCACACACTGTCTGGGCCAACGCAAGTAAATCAGCAACAGTACATTCCAGAACCCCCAAATGAGAGGGAGAAAGCCAGCATCTACCGATCCCAGGTACTGATCCCTATTTTAATTTCTGGGGTTCACCATGCAATGTTAGGTCCACTTTCTGACCCTAACGCTGACCAAAACCGCTTAAAGGACTTTTATCCTTCTTATTCTGCCTCTAAACCAATAGGTGCTAGTAAGAACCCTCAACTCATCGAAACATCCTCTAAAAAACCTGAAATTCCATTAGCTTCGACAGACTTGGATTTGTCGTATTTAAATCAAAATAGGATCTTTAGGAGCCCTCCCTTAACAAAAGATCCTTCAGATTATCTAGCCTGGCTTAATAGAGTCGAAAAAGCTAAGGGAAAATTCTGGAAGAAAACAGGTATTTATGACCTGATTCAATTGTCGAAAGAAGGCCCACGCTACTGCCAGAATATGATGCTGGCTTCCCTATACTTTTGGGACAACACTTACAACAACTTCCACCCCCTTGTGGGATGGTTACCCCAACTCTCTTTTACATAGCAGCCATTACAGGCCTTAGTCCTATAGGCGAAATCTTCAATCCTGAACATCTAAACAAAGACCCTATAGGATTCGATAAGAAGAATGCTTGTTATTCCTTATTTATTACGCATCATCAAGGCAAAGATACTGAAGAGGTTTCCGACAGAGAACATGTAGCTTTCCTCACTTTGTGGTTAGCAAAGTTTGTCTTCTGCACCAGATCCCTCCAAGTTGCCAGAAGCTACATTACTATTGCCAATCAACTTCATGCTGGAGTTGCGTTTTGCCTAAGTGAAATGCTTCTGGAAAATATTTATGAGTCTCTAAGTGAGAGCGTAAGCAACCTGAAAACCATCAAGGAAAAAGGAACCATCAGCCTAACAGGCCCTTTCTGGCTTTTACAACTATGGCTGAATGCCACCTTCGAAACCTGCATCCCCATAAAGAGACCAGTTGACAAAGAGGAAGTAAAAGACAGGCATGTCGAATGGCCTAGGCTAGTTCAACTAACACCCACTGACGAAGGAATAGGCCTTCGACAAGCCTTCACCAGCTATGTGATGATGTTTGCAAAACGTTATAAATTCACTCCATCCATGGCACCCTTCGCCAACAGGACTGTGGGTCCTAAATGGTTCACTAGGCAGCTCCCCGTAGAAAACCAAAAAGAAGAGGATTCCTACATATCCATCTGGGAATCATTCCTCATACCAAGACATCTTTTTCCCCACCACAACCTCAATAACACCAAGGTTTCCCTTATTGTTTATCAACCTAACCTGGTGGCCAGACAATTTGGGTTAACCCAGACGAGAACAAAACCCATCTACCTCAAAAAAGGTTCCATCTTGTTTTACAATTCATTTCATAACTTTGAAAAAGTTTAGAATTGTATCACAAGTTCTTCGACGCATCCTTGGAGGTCCACCCTGCAATATTTCGACCAAACCACTTGTGCACTGAGGACTTCGACGTCTGATGGAAAGAGTACTACCTTAACAAATTCTTTGACGTAACAACTTTCAACACACTCCTGACGAATGCCTTTGCCTTTGTGCAGGATAAAAAGAAGAAAGGTACGGATAAACATATCAAAGAAATTCAAAAATTTCAAAAATATTTTGAAACTATTTACAGGCCAAATGATCTTCGTCGAACCATAGGCAAAACAACAGTGACTTTAAAACAAAAATTTTCAGAAAAGATGGATAAGTTGGGGTTGCCTCCATATATTCCATCACATGCACGCTACAATTTTGCTTACACCTCATTTCCTCCAAGGCTTCCCCCACTTCCTTCTGCAGAATTTGGTGTGGCCTTGTTCCCTCCATTCCCAGATTGGTTTGTGTGTGGGTCTGACTTAAAGCTGCTTCGCGAGTCTAGCAAAAAACTTGCTGAACGTGTGGTTCCGACGAAGTATCATTTGGGCAACTTCCCAGGGCACCTTCATGTTGGAATATAACACGTTAGCGTGGAATCTCCTATTCTTGAAGGTGTCGAAGAAATACAATCCCTCTTCTTATTTCTAACTCTTTATATGTTTTATATCCATGTTCATTTATTTTCTTTTCTTTCAGCTGTTAGAATAACTAGCAAGAAAACCCCTGGTGAAGGGACTTCTTCCAAACAGGTCGAAAAATCACCCACAGCTGCTAAAAAGGTTTCGACACACAAAGGCATCCCACTTTTCCCTTTTGTATAAATTTCAATACTCTTAATACTGAACACATTTCTTTTTTGCACACCTCAGGTAACTCACACACCAGCCACCAAAAGAAAACAAGAAGAAAAAGAGGTGAGTGTAGAAGAATCCCCTGAGCCACAACCTCTCAAAAGGAACAAAGGCATGAGAATAAAAACAGTGGCGTCCCAGAGATCCATTGTCAACAGAAGAACTCCCCCACCAGTCCAATCACTAATATTCCTTCAAAAAGTGAGAAGAGTGGGGATTCAGGCACTCATACTGAGATTCCTCAGGTATTTCTATTTTCGACTGACAACATTCGTAATTTAAACTGCATTGTTTCTTCTTTTAATTTCCCTTTTCTGTTGACTTCAGGTTAACCTTGATGTCGAAGAAACTTCCAAAGTCCAGGAAGAGCTTATCCCTTCTGATTCTGAGAAGACTTTGGCTGAACGACTTCTGGAAGAAACCACTCCAGATGCTGGTGTTTATGGCCCTCAGACCTTCAGTGACTTCGACATCAGTGACCCAGAATCCTCCGACAACAATTCCCCTATTCGCCCAGAATTCACTGTGGAAGAAAAAACTGCTCAAGATCAAGATGCACAATTACAAGGGCCAATTGATACAGCAGAAGCTGACAAGGAGGCTGTCGAAGAAGAAACGGATCCACCGAAGCATCCAGATATAAGCTTGCACCCTGGAGGAAGTGCCCAAGCTATTCCTACTCCAATAGAAACTCCAACAGAAACTCCTTTAAACACGGGTTCGACAAGCTTGTCTCATGAAGAAATTGAAAGCCTGAAAGTAATAAAACCTCTGGAATATCTGAAGGCCCTACTCAGTTCTAGGTACAACTTTCAGGATTCTTCCCACAGCAGCTCGACAACTTCTGGAGCTACTTCTGAAGTTCAACCCATTAGTGTTGTCATGGCTGAGATCAAGGCCAAAATCCTCGGGGTAGACTTATTTAAAGTTCTGGCCGAAAATCCCTCTGCACAATATGATCTGAAGAAACTTTTAAAACAGGCCAATCTCTTGGAGGCTTCTACTGAGGAAAGCCATTTGGTAATGGACTTGATGTCTATGATTGACTCGGTGAATGCTGACTTACTTCGTCAAAAAGAGTTTTCTCAGAGCATCACAACTAAATCTGAAAAACAAGTCTCAGAGTGGAATGTTGTAGCTTCTTCGACTGAGAGAATCTCAGAGCTAAACAGACTTTCTGAAGACTACTCTAAAGCTGCTGCTGAATGCGAAAGTAAAATCCAGACTTACCAAGCTCAGATTGTCGAACTCCAGAATAAGATTCTTCAAGAGAAGGAACATCAAGCCAGCCTTCAACAACCCAACCAAGAAGAAATTGACAAAGAGCTTCAGAAGGGGCTTCAACATGCTGAAACAACCCAACAACTCCACAGAGAAATTGACGAACTGTCTGTTGGTAAAAGCCTCTGTGAACGTCGAATTCAACTTCAACAGAAGAAATTTGAAGAACTCAAAGCAGCTTTTCTTCAACAATAGTTTGTAATAGAAATAAGTTTTTCTTTTGTTCTTCTTTGGCAGCCTTTCAAGGCTTTTTATATGTAATGTTACTCACGTCATCTATTTGGCGAAGACAAGTTTTTTGCAGTTTTATGAATTTATTCCCTTTCTATCTTTATTTCTTGCAAGGTTGGCTTATATTTTTTCAAATATTTGCCATTTATTTTCAGTATTATTTTATCTCTCTCCATTTCTTCGACTTCATATGCGCCATTTGAAAAAACTCTTAAGATTTGGAAAGGTCCTTCCCATTTAGGAGACCATTTTCCCATCAATCTATCTTTCTTGTCCATAGGCAAAATCACTTTCCAAACTAGATCACCAACTAAAAAGGCTTTAAATTTTACTTTCTTATTGTAAAACTTTTTGAATCTTTCTTTCTGCCTTTTTATCAACTCTAAAGCACGCAACCTTTCTTCATCTAAATCAACTAACTCATCCATCATCATACTCCAATAAGTCTCAGATGGAATTTCATGATGCCTTTGAATTCGTATTGATTGTAAATAGATTTCAATTGGTAATACTGCATCATGCCCATAAGTTAACTTAAATGGGGTAGAATTAGTTGCCTCTTTAGGAGACGTTCGACAAGCCCAAAGGATTTGATCCAGAGTCTTGTGCCAATTCCTAGGTTTTTTACCCACATGCTTTTTTATCAGATTTATCACAACTTTGTTAGCTGCTTCGACCTGTCCATTTGCTTGAGCATAATAAGGTGTCGAAGTTAATAACTTAAAACCTGTTTCTTTTGCAAATGCCTGCATGTTTTTTCCAGTAAACACAGATCCTTGATCAGTGGTTATGGTTTCTGGTATTCCAAACCTATAAATTATGTGCTTCTGGATGAATTCTATAACTGCCTCCTGATCTACATTCGTCAGTGGTATAGCTTCAATCCACTTAGTGAAATAGTCTACTCCAACCAAAATGTATTTTTGCCCCTTTGAAGAAGCTGGTCGAATTTCCCCAACCAAATCTAAAGCCCAACCTCTGAATGGCCAAGGCTTTATAATAGAGTGTAACTCATTTGCAGGCACATGAGGTATGCCTGCATGAATTTGGCATTCTTGACACCCCTTTGCAAATTTGACACAATCCTTTAACATTGTTGGCCAATACATACCTTGTCGAAATAGTAACCATTTCATCTTGTGACCTGCCTGGTGTGCACCACATGCACCACTGTGCACGTTTGACAAGGCTATATAAGCTTCAGTCTCACCTAAGCATTTTAGTAAGACTCCTTCTGCAGTCTTTTTAAATAGCTCATTTCCAAATAGTGCATAGCTTAAAGCTCTATACTTTATCTTCCTTTCGACTGTCTGGTTTGGATTTTGTAAATAATCCTTAATAGGTTTTCTCCAATCTCATACCTCTGGATCATCTACATTAAAAATTTCGAAATTTTCTTCGTCACCATAACCCAGTCTTATGGTTTCCAAATCTGATGGGGACAATCTAGTGGATAATACTTTTCCTCTTACTTCGACAACTTTCTCCAGATTTTCTTTCGACACTTTATAGCCTGATGCCAGTTGAGCCAAGTCATTTGCTTCCTGATTTTCTAATCTAGGAATGTGTTTAAAGGCTGCACTGTCGAATTTCTTGAGGAGTCTATTGGCTATTACAAAGTACATGATCAAATTTTCTTTGACACATTTGTATTCTTTTGTCAATTGTTTTATTACCAACTCAGAGTCACCCATTATTTCGACCTTTGTTGCCCCCAATTCCAACAATATTTCAAGTCCAGCAATCAAAGCCTCATATTCCGCTTCATTATTTGAACACAAGCTTTCTACTTTGTACTTGAACTTTGTTGTAATTTTATTGGGAGAAATGATCAACACCCCAACACCAGTTCCATTCTTGTGACTGGAACCGTCGAAATATAATCTCCAAGGTTCTATTTCGACGTATTTTATTTCACTTTCAATTATGGAGTGGTCAGCTATAAAATCAGCAACCACTTGTCCTTTGACAACTTTTAGAGGCATATACTTTAAAGAATATTCAGTTAAGGCCAAGGCCCATTTTCCAATTCGACTATGTAGAATGGATTTAGACAACATGTGTTTTATTACGTCGAAATGAGAGGATATATATACATCAATGGGTTTTATATAATGCTTTAGCTTTGTACAAGAGAAATATACACATAAACATAGTTTCTCTATTATACTATATCTAGTTTCAGCATCATTTAAGACTCTACTGAGATAATAGATGGCCCTTTCGACGCCATATTCATCTTCCTGACAAAGCATGCTTCCCAATGTTCTGTCAGATGCTGAGATGTAAAGCCTCATACTTCTTTTTCGACAAGGAGACATTAAAACTGGAGGACTGGCCAGATATTCTTTGATCTTGTTGAAAGCATCTTGTTGTTCTTGCCCCCAAGTGAAATCTTCCTTCTTTAGTCGAAGTAGAGGCGAGAAGGCTTGTGTTTTTCCACTAAGGTTGGAGATGAATCTTCTAAGAAAGTTAATTTTCCCTAGTAGAGACTGCAATTCCTTCTTTGTCGATGGCGCTTTCGCTTCCATTATGGCTTTGGCTTTGTTCTCATTAATTTCAATCCCTTTCTTGTGGACCACAAAACCTAAGAAATCACCCGCATGCACACCAAAAGCACATTTAAGGGGATTCATTTTTAAACCAAACTTCCTCATCCTTTCAAAGGATTGTCGAAGATGATCGATATGGGTTGAGCCTGAGACAGACTTAATCACAATATCATCTATATAAATTTGCATAAATGTTTCAATGAAATCATGAAAAATAGAATTCATTGCCCTTTGGTAAGTAGCTCCAGCATTCTTTAAACCAAAGGGCATGACTACCCATTCATATGTTCCTATTGCCCCTGGACAATGAAAAGCTGTTTTTGGAACATCCTCTTCAGCAATGAAAATCTGGTTATAGCCAGAATATCCATCAAGCATACTCAAATACTCATGGCCTGCTGCAGAATCTATAAGCATTTCTGCTACTGGCATTGGATATTCATCCTTAGGGGTAGCTGAGTTTAAATCTCTAAAATCAATGCACACCCTAAGCTTGCCATTTTTCTTAATCACAGGAACAATATTCGCAATCCATTCGACATACCTCATTGTACGGATGAACTTGCATTTTAGAAGTCTTTCCACTTCCTCTTTAATTTTCGACAGGATTTTTGGTGCGAAGCGTCTGAGAGTTTGCTTTATTGGCTTTTTTCCCTCCAATATTGGTAACTTCAATTCGACCAAGTTCCTGTCTAAACCAGCCATTTCGTCATAATCCCATGCGAATCAGTCTTTAAACTCATTCAGCAATTGGATTATCTCGACTCTAAACTGAGGATCCATCCTAGCACTGATGTAAGTTGGCCTTTTCTCTGCCCCCAATACTAGATTGATTTCTTCTAAGGGATCTTGTGCCACCATTTTCATATTGGTTGGGGCTGGATCCTTTTCAAACCCCAGGGGTTCGTCATCATAAATGGCGTCAAGCCTTTGATTCTGCCATTCGCCATTAGAGTTTTCTTCAATACTTTGTTTTGCACATTGTTCCTCAATATTTTCTTGAGGATGTTGTTCTTCGACAGTTTGTGCGTTGGCTTTAATAGCCATATTTTTTACTTCGGCCTCAAGGGCCGCTTTGAGTTGGTTTTCGGCTATATAAGCCGTAATCCTTTCTATTGTTGACGCTTCAGTCATTTTCACTAAATTCACTTCCCCACCCAGTTGGATTGACATGAGTGGTTCCCCAAGTGTAATCTGTCTCTCCAATTATCTCTTTGTCCCACTGGAATCCATGCGTAGGGTGGAGATACATGGAACAATATGCATTGTCGGAGGCTGTTAAGTCGAAACCAGCAGGGTTGCAGGGTGCTATGTGAGCCAAGTTCTTGTCGAAGTTACGACTAGTGACATTGTTCACGTCAGCCATGAAGTGACTTTGGTCTGCCTCTATGTTTTCGATAATGCCATCTGGCCCCAAATTGCTATCCTCTGATGCATGGATGATGGTACAACCCCAATTCCATGGATCCACTCTCTTCCTAGCAACAAATTGTAGTTTGCTTTTGATGCTATCACCATAAACATTGTAGGCCTGGTAATGGTTCCTACAGTCAGGTTCAATTGTATCACCCCCAATGTTGTTCCTACCTTACCTTCATAGTTAGACAACACCATGTTGTGAGGTTTGGTGTCTGAGTCATCTTTTCCAATCCTCTTTATCATATAATGAGGGATTAGGTTGACAACTGCTCCCCCATCTATCAAGATCTTGTTTACACCCACATTCTCTACTTTCCCTTTTATGAACAAGGGTTTCAAATGGGCCTTCATTGAATCATTTGGATTTTCGAAGAACACATTTTGCTCTTCGACACAGCCATTATTCATTACGTAGTAACATACAGGCTTAAGCCCTATGCTGTCATCTGCCATATCATCCTCTTCGTCCTCCACTTCCATTGTCCCGTCGTAATCTCTAGGCAATACCGAAACCACATTGCATGTTCCATCGAAGGACGCATCAGATTCTGACTTGAAGTCATCAGTAACTTCTTCGTCTTCTGGCATTTTGTTGTTTGTTTTCGGCATTTCTGTTGTGTCACTAGATTTATTTTTTTGAGGAGGCTCTTCTTTTGCCAGAGATTCTCTTTTGCTTATTGTCTGCACAAACTTGCTTGACTCAGCTTTATTCTCACCAACCCTTTTTTGTTCTACAATTTCTTTTTCAGCTCTCTTCTGCCTTTGAAACCTCCTCCATTGGGACCTTGACATGGGGTTCTTCCCCTTGTAGTTTTCAGAGACGTGTTTTGGCTTTGTTTTTTCTACCTCCTTTTTTACTTCTATTGAGGCACCCCTATTTACTTCAAAACTTTTCCACCTCTTCTGACCTTGGGCATCCCTTATAGGCTGGACCCACTTGTCATCATTTGGCTTCTTGGATGGTTTATAGGTGCTGTAACGCCTTTCTCCCATTCCTTGGTTATGATGCTCCCTTCTTCTTGGGTCAAACCTCTCATTTCTGACTGGTGGGACTGCTCCCCAGTTCCTTCTCTTTTTGGTCTTCTCTACTACTTCCAAGTTGTTAGTTGCTTTCCTGTCGAACACAGCGCTGCACCTTGGACAAAGCATGACCTCTGCATTCTTTTTCTGGCACCTCTGGATGAATTCGACAAGACTTTCATCTTCTTTTGGATAAACCAACTTCTGATGCTCCTCTTGATGGTTCTTCTTGTTGGTGTCTGGTCGCATTTTCTGAGTGACTTCTACCATATGAATCCCTGCATTCTGCTCACTTGTAATCCTCAGTTTGTTCATTTTTTCGACTAGCATCATTTCCTCAGGAATGTTCTCTTTTAACTAATTCACAATTATTTTTGGGTGCAAGCCTTTATGGATGTACTTGCAACATTGTGCAACTGGCTTTTCTTTTGGGTCTTCCATTGTCCTACGCAGAATTCCACGAGGGGTGGGCTGCACAACACCTTCAGTAGAGTCTTCTTTAATCCTGATGGTGCTTTTATTTATTGGTTCGACAAAGTGGACATTGTCAGTAGTCTCTGTCTCCTTGATCTTGTCATGACTAAGGCCTTCAGTGGCCTCTTTGAGGGCTGCTTCCTCATCATTATTTCTGAAGAAGTCTCCCCATCCTGTGGGTTTGATCTTGCTGATGTCAGTCTTAGAGCTTGGTGGTGCAGAAGACTTCACCATGAAGTCAAACTTTCCACTGGGCTCTCCTAGAGTGTCCCAGACCACTCCATGCTCAGTATCTCTGTTGTAATTCTTCTTGTCGAAACTTTTACTAACTTGGACTGTGTTCCCTCTGCCAAACCCTTCAGTAGCTTCAATTGCGTTCTCTCTGTCGAAGCCTTCAATAGCTTTGACTTCTTCTTCCTCAGCCTGGTCAATGAGGTTATCAGTCCCCTCCACCATGTTTACATGGGTGTCGAAACCCTCAGCAGCCTCTATCATGGTAAAGTTGGTGTCGAAGCCCTCAATAGCTTCTACCATTTCAAAACTTTCTTCAGACATTACCTCCATTTCGACCACATTCACCATTTCTGGTTCAGCGTAGTTGGCCTCCACAACCTGCATAGGATTGGAGTCAATCCTCATCTGTTGCTTAGCTTTGTCTCCAAATTTCAACCTTCCGTTCTGGATTGCATTCTGGACAAGATCCCTGAAAAGGTAACATTGAGAAGTTTTATGACCCAAAAAATTATGGTATTTGCAAAAACCTCTCTTTTTCTGTTGGTCTACAGGAGGCTCTTTAGTGCCTGCTGGTTTTATCAATTGACCATCTTTAACTAGTAAGTCGAAAATTTCATCACATTTGGTGATGTCGAATGTGTAAGTTCTTTTAGGGAACCTATCATTCCTTTCAATTTCGACTGGGTTCTTTCCATTCGACGGGGCTAAAACTTTACAGGAATATGGAGGGCCTTGTTTTAGTTCCGCCAGATCAATTTCTTGCTGGTCGAAAATGACGGATTCGTTTTCGTCATAATCTTCGTCTTGAACTATCCCTACATAGGCCACTATTTCCTTCTTGTTTTTATTTGATCTAAATTTCTCAGTTTTTAGCCTTTCTATTTGCCTTACTCTATCTGCTAGTTGTGCCATGTCTCTTAAGTACTGGGTGTCTAATTTTTTCCTTATGGAATAATCCAGACCCCCTGCAGCCATCTCGACTAATTCTTGTTCTGTCACTTGTGTAAAACATCTAGCCTTCAACAATCTAAACCTATTTAGATAATCATCTATAGGTTCAGAGAATTTTCTTTTGACACTTGCTAGTTCCTTCAAACTTATCTTAGTTTGCCCCATATAGAATTGTTCGTGGAACAACCTTTCTAATTGGGTCCATGTAAATATTGAAGTTGCAGGCAAAGAAGTGAACCAAGTGAAGGCATTTTTTGTCAAAGAACTTGGAAAATATTTCATTCTTAAGTTCTCATTATTAGCAATCTCTCCTGCTTCGATCAAATAACGTGATATGTGTTCTATGGTGGATTCACTAGTATCCCCTGAGAATTTGGTGAACTTGGGGAATTTCCACCTTGGTGGCAATTCTTGTTGTAAAACATATTCAGACAAAGGGGAAGTATAACTAGGCCTCTGTAATCCTACGTTCACCCTATTTTGCGCCATTATTCTCTCGACCATGGTTGCAATGTTATTTTCGACAGGCAGATTGTTACAACGCATTCTCTGCTGCAATATTTCATCAGCGTTTTGGTCTCTTTGGATTATTATTCTCCTAGGTTCCTATCGAACGGGGTTTTCCACGTGAGGTTGTTCGACTACTACCTCTTGGCCCCTAGGATTTTCCTGAGGATTTCCCAATGGTCTTTGGTTTATAGTAAGTTCCTCTTCGACAGGCCTATTGGCAGGATCTTGATTCATTTGCATTCTTTGCTGTGTTTGAGGGACTCCAAAAAAATTAGCAATGCGTGCCATTTGCTCTGCCAATATCTGGTTTGTTTGGGTAGTATTTTGTATTAAAGGATTGAACACTTCCCCCATTTGTTGTGTCAATGCCTGCACCATATCATGGTTACTTTCATCCATCTGTTGACGAATTACTTGCGCAGAATGGTTCGTCACAGTTGGCATTTGGAATCCTGGTGGAATCTGATTTAATCTACTCCCATTTCCACCATATCCTGATCCTTGTAATGGTGAAGACATTTGAACCATAGCATCAGAAAATAATGGTGATGAATTATGTAAGTTTGCCATCATTGAAGTTGGCATTCCATATGGTTGTTCTCTCCCAGACATGGGCATGGAATAATTAATAAATGGCCTAAAGGAATTTCCTCCAGGAGGAGGCGTTCCCATGGGCATTGAGTGCCCCATGGTGGAAGAACTAGGCGCATTTTGGGATCCTGAACCTGCTGGTATCGAATCCACTGATGGAGGCCTAATCTGTTCTAAAACGGGGCCAGAACCTGCACCTTCTTCTGACGAAGGGACAGGATTGGAAACTGGAATGGTTTCGTTAGGATTGTTTGAAGTATTTGGCAGGTTAGCCATCTTTCTTCCTCTTGTTCTTTTTGGTCTTTCTACGTCGGTTACAGCTAATTTACCGCTTCTAAGAATCATACAACGCAGCAAGGAATTTTCTAACTAAGAGGATTCGTATTAATTTTTATTAATTGCACTAGTCCCACCAAGTGTGCCAATTTGTTCGCTGAGATTTCTAACGAACAACCTCTGGTTAACCAATCTCTTAGAAAACTGGGTTACTTGCAGGACCAACCAAACAAGTCCTAGGACACATGTGCAATTGGTTGTCGAATTACTCTTAGTGTTGTTAATTGTTTGTGGTTTGTTTTGTTAATGATGTAGAAGTATTGAATGTTTTGAATGTAAAAGTAAAATAAAGTGAAAGTTGAACAAAAGTAAGAAAATGGTAAAAAAGATATAAACTTTGCAGGAAAGTAAATAGACTGAAAGTAAAGTAACTTGATGAAACAAAACTAATAATTTAAATAACTTGAAAGAAAATGGTGTTCAACACATACATTGTTCCAAATATCAGACTCATTTCTCTCACACTGGGTACTTAGAGTATTTACAGGATTATTGTATAAGTTTTTCACCCTCGCATTCTACAACAAACTACCCTATTTATATACAAACAAAATAACTGCCTAGAACGGGAAAATTCTAACTAAATGACAATTGTCAGCCTGCATGCAATTTTCTTTTCTGAAACTTCCACGTGTCCAACTGCCAAAGGTTGCAACTTTTAATTTTGAATTCTTTTCTTTTGTGACGAAGTGTTACATCTCTTCGTTTGTCGAAATGTCGAAGAAGACAAACTCCTCAAACCTTACATACCAATGCTTCTGCCAAAAACTTCTCTTTTGTCGAAGTGTCGAAGAACATGCCTGAATATTTAGCCTTGTCAACAACCTCTGAATATCTTCATTTCTTCTTTCCCTTATCTGATGATTATCCCTTTAGCAAAAAATGACTTTATATCTTAAATTCATGGTGTCGAAATCATGATCCTACAACCCCCAAGAAGACATAAACAAATTCAAACGCTTAGCGCACTCAAGAGAAATAAAAGAATGAGTCGCTCCCGTATCAAAAATAGTAACTAAAGGCGTACTATTAATAAAGCATGTACCTTTAATCAAACGGTCTGCACTAGTAGTATCCTTCCCTGCTAATGCAAACACCTTTCCGCCCTCCCGAGCTTGCTTCGGCTTAGTACACTTAGTACTAATGTGACCCACTTCTCCACAATTGAAGCACTTCACAACATTCCTCCTACACTCGGTCGTAGCATGTCCAAGACCTTCACAGTTTGAACATTTCACAATATTATTCCCACACTCAAAAGACTTGTGGCCTAGATCGCCACACTTGTAACACTTAACGGGACCAGAACTCCCTCCACCAGATCTCCTATCAAAGTTTCCCCTATGTTTTCCCTTATCAGCGGGTGTCACATAAGGTAAACTTCTAGCTTGTTGCTTCCCTTTCCTCTCATTCACACTCTTGTAATGTGTAGAACAAGCTTTGCTATCTTCTTTAAAAATTCTACAACATTCTGTCAAATCTGAAAACCTTCTAATCCTCTGATATCCCACAACTTGCTTAATCTCAGGATGCAAGCAATTCTCATACTTAATACACTTAGAAAACTAAGCAGTAGCAGCAGCATAATGAGGATGAAACTGGACCAATTCCACAAACTTAGCAGTATAGTCAACCACTGACATACTACCTTGCTTCAGCTCAAGGAATTCCATCTCCTTCTTTCCCTTCACACTCTCAGGGTAGTACTTCCATAAGAACTCAGTACGAAAAACTTCCCAAGCTATCTCTTCATCCTCCTCCTCAAGGGCTTGACTTCTACCGACCCACCAATCATCGACTTCTTCCTTCAACATGTGAGAACCAAGCCTCACCTTACTATCTTCAGCACAGTCCATGACTCTGAAGATTCTTTCAATCTCCTTCAACCAATTCTGAGCACCATCAGGATGAAATCTTCCTTTGAAAATCGGCAGTTGATTCTTCCTGAACTCATCATTAGCATTCATATTTGGCGCTCCCAGCACCGCCCTAGCCATTGCTTCCAAAGCAGCAGCCATAACATTGACATTTCTACCAGCCATATTCTGATTGTTCCCAAAGACAACAACAAGATTAAACAAAAGTTCCATCATAACGACATCAAGACAGACACAACTGACTCGAACACTGGCTCTGATACCACTTAATGTAACACCCCCTTTTCTATACCCCAAATAAGCAATTAAATCACTTAGGCACATATTAAAAATTTCATCAGAGTATAATTAAACATGGTACAAAAGAGGCATGCCACATTATACTTGAAATTAAACCACATTACACCTGCTCATAAAAGATATGCAACAATAGGGTAATTCCCAAACGATAAAAGATTACACAGCAGAAACATTTCACAAACATCAAACATATATATTTCCATTCATATATATATATATATATATATATATATATATATATATATATATATATCAAGTTTGATTCCAACAACAAATATTCATGTCTATACAAAACGTCCATCCAAAAGATACATGTACACAATGCATCATAGAAATGACACTAAGCCAACCTAACTATCTGGTGCTACATATCAGAGCCGACCGACCAAAAGATGAAGACGAGCTTCACAAAAATACAATCCAGCAACCTACTCTGCAATGCCTCGTAGAGCATCATAAAACAACAGAAGGGTGAGAAACATTATCATAATAACATTGCATATAATTATATATCTCAATATATAAAATGCACATAAAACATATTCTCACCACAAATTATTCCTTATCACCTATACACATCGCAACATGTACATACACAAAATCAAGCATATTCATCATGCACCGATTCACTAATTCACATAAACTTATATTATTTATGTTTATTCCTCAACTCTATTCATTCCGCATAAACATACGTCTAGCTATGTTTAATCACACATATACATTACAAATGTATAAATCACATACATATACATTACAAATGTATAAATCACATACATATACATATATCACACATGCATATATACAATCAAGTATGTTTCATCACACATACTATCATCTCCATAATACTCCAAATAAACATATGCACATTCATGTTTATTTCTGCATATCATAATTAAAATGATAAAATGCAACTCATAGAGACCGACACACGACTCTATGCAGATGCAATGCGGTACCGACTCAACATTTCAGCAGGTTCACTCAGGAACCAAATGGAATCATCGCTTGTTACCTAAAGTAACTCCCCGTCGGGCACACGATGTTCCCCATTGCTCACACCCCACATGGGCACACAATGTTTATGGATTGCTCACACCCCACACGACCACACAATCCGATTGCTCACACCCCACACGGGCCACAATCAATGTGAATAAATCACTCATCGCTCACACCCCACACGGGCACACGATGTTTCTGGATTGCTCACACCCCATACGGGCACACAATCCGATCGCTCACACCCCACATGGGCACACGATCTTGTTGTAGTCATCGCTCACACTCCATATGAGCACACGATGCTACAACTGATTCACAAGGAATCCCATAACACAAGAATGCATACATTATGCTTACATGCAAAATGACACACACCATTCTTGAAAATGCATACATATTCACAATATAGTTATGCATTCATCTCATTCAATTAACATACATTGACATTCAATTCAAGCAATGTATTCATTTGCCAAACGGCCACAACATCACATCAACCCACATTTCCATAATTAATTCATTTACGTTTTATCGGAAAAGTCGGGTGAAAGTCGGCTAAAAATTACTTTTCTTAGCATCATTAGTTTCTACGCGTTTCTAGCTTCGAATCAATATAATGAACACCAAAAACGGATATCCGAAACTAAAGCTACGGATTAAAACACATATTCCCTCAAAACCTGCAGTCTCGCTGAGCGCCCTCTCGCTCGCTGAGCGAGAATCACCCTGGAACTTTCGCTGAGCGACTACTATGATTTCCAGAATTTCCAGTTGCGTAACAGTCAACTCAAAATACCCTAAATCTCCAAAATACTTCCATAAACATGATCTAAAGCATATATCCAACATCATACTTCGATTATAATGATTTCTAATTGATTAATCTACCAATTTCTCACATTTTCTTTAAAACCCTAACTATTCATCTTCTTTAAACTTCCATCAAAACCAAAACTCAACCAATCAAACACATACATAATCATACACAATATTAAGATAACAATGCTTATCACCCTTACCCGATTATACCGATTCCTAGGAGCAATCTTGAAGCTTTTCCAACTTTCCCTCTTTTCTCTTCTTTTTCTCTTTTCTCCTTTTCTTTCTTCTCTTTTTCTTTCTCTTCTTACCAACTTTCTATTTCACTCTATCTCACTCTCTTATATTCTCTTTCTTTCTATTTCTATTTTCTACTCTTTCCAACCAAATATCATTTTCTCACAAAAATACCAATTCTACTAATTTCTAACTTATTACTAATTAACAAATATCTAAAATACCCTCCAAACAAATTTTACCCGAAAATTCACTAAACGGTAAAATCACATATCACACCAACATATCACATTAATTCCTCAACATAAAATATCATCATGATAATTTCACAAATAAAAAAATTATCATACAAATAAAATAAAAGACTCCACAAAAATTTAGGAAAATTGAATCGGGGCATTACAGGGTTCACCACAAGCAATTATCACGTTTTAAAAAGAAATGGGCTTAGTAAGGAGGTTGGGGATAGTAGTCAGAAGCCCAATCCAAAATAAACGCAAGTCAACAATTATTATGGGACTCAGTGAACATCATTGACCTTACAGAAACCCTTAGATCAATCAAACGCGTGAGGTTTAGTCAACCAAAGCAAGAAGTACAAAAGATCAATGATTAGGATCAAATGCATACACAAGCTAACATGGAAACACACACACACACACACACACACACATGCGTATTAATTATGAAAATATAAGGCACGTGTGTTGCACAGACTTTTTTAATGCGCTGGCCAAATCAAAGCCATTGGATCAAATAAATGGACGTCTCAGATTTCATCTTCTCCAAATAATCCTCAGGCCACCTGCAACTATTTAAACGCCAGAGCCCTAGCCCCGATCCTCACTTTCGGTGAGCAATGCACAAATTTTTTCCAGAAATTACAAACTATAACACAGTTCAACTCCAATTTCCATGCTGACTCCAAATATCACATCAAAATTCACAAATAATGCATATATTACTCAAATCGAAGCAAAGAAGTTTGGATCTAAAATGTTCAGGTCCACAATACTCTCATGTTACACGTCCAATTTCTAATATAATCATATCAACATCATCAACACACCAAGGAAAACACAATGCACAAAATAAAAACCAGATCTAGGAGCACACAAATTTCACTAACCCGAAGCTTGCAGCAATGGAAATATTCCTAGCAAACCATCTGAGGGCTACATGTCCACTCCTTGGAACCTCTGATTGAAAAATAAATGCAATTAGAGCTTGAAATTTTCTTAGATCTTGAGTTTTGAAGAAGGATCCTCTTGAACTTGACTTGATGAAATGCTTGCTTAGAGCCTCAAGCAATGGTTGATTCTTGATCTATGGAGTTCACTGATTAAGATTATGAAAGAAAATCTCAAAGAAACCTTGTGATGAGAGAGATTCGAAGAGATGAAGTTTTGTGCAATATTTGTGAAATATTAACAAATGACAAACCCTAGCTCTAACTAGTGGGGTTAAGAGCTTTTATGTGGTGATTTTTGGGTCTAACCACAGTTAGAGATCCATTGGATGTGTGGTTAATGAGATTTGAATGAAAATGAAAAAAATGCAAATTATGGTGTATCATATAAGTTTCACGTGCATGCTTCCCTCACGTGCATGGATGACTTTCATTTGAATTCCTTATCAGAATTGGATTGAGTTTATGTCTTGTGGTTGCTTGGTTTTTGAGTTTTGAATCATTTTGCGAAATTGCACTTCATGAAATAAGTGAGAAATAATCCATGTAATGAAGTAATTCAAAAGCCAATTTTTCCTTAAATTAAGTGTACTTGAACATCATGGACTTAATTGACAATTTGAAATCAATACATTTCACTTAAAAGCCTTTTTACAAAAGTGGAAGATTTGGTACATGTGAGAAACCCTAAAAACACCCTTGAGGTATTTTGATCATAACTTGTGATCCACAAATGATATGAATATGATATATTACTTTTTGGAAAGGATAGATAATGATATTCCACTTTCATATTTTGAAAAAAATCCATTTGAAGCATTTTTGATGATGAAAAGTCAAGTTGAAAATAACTTATAAAGCTTCAAAAAATGGAAAGTTCAAATTACAAGTCATTTCCAAATTTAGTAACTTTTTTCATGAACCTTGATTCTTGATTAATGATGAAAATCTTGATATTTTAGGACCATATGAAGGTATGGGACCTTGAAAATCATGATTTAGACCTTAAGAATCCACAATTGACTTTTCTTTCTCCACTATTGACTTTTGCTTAGATAACAAGTAACTGCCTGACTGAAAACCCTTCACGAGGAACCAATGCACCAAATTTAATCCATGAACACTTGGAATCATATATAAAACCATGATAAAAAGTTAGAACCAAAAATCCTCCAAGAGACCCCTTGCAACCAAAACCCTAGTTTGGGCCAGTTGTGTAGGAGGTGAAGCTCTTAGTCAGCTTCTTGATGAATTCACTTCTTTTATGGGCTTGAGACATCATTTGAACTTGTGTGGGATGCAAGGAACCATTGAGCCTTGTTGGGAAACACTTTTCTCTTATCCTTTGCTTTGGTTGATCACAAACTTCCAAGTCACTGATCACATGCCTTATGCTTCAAGCTAAGAATGTTATGCTTCGTCTTTCTATGCTAAGGATGAAATGCTATGTATGAAAGTGATATGCTATATGCTATGAAAATAGAGGGAAAATTTTGGGGTGTTACATCATACACTTCACTTCCATGTGCTTCTCTAATACTCTTACCTTCTTCCTATTACCAAACACTTTATACTTGACCTCATCTTACCATTTCCAGCAAGGATCGTTCAACTTCAAACACAACTATTTCCTTCAATACAGACCTCCCTGATACACAATTATATTCCAAAATGAAGGAAATTTCATGTAGATTCCATAAATTCAAGAATCGCTTAAATCCGAGTTACTAGTAAGAAGTTATCACCTGTGTAAAGGAAGCTGGTTCAGAAATCCCGTATACATACTTCCACCAAAATCAACATCAGACCCAATTATTCAAACGCGTTTTTCTCCCTCTTCAAAAATATTCCGAAGGAAAAATTTATATGCAAATTGTTGGGAATTTTGTAAGTTTTTCGAAAAATCTAGAATCGCTTCACTGAGAGTTACAAGTAAGAAGTTATTCCCCTTTTACCGAAGGTTGTTCCATAATTGCAAAAATAAAAATTTGAAATCGATGAACATGAGTTCTACCTCTTTCTTCCAAGATCCTCCAACTATCCTCGCTTTCCACCAACTCTGAAAATAATCCAACTTCAATCTAATTATACTGAAATATTACTAGCATACAAATTGGTCCATTAAATCGTAAATTCTTTGGAGTAAATCCTTAATCTCAATCATCTCCTTAATCCACCGTCAATAATCTACGCACATCTCATATAATCGTTATCACACCTATGCGCTCATATACGAAATTAACTTAAATGATATGAATATGATCTATTACTTTTTGGAAAGGAGAGATAATGATATTCAACTTACACGTCATAACAAAACATCATTCTCCGTAGCACGAGTTTTCAAAACACTTTTTAAAATAATAGTACTTTCTCTAGTAATATTCACAACTAAATTCAAATATGGTAGCACAATCATATAATTCAAAATATTTTCTTTTATTTCGTCAAAACATAAAGACCTTTTGGTCATTGTCAACAATAACCATCAACTAAAATCAACATATAATAACTCATAAAATCATTCCAACAAGACAACATGACAATCACTTAAACGTTCCCCCCCAATGTTACATCTACCAGATCAAGACATTGTACACTCTAGAGGAATAATCTAAACAACTCCAAGCTAGAACTTCACGTACCGCGAACTCATCTTGGTTATCTGCATGTTACCCATGTAGAGGCAACATTCAAATAGGCAGGGTGAGTAATCATAATTCATTATACGAGATATAAAGAAATAGAAATCATATGTATCACAATTAAATTACCATAATATAACATCATATACTTCACACTCATAACCACAACATCTTCAAATTCATCATATAAAATGTCATGCCCTAAGGATTAATCACATAATTCACCTAACACAAACATCTTACAATGCCACAAATAATGCAAATGCAACATCATATAGACTCATGCATGCGGTACCGAAACATCACTGATGATTTAGTCATCATTATCTCCAAAGATCCCCACCAGCAGGATCAATTCTCGCTTGGAACCAGAGCACATCATCATTTGCACTTAATCCTCACAATGGGATTAAGGCCATCACTAGACCTGAGCATCCTACAAATCGTCATTGGATTTATCATTCTGCAAAACATAACTGGACTATTCGTCCTAAAAATTCTATGAATGCATGATGCGCAACAACACATAACACACAACCATGGCTAGTCAAAATGCATCATCATTCATCATAATCATCATATTCTCTTCACTTATCTCATACACATACATCATAGTAACCACATCATCATTCATCATAACAAACGCCAAACAATTCATTTCACAACATCGTCATAACAATTTATATAATAAAACCCACACACTTAATTCGACATGTAATCTCATCACTTAAATCATGATACACTCACTAGATAACCCCATCTTATGCCTCATATTATTTTACTAGAATTTAGGTCATGGCTGCAACTTTGCAACGCTCCAATTAGCATGTGAAACCGGCTCACAGTTTGAAAGTTAGGGTCACACATACCACATACTATCATACATAAACTACAGACAACATAATATCAAATATTATAACAGAATCAAACAATTTGTTTTCCAGATATCACTTAAGAATTCAGTAATGATTCACACTTTAAAGTACCTAGTTACAGTCACGTTGGCATATATTTCCTCACTTAATTCTGGATACAATTACTGGATTGTTCTAGTTATTTTCCTATATTACAAATCCTCACAATGTCTTTCCCATATTTCAAACCGTGTAAAACCGAGTTATAGAAGTGCAATTATGATCAACCAAAAAAATATTAATCTAAGTACCACACCTGTAGGACACTGGTGGTACCCGCCACCTCACACTAAAATGTGGCAGTCACCATTTTACCTCACACTCATTGTGGCTAGCGCCACCTAATGCTTGTGGCTAGTGCCACTTAGCACTAGTGGCTAGCACCACTTTCCAACTTACATGGTGGCTTACGCCACCTGCACACAGTCACCTGGTGGCTTGCACCACCTGCACTTGGTAATGGTGGCAGGCGCCACCTAACAAGTCCTAGGGTGGCAACCATCACCCACCTCCACTTCCTTTCCTCTGTGGCACTCTCCACCTATTATATGAACATGGTGGAACTTGCCACACTTCCTGTAATATATTCCATGATTCAATCCAGTTCTCATCATATCAGTTTGTATACATCACTGATTATTCAATTCGATCACACAATTAATTTCTCCAATTTTCTACCTACATCTTCAAACTCATCATCCTCTTCTGATCATCATCATCATCATCATCGATTAAAACTCAATTAATCTAACAATTTCAAAAATTGATTATAATCACATCAATTATATACCAACAAAATTCAATAACACATCAACTTCTCATCAAAATACATAATTCATCAAATTCATCATAGATTCCCATAATCCCTTAAAATCTTAAATCATTCACATACAATCTAAGGCCTCTATCAAATATAATGAAAAGTAATACTCCCCATACCTTAGATGTTAAACCCCGAATTCTCTTTCCTTGAGACCTTCGAGAAACCTCTACGCCCTAGCCTTTCCTCCTCCGTTCCTCAGAGCACTTCTCACAAATATGATCAATAAATGAATTCTCCCCAAAAATCCCATTTTATGTTTTTCCTCTCTTACCCCCTTAGACCTCAATATGTTATTCCGTTTTTATCCTCACTAACTCTATCCATATTTACCACTTTATCCTTAAAATCTCACTTATTATTATTTATCTAATTATTTAGACTAATCCCCTATTAAATCCAAATAATCCTGATTAAATAATATCTTAGAAATTATTCTCATAATTTATTCTTATTCAAACACGGCAACACCATCCCATATCACCTTATTAAATTATCATGCATCATAAACATCAACATCACTTAAACTCACAAAATCACGCTAAATCAATTAAACAACTGATTAAATAATTAATTTTGATTTTTGGGGTGTTACAAAAGATACTCTGATCTTTCTATACCCTTTCCTTATTTTGTTGGACCCTATCCAACCACTTGATCTAGGAAGGATTTTTGGTCGAAGAAGAGGACTGAAACACACAATTCTTCATGAAGCTAAGATCAAATGGCGAATCCTTAAACATTAAGGGTTCACGAAAGGGGAAACTATGGAAGAAACATTCCAAATTCTAGGGTTTCTTAAATTTCCTAGTTAGATGACCTATAAAAGAATGAGTAATACCTGCAATGGAATAGGGAATCAATACATGAGAATACCATATAGCTCTTTTTTCCTCTTGCATAGGAGGCTCTGAGACATAGGTGCATTTGTTCTTGAGAATAGGGCCTGAGTTTTTAGTGACAGAAGGAACTTGTGGTGCGTACTTAGGAAGAGAGCTGGAAACCTTTGTTGTTTCTTGAGAGCTTTTAGTAAAAAACAAGGAGATTTTTGGAAGACAAGAATGGAAGTTGCAGAAATCTCAAAGGAATTTCCAGGGTTCTAGAGAAGAAGATGGTGTAAAAGGAAAAGAGACGTTGAAGAAGTGTATAATATCCACAAAGAGTTACTAAATCCTTCACCTTTCTTCCATCTGATACATATTGAAAGTGAAATTTTTTGGGGGACATTTGTTAGCCTGAAAATTCTTGCTGAATAAAATCAACAAAGAATGGTAATAATTATAAAATTAACAAAGAATAGTAATAATTACGTTGAGAATTACTAAGTGTCAAGAGATTCAATTAAAGGCTTTGACATACTAACTTTGTTGACTAAGGTGGTTCGACTAACTTGTCAGAGGAGTTAGACAAGGATTGATTTGGAAGAGTCTCAAGAACAAATTCACAAAATTAGGATCACTCTCTTTAAAACACACTAGTATAAAAATAACATTAGAATTATTGCTATAACACCTATTTTATTAAAAAAAAGATATTAAATTTATATACTATGGCAATTTTATAATTAAAATGAAAATTATAAGTTTAATGTTAATCATTAATATCCCATTTTTAGAAGTATGTTATTTTTATTAGGGTTAATAGTAATTTACCCTCTGCAATATAGACATGTTTTGATTTACTCTCTATAAAAATAATAATTTTGGATTATTCCTCTATAATTTTAAAATTCTAAGTCTTTTGCTTCCAGGTGGAAAAATTACCCTCCGTAAAATATTTTTTTTCGATTTATCCCCCTGATTTTTACACGCTTAAGGGATACTAAAAAATTTCAGAGAATAATCCAAAATTATTTTATTAAAGGGGATAAATCAAAATTCACCTATATTGCAGGGGACAAATAACTATTAACCATTTTTATTATAAATAAATGTTTAATGTAAGATACATGTTTTTAAGAAAAATGAGTATAAAATAATAAAATGATAAAACATATACATATAAATTCATACATGCTTTTAAAAATATTAAACGTGATACCAAAATTTAAGTCTGTTCCCTTCCGCTTGTGTCAAGATCCTTGTGGTATGTCCTTTGACTTCATTATAATTGTTTTTCTTAAACCCTCAATCTAATTTGGTTAGTTTTATTTAATTTGTGTTCTTTGGAAATAAAATTTTATATCACTTTGATTTAAAGTTATAACTCTGTTATTTTATATTGACTATATTATTTTATACATGATTTGATTTCTAGGTATTGTTTGTTGTGATTAGTTATTAAGCATGAGGTATGAAGTTTTAAAAAACTCAAAATTTAAAATTTTCGCAACATTGTATATTTTACCAATTTAAAATTTGTTAGAATAGAAATAAGTCCCAAAAACTTGTTTGACATATTATATAATAAATTCAAGTTATTAATGAAAAAAATTAACATGCAAAATCATTTATTAAATTAAAATTATCAATTTGTACCAAAAATGTTATCATTATCAATTTGTTTAATAATTAATTAATAATAAAATTAATCATTTTCATCTTTATTGAGAAATTATTTTGTTAAATAAAATTTAATATACCAATGATTAATTTCATATTTTAATTAACCATTTATGTTACCATCACGAAGAAAGTAGTTTTAAAGATTTGTGGACTAATCATCACAGTAAATCAATCTCTCCCAACATTGATCTCTTAGAGCCATCAAATGCTCTCACCACCAAGTTACTTGGACGCAATCCCAAACCATCATATTCCAACTTCACTAAGGCTTTCTTTGGGAGGACATTGAGCGAAGACCCAGTGTCCACCAGTACATGAGAAAGAACAACATCCTTGCATTCTAAGGTGATATGTAAAGCCTTGTTATAATTGCGTCCCTCCATTGTTAAATCAGCATCTGTGAAGCCCAGTCCATGACTGGTGTTAACATTTGCAACCACCGTTTCTAGCTGATTAACCGTAATCTCTTCCGGCACGTATGCTGCGTGCAAGACCCTTAAAAGTGCATTCCTATGGGCTTCAGAACACATTAATAATGATAATATAGAGATTTT
Organism: Lathyrus aphaca; assembly: GCA_963966055.1. Taxonomy (NCBI): domain Eukaryota; kingdom Viridiplantae; phylum Streptophyta; class Magnoliopsida; order Fabales; family Fabaceae; genus Lathyrus; species Lathyrus aphaca. The sequence continues at coordinate 114,560,564 of OZ014523.1, read as the reverse complement.
GGAGGGTGTCTGATGAAGCTGGTCCACCACTTTGTAATCACTCTTTTTGATTATTCTCATGAACTCGTCCACCTCTTGTTCAAAAGACGTCTTCTGAGTTTCTCTAACAGTTGGCTCTTCAAGTACCACATTCTTCCCTTTTGCTTTAGCAGCAGCTTCTGCTTCAGCATTGGGTCTTGGTGTTTGTGAGGCAAAAAGGCGTCCGCTTCTAGTGAAGCCTCCGCCTCCCCCAACATTGTCAACTTGTGGTGAAGAGGTTGATGAATCTAGAGTGATCTTCTTTCCATCGCAGTAGAGATCAGATCCGTAGTGCCAAGGTATGACATTATTGCTTTCATAAGGAACAGACCCATGCACCGTAATGGTAACTGGACTGATTGCTGCAGCTGAAGGAACTGTGATGGTATGCGGGTCGTAGTAGATTGTGACTGGAGATCTGACAGGAGGTGTTGCAGCTTGTTGTTGGAAATTATTGTTGGGATGAACATTTGCTGGGTCATAATAGATCGTGACCGTTGAGACATCTTCATTAGTGTTTGCTGGTGTTGTAGGCGTTTCCGTTGATAAGATGGGTGCTGATGTTGTAGAAGTATATGTTGCTGAACTCTGATCTGTTGAAATAATGGATGGAGTGATTGTTGGAGTTGTGGATGAATCAGTGGGAATGATAGTTGTTGCAGTTGTAGAAGGATCTGATATCTCTGAAGAAAGAATTGTTGATGTTGTAGGAGGATCTATTGTTGCTGAAGAAAGAATTGTTGATATTGTGGGAACCGTTGTGGTAATCTGTAAGATTCCATCTCTGATAAGGCCATCTATGCCAAACCTTAGCTTCTCACAACCATTAATAGAAGTCTTGCACAATTCGCAGCAGGCCTCACAGCCTGGGAACACCTGGCATTTTAAGAGTTGAGCCTTGACTTCATCCAGTGGTGTTTGAATCTGTGCAACATTATCAATTAGTGTAGATGGTTAGTCTTCCTCTATGGCATTAATCCTGGGCCCACCATGATTAGGCATAGGATTTCTGTTAACATTCGGAGGAGGTGCGAAATTGAGAGCTTTGGAATCGACCAAATCTTGAACCTTCATTTGCAAGGCTCTAAATTTCTCGGTATTGTGACCAGGTGCGTTGGAGTGAAAAGCACACCTGGCATTAGCATCATAATTCTTCGGGAGGTTGAGAGGATCTGGTGGAGCCAACGTCCTTAACTCAACCAGGTTGAGCTTCAAGAGTCGTGGCAGTAGAGTGGCGTAAGGCATAGGCATATGATCAATTACCCTACTTGCTTGAGATGGCCTCTATTGAAAGGGGCGCTGCTGTTGGTTGCTATTGTTGTTGTTATACGATCTTTGTTGCGGAAAATGAGGTTGTTGCTGATAGTGATGTTGTTGTTGTTGTTGAGGGAAACGTGGTTGCTGTGGAGCTGGAGCCGGGATGGTAACGGCCGCTATTGATCTGTGAGAATACTGGGGTCTGCCCCTGCCTGCGTGAATAACATTTGTTTCACCCGCCCTTCGGGGTCCTGAAAAAGGTTTTCTGGGATTGTTGGAAGAGCTTGCACCATTGTCAGAGATTTTTCCCATCTTCAAAAGACTCTCAATTCTCTCACCAGCTATAACTACATCGGCAAAACTGGTGGAAGATAAAGAAGCAAGCCTATCAATATAAGTTCCCTGCAAGGTGTTCATAAACATGTCAGCCATCTCCCGTTTAGACATAGGTGGCTGGACAGCAGCAACAAGCTGTCTCCACCTCTGAGCATAATCCCGAAAGCTTTCCCTTGAATACTGAGACATGCCCATTAGAAGAGTTCTATTGGGAGCCATGTCTAGGTTGTACTGGTACTGACGGATGAAGGCCTCGGCCAAGTCTTTCCAACATCTTATAGTGGCCCTGGTCAAATGCGAATACCATTCTCTTGATGCACCAGTCAGACTGTCCTCAAAATATAACATCCATAACTTCTCATCCATGGTATAAGCTTTAAGTCTCCCCAAGAAAGACTGCAGATGAGTACGCGGGCAGGAGGTACCATTATATTTATCAAAGCATGGGGGTTTGAATTTGTGAGGGATCCTCACCCCATCCACCAGCCCCATATCCATCACATCAAAGCCTAGAGAGTTCTGGGATTCCAAAGACCTCAGTTTTTCAGCAATCTCATCCAACCTTCTGTCATACACCTCATCCCCTGCTCCGACAACGGTGAACTGTTCCTCTTGGGGATCTTTCTGCAATATCCTGCCTGCAGCAGTGTTTCCCTGAATATTCCTCGGGATATTAACATCTGGGTTCAAATGGGGCCCGAACTCTGGTGGGTCAATGCGGGGCTGCCCGCGTTCATTATTGCTGGTTCCTCCTGTTCCAGGGTGGGGCTCTTCAGGAGTCTGTCTTTCCACCAATTCCCTCAGCCTTTCCTGGCTCTGAGCTAAGCCAGTTATTACAGCCATAAACTGGGTCATTTGGTTTCTCATTTCGACCCTCTCGTTTGCCATTTGATTTCTTACTTCATTCAGGTCCTGCTGCACCTGATCCATCTGAATGCCTGGAAGTTTGTTACGAGTTGGGTACCGGTGTGCACGGTTGACAGGGAACACTCTGCGACGAGCAATGTTTCCTGAAACCACAACAAAGTGAGAAACAAACAACAAAAGAAACCTGCAAAACAAAGAAAAACGTTAGTATGCAATGCAGTATGCTTATTTGTTTTCCAAGGTATCCGGTTTGGTTCTTGGTTTTGACCTTTCTAGAACTCGAGGAAATGCTTGATGATGTTGAGAGAAAGCCCACCAAAATAAAACAAACTGATACATTACAAATGATGGAAATACATAGTTTATTTACAATACAAGCCTATGATGGGTCAAAATACAATAAAAAGAAAAGTATATCAAAAGAAATAAAAACAAGCAAAAGGATCAGACATCCAATCCGAAGTCATCCTCCCTGACTTCCTTCAGGAGAGCCTCCGTCACTGGACCAGCTGGGTGCTTTGTAATAGTCTGAATGAGGAGGTTCCTGGTAGCAATGGCATTAGTCAGCTTTTTATGCCTATCTTGATCCTTTAATCTCTTTAACCCCGCCCGGAGCTTTAACTCTGATATCTCCTTCTGAGCTGCCAACAAAGCCTCTTGCTGCTTCTTCTCATTGGCCTCCATCTGCTCAATCTTGGCCTGAGTCCTCTAGTCTTCTTGTGCCCGGGCTTCGGTGATCCTGACCCACCAAGCCTGGCTTTCCTGCAGATAATGCTTTGCCCTAGCCTTCTGAATCTTGGCCTCCTTGCAGGCATTCTTCAGTATCAACTCCCCGGCTTTTGCCTTACTTATGTAGTGATCTGTTCTTTCAATTTTGGTCAGATGCTCAATCTTGAGCCTTTCCAATCTCTCAATGTCCAGACGACCGTCGCTTCTCTCCCAGAGGGTTTTCTTTAGGGCTTCAGCTAGCTGCTCATTCCTTTCCTTCAGCTTTTCAAATTCCTCCAGACTAACAGTTAATGCAGGCTGTACTGTAGAAGGTCCAAGTGTGTCTTCCAAGGTGAAAGGCATCCTGGTGATCTGAGCTCTAGTAGGGGACCAGTCAGAGTACTGGGTTGAAGCAATATTGTTACACCTTCCAAGGATAGTTGTCCCTTTCGTCTGGATGTTGTCCCAAGCCCAGGCAGCTTGCCTGACAACAGCAGAGCCAGATTGGATCTCACAGTACAGGGTCTCAGCTAAATCCTGTCCTCTGGGAGGATGAACCAAGGCATATCCTAATTGTCTCTTAAATAGTAAAGGGTTGTAGTTGATGCAACCTTTTACTCCTATAAGAGGCACATTAGGGTATTGCCCACAGATGGTAATAATATCCTTGCCTTTGGTGCTCTGGGTGCACCATCTGATATCATCTGATGTTAAGGCAATGAACCTCTTGGCCCAATTCTTATGCTGATGGGGGTTCAAGAAGGCATCTGATTTAGGCAAGTGTTTGAGCAGCCAAGAGTAGAACAGTGGAGCACAACATCTGACTAGCTTCCCTCTCTGCTTTTCATTTCTCTGATGGATGGAGTAGTAAAAATCTCCTAGCAATGTAGGCACTGGGTTCCTGAGCAAGAACAAGTGGATGGCATTCTTACTTACAAACTTGGGCTCGTCTGCAAACAAAATAACCCCATATATACTGAGGGCTAAGAGTGCACAGACTGCCTTCCATTCTCCCATTGCAGCCTTCAGGGTGGCCTGAGAAATCAAGAAGTCCAGATGTAAACCAGGAATCCCATCTTTTGTTGTCATGTTTTGCTCAATGAGGGCAGGCTCCAAATACAATGCCCTTGATATCTCTTCACTTCTTAGAGCAGTCATCTCTGGGTTGAAAGGAATTCCTTTTTGTCGCTCCCACCAAATGACACCTTGTCAGAGGGGGTACAAACGTGAATGGTCGGTGAAAGAGAGAAGGATGAGGGTGAACTGAAAAGACTCGCCAGCTAGGCATTTTTATCCCGAAGGAAAGGTAATGCTGCATAAACCTAAGAAAAGATGGATAAGACGGTCGCGAACCAGAGAAACTGAGAAAGTGGGTTGGTTACAACCTGGGAAGGTATTAGCACCCAGATTGTCCGTCGTACTCGACAGGATCCACACTTAAAAGTTTGTGTTTAAAGGGGTAGTGTCAGTTCTATCTGTGTGCAAAAGCTGGAAAAGAATGCAAGTGTCAGTGTAAAAGAAGTGTGAAGTGAATTGCTCAGGGATGAGGCTTAAAGAATAATGCTGGAAGAGGGGGAATATACAGAGATTTTGTTCGATAATAGTTAAGTTATGCCTACGTATCCTCTCGTGCAATGAGGAAGTCAGAACACCGTAGTTTGACTTGAAGAGACTGAAAGATAACTTGATTGATGAAATGTTGCTTGTCTATGCTCAAGTGTATGACCTGTCTGGCTCAGGTGCAAACTGTATTGCATTAGACGGAAGAAGCGATTTCTCGTTTATGAGTGAATAAGGTGAGAAAAGAATCCCGGAGGAGACGATTATTGTTTGTTTTCGATGTTTTCAATCTTTTATTGCTTTTTGGTGTTTGTCGTAAGTTAATGAGCTTAAGCCTAAACCAAGGGTTAGTAAACTCATCATATCCTCCCTTTGATTAGGGATAATGAGAATACCTTAAGTAGGGGATAAACATCTCAAACTTAATTACCATGATGATGTAGGATTAAGATCATTAACCTACTTGTGATTATTTAGATTTTTTTTGGAGTTTTTGTTTGGTGTTAAGTAATTAGTTTAAGCCATAATCAAGGATTTAATGGACCCATTACACCATCCTAATAGAAGGATAATAGATGAGAACATTTAAGCTGAGGAAGATACCTCAACTTAATCCATGGTTAGGGATTAACCTCATGACAAAACAAGCCTTTATTAAAGTGGATTTTAATTAAGGGTAAGATTAAGAAGTGAGTTTTATGATTTGTAAGACACTTGAGGGGGACTTGTCCATTAACACTAGGGTTAGTCCTTCTTAACCAATTAAGGAAGAATTAGAACCCTAATGCAAGGCCCAAGTTACAAGCTTGATGTCTTAGTGATTTATTAGATGAATTGATTAAAGGATTTAAATACATTAAGGGTTTAACACTAAGGATTAAAGTTATACACTTCATCCTAATAGAAGGATGCAGGCATAACCTTAATCACAAAGCCTTAAAACCTTTAAGGTTTAGTCCTTGATTATGAGATGAGAAGAGAAGACACAAAAGATGACACAAAGGTAAAACTAATGGGGGGACTAATCAAACCCTAATTGTTATCATGCTTGGGTATTCCTAGGGTTTATGAAGCTTGCAAGAGATCTTCAAGAAGAACCACCAAGGAAGAAGCAAAGATGGAAGGAGGAGAAGCAGAAAGAAACAAGTCAACTTACTTCACTTAAGAAGATAAGTTGCTTGAAGAAAGAAAGTGAAGAAAGGACATGAATGATCAAGCTCACTTTAAAGCAAAAGCAAAATGCATCAATGAATGCATAAGAGAGATGAGAAGAGATTGTGAGAAGTGAAGGCAAATTCACTTCTCAAAGTAACTTACCACCTGAAAAGTTAGTAAAAGGGAATGAAATGAAATGAAAATGAAATGAAATGCAAAGATGCAAACCAAAACCAGAAGCATATTTATGATGCAAATGATGATAAGATATGATGCAAATGTATGTCAAGAGATGTGAATGATCATACAAGTAATGAGGATGCAAATGAAGCATGGAAGGAGCATGAAATTTCATGAATGCACATGAAATGAAATGAAAGCATAACATGGCAAATGGATGATGCAATAATCAAGCATGATTCTAAAGTGTTCTAAGATGTCTTATATGTCATGTGGATGCATAAAATGTCATGGCAAGTTCATGGATGCAAGCATATGCAAGATGAATGCAAATGAAGATGCAAAATTAGGGTTTTATGAAAGGATGAGATGCAAAACTCAAAATCAGAAGAAAATGACAAGATAAAAAAATTGAAAATGCACTCAAAGGAACCCTAAACCCATGTGATATCACACCCCAAAGGAAGAGACCTAACTCTTAACCCTAAGGGACTTATGATTTTTCTAAGTTTCCTAGGGTTTTAAGGTACCTAAAGGGGAAAAATGCAAATCAATTCAAAAAGGCAGAAGAAATTCATGACAAAATTAGGTTAGAAACTACATTTCAAATGAAGGTCAATGCAAAAAGAACCATGGTCATACCATTCTTGGTTAGGCAGAAAATAATTCTTGAAGTTAAGGTTCTAAAATGGGATTTTATGAACCCTAAATTCAAAGAAAAATGTCAAAATGATTCAAAACCAAAAAGAAATTTGTGTGGATGGTATAACAATGCCTCTAAATGTTTGAAGATGCAATATAAATTTTTTGGGATTTTTTAGAAACCAAAATGATATTTTAATTAATTAATTTTCATTAATTAATTAAAATAAACATTTAAATGTCTAAAAAATAACTTTTAAATGCAAAAAATAAAAATAAAAATATTTTTGGTTTCTGAAAATTAATAAAATGTTTGATAAAAATTTTCAGAATTTTTTGATGATTTTTACTATTTTTAAAAATTCGTGCAAAATAAAATGAGAAAAAATGAAATAAAATTAAAATAAATGGAAAGTATGCAAAATGGAGAGACATGATTGATTCTGGGTTTGAATCTGTTGACTAGGCGCCACATCCAATGGCCCAAATTCAAATTCTAATAATACTAATTAATTAATTCATTAATCCAGATTAAACTTAAGTGAACTAATCTCCACCCTCCAATCACGCGCGGGAGAACAAATCTAAGGGCCCAAATTTAAACATGAAACCATAACCCTAATTAGCCCTTAATGACTCTCAGGTGGCCGGAGAAGACCTCCGGTCATCTTCTCCGGCCAACTCCTCCCCTGAAAATTTACAACTCACTCCCTAGGTCATTTCTGGAGCTCTAAAGCTCCAGATTGACTCCTTCCACTCCCCTATGATCAAATCCACCCTCAAAAACAATTTATCTTCACTCAATATTAAGATTCGAAGCAATGAACAAAAATGGTGAAACTTTCCGACAAGCAATACATCCTGGTTTCTCAACCATTTTAAAAAATAATCACATTCCCATGATCAGGGGAGCACATAGAATCATTCAAGAACTTAAAAACAAGTTTCTGGAAAAAAAGTTCTTGATAGCTACCTGAGTTGAAGCTTTCGAAACTGGAATTTTCTGGCCACTCCCTTGGTGCTTTTCCACTCCAATGAACCCCTTGAAACTTCTGGTAAGCTTGAAACAAATTTATATGGAGTGTTTTGAAGGTTTCAGTTTAGAGGTGATGAAAATCGTGTTTTTGTTTGAGGTGGTTTCAGGCCAATGTAAGGGGTGGGAAATGATCCTAGGATGATGCTGAGTTGATTGGTGGAAGAGTTTGTGATTTTTGTTGGCTGAGGAGTGAGTTTCGAAGGAAAATGAAAGAGGGATGATTTTTGGTAACTTGTGAATGCTGAAGTGTTAGGCTTAGTTCTTGTGTGTTATGGCTTGCATAAAGTCCACATATCAAGCTGTGATAGGTCTGTGGTGTTGGTGTGGGCTATACTGATTGGTATGGGTGAAAATGCAAAAAGTTAAGGTTGGTTGTACTTTGAGGTATGGGCTGGTTCAGGCTTGGTACAATGGGGTGTCTGGTGCAGCAAGGATCAAGGATGGCCATGGAAATCACTTTGAGGCAATTAAACATGTTTGTGAAAGGTTATGGGAGGTTTTGCAATTTGAAGAAAGTTTGGCCCTTTCAAGATTTCTTCATGGGCAAGGCATGGAATTTTGAAATTCTTTGGACAATCCTGAGTTTTAGGCATTGCATAATGTTTGTATGATGATTAGAAGTCAATTTGAAGTCACAAAATGAATTGGCAAGAGGTTTTGCAAAAATCCCTCTTTGGCATGAAACTTGAAATTATGTGATTTTTTCCAACTTTGACAAGCCATAACTTGAGTTCCAAAATGAATTAGATATTTTTATTGTACTTTTTGAAAAGGGAATGATCCAATCTACAAATTTCATGACCAATAATTTTTCATTTGAAGCATTCTTGGTTGAGAAAGTGGAGGTTGAAAAACTTTCCCAAAATGGAAAGTTTACATTACAAGTCATTTCCATTTTTGGCAACTTTTGGTTTTGCTCATTTTTCTTCAAATTTGTGAACTTCTAAGCACTTCATTGATCAAATAAAGACCATATAACTTCAATTTGATGAAAAGTCCACTTTGGTTCCATTGTTGGGGGCCTCAGATGCCCTGATTTGGCTCTGACTTGCTCAAGAAGTTACCCAGTGATCAGATGACTTCCAAAATGAATTTCTTAATCAAACTTGGTATGCATGATCCTAATATCATATTGAGACCAAAAGAAACAAGAATGACCAAAAATTTTGGAGTTATGGCCTCTGAAACCAAAACCCTAATTTTAGGTCATCAGTGCAGTCAAACCCTAGCTCAACTTCCATGCTTTCCCAGTTCTTGTGATTCTTTAACTTCCTTGATATTTTGAGGATAAAATATGATGGTTGAACATACATGGACCCTATTGAGATGATTGGAGGCCTTGGGAGTGGCTTATATGGATCTTGGATTGCTCAGATCACAAACCCTAGATGCAGATGAACTTGAACCAATGCAGTGAAGCAAAAAATGCAATATGAGATGGTATGATCAAACTAATGCAAATGTGAAGATCACAAGCCATGGTGTGAACTTAGTAAGGGAAAATTTGGGGTGTTTACAGCTGCCCCTATTCAAACATGAGTTAGCTGTGTAGGATGTAAGCGACGGACTTAACAGACAAACAAGATAACTTGTGGTTGAATATCAAAGACAGTCCAAAATTTGCACTCACTGGGAGAAGAAGAAAATGGATATAGATTGTAAAAGGAAGTATAGTATGATTATAAAAATGCGGGCGATGGAGGACGACCATCGAGCAGAGGACGACTGCTGGGGATAAAGCAATGACGGGGACGACCGACATGCTGGGGGAAATAAAGAGATCATGATGGGGACGACCATCAAGCAAAGAAACAAGATTCTCTGGGGATTAAAGGTAAAGTCAATGATGGGGACGACCATCAGGTTTGTAAGGGTAAACAATGATGGGGACGACCATCAGTTCAAAGAAATAAATGATGAGGGACGGTCATCAAAGGTGAAGGACGATCACCTAGCAGGGGACGACTGCTCTGTGTGGGGGTAAGGATGAGTGATGGTCATCCAAGGTGAAGGACGATCACCTGGAAGGGTACGGCTGTAAAAAAATATCACAACATAGGACAAATGCTGGATAGAAAAGGTCGACAATGGGGACGACCATCGGATAAGCATGATGAAGGACGATCATCAAGAGGTGAAGGACGATCACCTAGCAGGGTACGGCTGCTCTCGGGGTTTATCATGACATAGAACGAATTTTAGATAGCAAGATCAACGACGGGGACGGCCATCGGATAACATGATGAAGGACGATCATCAAGAGGTTAAGGACGATCACCTAGCAGGGGACAACTGCTAAAATATCACGACATAGGACGAATGTCGGATAGAAAAGGGTTCCAATAATGGAGACTCCGTTGGGGAATGATGAGGGACAGTCATCAAAAGGTGAAGAACGATCACCTGGCAGGGTATGGCTGCCGAAAGTATCGCGACATAGGACAAATGTCGGATAAGAGAGAGGTTGTTCTACTTGGGACTTACTGGGGAATGGTAAACACGGACGAGTGTTTACATCCAAGAAATAAAATGTATAAGTGTTTTGACGCTGTGTATAGATTAAAGATGGGAACGAGCATCCTTAAGACTATGATACGGACGAGTATCGGTAGAAACAAACGCTGACACATGTTCAGAAATGATGATACAGACGAGTATCAACTGGTTAACAAAGAACACAGACGAGTGTTGAGTCTGAGGGGAGGTAAGTGGTGTATACAAGATACGGACGAGTATCTGTATGAGTAAAACAAGTATTGGCGAGACACAGACGAGTGTTCAACTTGCTGGGGAGAGTGACACAGACGAGTGTCAAAAGAGGAAGTGTATAAATCATGAACTAGAGTGTAAAAGGTGTTCTGGCGACATGTGGGGATAGGATGACACAGACGGGTGTCAATAAAGAAGTATTTGGTTTATCATAAGTGAATAGGAAACCATGCTGGGGAGTGGTGACACGGGCGAGTGTCAAGAGAGTGCAGGGGATGATATGAGATGACACGGACGAGTGTCGAGACGAGTATATATTAACATGTATTTGTGAGTGCAAAAGGAACGCTTTGGCTTTCTGCTAAGGAAATATGAGATGACACGGACGAGTGTCGGGACAAGCAGGTTATGTATAAGTATCTGTTTGTAGATGTGAGCAACCTTAGTTTTTGATTGATTATAATTTTTAAGTGTTTGTGTTTGCTTCACATTAAAAAATATGCTTGCTTTAGTTTTGGTTCTTTTGTTTTTCAATGTTTTGGAACTTTTGGAAAAACACGCAAAATGAATCGATACATTCTAGCATGAATCGATTCATGCTGTTTGAAGGTTTCTGAAAATTCGCAAAATGAATCGATTCATCTTATGATGTATCGATTCATGCTGTTTAAATGGTTATGTTTTTACAAAAATGATCAATATGTATCGATTCATTAAGGCTTGAATCGATTCATTAATTTGTTATTTCTCTAACAGAATCTACATACATATATGTGTTTTTGTTTCATTTAGAAACACAGATCACAGAAAATCAGAGACGAATTTTACAGTGATTAAGCATTGAAGAACACATCAAGAAAGGGTTTTTGTAGTGTTGGAACTTCAATGTTGAGCAAGTTTGAAACCTAGAATCAAAGTCATCTTCATCATCTTCATCATCTTCTCAAAGATCTTAATTCAAGAACATAAACAAGGAAGTGTTTGCTGTCCTGTGAATTGAAGGCTATCGAGATAACGTTCAGTGGTACGATCGGAGATCCAGCTGAGTTGAAGATCGATAGAAGGTTTCAAGGAAAAACCAGCTGGGTTTTCCTTCAAGAACGGGCGTGTTCTTGAGGGTTTGTTAGTCACGTTTACAAGTCAGATTCAGCCGCAGCGAAAGTTTTGGAAATCGGGGGATTTCGCAAATAGGTCGTGGAACCGGTGAATTGATTGTATAACTTGCAGGGAATCTTGATTGGGCTCAGATCAAGTGGAGGTTGATACAATAGGAAATTCTAGGTGTTTAGAATTCTGGTGTTTGTATTGCAACCTTGTAATCGACGGATTCAGCAATTTTGATATAAGAGTTCTCAATTTCGATTTGAAATTGAGAGGGAGACATACCCACACGCGAGGACGAACGTGGGGAACTTCCTTACCAAATCTCGGCGTATTGTATCTCTTCTCTATCTCTATTTACGTTTTAATTTGTTTTTCGATTCATTGGAAATAACTTTAGTGATAGGTGCATTCAACTGTTTTACATATTGTGTGTTTAATCCTTTATCATCGCAATCGTAAATCCAGCACGTTATCGCTTGTCTGGTCTTCTAGTGGCCGGTTCAGAATAGACGCTTGTATATTTAGGACCGTCGTTTCCGTAATTCTTTGAAAACTCTGAAAAATGTTTTAAATCCTTGATAACAAGGAGGTGATCCATTCACCCCCCTCTAAATCACTCGCCACAACGTCTAACAAGTGGTATCAGAGCACCGGTTCGCGGGTGCTTTGTGGATGCCTGTAACGTTATGGATTCTGAACCAAAGGGGGCGTACAATAGAGCTCCTGTTTTCAATGGTGAAAATTATGGCTACTGGAAAGACTGCATGCGAGTTCACATAAATTCTGTTGATAGGCGCGTATGGGCTGCCATTCAAAATGGTCCTTTTCAAATTACCATGATGAATGAGGCAGGTGCCATAGTACCTAAACCAGAAGATGATTGGGATGAAAAAGATGAGAAAAAGTGGTCAAGTGATTGGAGAGCTCGAAATATGCTAATTTCAGCACTTAGTGCAGATGAGTATTATCGAGTTTCGCATTGCTCGACAGCTAAAGAAATGTGGGATGCTTTAGAAATTGCACATGAAGGTACAACTGAAGTAAAACAGTCCCACATTAACACACTTAATCAAGAGTTCGAACTCTTTCGCATGAAACAAGGAGAATATATTCCCGACATGCAAAAGAGATTTGTTCATCTCATTAATCGTTTGAATGCACTTGGAAAACCTGTTTCCAATGATATTGCTACTAATAAAATTATGAGATGTCTTAGCAGGGAATGGCAACCAAAAGTGACAGCTATCAAGGAAGCCAATGATCTAACGACACTCACAATGACTACTTTGTTTGGAAAGCTGGAGGAACATCAGCAAGAACTAGAAAGTCTAGAAAAGTTTGAAAACAAAAGTAAAAAGGGAAGGGAGAAGAATAAAGACAAAGAGGGTGAGAAGAGGCCTATAGCTCTTATGGCTTCTAACTCTAAGTCCTCACAAAAAGAGCTAAATAACAATGAGTCAAGTAGTGACGAAGACTCCGGTAACGAAGAAATGGGACTTTTTGTTAGGAGATATAATAGATTCATTCGAAAGAATGGAATCAAGCATTCCGACAAAAATCTCATAAATTTCAGAAGACAATCTATGGATTCAAAACAGGAAGAGATTAAGAAGAATAGAGAAAGAGGGTCTTGCTTTAATTGTGGCAAGTCCGGACATTATAAAACGGATTGTCCTTTAAAGAAAAAGGATAAAGGAAAAGCTCCACCGAGAAGGTATAATAATAAGCAAAGAAGAGCTTACATTGCTTGGGAGAGTGATAGTGATTCATCAAGTACACAATGCACAAGTGATAGCGATGAAACCACAAATTTGTGTCTTATGGCTCACACCAAAAATCAGTCCCACCATAAGAAGAAAAGTGATGATAAAAAGGTAAAACAAGCTTATTATAACAACTTCTCTTCTATGTCTTTTTCTGAATTGAAAGTAGCTTTTGAAAAACTGCATAATGAAGCTAAAGAAGCATTGAAAAAGATTAGCTTCCGATAATTTATTTTTTCATACTTGGAAGGTAAAGTACAATATGCTGAAAAAGATTTAGAATGCTTGAAAGCTAGTATTGCAGAAAATTCAAAAGCTATTGATATTGATGGTTGTAATAAAATAAGGCATTGTGAAAGGTGCCACATTTGGCAACAAGAGGTCATCTCTCTTAAAGCCAAATTGGAAAAAGCCTTGCAACCTAAGATTACTTATGCCGTTGATACTAGGTTGTTCAAAAAGTCATTAAATCCTCCATATGCAAAATATTCTTTTGTTCCAAAGGATTTAAGGAGCAATAGTAAACATCATCATTATCGTAGTGTTTGTCATTATTGTTGTCATGCTGGCCATACCATTGAGAAATGCAAGTTTAGAAGATTTCTTGTGCCTAAAGGCATTTATCAATGGAAGCCTAAAGACAACCATGTTATCACTTACCCACTTGGACCCAATAAAAATTGGGTACCTACCTCTCTCTTTTGATATTGTAGGATGAGTGTCTTGCATCCATGGAAAGAAGATGGTTTCTGGACAGCGGGTGTTCAAGGCACATGACTGGTGACATATCACTTTTTATTGACTTCAAAGCAAAGAAAAAGGGGTATGTTACTTATGGAGACAATAACAAAGGAGCTATACTTGGTAAAGGTAGTGTAGGTAATCCCTCTACCACTACTATTTCTGATGTACATCTTGTAGAGGGAGTTAAACACAATTTGTTAAGTATAAGTCAACTATGCGACAAAGGTTACAAAGTTTCTTTCACAAAAACATGTTGCAAAATTGAACATACCGAACAAAATGTTGTGTTTAAGGGTGTAAGAGTAAACAATATATATATATGCTTGATCTTTTGAGTGTATCCTTAACAAGCACTAAATGTCTAGTAGCCTAAAATGATGATTCATGGTTATGGCATAGACGCTTAGCGCATGTTAATTTCGATTTGCTTAATAAGGTTGTATCCAAGGATCTAGTAGTAGGTCTTCCAAAAATAAAATTTTCAAAAGACCACCTATGTGATGCTTGCCAAATGGGAAAACAAACAAGGGTCTCTTTTAAATCTAAAAATATAATTTCAACTTCAAGACCTCTTGAGCTTCTCCATATGGATCTCTTTGGACCATTTAGGACAAAGGGCTTAGGTGGAAACTATTATGGTTTCGTAATAGTAGATGACTACTCTAGATTCACTTGGACTATATTCCTTCATAGCAAAGATGAAACTTTTTCTGCTTTCAAAAGTTTTGCAAAGCTGTCCCAAAATAAAATGAATTCAAAAATAGTTACAATCCGAAGCGATCATGGAGGTGAATTTCAAAACCATCTCTTTGAAATTTTTGTGACAAGTATGGCATTGAGCATAACTTTTCAGCTCCTCGAACTCCACAACAAAACGATGTTGTGGAACGCAAAAATCGAGTTTTAGAGGAATTGGCAAGAACAATGCTCAATGAGGGTGGATTACCAAAATACTTTTGGGCTGATGCAATTAATACGGCTTGTTATGTTCTAAATAGGATTTTAATTCGTCCTATTTTGAATAAAACTCCTTATGAAATTTTAAAAGGTAGAAAGCCCAACTTGTCTCATCTTCATGTGTTCGGTTGTAAATGTTTTGTTTTGAATAACGGTAAGGAAAATCTTGGGAAGTTTGATGCTAAAGCTGATGAAGGTATTTTTCTTGGTTACTCTCAATCAAGCAAAGCATATAGAGTGTATAATAGGCGTTTACTTTCTGTTGAAGAATCTGTCCATGTTTCTTTTGACGAGTCTTACCCAAAAATTGTCGGAAAAGGTATCTCTTTCAATGACGCAGGTGTATCTACAGAAGACATACTCAAAGAAGCTGGTTCGGAAATTGATCAATCTGAAGCGGTTGGTATTGAGAAGGAGGAAGATACATGTCATGAAAAAGATAAAGAGGAAGGAACATCTGAAGTGAGAGACCTTCCACCAGCTTGGAAATCCTCTAAAGACCACCCAATAGGCAATATATTGGGAGACATTTCAAAGGGAGTGTTGTCTCGTTCTAAGATAAGTAATTTTTGTTCTCACTTCGCTTTTGTATCACAAGTGGAACCTAAAAATGCTAAAGAGGCCTTGGTTGATGAATTTTGGCTAATGGCCATGCAAGAAGAGCTAAATCAATTTAAAAGAAATGACGTTTGGGAACTTGTCCCTCGTCCGCGAGATCATCACATCATAGGTACTAAGTGGGTTTTTAGGAATAAACTAGATGAAAGCGGAGTGATAACTAGAAACAAGGCTCGCTTGGTAGCACAAGGGTATAACCAAGAGGAGGGCATAGATTATGAGGAGACTTATGCTCCGGTTGCTCGCCTTGAAGCTATACGTCTTTTGCTTGCCTATGCGTGTTCTATGAATTTTAAGCTTTACCAAATGGATGTAAAGAGTGCGTTTTTAAATGGTGTTATAAATGAAGAAGTATATGTTTCACAACCTCCCAGTTTTGAAAATTCTGAATATCTAGATCATGTTTACAAATTAAAGCGTGCTTTATATGGTCTTAAGCAAGCACCCCGTGTGTGGTACGAAAGACTTAGCAAATTTCTACTTGATCATGGATATTCTAGAGGTAAAGTGGATAATACACTCTTCATTAAACACAAAGGAAAGCATATTCTTTTAGTCCAAGTTTATGTAGACGATATAATTTTTGGTTCAACTAACATACACTTGGTCGAAGAATTTTCTAATGTTATGCAGGGTGAGTTTGAGATCAGTCTCATAGGGGAGTTGAACTACTTTTTAGGCCTCCAAATAAAGCAACTTGATGAAGGTACAACAATATGTCAAACAAAATACTGTAGAGAGCTGCTCAAGCGTTTTGGAATGAATAATTCTAAATCAATTGACACCCCTATGCCTACCAACGGAAACTTGGACAAAGATGAACATGGTAAGTGCGTTGATGTCAAAAGGTATAGAGGTATGATTGGGTCTCGCTTGTATCTTACTGCTTCTAGACCGGACATCATGTTTAGTGTGTGTATGTGTGCAAGATATCAATCAAATCCTAAGGAATCTCACTTAAAATCAGTCAAGCTTATATTTAGGTATCTTAATGGAACACCTAAATATGGGCTTTGGTATTCCAAAGGAAGTGATTGCAGCTTAGTAGGTTATTCTGATTCTGATTTTGCTGGCTGCAAATCAGATAGGAAAAGAACTAGTGGCACATGTCATCTGTTTTCAAATTCTTTGATAAGTTGGCATAGTAAAAAGCAAGTATCCGTAGCTTTGTCTACTGCAGAAGCTGAGTATGTCACAGTCGGTAGCTGTTGTGCTCAAATTTTGTGGCTAAGACAACAACTACAAGACTTTGACATTGAACTTAAACGTATTCCAATTAAATGTGACAACACTAGTGCCATTAATCTCACTAAGAATCTTGTTTTACACTCACGCACTAAACATATTGAGATTAGACATCACTTCCTTCGCGATCATGTTGAAAAAGGAGATGTTGTGTTTGAGCATGTTGATACTAAAAATCAACTTGCTGACGTTTTCACTAAACCTTTAGCAACTGAACCATTCTTCAACATCCGACGTGAATTAGGGATTCTTGATCTCTCCGCTTTGGTATCTTAAGTTTGATTGATGTTGTTTCTATTTATCTCATCATATTTTCTAAGATTGTAGCCTTCACAAGTACCTCATGAGAATACTACGTCGGAGGTAATATTGTTCCTCTCTTCACTTTGTTGATAGTGTATGATCAATGTATGTTTGAGAATTGATTACTTGTTTACATGATTTTTTTGTTTGAACATTAATGTCTTTAGGTATAAAGTATTCTTAGGCATGTATACAATGTTGTATTTCATTTTGCTGCATAATGGTTGTTTTGCTTATTCATTAGTGTGTCAATTCTTGCAATAACCACTGAAATTTCAAATTTTCGCATAATGAATCGATCCCAACATTCTTGAATCGATTCATGTTGATTTTATTTTAATTTCTATCAAACCAGTTATAGTATGTATTGATTCATAATTCTTGTATCGATTCATTGTCATCTGTAATTCAAAAATTCGCAAAATGAATCGATCCCAATCTTCTTGAATCGATTCATGTTGATTTTATTTTCAATTTCTTTCAAAACCAGTTACAATATGTATTGATTCATAGTAGCTTGAATCGATACATAGCATTCTGACTTTTACAATTTTTCGTGAAATGAATCGATACATACAGGGATGAATCAATTCATCCTGGTGCAAATTCAGTTTATTTTTTAATGAATCGACACATCAGCAACTGCCATGACATTTGTATCAGTTACAAAACCCCATTATGTCTCTCTCATTATCTCATTTGCATCATTTCCTTCATTTGCATCAAACCCTAACTGTCACAAAAACCCCTCTTCTCTCAAACCCTAATCTTCCACCATGCCTCCAAGAGTTTTGATTCCAAGAGAAAGAGCAAAATGAAAAGGCAAGGAACCCGTTGGGTCTTCTCATCAGGCTGCACTTACTGAAATTCCTCCATCCGGGACTGCAATTCTTCATCCTGCCATTATTGAAGAATTTGAAGCTTCTTTTAAAACAAGGTATGATCAAAAGTGTTCCAAGAATTCTGCACTGGATCCTTTCTCATATATTGCGTCCTCGGTCCGGTGGGCATTCTCGATTGGACAAGCCGGACATCCATTTATTGTACATTTTGCAGAAGAAGATACCCTTAAACTGGGCAAATTACTTTGTCAAGCGTATCTTTCTTACGCGAAACAGCTCCAAACACATCACCCTTGCATATGCTGCTCAGATCATGCGGATTCTCAAGTTTTGGAAAGTGACTTTTCCTCCTGTGCCTCTCGTATCAGCCTCTAGTGTGCAAGAATTCAACAATGCCACACTCTCTCATATGGGTTATCGATGGGACATTGAGCGTCGCTGCTACTACTTCTTTGAATGCAGCACTCGAACCCGCATCTACAACTTTGACACTCCGACTGAACACATTTATGTTGAAGAACAAAGGGATGAAGAAATGGAAGAAGCTGAAAATCCTCCTGATGCGAATGCCAACACCGGTTGGGGTGAGTGGGTACCACAAAGGTGGTCTCCTACAAACTATGATCCCGCTCCCTCATCGGCTCCACCGACTTCATCCACTGCTGCTCCAGCCTATCTCACTGATATGTTTGCACAATTGGAAGTTGCAAACAATGCCCGGCATGAGGAAGCTCATGCGTGGCATGTCCAGCAAACGGAATGGCATAAGGAGCATCGTGAATGGCATGATGAGCATACTCTAATGTACCATAATCAACATTCCTGGCATACTGAATTGGTTAAGTGGCATCAAGTGTTCTATAATGAGATGTCTAGATTTATGGATGATTGCCGTTCGCACCCGGGGATTATGGAACGGTTTCAAAGCACAGAAGTTCAGCGGCGTTTCAGGCGTTATGCTTTTATGGGGCAGAATCCAGATGAAATGCCTCCTCCTCCTCCTCCTCCAAGCTTCCGTGACCCTGATCGAGATGATGCGGAGTCGTGTGGTGGCCATTTCCCTCATTGAAGCATTTCATTTTGCATTTCATCATTGTGTGTTGCTTAAGTTTCTTTGTTTTTTTCTTGTTTGAACAATTTATGGTTTGGTTTGGTTATGTAATTCGCAACTTTATTTGACAATTTCACTGCCTATGTTTATGTAATTTGCTTTTGTTTAAATTGTTTGCGGTTTATGCTTCATTCTTTGTGAGTGAACTTTGCTTCTGTATCTTAGTTCTGCTGTTTCTATTTCTTCACCTATGACTCTTTCTTGCTGTTGACAAAGGGGGAGAAAAAGGCAAGTGTGAAAAGACAATGACAGGCACAAACTCAGGGGGAGTACTCTCTCACACTTCAAAAATTTTGTCATCATCAAAAAGGGGGAGTTTGTGAGCAACCTTAGTTTTTGATTGATTATAATTTTTAAGTGTTTGTGTTTGCTTCACATTAAGAAATATGCTTGCTTTAGTTTTAGTTCTTTTGTTTTTCAATGTTTTGGAACTTTTGGAAAAACACGCAAAATGAATCGATACATTCTAGCATGAATCGATTCATGCTGTTTAAAGGTTTCTGAAAATTCGCAAAATGAATCGATTCATCTTATGATGTATCGATTCATGCTGTTTAAATGGTTCTGTTTTTACAAAAATGATTAGTATGTATCGATTCATTAAGGCTTGAATCGATTCATTAATCTGTTATTTCTCTAACAGAATCTGCATACATATATGTGTTTTTGTTTCATTTAAAAACACAGATCACAGAAAATCAGAGACGAATTTTACAGTGATTAAGCATTGAAGAACATATCAAGAAAGGGTTTTTGTAGTGTTGGAACTTCAATGTTGAGCAAGTTTGAAACCTAGAATCAAAGTCATCTTCATCATCTTCTCAAAGATCTTAATTCAAGAACATAAACAAGGAAGTGTTTGTTGTCCTGTGAATTGAAGGCTTTCGAGATAACGTTCAGTGGTACGATCAGAGATCCAGCTGAGTTGAAGATCGATAGAAGGTTTCAAGGAAAAACCAGCTGGGTTTTCCTTCAAGAACGGGCGTGTTCTTGAGGGTTTGTTAGTCACGTTTACAAGTCAGATTCATCCGCAGCGAAAGTTTTGGAAATCGGGGGATTTCGCAAATAGGTCGTGGAACCGGTGAATTGATTGTATAACTTGCAGGGAATCTTGATTGGGCTCAGATCAAGTGGAGGTTGATACAATAGGAAATTCTAGGTGTTTAGAATTCTGGTGTTTGTATTGCAACCTTGTAATTGACGGATTCAACAATTTTGATATAAGAGTTCTCAATTTCGATTTGAAATTGAGAGGGAGACGTACCCACACGCGAGGACGAACGTGGGGAACTTCCTTACCAAATCTCGGCGTATTGTATCTCTTCTCTATCTCTATTTACGTTTTAATTTGTTTTTCGATTCATTGGAAATAGCTTTAGTGATAGGTGCATTCAACTGTTTTACATATTGTGTGTTTAATCCTTTATCATCGCAATCGTAAATCCAGCACGTTATCGCTTGTCTGGTCTTCTAGTGGCCGGTTCAGAATAGACGCTTGTATATTCAGGACCATCGTTTCCGTAATTCTTTGAAAACTCTGAAAAACGTTTTAAATCCTTGATAACAAGGAGGTGATCCATTCACTCCCCCTCTAGATCACTCGCCACAACGTCTAACAATAGAGAGTGTCCTGGCGACTTTACTGGGGAAAGATGACACAGACGAGTGCCAAAAGGAACATGTATCTGTATTTTGAGAGTGCAAAGGGGACGCTTTGGCTTTCTGCTGGGACTGTGAGTCTTTATGTACAAGGGATGTATTTTGTATATTGCTGATGAAGTTCTGTTGATATTTACAGGTGACTGATTCAAAACCTGACTTGTGATTATGCAATATGTTTGATTTTTGCCGTAATGCTCCGTATTAGACGGAATGCTACGCTCTGAGGGGAAATATGATGCGGATGCTATGATTATGCAAAGATACCGAACCGGGATTCGGATCCCATTGCTGTGAAGATCTCCGATTGATCTTCTTGAAAGATTATCCCAGCTGGGGATGAGATCATTGGTAGATCTGATAAAATATACGACTCTGCTTGGGGAAATAGGTTACTGATAGGCCTATCTTTGTAAGGAGGAGCCCAGCTGGGGATGTGGAAGATTTCGTCACTTTGTTGTGCGGGAAATTCAGACATTGCTCTTCTGGGAGAGGCTGGAGCTCTGTGGGGGGATGGTTCCCTGTCTAGCACTCGGCTGGGGAAGAAAAAAGATCACTGAACGATCTTCCTAGAGATTCCTGTGGGGATACTGCTGAGGCTGAGGATGCTTGATAACTCAGCTGGGGAAATAATGATTTGGCAGCTTTGCTGGGGAAGATCTTTCATGCCCTCATGTTGCGCTTTGAATACCTGCAATCCTGTTATAACAAAGAAACGTGCCAGTATCCCGAGTTATCCCTTACCGGATTCCATCATAGGAGTTTTAGAGACTCCTGGGAGTAAGTAATATATTTCCTGCAAGCATGTGATTAGTGAGGCACATCTGTTTTTATGCAACCATTATATCAAGGATATCAGACATTTTTGCAAATGAAATAAAAATGTACAAGACGAAGTGTGACTGAAAATCTGATTTTATTAATTTGGGCGCCCTGAATTGGCAAATACAGTCAAAGAAACAGATCCCCTGAAATGAGGAGATTGTTACAAAATTGAGAAACAAAAAGGTGCTGGCAATGTTGACGACGCTTTAGTGAGCTTCCCTTTTTCTATGACTCGTATGACCTTGACGTTCTTCTCATCCTGCTTTCTGAAGAAGGCTAATTCTGACTGTTGCTTTAACCTTTCGAAGTTTGCCGTGTTGTAAGTGATACAGACGAATTCAGAATACAGTTGTTCGCTTATTCCCTTATCTTGCGTGGATCCCCCTTTCGGGTTTTCAATCCACCGGGATACCCATTTTTGCCTGAGCTGTCCAATGCGGCTTTTCAACTCAGCGGGTGTACACATTTTTTTTTATTTTCCCTTATTTTTGCCCGAGTCTTTTATTCTGTTTTTGACTCGCCGGGATGCCCTATTTTTGCCTGCACTTACATTCTGTTTTTATGTTTAGCGGGTCATTTTATGCGAAGTATTTTTAACTGCATCTGAATTCACAAGGGACAGGAAATCTTCACCATCCATAGTAGTGAGCATCAGTGCTCCACCAGAGAAAACTTTCTTTACTATGAATGGACCATCGTAATTCGGAGTCCACTTGCCCCTGTGGTCTGTATGAGGAGGGAGGAGTCTTTTCAGCACAAGATCTCCCACTTGGTATTCCCGAAGCCTGACTATCTGATCGAAGGCTTTCTTCATTCTTTTCTGATATAACTGCCCATGAAAGATTGCAGCTAATCTTTTCTCTTCGATCAGATTCAGTTGATTGTAACGGGATCGGACCCATTCTGCTTCATTCAGCTTGACATCCATGAGTACCCGTAAGGATGGTAATTCAACTTCAACAGGTAGGACTGCCTCCATACCATACACAAGTTGATACGGTGTTGCCCCAGTAGACGTTCTGATTGATGTGCGGTACCCATGCAAGGCAAATGGTAGCATTTCATGCCAGTCTTTGTAGGTGACCACCATCTTTTGCACAATCTTCTTGATGTTTTTGTTAGCTGCCTCAACAGCACCATTAATCTTTAGCCTTTAAGGAGAAGAATTGTGGTGTTGAATTTTGAAGTCCCGACACATTTCTGCCATCATCTTGTTGTTCAAGTTGGAACCATTATCAGTAATGATTCGTTCGGGTACTCCATACCGACAAATGATGTCTCTCTTTAGGAATCGGGCTACCACCTTCCTGGTGACATTTGCATACGAAGCTGCTTCAACCCATTTGGTAAAATAGTCAATGGCTATCAGGATGAATCTGTGGCCAGTTGAAGAAGTCGGTTCGATTTTCCCAATCATATCAATGCCCCACATGGCGAAAGGCCAGGGTGAAGACATCACAATCAAAGGATTCGGAGGCATATGCACTTTGTCCGCATAAATCTGGCATTTGTGGCACTTTCTGGCATAAGCACAACAGTTTGCATCCATTGTGATCCAGTAGTAACCTGATATTAACAATTTCTTAGCCATTGCATGCCCTCCTGCATGGGTACCAAAAGATCCTTCATGCACCTCGTGCATCAGCAAGTCTGCTTCTGTTTTATCAACACATCTGAGAAGTACCATGTCAAAGTTTCGCTTGTTTAACGAACCATCAGCATTAAGGAAGAAACTACCAGCCAACCTTCTTAATGTCTTCTTATCATTGGATGATGCCCCGAGTGGGTATGTTTGATCCTCTAAGAAGCATTTGATGTCATGGAACCAAGGCTTGTCATCTTTAGCAATGTCCACAGAGAATATGTATGCTGGTCTGTCAAGTCTGGATACTGAAATCCGAGGCACAAAGTTGGCAGCTTGAACTTTGATCATGGAGGAAATGGTAGCCAGAGCATCTGCAAACTGATTTTCATCTCGAGGGATATACTCAAGTTTTACGGTTGTGAAGAAAGTCTGTAATCTCCTCGTATAATCCCGGTATGGAATCAGATGCTCCTGGTGAGTGTACCATTTGTCGTTGGTTTGATTAATTACTAGAGCTGAATCTCCGAACACAGTTAAAGTCTTGATCCTGAGGTCAATGGCTTCCTCAAGACCCATGATACAGGCTTCATATTTAGCTTCGTTGTTAGTGCAGTTAAAGGTGAGCTTTGCCAAAAAAGGTATGTGAACTCCTTTGGGTGTAATGAGTACTGCACCAACTCCACGACCATTCATATTAACAGCCCCATCGAACATCATTGTCCATTCTTCTTTTGGGTCAGGCCCTTCAGTGTGAACAGACTCTTCGTGATCTTTTGCTTTCAGGAACATGATGTCTTCATCAGGGAAGTCAAATCTCATAGGCTGGTAATCATCAATGGGTTGCTCAGCAAGATAGTCAGACAGTACACTGCCCTTGATGGCCTTTTGAGATGTGTACTGAATGTCATACTCTGTGAGAATCATTTTCCATCTTGCAACTCGTCTGATAAGTGCTGGCTTCTCAAATATGTACTTGACTGGGTCCATCTTTGAGATCAACAAAGTAGTGTGGGTCAACATATACTGCCTTAGTCGGTGAGCAGCCCACGCTAAAGCACAACAAGTTTTCTCGAGCAGTGAATAACGTTGTTCACAGTCGGTAAACATTTTGCTTAGGTAGTATATTGCATACTCTTTTCGACCAGACTCGTCATGTTGGCCCAACACACACCCCATTGACTCTTCTAATACTGTCAAGTACATTATCAGAGGTCTTCCTTCAACTGGAGGCATAAGGATTAGAGGCTCTTGTAAGTACTCTTTGATTTTGTCAAAAGCCTTTTGGCAGTCTTCATTCCACCTGACCGTTTGTTCTTTTCTTAACAACTTGAACAAGGGTTCACAGGTTGCAGTAAGATGAGATATGAACCTTGAAATGTAGTTCAATCTACCTAGAAACCCCCGAACTTCTTTTTCAGTCTTTGGTGCAAGCA
This sequence comes from Lathyrus aphaca, assembly GCA_963966055.1. Lineage (NCBI taxonomy): Eukaryota > Viridiplantae > Streptophyta > Magnoliopsida > Fabales > Fabaceae > Lathyrus > Lathyrus aphaca. The sequence continues at coordinate 114,535,907 of OZ014523.1, read as the reverse complement.
TCTCTTGAATGGATTTGACTTTGTCAGGGTCAACCTCAATCCCCTTTTCACTTACAATAAACCCCAACAGCTTACCGGAACGAACCCCAAAAGTGAATTTGTTAGGGTTAAGCTTCAGTTGATACTTTCTCAGACGTTTGAATAGCTTTAACAGATTTATCAGGTGGTCTTCTTCTGTAAGGGACTTGGCAATCATGTCATCCACATAACACTCAATTTCTTTGTGGATCATGTCATGGAATAATGTTACCATAGCCCGTTGATAAATGGCACCAGCATTCTTCAGTCTAAATGGCATCACCTTATAGCAGAATGTGCCCCAGGGTGTGATGAAAGTTGTCTTCTCCATGTCTTCAGGTGACATCTTGATCTGATTATATCCTGACAATCCATCCATGAAGGAGAATACCGAGAACTGAGCCGTGTTATCGACCAATACATCAATGTGAGGTAATGGGAAGTCATCCTTCGGGCTAGCTCTGTTTAAATCCCGGTAATCCACACACATTAGTACTTTTCCATATTTCTTAGGCACATGTACAATGTTAGCAACCCACGGCGGGTAACTAGTTACAGCAAGGAAACCGGCGTCCCACTGTTTTTGCACCTCTTCTTTTATCTTCATGGCCATGTCCGGACGAGTACGGCGCAACTTCTGTTTTACTGGAGGACAGTATTCTTGTAGAGGCAGCTTGTGCATAACAATGTCGGTGTCCAGACCTGGCATTTCCTGATAAGACCAAGCAAAAACATCCACATACTCCCGTAGCATATTAATAAGTTGTTCCTTCACTGAATCTTGCAGACGGGCCCCGATCTTCACTTCTTTCAAGTCTTCTTCGGTACCAAGATTAACCGTCTCAACTTCCTCCTGATGAGGAGTGATAACCTTCTCCTCTTGCCTTAACAACCTGGCTAGTTCTTCAGGTAGCTCATACTCTTCTTCAACCTCTTCATCGGCTTGATTAATCGGATTGTCGAAGTCATACGAAGTCATAGCAGTGTCGTTGTTGGTGCGGTCTGGAGGGCACTCTCTGCAAGGGTTTAGATTTGTTCATTTTAGTGATCAGTTTTATCTTGCTTAGAAAAAGTGAAAATGAAGTTATTATTTTGAAAAACATTGCCATTTTATTTTTGTACAAAAAATGAAGAATGAAAAACAGTGAGCGGGAAAAAAGAAGAGACTCATTTGCAAAAGATGTCCTGATATTCATTAATTGATCGTTTGGACAAAATACAAGATGACCAGATTACAAAATGAGCCCTGACATCTTGGGCAAGATGCAGGACTTGATGCATGCTTAAAGACAGGAAATAATGATTACTCTGCAGGAGTAACTCTTATAATTTCCTGGGAAGACCAGTTTGAGACTTGGTTCCCCGGGATCCTTGGACGTATCCAACTTTCCAGGTTGCGTTCTTCTTCTTCCTCGTCTTCCAAAATGTTCACAGCATCCGAGGTAAGCATTCCCCCGCTGACAAATTTGGGCTCCGTCGCAGCCTCTATCTTGTCGAGTTGCTCTGTAACCCAACCCGAATTTGTCTTCTTTCTTTTCAACTGGCAGCAGCTTACCCCAGCCTTGAGCGGTACCCTCCTCAACAACCTTCTGGGCCTGTTGATATGAAGTGATGGAAGTCCCAGATACAGCAGTTGCTTCATTAATGTTAAGGGCCTCAAACCCCTGACTCATAGTCTCATGGATCTCCCCATCCATCTCTATGTACTTGTAAGTAGCCAGCTGGCTAACAAAAATGTCTTCCTCCCCACAGATTGTGATGATCTGGCCTTCTCACTCAATTTTAACTTCTGGTGAAGGGTAGATATAACGGCGCCAGCGGCGTGAATCCAGGGTCTACCCAACAGACAGCTGTAGGCCGGTTGTATGTCCATCACGAAGAAGGTAGTTTTAAAGGTCTGTGGGCCAATCAACACAGGTAGATCGATCTCTCCAAGCACTGATCTCTTAGAGCCATCAAATTCTCTCACCACGAAGTTACTTGGACGTAATGCCAACCCATCATACTCTAGCTTCACCAAGGCTTTCTTTGGAAGGACATTGAGCGAATACCCAGTGTCCACCAGTACATGAGAAAGAACAGCACCCTTGCATTCTAAGGTGATATGTAAAGCCTTGTTATGGTTGCGTCCCTCCGTTGTTAAATCAGCATTTGTGAAGCCCAGTCCATGACTGGTGTTAACATTTGCAACCACTATTTCCAGCTGATTAACCGGAATCTCCTCCGGCACGTATGCTGCGTGCAGGACCTTCAACAATGCATTCCTATGGGCTTCGGAACACATTAACAATGATAATATAGAGATTTTGGAGGGTGTCTGATGAAGCTGGTCCACCACTTTGTAATCACTCTTTTTGATTATTCTCATAAACTCGTCTACCTCTTGCTCAAAAGACGTCTTTGGAGTTTCTTTAACAGTGGGCTCTTCCAGTGCCACATTCTTCCCTTTTGCCTTAGCAGCAGCTTCTGCTTCAACATTGGGCCTTGGTGTTTGTGAGGCAAAAAGGCGTCCGCTTCTGGTGAAGCCTCCACCTCCCCCAATATTGTCAATTTATGGTGAAGAGGTTGTTGAATCTAGAGTGATCTTCTTTCCGTCGCAGTAGAGATCAGAGCCATAGTGCCAAGGTATGGCATTACTACTTTCATAAGGAACGGGTCCAGGTACCGTGATGGTGACTGGACTGATTGCTGCAACGGAAGGAACTGTGATGGTATGCGGGTCGTAGTATATCGTGACTGGAGATCTAATAGGAGGTGTCGCGGTTTGTTGTTGAAAATTGTTGTTGGGATGAACATTTGTCGGGTCATAATAGATCGTGACCGTTGAGACATCTTCATTAGTGTTTGCTGATGTTGTAGAAGTATATGTTGCTGAACTCTGATTTGTTGAAATAATGGATGGAGTGATTATTGGAGTTGTGGATGAATTAATGGGAATGATAGTTGTTTCAGTTGTAGGAGGATATGTTGTTACTGAAGAAAGAATTGTTGATTTTGTAGGAGAACCCATTGTTGTTGGAGAAAGAGTTGTTGAAGGAGCTGTTGTGGTAATTTGCAAAATTCCATCTCTGATGAGGCCATCTATTCCAAACCTTAGCTTTCTCATAACCATTAATTATAGTTTTACACGATTCGCAGCAGGCCCCACAACCCGGGAACACCTGGCATTTTAAGAGTCGAGCCTTGACTTCTGCCAACGGTGTTTGAATCTGTTCAACATTATCAATTAGTGCAGATGGTTGATCTTCCTCTATGGCATTAATCCTGGGCCCACCATGATTAGGCATAGGATTTCTGTTAACATTCGGAGGAGGTGCAAAATTGAGAGCCTTGGAATCTACCAGATCTTGAACTTTCATCTGTAAGGCTCTACACTTCTTGGTATTGTGACCAGGTGCGTTGGAGTGAAAGGCACACTTGGTATTAGCATCATAATTCTTCGGGAGATTGAGAGGATCTGGTCGAGCCAACATCCTTAACTAAACCAGGTTAAGCTTCAAGAGTTGTGGCAGAAGAGCGGCATAAGGCATATGGATAGGATCAATTACCCTATTTGCTTGAGATGAACTCTGTTGAAAAGGGCGCTGCTGTTGGTTGCTATTGTTGTTGTTGTACGTTCTTTGTTGCGGAAAGTGTGGTTGTTGTTGATAGTGATGTTGTTGTTGTTGTTGAGGAAAACGTGGTTTCTGTGGAGCTGGAGTCGGGATGGTAACAACTGCTATTGACCTATGAGAATACTGGGGTATACCCCTACTCGCATGGATTGCATTTGTTTCACCTGCGCTTCGAGGTCCTGAAAAAGGTTTTCTGGGGTTGTTGGAGGAATTGGCACCATTGTCAGAGATTTTTCCCATCTTTAAAAGACTCTCAATTCTCTAACCAGCTATAACTACATCGGCAAAACTGGTGGAAGAGAAAGCAGCAAGTCTATCAATATAAGTTCCCTGCAAGGTGTTCATAAACATGTCGGCCATCTCTCTTTCTGACATGGGTGGCTGGACAGCAGCAGCAAGCTGTCTCCACCTCTGAGCATAATCCCGAAAGCTTTCCCTTGAAGACTGAGACATGCCCATTAGAAGAGTTCTTTTGGGAGCCATGTCTAGGTTGTACTGGTATTGACGGATAAAGGCCTCAGCCAAGTCTTTCCAACATCTTATAGCGGCCCTTGTCAGGTGTGAATACCATTCTCTTGACGCTCCAGTCAGGCTGTCCTCAAAATAGAACATCCATAACTTCTCATCCATGGTATAAGCCTTGAGTCTTCCTAAGAAAGATTGCAGATGAGTACGCGGGCATGAGGTACCATTATACTTTTCAAAGCATGGGGGTTTGAATTTGTGGGGAATCCTCACCCCATCTACCAACCCCATATCCATCACATCAAAGCCTAAGGAGTTCTGAGATTCCAAAGACCTTAGCTTTTCAGCGATCTCATCCAACCTTCTGTCATAAACCTCATCCCCAGCTCTGACAACTGTGAACTGTTCCTCTTGAGGATCCTCTTGCAAGACCCTTCCTGCAGTAGTGTTTCCTTGAATATTTCTCGGGATATTAACATCTAGGTTCAAATGGGGCCCAAACTCTGGTGGGTCAATGCAAGGCTGTCCGCGTTCATTATTGCTGGTTCCTCCTGTACCACGGTGAGGCTCTTCAGGAGTCTATCTTTCCACTAATTCCCTCAATCTCTCCTGGCTCTTAGCCAAGCCAGTCATTACAGCCATAAACTGGGTCATTTGGTTTTTCATTTCAACCCTTTCGTTTGCCATTTGATTTCTTACTTCACTCAGGTCCTGCTGCACCTGATCCATCTGAATGCCTGGAAGGTTGTTACGAGTGGGGTACCGGTGTGTGCGGTTGACAGGGAACACTCGGCCACGAGCAATGCTTCTTGAAACCACAACAAAGTGAGAAACACAACAACAAAAGAAACCTACAAAACAAAGAAAATGTTAGTATGCAATGCAATATGCTTATTTGTTTTCAAAGGTATCCGGTTTGGTTCTTGGTTTTGACCTTTCCAGACCTCGAGGAAATGCTTGATGATATTGAGAAAAGAAGCCCGCCAAAATAAAACAAAATGATATATTACAAATGATGAAAATACATAGTCTGTTTACAATACACGCCCATGGTGAGTCAAAAATACAACAATCAAAAGCAAAAAGGTACATCAAAAGAAAAGAGAAACAAGAAAAAGGATCAGACATCCAATCCAAAGTCATCTTCCCTGACTTCCTTCAGGAGTGCCTCAGTCACCGGACCAGCTGGGTGCTCTGTAATGGTCCTAATGAGGAGGTTCCTAGTAGCGATGGCATTGGTCAGTTTCTTATGCCTATCCTGATCCTTGGATCTCTTTAACCCCGCTTGGAGTTTCAATTCTGATATCTCCTTCTATGCTGCCAACAAAGCTTCCTGCTGCTTCTTCTCATTGGCCTCCAGCTGTTCAATCTTGGCTTGAGTTCTCTGGTCTTCTTGTGCACGGGCTTCGGTGATCCTGACCCACCTAGCCTGGCTTTCTTCTAGATAATGCTCTGCTCTAGCTTTCTGGATTTTTAGCCTCCTTGCAGGCATTCTTCAATATCTGTTCCCCGACTCTTGTATTCCTGATGTAGTCCTCTGTCCTTTCAATCTTGGTCAGATGCTCAATTTTGAGCTTTTCCAATCTCTCAATGTCCAGACGACCGTCACTTCTTTCCCAAAGGGTCTTCTTTAGAGCTTCAGATAGTCGCTCATTCCTTTCCTTCAACTTTTCAAATTCCTCCAGGCTGACAGTTGCTGCAGGTTGCACTATGGAAGGACCAGGGGTGTCTTCTATAGTGAAAGGCATCCTGGTGATTTGAGCTCTAGCACGGGACCAGTCAGAGTACTGAGATGAAGCAACATTGTTGCATCTTCCAAGGATAGCTGTCTCTTTGGTTTGAATGTTATCCCAAGCCCAGGAAGCTTGTCTAACAACAACAAAGTTAGGCTGAACTTCACAGTATAGGGTCTAAGCTAAATCCTGTCCTCTGGGAGGATGAACCAAAGCATATCCCAACTGCCTTTTAAACAGTAAAGGGTTGTAGTTGATGCAACCTTTTACTCCTATCAGAGGCACATTAGGATACTGCCCACAACTGGTGATTATATCCTTGCCTTTGGTGCTCTGGGTGCACCACCTGATGTTATCTGAAGTCAAGGAGATGAACCTCTTAGCCCAATTCTTCTGCTGATGGGGGTTCAAGAAGGCATCTGACTTAGGCAAGTGTCTGAGCAGCCAAGAATAGAACAGAGGAGCACAGCATCTGACTAACTTCCCCCTTTGCTTTTCATTTCTCTAGTGGACTGAGTAGTAAAAATCCCCTAGCAATGTAGGCACTGGGTTCCTCAGCAAGAACAAGTGGATGGAATTCTTACTAACAAACTTGGGCTCATCTGCAAACAATATAGCCCCATATACGTTGAGGGCTAAAAGTGCACAAACTGCCCTCCATTCTCCCACTGCAACCTTCAGGATGGCTTGAGAAATCAAGAAGTCCAGATCTAAACCAGGAATCCCAGCTTTTGTTGTCATGTTTTGCTCAATAAGGGCAGGCTCCAAGTACAATTCCTTTGCTATCTTTTCACTTCTGGGAGCAGTCATCTCAGGGTTGAAGGGAATCCCTCCTCTGATAGGCACTCCAATCAACAAAGAAAACTCTTCCAACAGAGGCCCTATCTGAAAGTTTGGAAAGGTGAAGCATCTAAGTGGAGGGTCATAAAACTGCAAGCACGTGTGGATCATGCTTCTCTGAGAAGAATAAGGTCCATAACCATGTCTAAAATACCCCCATAGTGCTCTCTGAATAGTGTGATGTGGTCAGGTGTGATGAGTGATTGGACCTGTCTGATACCAGTCAATGAGGGCTCAAAGAAGTGATAAGATATGTTGCTTTTCCTTGGAACATCCATGAGTGCTGATGAAGAGGCTGAAGTCAAATGCTGATGAAGATCACAGACTGAGAAGCTGGAGGTAAGTCTCTGACAGACTGGTGCAGGTGATGATGGAGATAACTGAAGTAGATGTTGAAGAAGATAGCTGAAGTAGAGGCCTAAGCAGTAGAAGGGGTCAAAACCAAACCAAGATATAATATGAGGTGGATACCCTGAAAAACAAATAAACAAATGTTAAATGATGCAATGATGATATATGCAAGGGTTTGTGATCAAAAGCTGGATCTGATTATTTGCCTTGATTTAAGGTCCATGTATGTTCAAAGGTCCGGATGGAGGCTCAGAAATCCAGTAACCAAGGTGGGGGACTCAAATAAAGAGTCACATGTCCAGGGTTAATCACAAGAACTGTCCAAAGTGAAGTATTCTTAAACAAAACAATAACAGGGTATGATGTGGCCAAGGGTTCCTGCAAACCTGTAAACAACCCAACCCCCTCACATGTAATGTTCTAGAACAAGGATCCTCAGACTTGGATCAGTTATGAGAAGTGTAAACACTTCTAACCCGGAGGTACATGTCGCTCCCGGGATTTTCATCCTAGTACAAACGCGAAAGTGGCGCGGAAAAGTTAGAGTCGCCAGCCAGACATTTTTATCCCGAAGGAATGGGAAAGGTAATGTTGCATAAACCTAAGGAAGAAGGAAAAGGACGAGGCCTTGCGAACCAAAGATCTGGGTCCGGAAGTCGGTTACGAATTGATAAGGTATTAGCACCCCAATCCGTCCTCCGTACCCGACGGGATCCACGCTTATAAGTCTGTTTTCAAAGGGTGAGAAATAATATGCTGTTTGACTGAAAGAAATGGCTATCTGGAATGAAAATGAAATGAGAAAAGAAATGGAATTAAAAATGGAAAGAAAGATGGAAATAAAGGGGGAAAATGTAGGGAAAATAAAGGTTGTGCTCGAATGGGCCCTACCCCACTGCCTACGTACCTCATCGGGATAAATGAGGATCAGAGACGCCGTAGTTCGTCTAACTAAGGCTGACACTCGTTTGTGATTTTTAGGATGACGTTGCCATAGCTCTAGCTCAGGTGTTACCGACTCTGACTCGAGGGTGTTTACCGTATCGCTGTTTGAACTGTCGAGACTAGTCACATTCGTCCGCAAAGAGTATGAGATGAGATGAGAAGACGTGACTTCTTGGTTTGTTGTCTTTTAGAAGAAGTGTTTTGAGATTATGTTTATTGTATGTACAACACTAAAGACTATGACACAGGAGCGAATACTTTCCAAGATCGCCCCCAATGGAACGTTTGTAAAGCATCCTAGAAGAGTGAAGGAGACCTCCCCTAATCATTTCCCGTATAGCTTAAGGCTCGTGGCGCATTGTACACCTTTTCCATTATTAAGTGTTTTTGATTTTCTTTTAAGATGAGAAGTGAGACTCAAGTTATAAAAGGAAAAATTCTAAGGGAAACTAAACTTACCCTAAGTTAATTGAATTTGAAGATAACCTATGGTTAGTGAGGTTTGAGAGATTAAGTCTACCTAAGAGATTATTACACTATAACTGAGAACATAAAAGGCAATAATGAACAACATGGTCCTCCTAAGTCATGGTGGGTGAAAACGTATATGAAATGTAAATGGAATGAAACAATGGACCGGGTGGGTCGATTGCGTGGTGCTAAGACGCACGACTTATGGTATGCAACATAAAAGGCTTGCTTTTGGTTTGAATGGAGTGGAACAATGGTAATCGAGGAACCCTAAAGTCACATGCAACTTTATTTATTTATTTGAAAATTTACTCGACGTTGGATCGAGTCTTATTTATTTTTTTGAGATTTTTGGTTTTCTAGCGATTTATTTTATCTTTTCTATTCTAATTATAGAAACTTTAAAAACATACAAGTTCTAAGCTATTACATCATAAAGTACACAACAAAATAATTGAGGCACAAAAATATCCAAGTCCATAAGAAAAATCCTCGGAAAATACCTTGCACAAAAAGAAAATAGTTAGTGAATGACATGAATCATGAATATGCATAATATGGTGGAAATGAATTGAAATGACAAAAATAACAAAAGTCATGGAAAAATTGTGAAATTAATTCCCTAGGGTCTTAAACCTGATTATAACATTGTGTCAAAAAATCTCCTAAAAATTCTAAATCTAACTATGCTAAATGATCACCTAAACTCACCTAAGGTTCAATCCTAAATTTATACAAATCACACTAACAAAACAGTAGAAAAAATGTCCTAAAAAATACACCAAAAATATTCTAGGGGCTTTAATTTGTCCTTTAATCGTAGCAAAAAGAATGGGCAAAAACTGTTACAGGAGGTGGAAGAAATAAAATGTACAAATTTATGTGTTCATGTGGAAATTTAATATAAATCAATTAAAATGAAAAATCAGATTACAGTTGAGAAATGATTAAATTGAGAAACTAAAAATTGAGAATGCTTCTAAATTTCCTTAATATCATACTATAATTTTTTGTGGATTTTTATTAAATGTTTTCTTATTTTTCATGAATTAAATTTGGAACTATATAAAATAGAAATATAAAAGAAATGAGAATAGAAAAGGGGGGTAGAAATAGCAATATTTTTAAGTTAAAATGATGAGTGGGCCTAAAATGGGGGTGGGAACAGCGCATCTCCCAGGCCCAAACACACAGGAGCCTGGAGGTGTATGGGAGCTTGTTGTAGGGTGGTATGCGGGTGATTATAAATGGGAGGTCCAACCGGACGGTGACAAGTGTCACCGCCGAATTGGACCGTCCAAAAGGGAAACCATCCACCCTTATCTCTTCAGCCTTGCATTAACATGAATTAAATATGGATTAAATGCCTTTTTTTTAAACTTCTCCTTGATCATCCAGTAATTCTCATAATAACTCATAAATTATAATTAAATATAGGATCACGAATAGTAAAACAAGATAATCATCCTCAGCATAAAAGAAAGAAAACGCTGAAACCCTAAACACCTTTCTTCTCGCTACCCTCCCTTATTCTTCCCCCAAATCGCAACCCTAATTTCCGGTGTAAACACCCCAAATTTGCCCTCACCCATTCATACCTTGGCTTGTGATCTTTTCATGTGCATAAATTCAATCATAGCATCCCATACCACATTTTTGATTCACTGCATTGCTTCTAAGTCATCTGCATCTAGGGTTTGTGACCTGAGCCATCCTGAGCCATTTGAGCCACTCCAAAGGTCATCAATCACTTCAAAGGGGTCCATGTATGTTCAAGCATCATATTATATTCCCACAAAGTCAAGGAAGTCAAAGAATCACAAGAACTGAGAAAGGCATGGAAGCAGAGCCAAGTTTAACTACACAGATGACCTAGAATTAGGGTTTTGGTTTCAGAGGCCATAACTCCAAATTTTTTGGTAATTCTTGTTTCTATTGGTATCTATATGGTATATGGATCATGCACATCAATTTTCATGAAGAAATTCCATGGGGAAAGTATCTAATCAAGAGTTGACTTCTTGAGCAAGTCAGTGCAAAATCAGGGCATCTGAGGCCCCCAATGACCCAACCAAAGGTTGTTCTTCATCATTTTGAATGTGTATGATCTTTATTTGATCATAGAAGATGTTAGAAGTTCACAAAATTGAATAATTTCAAGCCATTTGCAAAGTTGCCTTTTTGGGAAAATGACTTGTAATGGAAACTTGCCATTTTGGGAAACTTTTTCAACCCTTGCTTTTTGATTCAAAAATGCTTCAAATGGGAAAAATTTGGTCATGAAAGTTGTAGAATGGATCATTCCCTTTTCAAAAAGTACAAGAACTCATTCTAATTCATTTTGGATCAAAAGTTATGGTTTGTCAAAGTTGGAGAAAATCACATAATTTCAAGTTATGTACCAAAGAGGCAAAGTTGCAAAACCACTTGCCAAGGAAAAATAAGACCTCAAAGTGACTTCTAATCTTTGTACAAACATGAACCAATGCCTAAAAGTCAGAATGCATCAAGGTTTTGCCCATTTTTATGACTTATAGATCAAGAAACTTCAAAAGGGCCAAAGTTGGACAAAGTTGCAAAACATCATACAAACCCTAATCCACTTGCTAATTGGCTTCAAGACTGATCCCATGGCTCTCCTCATTCCTTGCTGCGCAGGACACCCCTTTGTCCTTGGCCTACCATTGACCCATACCTCTCTTACACCTAGACTTGACTTTTTTGCAAAAACCCCATACCAATCAGCCTGTGCCACACCAACTCCACAGACCTATCACAATGTGATAAGTGGACAAAAAGCAACAAGAAGCACAACACACACAAGCCTGAAACACTCTCCAAGCCATAGCTCCAAGCTTTGCCCTCTTATGCATTTTTCGTTCGAAACACATCACACAAGCATCAAACATAAAAACAAACTCCATAGAACATCTCAGCATGTCTCACTGATCATCCCTGACCTTTCACCTTGCCCTGAAATACCCTGAAACTGAAACACGATTCCTTCACCTCCCTGAATATAACTTGATCAAACTCACAAATAAGCCATTCTAAACTCCAACCAAGCTTCATAACTTCATCAAGAGGATCATTGGGACCATTTTGAAGCAAAGAGGCAAGCAGAAAGCTCCTGGACTGAAAGCTCAATCTTAGGTAACATGATGAACAAATTTTCCAGAACTTTGATTTCTTGTTAGAATGTTGTTCTATATGTTGCCCTGATCATGGGGATCTATTTATTTTTGAAAATGAGCCAGAAACAAGCATGTTGTGATGTTCTGAAAGTTTGCCCGTGAAAATGTTTTTGCTTGTTTCCTTTGATTCACGAAAAATAAATGTTGTTTGTTGTAGGGTTTATGTTTAGTGATGTTCATAGGTTGATTCTGGAGAGTTTTGTGAGGTTTTGATGCGTTTTGAGTGAGATTGAGAAAGAGACTGGCCGGAGAAGATGACTGGAACACTGTTCCGGTCACCTGAGAGTAATTAGGGTTCAGATTAGGGTTAATGACATAATTAGCGTAGTTTGAATGTGAGCTGTCCGTTTGCGCATGCTGGTCAATTCCCTCCCTTTCTTGTTTGAATCCTGGCCCTCAGATCTGATTACTTCCTTTAATTCATATTTTTAATTCATTTTAATTGCATTTTCTTTATCATTTTATTTAAAATAGCAAATCACTTCTAAAAAATATCATTTTTTGCATGCTGACTTAAAATATTTTTCTCATTCTGAATATAACTTTATTTTTATTTTTTGCACTGAAAATTATTTTTAAATCATTTAAATGTTTATTTTTAATTAATTAATGAAAATTAATTAATTAAAAATACATTTAGGTATTTAAAAATCACAAAAAAATTCACATAGCATTTAAAAACATTTAGAAACATTGTCCAACTCTCAAACCAAATTTCTTTTTTGTTCTTGATGCCTTTTGATCATTTTCATTGGATTTAATTTCATTTCAAGGCAATATTTTATGTCAAACTTCAAAAATTTCTTTCTGCCTAACCATTGAGAGTTGGATGATGATTCTTCTTGCATTGTACTCTTCATAGCTTGTAGTTTATAGGATAAAATTGGTTTGTTTTGATCTTGCATTTTCAATTTGTTTAGCATTTTTCTTGACAAGGTACCTTAAAACCCTAGCAATCTTAGGAAATTCATAACTTTCACTAGGTTAAGAATTGGATCCCCTCCTTTGGGCAGTGAGTTTGTATAGGTTTAGGGTATCTTTGATTGCATTTTCAAATTTTTATCATGTCATTTGCTTCTGGTTTTGGATTTTTGCATTGCATGATGCATGTAACCCTAATTTGTGCCTTCCTTTACATCCTTCTTTCATTTGCTTGCATCCATCGACTTGCCATGCCATTTTGTGCATCCACATGATCCTTAATACATCTTAGGACATGTTAGAATCATGTTTAATCATTGCACCTTTCATTTTCCATGTTATGCATTCATATCATTTCATAAACTTTTCATGTACATTCATGGTTCAATGCATGCCTCATTTGCATCCTTATGCTTGTTTGATCATTCCCATGCCTTGCCTCATGTTTGTATCATCTCTTAGCATCATTAACTTCATGTTCTTGCTCCTGGTTTTGGTTTGCATCATCACATTTCATCTCATTTGCATTGCATTTCATTTCTTATGCTAACATTTCAGGTGGTAAGTTGTTTGAGAAGTGAATTTGCCTTCACTTCTCATAATCTCTTTTCATCTCTTTCATACTTCCTTTGCTGCATTTTTGTATGTGTATTGGATTGAGCTTGCTCATTCTTGTTCATCTTACTTTCTTTCTTCAAGCAACTTGTCTTCTTAAGTGAAGCAAGTTGTTTTGCTTCTCTTTGCTTCTTGCTCCTTTCATCTGCTTCCTTCCTGGTGGTTTCTCTGAAGATCTTCTTGCAAACCTCATTAACCCTAGGATCTCCAAGCATGATAACAATTAGGGTTTGATTAGTCTCCCCATTTAGTTTTTACCTTTGAGTCATCTTTGAGTCTTCTCTTCTCACCTCTTAATCAAGGACTAAACCCTAAAGCTTTTAAGGCTTTGTGATTAAGCTTATGCCTGCATCCTTCTATTAGGATGGAGTGTATAACTTTAATCCTAAGTGTTAAACCCTTAATGTGTTTAAATCCTTTAATTAATCCACTTAATAATCATCAAGACATCAAGCTTGTAACTTGGGCCTTGCATCAGGGTTCTAATTCTTCCTTAATTGGTTAAGAAGGACTAACCCTAATGTTGATGGACAAGTCCCCCTCAAGTTGTCTTACAAATCATAAAATTCATTTCTTAATCTTATCATTAATTAAAATCTACTTTAATAAAGGCTTTGTTTTGTCATGAGGTTAATCCCTAATCATGGATTAAGTTGAGGAGCTTTCCTCAGCTTAAATGTTCTCATCTATTATCCTTCTATTAGGATGGTGTAATGAGTCCATTAAATCTTTGATTATGGCTTAAACTTATTACTTAACACTAAACAAAAACAACAAAAACATCTAAATAATTACAAGTAGGTTAATGATCTTAATCCCACACCATGGTGATTAAGTGTGAGGTGCTTACTTCATACTTAAGGTATTCTCATTACCCCTAATCAGAGGGAGGATGTGATGAGTTTACTAACCCATTGGTTTAGGCTTAAGCTCATTAACTTATGACAAACTTCAAAAGCAATAAAAGATTGAAAACACAAAAACAAACAATAATCGTCTCCTCCGGGATTCTTTTCTCATCTCATTAACTCACAAACGAGAACTCGCTTCGTCCGTCTAATGCAAGACAGTTTGCACCTGAGCCAGGCATGTCATACACTTGAGCATAGACAAGCAAGCAGTTCACATGTCAATTTACCTTTCACTCTCTTTGAGTCGAACTACGGTGTTCTGACTTCCTCATTGCACGAGAGGATACGTAGGCATAACTTAACGGTTATCGAACAAAATTCTCTGTACATTCCCCCTCTTCCAGCATTATTCTTTAAGCCTCATTGTCTTGAGCATTGTATTCTTTCCTTACACCGACACTTCTCTTATACACTTCACATTTCTTTTAGCACTGACACTTGCATTCTTTCCAGCTTTGATACACAGATTGCACTGACACTACCCCTTTAAAACAAATATTTCAAGCGTGGATCCCGTCGAGTACGGCGGACAATCTGGGTGCTAATACCTTCCCAGGTTGTAACCAACCCCCTTTCTCAGTTTCTCTGGTTCGCAACCGTCTTATCCATATTTTTTCTAAGTCTATGCAGCATTACCTTTCCTTCGGGATAAAAATGCCTAGCTGGCGACTCTATTCATTTCTTCCTTTTTCACCGACCGTTCGCGTCTGTACCCCTTTTGACCAGGTGTCATTTGGTGGGAGCGACATCCGGCCACCCTCTCCAATTCTTTAACAACATGAACGAATCCTCACCATTTTCCTCCCCTCATCTCGGATTCTTAACCAAACCTACCTAAATTCACCTAAATCTACAAACCAAAGCCTTCCGGAAACTAGAAGAAAAGGGAATCGCGATAAATGGTGTTCTTACCTTGAATAGCATTCGCTATAATCGTTGTGGTAACGAAGATGATGCTGAATTCGTGCGAGGGTGATGAACGGAATGATATGGTGATTACGCACTCGCGCGACGGAAAACGCAAACATTTTGATCTTCTTTTCCTTCTGCGATTTTTAATTTTCTTCCTTTGCTTCTTCTTGGCTTAATTTCTCGTTTTGCATTTTTGATTCTCACGGTAGCGTTGATTATTGTGTTGTTGCAGGATTTCGCTAATTGATGAAGATGATGAAGATGCCTCTTCGGGTGAACGTTTGCTGAAGACCGATGGAGCTTATTCCACCTTCCGTTGTGGAGTTCTTGCTGAGGCCGTAGGCTTTTGCTATTGTTTCGATTTTTCCTCTCTTCTTCTTCGTTATTTCATTTCTTTGATGTTGAGTTCTTGTGATAATTGATCCTTGCAGGTTGATGGAGATTGTTGAAGACGGTTTTAAAGGACCTGTGAAGCTGTGGCCGCTTGAAGGTGACGCCGCAAAGATGACGAAGATGGCGGTAGGCGTTGAAGATAATGGCGTGAAGAAGTTTGAAGCGGAATTACCGTATTTGTTCAATCGACAACGGAATTGCAGCATTCAGGTATGCATCCTTGATTCTGAATCAACTCTGTTCATCAATTCGTTTTGTTCTTCTATTTGATTCACCATTTTATGATATGCATTTTGCTGAAGGCTTATGGCCGGTTGGAGTTGGCCCTGTTGGCAACTTCAACCTTCTTGGTTCAGAATCAGAAACTCTGTAATTTATGTGATTGTATTGATCTTACAGGTTGCTAAAGATCGAAGCCGCAGAGAAGTTGATTGAAGATGATGATGGAGGTGGAAGGTTGATTTCGGGAATGAAGGTTATTGATGATGTTTTGTGAGGAAAGCTGCAGAGAGTTCAGTAGATTCAAGGCTAGGTGTGAAGAAGGTGAATATGGAGGTCCATGGTGAGAACATGAAGGCTGCAGAGATTTCAGAAGGTTCAATAATGAATAATGATTGATGGAGAGTAAGGAGTGTGGATTCAGAATTGTTGTTAGGTTACAGGGTTGATGATGATTTTGAAGATTGAAATTCTCGGAATGATGAAGATTGAAGCAAAGAGATGGTGAATACGGAAAAAAAAAGAATGAATTTGGAGCACAAAGGAGATGAAGAAGAAGACTGAAGGGGAGAAACTGAAGATTGAAAAATGTTGAAGAAGGAGAAGAAAATGGTGTCCAAAACTGAGATTGATGATGGTTTTGGATTTATAGGTGATAAAGATAAAGGGTGATTTTTTCATTCTCAGAAATCGGTTAGAAATTCTGTTATATAGTTAGTTAGAAGTTGGTTATGTAACCGAAAATCTGTTATCGAACCTCTGCTATGAGAATTTCCATTTGGCTTTGTTCTCTTTATTTCCATAATAATTAATCCTTCTGTTATCTTCTACTGATTATGTTCTGAGGTTTATCCTTTAGAGAAACAATTTGATGGTTTTCTCTCTATTTAATTTAAAATTATGTGACAAATAGTAATAGTGTATAAAAATACTAATGGTGCTGGATAGTATGGTACAAATGGTGCGCAATGATTTTAACTTTTACTAGAAAGTTGTACTGGAAAAATTTATGTTAACAACAAGAACATATATTAGAGGATGCAAAAGAAATGGTGCTTATATGAAGACCTAAAACAAGATCCTTGAGCTTAAAAAAAGAATTGCGTTTAGAATATATCAACTGTATGGTGGAGCAACACCTTTATGTCAAGGTAATGAACAAGGGTATAAATGCATTCCTGGTTTAGAGTTATCCAAGACTAGTATTATTTTTGGTGCTTAAAGAGATGCATTGGCAAGATATTGAGGATATTTAATATGAACTGAAATACAGCCCAAGCATTAACAAATTTGAAAATCAATTCGTAAAACATCGAAGGCGAGCATGATGGGGATAGGACTTTATGGTTCAGATATTGAACTTTAATGGGAAATAATTTGGAAGTGAATATTAGTCCAACTTGGATAATGACCATGGTATCTAGAAAACTCAAGTTAAATGAATATTGGCTTTGGATAATTAATTTAAAAAATGGATTAAAATGACATATTGACTCGGGTAAAAACAAATGAATTATGATGGGAGTTTAATTGGACATTGGACAATATACGGAAAAAAAAGATGAATAATGAAGTGTTTTAGAAACAGAGATGGGCTCAAATCAGGTGAACCATGGATTTGAGTATTAAACTTAAACAATGTATTTCCAAATAAACCAATGACCACACACTTTTCTTTAGCTCAAATGGAGATTTTGAACGAACCACTTTTATAGTACTATGATACCATGATGAACCCAAACCAAAATTGATGATCCATGAGTCGCGCCTTTCTTAATCACTTGAAAATACTATTCCCGAATCGAGTCATAAGCAACAAATAAAGTGCCTCAATTCACAGTGAATCCTTTGATAATGATAGGTCTTGAAATATGAAGTGATGCACGACCAAGTTAACTCGGCGCGAGAACCCTAATCCGCTAATCTTTAGTTGATGAGACGTTCTCGATCTTAAACACGAATAAAACACTAATTTTCCTTGATAATGAGCCTGATGCGCCAATGAACAGCCTTTATGATTGAGTTCCTCAAAGATCAGCTAATCAGAGAAATAAACCCTAATTTCATATGGCATTGATCCCATGCCTTAGAAGCCGATGCACTGCACGATTTAATGTCATGACCCAATGGGAGAATGCAAATGAATGTGAAGCGTAAGCCAACTAGGTTATAAATATGAGGGCAAATTTTGGGGTGTTACAGCTGCCCCTATTCAATCACTGTAGACTTGAGTGGATGATAGCAGTTGCTTTCAGACGTTTGAAGTATGCAGGGATTGATTACCAGAAACAACCAGAAAATTTGCACTATGTGACAGAAGAACAGGGAAATGAACTCGGCCGAATGAACTCTACTTAGATATAATTATGATGGGAAGAATAGTAAACATGGGATGCCTTTTTGAGTGATGTCAAACGGCTACTGACTTGCCACGCTGCAGGTGGACCTTGATAGGCTGCAATAATGCCTTAGTGGTGTATTATTGGATGGAGTTAGACGAATAACGACCTTCCACGCTATGGGTGGACTTTGATCAGCTTGCGATAGAATTTTAAGATACTTTGCCACCCTGAGGATGGACTTTTGCCAATCTACGGTTGGACTTCACGATACGATCTGCCACGCTGCGGGTGGACTTCTGGATGATTTGCCACACTGCGGGTGACTTTCGATTTCTTGCCATACTACGGGGCTACTGCTCACTACAGGAGACTTTTGCTCACTACGAGAGACTTCTGCTCACTACGGGAGACTTTGAGAATTCTCCACCCGGAGGATGGACTTTGGCCAGTCTGCGGCTGGACTTTAAGAATTTGCCACCCAGAGGATGGACTTTGGCCAATCTGCGGTTGGACTTTGAATGAACTGCCACGCTGCGGGTGGACTTGGGATAAGTTGCCACGCTGCGGGTGGACTTTGGAAATTTGCCACACTGCGGGTGGACTTCTGCTCACTGCGGGAGACTTTTGCCCACTGTGGGGGACTTTAGAGATTTGCCACACTGCGGGTGGACTTTTGCTCACTACGGGAGACTTTTTCTCACTACGGGAGGCTTTTGCCCACTGCGGGGGACTTTAGAGATTTGCCACACTGCGGGTGGACTTTTGCTCACTACGGGAGACTTTTGCTCACTACGGGAGGCTTTTGCCCACTACGGGGGACTTTAGAGATTTGCCACACTGCGGGTGGACTTTGGAAATTTGCCACACTGCGGGTGGGCTTCTGCTCACTGCGGGAGACTTTTGAAACTTGCCACCCGAAGATGGACTTTGGCCAGTCTGTGGCTGGGCTTTGCATATGTTGAATTGCATGGCATGTTTCCCCATGACACTGGGGATGTTATATCTTGAGTATCATTAATAAACTGGTGTGAATGTGAAAGAAATTCCTGACGCGGAAGTAATAAGTCCCTGCTAACTCTGTGGGGAAACACAATGATCACGTATTCGATCCCAAGAAGTCCTGTGGGGATAACATCTCTGTTGGAGAAGAGCGTGAATAATTCATTTGTCCCGAATTACCACCTTTGCCAAAAATAAATTGGACTTTAGATTTGAGGGCCGTGCCTGGGAATACTTCGATTATTGGGGATTATCCACTCTTATGGATCTGCTGGGGGAGGAGAATGATTTATCTGAAATCTTCTAGGGGAATAGGAATCGCCTTAGATCTGTTGAGGAACCAAGATTAAGGAAACCAACTGAAGGAAAAACTTCTGACTTTAGTGAGGATAACTTCCATTTGCCTGTTGGAGATGACAACACCGAGACATGTCCTGCTGAGGAGGAAATATTTCAGGTTGCCTCATGCTGGGGATCAGTTGCTTCCGTATGGATTTTACCTCAAGAGGATTTTACAAAAGACTCTGGTGTCTTTAAACTCCTAGGTATCGTAACGACTGCATGAATCAATGTAATAACCTTGCTGGGGAGGTAACCATTGTCAATGCAGACGAGTTTGTACCTGTCAGAAGTGTTGAACGAGATAGTTGGCATGACCAGTGACCACGATATTCTAAAACTCCGGGTAAATGCTTTCGATCGTCTGTCTTCGGGAAAGAATGAACTCTCGTACTATTGAGGTGGCCTGCCCCAGTACAAGTATTTAAATAGCTTTGCACCTGACTGACTAATCTTCGCTCTTGGAGAGATCTGAATCTCGAGGTGATTGCCCCAGTTTAACTGAAGTTTGAAGAGATTGCTCGACTTAACTGCCCCGGATTGGCTAGCTCTTACTGTGACTAATTAGGAAAGTCCTTGCTCAATGAAGCTTTCTTAGAAAAGTGAACCTCGACGTGACAGTCTTTCAGAAGTTTTAGGCTTCTCAACTTGGCAAGCTTAAGCTTCTGGATTGAATTTCCGCATCTGAACCATTTATGATGCCAAACAAATGTATGCAAGAAAAAATGTTTATTCTTAGAATGAAAATTCTAATGCAACAAACAAGTTAATCTTGAAGTTTTGAAAATGGATCGCTAACCTTCGTGAGCGAATCACTGGTTAAGATACGACCTTATTTTGAATGAGAGTATGTACATACAATACCAACAAATGTCTTTTAGCACAACTCATAGGAGTCAGGAACGCGGTCTCGTGGTAGTACGCTCTCAAATTAACCCTGTTTCAGTTAGGACTTTTAAGGGTTGTATCGTGGCCTGGTTCACGGTTATAGAAACAAAAGATATAGGCTCGAAGTTTATTTGTGCCCACCCACTCTTCGTGATGTTCTCCATTCCTACATTCAGCTAGTTTTCACAAGCATTCACCTTTCATAAGGGTTTCGTGTTGATTGAGGAACCATTGCTGCTATTAGTTCAAGCACCAATCAGGTTATTGCCGAGAGTCAGTCACTCCTCTATCTTTCATGTCTGTGCCACACGACTTTGTTCCCATTTTGAGGATCTTTCTTGTGTAATCCTTTCCGTTTTTCGCTTTTGCGTTATTTTGCTTATCCCTAACGTTTGCCTGGACTGATTCTTGTGAATCTTTGATTGTGGACTCCAGCGGGATGCCCTAACTTTTGCCTAAGTCGCTTGTTTTCAAGTTTCGACTTAGCGGGCTTTTTTCATTTCTTTTTTTCTTTTTGTACTTTGAACAAGTCACGTGACATTGTTTGTCTTGATTGCTTTGCGAGGGCTGAGACTGCCTCATTCTTTGGTCAACGAAGGATAACCATTGTGGTTTTCAATCTTCGGACCTTTTAACTCGGATAACCATTGTGGTTTCGGGTCTTTGGACCTCTTGATTAGCATAGTAGGATGTAATGGATCCTCAAATACACTACTTTATGAAAGCCTGAACGCTTGGTCTGACTAGCTGACATTTACCCTACCCCTGGGTTACATGTGAGGTTTTTTCTTTTGAAAATAAACTCCTACTTCGCGGCTCAAAGGGGTTAGCGAGGGACTATCTTCCTTATATCTCCAGTGTTTAGGGATTTGAAACAAAGCCTGTACATCGTCAACAGGGCCTTTACTCGAGAGCACACAATTAGAGATTTTGCGTTTTTGTTTCGTCGTCCTCCTTCATAGAATTTAAGCATGACAATTGGTATTGCGATGTATACATGCAAAATTATAAGGGAATGCAAATGAATTTACTTCAAGAAAAACATGTGAGTTTTATTATTACTAACATTCAAAAGCAAACAAACTTCATACATGTAGACAAATGTTTAGCATATAAAAGAAACTACAAATGGAAATGCAATAAAGAAACTGAATATTGCCATAGTTGAGGAGGCTTGGCTCCGTCTGGACCTGTCAGTCTTGGATACTTTCAACGATCAACAGCTCTTCCACAGACTTGTAATCTTCAATTTGCAGCCGTATACCTAACCATGGCAGTAATACTTTCTCTTCTAGCTATTCTGACTCTGACACAAGACGTTTGAAGGAAAAAGTAAAGCTGGGGAGTAAAGTTGCCCCATAAGGTTGCTCGGAAAGACCTGACGATCTTCTGCCTACGTATCTCCATTGACTGATGACCAATGAAGAATCAGAGCGACGTAGTTCCCCTCAATAGGGATGAAAATGAACAATGAAGAAAGGAAAACACATAAATGCCATCACTGAGAGTATTTGAATACTGCTGGCTATATTCGCTTCATGAAGACCCTGGCGTCCTGGGTGATTAACTTGAAGACTTCAACTTAACGTGAACCATCTGGTAGAATAACTGTGACACCGGTTCCATTATGACTAGGCATCGGATTCTGGAGTACATTTGGGAGAGGAGAAAAATTGATCGCCTTGGAGTCAACTAGGTCCTGTACCTTGTTCTGAAAAGCCCAACATTTCTTAATATTGTGCCCCTGGGTACCCGAATGGAACTCGCACCTGGCATTTGGATCAAAGTTTGGTGGTAGATTATCAGCAGAAGGAGCCCTCATGGTTCGGAGCTCGACCAGGTTCAACTTCAGCAGCTCTGGAAGCAATACAACATATGGACATGGGATAGGATCAAGTCTGCGGTTCCTCGCTCTTGTTCTTTCCTAAAATAGTCTCTGTACCTGTTGTTGCTGACCCTGTGGTCGTGATTGAAAACTTCGTTGTTGACATTGCGTTGGATGCCTGACATGTCTCTGTACTCTCTTACTCATATTCGGCCGAGGAGTGAATGAAGATTGTTGGTGTATCCCCTTTGAAGACTTGGCCTGAGCAATGATTCTAGAAGAAGGAAAATTGACCATCTCTTTTGTATTCCTGCATGCTTTATCTTGCGGTACTTCCTGTCCGGTCAATCCAAAAGTAATTACACCTGAAGGAGGAGTTATCTCGTGACACCCAATCAACCCCTTTTTGAGCAGTTGTGGGCATAATTCAGCATAAGACATGGGTATCGGATCAATAACCCTTTCTTGAACCTGTTGATGACGGGTTGCTAGCAATGGAGAAGCTATAGCCGAAATCGTTTGAAGTATTTTTCCTGGAAACCAAGGTGTAGCAGCTGAGGAGGATCCCTGATATGGAAAGAAAGTGCTCACTTCTTTGGTGACGATTGGTGTAGGATCATTTAGTTCACATGTGGAGTTGGTTCCTATCTGATGCTCTTCCTGACTGCCAAGTGGCGATTGCTGGTGAAGAGATTCAAACTGTAGAGGAAATCCACCTAACAAACCTTGATTTAGTGGACATCCTAAAGAGATGGGGGAGACATGACCTTCTGTTTGAAAAGCAAGCACACATCTATTTTTTCCTTTTTCGTCATAGCATTCATGATTCCTGTAAGCAGCTTTATCTGAGTCTTCATCCAGTTGAATTCCTCCCTCAACAATTTCTGATCCTGGGACAATGCTCGAATGTCCACTATAAAATGCCCCAGTTGGGCCTTCATCTCAGTCACCTCCGCTCGGAGTTGTTCCATGTTTAAACCTTGACATTCGTGATTCAAATTGGCCATTCTGGAGAGGAACCAAGTCAGGATAAGAATTTGTCTCTGAACACCTGTAAAAATTCAAGGATGTATGCAAATGCCATGTTCGGTTACTTCCAAGGAATCTATCTGTTTTGATCCAAGTTTTAATGCAGAAAAAATCCGACATAATTCAGATATGGGATCCTTAGAAGTAACTGAACATATATGCTAAAATGCTATGATGTCATGTATGCAGCTGGAATGTGGTCAGCGGTCCGACGCTGGTATGGATCAGATAACCAAGTGTTGGTGAAGATCATGATATCAGTATCTCTGTGTAGAAGTTCCAGAATTCTCAACCAAGTATCATATAGGACCGGGTCATATCACGGAGTAACACTGGAAAAAGCGGGTATGTTGGAAGTTTTAGGGTTCCTGCAAACCTGTAAACCCCTCCCAATCTCACGGGTGTGCTACTACGGGTCAACATCACAGACTCTCAAAGCCGAATAGCAATAATACATTCACCATTTCCGAAAAATGGCTCATGACCAAATCAGGGAATCGGTTTAGCATTATGTACTACTCAGGGAGGCCTCAGCTGAATTCCGGAAAAACAAGCATCCCTCACAAGTTCCCGGCTTCAAGCACTGAAGTCGAGAAACAATAGTACATTCATCCCGAAGGGTACAATACTACCGTCATACGACCAGTTGCTTTAACCAGGTTCTTACGAGAGAACAAGGTCATCCTATGCGATTTCCTAGTGGGCCCTCGGGTGCGAATGGGTTTGCCACGAAATATGGTCTGCCACTGTCACCACTGGAGAGGGTTGTTTCCACTAAGGTCCTCGATGATCGGTTCCCAGTGTTAGCAACTCAGGTGGGAACATTCTATGGTCTGCCTAGGCAGTATAGAACATATCTCAAGAGAGCCTGATCTGGGTGTGGGACTCGTGAAAACTACACGTGCTCAAGACCACGCAAGCCACACGACTGCCCACTATAAATCTTATGTGTATACTCAAGCTGGGTATTTGGCTTATCTCACAATAATCCCATCCCGCCAAGGAAACCCAGAATAGCCAGTACAGTATATGCCAGTATATGCGACAGTAAAGTAAAGTGCAGAAAGTTGTAAATAAAGCTGTAAAGGAAAGTGATAAACTGTAAACAAAACAGTAAAGCTAAACTAAAGAATAACAACAAACGAATAAACCCAACGAAAACAAAACAGACAAGTGCTAGGATTGACTTTCAAAGGGGAAATCAGAATTTCTAAAAGTCCCCAGCTGTCGCTCCCGGGATTTTCATCCTAGTACAAACGCGAAAGTGGCGCGGAAAGTTAGAGTCGCCAGCCAGACATTTTTATCCCGAAGGAATGGGAAAGGTAATGTTGCACAAACCTAAGGAAGAAGGAAAAGGACGAGGCCTTGCGAACCAAAGATCTGGGTCCGGAAGTCGGTTACGAATTGAGAAGGTATTAGCACCCCAATCCGTCCGCCGTACCCGACGGGATCCATGCTTATAAGTCTGTTTTCAAAGAGTGAGAAATAATATGCTGTTTGACTGAAAGAAATGGCTATCTGGAATGGAAATGAAATGAGAAAAGAAATGGAATTAAAAATGGAAAGAAAGATGGAAATAAAGGGGGAAAATGTAGGGAAAATAAAGATTGTTCTCGAATGGGCCCTACCCCACTGCCTACGTACCTCATCGGGATAAATGAGGATCAGAGACGTCGTAGTTCGTCTAACTAAGGCCGACACTCGTTTGTGATTTTTAGGATGACGTTGCCATAGCTCTAGCTCAGGTGTTATCGGCTCTGACTCGAGGGTGTTAACCGTATCGCTGTTTGAACTGTCGAGACAAGTCACATTCGTCCGCAAAGAGTATGAGATGAGATGAGAAGACGTGACTTCTTGGTTTGTTGTCTTTTAGAAGAAGTGTTTTGAGATTATGTTTATTGTATGTACAACACTAAAGACTATGACACAGGAGCGAATACTTTCCAAGATCGCCCCCAATGGAACGTTTGTAAAGCATCCTAGAAGAGTGAAGGAGACCTCCCCTAATCATTTCCCGTATAGCTTAAGGCTCGTGGCGCATTGTACACCTTTTCCATTATTAAGTGTTTTTGATTTTCTTTTAAGATGAGAAGTGAGACTCAAGTTATAAAAGGAAAAATTCTAAGGGAAACTAAACTTACCCTAAGTTAATTGAATTTGAAGATAACCTATGGTTAGTGAGGTTTGAGAGATTAAGTCTACCTAAGAGATTATTGCACTATAACTGATAACATAAAAGGCAATAATGAACAACATGGTCCTCCTAAGTCCTGGTGGGTGAAAACGTATATGAAATGTAAATGGAATGAAACAATGGATCGGGTGGGTTGATTGCGTGGTGCTAAGACGCACGACTTACGGTATGCAACATACAAGGCTTGCTTTTGGTTTGAATGGAGTGGAACGATGGTAATCGAGGAACCCTAAAGTCACATGCAACTTTATTTATTTATTTGAAAATTTACTCGATGTTGGATCAAGTCTTATTTATTTTTTTGAGATTTTTGGTTTTCTAGCGATTCATTTTATCTTTTCTATTCTAATTATAGAAACTTTAAAAACATACAAGTTCTAAGCTATTATATCATAAAGTACACAACAAAATAATTGAGGCACAAAAATATCCAAGTCCATAAGAAAAATCCTCGGAAAATACCTTGCACAAAAAGAAAATTGTTAGTGAATGACATGAATCATGAATATGCATAATATGGTGGAAATGAATTGAAATGACAAAAATATCAAAAGTCATGGAAAAATTGTGAAATTAATTCCCTAGGGTCTTAAACCTGATTATAACATTGTGTCAAAAAATCTCTTAAAAATTCTAAATTTAACTATGCTAAATGATCACCTAAACTCACCTAAGGTTCACTCCTAAATTTATACAAATCACACTAACAAAACAGTAGAAAAAATGTCCTAAAAAATACACCAAAAATATTCTAGGTGCTTTAATTTGTCCTTTAATCATAGCAAAAAGAATGGGAAAAAAATGTTACAGGAGGTGGAAGAAATAAAATGTACAAATTTATGTGTTTATGTGGAAATTTAATATAAATCAATTAAAATGAAAAATCATATTAAAATTGAAAAATGATTAAATTCAGAAACTAAAAATTGAGAATGCTTCTAAATTGCCTTAATATCATACTATAATTTTTTGTGGATTTTTATTAAATGTTTTCATATTTTTCATGAATTAAATTTGGAACTATATAAAATAGAAATATAAAAGAAATGAGAATAGAAATGGGGGGTAGAAATAGCAATATTTTTAAGTTAAAATGATGAGTGTGTTAGACGCTGTGGCTAGTGATCTAGAGGGGGGGGTGAATGGATCACCTCCTTGTTTACAAGGATTTAAAAGATTTTTCAGAGTTTTCAAAGATTAACGGAAACAACGGTCCCAAATATACTAGCGTCTATTCTGGACCAGCCACTAGAAGACCAGACATGTGATAACGTGCTGGATTTACAATTGAGATGATAAAGGATAAAACACACAAGCTGTAAAACAGTTGAATGCACCTATCACAAAAGCTATTTCCAATGAATCAAAAACGATTGAAAACGTAAATAGAGATAGAGAAGGAATACAATACGCAGAGATTTGGTAAGGAAGTTCCCCACGTTCGTCCTCGCGTGTGGGTACGTCTCCCTCTCAATTTCAAACAGAAATTGAGAACTTTTATATCAATATTGCTGAAATCGTCGATTACAAGGTTGCTATACAAACACCAGAAATCTATACACCTAGATCTTCCTATTGTATCAACCTTCACTTGATCTGAGCCCAATCAAGATTCCCTGCAAGTAATACAAACAATTCACCGGTTCCACGATCTATTTGAGAAATCTCCCAATTTCCAAATCTTACGCTGCGGCTGAATCTGTCTTGTAAACGTGACTAACAAACCCTCAAGAACACACCCGTTCTTGAAGGAAAACCCAGCTGGTTTTTCCTTGAAACCTTCTATCACTCTTCAACTCAGCTGGATCTCCGATCGTACCACTGAACGATATCTCATAAACCTTAAATTCACAGAACAACACTTAATTCCTTGTTGATGTTCTTGAATTAAGGTATTTGAGAAGATGATGAAGATGAATTTGATTCTAGGTTTCAATCCTGCTCAACATTGAATTGTCCACACTCAAAATTCCTTTTCTTGATGTGTTGTTCAATGATCCCTTGACTGTGAAATTCGTATCCAATCTCTGTGTCATTGCCTGCACTAAATGAAACACTAAACATATACTATGCAGATTCTGTTAGTAGTAAAACAGAAAAATGAATCGATTCAAGACACGAATGAATCGATACATAATGGTATTTATACTGTTATGTATCAATGCATAATAACATGAATCGATACATACTGAACAGATGAGCAAAAAAAACAGAGAAATGAACATACAATGAATCGATGCATGTTTGTATGTGTCGATTCATAGAAGAAAATCTAGAACCATTCTTACAGCATGAATCGATGCATGATAGAATGAATCGATTCATTTTGCGAATTTCCAGAATTGTTTCTACAGCATGAATCGATGCATGATGGAATGAATCGATTCATTTTGCGAGTTTTCAGAAATTCAAAGACATTATTAAAAAATAAGACAAGAGATATAAAGACAAGCAATACAAACAAAGTGTCTTAATATGAAGCACATGATAATAGGCACAAACACTTAAATTTTATAATCATACAAAACTAAAGAGTTGCTCACAAACTCCCCCTTTTTGATGATGACAAAATTTTTTGAAGTGTGAGAACCACTCCCCCTGAGTTTGTGCATGCTTCTGTCATTTTTCACACTCACCTTTCTCCCCCTTTGTCAACATCAAGAAAGAATG
This sequence comes from Lathyrus aphaca, assembly GCA_963966055.1. Taxonomy (NCBI): domain Eukaryota; kingdom Viridiplantae; phylum Streptophyta; class Magnoliopsida; order Fabales; family Fabaceae; genus Lathyrus; species Lathyrus aphaca. Next base: position 114,508,019 of record OZ014523.1, on the reverse strand, counting down.
CATAGGTGAAGCAAAAAACTCAGCAATACCAAGATATATAAGCAGAATTCATTCACAAAGAATGAAATATAAAGGGCAAACAAATTAGGCAAAAGCAAATAATCATAGGTAGAGAAATTGTCAAATAGAGTTGCGAATTACAGAAACAAACCAAACCATACAATGTTTAAACAGAAAATGCAAAGAAACTTAAGCAAGAAACAATGATGATATGCAAAATGAAATGCAGCTTCAATGAGGAAAGTGGCCACCACAAGACTCCGCAGCATCTCTATCGGGGTCTCGGAAACTTGGAGGAGGAGGTGGAGGAGGAATTTCATCAGGATTCTGCCCCATGAAGGTGTAACGCCTGAACCGTCTCTGAACGCCTATGCTTTGAAATCTTTCCATAATCCCCGAATGCGAACGACAATCATCCATAATTCCAGATATCTCATTGTAGAAAACTTGATGCCACTTAACCAATTCGGTATGCCATGAATGCTGATTATGATACATTCGAGTATGCTCATCATGCCATTCTTGGTGCTCTTTATGCCATTCCGTTTGTTGGACATGCCACGCACGGGCCTCTTCATGTTGGGCATTGTTTGCAATTTCCATCTGCTCAAACATTTGAGTAAGATAGGCCGGAGCAATAGTAGATGAAGTCGGTGGAACCAATGAAGGAGCCGGTTCATAGTTTGTAGGAGACCACCTTTGTGGTACCCACTCACCCCAACCAGTGTTGGCATTTGCATCAGGAGGATTTTCTGCATCTTCCATATCTTCATCCCTTTGTTCTTCAACATAAACATGTTCAGAAGGAATATCAAAGTTGTAGATGCGGGTTCTAGTGTTGCGTTCAAAGAAGTAATAGCAGCGACGCTCGATGTCCCACCGATAACCCATATGAGAGAGAGTGGAATTGTTGAATTCTTGAACACTAGAAGAGGATAAGAGAGGCACAGGAGGGAAAACCACTTTCCAAAACTTAAGGATCCGCATAATCTGGGCAACATATGCAAGAGTGATGTTCTTTGAGCTATTCCACGTAAGAAAGATACGCTTGACAAAGTAATTGGGCCAGTTTAATGGTATCTTCTTTTGCAGAATATACAATAGATGGATGTCCGACTTATCCAATCGAGAGTGCCCACCGGACCTTGGACGCAAGATATGAGAAAGAATCCAGTGCAGAATTCTTGGAACGCTTTTAATCATACCAGAAGTCAGAGGCTCATCATCAGCAAGAGGTCTTTCTAATTTAGAAATGGATGCACAATATTCCTTCAACTTAAACTGTGTTTCAAAGTTTTGATCATGCCACATCTGCAATTCAGGCAACAGGGATGGCAAATTGAACACTTTGGGCCAATCATCAGCCTCAAAACGGTAAGTTCTAGTTCCAATAGAACACTTGAACATATAGCCTTTACCAGTTTTCACACCAGCATAAAAAACACGAATAAAGTCTTCATGATACTCATCTTTAGCAGTTAAAAAGGACCCAAGATTTTGTGCTTCGATTAAATCCGCAACTTCTTCTAAACAAAGAGTACATACATCCCTAGTATTGAAAACATGTGGTTTCATGACTAACCTCGTCTTAAAAGAAACCTCAAATTCTTCAACAATGGCAGGATGAAGAATGGCAGCCCCAGATGGAGGAATTTTGGGAACAAAAGGAGCCTGATGGGAAGACCCAATGGGTTCTTTGCCTTTACATTTTCCTTTTTCTCTTGGAAGCGAGACTCTTGGAGGCATAATGATGAGATTAGGGTTTTGAGAGAAGAGGGATTTTGTGGCAGTTAGGGTTTAGAAATGAAAATGATGCAAATAGGATGATGAGGAAGACATAATGGAGTTTTATAACTGATGGACATGTCATAGCAGTTGCCGATGTGTCGATTCATTAGAAATAAACTGAATTTAAAACAGTATGCGTCGATTCATGACTTGATGAATCGATTCATTTGACGATTTTTTTTGAAAATCAGGTTGCTATGTATCGATACAAACCACGAATGTATCGATACATACTGTAACTATTTTGACAGATTTAAAAGAAAATGAACATGAATCGATTCAATATGGCTGTGATCGATTCATAATGCGAAATTTTTGAAATTCAAGTGGCTATGTATCGATACAAGCCACTATTTATCGATACATACTGTAACAATTTTGACAGAAATTAAAAGAAAGTGAATATGAATCGATACAAGATGGTTGGGATCGATACATTATGTAATAATTTTTACAGTGATAAAAGAAATTTAGCATGAATTTGACACTAAAAAGAATATGCAAAACAAACATTATGCAAAATGCAGAATGAATCATAACATTGTATGGATGCTTAAGAATACTTTACAAACAAAACATCAATGCTCAAACATTCATATGTAAAGAAGTACATGTAAGCGAGAAATAATTGCTCAACCATACATTGATCATACAATATCAACAAAGTGAAGAGAGGAACAATATTACCTTCATCGTAGTATTCTCATGAGGTACGAGTGAAGACTACATTCAGAACTTAGTAAACACGGTGAGATAAATAGAAACTACATCAAACAAACTTAAGACACCAATGCGGAGAGATCAAGAATCCCTAATTCGCGACGAATGTTGAAGAATGGTTCAGTTGCCAAAGGTTTAGTGAAAATGTCAGCAAGTTGATTTTTAGTATCAACATGCTCAAAAACAACATCTCCTTTTTCAACATGATCGTGAAGGAAGTGATGTCTAATCTCAATATGTTTGGTGCGTGAGTGTAAAACAGGATTCTTAGTGAGATTAATGGCACTAGTGTTGTCACACTTAATTGGAATGCGTTTAAGTTCAATGTCAAAATCTTGTAGTTGTTGTCTTAGCCACAAAATTTGAGCACAATAGCTACCGGCTGCAACATACTCAGCCTCTGCAGTAGACAAAGCTACGGATACTTGCTTTTTACTATGCCAACTTATTAAAGAATTTGAAAACAGATGACATGTGCCACTAGTGCTTTTCCTATCTGATTTGCAGCCAGCAAAATCAGAATCAGAGTAACCTACTAAGCTGCAATCGCTTCCTTTGGAATACCAAAGCCTATATTTAGGTGTTCCATTAAGATACCTAAATATACGCTTGACTGATTTTAAGTGAGATTCCTTAGGATTTGATTGATATCGTGCACACATACACACACTAAACATGATGTCCGGTCTAGAAGCAGTAAGATACAAGAGAGACCTAATCATACCTCTATACCTTTTGACATCAACACACTTACCATGTTCATCTTTGTCCAAGTTTCCGTTGGTAGGCATGGGAGTTTCAATTGATTTAGAATTATTCATTCCAAAACGCTTGAGCAGCTCTCTGCAGTATTTTGTTTGACATACTGCTGTACCTTCATCGAGTTGCTTTATTTGGAGACCTAAGAAGTAGTTCAACTCCCCCATGAGACTCATCTCAAACTCACCCTGCATAACATTAGAAAATTCTTCGACCAAGTGTATGTTAGTTGAACCAAAAATTATATCGTCTACATAAACTTGAACTAAAAGAATGTGCTTTCCTTTGTGTTTAATGAAGAGTGTATTATCCACTTTACCTCTAGAATATCCATGATCTAGTAGAAATTTGCTAAGTCTTTCGTACCACACACGGGGTGCTTGCTTAAGACCATATAAAGCACACTTTAATTTGTAAACATGATCTAGATATTCAGAATTATCAAAACCGGGAGGTTGTGAAACATATACTTCTTCATTTATGACACCATTTACAAACGCACTCTTTACGTCCATTTGGTAAAGCTTGAAATTCATAGAACACGCATAAGCAAGCAAAAGACGTATAGCTTCAAGGCGAGCCACTGGAGCATAAGTTTCCTCATAATCTATGCCCTCCTCTTGGTTATACCCTTGTGCTACCAAGCGTGCCTTGTTTCTAGTTATCACTCCGCTTTCATCAAGTTTATTCCTAAACACCCATTTAGTACCTATGATATGATGATCTCGCGGACGAGGGACAAGTTCCCAAACGTCATTTCTTTTAAATTGATTAAGCTCTTATTGCATGGCCATTAGCCAAAATTCATCAATCAAGGCCTCTTTAGCATTTTTAGGTTCCACTTGTGATACAAAAGCGAAGTGAGAACAAAAGTTACTTATCTTAGAATGAGTCAACACTCCCTTTGAAATATCTCCCAATATATTGTCTATAGGGTGGTCTTTAGAGGATTTCCAAGTTGGTGGAAGGTCCTTCACTTCAGATGTTCCTTCCTCTTTATCTTTTTCATGACTAGTATCTTCCTCCTTCTCAATATCAACCGTTTCAGATTGATCAATTTCCGAAACAGCTTCTTTGAGTATGTCTTCTGTAGATACACCTGCATCATCAAAAGAGATACCTTTTCCGACAATTTTTGGGAAAGACTCATCAAAAGAAACATGGACAGATTCTTCAACAGAAAGTAAACGCCTATTATACACTCTATATGCTTTGCTTGATTGAGAGTATCCAAGAAAAATACCTTCATCAGCTTTGGCATCAAACTTCCCAAGATTTCTTTACCATTATTCAAAACAAAACATTTACAACCGAACACATGAAGATGAGACAAGTTTGGCTTTCTACCTTTTAAAATTTCATAAGGGGTTTTATTCAAAATAGGACGAATTAAAATCCTGTTCAAAACATAACAAGTTGTGCTAATTGCATCAGCCCAAAAATATTTTGGTAATCCACCCTCATTGAGCATTGTTCTTGCCAATTCCTCTAAAACTCGATTTTTGCGTTCCACAACACCGTTTTGTTGTGGAGTTCGAGGAGCTGAAAAGTTGTGCTCAATGACATACTTGTCACAATACTTATCAAAGAGATGGTATTGAAATTCACCTCCATGATCGCTTCGGATTGTAACTATTTTAGAATTCATTTTATTTTGGGACAGCTTTGCAAAACTTTTAAAAGCAGAAAAAGTTTCATCTTTGCTATGAAGGAATATAGTCCAAGTGAATCTAGAGTAGTCATCTACTATTACGAAACCATAATAGTTTCCACCTAAGCTCTTTGTCCTAGATGGTCCAAAGAGGTCCATATGGAGAAGCTCAAGGGGTCTTGAAGTTGAAATTATGTTTTTAGATTTAAAGGAGACCCTTGTTTGTTTCCCCATTTGGAAAGCATCACATAGGTGGTCTTTTGAAAATTTTATTTTTGGAAGACCTACTACTAGATCCTTGGATACAACCTTATTAAGCAAATCAAAATTAACATGCGCTAAGCGTCTATGCCATAGCCATGAATCATCATTTAGGGCTACTAGACATTTAGTGCTTGTTAAATATACACTCAAAAGATCAAGCATATATATGTTGTTTACTCTTACACCCTTAAACACAACATTATGTTCGGTATGTTCAATTTTGCAACAAGTTTTTGTGAAAGAAACTTTATAACCTTTGTCGCATAGTTGACTTATACTTAACAAATTGTGTTTAAGTCCCTCTACAAGATGGACATCAGAAATAGTAGTGGTAGAGGGATTACCTACACTACCTTTACCAAGTATAGCTCCTTTGTTATTGTCTCCATAAGTAACATACCCATTCTTCTTTGCTTTGAAGTCAATAAAAAGTGATATGTCACCCGTCATGTGCCTTGAACACCCGCTGTCTAGAAACCATCTTCTTTCCATGGATGCAAGACACTCATCCTACAATATCAAAAGAGAGAGGTAGGTACCCAGTTTTTATTGGGTCCAAGTGGGTAAGTGGTAACATGGTTGTCTTTAGGCTTCCATTGATAAATGCCTTTAGGCAATATAAATCTTCTAAATTTGCATTTTTCAATGGTATGGCCAACATGACAACAATAATGACAAACACTACGATAATGTTGTTGTTTATGATTGGTCCTTAAATCCTTTGGGACAAAAGAATATTTTGCATATGGAGGATTTAATGACTTTTTGAACAACCTAGTATCAATGGCATAAGTAATCTTAGGTTGCAAGGCTTTTTCCAATTTGACTTTAAGAGAAATAACCTCTTGTTGCCAAATGTGACAAGCTTCACAATGTCTTATTTTACTACAACCATCAATATCAATAGCTTTTGAATTTTCTGCAATGCTAGCTTTCAAGTATTCTAAATCTTTTTCAGCAGGTTGTACTTTACCTTCCAAGTATGAAAAAAAAATTTTATCGGAAGATAATCTTTTAAATGCTTCTATAGCTTCATTATGCAGTTTTTCAAAAGCTATTTTCAATTCAGAAAAGGACATAGAAGAGAAATTGTTATAGTAAGCTTGTTTTACCTTTTTATCATCACTTTTCTTCTTGTGGTGGGACTGATTTTTGGTGTGAGCCATAAGACACAAATTTTCGGTTTCATCGCTATCACTTGAGCATTGTGTACTTGATGAATCACTATCACTTTCCCAAGCAATATAAGCTCTTCTTTGCTTATTATACCTTTTTGGTGGAGCTTTTCCTTTATCCTTTTTCTTTAAAGGACAATCCGTTTTATAATGTCCGGACTTGCCACAATTAAAGCAAGACCCTCTTTCTCTATTCTTCTTAATCTCTTCCTGTTTTGAATCTATAAATTGTCTTCTAAACTTTATGAGATTTTTGTCGGAATGCTTGATTCCATTCTTTCGAATGAATCTATTATATTTCCTAACAAAAAGTCCCATTTCTTCGTCACCGGAGTCTTCGTCACTACTTGACTCATTGTTGCTTAGCTCTTTTTGTGAGGACTTTGAGTTAGAAGCCACAAGAGCTATAGGCCTCTTCTCACCCTATTTGTATTTATTCTTCTCCTTTCCCTTTTTACTTTTGTTCTCAAACTTTTCTAGACTTTCTAGTTCTCGCTGATGTTCCTCCAGCTTTCCAAACAAAGTAGTCATTGTGAGTGTCGTTAGATCGTTGGCTTCCTTGATAGCTGTTACTTTAGGTTTCCATTCCCTGCTAAGACATCTCAGAATTTTATTAGTAGCAATTTCATTGGAAACAGGTTTTCCAAGTGCATTCAAACGATTAATGAGATGAACAAATCTCTTTTGCATGTCGGGAATAGATTCTCCTTGTTTCATGCGAAAGAGTTCGAACTCTTGATAAAGTGTGTTAATGCGGGACTGTTTTACTTCAGTTGTACCTTCATGTGCAATTTCTAAAGCGTCCCACATTTCTTTAGCTGTCGAGCAATGGGAAACTCGATAATACTCATCTGCACTAAGTGCTGAAATTAGCATATTTCGAGCTCTCCAATCACTTGACCACTTTTTCTCATCTTTTTCATCCCAATCATCTTCTGGTTTAGGTACTATGGCACCTGCCTCATTCATCATGGTAATTTGAAAAGGACCATTTTGAATGGCAGCCCATACGCGCCTATCCATAGAATTTATGTGAACTCGCATGCAGTCTTTCCAGTAGCCATAATTTTCACCATTGAAAACAGGAGCTCTATTATACGCCCCCTTTGGTTCAGAATCCATAACGTTACAGGCAGCCACAAAGAACCAGCGAATCGGTGCTCTGATACCACTTGTTAGACGCTGTGGCTAGTGATCTATAGGGGGGTGAATGGATCACCTCCTTGTTTACAAGGATTTAAAAGATTTTTCAGAGTTTTCAAAGATTAACGGAACCAACGGTCCCAAATATACTAGCGTCTATTCTGGACCAGCCACTAGAAGACCGAACATGTGATAACGTGTTGGATTTACAATTGAGATGATACAGGATAAAACAGACAAGCTGTAAAACAGTTGAATGCACCTATCACAAAAGCTATTTCCAATGAATAAAAAATGATTGAAAACGTAAATAGAGATAGAGAAGGAATATAATACGCAGAGATTTGGTAAGGAAGTTCCCCATGTTCGTCCTCGTGTGTGGGTACGTCTCCCTCTCAATTTCAAACCGAAATTGAGAACTTTTATATCAATATTGCTAAAATCGTCGATTACAAGGTTGCTATACAAACACCAGAAATCTATACACCTAGATCTTCCTATTGTATCAACCTTCACTTGATCTGAGCCCAATCAAGATTCCCTGCAAGTAATACAAACAATTCATCGGTTCCACGATCTATTTGCGAAATCTCCCAATTTCCAAATCTTACGCTGCGGCTGAATCTGTCTTGTAAACGTGACTAACAAACCCTCAAGAACACGCCCGTTCTTGAAGGAAAACCCAGCTGGTTTTTCCTTGAAACCTTCTATCACTCTTCAACTCAGCTGGATCTCCGATCGTACCACTGAACGTTATCTCATAAACCTTCAATTCACAGAACAACACTTAATTCCTTGTTGATGTTCTTGAATTAAGGTATTTGAGAAGATGATGAAGATGAATTTGATTCTAGGTTTCAATCCTGCTCAACATTGAATTGTCCACACTCAAAATTCCTTTTCTTGATGTGTTGTTCAATGATCCCTTGACTGTGAAATTCGTATCCAATCTCCGTGTCATTGCCTGCACTAAATGAAACACTAAACATATACTATGCAGATTCTGTTAGTAGTAAAACAGAAAAATGAATCGATTCAAGACACGAATGAATCGATACATAATGGTATTTATACTGTTATGTATCAATGCATAATAACATGAATCGATACATACTGAACAGATGAGCAAAAAAAACAGAGAAATGAACATACAATGAATCGATGCATGTTTGTATGCGTCGATTCATAGAAGAAAATCTAGAACCATTCTTACAGCATGAATCGATGCATGATAGAATGAATCGATTCATTTTGCGAATTTCCAGAATTTTTTCTACAGCATGAATCGATGCATGATGGAATGAATCGATTCATTTTGCGGGTTTTCAGAAATTCAAAGACATTATTAAAAAATAAGACAAGAGATATAAAGACAAGCAATACAAACAAAGTGTCTTAATATGAAGCACATGATAATATGCACAAACACTTAAATTTTATAATCATACAAAACTAAAGAGTTGCTCACATAGTGGGCCTAAAATGGGGGAGGGAACAGCGCATCTCCCAGGCCCAAACACACAGGAGCCTGGAGGTGTATGGGAGCTTGTTGTAGGGTGGTATGCGGGTGATTATAAATGGGAGGTCCAATCGGACGGTGACAAGTGTCACCGCTGGATTCGACCGTCCAAAAGGGAATCCATCCACCCTTATCTCTTCAGCCTTGCATTAACATGAATTAAATATGGATTAAATGCCTTTTTTTTAAACTTCTCCTTGATCATCCAGTAATTCTCATAATAACTCATAAATTATAATTAAATATAGGATCGCAAATAGTAAAACAAGATAATCATCCTTAGCATAAAAGAAAGAAAACGCCGAAACCCTAAACACCTTTCTTCTCGCCGCCCTCCCTTCTTCTTCCCCCAAATCGCAACCCTAATTTCCGGCCACCCTCTCCAATTCTTCAACAACATGAACGAATCCTCACCATTTTCCTCCCCTCATCTCGGATTCTTAACCAAACCTACCTAAATTCACCTAAATCTACAAACCAAAGCCTTCCAGAAACTAGAAGAAAATGGAATCACGATAAATGGTGTTCTTACCTTGAATAGCATTCGCTATAATCGTTGTGGTAACGAAGATGATGCTGAATTCGTGTGAGGGTGATGAACGGAACTGATATGGTGATGACGCACTCGCGCGACGGAAAACACAAACAGTTTGATCTTCTTTTCCTTCTGCGATTTTTATTTTTCTTCCTTTGCTTCTTCTTGGCTTAATTTCTCGTTTTGCATTTTTGATTCTCACGGTAGCGTTGATTATTGTGTTGTTGCAGGATTTCGCTAATTGATGAAGATGATGAAGATGCCTCTTCGGGTGAACGTTTGCTGAAGACCGATGGAGCTTATTCCACCTTCCGTTGTGGAGTTCTTGCTGAGGCCGTAGGATTTTGCTATTGTTTCGATTTTTCCTCTCTTCTTCTTCGTTATTTCATTTCTTTGATGTTGAGTTCTTGTGATAATTGATCCTTGCAGGTTGATGGAGATTGTTGAAGACGGTTTTGAAGGACCTTTGAAGCTGTGGCCGCTTGAAGGTGACGCCGCAAAGATGACGAAGATGGCGGTAGGCGTTGAAGATAATGGCGTGAAGAAGTTTGAAGCGGAATTACCGTATTTGTTCAATCGACAACGGAATTGCAACATTCAGGTATGCATCCTTGATTCTGAATCAACCCTGTTCATCAATTCGTTTTGTTCTTCTATTTGATTCACCATTTTATGATATGCATTTTGCTGAAGGCTTTTGGCCGGTTGGCTTTGGCCCTGTTGGTAACTTCAACCTTCTTGGTTCAGAATCGGAAACTCTGTAATTTATGTGATTGTATTGATCTTACAGGTTGCTAAAGACCGAAGCCGCAGAGAAGTTGATTGAAGATGATGATGGAGGTGGAAGGTTGATTTCGGGAATGAAGGTTATTGATGATGTTTTGTGAGGAAAGCTGCAGAGAGTTCAGTAGATTCAAGGCTAGGTGTGAAGAAGGTGAATATGGAGGTCCATGGTGAGAACATGAAGGCTGCAGAGATTTCAGAAGGTTCAATAATGAATAATGATTGATGGAGAGTAAGGAGTGTGGATTCAGAATTGTTGTTAGGTTACATGGTTGATGATGATTTTGAAGATTGAAATTCTCGGAATGATGAAGATTGAAGGAAAGAGATGGTGAATGCGGAAAAAAAAAGAATGAAGTTGGAGCACAAAGGAGATGAAGAAGAAGACTGAAGGGGAGAAACTGAAGATTGAAAAATGTTCAAGAAGGAGAAGAAAATGGTGTCCAAAACTGAGATTGATGATGGTTCTGGATTTATAGGTGATAAAGATAAAGGGTAATTTTTTCATTCTCAGAAATCGGTTAGGAATTCTGTTATATAGTTAGTTAGAAGTTGGTTATGTAACCGAAAATCTGTTATCGAACCTCTGCTATGAGAATTTCCATTTGGCTTTGTTCTCTTTATTTCCATAATAATCAATCCTTTTGTTATCTTCTACTGATTATGTTCTGAGGTTTATCCTTTAGAGAAACAATTTGATGGTTTTCTCTCTATTTAATTTAAAATTATGTGACAAATAGTAATAGTGTATAAAAATACTGATGGTGCTGGATAGTATGGTACAAATGGTGCGCAATGATTTTAACTTTTACTAGAAAGTTGTACTGGAAAAATTTATGTTAACAACAAGAAGATATATTAGAGGATGCAAAAGAAATGGTGCTTATATGAAGACCTAAAACAAGATCCTTGAGCTTAAAAAAAAAAGAATTGCGTTTAGAATATATCAACTGTATGGTGGAGCAACACCTTTATGTCAAGGTAATGAACAAGGGTATAAATGCATTCCTAGTTTAGAGTTATCCAAGACTAGTATTATTTTTGGTGCTTAAAGAGATGCATTGGCAAGATATTGAGGATATTTAATATGAATTGAAATACAGCCCAAGCATTAACAAATTTGAAAATCAATTCGTAAAACATCGAAGGCGAGCATGATGGGGATAGGACTTTATGGTTCAGATATTGAACTTTAATGGGAAAGAATTTGGAAGTGAATATTAGTCCAACTTGGATAATGACCATGGTATCTAGAAAACTCAAGTTAAATGAATATTGGCTTTGGATAATTAATTTAAAAAATGGATTAAAATGACATATTGACTCGGGTAAAAACAAATGAATTATGATGGGAGTTTAATTGGACATTGGACAATATACGGAAAAAAAAAGATGAACAATGAAGTGTTTTAGAAACAGAGATGGGCTCAAATCAAGTGAACCATGGATTTGAGTATTAAACTTAAACAATGTATTACCAAATAAACCAATGACCACACACTTTTCTTTAGCTCAAATGGAGATTTTGAACGAACCACTTTTATAGTACTATGATACCATGATGAACCCAAACCAAAATTGATGATCCATGAGTCGCGCCTTTCTTAATCACTTGAAAATACTATTCCCGAATCGAGTCATAAGCAACAAATAAAGTGCCTCAATTCACAGTGAATCCTTTGATAATGATAGGTCTTGAAATATGAAGTGATGCACGACCAAGTTAACTCGGCGCGAGAACCCTAATCTGCTAATCTTTAGTTGATGAGACGTTCTCGATCTTAAACACGAATAAAACACTAATTTGCCTTGACAATGAGCCTGATGCGCCAATGAACAGCCTTTATGATTGAGTTCCTCAAAGATCAGCTAATCAGAGAAATAAACCCTAATTTCATATGGCATTGATCCCATGCCTTAGAAGTCGATGCACTGCACGATTTAATGTCATGACCCAATGGGAGAACGCAAATGAATGTGAAGCGTAAGCCAGCTAGGTTATAAATATGAGGAAAAATTTTGGGGTGTTACAGTACAGTGTTTACAATAACCATAAAAGATCCTCCTCTAATTCACCCTAGATTCTGAAGGTCAAAATAAAGGTCATCCAGACTTAGCAGGCTTCCCAGATAGCCTTAGCACTATAGGAAATCTATAGCACAGAGTTCTCAAGAAGAAACCCACATCTGAACTGTGTTTCATATTCCCGCACTAGACCGAAATGGAATGGGAAAGAACATGAACCACTCTAGCCTAGGTGTCACTCAGGTCCCAGGTATAGGACCTTAATCTCTCAATGGAACCCCACCCACCAAAGAAAACTAGATCTAGCACAGTGACAATGACAGTATGAAATATGCATAAGACTGTAAAAGAAAGCAATAAATAAAGTTGTACATAAAGCAATAAATAAAGCAAATAAATAAGCACAAGTAGCACATAACACCCCAGTAAACACAAATCAAACAAGCGCTAGGAGGAACTCACAAAAAGAACCAGAAGCCCTGGTTTCAGTATAAGGGTCCCCAACAGAGTCACCAAGTTGTCGCTCCCACCAAATGACACCTCGTCAGAGGGGGTACAGACGCGAACGGTCGGTGAAAGAGAGAAGGATGAGGGTGAACTGAAAAGAGTCGCCAGCTAGGCATTTTTATCCCGAAGGAAAGGTAATGCTGCATAAACCTAAGAAACGATGGATAAGACGATCGCGAACCAGAGAAACTGAGAAAGGGGGTTGGTTACAACCTGGGAAGGTATTAGCACCCAGATTGTCCTTCGTACTCAACGGGATCCACACTTAAAAGTTTGTGTTTAAAGGGGTAGTGTCAGTGCTATCTGTGTGCAAAAGCTGGAAAAGAATGCAAGTGTCAGTGTAAAAGAAGTGTGAAGTGAATTGCTCAGGGATGAGGCTTAAAGAATAATGCTGGAAGAGGGGGAATATACAAAGACTTTTGTTCGATAACAGTTAAGTTATGCCTACGTATCCTCTCGTGCAATGAGGAAGTCATAACACCGTAGTTCGACTCGAAGAGACTGAAAGATAACTTGACTGATGAACTGCTTGCTTGTCTATGCTCAAGCGTATGACCTGTCTGGCTCAGGTGCAAACTGTCTGGCATTAGACGAAAGAAGCGATTTCTCGTTTATGAGTGAATGAGGTGAGAAAAGAATCCCGAAGGAGACGATTATTGTTTGTTTTCGTTGTTTTCAATCTTTTATTGCTTTTTGGTGTTTGTCGTAAGTTAATGAGCTTAAGCCTAAACCAAGGGTTAGTGAACTCATCATATCCTCCCTTTGATTAGGGATAATGAGAATACCTTAAGTAGGAGATAAACATCTCAAACTTAATTACCATGAGGATGTAGGATTAAGATCATTAACCTACTTGTGATTATTTAAATGATTTTTGGAGTTTTTGTTTGGTGTTAAGTAATGCGTTTAAGCCATAATCAAGGATTTAATGGACCCATTACACCATCCTAATAGAAGGATAATAGATGAGAACATTTAAGCTGAGGAATATACCTCAACTTAATCCATGGTTAGGGATTAACCTCATGACAAAACAAGCCTTTATTAAAGTGGATTTTAATTAAGGGTAAGATTAAGAAGTGAGTTTTATGATTTTTAAGACACTTGAGGGGGACCTGTCCATTAACACTAGGGTTAGTCCTTCTTAACCAATTAAGAAAGAATTAGAACCCTAATGCAAGGCCCAAGTTACAAGCTTGATGTCTTAGTGATTTATTAGATCAATTTATTAAAGGATTTAAACACATTAAGGGTTTAACACTAAGGATTAAAGTTATGCACTTCATCCTAATAGAAGGATGCAGGCATAACCTTAATCACAAAGCCTTAAAACCTTTAAGGTTTAGTCCCTGATTATGAGATGAGAAGAGAAGACACAAAAGATGACACAAAGGTAAAACTAATGGGGGGATTAATCAAACCCTAATTGTTATCATGCTTGGGTATTCCTAGGGTTTATGAAGCTTGCAAGAGATCTTCAAGAAGAACCACCAAGGAAGAAGCAAAGATGGAAGGAGGAGAAGCAGAAAGAAGCAAGTCAACTTACTTCACTTAAGAAGATAAGTTGCTTGAAGAAAGAAAGTGAAGAAAGGACATGAATGAGCAAGCTCACTCTTAATCAAAAGCAAAATGCAGCAATGAATGCATAAGAGAGATGAGAAGATATTGTGAGAAGTGAAGGCAAATTCACTTCTCAAAGTAACTTACCACCTGAAAAGTTAGTAAAAGGGAATGAAATGAAATGCAAAGATTCAAACCAAAACCAGAATCATATTTATGATGCAAATGATGATAAGAGATGATGAAAATGTATGTCAAGAGATGTGAATGATCATACAAGTAATGAGGATGCAAATGAAGCATGGAAGGAGCATGAAAGTTCATGAATGCACATGAAATGAAATGAAAGCATAACATGGCAAATGGATGATGCAATGATCAAGCATGATTCTAAAGTGTCCTAAGATGTCTTATATGTCATGTGGATGCATAAAATGTCATGGCAAGTTCATGGATGCAAGCATATGCAAGATGAATGCAAATGAAGATGCAAAATTAGGGTTTTATGAAAGGATGATATGCAAAACTCAAAATCAGAAGCAAATGACAAGATAAAAAAATTGAAAATGCACTCAAAGGAACCCTAAACCCATGTGATATCACACCCCAAAGGAGGAGATATAACTCTTAACCCTAAGGGACTTATGATTTTTCTAAGTTTCCTAGGGTTTTAAGGTACCTAAAGGGGAAAAATGCAAATCAATTCAAAAAGGCAGAAGAAATTCATGACAAAATTAGGTTAGAAACTACATTTCAAATGAAGGTCAATGCAAAAAGAACCATGGCCATACCATTCTTGGTTAGGCAGAAAATAATTCTTGAAGTTAGGGTTATAATATGGGATTTTATGAACCCTAAATTCAAAGAAAAATGTCAAAATGATTCAAAACCAAAAAGAAAGTTGTGTGGATGGTATGAAAATGCCTCTAAATGTTTGAAGATGCAATATAAATTTTTTTGGGATTTTTTAGAAACCTAAATGATATTTTAATTAATTAATTTTCATTAATTAATTAAAATAAAAATTTAAATGTCTAAAAAATAATTTTTAAATGCAAAAAATAAAAATAAAAATATTTTTGGTTTCTGAAAATTAATAAAATGTTTGATAAAAAATTTCAGAATTTTTTGATGATTTTTACTATTTTTAAAAATTCGTGCAAAATAAAATGAGAAAAAATGAAATAAAATTAAAATAAATGGAAAGTATGCAAAATGGAGAGACAGGATTGATTCTGGGTTTGAATCTGTTGACCACGCGCCACATCCAATGGCCCAAATTCAAATTCTAATGATACTAATTAATTAATTCATTAATCCAGATTAAACTTAAGTGAACTAATCTCCACCCTCCAATCACGCGCGGGAGAACAAATCTAAGGGCCCAGATTTAAACATGAAACCCTAACCCTAATTAGCCCTTAATGACTCTCAGGTGGCCGGAGAAGACCTCCGGTCATCTTCTCCGGCCAACTCCTCCCCTGAAAATTTACAACTCACTCCCTAGGTCATTTCTGGAGCTCTAAAGCTCCAGATTGACTCCTTCCACTCCCCTATGATCAAATCCACCCTAAAAAACAATTTATCTTCACTTAATCTTAAGATTCGAAACAATGAACAAAAATAGTGAAACTTTCAAACAAGCAATACATCCTGGTTTCTCAACCATTTTCAAAAATAATCACATCCCCATGATCAGGGGAGCACATAGAATCATTCAAGAACTTAAAAACAAGTTTCTGGAAAAAAAGTTCTTGATAGCTACCTGAGTTGAAGCTTTCGAAACTGGAGCTTTCTGGCCACTCCCTTGGTGTTTTTCCACTCCAATGAACCCCTTGAAACTTCTGGTAAGCTTGAAACAAGTTTATATGGAGTGTTTTGAAGGTTTCAGTTTAGAGGTGATGAAAATCATGTTTTTGTTTGAGGTGGTTTCAGGCCAATGTAAGGGGTGGGAAATGATCCTGGGATGATGCTGAGTTGATTGGTGGAAGAGTTTGTGATTTTTGTTGGCTGAGGAGTGAGTTTCGAAGGAAAATGCAAGAGGGATGATTTTTGGTAACTTGTGAATGCTGATGTGTTAGGCTTATTTCTTGTGTGTTATGGTTTGCATAAAGTCCACATATCAAGCTGTGATAGGTCTGTGGAGCTGGTGTGGGCTATGCTGATTGGTATGGGTGAAAATGCAAAAAGTCAAGGTTGGTTGTACTTTGAGGTATGGGCTGGTTCAGGCTTGGTACAATGGGGTGTCTGGTGCAACAAGGATCAAGGATGGCCATGGAAATCACTTTGAGGCAATTCAGCATGTTTGTGAAAGGTTATGGGAGGTTTTGCAATTTGAAGAAAGTTTGGCCCTTTCAAGATTTCTTCATGGGCCAGGCATGGAATTTTGAAATTCTTTGGGAAATTCTGAGTTTTAGGCATTGCATAATGTTTGTATGATGATTAGAAGTCAATTTGAAGTCACAAAATGAATTGGCAAGAGGTTTTTCAAAAATCCCTCTTTGGCATGAAACTTGAAATTATGTGATTTTTGCCAACTTTGACAAGCCATAACTTGAGTTCCAAAATGAATTAGATCTTGTTCTTGTACTTTTTGAAAAGGGAATGATCAAATCTACAACTTTCATGACCAATAATTTTTCATTTGAAGCATTCTTGGTTGAGAAAGTGGAGGTTGAAAAACTTTCCCAAAATGGAAAGTTTACATTACAAGTCATTTCCATTTTTGGCAACTTTTGGTTTTTCTCATTTTTCTTCAAATTTGTGAACTTATAAGCACTTCATTGATCAAATAAAGACCATATAACTTCAATTTGATGAAAATTCCACTTTGGTTCCATTGTTGGGGGCCTCAGATGCCCTGATTTGGCTCTGACTTGCTCAAGAAGTTACCCAGTGATCAGATGACTTCCACAATGAATTTCTTTATCAAACTTGGTATGCATGATCCTAATATCATATTAAGACCAAAATAAACAATAATGACCAAAAAATTTGGAGTTATGGCCTCTGAAACCAAAACCCTAATTTCAGGTCATTTGTGTAGTCAAACCCTAGCTCAGCTTCCATGCTTTCCCAGTTCTTGTGATTCTTTAACTTCCTTGATCTTTGGAGGATAAAATATGATGGTTGAACATACATGGACCCTCTTGAGATGATTGGAAGCCTTGGGAGTGGCTCAGATGGATCTTGGATTGCTCAGATCACAAACCCTAGATGCAGATGAACTTGAACCAATGCAGTGAAGCAAAAAATGCAATATGAGATGGTATGATCAAACTAATGCAAATGTGAAGATCAAAATCCATGGTGTGAACTTAGTGAGGGAAAATTTGGGGTGTTTACACTTTTCTGATAGGAACTCCAGTCAACAAAGAAAACTCCTCTAGCAGTGGTCACATCTGAAAATCAGGAAATGTGAAGCATCTAAGAGGAGGGTCATAGAACTGTAAGCATGTGTGGATCATGCTCCTCTGAGATGAATCAAGATCCATGACCATGTCTAAAATTCCCCCATAATGCTCTCTGAATAGTGGGATGTGGTCAGGTGTGATAAGGGACTGGACCTGCCTGATACCAGTCAAAATGGGCTCAAAGAAATGGTAAGATATGTTGCTCTTCCTTGGGGTAGCCATGAGTGCTGATGAAGAATCTGAAGACAAATGCTGATGAAGATCACAGACTGAGAGGCTGAAGGTAGGTCTCTGGAAGACTGATGATGGCGAGTCTCTGACAGACTGATGCAGACGAGTCTCTGACAGACTAGTGCAGGTGCTGAAGGAGATAGCTGAAGCAAATGCTGAAGAAGATAACTGAAGCAGAGGTCTAAGCAGTAGAAGAGGTCAAAACCAAACCAAATATGATATGATGGATACCCTGAAAAACAAATAAACAAATGTTAAATGATTCAATGATGGTATATGCATATGATATGCAAGGGTTTGTGATCAAGAGCTGGATCTGATTATCTGTCTTGATATAAGGCCCATGTATGTTCAAAGGTCCGGATGGATGCTCAGAAATCCAGTAACCAGGGTGGGGGACTCAAATAAAGAGTCACATGTCCAGGGTTAATCACAAGAACTGTCCAAAGTGAAGTATTCTTAAACAAAATAGTAACAGGGTATGATGTGGCCAAGGGTTGTAGCAAACCTATAAACAACCCAACCCCCTCACATGTAGTGTTCTAGAACAAGGATCCTCAGACTTGGATCAGTTATGAGAAGTGTAAACACTTCTAACCCGGAGGTACAGTGTTTACAATAACCATAAAAGACCCTCCTCTAATTCTCCCCAGATTCTGAAGGTCAAAATAAAGGTCATCCAGACTTAGCAGGCTTCCCAGATAGCCCTAGCACTACAGGAAATCTGTAGCACATAGTTCTCAAGAAGAAACCCACATCTGAACCGTGTTTCATATTCCCGCACCAGACCAAAATGGAATGGGAAAGAACATGAACCACTCTAGCCTAGGTGTCACTCAGGTCCCAGGTATAGGACCTTAATCACTCAGAGAAACCCCACCCACCAAAACAGAAGCCAGATCCAGCAATGATAATGACAGTATGATGTATAAAAAACTGTAAAGAAAGCAGTAAATAAAGTTGTACATAAAGCAATAAATAAAGCAAGTAGATAAACACAAATAGCACATAACACCCCCGTAAACACAAAATCAAACAAGCGCTAGGAGGAACCCACAAAAAGAACCAGATGCCCTGGTTGCAGTATAAGGGTCCCCAGCAGAGTCGCCAAGCTGTCGCTCCCACCAAATGACACATGGCCAGAAGGGGTACAGACGCGAACGGTCGGCGAAAGAGAGAGAATAAAGATGAAGTGAAAAGAGTCGCCAGCTAGGCATTTTTATCCCGAAGGAAAGGTAATGCTGCATAAAGCTAGAAAGATATGGATAAGACGGTCGCGAACCAGAGAAACTGAGAAAGGGGGTTGGTTACAACCTGGGAAGGTATTAGCACCCAGATTGTCTGTCGTACTCGACGGGATCCACGCTTGAAAGATTTGTGTTTAAAGGGGTAGTGTTAGTGCTATCTGTGTGCAAAAGCTGGAAAAGAATGTACAGGTGTCAGTGCAAAAGGATGTGAAGTGAAATTGCTCAGAAATGAGGCTTAAAGAATCATGCTGGAAGAGGGGGGAATACAAAGAGACTTTTGTTCGGTAACAGTTAAGTTATGCCTACGTATCCTCTCATGCAATGAGGAAGTTAGAACACCGTAGTTCGACTCAAAGAGACTAAAAGGTAAATTGACTGATGAACTGCTTACTTGTCTATGCTCAAGTGTATGACCTGTCTGGCTCAAGTGCTAATTGTCTTGCATTAGACGGGAGAAGCAAGTTCTCGTTTGTGAGTGAATGGGATGAGAAAAGAATCCCGAAGGAGACGATTATTGTTTGTTTTTGTGTTTTCAATCTTTTATTTCTTTTGAAGTTTGTCATAAGAAAATGAGCTTAAGCCTCAAGGGTTTAGTAAACTCATCACATCTTCCCTCTGATTAGGGGTAATGAGAATACCTTAAGCATGAAGTAAACACCTCACACTTAATCACCATGATGTAGGATTAAGATCATTAACCTACTTGCATTTATTTAGATGTTTTTTGGTATTTTTGTTTAGTGTTAAGTAATGAGTTTAAGCCATAATCCAGGATCTAATGGACTCATTACACCATCCTAATAGAAGGATAATAGATGAGAACATTTAAGCTGAGGAAGGCTCCTCAACTTAATCCATGATTAGGGATTAACCTCATGACAAAACAAAGCCTTTATTAAAGTGGATTTAGTTAATGGTGAGATTAAGAAGTGAATTTTATGGTTTGTAAGACAACATGAGGAGGACTTGTCCATTAACACTAGGGTTAGTCCTTCTTAACCAATTAAGGAAGAATTAGAACCCTAATGCAAATCCCAAGTTACAAGCTTATTGTCTTAGTGATTATTAGATGGATTGATTAAGAGATTTAAAAACATAAAGGGTTTAACACTTAGGATTAAAGTTATACACTCCATCCAAAGAGAAGGATGCAGGCATAACCTTAATCACAAAGCCTTAAAACCTTGAAGGTTTAGTCCCTGATTATGGGATAAGAAGAGAAGACACAAGAGATTGATACAGAGGTAAAACTAATAGGGGTACTAATCAAACCCTAATTGATATCATGCTTGGGTGTTCCTAGGGTTTATGAGGCTTGCAAGAGGTCTTCAAGAAAAGCCACCAAGGAGAAAGCAAGATGGAAGGAGGAGAAGCAGAAGAAGCAAGTTAACTTACTTCACTTAAGAAGATAAGTTACTTGAAGAAAGAAAGTGGGTGGAGAACATGAATGAGCAAGCTCACTCTAAGACAAATACAAAATGCAGCAAGGATGCATAAAAGGAAGAGATGAGAAGAGGAGTGAGAAGTGAAGGCAAATTCACTTCTCAAAGTACTTACCACCTGAAAAGTTAGCATAAAGAAATGAAATGAAATGAAAATGGAATGAATGCAAGGATGCAAACCAAAACAAGAAGCACATTCATGATGTAAATGATGCTAAGAGATGATGCATATGTGTGTCATGAGTTGTGAATGATCATACAAGTGATGAGAATGCAAATGAAGCATGGAAGAAGCATGAAAGCACATGAAATGAAATGAATACAAATCATGGAAAATGGATGATGAAATGATCAAGCATGATTCTATTGTGTCCTATTATGTCTTAGAGGTCATGTGAATGCAAGAAATGTCATGGTAAGTTCATGAATGCAAGCATATGCAAGATGTATGCAAATGAACATGCAAAATTAGGGTTTTTATGCAACATGAGATACACAACTCAAAAACAGAAGAAAATGACAAGATAAAAATTGAAAATGCAATCAAGAGAACCCTAACCCCATATGATTTCACACCCCAAAGGAGGAGACCTAACTCTTAACCTAATGAAAGTTATGATTTTTCTAAGTTACTTAGGGTTTTAAGGTAACTAAAGGGAAAAAATGAAAATCAATTCAAAAAGGTAGAAGAAATTTGTGACAAAATTATGCTAGAAACTACATGTCAAATGAAGATCAATGCAAAAAGAACTATTGTCATACCATTCTTGGTTAGGCAGAAAATTATTCTTAAAGTTAGGGTTCAAAAATAGGATTTATTGAACCCTAAATTCAAAGAAAAAATGTCAAAATGATTCAAAACCAAAGAGAAATTTGTGTGGATGGTATGAAAATGTCTCTAAATGTTTAAAGATGCAATATGAATTTTTTGGGATTTTTTAGAAACCTAAATGTTATTTTAATTAATTAATTTTCATTAATTAATTAAAATAAACATTTAAATGCTTAAAAAATGATTTTTTAATGCAAAAAATAAAAATAAAAAATATTTTTGGGTTAAGAAAATTATTTGAAATCAAAATGCTGAATACAAATATTTTTGGTATTTTCTATGTATTTTAAATAAATGGAACAAAATAAATAAGAAAAATATGAAATAAAAATGAATTAAACAAAAGTAAGCTGAATCAAGGGCTCACATTCAAAGTTGAGAGATTTTGGTTGGCTGGCGCGTGAATGAATGGACAGGATTCATTCTGGGCTAATTTTCATTAACTAATTAATTAATCTTTAATTAAACAGAATTAAGGTTTAATGATGGCATCTGGACCATTCAAACACGCAGGGAAGCTCAATCCTACGGCCAGAATTCAAATTATGTCCTAACCCTAATTAAGCCACTAATGACATTCAGGTGGCCGGAGAAGACCTCCGGTCATCTTCTCCGGCCAGACCTTCACCTGAAAATTCTCAACTTCTTCCTTAGGCACTTTCTGGAGCTCTAAAGCTCCAGATGCACTCCTCCCACTCCCCTAAGATCAAATCCACCCTCAAACTTAATTTCTTTTCACTCAATCTAAAGATTCGAAGAAGAACATAAATATGACAAAAATTTCAGACAATCAATACACACTCATTTCTCAACCATTTTCAATAATTCCAAGTTCAGTGTGATCAGTGAAGCATGCTTGATCATTTTGTAACATAAAAGAGAAGTTCTGGAAAAAATAATTCGAATGGCTACCTGAGATGGAGCTTTCAACCCTTGAGCTTTTTGGCCACTTCCTTGGTGCAAAAAGCCTCTAATGACCTTCCTGGAGAGGTTGCAATGCTTGGAAAGCTTTGAGGATGGCTGGTTTGTGAGCTTGCACTCCAATTGATCTGAAATTGTATTTTGCTTGTGGTGTGTTTTTGGCTGTTTCAATGGGTGGTTTATGATCAGTGAGTGATTTAGAAATGAATGGTGGTGTTTGTTTGAAGATTGAGCAAGTGTGCTATGAGTTTCGAAGGAAAATGCAAGAGGGAGAGTTTTTGGCAATGCTGAGTTCTTGGAGTTCTTGGCTTGTGTGTGTTATGAAAATGTATCCTTAGGGCATGCTTGTAGTGTCTGGATTGGGCAGAGAGTGGGTGGTGGACTGTTGTGATTGGTATGGGTGAATTTGCATAAAGTCAACATTTCTTGTACTTGAGGTATGGGCAAGTGGCATGCTTGGATTTGGGCATGTCCTGGTTCAGCTGAGATCAAGGAATGTTTGTGAATCAGATTTGGTGAGCTGTGGCAAGTGGATGAGAGGTTTTGTGCCATTTTGCAAATTCATGAAGTTTTGGCCCCTTTTGGATTTCTTGATGTGCAAGACATGGAATAACATGATTCTTTGGCCAATTATGAGTTTTTGGCAATGTACCATGATGTTATGATGCATTGAAGTGTGTTTGAAGTCACAAAAAGCCTTGGCAAGTGGTTTTGCAAAGAATCCCTTTTGGTGCATTCTTGAAATTTATGTGATTTTTGACAACTTTGACAAGCCATAACTTGAGTTCAAAAATGAATTAGATCTTTTTCTTGTACTTTTTGAAAAGGGAATGATCCAATCTACAACTTTCATGACCAATAATTTTTCATTTGAAGCATTTTTGGTTGAGAAAGAGGAGGTTGAAAAACTTTCCCAAAATGGAAAGTTTACATTACAAGTCATTTCCATTTTTGGCAACTTTTGGTTTAGCTCATTTTTCTTCAAATTTGTGAACTTCTAAGCACTTAAATGATCAAATAAAGGTCATATAACTTCAATTTGATGAAAAATCCACTTTGGTTCCATGTTGGGGGCCCTCAGATGCCCTGATTTTGCTCTGACTTGCTCAAGAAGTTACCCAGTGATCAAATGACTTCCATAATGAATTTCTTCATCAAAGTTGGTATGCAGGATCCTTGTAACATATTGAGACCAATAGAAACAAGAATTACCAAAACATTTGGAGTTATGGCCTCTGAAACCAAAACCCTAATTTTAGGTCATCTGTGCAGTTAAACCTTGGCTCTGCTTCCATGCTTTGCAAGTTCTTGTGATTCTTTGACTTTCTTGATCTTTGGAGGATATAATATGATGATTGAACATACATGGACCCTCTTAGAATGATTTAAGACCTTTGGAGTGGCTCAGATGGATCTTGGATTGCTCAGATCACAAACCCTAGATGCAAATGAACTTGAACTAGTGCGGTGAAGCAAATATGCAATGTGATATGATATGCTTGAACTAATGCAAATATGAAAGATCACAAGCCATGGTGTGAACTTAGTGAGGGAAAATTTGGGGTGTTTACACTCATTGTCTCATGGATCTCCCCATCCATCTTTATGTACTTATAGGTAGCTAGATGACTGACAAAGATATCCTCCTCCCCACAAATTGTGATAACTTGGCCTTCCCACTCGTATTTTAACTTCTGGTGAAGGGTCGATGTTACTGCGCCAGCGACATGAATCCAGGGTCGACCCAACAAACAACTGTAGGCAGGCTGAATGTCCATCACATAGAAGATAGTTTTGAAAATTTGTGGGCCATTTACCACAGGCAACTCAATTTCTCCAAGAATCGATCTCTTAAAACCATCAAAGGCTCTCACAACTAGGTTACTCAGGCGAAGTGCAAGACCATCATACTCCATCTTGACTAAGGCTTTCTTTGGAAGAACGTTGAGAGAGGATCCAGTGTCAACCAAGACATGAGAAATTACAACACCTTTACACTCTAAGGTTATATGTAAAGCCTTATTGTGGTTGCGGCCCTCCGTAGTCAGATCAGAATCAGTGAAACCTAGTCCATGAATGGTATTGACATTTGAAACCACCGTTTCCAACTGATTAACTATAATCTCCTCCGGCACATAAGCTACATGCAGGACTTTGAGTAATGCATTCATGTGAGCTTCGGAACACATAAGCAGTGATAGAATGGAGATCTTGGATGGTGTCTGATGGAGCTGGTCCACAACCTTGTAGTCACTCTTCTTGATAATTCTCATGAACTCGTCCACATCCTGATCAAAGGGTGTCTTCTGAGCTTCTTTAGCAATTGGTTCTTCAGGCACCACACTCTTGCCTTTTGCTTTAGCAGCAGCTTCTGCTTCAGCGTTAACTCTTGGGAACTGTGACGCGAAGAGACGTCCGCTTCGAGTGAAACCTCTTCCTCCTCCGACATTATAAATTTGTGGTGTAGAAGTTGAAGAGTCAAGAGTGACTTTATTTCCGTTGCAATACAAATCTAAGCCATAGTGCCAAGGCACGACATTGCTGCTGTCATATGGAACTGGTCCAGGCACCGTGATAGTAACCAGACTGATTGCTGCGGAAGAAGGAGTTGAGACAGTTTGTGGGTCATAATAGATTGTGACAGGTGGTCTGGTGGGAGATGGTGTAGGTGCAGTGAGTTGTTGATGTTGATGAGGGTGTTGATGTGAGTTGTTGAAAGAATCTGGAACATGGATTGTTGCTGGGTCATAATAGATGGTGACTGTGGAAATGTCTTCATTGATGGTTGATGTTGTTGTGGAAGGATGTGTTGAACTGATGTCTGTTGAAGTTGAAGAAGGGAAGTTTGTTGATGTTGTAGAAGAATCTGTTGGAATGATTGTTGTTGAAGTTGTAGGAGTGATATATGTTGATGTGGTAGGAGTGATATTTGTTGGAGTTGTAGAAGTCGGAACCGTTGAAGTGATCTGTAGAATGCCTTCCCTGATAAGACTGTTGATACCCTTTCTCAAATCTGCACAACCATTGGCAGAAATCTTGCAAGCTTCACAATGGGCCTCACAACCCGGGAACATTTGGCACTTCAACAGCTGAGCTTTAACTTCGGCCAGTGGTGTTTGAATACTTGCAACGCCATTAATCAGAATAGATGGTTGGTCTTCTTCAATAGCATTGATCCTCGGCCCACTGTGATTTGGTATCAGAATCTTTGTGACATTAGGAGGAGGTGCAAAATTCAAAGCTTTTGAATCAACTAAGTCCTGAACCTTCATGTGCAATGCCCTAAACTTCTCTGTTGTATGGCCAGGTGCATTGGAGTGGAAGGCACATATGGTGTTGACATCATAGTTCCTTGGGAGGTTCTGAGGATCTGGTGGAGCCAGAGTCCTTAATTCGATCAAGTTGAGCTTCAATAACTGTGGGAGTAAAGCAGCATAGGGCATCAGGATGGGATCGATAACCCTGTTGATTTAAGAAGTCCTTTGCTGGAACGGACGTTGTTGTTGGTTATTGTTGTTGTTATAAGATCTCTGTTGAGGAGGAAATTGTTGTTGCTGTGGGAAGTGTTGTTGTTGTGGATATTGTGGTTGCTGAGGTGCTGGAGTGGGAATGGTGACAGCAGCTACTGATCTTTGCATTTATTGAGGCCTACCTCTACTCATATGCACCGAGTTAGTTTCACCTGTCCTACGAGGTCCTGAGAAAGGTTTCCTTGCATTACTAGAGCTAGAAACATTGTCAGAGATCTTACCCATCTTCAAAAGACTCTCAATTATCTCACCAGCTATAACTACATCAGCAAAAACTGGTGGAAGAGAAAGCAGCAAGTCTATCAATCTAGGTTCCTTGCAATGTGTTCATGAACATGTCAGCCATTTCCCTTTCGGACATAGGAGGCTGGCCAGCAGCAGCAAGCTGTCTCCATCTTTGGGCATATTCCCGGAAACTTTCCCTTGAAGACTGAGACATCCCCATTAGGAGATTCCTGTTGGGAGCCATATCCAGGTTGTACTGATATTAGCGTATGAAAGCTTCAGCTAAGTCCTTCCAATTCCTAACAGTAGCTCTGGATAGGTGAGAATACTACTCACGGGATACCCCGGTCAAGCTATCTTTAAAATAAAACATCCACAGCTTCTCATCCATGGTATAAGCTTTTAATCTTCCCATAAAGGATTGGAGGTGGGTACGAGGACAAGAGGTACCATTGTACTTCTCAAAGCATAGAGGCTTGAACTTGTGAGGAATCCTGACGCCTTCCACTAAACCCATATCCATCACATCAAATCCCAAAGAGTTTTGGGATTCCAAGGATCTTAGCTTCTCCGCTATTTCGTCCAGACGACAATCATAGGCTTCATCCCCAACACCAATTACTATGAATTGTTCATCCTGAGGATCTTCTTCTAGAACACGACCTCCTGCATTTCCTTGGATATTTCCGATAACATTGATTTCAGGATTGAGGTGGGGCCCAAAATCAGGCGGATTTGTTTGCGGATGCCCGTGATCATTGTTACTAGTACCTCCAGTGCCTGGATGATTTTCTTTTGGAGTTTTCCGCTCGACTAACTCTCTCAATCTTTCTTGGCTCTGAGCCAACCCTGAC
The DNA here is from genome assembly GCA_963966055.1 of Lathyrus aphaca. Lineage (NCBI taxonomy): Eukaryota > Viridiplantae > Streptophyta > Magnoliopsida > Fabales > Fabaceae > Lathyrus > Lathyrus aphaca. The sequence goes on along the minus strand of OZ014523.1, from coordinate 114,480,895 downwards.
ATCACTGCCATGAACTGGTTCATCTGAGCCCTCATCTCAATTCTCTCATTAGCCATCTGAGTTCTAATGTCAGTCAAATCTTGTTGAACTTGGTCCATCTGAACTCTCGGAAGGTTGTGTCTTGTAGGATACTTGTGGACTCTGTTGATGGGGAAAACCCTCCTACGAGCAATGTTTCCTGAAACACACAGCAAAGTGAGAAAACAACAACAAAAACACCTACAAAAACATAGAGAATGAGGTTAGCATATAATGAAGTATGTCTATTTGTCTTCCGAGGGTATCCAGTTTGGTTCTTTGGTTTTGACTTCCAGACCTCTGGGAATGAAGATGTTGAAGATAAATGAAGTTCAAAAGAAGATCCAGGTATCATACAAACTATAACATTACAAAATGCCAAAATACATAGTTTACGATTACAACAAGTTCCCATGGTGGATCAAAATACAATTAAGTTAAGAAATACAACAAAATCACCATGGAGAATTAAAGTACAACGAAAATTAAATACAAGTAAAGGAAATCAAACATCCAGCCCAAATTCATCCTCCTTGACTTCCTTCAGGAGAGCATTAGTCACTGGCCCAACTGGATGCTTTGTGATGGTTCTGATAAGGAGGTTCCTGGTTACAATGGCACTTGTCATATTCTGGTACTTGTCTTGTCCTTTTGATCTCTTCAACCCCGCCCAAAATTTCAGCTCGGAGATTTCCTTCTGTGCTGCTAGGAGTTCTTCCTGACTCTTCTTTTCATTGGCTTCCAGTTGCTCTATCTTAGCTTGTGTCTTCTGATCTTCTTGCAAACGAGCTTCAGTTATTCTGATTCATCTATCCTGACTCTCTTCCAGATAGTGTTCAGCTCTGGCCTTCTGAATCTTGGCTTCTTTGCAAGCATTCTTCAATACCAACTCTCCTGCTCGGGCTTTTCTGATGAAGTCCTCTGTCTTCTCTATTTTAGTCACATGCTCAATACGGAGCTTCTCTAACCTTTCAATGTCCAGACGACCATCATTCCTTTCCCAAAGGTTTTTCTTCAGGGCTTCAGAAAGTTGGGTATTCCTTTCTTTTAACTTCTCAAACTCTTCCAAACTGACTGTAGCTACAGGCTCTACTGCTGATGGCCCTGGTACATCTTCCAGGGTGAATGGCATACGGGTGATCTATCCTCTGATGCGAGATCATTCAATGTACTGAGCTGAAGCTATGTTGTTACACTTACCCAGAATAGCAATCCCTTTAGTTTGTATGTTGTCCCAAGCCCAGGTTACTTGTCGGACGGTGGCATGATTATTCTGAACAGCACAGTAAAGAGACTCTGCTAAGTCCTTCTCTCGAGGTGGGTGTACCAGGGCATACCCTAACTGTCTTTTTAAAAGCAAAGGATTGTAGTTGAGGGAACCCTTCACTCCAATAAGAGGTACATTAGGATACTGTCCACAACTTGTAATTATGTCTCTGCCCTTGGTATTCTGAGTACACCACCTAATGTCTTCTGATGTAAGGGCAATCATCCTCTTAGCCCAATTTCTTGTCTGGTGTGGATTCAGGAAAGCTTCCGTCTTTGGCATGTGTCTCACTAACCAACTGTAGAAGAGGGGTGCACAACATCTGACCAGTTTCCCTCTCTGCTTCGCATTCCTCTAATGCACTGAGTAAAAGAAATCTCCTAACAAGGTAGGCACTGGATTCTTGAGCATGAAGATGTGGATGGCATTTTTGCTTACAAATTTAGGCTCGTCTGCAAACAAGATGATACCATAAATACTGAGAGCTAGGAGAGCACACACAGTCTCCCAATTCCCTACTACAGCTTGCTTTGTAGCCTGAGTGATCAAGAAATCCAGATGAAGGCTTGGGATTCCAGCCTTAGAAGGTAGGTGCTCGTCAATAGGAGCTACTTCCAGATGTAGTGCCTTAGCTGTGTCATCATATTTTGGAGCAGTCATCTAAGGGTTGAAAGGAATTCCTCTTCTGATTGGGACACCCAACAACATGGAAAACTCTTCCAACAAAGGACCTATCTGAAAATCTAGGAAAGTGAAGAAACAGAGAGGAGGGTTATAAAACTGAAGGAAAATGTGAATCATGCTCCTCTGTGATGCATCCAAGTCCATGATCATGTCCAGAATTCCACCATAATGCTCTCTGAATAAGGGGACATAATCAGGAGTGATAAGTGCCTGAATCTTCCTGATGCCTGCCAAAGGGTACTCAAAGAAATGATATGTGATGTTGCTCTTCCTGGTTGAATTCATACTGACAATGGGTGCTGATGAAGATAACTGGAGAATATAACAGTTGAAGAAGATAGCTGAAGAAGGTAGCCGATGAAGTGCTGGAGAAGATGTCTGAGTAGAAGAACGGTCAAAACCAAACCAAAGAAGATGTGGATACCCTGTAAAACAAATAGAAAAATGTTAAAATGATGCAATATGATGTATGCTTATGATATGCAAGGGTTTGTGATCAGGTGCTGCATTTGTCAGTTGCTCTGATAGGGTCCATGAGTGTTCAAAAATCCGGATGAAGGTCTGAGAACTAGTAACCAGGTGGGGGACTCAAATAAAGAGTCACAAGTCCAGGGTTTCATAAGATCAGTCCAAAATAGTGTAACCTTAAAAACAATATTAGTAACAGGGTATGATGAGGCCAAGGGTTCCTGAAAACCTGTAAACAACCCCACCCGCTCACAGGTATTGTTCTAGAACAAGGATTCTCAGGTTCGGATCTATCATGAGAAGTGTAAACACTTCTAACCCGGAGGTACAGTGTTTACATTAATCATAAAGGATCCTCCTCTAATTCACCTTAGATGCTGGAGGTCATCTAAAAAGGTCATCTGGACTTAGCAGGCTTCCCAGATAGCCCTAGCACTACAGGAGATCTGTAGCACAGAGTTCTCAAGAAGAAACCCATGTATGGACCGTGTTTCATATTCCCGCACCAGACCGAAATGGAATGGGAAAGAATATGAATCCACTCTAATCCTATGTCTGTCACTCAGGCCTTTGTGTTGGACCTTTCTCACTGGAATACCCCTCCCACCAAAGCAAACCAGCAAACCAGCACAGAAGATATGATGATAAAATGAAATGCATAAAGCAGTAAATGAAAGCGATAAAGTAAATGCAGTAAATAAAGCTATACATAAAGCAATAAATAAAGCAAAAACAAAAACCCATAGCATATAACACCCCCACAAACACGAATCAAACAAGCGCTAGGAGAAACCCACAAAAGAACTAGAAGCCCTGGTTGCAAAGGATCTTCTTTTCCCCAAAAGAGTCGCCAAGTTGTCGCTCCCGAAAAGACTTACGTCCCCGGTGCAGATGCGAACTGTCGGCAATGTTAGAGGTTGAGGTTGAATAGAGTCGCCAGCTAGACATTTTTATCCCGAAGGAAAGGTAATGTTGCATAAACCTGGAAGGGTATGGATAAGACGGTTACAAACCAAAGAAACTGAGAAAGGGGGTTAGTTACGACCTGGGAAGGTATTAGTGTAACACCCTTCTACCCAAAACATAATAGTCAAATATTATCAGAGTAATCGTCTAAAAGGGTATCACATTTTCATCAAAAATACACAACAGTGTCCTGTCCTGTAACACGGGTTAATCAACATCAATATGTCATAAACATTTCACAGCGGAATTTAACCTCAAAAATTCAAAAACCTCATAAGTATAATTTTCACCATCCTGAATTTAACATCATTTAAGTAGGAAAAACATTTATCCAAAGATAACATAACTGAAACAGTTAACAGAATAAAACCCTTCCCAGTGTTACATGATACAGAGCATGAAACATAAACCATAACCACTCCTAAGGAACACTAAAGCATGCTCCGAGACTCATGAATTACTCCTATTGCACTGCAGGACTATTCTTCGACATCTGCAAGTTACCCACGAAGGAGGCAACGTTTCCAAGCAGGCAGGGTGAGTAATCATAATATATCATAAACTTATAAGAATATAGAATCATAAATAAATTAGTACACATAACATGACATCGTCAATTACAAAATTCAGCAGCAACCACAACATTATCATGAAATCAATCAACATTAACACAGTCATGAAAATCATCCAGAATATGCAATTTTACATCCTGATATGCAATATGCATGTGGTACCAATTCACCATAAGATGGATACATGACCATCAACCCTCCACAAGGGAGCACACCATAATCATCGAGACACTTCAATCCACACAATGGGATTGAAGAAAATAAACAGGCCGAAGCCCCACCGTGAATGTTATGAAATGAAATGATGCGCTACACCAAGAATTCACCAAAATAAATCGCATCATTCATTTCAATCAGCAAAACAATCATCAAATAGTCATATATATCATCATGACATTACACCCTGAACACTGGTTTCCTAACTACTCTAACACCTCAAGAATTAACCCATACCCGGTAATTTATAAGGTAATTATAAGGTTATTTCACAAATTCATTTATCAAAACTGTTGCATTTTTCTCATTTCTATTCATTAAAATAAAGTTCAGTTTGTACTCGTTCCGACGCTTCAAACGGAATGCGAATCGGACTTACGGTTCAAAAGATATGAATTTTTTAAAGAAATAAAAATTGTTGTTCCAACAGTGTTAACCGGTTAACAAAAACGTTAACCGGTTAACGCCTGCGTATTTTCAGAAAATGCCCCAAAATTTCCAATGGTTAACCGGTTAACCAAAGCCTTAACCGGTTAACGCACGCGTTTCAGCAGTCTTCTGCTACACAATTGCAGACTGTTCCAATTTTCCAAAATTCCCAAACCCCATTACGGATTTCACATCATAACACCAAAAATCCATTCAAAAGCATCAATTAAACCTCAACAACATCCAGACAACAATTATACAGACAAATATACGATTACAACTCATTCTAATCACTCTAATTCATCAAGATTTCTCCTAAACTCAACCTAATTCAAAAACCCCAAAACTCATAAAATTCATACCATCCTAATCCATTCATATTCTAATTCCTATACATTTATCATAGATTATGAAAACTCCCCATACCTTAGAGAATTTCGCCGCTTTACACGCTTCTCTTTGGTTCTCCACAGCCTCCTGACTCTGAGTTCCTCTTTCTTCAGAGCACTTCCAAAATACGATAGAAAACAAAATATGAGAAACTGATCGTATTCTCTTCTTTTGGCTATAATATCCCAGCTTAGCCTTTTCCCATATTACCCTCATGATTTCACAAAAGTACCATCTTATCCTTTTCTTTAACATATTTTTAATAATAAAAATAAAATAGTATAATAAAACACTATTTATCCTTATTATATAAAAATAATCATTTCCTCCAAAATTCTCAAATTAACCCAAACTCTCCAAATTTTCTAAATTAATTAAATAAATGATTAAATAATTAAATTTAGATTTTCGGGGAGTTACAATTAGCACCCAGATCGTCCGTCGTACTCGACGGGATCCACACTTACTTGATTGTGTTTAAAAGGGGGGATAGTGTGTGTGCTGACTGTGCATAAAAGCTAGGGAGAAAATGTACATTGTGTCAGTGCAAAAGAAATGGGTGAAATGCTCAAGACTGAGGCTTAGAAAGAATGCTGGAATGAGGGAAGGGAAAACACAGAGACTTTTGTTCGATAACTGTTAATTATGCCTACGTATCCTCTCGTTCAATGAGGAAGTCAGAACACCATAGTTCGACTCAAAGAGACTGGGAATGATTTTGATTGTGAATTGCTTGCCTGTCTATGCTCAAGTGTATGACTCGTCTGGCTCGAGTGCTAACTGTCTTGCATTAGATGGAAGAAGCGAGTTCTCGTTTATAGAATGAGTGTGATGAGAAAAGAATCCCGGAGGAGACGATTATTGTTTGTTTTTTTGTGTTTTCAGTTTTTTATTGTTTTTGGTGTTTTGCATAAGATAATGAGCTTAAGCCTACATCAAGGGTTGTAAACTCATTATATCCTCCCTGATTAGGGATAATGAGCCTAATTAAGTGTGAGATAAGCATCTCAACTTAATTACCATGATGATATAGGATTAAGATCATTAACCTACTTGTGATTATTAAGATGTTTTTTGGGTTTTTGTTTTGTGTTAAGTAATGAGTTTAATCTTTAATCAGGGATTAGTGAACTCATTACACCATCCTAAGAGAAGGATGATAAATGAGAACACCTAAGATGAGAAAGACTCCTCAACTTAATCCATGGTTAGGGATTAAATTCATTATATAACAAGCCTTTATGAAGTGGATTTTAATTAAAGGGTGAGATTAAGAAGTGATTTTTAAGTTAGTAAGACAGCTTGAGGGGGACTTGTCCATTAAACACTAGGGTTAGTCCCTCTTAACCAAAAAGAAGAGATGTAACTCTATTATAAGGCCCAAGTTACAAGCTTAAGTCTTAATAGTTATTAGGTGTTTTAATTAAGAGGTGTAAACAAATTAAAAGTTTAACACTAAGGATTAAAGTTATACACTCCATCCTAAGATAAGGATGCAGGCATAACCCTAATTCAAAGTCCTAAAGCTTTAAGAGTTTAGCCTCTGATTATGAGATGAGAAGAGAGACTCAAGGAGACTCAAAGGTAAAATCTATGGGGAACTATATAAAATCCTAAAAATTATCATGCTTGGATATCCTATGGTTTGTGAGGCTTAAAGAAAGATCATCAGGAGGCCACCAAGGAAGAAGAAGCAGATGAAAAGAGAAGGAGAGAAAGAATAAGTTACTTACTTCCTGAAGAAGATAAGTAACCTAAAAGAAAGAAAGTAAGAATGAGAGAGCATAAGTGAATTAAGTTCACTTCAAAGACAATTCAATAATGCATATGAATAGATGAGAAGAGGTGGGATGTGAAGGCAAATCCACATCCCAAACAACTTACCATAAGCCCATGAAATGTTAGTGTGAATACATAGGATGCAAAGCAAAAGGAAATGAGATGAATAAAGGTGCAAAGACCAAAAATATAAGTGTATATGCAAGGAAAATGTATCATGAGATATTGCAAAGTCATACATAATGCATATGAATGTTCATACAAGGATGAGATGCAAATGAAGTATGAAAGAAGCTTGAAAACACATGAATGTTCATGGAATGTAATGAATGCAAAGCATAGAAAATGAATGAGGAAATGATCAAGCAATGTTCAATCATGTCTTAATATGTCTAAGATGTCATACAAATGCTTGAAATTTCATGGCAAGTTCATATGATGATAATATGAAAAGATGAATGCAAATGAACATGAGAAATTAGGGTTTTAAGACAACATGAGATGCAAATGACCAAAACAGAAGCATACATTATGATAAAAAATTGAAAATGAACTCAAACAAACCCTAATCATACACAAGATCACTATCCAAAGGAGAAGGTAAGAAGCTAAACCTAGTGAAAGTTATGAATTTCCTAAGTTAACTAGGGTTTTTGGGTACTTCTAAAGGGAAAATGCAAATCAAATTGAAAATGCAATGCAAAATCATGATATAAATATTCTAGATACTAGATGTAATATGTGAAATAATTCAAAAAGAATCAAGTTCAAACTTATCATGGTTGATCAGAAGTGATTTTTTCAAGTTAGGGATAGAAAAATGGAATTTTATGAACCCTAATTCAAAGATAATTGTGAAAATGTGATCAAACTTTAAAAAAACTTGTGTGGTGATTTTGTAAATGTTTCTAAATATCTAAGAATGCTTCATGAATTTTTTGGTGATTCTTAGAAACCTAAATGCATTTTTAATTAATTAAAATCAATTAATTAATTAAATAAAACATTTAAATGTTTTAAAAATACTTTTTTAATGCAAAAATTAAAATAAAAAATGTTTTTGAGTTAAGAAAAATATTTAAAGTAAAAATGCAGAAAATTAGATTTTTTAAATTGTTTTTGCTATTTTAAAATAAATTTGGAAAGAAATGAAATAAAAATCAAATAAAGGGGAAGTCAACCAATCTGAAGGTCCAGATTTAAACCTAGGAAGACTGCGCGCGCTATCCTAAGGCTAGGATTGAATCTGGCAATAATATTTAATTAAACTTAATTAATTTAATAAATCAAGATTAGGGTTTAAGTGAACTAATCCTGGCCCTCCACACACGCGGGAATCATGATCCAAGGGCCCAAATTTAAACTGAGTTGATTAACCCTAATCCTAACCCTAATCACTCTCAGGTGACCGGAGCAAGCTCCAGTCACCCTTCTCCCCTGAATCCCTCAAAACCCCATGAAAATGCATCAAACTCTCCAGAATGTATCATTAAACATCACTAAACACAAATCCAACAACAAATTCCATTTATATTTCATCAAACTCATGAATCGAAGCAAAACGGAAAAATGCACAAAACTTTCAAAAGTTAAATACATCCTCATTTCTCAACTATTTTGAAAACTAAACACATCAACATGATCAGGAGAGCATTTAGATTCATTCTATAACTTAAAAGGAGAGTTCTGGAAAAATGTTCTTGATGATTACCTGAGTTGAAGCTTTTCAGTTTGGAGCTTTATGACCTCCTCCCTTGTACAAAACCACTCCAATGATCCCCCTTGTGCTTCTGAAAGGCTTAGAACAAGTTTATGATGGATGGTTTTTGATGTTTGGTTCTGATAACTCAGAAATCGTGTTTTGATTATGTAGTATTTCAGGCCATGGCAAAGGGAGGGAAATGATCCTTAGGTGATTTTGAGTTGATTGGTGAAGAAAGAAACAAAGTTTTATGGTTGTGCAGTGTGATTCAAAAAGATGAAGGTATGAGGTGGTTTTTGGCAATCTGAGCTTAGAGCTTGGTTCAGGCTTTTTTTTCCTGTGTAATGAGCTCCTTGATGTCCACATAAACAATGTTGATTGGCCAGAGAGTTTTTGTGGCACAGGTTGATTGGTATGGGAGGTTTTTCAAAAAGTCAAGATTGTGTACTATGAGGTATGGGCTCGGGTCATAGTTCGCTTGGGGGCTTGTCCTGCCTCATCTTGAATCAAGGATAGCCCTAGGATTGGATTTTGTGAGCTGGATGGCTTGGATTGCAAGATTGCATAGGTTTTGCAAACTTCCCTCTTTGAAATTTATTGGATCACAAGCCATGAAAACCTAAGGTCCAATGCCCAATTCTGATCAAGGCAAGTTATGTTATCATGTAATGATGCTTAGAAGTGGATTAGAGGTCATTAGAAATCTTGAAACTTGATTTTGCAAAAATCCCTCTTTGGCATGAACTTGAAAATTATAGGATTTTTCCCCAACTTTGAAAGATCATATCTTGATTTCTAGGATGAATTAAGAGGAGTTCTTGTACTTTTTGAAAATGGGAAGATCCAATCTACAACTTTCATGTTTAAGGATTTTTCATTTGAAGCAATTTTGATCAAGAAAGAGGAGGTTGAAAATCTTTCCCAAAATGGGAAGTTTCCATTACAAGTCATGTCCAAAAATGGAAAGTTTGCAAATGGATTGAAATTCTTCAATCTTGTGAACTTCTAACCACTTCTAGGATCAAATAAAGATCATATAACCTCAATTTTATTAAAATGATCCTTTGGTTCCATTGTTGGGGGCCTCAGATGCCCTGATTCTGACTTTTCTTGCACAACAAGTTACCAGTTGATCAGATGACTTCCACAATGAGTTTCTTCATCAAATTTGGTACACATGCTCCTTATAACATTTTGAGACCATTAGAATCAATAATGACAAAAAAAAATTGAGGTTAAGGCCTCTGAAACCAAAACCCTAATTTTAGTCACCTGTGCAGGAAATCTTCAGTCTGCCTCTATGCCTTTGCCATGCTTTGTGATCTCTTGACTTAAATGAACTTTGGGGAGCAAATTATGATCATGGAACACACATGGACCCTCTTGGAAAGCTTCAAGACCTTTGAGATAGCCCATATCACTTTTTGGATTTCTCAGATCACAAACCCTAGATGCAGATGAAATGAACTATGCAGTGAAATGTAATGAGATGTTTATGCAATATGAAAGATCACAAGCCATGGTGTGAGAAAAAGTGAGGGTAAATTTGGGGTGTTTACACCTATAAATTAGTACCTTCACTTCCACTTTATCACCAACTCCTCAACCACCCCACTTCGTAGAATTTTTAGCAACCATTATTGCATTTTGTTTCTATAAAATATCAGTACGAGCACCAGCTTCATATTACCACCTTCTTTGTTCACAAAAACCAGCCTTTTATTTTCTTTTGATCTCCTTTTATTTTTGAAACCTTTGAATCAATGGAAAACCCAACTCCTATCAATATCCCGTCCCATGAGGGTGAAGCCGGAGAGCTCCAACATGCACGATTCATCACCTATCGTGAGAGGATTATCGAAGTAACTCATTATATTGACGAAGAGTGCTTAACCCAACTTGTGCTCCTTGACAATGTTAACTGGTTACTCTCGAATACCGGTCTAACATCGCTCTACAAAAGCAACAGTCCGATGTACACCACTCTGACTCTAGAATTTTTAAGATCTTACGCTTATAACACTCCAAGAGACGCAATCAAGTACCTGATCAATAACACTACATTTCGCCTACTCAGAACAGAGTATACCGTTACTCAGAAAAAATTCAGCGAGTGGTTCGGGTTTCAACAAGGCGGCGATGTGCAGCTCTTCCTTCCTAGAGACGCAGATTAGCAGGTGGAGGCTTTTTATATTTGGGAAGATTTGTTAGAAGAAACACATTCGGCGTGGGACGAGCTCTACGCCACTCACATCCAAAACCCCGTCGTCCGTTACTTTCAGGGGGTTTCAAGCAACATTGCTTTTGGGAGATACAAAAACCATAAGGTGAACCAGAGGGAGTTGTTCCTGCTCTGATGTGCTTTCCTTTCTATCCATGTGAATCCATTGGCCTTCATATTGTTTAACATCCAACTTACCTGTACAAGAGGGAAGGCTCCTTTTTGTTTTGGCGGGATGATCACCGACATCGTGCTGAATCTTGGTCTAGGTGATCATCTTGGTCATTTGCGAGCCACTCCCACCTTGTTTCTTGATATGGAGTACTGCAAAAATAGCCACCTCATCAAGCAGTGCAGGGATGGAAGATATAACTTGGTAGTGCATAACCGAGTTGTTCAAAGCATCATCCTGCCCTGTCATACCCACACATATGCAAAGCTTATATCCAAATGGCGTTACGATATCAATGCCCCTTCACCAGGATCTGCTGCTCTAGAAGTGCAACCAGATGACATAATAGATGAGATGCAGCAGGCCATGGATGACGAAGAAGCTGCAAATACGCCAGCTACTAAGTTCTCCAGCACTAGCACCTCTACCAGACACCGTCATAGGAATCAACAACCCGCGTCTATGGATGACATCCTTGTGGAGATTGTCTAGAGTAATGAGCAAAACCAGAGGCAATACACTGCGATGATGGGGCAGATGGGGCAGATCCAGCTCGAACGGACAACACAAGGAGAGAGAATCATCGGTGCTATAGAAGAATTAGGTTTTGTGACACAAGAAGTCCAAGCACTGCGCGATTATATCCATCATGCGGGTATTCCCGATCATGTAGTGATGTATGGGAAAAGGAATCTTAGAGGCAGAGCTAGAGGCAGAGGACCACGACCACTGCAGTAGTAGTCTATTTTAGTTTTTCTTTTTATTGTTTTTGTTGTTTTTGTTTAGTAGTTTACCTATATCTTGCAACATTGAGGACAATGTCCGAGATAGTATGGGAGAAGGGTAATTATATTTCCATTTCCTTGTAAGAAACTCTATCAATAATTAAAGTATTTAGTTATTTAAATCCTTTCCAGTATTCTTAGCTACAACAAAAAAAAATTATTCCTTTTAGAATGCTTTCATTCAACATACCCTACGAGTATATAGGTTGATAGGCTTTGTTAGAAAACTGAGAAAAGACTTAACAAAATTGATACATTCTTGACACCTTAGACCCTTAGATATGCGATATCAGTTTGGATACCTTTTATACCGAAATCTGAAGCTCTAGTCCTAAACTAGCCCCGAGTAGTTTATACTAGCAGTCAGCATCGGCTGAAGCACAAGCTACATGGAGAGCCGGTGAAAATAAGCATTTGATCGCAATTAGGCAAAAAGAAGAATCTTGAGATTATGCAAGCCATTGGTAAAACAATCAAGTTGCACATGCTCTACAGATGCAAAAATATGAGAAAAGGGAAAAGCGAAAATCAGATGTTAGTTGGTTCAGAGGAATCTGGTTCTGAACTCGGTAGGGTGAATTACTATTCGATCCCCCATAACTTGCACTCAGTATGTTAAGGGGTTACCTCACTTGTGTATCAGACCCCGTATTACAAAAAGATCAAATTCACCAACAGGTTACTCCACAATGCACGTGTAAAGGTAAAAGGCTTAATGTGATTGCGTCAGAATGAAATCGGGTGAAATAGAAACAAGAGCATTAGATTGAGCTATGATAGAATAATTCAGACTGGTTTGTATAGGGGGTTTATGAGCATTATATGTTTTAGTGTAACTAGTGTATCTTTAGTATTTAAGTTACTATTAGTTCATATAGCAAAAAGTCGCACAACCATGTATGGATAAGTAATGTGTTTTGTGTCTGTATTTAAAGGATATTTTTCAAAACCTATTCGAGTGTTTGTGTCGCGGTGAGAATCGGATACCAAGCTATTGATTAAGCTTGAATCGCAAAACTTTTATGTTCACCACGAACTTTAATTTAATCCAAAGGGAAAAGGGAAAAAGATCGTAAAAAACCCTAAATGAGGAGAAACTAGGTTCGGGGGTTGATTATACCTAGGGAAGGTGTTAGCATCCTAAGCATCCGCAGTATCCTACGGGAACCTCTTGTTAATATTTGTGTTATTGTTATTTATTGCTTGCTAAAATTATGGGAACCTAAGGTTTTATTTCTAATGGTGCTCGCACAACATCGCATTGATGCCTACGTATCGGATATAGAATCAGAGCACTCATAGTTCTCCTAAGGATTAACGAACACTTGGTTACGCTCAAGGTTCGCGGGGGAAGGTAAGTGTTATGGCAAACACTCACGTGACTTAACAAAGTCACAAAAAAATTGTAAAATAAAAAGGTCCTAATGGATAAGGTCGAAAAGGAACGAGGGATGGCTAAACTTCCTATGACATTGAGTCAACTGCAGGAGTTCTTTCCCTTTTGGATTTAAATGCGAAAAAATAAAGTAAATAAATGAGGGTGCAAGTTCCTAAGTCTAAGGCATAGGTTGCTACTTGCAAAAATAGACTGAATAAAATAAATGGAAATGCAAGGTAAAATGCTTAGTAACCGGGCTATGACTCGACATCTGGATCGAGAATGCTGGGGTGGAAAACAAACGCGGTGCATCAATTTGCTTAAGTTGGAAAGTTGTGAAGTGTAAAGACCGTGCAGACGGCGATCGTAAAACGACCGACTTACGTGTGTGAGTGAAGTGTATGTCAACTCAACTTGGCATTGGACCAAGGATTAATATCTTGAAAATTAAAGTCTCAAAAGTGTGCGTTTTCAATTTTATTTTAACAAGTATATGGTCATGATGTGAAATAAAATAAATACAAACATAGTGTGCACACAACCAAGACATCAAAAGATTAAAAACTCATACTAAGCGATAAACCTAAATCTAAACTCACACACTAATGGGATCTAGCCTAAACTAAACTATCTAAAACTAACTAAAACGAAAATGACTCTAAACATATTTTTTTATAGTTTTTTTTTAATATATTAAGAAAAAGATAAATGAAAAATAATCAATCAAGATAAAAGAAAATATTTTTGGATTTTTATAAAGAAAAAAAAAAGAAAGATAAATAGTAGTTAATAATACTAAAATCCTGAGTTGGAATGAAATGAAAATTTAGTCTAAATAAAATATAAAATATATATATAAAAATAAAAAGGAAATATTTTTGAATTTTTATAACAAAGATAATAAAGAAAAAAAATTAATTAAATTAAATCTAACCATTTGAAAAAAAGTAACTAACTAATATTAAATGAAAATATTTAAAATAATTAGTTAGTTACACATCTACCTATCTTATGTTTAAATAAATTGGAAATATAAGAACCAACAAAATCTATTTAATCAATATTAGATATAAAGACCTAATGAATTCATGAAGGAAACAAAAATCAAATAATTAACTATTGCACTAAAACTAATTATTAGTATTATATTTCTATATGAAGACAAAATTTAAACAAGTGAGAAAAGAAATCAAATAAACAAAATCATCATTAAAACTTCAAGTTATAATAAGAAACCAACTAAATAAAATCATCAGAGAAACTATAACGTATAGAACAAACCAAATCTCTAAAACATTGTTCATCCTTTTTTAAAACAATACGCTGTAGGCACGCAAATATGGATAGAAAAATAATTTGGAAAACTGACACTAACTTAATGCCCTTTGTTATGAATATTTATTTATTTTCTTAAAAATAGAAAACAAAACAAAAGCCACAATAAATGACCTTAAATAAACTTAAATGAAAAGAGCCCAATAAAAATAAATAGTATCAAATGAAAAGAAACAAACACGTGAAACTTCTCTCTATTCTCAAGGAAAGGGTTTGCTTGCTTCTGATAAGGATTAGACCGCTAGAGATAAACAAAATCCAAGAAAAATAAGATCTGTCTCTACCTCTCTCTCAAATTTAATGCTCTCACTCAAACTCGTTCTTTTCTCTGCAAGCCAAAAACTAGTTTCCGGCGAAAACGCCGCCGCAACATCTGTTATCTCGGCGACGGAACACCACCCTACACCTTTCTAAACATTTGTTTCTCTCTTTTGAACCCAAATCTAACATTGATTTTTCTTACACAATCCCAAACACAAACCTCAAAAACTCAAATTAAAACCCTAGAGACTTCAATCACAAATACAATTCAAGCAACAATAAAATTAAAACAATTATTGGAATGCTCATACTCAACGTGATAGAGAGAACATAATGGTAACAACAAAAGATAAAAAAAATTACTCACTTGATCAGAGCTAGTCCGATAAACCCTCCGGCCGGTGAGACTCTGTAAGCTCGTCCTCTTTATCTTCTTAATTGTGTGCTTTCTTCCGAAACCTCTTTTCCTTCTAATCTCTGAAGGTGTTACTACGATGTTGTTGATGTTCTGTTTAAAAAAATAGTTCAGGTTTGATTGATGAGTTTTGCGAGAAAATGCAACTTATGGTGATGAGTTGGTCAATGACGGTGGTCTGCTAGCATTTCTCTCTGTTTCAAGTCTCGCAACGGTGAGTCTTTTGTGTGCTTGGAGAAGAAGTTGAATGAAGGTTGATGACTGTGGTTTTAGGTTGTTGGTTTTTTAGGGCGGATAAATGTGTTGTATGTTGAGAGGGAATCAGAAAAGAGTGAAGTTGATGTTAAGAAACAGGGTTTGGGTGTTTATGTCTTAAGGATTTGGAACGGTTTTTTGTTCGAATAAGGTATTTTGTGTCTTTTTTCTTTTGAATTTCTCTCCCTCTCCTCTTATCGTATCAGACTTCCCCCTCTCTTGAATGAAACAGTAATCTCAAATATATAAGCCAAGGAATTAGGTTTTTTGCTTGAATCCTGTACTTAGAAAACTTGCGCTTGAAGGGTGTTTGAGCATAGGGAACAAACTCTGAAAATTGTTGTTGGTGGAGGGAGTGGAGCAGGGGTATGAAATCACACTACAGAATTTTTGGTGAGTGGAATGTGTTTGTACGAAATTATGCAGACCTGTGAAATTTGTCTCCCAAGGAGGGAAATGGTCCCCACTGCTTTTCTGTTTGTTGTACCTTGCTATCTTGTGAAATTCTGTTTTTTTTTATTTTGTTTTCAACAACTTGTAACAGATATACCTATTGTTGTATGTTCAATTTCCAACTTGAGCTTGATCACAACAACATGCTCTGCCCCTTTATTTTTGCTATAGAATTGAAATTGTGCTCCACTTGTTTTCCAACTGCATTAATCATGGTTTGCTTGCTGGTTTGCTTGCTGAATTGTTACTCTGTTGTAGGATTGGGCAGCTGCCATTTGTGAGGGAAATATTGGAACAAAAATAAATCGGAGCAAAAAGCTAGCAGCGGTCTTGGCATGAAATTGAATTCTTGCTAGGCCTACTACTCATTTCATGTGACCTTATGTAATAAATAAAAAATTGTAATAATAATGCTTAATGAATCTTTTTTTGGAAATTTTGGTTAATTAGTGAAAAAATTAAATTTATGAACTTTGGATGGGTTTAGAAATTTGAAAAGAACTTTGGAACATGAAACTTATAAATAAACTTGAAACGTGAAAATATAAAGATAAACTTGGAACATGAAACTTAGAAATAAACTTGAAATTGGAATTTGGAATTAGATTTGAAATTAGAAACTTGGAATTAAAATTGAACACTTATAATATAAACTTGGAAGAAGAAATAAAAATGGAAATAGAATTGGAATTGAAAAAAGAAATTGGAATTAAACCTAGAAAATGAAATGGAGACATGGAAAAGATTTTTTTTAAAATGGACTTGAATTTGAATTTTAAACTTGAAATTTGAAATGCAAATTGACATATGAATTTGAAAATTTGGAAACTTTGATTTGGAATTGAAGTTTTGAAATTGAAACTTGAAATAGAATTTGAAATAGAATTTGAAATTGGAATTGTAGTTAAACTTATGATAAAATTGAATTGAAAGTTTGAAGTGGAATTTGGAAGTTAAATTGGAGTTGAAATTTTTGAAGTGATTGAGATTGAAAATGAAACTTGAAATAAGACTTGGAATGGAAATAGAAACTTGAAAAATGAATTGAAGATTAGAAATAGAAATTAAAATTAAATTTAGAAATAAAAAACTTGAAAATGAATTAAAAATTAGGAATAGAAATTAGAAATTAATTTAGAAATAAAAACTTTGAAAATGAAATGGAAATAAAATTTAAGTTTAAAATTTAAGAATGAATTAAGAATTAGAAGTAGAAATTGGAACAAGAATTAGAAGTAGAAATTGAAAAAAATAGAAACCTGAAAATAGAATAAGAAAAGGGAATAGAAATTAAAATTAAAACATGAAAATGAATTAATAAGTTAGAAATGTGAAATAGAAATTAAATTTAAAAAAATAGAAGCTTGGAAGTGAAAAGAAATTAAAATTAAATTTATAAATAACTTGAAAATGCGTTGGAAGCAACAGAAAAATAAATCTTGGAATTTCTCTTTTAAATGCAATGAATGTATGATGCGAGCAGTTAAGGGTAAACTTTGGGGTGTGACAGTTTGCTTGAGGACAAGTAAAGATTCATGTCTGGGGGAGTTTGATAACTCGAATTTGTATCGATTATTTTGTATAGTTTCTGATCATTTAAGTTATTAATTTCTTTATTTCGAACGATATTATGCGAGGTTTGTGTTTACTTTGCAGGTATTCAGTTACACTTGAGTTTTGGAAGAAAATAATGAAAATTAGACTTGTAGGACAAGAAATGAGACAAAACAGAAGAAGAAATGAAGTTTTTGTGTTTTTTCTGTAGGACGACCGTCACAGATGCAAGACGACCGTCTCACATCCCAGATGATTGTCCCAGGCCCAAGACGATTGTCACAAGCTTTATATCAGAAACCTAATTATGTATAATTTTAGTCAAAACCAGAGATAGTCGTTGCGCGCGTTCTTCTCATTCAATAGAGCTTATTCCTCAACCCTACTCAACATCAGTCCAACTCAACTAGTCAAGGCCCAGTAAATTTCACTCTGTATCATTCTCAACAAACTTAAGTTGTAGAAGCTATAAATAGCAGCTTCCACCAATTTCAAAAGGGAGCTTCGTTTTTCACACCAAATTGCTGCCAAATTTTCGTACGAAGTTCAGAATTTACTTTGTTTCAATATAGTTTATTTTTCCATTACCCAAACCAAAGTGATAGCCTCCTTCATTGGGAAGCCATCAATATTTATTTCTTTCTAGCCACTACATATTTGTTTTAGTTTAAGTTTCTGCAAGTATGGTTGATCAAGAATATTTCAGCCAGGTTTCTATATTTTAATGCTTTACCATTTAATTATTATGCCATTTAATTTTATGCAATTTTTCTTTTACCTTTCTCTGTGTTTATTTAATATGTCTGGATAAACTGTTAACCGGTATGTGATTGTTTAACCGGAACGAATTCAATATAACTAGGCTAAGACCTTAAATTAAGTTACTTTTTGGTTCCGATTTCTTAATATAAACAACTTTTGTTACGAGAGTAATAAAGTATAAAAGGTTAGGATTAAGACCACGAGCCATCACAATCACCAATTAGGGTTTCAGTCATCTGAGCCCTCCAGATGAAATGTTTCATGAAAAAAAGGAGCCAATACCTCCATACATCATCAAGAAAGATTCACATGACTTTGACAAGCCATTTACAAGTACAAAAGGTGCAGAGATCAAGGATTCCAAAATTAGGGTTTCACAATGCCCAGATTAGGGTTTCTGATTAATCGAGGATCCCAAGACCAAGTTTTTCCTATGGACAAGAGCCTATACCATAGGGAATGGTTTAAAAAGCTCATATACATCATGTAATTCCATTCATAAGGTAAGAATACATCAGAGGATGTCCACTCAAAAAATCAGAAAACCAGGGGAATCTAGTGTAATTTTCTTTTGGAACAAAAAGTCAAAGTTTGACTTTTTCACCGAAAATGATCCTCATGACCTATATTACAAGAATATATGGTCCATGAATGCATTTGAACATATAAAAAAATAGAAATTTGAAGATAACTTGTAAAAGGGGCAATCTTTGAAACTTGAAAATTTTCTAAGTTATGGAAAAAAAGTGTTCAAGTACCCTACTTCCAAGCATCATAACTTGTGATCCAAACATCAGGTTTTTGTGAAACAAAGCTCAAATGAAATATCTCATCATAATCTACAAATTATTAAGCTACAAGAAACTTCAATTCTTCATGGATTTTAAATTGTGATTGGATCAAAATAAAGAAAAATACTGATTTTCAACATTTAGACAAAATTTGTCTAAGGACAAAATCAGCAAAACACCCAAACTTGGAGGTATTTTTCACCAAGATCCAAGCTGATTCAGATCCTTCTCAAAACACCAATGTTGTTGAAAATGTTTCCAACAATTCAAAGAACCAATTGGCATGAAAAGATCTTGCTTGTACATGAAGAAATCATGGATCAAAGTGACCATCCAAAACTGTTTTGCAAAAAACATATTTTTACAAACTTTTGAAATCTGACTTTTTCAAGAAAAGGACAATGTCAAGTGGGTTTAAGCATCTAAAAAATCATTACAAACCTGATCAAACATGCAAATTCATGATTACACCATGAAACTTCACCAAAATGACATTCATGAATTTTAACATTATGCATTTTGATCCAAGGGTCACCAAGCTCCAAAATTTTGCATATTCTTGGATCTCTTATTCAACAAGAAATAAGTGGACACAATCCAAGCATAAAACTACTGAGGAATGTGAATTTTGTTGTTGAATAGCTGAGTTATTTGAGAAATTCATCATTTCATGTGTAAGAGGTATTTTTACAAAGCATGGCTCACAATTGTGACCTCATCTCTTCAAGACTTAAGGGCTAAGTAATCTCAACATCTTTGCTTATAAATAGAGACCTCATTTGATCATAAAAATTACAACAAAGTCTCTGATCTCCAAGCTTTCTCTCTTTTTCTCCTAAAGACTTAAAACTTGATATTTGGAGGAATCATTACTAGTTTTTGAGTTGTGGCCAATATCAACTCAAACCAATTGCTCAAAACACATCACATATGATGTTTATGATATCTTCAAACACTTAGATTACCTCTAAAGCACCTCCTACCCAAAATGACCCTTCAAAACCTCAAAGAAACCTTATTTCTGCAAATTGAGGGCCACAACTTTATCCATCCATTTGCAATCAAGTCCAAGTGTTCAAACACACTCCATATGGTGTAAGGAAGCTGTCCAGATCATCACAATATCTTAGGAACACCTCTAGCTCGAAATCACATCTCCAGCTGCAAGCTCAAGTTCAGATAAGCCTCAAACTTGGCTAAATCATAATCCATGCATATTTCTTCGCACTATATTTTTGTCATATGTGCGTAATCATATTCTAAGTAATTCCCCTCAATCAATTTCACAAAATCATCATCATGTAGAGTTTCATAAGGCTTTGGTCAAATTAGGGTTCTTCAGTGTTCATCACTGATTCTTCACTCTACACATAAAATAAATGAAATTAAATGGTTTCATTATGTTCGTGGGATCAAAACACACAATTTTGATGTTTATTTCATCTAAAATGGATTCCATGAGATACGATTGATTTTGCAAATTCTAGACAAAACAACCATGACGCGTGTTCTTGGCTTGTTCTTAGCACCCTTTTTCAAATTTTCAAATATTTGAATTTCGTGATTTTATTTAATTCAATCCAAAATTAATTTTTATCTGATTATTTTGAGTTTTAAAATGATTATTTTTTCATTAATTCTAAAAAAGTTTAAATATTTTATTTTATAAAAAAACACCAAAAATATATATTTAAATATATTTATTATTTTCATAAAGAATTAATTTTATTTGTTTCTAAACATTTTAAAATTCATTTCTTTAACTTGATTTTTCAAACATAAATGATATTCAAGTTGTCTCATGGATAAAAACATAATTTTTGCAAACATTGATCCAAGGTTTCTACTTGTTTTTCAATTATGTTTGGAATTTATCAAAGATTTTAACTATTTTTATATTTAAAATATCAAAAACTAGGGTTTTGATTTTAACTACCCTCAATTTGATTTTTATCACTCTTGGGCCTCTATTAGAGTACAATACTCATCCCTTTTTGAAAAATGAACCATTAGGGTTCATCTGATCCATTTTGAAAAACTCAACGCGATCGCCTTTTTCATCGCATTAAGTTTTCATCTGTGAATATTTTTACACATAACCATTTATTTTCTAAAATGAATTGTCAAAATGTGTCATGAGGAATCCTTTGTGTTTATGACTCATTCTTTCTATTTTAAACTTTCTCCGATCTGTTTTTAAACTTCGCCAGGCTTCCGTATAAGTCCTGAACCCACCAACTATTTCTTAAACAGTTTTTAATATCCTAAACAAAGATTCATGAGCGTTTATTTACAAATATCATCTCCTTTTCTTTTTTCATCTTTATGACTAAAGATCTAATAAACCAGCAACTAGACTGAGCTTCACTCCAGTGAACTGCTTTCTAGGTTGTAGGCAGCTTTTTAGCACCAAAGTCATACTTTGTGTATAAAATAATCAGATAATTAATCAACAAAACAAATTCCATTGGCTTCCTTATGTTTAAGCCCTATTATTGGCTTCTGAGCCACCTTCCCTCTTTCTAACTTCTCGTTGTTTTCTTAAACTGATGTTGATTTTTATAATAGGATTGTTTGCCAAAATTATATTTCTTCACCTCATACTAAAGCAAAGATAATAAAAAACTTCTGAATGACAAATTGAATACAATGTATAAAACACATATGTAATCTTTCTCCCTCGGGATTTTTGGCCTTTGCTTCCCAGTGTAACTCCCAACATCATTCTTAAATAAAACATTTAAGAATACTCAAACCACAACAAAAGACATACTAAAAACTATCAAACATATTTACTGACACCCTTTTACCTATTTGCATGCATCTTTATTGTATATATTTACATATATGCTAGAATTTAAGCAATCGGGTTACTGTCACCAGACTTAACCTTTGAATAACTAGAATCAAACTAGGGCAAAACATAACCTCTTGTTGGGCTTCATTCAAGGACCCTCAGGCCTCTTAAGGGTTCCTTCTCTCAAGATTAGAAGTTACTCAGCCTTCCCTAGCCTCCTCTTGGGCTTTGTACAAGGACCCATGGACCTCATACAGGTAACATAGCCTCCTATTGGGCTTAAACACAAGGACCCTCTCAGTCTTCCTAAAAACATAGGAATAGACCTTATAATCAAATACCATACAGTAATCTCCCTCTCCCCAATGGATGACCAAGCTAGCCTCCTCTTGGGCTTTGTACAATTGAATCCCACAGACAAAAGAAATTTTGATGACCACATCTCTCATAAATTTCAAATAGAACAAACACTCTTCATACAGAGTCATTCTACCAACAAATTTTCCAGCCTCCCATCTTAGGCTTCATATAAGATACAAAAAAATAAAGAGTCAGTCTATAATAAATAAGCTTCACACATGGGCTTCCTAATCATGATACAAATAAAAATTTCCCACAAAGTCAGTTTTCATCCTTTTATCTTCAACCTTGGGCTTAAATTAAGGCACATACATTCAAACACTTTACAATCACTCAAAATCAGTCCTGGTCTTGGACTCTAACTAAGCTAATTTCTCACAATACATTCATAGTCTTGGACTCTACTAAGCTAAACATCAAGCCCTTCTTGAGCTATGCAAATCAAGATAACCCATTCAACTGTCCTGAGATATGCAATTCATGTCAACCATTCAGTCCTCCTTGAGTTATGCAATTCAAGGTACTCATTCAGCCTTTCTTGAGCTATGCAAATCAAGATACCATTCAGCTTATGCCTTGAGCTATGCAATTCAACCAACTAGTTACAAGCAATTATTTTTCAACTTCAATCATGGGCTTTGATCATGAAACAAACAGACTTTGCAGCTTCAATCCTGGGCTTTGATCAAGACATAAACAAACTTTTCAGCTTTAATCTTGGGCTTTGATCAAGACACAAATAAAAATATTTGAGCATCAACATCTAGTGCTTTAAATAGGATACAAATTAATCCTTTCCTTATAGATTTATCCTTTTAAGAGGAACTACGGTGCTCTGATACCTCAATTCTCTTTTTAGGGGTACGTAGGCAAAAGGTTGTAAGATCTTTGCAAGCACACCAAACAAAAAACAACAATTAGGTCCTCAGACCTATGAAAAACAGTAGAGAATTATGATAATACAGAAACACAAAAACATCAATATCACCCTATCAATTAGCACTCACATCATACCTAGACCCAAATCAAAGAAACCCCTATCAATATCAAAAAGAACAAATATTGCACTAAACCAAATGTGAAATAAGCTAAAGAAGAACCCAAACCCATGTGGGCATCTGTTAAATAACAGTATGCAAAGTGGGGTGAGTTTAAGATATCGTTTCCCTTCCATAACTAGCTTCATAAGGAAAAAAAAAGTAGAAAAAATGCGATAGTGATTAAAGACCACAAAAATCGAGCTATAGATAGTGTCAAAATAGGAAACAAAGGTTCCTCAGGGGGATAAGGAAACATGAGCTCACAAGCTCTAGATTGAACCCACTGAATATAACACTCAGAAGGAGCATAAGGTTGTCTTCCCATCTGACCATTCTCTTTATTATGAACAGAATGCCAAGAATGTATGATCCTTTTCTTCATCTCCAAGTGGTTCACCCCATCAAGGAAGAAGAAACTCGATAATGAAAGATTTCTCGGTATTTCCTTCAAGGAATATCTAAACTATCATCTATTAAGAATAAGGTTGTAGCTGATTCCGCCATGCGTACCAAGAAGAGGTACATTGGGAAACTATCCATAAATATCAATAAGCACTATGGTATCATAGAATTAGCAATAACAATTCATATCCACATGAGTAAGAGACATAAGTATTTGAGACCATCTTTTTTTCTCTTTGTTCTTAGTGAAGACGCTAGACTTCGGTAGATGCGAAATAAACCACCTATACAAAAGAGGTGTACTAAAAAAATCTCTCAATCACCCTTGGAGGTCATATAATAAATAGAATGATACATGACCTAAGCAATGTAGGCACATGATTCCTCTTCAAGAAAATATGAATAGCATACTCATCAACAATAACATCTAGGTTAGGAAACAACACAATACCATAGATGAGCAAAGTGAGAATACCTTCAAATGCATCCTTATTACCCGTTGCGGCCGAAGTAGAAGCTTTCCCTATTAATAACTTAGAATTGATTCCAAGAATATCCCTTTTAGTAACAAACCTTCTCTTAAGATCGGATTCCTTAAGACGAATGGCCTTGGCAATAGATTTGGTTGTAGGTTCTTCCTCTAAACCACTCAAAAGAAATTCCTTGTCCAAAATCGGTAATTCCATCCAATAAGAATACTCTTCTAAAGTCGGCACAAGCAGATAAGCAGGAAAGGTGAAATAGTGATGCAATGGATCATAAAACTAAATCACAATGTTGAGAACCCCCTTTGGTATACCAGTCTTTAAAATGAACGAAACTATACCATAATGCCTCCGAAAATCATCAATATCAGTCACCAAAGCTCCCAGCTTTCTCAAATCTCCTAAATCAGGACTCTTGAATCGGTGATTTTGGGTATACCTCCTTCTAATATCCAAGGTCAGTGGCATCTGAAATATTTGCAAAAGTAGCTATAAGCTCCTCGAAATCTTAAAAAAAATTCCCCTGAATGCATGAGTGTATGTATGCAACAAACACAAACAAGATCACATAAAGCACATAGGTCAAGGTTTCAAGTCACGAGAATGGATTCATGGGATAAGAAACACTAGCCCACAAAGGTATGTACTAAGGTTATTTCTTCTTTTGCACCTGCAAGAAACCAGAAGGTTCTAACCAAAGTTCTCGAAGTTCACAACCCATCTTTCTGATATTATCGTTACGAAAGACTACTCCCCAACCAATAATATTCTCAAGAGAACCTTGTCCATGTCTTGTATCATGTGAAACTCACCTCAAGTCTTCACTTGGATAATTTCTGCACTACGTCCTAAAAATGGCCAATATGGGTTAAGGGTTTTATGGTCCTCAGTATGATTGGACGAGGTCGGAAAAGTAATAACGTGATAGGACTACTCACCATGACATCAGTAATCTGAACTGAGTGGTGGTTCTCTAATCGACATGTCATAGAACTACTCCACGTGTATCTCCTCGAACATACCCCCTTCCTATCATAAATTTAAGATTCGGGTACAAGATCTATCTCACACACACAGGATCACCAAAATAAAACTGGACAAGCAATAACAAACAAGTCAAACCAAAGCAAGAAATAAATCAAAGTAGGCCGAATCCACATAGAGATTATTCCCCAGCAAAGTCGCCATTTTTCTGTAGCGATAAAAATCGTGAGTGTAAGCTATTGATTAACTTAACTTAAGGAACAAGAGTTGCCACTGCACTTTTTATTTATTTCCAAATGGAAAAAGGGTAAAAGAGCAAACAAAACCTAAATAAATGAATCTAAAAGAAAAAAGCTAAAACAAACAAATATAGAATGGGTAAGGGGGTGGTTACAAAGAGAGAAGGTGTTAGCACCTAAAACGTCCGCTATACTCCACGGGATCCTCTTTGATTTATTGAAAACTTTTGGTTTGTAAAGGGTTTGTTAAATGAGAGTGAGTGGATGAGAAAATAATTGATTTTAATATTTTGTGTTTGGATAGATTTACCACCTCATGCCTACATACCCATAAAGTGCAATGTAAGATCAAAACCCCATAGTATATGGTAAAAAGAACAAAGTTTTTTGTTGGTTTTAATGCATTTTAAGAATGTAAAGACAAGTCGTCATCCTTTAGCGAATAATTTCCCTAGAAAGGATGAATTATGTCTAAACATATGAAAAGAGTTAAAAATAAAAGTGCACAAAGCACAAAAGAGAGTGAATGAGTTTTTGCATTTTTTAAAGTCTTTTGAAATTGGTTTCAATATGCTTAATTTCCTTAGCATTTCATAAGAATTGAAAGGGAAAGGTAAAGTCACTCGACCAAGGTCAAGGTTTGGATTTTAAAAGTGGTGAAAGTTTCTTTTAAAAAGAAACCTTTGAAAAAGAGAGAAGATTTTGAAAATTAAATAATGAAAGGAGATGAAGTGACTACCTGTCGCTCCCCGGATTTCCATCCTGGTACAAACGCGAAAGTGGCGCGGAAAAGAATAGAGTCGCCAGCTAGGCATTTTTATCCCGAAGGAACGGGAATGGTAATGCTGCACAAACCAGGAGAAAGAAGAGGAAGGACACGGGTCCTACGAACCAAAGAGACTGAGTTCGGGAGTCGGTTACGACCTGGGAAGGTATTAGCACCCAGATCGTCCGCCGTACCCGACGGGATCCACGCTTGCAAAGAAACTGTTTCAAAGGGTGAAGAAATGAAAGCTGCTGCAAAGAAAATAACAAGAACTGGAAAAGAAACTGAGAAAAGAACTGAATAAGAAAAGACAAGGAAAAATGTAAGGAAAATAAAGATTGTGCTCGAACGGGCCCTACCCTGCTGCCTACGTACCTCATCGGGAAAATGAGGATCAGAGTCGCCGTAGTTCCCCTAACTAGGGGTGGCAAAGAAATTGCTTGTGAATTAAGGCTTGAACTGCCTATGCCATTGCTCAGGTGTTGCAGACTCAGACGACGAGTGCGTAACTGTCTTGCAAAATGACAAGTAGGAGCAAGTTCGCGAACATAGCGAATGAGATGAGAAAAGAATTCCCGAAGGAAAGACGCTTATTGTTTGTTTGTGTTTATTATAAAGATTTTTATGAGTGTGTCATAAGAAAATGAACTCAAGCTATTTTCCATGGAATGTGTACTTGTCACTACATTCCAAGATGGAATAATAGAACAAGCACACTCAAGTAAGGAGAAGATCCCCAAAACTTGAATCCAGAGATTAGGGCCTAAGCTCACTAACTCATTAACTTATTAAGTGTTTTTGGTATTTACAATGAAGAAGTGTTTTTTTATGATTTTCTTTGTGAAGGAGATACCTTGATCAGACTTGTGCATCATAAGGTAAGCTTGTACTATCCCAAGATAAGAAAACTACAAGTACCTCATGGGATAAGGCTATTGCTCAAGGCATTACTTCAAACATTATTAAGTATTTTCTTAGAGGTTATGAGATGAGAATAGAAGAGAAACAAAAAGATCAAAAAGGTAAACTCTAACGGGAAAAGTCTAATCCTAATATTCACATGCTCGGATGGTCCTAGGTTAGTGAGGCTCACTATCCTAATGAAGGGGAAGAAAAGAAGAAGATGAGAGAAGAAGCACCATGGTGGCCTAAGCACACCTCAAGCTAAGAACGGTAACAGAAGATGAGGAAGAAGAAATTGAGATGAAGAAGAAATAAGATAAGGAGATGAGAATGCGAAATGGAGTATCCGAACAATGCACAAACAGAGCCTACACCAGTAGGACTTCCAGATGCAGCAGCATGCAACAAGTATAATCGGGTCTCAGTGTTACCTAACGGAGAAGGTTCGTTGCCTCTTCAATATTTGCAAGAGAAAACAAGAAGAAATATTCAAGTCCAGAATGGATTCAACAGTCAAGCACAAATTTCCATTATCAAGATGTCCGACAAAAGTCAAAAGTAGGCTTCCGGCATTCAGAACTAAAACCAAGAATTAGCCCGCGCAAAACCAAAGTCTAAGTGAAATTTGCGTCTAGAGGTCTCATTAATCCAAGCAAGATTATGAAAATAATTAGTCAGAAAGTCAACACCACGCTTCATCCTCCGTTATCGACATCAAGCAAGAAAACCCTGCGAGAAAATGCCAAAACAAACTAGAACCAAAGATCAAATAACAATGTATTTAATTAAACTAAAAGAAAAACTATATTGAAATTAATAATAAGCAAATATAATAAATTCTACGATTATCTAAGATGATTCTAACCAAAAAAACTTAGCAAGAACTTAATAAAAGGAAAATCAATTAAAATTGTACCCAAAATTAAAATACAAGTGATATTAACTCACAAAATTCAACATAAAATAATAGTACTAAAAAAATAACAAAATATTTATCAAGGATTAAAAATGGCTAAGAAAAACAATTAAGAAAATGAGATATTAAGAATAAGGGGAGAGGTCCGCTGCCTTGGGTGCAGATAGCAACTAACCCAGATGGGCTTCACAAAGCCCAAACAATCAAAATAATGAGAAGGAGAAGAGGGGTGGTTCGCAGGAAGTCCTTGGGCTCATGTCCAATTCCAACAACAATACTAGGAAAGGAGATATGGCGCTGAAACATGTGGTGTGATTAGTAGGCCTCATTGGGCTTAGGAAACTCCAATACCAATAATGAAAAACTCAACAAATTAGTCAAGTGAATATTAAACCAGTAAAACCAAATAATACATAACTAAAAAAGGGAAAATAAAATCAAAAAAAGAAAGAAAAAGAAACTAGGTCAACAATCTTCTTCTTCACGAACAAAAAACAATTTCCACACTTTGTTCAAAGCCAAACGATCTTTGTCGCTCTCCAACAAGACCCATTGCCGACTCCATTTGTGAACAAAGCCCAGCGCCACATTCGTTCTTCTCTCTCCCGAATTATTTCCGCTTCTCCACGCCGAATCTCTTCCATCTCAATAGCATACAACTCTTCAATTTGTCCGCACCTCACTCAGTTTTCCCGTCAATCTCATCTTCTCGCCGACGAGCTTCTCTCATTCGTGAAATCGCATCGTCGGCGGCCAATGATTCTCCACCGCGGTCTGCTTTGCATCGGTTCCGATCTCGCTCTCGCGGCTTTTGATTTCGAGGTTTGTTCAATTTCAGATCCGGTTTGTTGTGTTGTTGTGCAAAAATGAAAGGTGTCAAAACGGAAAGGGTGGTGGTGGCGAGTTGAAGGAAGCTTGGTTGAGGGAGTTACGTTGCGAAGATTGTTGAAGGTTGTGATGGTTAAAGTGAGGAAAGGTGTGCTGCGGGTTGTATGAGCTGAAGGAGGGTAGTTTGTGTTGATGTTTGTATGAAGGTGAGACAGGGGATGAAGATCTGCGTTGGTGTGTATGTTGAATGAAGAGTTGTGAGTTTGTTATTCAGATTTGATGGAGAATTTTGAACAGGGATTACGATTTGGCAAAATTGATGAGGAAGAGGAGTGATTGAGGTTTGGAGCGGTTATCACATTTCACATCTCTCATTTCATCTTCTCTTTTTGTTTTTTTTCTTATTTTTTTGCTGTTGTGGTTTATGCAGGTTGTGTGAGTACTATCATGCGGAAGTGTGAAAAATTGCTGGTAAGAAATTTTGTTGGTGAGAAAAAAAAAGAGTCTGTTGTTTATGGAGAAAAAGGTGATTTGTGATGTAGGATGATTTATGTTGCTGTGATATTTTTTGGAGAGAATTTTTTGTTGTTATGATTTGTGCGTGTGGTGGGAGTATTGTTGTGGGTGGCATGTACATGAATTTGTTATTTGTTGTGGTGTGCATAAAATGGTGGGGCCGTGATGTATGTGTGGGGAAGGCATGTGCTATACGAAAATGAAGGTATTGGCGGAAGAATTTTCATGTGGGCCATGTTGGAGTGTATTATAAAATTGTGGATATCAATTGTGAGAGGGTGACTTGGTGTTTGCATCTGCATTTTGTATGTATTAGTAGGTCATTTGCGAGATGCGCATCTTACGTGTAATATATTGTGTATGGCAACTTAAATGTTAGAATATTAAATTGGCTCATGGAAAGAAGCTCTCTTTTTTTATACAACTTTTTTCTATAATGGTGATGGGCTTTAACAATGTACATGGGGTTTTTTAGTATTTCGTAAAAATCTATTTGACTATGATATGGACATGGGGTTTGCTTGTGAGGAATGAATGGTAAGTGGATTATTGGTGTTGTGAATAGAATGAAACAAATGAATTGAAATGAATATTTGAATGTACATAATGGAAAATAACTTTAAAATCGGAAAATGGTCTAAAAAATGGATCGAAATAAATGGTTAAGAAAAATGGAAAATAAAATTTGGATACGGGAAATGGTTATAAATCGAAAAATGAACATGAAAAAATTTATGGATAAGGAAATGGTGATGGAAAATTTGTATAGATTGATGGAAAGAAAAGATGTGGATATGAACATGAACCAATATCAAGAGCCATTAACGCACTCTCGAAACATTTCCGATTGAGCAACTGAACAACCACAACACAACTTTATGAATTAATCCTCCTCGGACAAGGTAATTCCCGGATCACGTTTAATATATCTGAATTCAACACTAGGAAAAAAAGTCCATAGACGAGCCACTAATGAACTGTTCAACAAACACAATGACCCAAAACCCCCTATGAATCATAACTTGATGACCTGGCGAATTCAACACACCACAACTTGCCTTTGAACACTCATTCCCTAAGAAATAGCCCTGACACAGATAACTTGCACCTGAAGAAATCCCCTCATAAATTGATGAAGAGGAAAATATTCTGATGATGGATCAGATGAATAAGTGAACAGTCTTCAGACGTGAAATCCTTGGAAACCACAAAAATCAGGGAAATAAACCCTAATTTTGACAAGAGCATAAGAAAATGATGTCATTGATTGCTGCATAGTGAAATCCTTAAATCCTCTAATAATCTGCAAATAATGTCGTGAAACCCTACTCTTCAGGAAATATCGATCCCATGTCTTATGCACATGATATGAATCCTAAATGTTAATGGAAATGCAGATGAGATGCAAACGAACAGCGGACAATGATAGAAAAACCAGAGGGAAAATTCAGGGTGTCTACAGCTGCCCCTATTCAAGCAACTGTTAATCTGAAAAGGGTGGGAGCAATGTCTATCAGACATTCGAGATAAACAGTGATTGAATACCAAAAAGACCCTAAAAATTTGCACTCTGCAGGAGAATGCAGAAATGGGAAGTAAAACTAACCAAATGACGCTTTGGTGATTGAATGGGAACAAAGCAGACGAGCTCCTTCCCAGTTGAAATTGGTATCTGGAATAAGAATACTTTGACAGACGAGTCTTCTTCGAACAATCCTGTTACGCCAAGAGCTGGACATACGAGTCCTCATATACTTTGCAAGACATATGACTTGAGACAGACGAATCTCCTTTAGATATACCTGTTACACCATGACCGGGATGCACTAAAGTTTGTGGGATAGACATGCATAATCAAGGTAGACGAACCTTCTTCATATATTATCCGTAGATATATGGTATAAGACAGTCGAGTCTTCTTCGAGCAAACCTGTTATGCCAGGTGCAACAATAATAATTGGTGCTTGAGACAGACGAGCCTCCTTCAAATAATCCTGTTACGCCAGGACTGGTAACCATTTTGACATTTCTTCCCACAGTCAGGATTTTAAACCTCTTCAATACAGACGAGTATTGGATGATCATCAAGATAACACAGATGAGTGCTACAAGTCAATGACACAGACGAGTATCAGACAATGATCTAAGAAACATAGACGAGCGCTTCAGGCAATGATACAGACGAGTATCAGCCACTGGTATAGACAAATACCGGAAATTCAAACACAGATGAGCATTTGGAGTAACAATACGAACAAGTACCAGGATAATCATCAAATCCTCCCATACAGATATAATCTAACACAGACGAGTGATGGGGATAATACAGACGAGTATCCAAACAAAGCAGACGAGCTTCAAACAGATAACTAACACAGACGAGTGTTGGAGAACGCACACAAGCATCACTTAAGTTTAAACACAGACGAGCGTTGGAAAAGTGCAGACGAGCAACTATCAAATATCAAACACAGACGAGTGATGGAAATTGCAAACGAGCAACAACAAATATTGCATCTCAAAACACAGACGAGTGCTGGAAATTGCAGACGAGAAACCACATATTAGAGATATCAAACACAGACGAGTGTTGGGAATTGCATACGAGCAACAGCAAACAGACGAGTGCTGGAAAGTGCAGACGAGCAATCAACAGAGTAATCATGGGCCACTTCTGGGGGAAAGCAAATGAGCAATACCAAAGTGATAACACAGAGTTGAGAAATGCGGGCGAGCAATAAGCAACCATCAAGCACAGACGAGTCCTAGGGAGATGCATGCGAGCACAAAGTGAATGCCCAACACAGACGAATGACAGGAAATGCAGACAAGTACAAACGGATACCCAACATAGACGATTGCCAGGAAATGCATACGAGCAACAATAAAGTGTCCTGATTGGAAGCAAGAATATCAAATCTGCAGGGGAGAACCAGGTCAAGAGGCTTTGATACTTAACTCTGGTTGGGGAAGTGAGGTCTTCGGCTGACTGATGGGAAAACTTCAACGTGGAAAGATAAATCCGCTTGGGGATGACAATAATTCAGTTAGCTTTGAAGTTCCACTAGGGATATCATTTGCTCTAAATCAGCTGGGGAAATGTCAACCCTCTGTCCTGGCCCAGGAAAATATTTGGCAATGCTCTGTTGAGGAAAGACCATGCTGGAGAATCAAAATAAGCCAAAATATGCCCCCAAGTATAGTATGACGACTGTGTTGGGAAGAATATGCCAATGAAAATTGGACTTTGACTGTATAGAAAACCAACTCCTCGCGAGGAAACCTTGTCGGCTGAAGGAAAATTCTCTGCTCGGGGAAGAAATAAGCTTCCAAAACCATGCTGGGAAAATTAACTCGGTGCCTCAAGCTTCTGAGCTCGACAGGTGGCATACTGATTATCATGAGTGAACAAGCATTCCATACTCCTCAATTGTGCCTCAAATTGCATCGTCCATGAAGAGGATTGTCTCCAGAGGATTTTACAGAAGACTTGGCGTCCATAATTGCCCCAATGTCTTCAAACTCTCACAGAAATTTATCATATCTTGAGATAACTGCCCCAGATTGCGTCTTGAAACGATTTTGCTCCACACTAAGAAACGGAAACCATGCAGTATGAAGATATGATGCAAATGATACAAGATGCAAATGTATGCTCATGATGATGAGGAAAAGATGATATGAACCAAGGGAGACGAAACAAGGATGGTTGGGTTCAAGGCCAGGTTGATAGATATTTTGGTTTCTTGGTTGCCAAGCAATTGGACTTTAAAGGTGAATTACCAGACGGGAACTGGTTTATTAAAGGTAGGCCAACAGACGAGAACTGATGGGCAAAGAATAAGTCGTCAGACGGGAACTGACTCCTTGGGTGTTCATTGTCAAACGAGAATTGACTCTGAAAAAGAATGACCACCAGACGGGCACTGGCGTTCAACAGGCTAAATGAAAAGGTGACCAGACGAGAACTGGTTAAAAGATTCGCCTACCAGACGAGAACTGGTATTTGAAGTTGGTTTTCCAGACGAGAACTGGACTTTGGGTTTGTTTTCCAGACGGGAACTGGACTTTGAAAAGGTTTTCCAGACGAGAACTGGATTTTGAAAAGTTTGCCAGACAAGAACTGAACTTTGGATTGTTGATAAGTTGGGGTTACGGGGCCCTGGGTGTGATACTGATGATTGTTGGGATTATGCTCAATGCAACTATGATGCGTATGCTCTATATGCTCGAGCGAAGCGACATGAATAACGTATGCAAATGATTTATGCAATGCTCATGAAAAGCTAGAAAAACTCCCAAAGATGGGAAAAGAGGTCTTAGTGACAAGGCTTCTGGTTGAGAAGGGTGACAAAGGCGAGGGTGGGTAGCACGATTTCCCGATACTCGTCTTGAACCCGAAGATCACTGATATAACTTGCTCTGTGTAGCTAAAGTTGCCCCGGTATGGGTGAGTCTCTGAACAGACTGTCACTGATTACCCAACTCTTGGAATAGCAGACTTGGATGTTCTCTCGAGGAGAGTTGCACGTAGTGATCTCTGGAAGTGTCCTGCTCCGGTATGAGCGTGGAAGCGACTTGACTCATTATGACTGTGCATTGGAAGAATAATCCTTGGTCAACAGAAAATCTGGGTGTACTGCCCCTACTTAGCAGATTCATTTCTGATCAACTGACTCTCGAATGATTTCCTCAATCAACCGATACTTGGGAACTTGCTTTAGACTGACTGATTCTCTGGGCAACAAAACCACTGGATAACATGCCCCTGATTCATAGGCCTACAAGATGCTCTTGATTTTGGTCTTCGTTATTGGATGACCAAGTTCCCTCTTGGTTGCTCTTTATAGGAACTTCCCTGGCGTCACAGACTGACTTGCAATTAAAATTGTTCATTTACAAATGGTAATTTTAATGCAGTTCACATGCAAGTTTTGAAAATTTATTTATTTAAATGATGTGGCAGTGTGTGATGAATGGACCAGTAGTCCAAACATAGTGCTGAATTAGCAAATCGTTAGGAGTCAGTTTACGCAACCTTGTCGCAGTATGCTTCCAGAATTGAACCTGATTCAATTAGGACTTTTAAGAGTTTTGACGTGGCTTGGTTCACGGTTTTAGAAAGAAAGATTTATGGCTCAAAATTTATCTGTGCCCACCCATTCTCCTTGATGTTCTCCAGTCCTATATTCAGCTAATTCGACCTCTGCGCTCGCCTCTCGAAAGGGTTTTGTGATGGTTGCGAAACCAATGACGTTAACGGTTTAAGCACCAATGAGGTTTCTTGGAGTAACAGTCATCCCTTCTGACTTTGTGTCTGTGGTCACACGACTTTGTTTGTATGGAAGATTTTTCTTTCTGATATTTTTTTACTCCCTAATTTTTTCCTGGACTGAATCTTTTTTGTTAATTTTGAAGTCTAGCGGGATGCCCTAACTTTTGCCTAAGTCATTTGTTTTCACTTCTTTTTTTTCCGACTTAGCGGGCTTTATCTCTTTTTTCTTTTTTTTATTTTTGTTGAACAAATCGTGCGACACTGGTTTGTCTGACTGGCTTGGCAGGGTAATGACTGCCTCATTCCTTTGTTGGTGTGGGGTAACCATTGTGGTTTTACGTCCCTTGACCTCTTGAGGTGTACTAAAGGTAATGGATCCTCAGATGCTCACTCCTTTGGAAATTTGAACGCTCGGTCAAATTAATTGATGACTACCCTGCCCCGGGTTAAATTTGAGGGTTTTTTTGTTCAGAAAAGAAACTCCTACTTCAAGGCTCAAAGGGGGTTGACGAGGGTCTATCTCCCTTATATCTCCGGTGTTTGGGAATTGAAACAATGCTTGTACATCGTCAGCGGGTTCTACTCTGAAAGCATACCTTGAACAATTATGGGTATTTAGTTGTCATCATCCTCCCTCAAACCTGCTAAACAACAGTGAAATAAATGGGAGGTGTATGGATGCAATTTTTTTGTTTTTTTCAATGCAAGTAAAGAAAAATGAGCGAATGCGACATGATTGATTCAAAAAGTGCAAGATCACTACATTAACATTACCATTCAAAATAACAATGCTTAAAAGACAAGTAGCTGCTAACAGGAAAGAAACTACAATGCAAATGATAAAAAGAATACAATGATCTCCAATTCTGATGACATCTTCTTGTATGGACCACTGAAATCAGGAGACGCTCCTTCGAAATCTTTAAACTCAATCAGTCGAGAGGTTGAAGTGCACAACCAAGCTTCCTTCTGGAAAGGAAATGTACCCTTTGTCGATCAATTGTTGTACTTTGGCTTGAAAAGCTTTGCAATCTTCAGTTGAATGCCCCATTGATCCACCATGATACCCACATTGCTTATGAGGATTGTACTCTGGAGGGTACGGCTCTGGAAACGGCTTGAGAGGCTTAGGAACCACCAATGAGCTTTGAATTAGATGTGGCAATAGTTCACTGTATGCCATGGGAACTGGATGAAGAGGAGCAATCCTTCTTTCCAGATTATTGCGAGGCCTAGGCTGGCTCTGAAGTTGATTCTGAGATCTTCGACCATGAGCTTGAAGATTTGGACGAGGAGGAGTCAAGGGTTTTTGATATGATGCTCTGAGCATTGCCGAATGCCCATAAGAGTAGCCAGACCTAGGAACGGATGATATCTGAGAAAATGTTGGTCCAGAATATTCGATATTTTCCATGACTGCATTGATGTCATACTCTTCTTCCCCTTGGGAGCTACCAACGGATTCATCTTCACTAGCTGGGATGTTCGAAGAGTACTGGATCTTCCCACTTTTGAGCAGGCTCTCGATGCGCACTCCAACTTTTATCAAATCAGAGAAGCTTGATGTCCCAATGTTACTCATTCTTTCCAGGTACGAACCTCGCAAGGTGCCCACGAACAGGTCCACTAATTCTCTATCAGAAGGTGATGGCTGCACTTGGGATGCCAACTCTCTCCACCGTTGTGCATATTCTCTGAAAGATTCACCACTCCTCTGAGATAGGCTCTGCAAATGCATGCGACAGGGCGCCATGTCCACATTGTACTGGTATTGCTTTACGAAAGCTCTGGATAAATCATTCCAAAATTGGATACGATTGCTTTCCAAATCCATATACCAACTTAAGGATGCCCCACTCAAACTGTCCTAAAAATAGTGAATCATCAGCTTATTGTTGCGGGCATACGAAGTCATTTTTCTGCAAAACATCACCAAATGATGCTTCGGGCAACTGCCACCAGTGTATTTCTCAAACTTCGGAGTTTTGAAATCTAGAGGAATGACAAGACCAGGCACCAAACATAGGTTTAGAGCATCAAAACCAAAGGCATCAGGATCCGCTAAGGCTTTACGCTGCTCATCCAACACACGAAACCTTTCAGTAGGATCAATAGTTGGTGGATCCTTGGTTTTCACAAGAGGGATTTCCCCTTGGAAGTTCGGCATAGGGAAAGCGAAACTCTGATAATCTGTAGCATTAGAAGAAGATGAAGGTCCACCTCGGACAACAGATGGTTCAGGTACACTCTGATTCACGATCGGGGTCTGTGCAGGCTGAGCTTGAGTAAGGTTATTCACTTGTGGAAGATCCTCATCAGGAGAAATACCATACAAAGGATTGGTCATCAAAGTGAAACCTGGTGGAAACTCAACATTTTGACGGTTGTTCTCTGACATAGCTACTGACGGCTTCCAAACTGACATTTTTAACTCCTGGCACTGCTCAGTCTAGCTTCAAACGCTCTGTCATCTTCCAACGGTTACCACTTGTTCAAATTGAGTATCAGGAAATCAGTTAGCTGGTCATGGACAAAAGAGGAGGGATGAGCTCTCTGGAAAAAGGAAATGCAATGCAGATGCAAATGCAAAATTCAATATGATGATGCTGGAGATGCAAAGACATGGGATCACAGCTGGAAACTGTCTGGAATCTGGAATACTGCCATGAATCAAGTGTCTATAACCACAAGATCTCTGTATAATAACCCAAAAAAAGTAACCGAGAACCAACGGTCAAGAACTTCAGGATCATAGTGACCGGATCAAAACAATAAGACTGCATTGGCAATGAGTGTATGTTGAGGTCATGGGTTCCTGCAAACCTGTAAACCCTATCCCAATCTCACTGGTGTGCTCCGGGTCAAACATCACGGACTCTCAAAGCCGAATAGAAATAATACGTTCACCATTTCCGAGAAATGGCTCATGACCAGATCAGGGAATCGGTTTGGCATTATATACTACGCAGGGAGGCCTCAGCTGAGTCCGGGAAACAAGGTCATCCTACGTAAGTTCCAGGTGGGCCCTCGGATGCGAATGGGTTTTCCACAAAATGTGGTCTGCCACTGTCATCACTGAAGAGGGATGTTTCCACAAGGTTCTCAATGATCGGTCCCCAGCTGCACATAACTGTCAAGGTTATGAAATGAGAGAGGAAGATCCTCAAATCAAAACATTTCCAAGACGGTCGCAAATCTGGGCGTGGAACTCACTACTACCCCCATGACAAGATCTCATGAGGCCAAAGTGGAACCACTCTAAGTCCTAAGGTGCACTCGAGCCGTGGTAATGAGCTCATCTCTCAGAAACAGTATCACCCAAGCCCACCAAACAGAAAAAACCAGTCCAGACAGTCCAGTATATAATATGATGCAGAAAAATAAAGACTGAAACTGTAAATAAAGCTGTAAATAAAACTGTAAATAAACAACAATAAAATATAACACACAACAGTAAGAAATCAACACCTGATGAAACAGAAACATGCAAGCACTAGGAGAGACTCACAGGGGAACCAGAGATTCTGGGTTAGGTCCCCAGCAGAGTCGCCAGCTGTCGCTCCCCGGATTTCCATCCTGGTACAAACGCAAAAGTGGCGCGGAAAAGAATAGAGTCTCCAGCCAGGCATTTTTATCCCGAAGGAACGGGAATGTTAATGCTGCACAAACCAGAAGAAAGAAGAGGAAGGACACGGGTCCTACGAACCAAAGAGACTGAGTTCGGGAGACGGTTACGACCTGGGAAGGTATTAGCACCCAGATCGTCCGTCGTACCCGACGGGATCCACGCTTGCAAAGAAAATAACAAGAACTGAAAAAGAAACTAAGAAAAGAACTGAATAAGAAAAGACAAGGAAAAATGTAGGGAAAATAAAGATTATGCTCGAACGGGCCCTACCCCGCTGCCTACGTACCTCATCGGGAAAATGAGGATTAGAGTTGCCGTAGTTCCCCTAACTAGGGGTGGCAAAAAAATTGCTTGTGAATTAAGGCTTGAACTGCCTATGCCATTGCTCAGGTGTTGCAGACTCGGACGACGAGTGCGTAACCGTCTTGCAAAAGGACAAGTAGGAGCAAGTTCGCGTACAGAGCGAATGAGATGAGAAAATAATTCCCGAAGGAAAGACGCTTATTGTTTGTTTGTGTTTTTTATGAAGCTTTTTATGAGTGTGTCATAAGAAAATGAACTCAAGCTCTTTTCCATGGAATGTGCACTTGTCACTACATTCCAAGATGGAATAATAGAACAAGCACACTCAAGTAAGGAGAAGATCCCCAAAACTTGAATCCAGAGATTAGGGCCTAAGCTCACTAACTCATTAACTTATTAAGTGTTTTTGGTATTTACAATGAAGAAGTGTTTTTTATGCTTTTCTTTGTGAAGGAGATACCTTGATCAGACTTGTGCATCACAAGGTAAGCTTGTACTATCCCAAGATGGGAAAACTACAAGTACCTCATGGGATAAGGCTATTGCTCAAGGCATTACTTCAAACATTTTTAAGTGTTTTCTTAGAGGTTATGAGATGAGAATAGAAGAGAAACAAAAAGATCACAAAGGTAAACTCTAACGGGAAAAGTCTAATCCTAATATTCACATGCTCGGATGGTCCTAGGTTAGTGAGGCTTACTATCCTAATGAAGGGGAAGAAAAGAAGAAGATGAGAGGAGAAGCACCATGGTGGCCTAAGCACACCTCAAGCTAAGAACGAGTAACAGAAGATGAGGAAGAAGAAATTGAGATGAAGAAGAAATAAGATAAAGAGGTGAGAATGCGAAATGGAGTATCCGAACAATGCACAAACAGAGCCTACACCAGTAGGACTTCTAGATGCAGCAACATGCAACAAGTATAATCGGGTCTCAGTGTTACCTAACGGAGAAGGTCCGTTGCCTCTTCAATATTTTCAAGAGAAAATAAGAAGAAATATTCAAGTCCATAATGGATTCAACAGTCAAGCACAAATTTCCATTATCAAGATGTCCGACAAAAGTCAAAAGTAGGCTTCCAGCATTCAGAACTAAAACCAAGAATTAGCCCGCGCAAAACCAAAGTCTAAGTGAAATTTGCGTCTAGAGGTCTCATTAATCCAAGCAAGATTATGAAAATAATTAGTCACAAAGTCAACACCACGCTTCATCCTCCGTTATCGACATCAAGCAAGAAAACCCTGTGAGAAAATGCCAAAACAAACTAGAACCAAAGATCAAATAACAATCTATTTAATTAAACTAAAAGAAAAACTATATTGAAATTAATAATAAGCAAATATAATAAATTCTACGATTATCTAAGATGATTCTAACCAAAAAAACTTAGCAAGAACTTAATAAAAGGAAAATCAATTAAAATTGTACCCAAAATTAAAATACAAGTGATATTAACTCACAAAATTCAACATAAAATAATAGTACTAAAATAAATAACAAAATATTTATCAAGGATTAAAAATGGCTAAGAAAAACAATTAAGAAAATGAGATATTAAGAATAAGGGGAGAGGTCTGCTGCCTTGGGTGCAGATAGCAACTAACCCAGATGGGCTTCACAAAGCCCAAACAATCAAAATAATAAGAAGGAGAAGAGGGGTGGTTCGCAGGAAGTCCTTGGGCTCATGTCCAATTCCAACAACAATACTAGGAAAGGAGATATGGCGCTGAAACATGTGGTGTGATTAGTAGGCCTCATTGGGCTTAGGAAACTCCAATACCAATAATGAAAAACTCAACAAATTAGTCAAGTGAATATTAAACCAGTAAAACCAAATAATACATAACTAAAAAAGGGAAAATAAAATCAAAAAAAGAAAGAAAAAGAAACTAGGTCAACAATCTTCTTCTTCACGAACAAAAAACAATTTCCACACTTTGTTCAAAGCCAAACGATCTTCGTCGCTCTCCAACAAGACCCATCGCCGACTCCATTTGTGAACAAAGCCCAGCGCCACATTCGTTCTTCTCTCTCCCGAATTATTTCCGCTTCTCCACGCCGAATCTCTTCCATCTCAATAGCATACAACTCTTCAATTTGTCCGCACCTCACTCAGTTTTCCCGTCAATCTCATCTTCTCGCCGACGAGCTTCTCTCGTTCGTGAAATCGCATCGTCGGCGGCCAATGATTCTCCACCGCGGTCTGCTTTGCATCGGTTCCGATCTCGCTCTCGCGGCTTTTGATTTCGAGGTTTGTTCAATTTCAGATCCGGTTTGTTGTGTTGTTGTGCGAAAATGAAAGGTGTCAAAACGGAAAGGGTGGTGGTGGCGAGTTGAAGGAAGCTTGGTTGAGGGAGTTGCGTTGCGAAGATTGTTGAAGGTTGTGATGGTTAAAGTGAGGAAAGGTGTGTTGCGGGTTGTATGAGCTGAAGGAGGGTAGTTTGTGTTGATGTTTGTATGAAGGTGAGACAGGGGATGAAGATCTGCGTTGGTGTGTATGTTGAATGAAGAGTTGTGAGTTTATTATTCAGATTTGATGGAGAATTTTGAACAGGGATTACGATTTGGCAAAATTGATAAGGAAGAGGAGTGATTGAGGTTTGGAGCGGTTCTCACATTTCACATCTCTCATTTCATCTTCTCTTTTTGTTTTTTTTCTTGTTTTTTTGCTGTTGTGGTTTATGCAGGTTGTGTGAGTATTATCATGCTGAAGTGTGAAAAATTGCTGGTAAGAAATTTTGTTGGTGAGAAAAAAAATGAGTCTGTTGTTTATGGAGAAAAAGGTGATTTGTGATGTAGGATGATTTATGTTGCTGTGATATTTTTTTGGAGAGAATTTTTGGTTGTTGCGATTTGTGCGTGTGGTGGGAGTATTGTTGTGGGTGGCATGTACCTGAATTTGTTATTTGTTGTGGTGTGCATAAAATGGTGGGGCCGTGATGTATGTGTGGGGAAGGCATGTGATATACGAAAATGAAGGTATTGGCAGAAGAATTTTCATGTGGGCCATGTTGGAGTGTATTATAAAATTGTGGATATCAATTGTGAGAGGGTGACTTGGTGTTTGCATCTGCATTTTGTATGTATTAGCAGGTCATTTGCGAGATGCGCATCTTGCGTGTAATATATTGTGTATGGCAACTTAAATGCTAGAATATTAAATTGGCTCATGGAAAGAAGTTCTCTTTTTTTATACAACTTTTTTCTATAATGGTGATGGGCTTTAACAATGTACATGGGGTTTTTTAGTATTTCGTAAAAATCTATTTGACTATGATATGGACATGGGGTTTGCTTGTGAGGAATGAATGGTAAGTGGATTATTGGTGTTGTGAATAGAATGAAACAAATGAATTGAAATGAATATTTGAATGTACATAATGGACAATAACTTAAAAATCGGAAAATGGTCTAAAAAATGGATCGAAATAAATGGTTAAGAAAAATGGAAAATAAAATTTGGATACGGGAAATGGTTATAAATCGAAAAATGAACATGAAAAAATTTATGGATAAGGAAATGGTTATGGAAAATTTGTATAGATTGATGGAAATAAAAGATGTGGATATGAACATGAACCAATATTAAGAGCCATTAACGCACTCTCGAAACTTTTCCGATTGAGCAACTAAACAACCACAATACAACTTTCTGAATTAATCCTCATCGGACAAGGTAATTCCCGGATCACGTTTAATATATCTGAATTCAACACTAGGAAAAAAAGTCCATAGACGAGCCACTAATGAACTGTTCAACAAACACAATGACCCAAAACCCCCTATGAATCACAACTTGATGACCTGGCGAATTCAACACACCACAACTTGCCTTTGAACACTCATTGCCTGAGAAATAGCCCTGACACAGATAACTTGCACCTGAAGAAATCCCCTCATAAATTGATGAAGAGGAAAATATTCTGATGACGGATCAGATGAATAAGTGAACAATCTTCAGACGTGAAATCCTTGGAAACCACAAAAATCAGGGAAATAAACCCTAATTTTGACAAGAGCATAAGAAAATGATGTCATTGATTGCTACATAGTGAAATCCTTAAATCCTCTGATAATCTGCAAATAATGCCATGAAACCCTACTCTTCAGGAAATATCGATCCTATGTCTTATGCACATGGTATGAATCCTAAATGTTAATGGAAATGCAGATGAGATGCAAACGAACAGCGGATAATGATAGAAAAACCAGAGGGCAAATTTAGGGTGTCTACATTACCCTAAAAATAAAAGGAAAAGAGCTAAGTTAGGAAAATTCTAATCACTTGGAGACACTTCAAAGCATAAGGAACATAGAATTTCATCCTCTTGAAAAAATGAGCCAAATAAAGTCTAAAGTACCAACTTCGCAATAATCCAAGCAAGGGGATAAATCCTAATACTAAGTCCATAAGTCCACAATCCAAGTGAAGAAATCTTCTAATGCATGGGATAGTAACCATAGTCCATAATTAAGAACAAGTTTTTTAAAGTGTTTAGGCCTTTATTAACATTTTTGGTGTCCAAGATAGACAAGAGATAATAAAAGCAAAAGAGATAATAAAGTCCAAGTGGACACACAAAAAATGACATAAACATAAACATGATAATGGGTGATATAAAGCATAAGAAATAAAGAGAATGGAGCAAAAAGTAAAAATAAAAGGATATGGACCAAGAAAGAAACATAACAAAATATCACAATAATATGGTGAGCTTAATCATCGACAAAGATAACAAAGCCAAAAGTCTCAAAAGCAACACTGAATATTCCATCTCGCGTCTTGAACTATATGGTTGAATGACGTGCTTAAGTCATATTTAACGAAAACTTGTCAGAGGATTGATAGAATCAAAGCCTTTACAGCAACAAGATTTGAAATTATGATATTAGCACAAAAGAACAATCATGCTTAGGCTTACGTAACCAATCAAGGTTCGGTCCACGAAAGTCCAAGTTCCGATAAGGAAGAGGGAGGGACAAATGTAGCGATATGCTAAGAAATCGCCAAGTAACTTATATAGAAGTCACCTTACAATGAGGTCGGTCAATACCATTTAAGGTAAATAATGCTAGTGTTAATGCATTTTAGATGAGTTATATGTAGATCGTCATCCGGAAACGATGCCGCATGAAAAGAAAATAGGTAACGATCTCGTCTTGATCAAGAATTCAACAAAGAAATTTTGGATCCATAATACTTTCATCGATCAAAAGAAAAAGGATAATTAGAGGGAGGGTGGAGAAGAGCCAAATTGAACTACACTTTTAAGGTCCTTCCATCTTTAATTTCATTCACCTCTAATTGACAGATTCAAGTGTGAAAAACATATCACTAATCCAAAGCACCTCTCATGAATTTAAAAATTCATTTGAATATAGATTTGAATTCATTAATGTTAATTTATTCTAATCAGTGTCTGAAGATCATTGAAATTAAAGAGAAATTAATCTCAATAATGTATTACAAGGCTAAAATAACAAAAGAGGGAAAGAAGAAAGCACCAAAACAACCCCAAACAAGTAAAAAAAATTCAATTATGCTTCAGAGTAACCGGTTACACCATATAGAGTAATCGGTTACATAGTTGAAAACCGCAATTCCTGGGCCAATTTAACATTGAGTAATTGGTTACTCCAAATGTGGTAATTGGTTACTCTGCATGTAGAGTGACAAAAATAGGCAAAATTTAGTATGACCCTCTTTCAAAACTTTTTCCAAACAC
This sequence comes from Lathyrus aphaca, assembly GCA_963966055.1. Lineage (NCBI taxonomy): Eukaryota > Viridiplantae > Streptophyta > Magnoliopsida > Fabales > Fabaceae > Lathyrus > Lathyrus aphaca. The sequence goes on along the minus strand of OZ014523.1, from coordinate 114,436,855 downwards.
CTTATGATCATAGGACTGAATTTGCACGAATTTTAAAGTAAAATCACAGTAAAAACCAACAATAAAAAATAATTACAAAATCCAAAGGATCAAGTAACACAAGTCACCAAAGATCTACATTATAGAAGATGAAGATGAAGCTTCAATAATGGTGAAAGATGAATTAGCACTCCAAATTGCTTCAAGATCTACAAAAACAAGCTTTGATCTACTAAAATTGATGAAGGAAAACAAGTTAGATGAAGGTTTAGCTCAAAGTTGAACAAGATTCAATTTGAATTCTTGTTAACTTTCGAAAGAAGAAATGTGAGTTGTAGTGAATTTTGTAGTTTGGGGAGATAATTTGCAAGAGGTTTTTTGGCTCTCAAAAGCTTCATGAATGAATGAAATGAGGGTTCTATTTATCGAGTTTTGGTATGGGAATTAAGTGGATTGGAGCTTGGTTTGGAAAATCAAAATTAGGCTTGGAAATCAAATTTGGAGGGAAATTAACAAAAGAGTGGTGATTAATGAAGGTACATGGTAGGAATTAATTATGATGATGTATGGGAATTAAATGGAAGTGATCTAGAATATTCCACATGTGATCAAAAATGAATTTGGTGCCAAGATCGCAGAATTTGAAGTGGCTGCCAAAATTTTCAAAATTATTCATGAGTAATCAGTTACTCAATACACTAAGCCAAAAATGGCCTAAGTAATCACTAAAAAGACAACGCTTTTAACAAAAAGCGCTGCTATAAAATCTTAAAAAAATTCTCTAAAAAAACGCTGCTAAAGGCTACCTTTAGAAAGCGCTTTCTAAAAGCGGTGCTAAAGGCCGTACATAGACCCCACCTTAGAAAGCGCTTATATAAAAGTGTTGCCTTAGGTCATTTACCTAAACCCTCCGAAAGCGCATTAGAAAAGCGCTGCTATAGGTTTACCCTTAGGAAGCGCTTTTATAAAGCACTGTTATAGACCGATTAAAAGAAAACGCTTTCTAAGGAAAAATCCCTACTTTAGGTCATTTATAATTAAAAAATAAAAACAACTAATTTCAAAAAAGCGCCCTAATCATTTTCACTCTTCTTCTCTCTCACGACCGTTTCTCTTGCCATTGTTTGCAATTGTTCGTCGTTCTTTCGCCATTCTTTTGCCATTGTTCGTTGTTCTTTCCCCATTGTTAGGTTTTATCCATATGTCATTGTTGTTGTCGAACGAATTTCTTGTTGTCGTCGTTCTTTCTCCTTTTGTAGGCACGTTTTGTTGTTGTTGTTCTTGGATTAGGGTTAAGTGTTGTACATTGTTTTTCTATTGTTGTTGTTATGTACATTGTTGTTTTGTTGTTCTGTACATTGTTGCTGTTTTGATTAGTTATGAGTTGGTTGATCATTTGGTACAAACTAAGTATACATTGTTGTTGTTCATTTGGTACAAACTGATTAATTATGTTGTTATTTTGTACATTGTTGTTGTTGCTAGTTTTATGAGGAATATGAAGGAGTGTTTTCACGATTTGTGAGTCATGAGAATTTTTTGAGTGAATAGGATTATTTATTTAAGCAATTTCGTTTTGGAGAATTTTTTGCAGCATCTAGAGTGAATGAGGAGTTTTGATTAGTTTTGTTGTTGTTTTGATTAGTATACTTGGTTAGTTTTGATTAGTTATGTTCTTTTTTTCCGGATTTGTGAGTGTGGTGGCATGGTGAAAAAATGAAAGTTATTGAGATTGTAATAAAGATCTTTGAAATTGGAACTCATAACACATAACTGAATGTATATTACAAATCAATGTAATAGAAAATGAATAAACACCAATAAGAAAACTGAATGTATATTTAAAATTAGTAAAACCAAATGAATAAAAGCAAATATATTTGCATATAAACATGTCAATGTTAGGAGATAAATATGGCAAAGTATAATGATAGGTTCTTGAAATAATAAAATATGTATAGGAAATAATATTTCCATGAGTTTGTGTATGTATTGTAAATAATAGAAATATGCATAGGTTCTTGAGGGTTCATATGTTATAACACACATGTTGTTTCTAGAAAAAATTATTGGAATGAGATATTTGTTGAAAATATAAAATACAACACAACTTAGATTGAAGAATTTTGAGGCATAGGATTGAGTCGATATATATTATGTATAATTCTTGAATAAATTACTATTAGAATTTGGCATAGGATATATCTTGTTGAAGAGACATTGAAAAGTGAAAAGTTGGATTGATATTGATAGTATGATTGTTTTACAGGTGCATAGTGAAAGTATGTTCGTTGGAGGAATCTTACATTGTGTGGGTCCAGAACTTGATTACTTCTCTACAGGTAATTAGTTGTTCTTTTGCTATAGTTGCGTGAATAGTTAACATTTTTGTTTAGCTTAATTAGTTAAACCATTTGAATGAACTGCTTTAAATGAACAATTATGATGGATGAGCATTGCAATGATTGATCACTAACTTATTGAATTTGCTATATATAGGGGTTACTTGTGTTCAAAGTGTGAAAGTCGAATCGTCTCCCTACAGGTAAATATTTTTTATTTTATTTTTTCTTAGCTTAATTAGTATAACTATGGATAAGAAATGGATGTTGATGGGCTAAAGACGTACTCTAATATGTGTCTAGCGGTATCTTAACTGCAAGCGCACAGCCTATCGAAGTAATATTTAAGATTATCGATCCCACAGGGACTTTATGATTACTTAGTGCTAGAGGATTTACTAGTTTAGCTAAGGTGAATGGTTGTCACGATTTTTTGGTTGTTTTTAAGGATTAAAGACGAGAATTAAATTTAAGTTTAATAAAATAATAACAAGGCGGTCGGTATGTAATTATGTTAACTTAGGCGGGTCAATCTAACCTAGGCTTATAAAGATGGTTCACTTAATCTATTCTATAGAAGTTACCAGTTTAAATATCTTTAACTCACACTCTCGTGGTCTTATCTCAGATCTTACCCCTAAAGCCCTATGCCTGCTCTCGCTAGCCCATAAGTGTTTAGAAGTAATTTTTGGAAACTTAATAAGTCTAATTCATTTAAAGCGCTCTCGCTTTGTTTAAATTAAATGCCTAACTTTAGCTATCTGGTTAAAATCTCACACTCTCGTGGTCTCGACCTAACCTATTACACTTTCCTTACTCTCGTAACAAAAAGATTGATTTTATTATAAAAAGTTACAACCAGAATTTTAAGTTCTTAATTATTTTAAGCCTAGAATTGATTTTACCGATTTAGTTGACTTTAATTACATACCGCCCTAAAGTGCTTAGCTACTCATGATTGTTGTACCAGACAGAGACAGAAACAGAGGAATACAAAATAAAATATGCATAACAGAAAAATAAATTCTTAACATTAATATAAATGCAATTTAAATAAAAACCTGAATAACAATTATAATGTTAGACTCCTTCTTCCACAATCTGGCAAGCTCGGAGTACGACCGGAATCGGAAATAAAATTACTAAAAGAATTTCTGAAGGCTTTGAAAGAAATTAAATTATAACAATTCCCTAATGTTGGAAATTGTTATATGGTTTGGTTGGGATATAAAAATTAAAGCAAGAACAAAACAATTGCTGGAAAAATAAATGAAACAGGGTGCAATGAAAATACGGCAAAGCTTCCGCAAGAAAAGTTAAAATAAAACTCTGTAAATTGTTCTTTGAAACTAAGCTATTTATAGGATCAATATTTTGGGCTTGGCAGTTGGAAATGATGCATGGGCTTCGTAGTTGCTGAGAAAATCCAGGGAAAAGTTGCATTACTTGGTCTGCGGGAGAATAGGAAAGTTGAATTCACGTAGCACACACGTACATGACCAATTCTCAGCAAGTTAACCTAAATTCCCCTTGTCACGTTCGTTACAAGGGTGTCACGCTCGTCTCCCTTGTATTACGCGCGTCACGGTCGTGAGGGACTGGTGACGACCGTGACTGCTCCTTTTAGCGTGTCACGGTCGTGACTCCTAGGTGACGGTCGTGACAGTTACAAAAAATGCAGATTATGCAGAATTCCTCTTTTCTTCTTCTTTTCATGGTTGTTTTTGCTCATTTCACTTGTGGCTCATGATTTAGCTCTATAATTGATATACCTGCAAAATGACAAAGAAAACTCGAGGAATCGGGTGTTAAAACGACAAATGTACGATAAAACGGCATTGAAACATAGCAATAAAACGATACTTTTTCTCGTTATCAAACTTCCCCAAACTTAAACCTTTGCTTGTCCTCAAGCAAATAGTCGGTTGAAAAATGATCGGACAGGTTTTCATCGACGCACACACATAACAAACCATATGAGGAATCGTTTCGTCAGATAAACCGGTATTAGAATAAAACACTAACGATACACTAATGACACAAGCAACAAGCTAAGTCGTCGACTTCCCGTTAAACGAAACATTCGGTAATTGTGTTACGATTCCACCTAGAGTCTTTCGATCCTATTTCACCCAGTTTCATTCTAGAGCAATCACATTAAGCCCTTTGCCTTAGCACGCACGTAGTGGAGTAGCCGGTTAGTGACTTTGATCCTTTATAAGCACGGGGTCTGGTACACGAATGTGGTAACCCTACATACATTATCCAATTTGGAGGTTGTGGGGGATCGAGCCGTAGCACGCCCTACCAAGTTCAGAACCAGGTACCTCTGAACAAACCCGCAATGGACTCCTTTTCATACTTCTCGTTTCTTTTATGCGACCGTGTACTTTGGTGCATTTTCATTTCATTGGCATCGGGATATGAAGGATCATTATAGATTAGGCATCAAACACTTATATTCATCGGCTCCCCACGTGGTTTGTGTTCAGACGGTGCTGACTGCTAGTATAAACTACTAGGGGTTACTTTTGAACTGAAACTGAAGGTGTAGTCGTAACAATTATCGGAACGGGATGCTTAAGTGGGAAGTCTAAGGTGTCAAGACTGTATTGATCTTGTTGAATCGTTCTCAGCTTCCTAACTATGATTTCGTAGGTAAGTCAGGTAATGCGAAGATAAAATTAAAAAGTTTTTTTTTCGATATGGCTAAATAAACGGGGAAAATTCGAAACTAAAGAAATAGCACAAATATTACTTTGTTTCATTAAAATACGAAAAGGAAATACAACAGAATGGAAAGTGCGGAAAAGGGAAAATGCGGAAAAATGAAAGGTACCTCTCCCACACTATATCAGACATTGTCCTCAATGTTGTGATATAATAGCGGGTAAAGTACAATACAAACAACGGAGATGGAAAAACATAAACAAAAACTAAAACTAAGGCTGCTGATGACCACGGCCTCGGCTTCTGGTGCGGGAGCGTCTGGTCGGAGTCGCTTCAGGATCAGAACCGGTGCCGGTGAGAGTAGTGATATCAATTCGCAAAGACTCTAGCTCGCTAAAGATCTCTCCGAGCTTCTCATCAGTCGTCCTTTGGTTAGAGGCAACAGTTGAAAGTAGTGCATCATGTTGCTCTTTTTGCCTTCGCTCCAATGCGGCATTCATCTGATTTTGCTGATGAATCGCATGGAGGACGTCTTCAAGTGTGAATTCTTGTGCATGTGGCTGTCGGGTGGAGGACTCAGGAATGTCCTGTACAGGCTCAGCTGCATCCATGGTGTCTTGCATCTCATCCACTGGTGGATCGGCCTGCTCATCAATAATGGGGGCATGCCCGGCAGCATCTAGTAAAGCAAATAGCCAGTTGGCTCGGTTGGACGGATCGATGCGGTCACGGCACGGCAAGATGATGTGGTGATAAACAGTGCCTTGGATAACAGGGTTGAACCTGCCATCCTCTCTCTGAGAAATCAAGTGGGCGGACCTGCAATAATTCTTTGTTAGGAACTTTGCGGCTCTGCGAGGCAAATTGATAATCAAGTCACCAAGCTCAAGCTGAATGGCGAGGGTGGTGACAATCCCGCCTATGTAGAAGGGGGTTGCGCCTTTTTGTGCTATGGACTGGATATGGGACAACAGGAATGGGGCAGCATTGATGTGCTCGACATTTAAGGCGCAGTGCAAGAACAAGAGCTCCTTGGAGTTAAGCTTGTGATTGCTCTCTCTTGCAAAAATGGTATTGCAGATGATGCGATGAAAGTATCTGATCGCCGGGTTATGGATATGCGTAGCATTCAGGCTCTGAAAGGCAGTGGCACGGGTGTTGGTGATGTCGTGCCATAAGGTGAAAGCGGTTTCACTGAAGTTGTCCGGCACGCGGAGATGAGCATCATTGCCGTGATCGAAACCTAGCAGTTCGGCGATCCTTGTTTGTGTAACTTCGAACTCCCGACCGAGCATTCTGAACTTAGCAATGCCGGTGAGTTGACTTGATGAACCGGGAGGAGTGATATATTGAAGCGAAATCAGAAATTCCAATGTCAGGAGCTCGAATGTAGGCTGGGGTTGACTGCACAAGTGCCACAAACCAACCTTCCGAAGCAGGAGCTTCACACCGTTAAGCAGTCCCAACTCCCTCAAACAGTCAGTGTCGACATATCGAGTGGGTTGAACACCACGGTTCTGAAACCTGATGAACTTTTGTCTCTGATTTTCTCCATGCTCACCATCTCTAAACTGAATTTCTTCCATTGCATGCAAGTACGGGAATGGGAGATGAGAGGTTTTTGAGTTTTGTGAGAAAAGTGAAAAATGTGAAGAAATTGGTTCTGATTATAGTGCAAAAAGTGAATGTGAGAGGTTTGGAGTAAATGGAGAGGTTAATGGAATTTATTTAGGGTAATGGGAGGTTACGGGATAGTGAGGAGATAATGGGGGGTTTCTAAATTTTGTGGAAGTTGAAAAAGTGGTTTCTGCGAAGAAGAACAGTTCTGGTTCTGAGAATTCGTATAACAGGGGTCGTCACGGTCGTGATGGGTGAGTGACGGTCGTGACGCGCTAATTAGCTTGTCACGATCGTGATAGGGTGATGACGACCGTGAGGGATTAAAAACTCTTATAATATTTTCTTCACAGAGTGCATTATCTCATACGTTCAATACAATTTATTTTTATTATCACTTCTCAATTGATTATAACACAAACAATATATATATATAAATTATATCAACATAAATTAGAGCAAATTTCATCACACAAGAAATAAAAATATTAATCAATTTAAATATAACAGTAATGAATTGAAAGCATAGAAATTGATTAAATTGGAAAATGGTAAAACTAGAAGTGCTTTGCTTTTGATATAATTGAAGGGAAATTACATTAATAAAAATAAGGTACGAAAATGTTTGCGAAATGTTAAACTAACTAGAAACGAAAACAATAAGTAAAATAAGTTAGATCACTACAGCATTTTCAAAAGTGCTTCTTCAAATCTTCAATTGCAGAGTTCAGGTTGTAGAATTGCTCACATGTTATGTCAGTTAAACCTATAACGTCCAATCGCATGCTTTTAATATCATCCTTAACAGTATTTATATCGGCTTGGTAAACTTCAAGAGTATTCATGATTTTCTTTAAGTTGTCAGAATATTCTACTTGATTCACTTCAGGGGTTTCAATCACTTCATCAGTGTGTGTAATGTCATGGTAACCAGGAGGTGTCTCAGGGTCACTTTCTACATCGGTCATTATATCATCCCTTATCTTGTAAGATTGAGGTGTTTCAGGAGTGGATGGATAGTCAGGAGGGGTAAGCTCATAAAGCCAATTATCTTTATTGTGAACACTGACTCTAGCATGGTTTGGTAGTGTGAAAAGGGTTACTACTTCATTCCCGATTAGGTACTCGAAAGGTGGTTGTCCTAAATTTCTTATGATATGGCGGTTAAAGCAAAAGTTAAAATTCATAGGACGAATGGTACCTAAGCGGTTACACCTGTGTAATTGGTATCTAAGTCCTAAGGCATCAGCAATCATGGTGACAAGACCTCCTACCAATATGGGTAGATCAGGTTCTTCTTGGATTCGGGTGAAGGTTTGCATCATGAAAGGCACACCATTGACTGGCTGTCCATTAGTCAGACATGACATAATGAATATCTCATCTTTAGATACTCCAGTAAGGTTCTCTTCTTTTCCAAAGAAGGTGTGGGCAAGGATCTTATGGAAATAGCGGATAGCAGGGTTATGTATCTCATCATTGTTCATGTTATTTGGTTCAGGATGGTAATTTCCGGTTAAGGTTCCCCAAAAGAAGTCCAGCTCAATATCCATCAATTCTACCTGTGAGGTAGTAAAAGCAAAGGGTCCACTAGGGAATCCTAATAAGTCAGCTAGTTCTCTATGGTTAAAGTCATATTCTATAATAGGCGGAAACTGATAAATCCTTTCCTGAATCCAAAACCGCGCTCGGGTAAGTAAATTAAGGAGCTTAGGAACTCAAGGGAGAGCTCGTGGTAAGTCACAAACTTTTGTTTAATCAGTGCATTCTCCCATCCAAGTCGGTTAAACAAGTATAGGATGTTATCATGTATACCTAAGGTTTCCATAGTCAGATCATCCGGGTACAGAGTCAAATCCATTGGTCTCTGTGATAACTCTTCAAATTTCATTCTTTGGTTCCTACCTCTAAATTTGGTTTCCATAATGTTTCTCGGTTGGTTAGCCATAGTTAGTGTAAATACGGAGGAAACAAATCAGGGGGAGAAGGAAAGTGGAAAAGACTTTAGAAAATCTGTAAAAGTGATTTAAAAATTAAAATAAGGAAAATAAGAAAATAAATGCATAAATAAAAGCAATAATAGTAATAATGAAATAAAACTATAAAACAATAAAATGACAAAACAAATAAACGAATAATAAAATGATAAACAAAATGATTAAATGATTAAATGGGTTGCCTCCCACTAAGCGCTGTTTTTATCGTCAAAAGCCTGACGTAATGCTAGGTTAATCAGGGAAATTAGTGGACAAATCTAAAAGCCTTAGAATATTTGCATAATCTCTATTTTCAACTTTATGGTAATGTTTTAAACGTTGTCCGTTTACTGTGAACGGTTCACTATTCCTACCCTTAATTTCTATTGCTCCGCTCGGGAACACTCTAGTTATTTCAAAGGGTCCTGACCATCTAGATTTTAGTTTTCCAGGAAAGAGTCTAAGTCTTGAATTAAAGAGGAGTACAACGTCTCCCACACTAAATTATTTCCTAGATAGGCGTTTATCGTGTCATCGCTTAGTTCTTTCTTTATATATCTTAGCATTCTCATAAGCATCTAACCTTAACTCTTCTAATTCGTTAATATCGAGGATTCGCTTTTCTCCTGCAGCATTATAGTTTATATTGAGAGTTTTGATCGCCCAATATGCTTTGTGTTCTAGTTCTACCGGGAGATGACAAGACTTTCCATATACTAATTTGAAAGGTGTAGTTCCTATGGGTGTCTTGTAAGCTGTCCTATAAGCCCATAAAGCTTCATTAAGTTTAGATGACCAATCTTTCCGAGATATGGCGATAGTCTTTTCTAAGATTTGTTTAATTTCTCTGTTTGAGACTTCGACTTGTCCACTTGTTTGTGGATGATATGGTGTTGCCACACGGTGTCTTACTCCATACTTAGATAGTAATTTGTCAAAGATTTTTGAAATGCAGTGCGAGCCCCCGTCACTTATGACGAGTCTAGGCACACCAAATCTGGGAAAGATTATATTTTTGAAAAGCTTTATTACTACTCGTGTGTCATTTGTAGGAGAAGTTATAGCCTCAATCCATTTTGAAACGTAATCAACAACTATGAGTATGTAATTATTGCCGAAAGATGATGGGAATGGTCCCATGAAATCTATTCCCCAGACGTCAAAGACTTCTACTTCTAATATTCCTTTTTGAGGCATTTCATCTCTTCTTGAAATATTACCGGTGCGTTGACACCGATCGCAATTTATAACAGCGATGTGGACATCTTTCCATAAATTAGACCAGAATAGGCCGGCTTGTAAGATTTTTGCACAAGTCTTGGAAGTGCTTGCATGTCCACCATAAGGAGATGAATGGCAATGAGCAATGACATCTTCTATTTCTTCTTCGGGAATACATCGACGAAAGATTCCGTCGGGTCCTCTTTTGAACAATAATGGTTAATCCCAATAGTAATGTTTGAGATTGTGAAAGAATTTCTTTTTCTGCTGATAGGTTAAGTCAGATGGAAGAGCTCTTGCAGCTAGGTAGTTGACAATGTCAGTGTACCATGGCAGTCCTACGGTTGTTTGGATTGTTTCCACGGGTTCTGGCTCATCTATGTCTAACTGAACTGGGTCGCTTCCTATTTGTGCTATCAGCTGTTCATATGGAAAATCATCGTTAATCGGCACTTGTTCGGGTTTAATACCTTCTATTCTAGATAAATGGTCCGCTACGACGTTTTCAGTACCTTTCTTATCTTTTATTTCAAGATCAAACTCTTGTAAGAGTAAAATCCATCTCAAGAGTCTTGGTTTAGCATCTTTCTTAGTTAATAGATATCTGATAGCAGCGTGGTCTGTGTAAACGATTATTTTCTCTCCCACTAGGTAAGAACGGATTTTTTCAAGCGCAAAGACAACTGCTAACAATTCTTTTTCAGTAGTGGCGTAGTTCATCTGAGCAGAATCTAAGGTTCTACTGGCATAGTAAATCGCATGAAGTTTCTTTTCCTTCCTCTGGCCTAGAACTGCGCCTACAGCATAGTCACTCGCATCGCACATGATTTCGAAAGGTAATCTCCAGTCAGGAGGTTGCATGATTAATGCGGTGATGAGGGTTGTTTTTAGAGTTTCGAATGCTTTAAGAAAATCTTCATTGAATATGAACTCAGCGTCTTTCATTAATAAACCGGTAAGAGGTTTAGTGATCTTCGAGAAATCTTTGATGAATCGTCGGTAGAAACCGGCGTGTCCTAAAAAGCTTCGTATTTCTCGAACGGTTTTAGGGGGTTGAAGATCTTTTATGACTTCTATCTTAGCTTTATCAACTTCAATTCCCTTGTCAGATATAACGTGTCCTAGTACGATTCCTTCTCTGACCATAAAATGACATTTCTCCCAGTTAAGCACGAGGTTTACTTTAACACATCTTTCTAACACCATTTCTAAATTTGATAGACATCCTTCAAAACTTTGCCCGCATACAGAGAAGTCGTCCATGAACACTTCCATGATGTTGTCTATGAAATCTGCGAAGATTGACATCATACATCTTTGAAAGGTTGCAGGAGCGATGCATAATCCAAAGGGCATTCGTCTATAAGCGAACGTTCCATAAGGGCATGTAAATATGGTCTTCTCTTGATCATCTGGGTGGATAGGGAATTGGAAAAATCCTGAGTAACCATCAAGATAACAGAAATATGAATGCTTGGCTAATCGTTCTAACATTTGATCTATAAAAGGTAGTGGAAAATGATCTTTTCGAGTGGCTTTGTTTAGTTTACGATAATCGATGCGCACTCTATGTCGTGTCACTACTCTTTGTGATATCGATTCGCCTTTAGCGTTTTTCACAATAGTGATACCTCCTTTCTTTGGTACTACATGTACTGGACTAACCCATTTACTATCAGAGATTGGATATATTATTCCAGCATCTAGTAGTTTCTTAACTTCTTCCTTTACTGCAGTGCTAAGGATTGGGTTAATTCTTCTTTGAGATTCTCTGGAGGTTTTGCAATCTTCTTCTAGCAGAATACGATGCATACAGATTGAAGGGCATATTCCTTTGAGATCAGATATGTTATATCCTAATGCAGTTGGATATTTCTTTAAGACATCTAAAAGTTTATTTGTTTCAATTGTTCCTAAACTGGAATTGATTATAACTGGTCTTGTACATTCAGTGTCTAAGAATTCGTATCTTAGGTTCTTAGGTAAAGTTTTTAACCCTAATGTAGGTTTATTCTTACTTGGCATGGGATCCGGTGTAAGTGCTAAACTTTCGCTTAGACTATCATCCTGATATGGTTCACGCCAATTATCATCTTCGAAAATCGGAGGGATTTGAATTTTCATAATTTCAGAATAGGTAGTTTCTTTCATTTCCAATAGATAGCATGTATCCTCTATAGCTGGTGATTGTAAGAATTGTGTTAAAATAAATTCAACTTTCTCTTTACCTACTTCAAAGGTTATCTTTCCTTTCTTTACGTCTATAATAGCTCCGGCGGTAGCTAAGAATGGTCTTCCTAGTATGATAGATGTAGTGGAGTCCTCAGAGATGTCCATGATTATGAAATCAGTAGGAATATATAATTGTCCTATACGTACTGGGACGTTTTCTAGTATGCCTACAGGATATTTAATAGAGCGATCGGCTAGTTGAACATACATTTTAGTTGGTCTTAGGTCTCCCATGTCTAGCCTTTTGCAAATTGTTAAGGGCATAACACTGATACTGGCTCCTAAATCGCATAGAGCTTTGTCAATGACGAATTTTCCTATTACACAGGGTATAGAGAAACTTCCTGGATCTTTTAGCTTAGGAGGCATATTATTCTGAATTATGGCGCTACACTCAGCAGTAAGTGTAACGGTTCCGTTATCCTCTATCTTTTTCTTATTGGATAAGATTTCTTTTAAAAACTTAGCATACGAGGGCATTTGAGTGATAGCTTCTGTAAATGGAATAGTAATATTCAACTGTTTCAGAAGTTCAACAAATTTTTTAAACTGGCCCATCGTCTTGGAATTGGTTAATCTCTGAGGGTACGAAATTGGTGGTTTATAGGGTGGTGGAGGCACATAAGGCTTTTCTTTCTCCACTGCCTCTTGATTATCATCTTCCTTTTCTTCTGGTTCATTCACCATTTCAGTCGGTTTATCCGGTTTTTGGTACATGGCTGGATTGTCAAGTCTTGGATCGGTAGGTCCGTCAAGTTCCTTGCCACTTCTTAATATCACAGCATTGGCCTGTCCTTTCGGATTAGGTTGAGGTTGTCCAGGAAATACCCCAGCTGGTGCAGCAGTAGGTGCTTGTTGTTGAGCTACTTGTGAAATCTGAGTTTCAAGCATTTTGTTATGCGTAGCTAATGCATCTACTTTGCTCACTAATTGCTTAATCTGCTCACTAGTGTGTATGTTTTGGTTTAAGAAGTCCTTGTTTGTTTGAGATTGGTTAGCTATGAAGTTCTCCATCATCAACTCAAGGTTCGATTTTCTAGGGACATTAGGAGCAGTCTTTTGATATCCTGGTGGTGTAGCTGGTGCTTGACCTGGTGCGTATAAAGCATTATTGTTCTTATAGGAGAAGTTCGGATGATTCTTCCAACCTGAGTTGTATGTGTTTGAGTACGGGTTTCCTTGAGCATAATTCACTTGATCTGTGGGAATTCCTGCTAATAGTTGACAATCAGGAACATCATGTCCTAGAATTCCACATAACTCACAGTTAGGTGTTACTGCAGCCACGGTGGTTGTTGGTGTTATGGCCAAGTTGTCGATCTTTTGGTTTAGTTGGTCAAACTTTGCATTGACTTGGTCCATACTACTCACTTCGTACATACCTCCTTTTGTTGGTTTCTCAGTTGCGACTCTCTCGCTTCCCCATTGGTAATGGTTTTGAGCCATACTTTTGATAAGTGCATAAGCATCGTTATATTCTTTATCCATTAGTGCACCGCCTGCGGCAGCGTCAATTGTCATTCTTGTATTGTACAAGAGTCCATTGTAGAAGGTATGGATGACCATCCATTCTACTAATCTGTGATGTGGACAAAGTCTCAGCATATCCTTATAGCGTTCCCAAGCTTCGAAAAGTGATTTGTTTTCCTTTTGCTTAAATCCGTTGATCTGAGCTCTTAGCATAGTTGTCTTGCTAGGTGGGAAATATCTGGTCAAGAAAACTCTCTTTAGTTCCTCCCACGTAGTTACTGAATTCGAGGGTAGAGATTGAAGCCAGGCTCTCGCTCTGTCTCGAAGTGAAAAAGGAAAAAGACGTAGTCTAATAGCTTCTTGGGTAACTCCATTGGCTTTTACGGTATCTGCGTATTGCACAAATATCGAAAGGTGAAGATTCGGATCCTCGGTAGGATTTCCGGCGAATTTATTTTGTTGCACGGCTGATATCAGCGAAGGTTTCAGTTCGAAATCGTTTCGGTTGATAGTCGGTGCGGCAATGCTGGAATTCGGTTCAGCTTGCAAAGGACTAGCGTAATATTTGAGTGGATGATTCTGTTCTTCAGCCATCTCTGCGTCCTTTGATGTTCCGATTGGTTTAGGTGGATCTATTTGAAGATCTGGAATGTTGTAATTTTGTTCGTAATCGAATATCCGTCTTCTTACATGTAAGAAGTGTTTCGATTCTGGGATTAGAGGTTGCAAGTCTTCGCCTTGAGAGCGAGTACTTGGCATACACTCGGGAATTTAGAAAATAAATAGTTGTTTCCTTAGTCTAGACAATGCTACTCTAAAGTGCACTAGTAACTAAATTAAGGTCCCCGGCAACGGCGCCAAAAACTTGATGGTGTAAAGACGTACTCTAATATGTGTCTAGCGGTATCTTAACTGCAAGCGCACAGCCTATCAAAGTAATATTTAAGATTATCGATCCCACAGGGACTTTATGATTACTTAGTGCTAGAGGATTTACTAGTTTAGCTAAGGTGAATGGTTGTCACGATTTTTTGGTTGTTTTTAAGGATTAAAGACGAGAATTAAATTTAAGTTTAATAAAATAATAACAAGGCGGTCGGTATGTAATTATGTTAACTTAGGCGGGTCAATCTAACCTAGGCTTATAAAGATGGTTCACTTAATCTATTCTGTAGAAGTTACCAGTTTAAATATCTTTAACTCACACTCTCGTGGTCTTATCTCAGATCTTACCCCTAAAGCTCTATGCCTGCTCTCGCTAGCCCATAAGTGTTTAGAAGTAATTTTTGGAAACTTAATAAGTCTAATTCATTTAAAGCGCTCTCGCTGTGTTTAAATTAAATGCCTAACTTTAGCTATCTGGTTAAAATCTCACACTCTCGTGGTCTCGACCTAACCTATTACACTTTCCTTACTCTCGTAACAAAAAGATTGATTTTATTATAAAAAGTTACAGCCAGAATTTTAAGTTCTTAATTATTTTAAGCCTAGAATTGATTTTACCGATTTAGTTGACTTTAATTACATACCGCCCTAAAGTGCTCAGCTACTCATGATTGTTGTACCAGACAGAGACAGAAACAGAGGAGTACAAAATAAAATATGCATAACAGAAAAATAAATTCTTAACATTAATATAAATGCAATTTAAATAAAAACCTGAATAACAATTATAATGTTAGACTCCTTCTTCCACAATCTGGCAAGCTCGGAGTACGACCGGAATCGGAAATAAAATTACTAAAAGAATTTCTGAAGGCTTTGAAAGAAATTAAATTATAACAATTCCCTAATGTTGGAAATTGTTATATGGTTTGGTTGGGATATAAAAATTAAAGTAAGAACAAAACAATTGCTGGAAAAATAAATGAAACAGGGTGCAATGAAAATACGGCAGAGCTTCCGCAAGAAAAGTTAAAATAAAACTCTGTAAATTGTTCTTTGAAACTAAGCTATTTATAGGATCAATATTTTGGGCTTGGCAGTTGGAAATGATGCATGGGCTTCGTAGTTGCTGAGAAAATCCAGGGAAAAGTTGCATTACTTGGTCTGCGGGAGAATAGGAAAGTTGAATTCACGTAGCACACACGTACATGACCAATTCTCAGCAAGTTAACCTAAATTCCCCTTGTCACGACGTGACAAGGGTGTCACGCTCGTCTCCCTTGTATTACGCGCGTCACGGTCGTGAGGGACTGGTGACGACCGTGACTGCTCCTTTTAGCGTGTCACGGTCGTGACTCCTAGGTGACGGTCGTGACAGTTACAAAAAATGCAGATTATGCAGAATTCCTCTTTTCTTCTTCTTTTCATGGTTGTTTTTGCTCATTTCACTTGTGGCTCATGATTTAGCTCTATAATTGATATACCTGCAAAATGACAAAGAAAACTCGAGGAATCGGGTGTTAAAACGACAAATGTGCGATAAAACGGAATTGAAACATAGCAATAAAACGATACTTTTTCTCGTTATCAGATGTCTTTGAATCGATTGTCGAATGAGTACGAGAATGGGGTATTGGAAATAATTAAGTTTATTATTGCGCATGTCAAAGACCCAAGTCGAATGACATGTCCTTGCTTGGGTTGCTGTTTTGGGAGTCGGGTTGACGTGGTTCAGTTGGCATCGCATTTAAAGAGGTATGGAATTGATAGAAGTTATACATGTTGGAATTTTCATGATGAGATAAATAACGGGAATGTTGAACCGGGGGATAATACGACTTATGCTTCAAACTACAATGGCACAGATACATACGACTATGATCGAGTCGAAGAGATTGCAGAAGAACTTGAGGATGATCTTAAGGATTATCCTGAAATATTTGATAGGTTGGTAAGCGAAATAGAGAAAATGTTCTATAGTGGTTGCACTAAATTCACAAGATTGTTTGTGGTATTAAAGTTGTACAACTTAAAGGCGTGCAATGGATGGTCGGATAAAAGTTTCACAGAGTTATTGGCCCTTACGAAAGATATGCTTCTAGAGGATAATGTTCTTCCCAATCGAACGAATGAGGCCAAAAAGATGTTGTGCTCTATTGGCATGAGCTATGATAAGATACATGCATGTCCAAACGATTGCGTTTTGTTTCGAAATGAGTATGCATCGTTAAATGAGTGTCCTAAATGTGGTGTCTATCGATATAAGAAGATGTTGTCTCCAGCAAAATTCTTATGGTATTTTCCTATAATTCCGAGATTTAGACACATGTTTTGTAGTGAAACCGATTCAAGACACTTGACTTGGCACGCAAATGAAAGAATTACTGATGGAAAGTTTTGACATCCAGCAGATTCACCATAGTGGATGAAAATTGATGATGATTATCCTGAATTTAGAAAAGAAGCAAGAAACCTTCGCTTGGCATTATCTACTGATGGAATGAACCCACGTGGTCTTCAAAGTATCTCACATATCACTTGGCATGTGATTTTAATGATTTATAACCTGCCTTTATGGCTATGTATGAAGCGTAAGTACATGATGTTATATATGTTAATTTATGGGCATAAACAACCAGGGAATGACATAGACATAATATATATCTAGAATAATATCATACAAGTATTTATTTGGTACTGACACCATCATAAGTGCCTAATAGTGCAATTCACATTCTTGACCAAATCTAAAAACAATACAATTTATGGTGCAAGAAATGGAAATTATACTAAAAATAAAATACTAAGATTAATACAATATCCATTATTGTACAAAGATAAATACACAACGGAAGCTAAATCTATGCTTCTCTTGAAACATCCCGAGCATAGCTCCACTTGTAAATTAACCTGCAAAAGAAACCTGAAAAGAAACAATAATAGTGGGGTGAGATATCAACATCTCAGTGAGTTCCCTATCTTAGAGTTCTCTCGACTCTAAAGGTTCGAATATAAGCATTTTGCAAGATATCTGGTTACTTCTCAATAAGTAACCAAAACAGGATGGAAAAAGTCCATACAATGCTCTAAACACCTTACGTGGGACTTTTTGGAATACCCATCATAAGTGTTATCGACAAGACTTCTCGTGGGACTCAGTGTAATACCCACCACAAGTCACTGCCTAAATCTTTACGGATGCTTCCCGTGGGGCTCAACATAACCCACCTCAAGACTTACTCAAGACTTCACCGGCAAGGCTTCCCGTGGGACTCAGTGTAATACCCACCATAAGCCACTACCATGCTCCTGTGGGACTTAGTGTAATACCCACCACAAGCCTAAACCATGCTTCCCGTGGGACTCAATGTAATACCCACCACAAGCCTAAACCATGCTTCCCGTGGGACTCAGTGTAATACCCACCACAAGCTAAGCCATGATTCCCGTGGGACTCAGTGTAATACCCACCACAAGCCTAAAACTCGACAAGACTTCCCATGGGACTCAGTGTAATACCCACCATAAGTCACTACCCGCTTCACCCATAATATCTCAAGCCTTTACGAACGCTTCCCGTGGGATTTAGTGTAATACCCACCACAAGACTTACTCAAGACTTTTCGGAGAACACCGTGTAATACGCGCCAACAGTTTCGCATCAACCTAGGGTAGTCCTAACATCTCATAAGCTATACCATCTAACAATTTATATTTACATTACTAGTTCATACTATGGGTTTATGGTAAGGTTTCCTCACAATACTTTAAATTACATGTTTTATGGTTCACGTATTATATTTATAATATCGGTACTTTTAGTCGGCATAAAATAAATAAATATTTTCAACTTCAAAAGTAATATTTTTCTCTACCATTGGATAGTACATTGTCATAGCTTTCCAACGATATAAAATTTGCCTCAATCGGATACCCGAGTAAAATGTTATGAATTTTTGAAGAATTAATATTTTTCTCAAACTTACAGCGTTAACCGGTTGACGCATAGGGTTAACCCGTCTAAATTCCACTTCCAGTGGCGTATCAGGGTACCGTTAACCGGTTAACGCATATGGTTAACCAGTTAACCGACAGTCAGTAGGACAAAAACCTACATTTTAACATTCAAAATTCCTCCAAACTCCAATTAAAACACACCAAACCTCAAAATGGTTTTAAACAGATATTACCACACCTATTACCAGCATACTCATGCATTTAATCATTATTTCAACCATTCAAACTCTCGAGTCTACAATTTCTATGATTATGCCTTAATCTCAAGAAAACTATAACTTCTAGTAATAAAAGTTTCTAACTAGAACCCACCTTGCAATCGACGAGGAGTTTGATGAAGAAGAATGATGATGATCCATGGTTTTCTTGCTCTAAGATTATCCTTCTTCTTCCCTTTCCTCTTTCTCTTCTTCTTACCCAATTTCTCACAAACCCTTCTTTCTCTCTTTTTATAACAAATACAACAATATAAATTATACTGATATAACTTTAGTTGGTAACAATCAGTCCAAATTGAGAGTATCCAAAAATGTATCTGAGTCAACTATTAAATAAAACCTCTGAGTCAAATAATACTAATTAATTAATTTACATTCGTCATTTGCTCTAATTATTTAAGTTGAAAATTCTCAAAGCACACCGGAACCCTATTAATCATAATAAATATTATCCAGAGCATTTATTAAAATACGGGGTATTACAGACATGAGCTGTGATAAGATACATGCATGTGCAAACGATTGCTTTTGTTTCGAAATGAGTATGCATCGTTAAATGAGTGTCCTAAATGTGGTGTCTCTCGATATAAGAAGATGATGTCTCTAGCAAAAGTCTTATGGTATTTTCCTATAATTTCGAGATTCAGAAACATGTTTTGTAGTGAAATCGATTCAAGACACTTGACTTAGAACGTAGATGAAAGAATTACTGATCGAAAGTTTCGACATCCGGAAGATTCACCACAGTGGATGAAAATTGATGATGATTATCCTGAATTTGGAAAAGAAGCAAGAAACCTTCTCTTAGCATTATCTACTAATGGAATGAACCCACACGGTCTTCAAAGTATCTCACATATCACTTGGCATGTGATTTTAATTATTTATAACCTACCTTCATGGATATGTATGAAGCGTAAGTATATGATGTTATATATGTTAATTTATGGGCCTAAATAACCAGGGAATGACATATATGTATAATTGACACCCTTACTCGAAGATTTAAAGTTTTTGTGAGAGAACGGTGTGGAGGTTTATGATGGGTATAGGAAAGAAAGTTTCAACTTAAGGGTGATGTTCTTTGGCACAATTAATGATTTTCCAGCATACAAAAATCTATCAAGTTACAGCATAAAAGGCCAATGTGTGTGTTCTATTTGTGAAGATAAAACAGATTGGATGCGATTGGAGTTTGGACAGAAGAATGTATTTCTCGATCATCGTAGATTCTTAAATTTGAATCATCACTATCGTGGGTGGAGAAAAACCTTTAATGGAGACACAAAACAAGGTAGATCTCCACATATATTGATAGGTGATCAAATTTTTGAAAAGGTGAAAGATGTGAGTGCTCAGTTTGGCAAGCCTTTTGCACATACACTTGTCAAGAGTAGGTGGAAGAAGAGGTAAAAAAAATTTGAACTGCCATATTGGAAGTCGTTGTATGTAAGACATTTTCTCGATGTTATGCATATTGAAAAAATGTGTGTGACAGTGTTATTGGTATGTTACTCAATATACAAGGAAAGTCTAAGGATGACCTTAAAGCAAGAAAGGACTTGATAGCGATGGTGATAAGAACTGAATTAGGACCCTTGAAGAAAGGAAAACAAACATATTTACCACCTACTGCATATACTCTATCTAGATAGGAGAAAAAAGCATTGTGTAAGTTTCTAAGTGAAGTTAAAGTTCCAGAAGGATACTCTTCAGATATTAGAAGACTTGTATCTATGAAAGACCTTAAGTTAAAAAGTTTAAGGACGCATGACTGCCATGTTATAATGGAACATTTTCTACCAATAGGTATACATTCTATTCTGCCAGAAAAAGTAAGAAATGCAATAACTACATTGTGTTTTTTCTTCAAGTCAATTTGTAGTAAGGTGATTGATCATGTGATCTTACCAACATTGCAAAAAGAGATAGTTATTACTTTGTGTGATCTTGAAATGTATTTTCCTCCCTCGTTTTTTGATATAATGGTTCATCTAGTTGTTCATCTAGTGAAAGAGACACAATTGTGTGGACCGACTTATATGAGATGGATGTACCCTGCTGAACATTATATGAAAATATTAAAATGGTATGTGAAAAACCGAAGTCGATCAAAGGGTTGTATTGCCGAAAGATACTTTATTGAAGAAGCGATTGAGTTTTGTACTGAATATTTGTCCAATGGACAATCAATTAGACTCCCCAAATCTCATATTGTCGAAAAACAAGAAGGAAAAAAGTTGATTGGAAATGAAGTTGTGACAGTATCAAGGGTCGAACGGGATCAAGTGAATTTGTATGTTCTAAACAATGAGAATGAGGTTGAGTCGTATGTTGAAATGCACAAGGATGTTCTTCGAGGTTTAAATCCGAATAAAAATGAGAATTGCATAGTACAAGAGCACAATTGAAGTTTTATACATTGGTTTAAGGATAATATTTATTCAAAATATTATTCAAATCCCACTTCAATAACAGAAAGGTTGAGATGTTTAGCATATGGTCCAAGTTTGGTTGTGTTTTCTTATAGCGCATATGCAATTAATGGATACATATTTTATACCAAAGAACATGATAAAAGTACTATGCAAAACAGTGGTGTCACCGTGGTAGCTGAAGCAATGTACATTTCAAGTGTGGAGGACTTAAACCCCAAATTTGAAAATCTGTCATATTTTGGGGTCATCGAGCGCATTTGGGTGTTTGATTATGAGAAGTTTCATATTCCTATATTTCGTTGCAAGTGGGGTGAAAATAATAATGTCATACAAATGGATAAGTCAGGATTTTTGTAAGTGGATCTTAATAGTGTGGGGTAAAAAGATGAAAATTTTATTCTAGCCTCTCAAGCTAAACAAGTGTTCTGTGTCACTGATCCAACAAGTACAAAATGGCCTATAGTGCTTTTATCTAAAAAAGTAATTGATGAAAGCATTGGAGATCAAGGTGATACTGATGTTGATATTGAATAATTTACTAGAAATGATCAAGATGAAAATACTATAGCAAATGAATCATATACTAGAAATGATCATAATGAGGGTATTTGGATCAATCCAACCGTCCGTGTTGTTAAGAGACAAGTAGAACATATTCCAATCATGAAAAGAAACAGACGTTAGTGAAAAAGGTACTAGTTATAAAATTATAGCTTATATCATTTAATAATATTATGGATTATGGATTATGGATTATGGATTTTTATATCTTATGTCATGTTATATATATATATATATATATATATATATATATATATATATATATATATATATATATATATATATATATATATATTCAATGGGTTATGGATTATGGATTTAGGATTTTAATAAAATTATAGATTAGGTCATGTTATATATATATATATATATATATATATATATATATATATATATATATATATATATTCAATGGATTATGGATTTGTATATTTGTCATTTAATTTTTGTCTTTTTCTTTCTTACAGGTCAAATGGCTAATAGCCAAGAAGGCTCACACGAGACATGTAATCAAGATGACTCACACGAGACACATGATACAAATGAAGCTCATGGTGTAGAAAGTGAAATTAAACGAGGAATAACTATTATGAAATCAATCATTCGTGCAAGAGAAAAATGGATCAAATTTGATGTACATTGGAGTGATGAAAACCAACTAAATGAGCCTAACGGTTCAATGTTGACTAGTTGCATAGGTTCCCTTGTCCATCAGCACATTCCAATCACTAGTGATAATTGGAGGAATCAATTGCTGCAAGCCGGTAAAGATAAAATATTGACTGAGATCAGGTACTTACCAAATTTGATTGATGTTATTAGATTTTTTGTTAATGCTTAAGTCTTTAATTTACTTATACTAACACACTTTATGTGTATGTTTTTTCGTAGAGGTCTTTTAATATTGATGAGAGCCGAAAAAAGTATTGTTTTTAATTGGACGAAAAAAGATACAGAGGGTTTCAAACTATGTTATCAAACGAATATCTTAGGGATGAGGAAAAAAAATTGAAGCAAAACTTCCACAGTTGTATGCGGACTTTATTACATTGGAAGAATTGGGCACTTTTGTAGCCAAACAGAAAACCGAAAAATTCAATGTAATGTTAATTTGTCATGTCTATTAATTATATTATATAATTGTTGTATTTTTATATTATAATATTACTTAAACTTGTTTATCCAGGAATTAAGTTCCATTAATTGCAAAAGAGCATCAAAACCCACATATCCATACAGAAAAGGGCGTTTGGGATATGCACGCTTACAACAAAAAAATGGTAAGTATATATAAATGCTATGATTTTATTAATTTTACTATTATGTTATTAATGATCTTATTATTTATCTCAATGTGTAGTTAGAAGAGACGAAAAGTGGAGAAACATCACTTCCGAAACATGTTTTGTGGAAGGAAGCTTGTGTGGGCAAGGATGGAGTTGTTAGGGAAGATATTCAACATGTTTATGACGAATTTGTAAGTATAAAATTATGTCTTTTTTAAGTTAATCAAAAATTTTAATCCCCACTAATAATTTTCTATATGTCAATGAATTTCAGGAGACTATATCTAAATCCTTAACCACAGATGAGGAGGATATCAGGAGCATACTTAGTAAAGTACTAAATGTTCATGAGTATTCTGGTCGGGTGAGGGGTAAGAAATTTGGTGTGACTCCATCTTCCTTGTATAAACAGCCAAAGAGAAAAAGTCCTACCAATCAAGAAGTGATGCAATCGTTGGAGGAATTAAAAGTGTAAGTCAGTGAATTGCAAAAGGGTAAAGAAAGATAGAGGCGAAAAGCGTAGTTCATAGGTGAAAGATATTGTGACAAAGCTAGTATCAATGGTCAAAAGAAAATTCCTGAGGTAAGTAGCATATTTATTTTAATTTACATATATTTTGTTTAATTAAGTTAGCACATTTATTTTAATTGACATATATACACATTAACAGTTACATATTTATTATTGTTTTAGGGCATTTCATCTTGTTAGCTATTTTTATCATTACCGACGTATCGTATAGTTGGCAAGGGAAAAGTGCATAACAAATCAGGAGAGTTACTTCATCATAATCTTCTCCCTAATGGATATCTGAAAGTGTCAGTTGATATTTCTATAGATAGGGATGCATTACTACCTATACCTGACTTAGTTTCAGAGATAACATTGGTGGGAGATGCAATAGGCTCGTTTATTGCACGGTCGTCAGACCTTATTTTCATAGATGATGAGGTAAGTTTAAAACCATTATGAATCATTTAGTATTCAAATGAAAATTATGAACCATTATGAAAATCATTATGAACCATTTATTTTTTTATATGGTAATGTTAGACTCTTACAAAACCTGTATCTAAGGATAAAGGGGTTTTGCCTAACAACGAGTCCATTGTATCAAAAAAAGAGGTAAATTGAAAGTGTTATTCTATGATCCGAATTAAAAAGCTTCATGATTGTCTACTTTACCTAACTTATTTGATTTTTAGGTTCCTGTTCAAGTTTCACAACAAGTGATCACCAAGAAAAAAGTTCCTGCAAGGACCGGGCCGGCAAAAAGAGGTCTTACACCTCGCTTTTGGATGTGTATTGAAAAACTTGTATTAACATTAGATGTGATGGGTGGTGTTATTCGTCAAATAGACATGGACAAAGGTGTTTTTGGTTTTCCTCATTCCGAAATAATTGGAAAAGAGGACATGCTACAAATTTTCAATCATCTTGAAATAGCCATTGGTGATATGCATTCATACATCTGGTACTCTGATCAATCTATTATTTAATTAGTTGAACAATTTATTTACACATTTTAATGAAAATGGTCTAATGTTTATTATGTTTTTATTTAAGGTGCTTGTATAACAAATTGATGCACGTGAATATTCTATTTCGTGTCCGGTGTCCGTGCCAATGCCACATTAATTGATACAAATCCAATTCAGTAAGAGATCACTTACTCAAGAGATTTATGGCCAGCAGTACAGAAAGTTTGTATCTTTTACCGTATAATACTAGAAAAGGGTAAGATTTTTATTCTAATTTCATTCTAATCTTTGTACCTTTTGCGTAGAAATTATCCATCTAAACTTCTATTATATTTTACAGTAGACACTGGTTGTTGGTTGTTATTAATCCTACAAGAGAAGTGGTGTATTATCTGAATTCATTGGACCATGAATGGACAACATATCAAGATATGAAGGATTTGGTTAATACGTAAGTGAGATTGTTCTAAATACTCGTGTGTATTTGTATGTTTATTTATTTATGTGAGATTGTTCTAAATTTGTGTTTTCCTTTATAGAGTAATACTAGTATATCGAGCACAAAGAGACGCTTGAGTATCACGGTCTAAAGCAAACAACATTACATGGATCAAAGTGGAGGTATATTAATTTTCACAATGTTGCTTATAATAGTGATGCTACTTGATAACACAAGACAACTATATATTAATTCTTATTTGTTTTTCTATATGTAGTGTCCTCGTCAGTGTAATGGGGTAGACTACGGCTATTTCATTTTGAGGTTTATGAGAGAAATCCTTAATTTGGATCGATTAGAGATTTCCATCACGATGTGGATTTATAACAGGATTTATTTTAATATTTATTGGATATTTCATATAACTTATTATTTTAAACTAAATCATGCATATTGTATTTTGTTATGTAGTACTTTGATGAATATGCGTGTGCTCATTACACAAAAGATAAATTTGAAGAGATCAAGGAGGAATTGTGTGAATACCTTATTGAGAAAAGAATCATATAAGGTATCGGTGTGTAGTTGTGGAGTGTAATTGTATAGTTTTAGAAGTTGTTGTATATTAAGAGATATTTAGAATGGTTTTTGTGAATTGTATAGTTTTTGTGAATGGTTTATGGAGTGTAATTGTATTCGCATGAATGGTTTATGGATTTTAGTTTAATTTGGAAATGGTTTATGTGAATCATTTATGTGAATGGTGCATGGACTAGAATGGTTTAATTATTATGTGAATGGTTTATGGATTAGAATGCTTTAATTATTATGCGAATCACATAAGGATTTTGGTGTATATGTTATTTGCTATTGTTGTTATCTTGTTTTGTTTTTTTTGTTTATGTACTTTTGCGCCTCTGGCGTTATCTTTAATGGGATGACTATTATCTTTTTGTTGCGTCTAATTGCATGTTATTGCATATTTAACTTGTTGATTGCTGACAAAAAGGGGGAGAAAGTATTGATTTTGATATACCTAATTACGCTTGAGTTAAACCCAAACATTTCAAATGTTTGTACTAACCCTTGTTTAAAAGGATATTGTGTTAGTTATTTTCTTTCAGGAAAAACTTATTATATATATATATATATATATATATATATATATATATATATATATATATATATATATATATATATATATATATATATATATATATATATATCAGAAACATCTGAAAAATCAGAACAAAATGACTGAAGCTCAAACTCTAAAGATATGCTACATTCTTAAAGTTCTGAATAATCTTGAGTGAGAAAAGACTTAAAAGATTGTTCAAGATTATCCAATTGATCAGAATTAAAACTCCCCAGAAGTCAATGTGTGTTGTTGTGTGTTAAGTCCTTGATAAAATGCTTAACAACATTAAGGACTTGTTCAAGAAACTTCTGAAAGATAAACCAATTCTTTTGAATAAAAGGTTCATCGATTTCAACAAAAAGGTTAATAAGGGAAGTGTTCTTTCATTCTGATTATCTTTTTAGAGTTTCTTATCTCATAGGCTCTTTGTGTTTCTTTCTGATATGTGTTTTGGTGATTACCCGTCAAAAATTGTTCATCAAAATACAATGTTTTGTCATCATAAAAATAGGGAGATTGTTAGAAAAAGATTATGTTTTACATATGTATCTCTAAGTGTTGATGATAACAAGTCTGTATTTTTGTGAGAACAATTTTGGTACCCTAATGGTTTGTTATTGTGTATCTTTAGCAAACAACTCTGATTCTGACTTTTGAATGTGAAACATTACAAGTTTATGAATATATTAATCTGAATCGCTTCTGCTCAAACTCACGGATGAGAAGCTTATGAGAAAACTATATGTTGTTGCTACAATGTTCTCTTGTCTCTTGCATCTGATGTGTGACTCTGATCAATTCGCTTCTGAAGATTGCTCACGCTTCTGAAGTTTAAATGCTGAAATTTCTTGAAGACTCTGAAGAATCTCAAGTCAGATATTGATGTGATTAAGCTTCTGATTGATGATTGAAGTTTTTGAACTTAAGAAAAATCAACTCATCTAGCCCATGCTTCAAACAACGAGTTATCCAGACGCCACTGAAGAAAAGAAGATAAGAACAAGTTTATACATGGGAAAATAATACATGGTACGAATCAAATATTCCTTCCACTACGTGGATTTCGTGGAGTGAGGAAATTGGTACAGTACGATTTTTGTCCCCTTTGTATCAAACTGTTGCTCAAGTCGCCAGCTGATTCATGAAGAATACCAGATCTTCCCTTCAACGAATTTATTTTCTATTGGCTATATAAAGACTTTAAGACTTGAAGAATTGTTGTCCAAGAATTTTAAGAGATTGTTGTCTATGCAATTATAGAATTGTTGTGCAGAATTTTTCTTTAAGTGTATTGTATTTTTAACTTGTTTATATCTGCTTGTGTAGAAGCAATCCTTGTAAACACAACTCTTATTTAGATTGTTGTTTATTGTTCCTTAAGGGACTAGTTAGGTCAATATCCTTGAGAAGACATAGATTGTGTGTCTTTGTGGTTTGTTAGTCACCTGCAGTTGCCAGTGAAATTGTAATTAGTTGATTATAGTGGATTAAGTCCTTGGGTATAAGGCAAAATCACCTTGGCAGGTGGACTGGATTGACTTTGAGATTTTCAAGTGAACCAGTATAAAAATCAAAGTGTTCTTCTCTTTGTTGTTTATTAGCGATGATTTTTATTGGTTGAGTAAAAAGCTTTTGTTTTTGAAAACTCTAATTCAACCCCCCCCCCCCCCCCCCCCCCACAATTTTTTGTGTTTTTCTCACCTTCAACCTTGTTTGAAAATTTGTAGGAACATGAAATGGAATTAAAAAAATTTAGCTGAGAATGAAGAATGTGACAAAGAGAAGAAAAGTCTCGCACTAAAAGTTACTGAAACCAAAGACATTGAGTCATAATATGAATAATTCCAAAGTGAAAGTGACGAAAATATGGATCTCATATTTCAAAAATTCAAGGAATTTCTTAGGACTAGAAAACAAACTATAAAATTTCAAAATCAAAGTAAAGAAATATCAATCTTCATTCCAACTTGCTTCTAGTGCATAGTAAAAGATCACATAAAGCTAGAATGTTCGCAAAATTAAAGCGAATTTAAAATATACAAAAGGCTGCAAAAAGAATCATAGATATCTTACATTTCTTGGAACATAAATGATATATACTCCTCCAATGAATCTGAAAAAGAGGAAGAAATTCACCTAGGTCCCATGACAAACCATAAAGAAAATGATGTAAATAATATAACTTCTTAATTTACCTATAATGAGTTATGTGACATTTGTAAAAAGTTAGAAAGTGAGTCAAGTAAATTAATAAACCTTGTTTATGTCTCTAAGTCTACTACTTCTTCTCTTAAAAAATAAAAAATAAAAAATAAATGTTAGAAGAAATAATTTGTCTTTGAAAAAAAGTATTTTAATTCAAAACTCTCTTTCCATTTCTGTTCCTTAAGGAAATTATGATAATTTATCACATGTGAAAAATGCAACCTTTTAGATGATAAAATTAATTATTTGTATAGCATATTTGATAAGTTTACTAAAGGGAGAGATAACTCGAATCTCATTCTAGATAATCCAAGAGCGAATTATATTAAAGTCATAGTAGGTTATGAGCCTAAAAACTACATTAAGAATTTTAGTAATATTTTTCATGCTAATATGACCTCTAAATGTAATATGCTTAGATGTAATTACTGTAATAAAAATGTCCATATTGTTTTATTCTACTTTATTAGAAAAATTCATAAAAATAAAATATGATTATTCTCCATCTCACTTCTATGAAGAATATCATAAAAATAAAATGAGAAATATGTTTGTTTCATCATAATATTTGAACAAAGATATAAATATTCTCTCTTAATTTACTTCAAATAAAGGAGAAATTTTCTCTTGTGGTAACTAAAAAGGTAAATCTATTGGACCTAATGAAGGTGTGAGAAAAACACAAGAAAGGGGGATTGAATTGAGGTTTTCACTCTTGACTTCGCACTTTAATGAGTTACGTCAAGCTATACTATGAATGCATTACGGAAGCATAAAGAAATAAAATCCTAAAGCAAGAGTAAAGAACACAAGATATATTCTGGTTCACTTGAGAACTTCTCAAGCTAGTCCAGTCCACCCACCAAGGTGATTTCGCCTTAAACAAGGACTTAATCCAATATAACCAAGATCCATGATTACAATCACACAGCCGCATTGTGACTAACTCAATGAACCGTTCAAGGATTCTACCGGATACAACATTCATTGACCCAACAGAACCTATGCCAGGATTTCATCTCAACTCACAGCTAGACTATTCAGGGATCCCATTATGATATAAAATCTACTTGAGGAAGAACCTGCGTGGCAACCTGTCATGACTAACTGCACAACACCAAGTGTTATGACTTCCTGCGAGGCTTACAGTCGTGACTAACTGCACAACAACCCGTTGTGACTTCATGCTCCAGAACCAATTATTTTGAGCTACACCAAAACCTTAGCCCCATAACATATCATCAGAACACATAGTTCTATGAATGTGCTAGCAACTAATTTTTGTGCCTTCCTAAAGTTCTTACCTTTACCAGGTTCTTTAGGAAAAAGGTTGTTTACAAATGTTATGCTTCTTAATAAGTAGATTGAAAACTCACTTAAGTACATCAAAAGAACCTAAATACACACTAAGAATAATACATTTTATTCTTGCTCTGGTGTGTGGTCTTCTGCTTCTTCCAGTTGCTTCTTCATTGAGAACTTGAAGGTTGAAGTTTTCTTCTTCTTCAAAAGCTTTGCTAGCTTGATCTTCGTTGAGGCACAAGAAGGACTTATTCGCCTTGATTCACATAAGAATATTTCTGGACAGCAACCCATGTTCTTCTTCAATCCAATGATCACTCTAGTAGTTGATTTGTTGTTGAAGCTTTCATGATCATCTTCATTGTCTTTTGCGACTTTGCAAGTCTTATATAACATATGAAGTTAAGCACATTGTGAATTCAAGATCTCTCTACTTATAGAAGATTGTTGTCAAAGAGTAATCAACTAGAAGAGTTGCATATTCAGGTAGACTCTTTGCAGCTTGTTCCAATGTCATCTTTGTTTATCATCAACCTTATGTGATTGTATGATAACATCAACAACATGGTTCAAAGATCATTTAACAACTTGATTGTATGTTTGTTTAGAAAACCTTTCGGTTATATCAATCAACATCAACACATAAACCAAAGTGTTTGTATCCTTGATTGCTTCACATAGAAGAATATTCAATTTATGGATAATCAACCAGGTTGCGCTCCAGCAAAACCAACAATGGTTGGGATCCTATCATGACCTTCAACGATTGGGTTCACTCGCACCAACAACATCACAAAGCATGTGATATTTTCCTTTTATAGTCAAACATAAAAGATTCGTTACAACCCAATTCGTCTACAGAGGAATCTGTTACACAAGGAATCAAATAGTACAGCCATGTATTGTCCTTTTCCACAGTTCAAAGATAGTGGAGAGGTAGTGAGATAAAGCATTCTCATACTGTGTACTATCCTTGCCAATGGTATCATTGTCATCTGAACTTCAGAGGCTTCTGATTATAAATCAATGAATGAAGCATGAGTTAGGGACAATGATACTGGGGTATTTAGAGAACCTAACTCTTTAGTCTTCAGAACTTGTTCACATAGAACTATGTTCTTCAGGACTTCAGCTCTTGGCTTGAAACCCATGGTATTTAGAACTTCAAGTCTTAGAGTCTTCAGAACTTTGTTCACATAGAACGTTGTCTTTAGAGTCTTCAACACTTGGTTCTTCAGAACCATTCTTGAGAACTTTAAGTCTTAGAATCTTCAGAACTTTGTTCACATAGAACATTATCTTTAGAGTCTTCAAAACTTAGTTCTTCAGAATCTCAATCTTCAGAACTCGTAAGTCTTCAGAATCTTTCAGACACTTGGTCTTCAGACGTTAAGTCTTTAGAACTTAGTTCTTCAGAAGATTAATTTCAGAAGCTGCTTTTTTCTATTTGATCATAATCACGTTCAGAACAGCATCCACAAGTGCATTGCCAACGCAACATCCGCATTCTTAGATCTTTCTGATTGTGTTCAGATTTAGAAGCACACTTGCTTTTTTAGCACGCTTGCGACTAATTCTACACAAAGTAACTTCGCATATTAGTATTCACACACTCATTCATAATGTTTGATCTTAATATATATAATATTCATAATTTGCACTTTAACAAACATCAAAACATAAAATGGTTCTTTCATAAATACTTCATTGTTATCATCAAAACATAGAGATGGAATGCAGAGACAACTCTTATTCTTACACCTGAGACTATTGATAAGAGTCCTAATTCTACCTTTGAGCTATACTAATTGTTAAATGTTTATAACATAATGACAAAATTACTCTGTTGGGTCCTTTAAGTTTTTTTAAAATACTAAGTTAGTCCTTTAAATTTTTTTCAACGATCAGGTCCTTTAAATTATTTTAAATTAATTAGTTAGTCTCTTAAGTTTGTTTTGTAACGATTTTGTCCTTTTTTTTTAAAGTCTCCGTACAATTAATTGCAAACTCATATACCATTTTAACTGATTTTTCACATTGATCATGAATATGTAATTAGTTTTGCGGTTGATTGTGTATTTTTGTCAGGTCAATGATTTTTCATGATGTATTTCGTCATTTTTACTTGATTCTCATGAATCGTAACTTATTAGATAAATTTTGATTACATATTCGTGATTAACACGAAAAATCAGTTCAAATGAAGTATTTCTTTACTTTTTTTTTTCATATTGAACTTCCACCATCTTTTCATACTTTTTTCAACATTATATATAAATATTGTTATATTGATGATACTATTTTTCTACCATGAAGTTGAAACCAAATTGATTCTTCATGTTTATCTAGACATTTAGTAATAACTAATTTGTAAGTTCTTACTACAACAACTAACAACTTTGCCAAGTAAAGTATTTAGTTTTTTTGTTATGAAAACTAATTTCTGAGTATTTTTCGTAAGTGAGGCAATTTGTTAAACTTGTTTTTCTTTTCTTAGGTTGCCAACAAGACCAAACCAAAAACATCCAAAGTGAGACAACATTTCCTACAAAATCCCTCCAACTTTTGAACACTTCAAAGGATCCAACACCTTACACGTTGTCATTTGGCGAATTATCCTCCTCTCCATGTGTAAGTCTTAAAATCAAAAGGGCATTTTGGTCAACAAGTTTTTCTTTTCACCATAATTTTCATTAATCATCATGTCAATCAACATCAAAGGTCCTCTTTGATCAACTTTTGTTGTTTTTGTTTCACATTTTTTTATTTGTTTGTCACATTGATTTAACATTGCAATCTTAATCTTTACCTCAATGAAATGAATGTCAATTTGATTGCTACCTAATATAAAAATTTGAAAATGTTGCAAAGGGCAGCAAGTAATGCATATTCATGGTGGTGGGCTAGCCACATTAGGACAAAGCAATCAAAATGGTTGGATCAATGCCTCCAAGGTATGTTTCTTATTATATTTGTTCCTTGATTATGAATCTAGGTTATTTTTCCAACATCATTATTTCCATCAAACATGAATCTAGGTTTTTTCCAACATCATTATTTCCATCAAACATGAATCTAGGTCTCAAACTAAATTATTTAAAAATTGTGGAAATTTGTTGATCTATTCAAAGATGGTACACAATCTACAAACTAATTGATAGTTTATAATTAATTGAAAGATTTTAGAGAAGTGAATCCAAATATGAATGCATGAAAATGGATTCAAATATGAATGCATGAAAATGGATAATATCTCAAAATCACAATGATCTCAAAATGCACATTTTTTAGTGTCATTATTTGTTAGGAAACTATATAATATTATGGTATATAGAATTGGCTTAATGAAAGCATTCTATCTCCAAATATGAATGCATGGAAATGAATCCAAATATGAATGCATGAAAATGGATAATGTCTCAAAATCACAATGATCCCAAAATGCACACTTTTCAATGTCATTACTTGTTAGGAAATTATATAATATTATTGGAGATAGGATTGACCTAATGAAAGTATTCTATCTCCAAAAGTTTGGTAGATCGTGGTAGATTAAGACTAACTAAAGTATTGACATTATAAATAATTTTTAAAAATGAATTAAATCTATCGTTGAACGATATTGACATGTGTCAGCCACTAGAGAGACATTTCATCAATAGATATTCCATCAATATTATCGGATATAGAAGTAATAAGTCCCTAGGTAAAAATAAATCAATTATCATTGCTCTCTTAGACTTCAATATGATTGATTGCATCCGAGTAGTAGAATACTTGTGGATTCCCACACAAAAATTATGACATCTGAATGTAATTTTATCTATATAGCACAATATTTCAGAATAAAGGTATATGTATTCTCCGTCAATACATGTAATTATATTCAATCATTAGTGTCGTATCTAGCATCAATACTTAATAAATTTGTATTAGTTTTATTACAAGGAATTTTATTTGGTGTCATGTTTGGTGTCCGTGTTTCTTAATGCCGAAACTCTCATTTATATCATTCATTCTACTCTCTAACTTATGAAATAAAACTCATTACCAAATGAAATGAAAAATAAACAGATATGGAGGAGAAGGTGACTGATACACTAAGAATCTTACAAAATGATGGAGACACATTTTCTCAAAGAGCCGAAATGTATTATAGGAAGAGGCCAGAGCTTGTTGAATTTGTAGAAGAAGCCTTTAGAGCATATAGAGCTTTAGCAGAAAGGTATGACCATTTATCAAGAGAACTTCAAAGTGCAAATAGAACAATTGCAAGTGTTTTTCCTGATCAAGTTCCATGCCAAATCGACGATGACGATGACGATGAAAGTGACGCGGGAACACCAAGCTTTCCATCTCCTGATCTTCACAACCAAATGCAAAAATCATCCACCATTCCGAAAGTCCCAAAGATTCCAAAGAATGATTTTCGTAATCCTTCAATGTTGCTATCGCGGAAAAGTCCAATGAAGAAAACTTCTAGTTCGACAAAATGTATTCCGGCAATTCCAAGATCGGGTCTCACAAAGGATGCGGCGTTGGGTGAAATCGACAAACTTCAGAAAGAGATTTTAGCGTTGCAGACCGAGAAAGAGTTTGTGAGAAGCGTGTATGAACGCGCGTATGAAAAGTATTGGGAAATCGAAGATGAGATAACAGGTATGCAGAAAAATGTTTGCAGTCTGCAAGATGAGTTTGGTGTTGGTACTGTCATTGAAGACGACGATGCAAGAGCTTTAATGGCAGCAACTGCGTTGAAATCATGTCAACAGACGCTTTCGAAGCTTCAGAAGATACAAGCACAATCATCAATAGAAGCTAAAGTTGAATATGAAAGGGTTAGAAAAGCTCATGAGATGTTTGAGAATCTTAGAGATCAATTCATTACTAAATTCATGAGTGAAAAAGAACAAAAACGCGTCGAAATATGCAAGAGCGGAATAAGTGAAGAACAGA
The DNA here is from genome assembly GCA_963966055.1 of Lathyrus aphaca. Taxonomy (NCBI): domain Eukaryota; kingdom Viridiplantae; phylum Streptophyta; class Magnoliopsida; order Fabales; family Fabaceae; genus Lathyrus; species Lathyrus aphaca. Next base: position 114,402,418 of record OZ014523.1, on the reverse strand, counting down.
AAAACATCGACGAAGAGATAGCTAATTTAGAACAACAAGAGGATGATGTTGTTTTGTTGCGAGAAAAGATTAAGGAAAAACTGGAACAAGATACTGGAAACTCTCTTACCGTGACTGAAATGGCCGAGTGCATCGACGAGCTCGTGAATAAGGTTGTTACATTGGAAACTGCAGTGTCTTCTCAAACCGGTATGGTTAATCGACTGAGATCAGAAACCGACGAACTTCAAACGAACGTAAAGACATTGGAAGAGGACAAAGAAATGCTTATAGCAGGATCAGAAGATACTAACAAGAAGCTAAAAGAAATCGAAGAGGAACTGTTGAGAGTTAAAATTCTCAACAAAAGTGTTAGAAAACAAGATAACAGCTTAAGAACACATTTTACGGAAGCGAGTTGCAACCTCGAGCATTTATCAGGAAAGTTGAATAACATGAAACATGATATTGAAGATGAGAGTTTAGTACTTTACAAGAAGAAAAGTGCTTCTGATATCGATGATTCTGTAAAGAACGATGTTAGTACAGTAGAGAAAAATCATGATGGTGGTGGAAATTCGGATGCTAAAACGTCGATTATGAGTCAAAATACGAATTTTATGAGTGAAAGGATTGAAAAAATGCGAGAACATGATAAGGACGGTATGTCTGATGTAATGAGCAATGTTGATATTGAATCGCATGATTTGGATAATGATGAGGGTGCTCAACCTAATTGGAGGCATATGTCTATGAATGGATTGGATGATAGAGAGAAAATTCTGTTGGAAGAGTATACATCTGTTTTGAGAAACTATAAAGATGTTAGAGTGAAACTCAATGATGTTGAACAGAAAAATAGAGACAGCATTTTTGAGTTGGCACTTCAGGTATGATTTTATTATCATCAATGTATTCATTATTTTAAATTCGGAATGCGGATGCGTGCATGCATGAAATTTGAATAACTGATATATCTGATATGAATCTCAAAATTCAACTCATAACAAATGATAAAAGAAATGTGTTATGTTTGGTATTTCTGTGTGTCAATGTTTCATAATTCATGACAAACCATGACGCATAGGCATAGCTAATAATTAAAAAAAAAATATGAAACTGATTGAATGTAACCATATGTTGGTTTCATTCATTGACATGTGTTGAACACCAGAGACTCTTTTAGTCTAACATGTTATTGTCCTTGCAGTTAAGAGAAATGAAGAATGCTCTTGTAACAAGAGACAAAGAGATACAATTTCTACATCAAAAGCTAAACTGTCCAGACACAAATCCAGATGAAAGTCCATACACAACAACAACAGAATACAAATACACACCACATGAAGCAATTCTTAGAAAATCAGGTCAAGGATCCAACATGCAAGAAATCGATACCGCATCTCTAAACACGGACACAAACATAACACCTTATGCAGCAGACCAACAACATGATCAAAACTCAACAAACCTTGGCCTAAAAATGACCCTTGAGAAACTCATGGCTCACCAAGACAAGCGGCAAGACCTTTCAGATTTAGAAAAGAAATTCCGTACGGACATCGACGACCTCCTCGAAGAAAACCTCGAGTTTTGGCTAAGATTCAGCACGTCGGTTCACCAGATTCAAAAGTTCCAAAACTCAATTCAGGACCTAAAAGCCGAACTAAAGACAATAAAGGAAAATAACAACAGCAAATCCGAAGGACATTCGCATTCGAAACATCATCAATTTTCACAATCTCAACTTAGGCCGATTTTCCGACACTTGAGAGAGATTCGAACCGAACTATCACTCTGGCTTGAACACAATGCAGTACTGCAAGATGAACTACAAGGTAGATACTCGTCATTATGCAACATTCAAGACGAAATAGCGAAAGCCGGTAACAATGCAGAATCGAATAATGCCGAAAAAGTTGAGATAATAAGTGGTTATCAAGCTGCGAAATTCCAAGGTGAGATTCTTAACATGAAACAAGAGAATAGCAAAGTTGCAAGTGAATTGCAAGCTGGTCTAAGTCTTGTGAAAGGAATGAAGAATGATGTTGAGAAAACACTTGATGAACTTGATCAACAAATTGGGGTGAGTAGTGTTCATAGTGACACAAAGAGAAACACGAGAGGGAATAGAATACCTTTGAGGTCTTTTCTGTTTGGTGTCAAGTTGAAGAGACAGAGACATCAATCATTGTTTGCATGTGTTAATCCTACACTGTCTAAACAAAATAGTATCAATGAAGGAGCACCAGCTCCAATATAGAGTTTGAATTTCAGTTACTTTATTTGATGTACTTTGAACTTTGTTAAGGATTGTAGTAGCATGATTGTGATAATATTATAGAACATGGAAATTGTTATGATGTTTTTTTATTTAAAGGTTGACTTTGCTTATTAAAAATATTTTTTTCATTTTATTATTAGTTTTTTTTCAAAAAGTTGGCCAATCATAAACAATATCACTCATGAATTTTCCAAATTCACATAATTTTTTAATATTTCTCAATTTTTCCCTTTAAAACTAGTAGTTTGTACGCGTAACTACATCATCAAACCGGTAAGGATATTGAGTCATTGATTTATTGGTCAAACTACTGAGTTACTAGTCGAACTGCATGACCAAACCGGATTAAATCGGATAATCTTGGTTGAATAGATCGGTCTTTATAACAAAACTATATAGATATAAAACTGGTCAATATTAAAATGTACTCTAATTTCTATTAAAATTTTTTAGAAAGTAATTAAACTAGACATATCATTACATTAAAATGTACTCTAATTTCTATTAAAAAATTTATTAAAGAACAAGTATTTCTGACTAACATTACATTATAAAGTACTCTAATTTATTATATAAATCTAAAAAATAAATATTTTTTATAATAGAAATAAGAGAGAACATTACAAAATATGAGAGATTTAAATGGAATATTAAAACTTTTTTACTTGTTTTTCATGTGACTAATATTTAGTGATGAAGATTTCCACTAAATGTTGCACACATTCACGCATCCATCAATCTCAAACTGTTATCGGCTTGTTGCAATGGTTTCTCAGTACAGCTGCCCAACTTTATTTCTCAAAATTCTCCACCTCTGTAAACAACATTTAAATAAATCAAACCAATGCAATATGCAAAAAGAAAAGTACTTTAGAACCAAAACAATTTAGAGTTGAAAAAAATGACCTTAGACAACTGTGCAGCAGTTCTATTAAGAGGAAGATCATCTCTTGCAGCCATTTCTGTCCAATTCCCTTCCCCCCATTTCTCAACAGCAGCTTGTAATTCTATGTCCTCTTCCTTTGACCATCCTCCTTTTCTTATATTTGAGGATTGAAAACTCACCCTTGTTTGTCTGTCTACAATAACTGGAAAACTAATTTCTGGCTCTTCTGTTAAATTAGATGAAGCAACTTTTATAGGCAATGGAGCTTCAATTATTGAGCTACTTGGTGCTGATTTACTCATTGTAACAGATTCAATCATTACCTATTTTTCAACAAACAATTCACCGTAGAGATAATCATTTTGTTCATATAATATTAATAGATCAATTGTAGTTATATATTGTGTATACCTGCACACATGCTGCAGCTTGTGATTCATTTTCCTTAGATATAGGTGGAAATGGTTTCCGCTCACACTCCAAATCACTATCATCATCCTGCAACCAATATATAGATATATTTTTGTCATTAAATTCATTATAATTTTGTATATATATCGCAATAATATTTTTAATTTTAAATACACTCTCATATCACTATTATTATAAAATCAATTTGACTTTTTAAATTATATTTGATGGTTAATGTACCTAGTTCATATATGAATCAGATATATTAACAGTCAAATATATCAAAAAGTCAAATTTGTTTATAATAGTGATCAGAGAATGTAAAATGTGACTATAATTTTGATGCTCGCATTTATTTCCATAGCTAGAGAAGATTAAACCCAAAAAAATGACAAATACATGAATATGTCTAATTGCAATTGCAGGGTATCTGACTTCTCTAAGATCAAACCCGAAAAAATGCCGAATGCATGCATGAGTAGAATTATTATAATTATAATGGTAGTGTATCTGATTTGTATACATACATACTCCAATAGTAATTTTTTTTCAAACAAAAATCAAAATATAACCAAATTTCTTTTTTTGTTGATAAAAAATATTGAACCAAATTTTAAAACTGTATATTAGGAAAATTTGGTTAAAAAAAAAGACTCATTCCTTGAATGACACGTTAATCTATCAATTGTTGTAAAATTGCAGTTACAAAATAGCCTTAAATAATAATAATACAACAATGAATTCCAAAATTATTTTAGACACTAAAATCTGATTTTATTTTTACCAGCTTAGAATATTTGATTTGAAAAAGAAAATAATGATTTCGAAAATTGAAAAGCAACGTAAGAAGAGGAATATAAACAAACCAGATCTTGAAAGTTATCATCAATCAAGGAATGACCATACGCCAAATGCCGCCACAGAATTCGATACTCTCTCACACTCGAAATTCCAGTCGAACTTTTCTTCACCATCTCCTTCCAATTAATCTTCCATCCTGCATTACTCGCCACTTCCTGCAACAGCTTCAACACTGTTCTCGCATCGTACCTACAAAAAACCACCGTATATCAGAAAACGACAACAGAATCACCAAAACGCACACAAAAAAAGAGAGAACGAGAAAGAGACTTTTTCAAGAGAATTGAAGAATCTTCTTTGGTGAATGAAGGCTTGCTCTTGCTTTGATTGTTTCTTATTTGTAACGTCTTTCTGAAGCTGCTGCTGTTGTTGATAGTAGAAAAAGAGCGTTTTCTCTCCATTCTGTAACAGAATTTGAAACAGAATTTGAGAGTTTTTATACACTTTTTATTTATATTTATAATATATAAATAAAAAATTGGAAAGTAGAAATAAAATATTTATAAAATAAAATAGAGAGAGAGAAAAAAAAAACTTGCAAAACAAGAAATTGACGGTAGGTCGGGTGATGACTTAGTAAGCAGTTGCCACGTCACGTTTTGTGTTATTTGTAAAAAATAATTTAATTTAGGTTTTATATTGTTTTGTTAATTAATTAATGATTAATGATTTAGGGGTATTAAATTGACTATTTTATGTGTATGATATTTTCTAAATCATTCATGATCTTAAAAAATATATTTATTTATAAATAATATTGGAGGTTTTATTTATAATTTTTTTAATGAATTTGTTAATTACTTCAATTAATAGATATAAATATTGATCTTTATATGATAAAAATATATATTTATTTTGTTTTTTTTATGGTTTTTCACTTTTATTTATTAAATACACTTTATCCATATAATATGAGCGAAATTTAATTTACATATACTACAATATGAACGAATTTCGATTTATATAGATAAAAACAATTTTATAAGATTTTAAAAACTGAAAAAAATTATCTGAATTTAAAAAAAATAATAATAATAAAGTACAACATGGAATTTTACTAAAAAAATTTAAATAAAAATTCTATTACTAAAACGCCATCAAAGGGGCAGAGAAACACATTTTAAACATTAAAAAGGATAATAAAAACTTATTTTTTTACATAATAAAGAAAAAGTCTTTTTTAGATGAGGAAATTGAAATAATGAATGGTTCAGAGTGTTTTAAAAAAATGAGAAAAAAATATTTTTTTACATGAGTAAATTCTTTTTTTACATAATGTGTAAAAGAAAGTTCTTTTACATGAAAAAAATAAATATTATAAAAAATAATGAATGGTTCATGGTGTTTTAAGAAAATGAAAAATAATAGTATTGTAAATAATTATATTTTTTTACTATTTTTTTTTATAAAAAGTCAAAAATTATTAATTTATTCCTTTTTAAGTACTCTTTTCGATCTCAAATATAAGTCAAAAACAATTTTATTAGTCTCAAATATAAGTAAAAATTATCTATTATTATTACCGTAAATTTTATTATTTCAAATATAGCATTACTTTTTTATAAGTTTATATATTTTTAATGATTTATAAGATTTGTAAGAGTAAAATTAGAAAAAGTGTAGAATTTAAATATATTTAGATATTTTTCTTGAAATGTGAGATCTTTTATAAACTTGTTTATATATGAGATCAGAGAGAATATATTTTTTTTACTTGTTTACCTTTATTAAGAAAGTCTTTTTGTATACTACCTTGGTTAAGAAAGTCTTTTTTCTTTTACAACAAACTAAATAAATTTAATTACTTTTCAACTAATATATTTTTTATTTTAAATAATTTTTTAAACTATTTATCATTTTATTTAATTTTTTTTCTCTTAGTGAAGGATAAATTAACATAAATATAATAGATAAAGCTAGCATGTGCTCTTATAGTACAAATTAAAATTAAATTTAAATTTTATTTTTTTGAAATTTGTGCAATAATTTTATTAAAAATTCTTTTAATTATACTTTTTAAGACAATATATATATATATATATATATATATATATATATATATATATATATATATATATATATATATATATATATATATATATATATATATATATATATATATATATATTTCTTAAGGAACAAGTTAGCCGGATAAAAAAAAAATTTCTAACTTAAACTATTTATATTAGTGTATTTGTTAATTGGTGTACTTGTTGTATTTGTTTTTATGTGTGAAAAACTTCCTTGAAGATGTTATATGCACCGTTTATGTTTGAATTTGTTTCTCACCCCTTTGTTGTTGTTGTTGTTGTTGTTGTTGCGTTTGTGCTTCTTTGGAAGTACAAATAATTCAGGTACTTGAGAGTGCGTGGAGTCGTGTCGCTTGTTCGAGTCTAGGACGTTCTGATACATAACACGGGATGAGGATCTTTCAGTTGTTTATTTTGTTTCCGTTACGTATTTGTTTTATAAAACCGAATTATTGAGGATATTTTGTTGAGATTGGACTTGTTCCGGGCAAGCCCAACTTCCAGAATTGGACCAGACAAAGTGACAAACTGACACGCTCGTCGTCGAGCACCATGCCGATGAGAACGGTCCTTATCGACCAAGGTTGTACCGACCATAATGAAATCCCCCAACGGCTAGTTTTGATCGTTACCTATTCGTGCGGATTCCACGATCCGCGCCAAACGGTTTGAACCAATAACCATCCACTAACGACAGTATATAAACCCTCTCAGAGGAAAGGGTCAGGTATTCAATTCTCTCACCTTAATTCTCATACTTGCACGCTCTCTGCTCAGTATCTTACTTTAGCATCGGAGTGCCTTGCAGGTACACCCCTTCCTCTCCTTATCAACCGTCCTTCAACAATGCTCGACGCCAGCCATATCGGATCCTGATCTCCATGTACGATCAGGTGGCGCCGTCTGTGGGAATCACTGATTTCCCCGTTCTTCTCCCTTAAGATCTTCAAGAACCAAAGTCTTTTACTAAGATCCATGGCTGCTCGAGTCAACAATCCAAATAATCGATCGAATGACGGTATGCTCCTCACGCAACGTGAGAGCAACGCTAATAATCCTCTGCACGAAGAAACCGTGCAGGACCACCCAGATGGGAAGACAGCTTCACCTTCCCCCGATTGCGACCAACCTCTAGAAAGTTGTCTGAATGCCCCCTTCCTCCAACACCTTCAGGATCTGACTTTGCAGCGCTGACTGAGATTCTGAACCAGACAAATTTGTTCCTCCTCGCCCACGGTGAGAAGATTGCCCATCTCGAGGACAATAACCGTCGACCGTCCCGGTCTCCCGCGAGACATCAAAGAAGACGTAGTCCCTCCCCTCCTAAGAGAAAGAGGAAAAGACGCAATGATGAATCCACTAGTGACAAACGGTCCCGCCCATCTCCTCTTCGATCTTCCCCTCCAAGAAAGTCAAGAAAGAGCAGATCAAGATCCGCATCACCCTGGCGAACCAAGAAGCACGTGCCCAGGTCTCCTTCATTCAATTTCAGCGATGATGAAGACACCAGGGGCCCCCTCTCGTCGGAAATCATGGCGGCTAAACTCCCACGGGGTTTAGAAAAACCTCCACCCTTAGGCTCGTATGATGGGACCACCGATCCTGACGAGCATATCGAGAATATTGACGCTTTGCTCGACTACCGAGGGGTGCGAGGGGCAGTCAAATGTCGCCTCTTTCCTACAACTCTGAGGAAAGGTGCGGTGACGTGGTACAAAAGCCTCGAGGCAGAATCCATCACTTCCTGGAAACAGCTCGGACGCACGTTTTCCAGCACTTCACCGCTTCTAGACACCACCCGAAGACAGAAGCATAGCTCGAAGCAATCATCCAGGGGAAAGACGAGCCTCTGCGAACCTATATCGAGAGGTTCAACAAAGAATCGGTCCAGGTATCCACAACGGACGACATGAAGAAGTACTTGCTGGAGCGAGGTCTGCGCCCATCGACCGATTTCCACCGTGCGGTTGGCATCGAGACCAATACGAGGAAAAGAAGGCTACTAGCTCCGTCCGAGACGCCCGGCGCCGTGAGGACGCAAAGCCCCCCGAGTCGATAAACCCTCGACATCTCGTTGGGAAGGAGACAAAAGAAAGGAGGATCGCCCCCGTGAACCGCGGGAGCACAGAGGACCCGTCGGTCGGTTTCATGAATATACCCCTCTCCTGGTCTCTAGAGAAAAGATCTTGTCCGAATGTGCCAACTCGAAGTTCAGACAAGAAGGAGTACGCTTCCCGAAGTAGCTGCCTAGTAAACCGGGCACGGACAAGACTAAGTACTGTAGATTCCACAAGAGTCACGACCATAATACCGAAAACTACATCCATCTCAAAGATGCAATCGAGATACTTATTAAAGACGGGCACCTCAAGCAGTTTACTAAATCAAGAGACACCCCTCGCCAAGAGGCGCATGAGGCTCAGAAGATCGAAGAGGTTGTACCCATACCATCAGATGCAAACATGCAAGTTGCCCTAAGCATCTACCGCCCGGAAGACTTCTTCCTGCCCGACCACACGGGGAGCCCAGGATATTTTTCCTCCCACAACCCGTGGGAGACCTTTCCCTCTGTGTCGCTCCCGAAGATTTGCATCCCGGTGCAGACGCGAACGGTCGGGGAGAGGAGGAATGAAATGATATGAATAGAGTCGCTAGCTAGGCATTTTTATCCCGGAGGAAAGGTAATGCTGCATAAACCTAGAAAGATATGGATAAGACAGGCGCGAACCAGAGAAACTGAGAAAGGTGGTTGGTTACAACCTGGGAAGGTATTAGCACCCAGATTGTCCGTCGTACTCGATGAGATCCATGCTTATAAGATTGTGTTTAAAGGGGTAGGTGTCTGTGCTATCTGTGTGCAAAAGCTGGAAAAGAATATACAAGAGTTAGTGCAAAAGGTGAATTGATCAGGAACTGAGGCTTAAAAGAGAATGCTGAAAGAGGGGGAAGACACAGAGACTTTTGTTCGATAACCGTTAAGTTATGCCTACGTATCCTCGCGTGCAATGAGGAAGTCAGAACACCGTAATTCAACTCAAAGAGACTGAAAGATAAATTGACTGGTGAACTGCTTGCTTGTCTATGCTCAAGTGTATGACTCGTCTAGCTCGAGTGCTAACTGTCTTGCATTAGACGGAAGAAGCAAGTTTTCGTTTGTGAGTGAAGATGATGAGAAAAGAATCCCGAAGGAGACGATTATTGTTTGTTTTTGTGTTTTCAGTCTTTTATTTGTTTTTGGTGTTTGTCATAAGTTAATGAGCTTAAGCCTATACCAACGGTTAGTAAACTCATCATATCCTCCCTTTGATTAGGGATAATGAGAATACCTTAAGTATGAGATAAACATCTCAACTTAATTACCATGATGATGTAGGATTAAGATCATTAACCTACTTGTGATTATTTAGATGTTTTTGGGTTTTTGTTTAGTTTTAAGTAATGAGTTTAAGCCATAATCAAGGATTAGTGAACTCATTACACCATCCTAATATAAGGATAATAGATGAGCACACTTAAGTTGAGGAAGATACTACAACTTAATCCATGGTTATGGATTAACCTCATGACAAAACAAACCTTTATTAAATGGATTTTTAATTAGAGATGAGATTAAGAAGTGAGTTTTAAATTTGTAAGACAACTTGAGGGGGACTTGTCCATTAATACTAGGGTTAGTCCTTCTTAACCAATAAAGGAAGAATTAGAACCCTAATGCAAGGCCCAAGTTACAAGTTAATGTCTTAGTGATTATTAAGATGGATTGATTAAGAGGTTTAAACAAATTAAGGGTTTAACACTTAGGATTAAAGTTATACACTCCATCCTAAGAGAAGGATGCATGCATAACCCTAATTACAAAGTCTTAAAACCTTAAAGGTTTAGTCTCTAATGATGAGGTGAGAAGAGAGACACAAAGAAGACACAAAGGTAAAATCTAAAGGGGGACTAATCACAACCCTAATTATTGTCATGCTTGGATGTTCCTATAGTTTATAAGGCTTGAGAAAGATCTTCAAAGAAGCCACCAATGGAAGAAGCAGATGAGAGGAGGAGAAGCAGAAGAAACAAGTTACTTACTTCACTGAAGAAGATAAGTAACTTGGAGAAAGAAAGTGAAAGATGAACATGAATTAGTAAGCTCACTCTAAGAAAAATGAAAATGCAGCAAGGATGCATATGAAGAAGATGAAGATAAATGAGAAGTGAAGGCAAATTCACTTCCCAAATTACTTACCACCTGAAAATGTTAGCATAAGGAAAGAAATGAAATGAAAATGAAACATATGCAAAGGTAAAGACCAAAACCAGAAGCAAAAACATGATGCAAATGATGCTATGAGATGATGCAAAGGCATACCAAGTGTTATGAATGTTCATACAAAGAGAAAGAATGCAAATGAAGCATGTAGGAAGCATGAAAACACATGGATGCTTATGAAATGAAATGGATGCAAAGCATAGCAAATGTATGAATAAATGACCAAGCAATGTCTTAAGATGTCTAAGAAGGCATACAAGTTCTTAGAATGTCATGGCAAGTTCACATGGTCATGCAATGCAATGTAAGATGCAAATATGGATGCAAGATTAGGGTTACATGAAAGGATGTGATGCAAATGTCAAAAACAGAAGCAAATCACATGATAAAAATTTGCAAATGAACTCAAAGGAACCCTAACCCCATATGATATCACACCCCAAAGGAGAAGGTCTAACTCTTAACCTAAAAAAAGTTATGATTTTGCTAAGTAAACTAGGGTTTTTGGGTACCTTAAGAAGGAAAATGCAAATCAAATGGAAAATGCAAGATAAATTTATGAAAAAATATCCTAGAAACTACATGCTATATAGAAAACAATTCAAATAGAATCATTGTCAAACCCTTCATGGTTAGGCAGAAAAGAATTCTCAAAGTTAGGGTTCCAAAAAGGGAATTTTATGAACCCTAAATTCAAGAAAAATGTCAAGATTGAATCAAAACCAAAAAGAAATTTGTATGAATGGTTTGATAATGTTTCTAAATGTCCTAAGATGCAATGTGAATTTTTCTGGAATTTTTAGAAACCTAAATGGTATTTTAATTAATTAATTTTCATTAATTAATTAAAATATACATTTAAATATTTTTAAAATGATTTTTTAATGCAAAAAATAAAAATAAAAATGTTTTTGGGTGAAGAAAAATATTTGAAATTAAAATGCAGAAGGAAATACTTTTATGACTTTTTAGGTATTTTAAATAAAATGGTAAAGAAAATAGGATTTAAATGAAATAAAAATGAAAATAAATAAAAGTAATCATATCCAAAGGATCAGATTCAAACTTGGGGGGTGTGCATTGACCAACGCGCAATCTAAAGGTCCAGATTCAATCTGGCCTAATTCTAATTAATTAAATAAATTAAAATGATTAGGGTTAAGTGAAATGATCCTGGCCCTCCACACATGCGCGAAACCTAAATTTAACGCTCCAGATTCAAACTCAGCTAATCACCTGAGATTATCCCTAATCCAACTCAGACGGCCGGAACAGTGCTCTGGTCGTCTTCTCCAGCAGGGTAGTTTCTCTAACTCTCTCCCTAGATCATTTCAGGAGCTCTAAAGCTCCAGATCAAATCCCCACCTCACCCTAAACACGAATTCACCCTCAAAACTAATTTATTTTGCATTAATCATGAGAATCAAACAAGAACATGTTTCACGGGCAAAGTTTCAGAAGTCAAATATAAGCTTATTTTCAACTCATTTTCAAAACAAATTATATCACAATGATCAACATAACATGTAGAACAATATAGAAACTTAAAACCATGCTTCTGGAAAAAAGTTTGAAGATGGATACCTGAGCTGGAGCTTTCACTTTTGGAGCTTTCAGACCTCTTATCTTGTGCAAATCCACCTCACTTGACCTCCTGATGATGTTGGAATGCTTTGATGGAGTTTAGAATGGCTGGAATGAGAGGTTACACTCCAACTGGCCTGAAATCATGTTTTGTGTTTGTGGGGTTTCAGGCTGGTTTGATGGTTGGGAAGTGTTCTAATGATGATGGTGAGTTGAATGGTGAAGTTTGTTTGAAGTTTGAGTGGTGGGACAGAGAGTTTCGAAAGTTTTTGCTTGAAGGTGATTTTTGTGAAACTTGGTGTATAAACTGATTCAGGCTTGTGTGTGTTATGCATTGGCTTGCTTTTGGTCCACATAACATAACCCTATTGGCCAGAGAGTGGTTGTGGTTGCAGCTGATTGGTATGGGTCATTTTGCAAAAGTCAACAAATTGTGTACTTGAGGTATGGGCTCATGTTGCAGTTGTTCTATGGCATGTCCTGGCTCAGCATTGATCAAGGAGAGCCATGGAAAATGATTTGGGGTGATGCAGCAAGTGTATGGAAAGATTCATCCCCTTTTGCAAATTTGAAGAATTTTGGCCCCTTTTGAATTACTTGAAGTTCAAGGCATGAAATAGAATGATTCTTTGGGAAATTTTGGTCACAATGCATTGTATTATGTTTGTATGATGCTTAGATATGCACTAGAGGTCACAAAATGGCTTGGTATGTGGTTTTGCAAAAAATCCTCTTTGGTGTGAAAGTGAAAATTATAGGATTTTTGCCAACTTTGCAAGGCCATAACTTGAGTTCCATAATGAATTAGGACTTGTTCTTGTACTTTTTTAAAAGGGAATGATCCAATCTACAACTTTCATGACCAACAATTTTTCATTTGAAGCATTTTTGGTTGAGAAAGAGGAGGTTGAAAAACTTTCCCAAAATGGAAAGTTTCCATTACAAGTCATTTCCATTTTTGGCAACTTTTGGTTTGGCTCAAATTTCTTCAACTTTGTGAACTTACAAGCACTTCAACGATCAAATAAAGATCATATAACTTCAATTTGACGAAAAATCCACTTTGGTTCCATTGTTGGGGGCCTCAGATGCCCTGTTTTTGCTCTGACTTGCTCAAGAAGTTTCCTAGTGAACATATGACTTCCACAAGGAATTTCTTCATCAAACTTGGTACACATGATCCTTATAACATATTAAGAACATTAGAAACAAGAATGACCAAAATTTTTGGAGTTATGGCCTCTGAAACCAAAACCCTAATTTCAGGTCATCTGTGTAGTGAAACCCTAGCTCTGCTTCCATGCTTTCCAAGTTCTTGTGATTTCTTGACTTCCATGATATTTGAGAGATATAATATGATGATAGAACACACATGGACACTCTTGGAATGATTGGAGACCTTTGGAGTGGCTCAGATGGGTCCTTGGATTGCTCAGATCACAAAACCTAGATGCAGATGTGTTGCACCCCAAAATTTGCCCTCACAATACAAGACTTTGTGTGATAAGAAGGTTCACAAGGTTCACAAGTTTCCCAACACTTTCAAGACCTTCCCTGAGGTTCATGAAGTCTACAAGTCACTTCATGAAGGTTCACAAGGTTCACAGGCTTCTCAATGCTTTCAAGACCTTTCATGAGGTTCATGAAGTCTACAAGTCACTTTATGAAGGTTCACAAGGTTCACAAGCTTTTCAACACTTTCAAAACCTTCCCTGAGGTTCATGAAGTCTACAAGTCACTTCATGAAGGTTTACAAGGTTCACAAGATTCACAATGCTTTCAAGACCTTCCATGAGGTTCATGAAGTCTACAAGTCACTTTATGAGGTTCACAAGGTTCACAAGGTTCACAATTCTTCCCATGAGGTTCACAAGACATTTTATGATGGTTCACAAGGTTCACAAAGTTCACAACTGGTCAGAAGAGTTGACAATTCCCTCAGACAATGCACCTCCTAAGCAGTGCATCCAAAACTAGGGTTTTGACTTTAATCAGGCTAAATGAACTTCCAAGACTTCAAGTGAGCTTCATAACATCTTATATGTGTGTAATAACCCCCATGACAAGTTTCAAGACTTTTCTCAGAAGTTTGCTCAGTCAGATGATCAGATAAGTCAAAATCAGTCAAAGTAGTTAAAAAGTCAAACTGAGGTCAACTGTGGTCAAACCAAAGTCAAACTTCATGATTTTTTTGCCAAAATCAAGTATATGAAGTAAAATTCATCATTTGATCAAGGGTTGATCATGATTCATCAAGGAGATTTCAGATCATCAAGAATCAGGAGTTTCTAAATTAGGGTTTCCTCAGTAAAAGTCAACTGAACTTTGACCAGCCATAACTTTCACATACTTCATCACCAAGTCTCCATCCAAATCTCATTTTTAAGGAAATTGAATTCTCTACAACTTTGTGTCTCACAAGCCAAGCCCAAAAATGCTTCATTTGGAGGGTATGAGCTAAGACATTATAGGTCCTTTTAAAAGTCAACAAAAAGTCAACAACTTCAAAAGGGCATAACTTGAGATTGATAAATGATATGGACATGAAACCAGTGGAGTTGGTTAGAGTACTCTTCAAGCTTTCCAAAATGTCCAATAACACCCTCATACCATTAAAATTGAAGGATATGTGCCCTTGCAAAGTTGGGAAATTTTGGGTTGGTTCATGAAGAAAAAGGAGGTCTAAAACCAATTTTTTCAAAATGGGCTTGCCAAATAATGATCCAATCCACTTCATAACATCTTGCACGAAATTAATTTAATTTATTCATAATTTAATTTATTTTGTTTTTATTTATTATGATTTTTATATTAAAAAGTCATTTTAAATTCAAATAAAATATAAAATCATGAAAATTAATTTTAATTTTGCTTCTAGAAAATCTTAAATCACATTTAAGTTTGATTGATACAAGAATTATGAAAATCCTCCCAAAATAGCAATGGTTTATGCATGAATATTTGATTTTTAAGGCATGATCAATTTGGATCTTTTCATATCAAATTCTCCACACAACCATTCAATATTATTGACCTAATTCACTCTCCTATAAGTACTAAACACAACCCTAACATGAATTCACGGATTCCACAGCCCTAAGAGTAAGTTCACAATTTCAAAAATACCTCTCAAAACTCACATTCGGTTTTCAATTTACAGGGCATTTGAAGGTAAAACAAGAACATAGCAAGACTCCTTGGACTTCCCTGATCATGAATCATCACTCATATGCATCAAAACCATGCCATATTGTTCAAACCGAACCATGATTGTTCTTGAATTTGATTTTTTCGATTACACTAATTCACTGCATATTAATGAATTTTGCTTGCCTAATATTGTTTGTGATGTTGTGTAGATTGTTTCTGGACAATTGAATTAAAGTTTCATGGCCTGAATCGTAATCCACCATAGTTAGGGTTTCGGCCAAGAATTAGGGTTTTATGATTTACGAAACATAAATGAATTCTAAGACCATGGATTGATTCGAATGGACCTCTGGATTATGTTTGTGGATTCAATTTTGTGAAATTTTACAGTTTTGTTGATCATTGGCTTTCGTAGGTTTTGTTGCCATTCTGTTTTCGCAGGAAAGATGGAAGGAAAATTCGTAATAAAAATCGCAGGTACACTGAAGAAGATGAAGTTGGCTTGGCGCGAACTTCATATTTGAAATTTTGTTTTAAAATATAATGAATTCTCTCTGTTTGTTTCACAAGCTTGGTGCTTGGCCTGGTCGTAAGACAGACGCGCGTATTGCTGGAGGGGGTGGTGTTCGAATCCTCACTCCAACCATTTTTTCATTATTTTTCCTGATATGTATTGGTTATAATATATAATCAATTATGGTCATCATGTTACCAGACGCGCTCACCTAGCTGGATTGGCAATGTACTTGTGTGATACTTGAAAGGTCCTGGGTTCAATCCTCCCCCAGGCCTTTTGCTTCTATTTATTTTTTCTGATTTTTCCAGGCAAAGCATAAAACCAATTCCTCTCCCTTTCCTTTCACCTGCGCGCTGATGGCCTGGTGGTGTGTCTTGCTGCTGGTAAACAAAGCCTCCTGGGTTCAAATCCCAGCCAGGTTTTTTTTTTTTTTATTATTTTATTTTGTTTTGTTTAATTAATTTAGGTTTTACTAATAATTATATGTAATAAAATAATTCTATAAAATGTTATTCAATGTTTCTAATGTTCAAAAATCATATTTTCTTAATTCAAAAATTATTTCTTTTATTATGTAATTAAATTATAATATATGTATATTTATTAAAATAATTTTGTATATTAAATTAAAAACCCTTAAATATTTTTCTAAACAAAACCCTAATTTTAGAAACCCTAGTTTATCTTTTTTAAATAATTATTAAAAACCTAATTTTTATTTTCTAATTTTTAATATAATTATTATGTACATATTTATTTAATATAATTAATTTTTGTAAATATAATTATAATCTATTTTCTTTATATAATATGTAAATATTTTTATAATTTGTTTGTAATCTAAATTATATATAAATAATTTTTAATATGTGTTTAGAAATAATTGAACCTATGATAATTGAATTTTGTAATTATAATATGTTTAAAGATAATTTAATAATTTGTACATAAATTAAAATGTTATAATAATTATTTAATCATTCATATTTCCTCTTATTTTCAAATAATTGTCTATATTAAAAATCTAATCTTTTGTTTATTATTTTAATTATGTTCTTATAATATTTTTGCTAAACCCATTTATTTTATTATTATGCTTATTATTATTATTTCACTAACCTTATTTATTTTTAATTATTATTATTACTAACCCCCATTATAATTATTGTTGCTTATTTATTTATTTTTGCTTATTATTTATATTTTGCTTCTATATTTATTTTTTGCTATTTATTTTTAATTGCTTATTATGATTATGTAATTGTTCCTTGGTGTAAATTTTTGTAAATATTTAAATTATTTAATTCGCTTGCTATGGTTAGTAAAATAGGGAGTGTAAACATGTATTATATTTAAAATTGAATTTAGGTCATTTAAAATTATAAGATAAATTAAATTAAATACTCACACACGTAAGTCGATTTTTAATCGCCATCTCACTTTCTAGGGTTACCTCTCAATGTTGCCTAATCATAAGGTCAAGTGGGGTGTATAAAGCAAGTCCCTTAAAAAGAAAAGTCATCAAGTCCCTTAATGGTTGCCTTTCATAAAAAAAATCTCGTCCCTTTCGAATAATGATGACAGTCCCTCCTAAATGCTTAATACACCCCACAGTTGCCTTCATTAAACAGATGTCCCTCATATGTCCCTCACATCCAAGGTAATGACTACCTATTCCTTAATAATAGGGATAGTCTTACCATTTAAAGGATAAAGAACAGAAAGACTTAAACTTTAGGGTAGGTTCCTCATAGTTACTTGCTCACTATTCAAACTTTTCAAACACTTTACAAATTCCAAACAATTTTCAAAATACAAGTTTTTTACGCATCCGTACATGGATCATTATTAAACTCTTATGAAAATTTTTTATTCACACACTTCACCTTTTCAAAAACAATTCAAAGTGAGCTAAGTAACTAAGAGCCCATGGATAACCATGGATGTAAAGGGTGCTAACACCTTCCCTTTACATAACCTACCCCCCGGACCCAAAAATCTTTTAAAAAGGTCTTTCCTGTTCTTTTATGCCTTTCCTTTGGATAAAATAAAAGTTGGTGGCGACTCTTGCTATCCGCAACATAATTAAAGTCAGTTCTCCCACCGTGTTACAAGATGAACTTGAACTAATGCAGTGAAACAAAAATGCAATATGAGATGATATGCTTAGACTAATGCAAATATGAAAGATCACAAGCCATGGTGAAATGAGTGAGGGAAAATTTGGGGTGTTTACAGCTACCCCTATTCAAGCATGAGTTAGCTGTGCAGGATGTAAGTGCTTGGCTTAACAGACAAACAAGATAACTTGTGGTTGAATACCAAAGACAGTCCGAAATTTGCACTCACTGGGGATAAGAAGAAAAGGGATATAAATTTTAAAAGAAAGTATAGTATGATTATCAAATGCGGGCGATGGAGGACGACCATTGAGCAGAGGACGACTACTGGGGATAAAGCAATGACGGGGACGACCGACAAGCTGGGGAAAGAAAGAAATCATGACGGGGACGACCGTCAAGTTCAGAAAGTAAAGTAAACAACGATGGGGACGACCATCGGTTCAAAGAATAAATGAAATAATGATGAGGGACGGTCATCAAAGGTGAAGGACGATCACCTAGCAGGGGACGTCTGCTCTTTATCACGACATAAGACGAATGTCGGATAGAAAAAAAGTCGACGATGGGGACGACCATCGGATAAGCATGATGAAGGACGATCATCAAAAGGTGAAGGACGATCACCTAGCAGGGTACGGATGCTCTTGGGGTTTATCATGACACATGACGAATGTCAGATAACAAGATCAACGATGGGGACGACCATCGGATAAAATGATGAAGGACGATCATCAGAAGGTGAAGGACGATCACCTAGCAGGGGACGGCTGCTAAACATTACGACATAGGACGAATGCCGGATAGAAAAGGGTTCCAATAATGGAGACTCCGCTGAGGGAAAGGGATGAGGGACGGTCATCCCAATGGTGAAGGACGATCACCTGGCAGGGCACGACTGCCGAATATCACGACATAGGACGAATGTCGGATAGAAGAAAAGTTACTTTGCTGGGTAATGGTAAACACGGATGAGTGCTTACGCTCAAGAATAAAAGGTATAAATGTTTGGACGCTGTGTATGGATTAAAGATGCGGACGAGCATCCTTAAGACCATGATACGGACGAGTATCAGTATAAACAAACGCTGACACATGTTCAGAGATGATGGTACGAACGAGTACCAACTGGTTAACAAAGAACACAGACAAGTGTTGAATCTGTGGGGAATAAGTGTATATACAAGATACAGACGAGTATCTGTATGAGTATTGTGAAGTATGAGCAAGACACGGACGAGTGTTTAACTTGCTGGGGAAAGGTGACACGGACGGGTGTCAGAAGAGTATGTATAGGTATCTGTAATCACAGAGGATGTTTGTAGCTTATATTTGCAGGGGAATAAAATGACACGGACGAGTGTCGAAAAGGTATATATGAACATGTATTTGTTGGAGAGTGCAAAGGGGATGCTTTGGCTTTCTACTTTTTACTTGCAAGGGGTGCAAGTTTTTATATACATTGCTGGTGGAATATTGGTGATATTTACAGGTGAATGGTTCGAACCTGAATTGTGATCATGCAAATGTTTGATTTTTGCCGTAATGCTCCGTATTAGACGGAATGCTACGCTCTGTGGAGGAAAATGATGTGAATGCTATGATTATGCAAAAAAACCGATATGGGATTCGGATCCCGTTGCTATGAAGATCTCTGGCTGATTTGCTTGGAAGGAGAAAACCCAGCTGGTAGATCTATCCGGTAAGGAGAAATACGGCTTTGCTTGGGGAAATAGATCACTGATAGATCTATCCGGTAAGGAGAAAACCCAACTGGGGATGAGGAAGCTTCTGTCACTTTGCTGTGTGAGAATTTCAAGCATTGCTCTTCTGGGTAGAGGCTGAGACTCTGCGCGGAGATGGTTCTTTTGTCTTTGAGAGACCTGGAATTCTGTTTGGGGGAGGAAAGATCACTAAACGATCTTCCTAGAGTTCTCTGCGGGGATCCCGGCTGGAGAGGAGGAGGCTTTGACAACTCTGCTGGGAAAAGCATTTCAGATACTGCTTGGAGGAGATGTGCTGGGGAAATGATGCTTGGCATGCCCCATGCTACGTATTTGAATACTTGCAACCTGTTAAGACAAAGAAACGCACGAGTATCCCGAGGTATCCCTTATTGGATTTCCTTATAGGAGTTAGATATTCCTGGAAGTAAGATTATTTCCTGCAAGCATTTATTTAAGAATGACTCATTTATTTTATGCAAATGTTATATCATGGATATTGGACATTTTGCAAACGAAACAAAAAATGTACGAAACGAGGTGTGACTGAAAATCTGATTTTATTAATCTGGGTGCCCTGAATTGGCAAATACAGTCAAAGAAACAAATCCCCTGGAATGAGGAGATTGTTATAAATTGAAAAAGTAAAAGTGCTGGCAATGTTGACGATGCTTTGGCGAGCATCTTTTGCTATGACCCATATGACCCTGGCGTTCTTCTTATCTTGCTTTTTGAAGAAGGTTGATTCTGACCGATGCTTTAACCTTTCGAAGCTTGCCATGTTGTAAGTGATACAAACGAATTCAGAATGCAGTTGCTCGCTTATTCCCTTATTTTGCGTGGATCGCCCTCTCGGGTTTTCAATCCACCGGGATACCCATTTTTGCCTGAGCTGTCCAATGCGGCTTTTCAACTCAGCGGGTGTACATTTTTTCTAATTTTCCCTTATTTTTGCCCGAGTCTTTTATTCAATTTTTGACTCGCCGGGATGCCCTATTTTTGCCTGGACTTACATTCTATTTTTATGTCCAGCGGGTCATTTTATGCGAAGTATTTTTTAACTGCATCTGAATTCACAGGGGACAAGAAATCCTCGTCGTCCATAGTGGTGAGCATCAGAGCTCCACCAGAGAAAACCTTCTTTACTATGAAGGGGCCATCGTAGTTTGGAGTCCACTTGCCCCTATGGTCTGTATGAGGAGGAAGAAGTCTTTTCAGCACAAGATCTCCCACTTGGTATTCCCGAAGCCTGACTTTCTGATCGAAGGCTTTCTTCATTCTTTTCTGATATAACTGCCCATGACAAATTGCAGCTAATCTCTTTTCTTCGATCAGATTCAGTTTATTGTACCGAGAACGGACCCATTCTGCTTCGTTCAACTTTACATCCCTCAGTACCCGTAAGGAGGGTAATTCAACTTCAACAGGAAGGACTGTCTCCATACCGTACACAAGCTAATATGGTGTTTCCCCAGTGGACGTTCTGATTGAGGTTCGATACCCATGCAAGGCAAATGGTAGCATCTCATGCCATTCTTTGTAAGTAACCACCATCTTCTGCACAATCTTCTTAATGTTCTTGTTAGCTGCCTCAACAGCGCCATTCATCTTTGGCCTGTAAGGAGAAGAGTTGTGGTGTTGGATCTTGAAATCCCGGCACAGTTCTGCCATCATTTTGTTTTTCAAATTGGAACCATTATCAGTAATGATTCGCTCGGGAACTCCATATCGGCAGATGATGTCTCTTTTCAGAAATCTGGCTACCACTTGTCTGGTGACGTTTGCATACGAAGCTGCTTCAACCCATTTGGTGAAGTAATTAATGGCTACTAAGATGAATCTGTGGCCATTTGAAGCAGTTGGTTCAATATTTCCAATCATGTCAATTCCCCACATGGCAAAGGGCCAAGGTGAAGACATCACATTCAACGGGTTTGGAGGCACATGCACCTTATCTGCATAAATCTGGCATTTATGACACTTCCTGGCATAAGCACAACAGTCTGCATCCATTGTGATCTAGTAGTAGCCTGATCGTAATAGTTTCTTAGCCATTGCATGTCCTCCAGCATGGGTACCGAAAGATCCTTCATGCACTTCGTGCATCAGCAAGTCTGCTTCTTTCTTATCAACACATCCGAGAAGAACCATGTCAAAGTTTCTCTTGTATAATGAACCATCAGCATTCAGGAAGAAATTACCAGCCAGCCTTCTTAATGTCTTCTTATCATTGGATGATGCCCCGGGTGGATATGTCTGATCCTCTAAGAAGCATTTGATGTCATGGAACCAAGGTTTGTCATCTTTAGCAATGTCCACAGAGAATACGTACGCTGGTCGGTCTAGTCTGGATACTGAGATCCGAGGCACATAATTTGCAGTCTGAACTTTGATCATGGAGGAAATGGTAGCTAGAGCATCTGCGAACTGATTTTCGTCTCGAGGGATGTACTCAAGTTTGACTATTGTGAAGAAAGTCAATAATCTCCTCGTATAGTCACAATATGGAATTAGATGATCTTGGTGAGTGTACCATTTCCCGTTGGTCTGATTGATTATCAGAGCTGAATCTCCGAATATAGTTAAAGTCTTGATCCTGAGGTCAATTTCTTCCTCAAGACCCATGATACAAGCTTCGTATTCAGCTTCATTGTTAGTGCATGCAAAGGTGAGTTTTGCCGAGAAAGGCATGTGAACTCCCTTAGTTGTAATGAGCACTGCACCAACCCCGTGACCATTCATATTGACAGTCCCATCAAACATCATTGTCCAATCTTCTTCTGGGTCAGACCCTTCAGTGTGAACAGGCTCTTCATGGTCTTTAGCTTTCAGATACATGATGTCTTCATCAAGGAAGTCAAATCTCATGGGCTGGTAATCATCAATGGGTTTCCCAGCCAGATAGTCAGACAGTATACTGCCTTTGATGGCTTTTTGAGATGTGTACTGAATGTCATACTCTGTCAGAATCATTTGCCATCTTGCAACCCTTCCGGTAAGCGCTGGCTTCTCAAATATGTACTTGACGGGGTCCATCTTTGAGATCAACAAGGTAGTGTGAGTCAACATATACTGTCTTAGTCGGCGAGCAGCCCACGCTAAAGCACAACAAGTTTTCTCGAGCAGTGAATAACGTTGTTCACAGTCGGTAAACGTTTTGCTTAGGTAGTATATTGCATACTTTTTTTGACCAGACTCGTCATGCTAGCCCAGCACACACCCCATTGATCCTTCTAATACTGTCAGGTACATTTTTAGAGGTCTTCCTTCAACTGGAGGCATAAGAATTGGAGGTTCTTGTAGGTACTCCTTGATTTTGTCAAAAGCCTTCTGACAATCTTCATTCCACCTGACTGTTTGTTCCTTTCTTAACAGTTTGAACAGGGGCTCACAGGTTGCAGTAAGATGAGATATGAACCTTGATATGTAGTTCAATCTACCCAAGAAACCCCGAACTTCCTTTTCAGTCCTAGGTGCAGGCATTTCCTGAATGGCTTTGACTTTGTCAGGATCCACTTCAATTCCCTTTTCACTTACAATGAATCCCAGCAGTTTACCGGAACGTACCTCGAATGTGCATTTGTTGGGGTTTAGCTTCAGCTGATACTTTCTCAGACGCTTGAACAACTTTAGCAGATTCACCAGATGATCTTCTTCAGTGAGGGACTTGGCAATCATGTCATCCACATAGCATTCAATTTCTTTGTGAATCATGTCATGGAATAATGTCACCATAGCCCGTTGATAAGTAGCACCAGCATTCTTCAGTCCAAAAGGCATTACTTTGTAACAAAATGTGCCCCAGGGTGTGATGAAGGTAGTCTTCTTCATGTCTTCGGGTGACATTCTGATCTGATTATACCCTGAAAAACCATCCATGAAGGAAAACACCGAGAACTGAGTTGTGTTGTCGACCAATACATCAATGTGAGGTAATGGGAAATCATCCTTCGGGCTAGCTCTGTTCAGATCCCGGTAATCCACACACATCCTTACTTTTCCATCCTTCTTAGGCACTGGTACAATATTAGCGATCCATGGCGGGTAACTAGTTACATCAAGGAAACTGGCATCCCACTGTTTTTGTACTTCTTCCTTAATCTTCATGGCCATATCCGGACGAGTACGACGTAACTTTTGCTTCACTGGAGGGCAATCTTCCTTTAATGGCAGCTTGTGCATAACGATATCACTATCCAGACCTGGCATGTCTTGATAGGACCAAGCAAAGACGTCGACGTATTCTCGAAGCATGTTAATAAGTTGTTCTTTTACTGAAGCCTGCAGATTGACCCCGATCTTCACTTCTTTCAAGTCTTCTTCGGTACCAATATTAATTGTTTCAACCTCCTCCTGATGAGGAGTAATCACTTTTTCTTCTTGTCTCAACAACCTGGCTAACTCTTCTGGTAACTCATAGTCTTCTTTAACCCCTTCATCAACTTGATTAATTGGATTGTCGAAGTTATACAAGGTCATAGCAGTGCTGTTGTCGGTGCAATCTGGAGGATACTCTCTGCAAGGGTTGAGATTGGTTCGTTTTAATGATCAGTTTTAATCTTGTTTAGAAAAAGTGAAAATGAAGTTATTTATTTTGAAAACATTGCCATTTTATTGTTTTGTACAAAAGTGAAAAATGAAAAGACAGTGAGCGAAAAAAGACTCGTTTGCAAAAGATGTTCGATATTCATTGATTAATCATTTGCACAAAATTACAATATGGCCCTATTACAAAATGAATCCTGACACCTTGGGCAAGATGCAGGACTTGATGCATGCTAAAAAAGACATGAAATAATAATTACTCTGCAGGAGTAACCCTTATAATTTCCTGGGAAGACCAGTTAAGGACTTGGTTCCCCGGGATCCTTGGACGTATCCAGCTCTCCAGGTTGCGGTTGCTTTCCACCTCGTCTTCTAGATTATTAACAACATCTGGGGTGAGCATCCCCCCACTGACAAATTTGGGCTCCTTCGCATCCTCTGATTGATCTGGTCGGAATGGTTTGTAACCCAAACCAAATCTATCTTCCTTCTTTTCCACTGACAGCAGCTTGCCCCAGCCTTGAGTATTACCATCTTCAACAACCTTTCGGGCTTGCTGATAGGAAACAATTGAAGTACCCATCATGTCTTCCTGGGATGCAGCAAATACTTCAGTAGCCTCATTGACGTTCAGGGCCTCAAACCCATGGCTCATTGTCTCATGGATTTCACCATCCATCTCAATATACTTGTATGTAGCCAGATGGCTAACAAATATGTCCTCCTCACCATAGATGGTGATAATCTGTCCTTCCCATTCATACTTCAGTTTCTGGTGAAGGGTCGACGTTATTGCGCCTGCGGCGTGAATCCAAGGTCGACCTAGCAAACAACTGTAAGCAGGCTGTATGTCCATCACATAGAAAATGGTCTTAAAGACTTGTGGACCTATTATCACTGGCAGCTCTACCTCTCCAAGAACAGATATTTTGGAGCCATCAAAAGCTCTGACCACAAGATTACTTGGCCGGAGAGCTATCCCATCATACTCGAGCTTGACAAGAGCTTTCTTGGGTAAGACATTGAGTGAGGACCTAGTGTCTACAAGAACATGAGATAGTACAACTCCTTTGCACTCCAGGGTTATGTGCAAAGCTTTGTTGTGGAGACGTCCTTCTGTTGTTAAATCAGCATCAGTGAAACCTAGCCCATGGCTAGTATTGACATTTGACACTACTGTTTCCAGCTAATTCACAGTGATCTCTTCTGGCACGTAGGCAGCGTGCAGAACTTTGAGTAGTACATCCTGATAGGCTTCGGATCACAACAGCAGTGATAGTATAGAGATCTTTGAAGGAGTCTGATGGAGCTGGTCCACAACTTTATAGTCACTTATTTTAATAATTATCATAAACTCATCCACATCTTGATCGAAGGATGATTTATGAGTTTCTTTGGGTGCAGATTCTTCCGGTATCACACTCTTCCCCTTGGCTTTGGCAACAACCTTTGCCTCAGTGTTGGTTCTAGGGACTTGTGATGCGAAGAGACGTCCGCTTCGGGTGAAGCCTCAACCTCCCCCAACATTATCCACTTGGGGAGTGAGAACTGGAGAATCAAGAAGGATTTTCTCTCCGTTGCAGTACAGATCAGCACCATAATGCCATGGTATAGCACTGTCTTTATCATATGGGATTGGCCCGGGCACCGTGATAGTGACTGGGCTCACTGCAGCAGATGTTGGGACTGTAATAGTTTGTGGATCATAGAAAATAGTAACAAGACCTCTGGTGGATGTTGGTGTAGGTGAATTGAAGCTTTGTTGAGACTGTTGAAAGTTGTTGGAATTCGGGACCGTTGTCGGGTCATAATAAATTGTGACAGTGGAAACATCATTGTTGGTGGTTGCTAAAGTTGTAGTAGCTGGTGCAAATGAATTATTGTGTGTTGAAGTGATAGATGGAATGATTGCTGAAGTTGTTGCTGAATCAGTTGGAACAATGGTTGTTGTAGTTGTAGAAGAATTAGCAGGAAAGATGGTTGTTGCATTTGTAGAAGAATCACTTGTTGTTGAAAAAAGGGTTGCTGGTGTTGTAGAAGTTGTGGTTGTAATTTGCAGAATTCCTTCTTCGATTAAGTTATTAATTCCACTCCTCAAGCTAGCACACCCATTCTCAGAAAGTTTGCATAATTCACAACAGGCCTCACAACCTGTAAACACTTGGCACTTTAAAAGCTGGGTTTTAACCTCTGCCAGAGGTGTTTGAATACATGCAATGTCTTCTATTAAACTTATGGGTGAGCCATCCTCTACAACATTAATCCTTGGCCCACTGTGTCTTGGCATAGGATTTTTCATTACATTGGGAGGAGGTGCAAAGTTCAGGGCTTTTGAATCTACCAGATCCTGAACCTTCATATGCAGACCTCTGCATTTTTCCGTAGAATGACCAGGTGCGTTGGAATGAAAATCACACCTAGCATTAACATCATAGTTTCTCAGAAGGTTTTGAGGATTAGGTGGAGCCAATGTCCTCAACTTAACAAGATTGAGCTTTAGGAGTTGTGGCAGCTGTGTAGCATACGACATTGGAATGGGGTCAATCACCCTGTTGATCTGAGATGGCCGCTATTGAAACGAGCGTTGTTGTTGATTGTTGTTGTTGTTGTTGAATGATCTCTGTTGTGGAAACTGTTGTTGTTGCGAAAAGTTTTGTGGTTGTTGAGCATACTGAGGAGGTGGAGCAGGGATAGTAACAACAACAACTGTTCTGGGTAAATATTGGGGTCTCCCTCTTCCCATGTGCACAGAGTTTGTCTCACCAGATCTACGGGGCCCAGCAAATGGTTTCCTTGTACCGCTTGAACTGGCACCATTATCGGAGATCTTTCCCATCTTCAATAGGATCTTTATTCTTTCCTTAGCTATCACCACATCTGTAAAGCTGGTAGAAGAAAATGCGGCCAATCTGTCAATGTAGGTTCCTTGGAGAGTAATCATGAACATGTCTGCCATTTCCCTTTCAGACATGGGGGGTTGAACTGCAACAACAAGTTGCCTCCACCTTTGGGCATATTCCCTGAAGCTTTCATGGGAAGATTGAGACATTCCCATTAGAAGGGTCCTGTTTGAAGCCATGTTTAAGTTATACTGATACTGACGGATGAAAGCTTCAGCCAAGTCTTTCCAGCTCTTCACTGTGGCTCTAGTCAAATGGGAATACCATTCTCGGGATGCTCCTGTCAGACTATCCTCGAAGTAAAACATCCATAGCTTTTCGTCCATGGTGTATGCTTTTAACCTTCCCAAGAATGATTGAAGGTGGGTGCGTGGGCAGGATGTGCCATTATACCTTTCAAAACATGGGGGTTTGAACTTGTGAGGAATTCTCACCCCTTCCACCAGTCCCATGTCCATTACATCAAAACCTAGGGAGTTTTGGGATTCAAGAGATCTCAGCTTCTTTGCAATCTCATCCAGCCTACGGTCGTAGACTTCGTCCCCAGCCCCAACAACTGTAAACTTCTCTTCTTGAGGATCCTCTTGCAAGACCCTTCCTCCAGCAGTGTTACCGTGAGTATTCCTTATGGCATTGATTTTTGGGTACAGATGAGGACCAAACTCCGGTGGATCAGTGCGAGGCTGCACATGATATTTGTTACTGGTACCTCTTGTACCTGAATGGTGTTCCTCGAGAGTTTGTCTCTCAACCAATTCCCTCAGTCTTTCCTGGCTTTGAGCTAAACCAGTCATTACAGTCATGATTTGAGTCATTTGATTCCTCATCTCAACCCTTTCATTGGCCATCTGGGCCCTCACTTTATTCAAGTCTTGCTGAACTTGATCCATCTGGAGTCCCGGAAGGTTGTTTCTTGTCGGGTACCGGTGTATTCGGTCGACAGGGAACACTCTTCTGCGAGCAATGTTTCCTGAAACCACAATAAAGTGAGAAACAACAATAAAACAAAAACCTACAAAACAAAGAGAAAGTTAGTATGCAATGCAATATGCCTATTTGTCTTCCAAGGGTATCTAGAGTGGTTCTTTGGTTTTGACCTTCCCAGACCTCAAGGAAATGCTGATGATGAAGAGAGATTAAGCCCACCAAAACAATACAAACCAATATATTACAAAAAGTGAGAATACATAGTTTGATTACAATAACATCCCCATGGTGGGTCAAAATACAACAACAAAATCAAAAGGTACAATCAAAAGAAAAGTACAAGCAAAAGAGTCAAACATCTACTCCAAAGTCATCCTCTCTGACTTCCTTCAGGAGGGCCTCAGTCACTGGACCTACTGGGTGCTCTGTGATAGTCCTGATGAGGAGGTTCCTGGTAGCAATGGAACTAGTTAACTTCTTATGCTTATCCTGATCTTTTGACCTCTTTAACCCTGCCCGGAGTTTCAATTCAGATATCTTTTTCTGAGCTGCCAACAAATCCTCCTGATGTTTCTTTTCACTAGCCTCCAGTTGCTCTATCTTAGCCTGAGTCCTTTGATCTTCTTGTGCACGGGCTTCAGTGATCCTGATCCACCTAGCCTGGCTCTCCTCTAGATAATGCTCTGCCCTAGCCTTCTGAGTCTTTTCTTCCTTGCAAGCATTCTTCAGTACTAACTCCTCTGCTCTTGCCTTCCTGATGTAGTCATCCGTCTTCTCAATCTTGGTCAAGTGCTCAATCCTGAGCCTTTCCAATCTCTCATTATCTAGACGGCTGTCATTTCTCTCCCAGAGAGTCTTCTTCAAGGCTTCAGATAGCTGAGTATTCCTTTCCTTCAGCTTTTCAAACTCTTCCAAACTGACAGTAGCTGCAGGTTGTACTGTAGAAGGTCTAGGTACATCTTCTAAAGTAAATGGTATCCGGGTGATCTGAGCTCTGGTGCGGGACCAATCAGAATATTGTGCTGAAGCAATGTTGTTGCACTTGCCAAGGATGGCTGTCCCTTTAGTCTGGATGTTGTCCCAAGCCCAGGCAGCTTGTATGACAACAGCAGAGTTGGGTTGGATTTCACAGTAGAGGGTCTCAGCCAAATCTTGCCCTCTTGGAGGGTGAACCAAAGCATACCCTAATTGTCTCTTAAACAGTAAAGGGTTGTAGTTGATGCAACCTTTTACTCCTATCAAAGGCACATTAGGATATTTCCCACAACTAGTAATGATGTCCTTGCCCTTGGTGCTCTGAGTGCACCATCTGATGTCTTCTGATGTCAAGGCAATAAATCTCTTAGCCCAGTTTTTTTGCTGATGAGGGTTCAGGAAGGTATCTGTCTTTGGAAAGTGTCTTAGCAACCAGGAGTAATAAAGGGGAGCACAACATCTGACCAGTCTTCCTCTTTGCTTCTCATTCCTCTGATGTACTGAGTAGTAGAAGTCTCCAAGCAAGGTAGGAACTGGGTTCCTTAATAAGAACAGGTGAATGGGATTCTTGCTCACAAACTTTGGCTCGTCTGCAAACAAAATAACCCCATATATACTGAGGGCTATAAGTGCACAGACAGCCTTCCATTCCCCTATTGCAGCCTGCAGGGCGGCCTGGGAGATCAAGAAGTCTAGGTGAAGGCCTGGAACCCCAGCCTTGGCTGTCATGTTCTGATCAATAAGGGCAGGCTCCAAATGCAATGCCCTGACTATGTCTTCATTTCTGGGAGAAACCATCTCAGGGTTGAAAGGAATCCCTCTCCTGATAGGAACTCCTAACAACAAGGAAAACTCTTCTAGCAGAGGTCCCAACTGGAAATCAGGAAATGTGAAACATCTGAGTGGATGATCATAAAACTGCAAGCAAGTATGGATCATGCTCCTCTGAGATGCATCCAAGTCCATAACCATGTCCAATATGCCTCCATAATGTTCTCTGAATAGTGGGACATGATCAGGAGTAATGAGAGACTGGATCTGCCTGATGCCAGTCAGGGTGGGCTCAAAGAAGTGGTATGTGATGTTGCTCTTTCTTGAAATTTCCATGCTGATGATGGATGTTGGTGAAGAAGCTGAGAGTAACTGCTGATGAAGGTCACTGAATAAGATGCTGGAGATGGGTCTCTGATGAAGATAGCTGGAGGAGAATCACTGACAAACTGATGAAGGTGCTGGAGAAGATAACTGAAGCAGTCTGAGCAGCAAAAGGGGTCAAAACCAAACCAAAGATAATATGATGGATACCGTGTAAAACAAATAAGCAAATGTTAAATGATGCAGAAATGATGTATGCAAAATGATATGCAAAGGGTTTGTGATCAAGTGCTGGATCTATTTATCTGCCTTGGTAAAAGTCCATGTATGTTCATAAGTCCAGATGGAGGCTTAGAAATCCAGTAACCAGGTGGGGGACTCAAATAAAGAGTCATAAGTCCGGGGTAATCACAAGAACTGTCCAAAGTGATGCATTCTTAAAAAAAAAACTAGTAACAGGTTATGATGTGGCCAAGGGTTCCTGCAAACCTATAAACATCCCAACCCCCTCACTTGTAATGTTCTAGAACAAGGATCCTTAGACTTGGATCAGTTATGAGAAGTGTAAACACTTCTAACCCGGAGGTACAGTGTTTACAATAACCATAAAAAATCCTCCTCTAATTCACCTCAGATGCTGAAGGTCATAAAAAGGTCATCCAGACTTAGCAGGCTTCCCAGATAGCCCTAGTACTACAGGAAATCTGTAGCACAGAGTTCTCAAGGAGAAACCCATGTCTGAACCGTGTTTCATATTACCGCACCAGACCGAAATGGAATGGGAAAGAATATGAAGCCACTTTATCCTATGTGTCACTCAGGTCCCAGGTATAGGACCTTAATCACTCAATGATCCCCACCCACCAAAATAGACAAGATATCCAGCACATGATAATGACAGCATGAAATGCATAAAACTGTAAAAGAAAGCAATAAATAAAGCTGTACATAAAGCAATAAATAAAGCAAATAAATAAGCACAAGTAGCACATAACACCCATGTAAACACAAATCAAACAAGCGCTAGGAGGAACCCACCAAAAGAACCAGAAGCCTTGGTTGCAATATAACGGTCCCCAGCAGAGTCGCCAAGCTGTCGCTCCCGTAGATTTGCATCCCGGTGCAGACGCGAACGGTCGGCGAGAGGAGGAATGAAATGAACTGAATAGAGTCGCCAGCTAGGCATTTTTATCCTGAAGGAAAGGTAATGCTGCATAAACCTAGAAAGATATGGATAAGACGGTCGCGAACCAGAGAAACTGAGAAAGGGGGTTTGTTACAACCTGGGAAGGTATTAGCACCCAGATTGTCCGTCGTACTCGACGGGATCCACGCTTACAAGATTGTGTTTAAAGGGGTAGGTGTTTGTGCTATCTGTGTGCAAAAGCTGGAAAAGAATATACAAGTGTCAGTGCAAAAGGTGAATTGCTCAAGAACTGAGGCTTAAAAGAGAATGCTAAAAGAGGGGGAAGACACAAATACTTTTGTTCGATAACCGTTAAGTTAAGCCTACGTATCCTCGCGTGCAATGAGGAAGTCAGAACACTGTAGTTCGACTCAAAGAGACTGAAAGATAAATTGACTGGTGAACTGCTTGCTTGTCTATGCTCAAGTGTATTACTCGTCTGGATCGAGTGCTAACTGTCTTGCATTAGACGGAAGAAGCAAGTTTTTGTTTGTGAGTGAAGATGATGAGAAAAGAATCCCGAAGGAGACGATTATTGTTTGTTTTTGTGTTTTCAGTCTTTTATTTGTTTTTGGTGTTTGTCATAAGTTAATGAGCTTAAGCCTAAACCAAGGGTTAGTAAACTCATCATATCCTCCCTTTGATTAGGGATAATGAGAATACCTTAAGTATGAGATAAACATCTCAACTTAATTACCATGATGATGTAGGATTAAGATCATTAACCTACTTGTGATTATTTAGATGTTTTTGGGTTTTTGTTTAGTGTTAAGTAATGAGTTTAAGCCATAATCAAGGATAAGTGAACTCATTACACCATCCTAATAGAAGGATAATAGATGAGCACACTTAAGCTGAGGAAGATACTTCAACTTAATCCATGGTTAGGGATTAACCTCATGACAAAACAAACCTTTATTAAATGGATTTTTAATTATAGATGAGATTAAGAAGTGAGTTTTAAGTTTGTAAGAAAACTTGAGGGGGACTTGTCCATTAATACTAGGGTTAGTCCTTCTTAACCAATAAAGGAAGAATTAGAACCCTAATGCAAGGCCCAAGTTACAAGTTAATGTCTTAGTGATTATTAATATGGATTGATTAAGAGGTTTAAACAAATTAAGGGTTTAAAACTTAGGATTAAAGTTATACACTCCATCCTAAGAGAAGGATGCAGGCATAACCCTAATTACAAAGTCTTAAAACCTTAAAGGTTTAGTCTCTAATGTTGAGGTGA
The DNA here is from genome assembly GCA_963966055.1 of Lathyrus aphaca. Lineage (NCBI taxonomy): Eukaryota > Viridiplantae > Streptophyta > Magnoliopsida > Fabales > Fabaceae > Lathyrus > Lathyrus aphaca. Next base: position 114,369,749 of record OZ014523.1, on the reverse strand, counting down.
GAAGAGAGACACAAAGAAGACACAAAGGTAAAAGCTAAAGGGGGACTAATCACAACCCTAATTATTGTCATGCTTGGATGTTCCTATGGTTTGTAAGGCTTGAGAAAGATCTTCAAAGAAGCCACCAATGGAAGAAGCAGATGAGAGGAGGAGAAACAGAAGAAACAAGTTACTTACTTCACTGAAGAAGATAAGTAACTTGGAGAAAGAAAGTGAAAGATGAACATGAATGAGAAAGCTCACTCTAAGACAAATGAAAATGCAACAAGGATGCATATGAAGAAGATGCAGAGAAATGAGAAGTGAAGGCAAATTCACTTCCCAAATTACTTACCACCTAAAAATGTTAGCATAAGGAAAGAAATGAAATGAAAATGAAACATATGCAAAGGTAAAGACCAAAGCCAGAAGCAGACACATGATGAAAATGATGCTATGAGATGATGCAAAGGCATACCAAGTGTTATGAATGTTCATACAAAGAGAAAGAATGCAAATGAAGCATGTAGGAAGCATGAAAACACATGGATGCTTATGAAATGAAATGGATGCAAAGCATAGAAAATGTTTGAATAAATGACCAAGCAATGTTCAATCAATGTCTTAAGATGTCTAAGATGGCATACAAGTGCTTAGAATGTCATGGCAAGTTCACATGGTCATGCAATGCAATGTAAGATGCTAATATGGATGCAAGATTAGGGTTACATGAAAGTATGAGAGTTAAATGTCAAAAATAGAAGCAAATCACATGATAAAAATTTGCAAATGAACTCAAAGGAACCCTAACCCCATATGATATCACACCCCAAAGGAGAAGGTCTAACTCTTAACCTAAAAGAAGTTATGATTTTTCTAAGTAAACTAGGGTTTTTGGGTACCTTAAGAGGGAAAATGCAAATCAAATGGAAAATGTAAGATAAATTTATGACAAAAATATCCTAGAAACTACATGCTATATAGAAAACAATGCAAAAAGAATCATTGTCAAAACCTTCATGGTTAGGCAGAAAAGAATTTTCAAAGTTAGGATTCCAAAAAGGGAATTTTATGAACCCTAATTTCAAGAAAAATGTCAAGATTGAATCAAAACCAAAAAGAAATTTGTATGAATGGTTTGACAATGTTTCTAAATGTCCTAAGATGCAATGTGAATTTTTCTGGAATTCTTAGAAACCTAAATGGTATTTTAATTAATTATTTTTCATTAATTAATTAAAATAAACATTTAAATATTTTTAAAATTATTTTTTAATGCAAAAAATAAAAATAAAAATGTTTTTGGGTGAAGAAAAATATTTGAAATTAAAATGCGGAAGGAAATACTTTTATGATTTTTTTAGGTATTTTAAATAAAATGGTAAAGAAAATAGGATTTAAATAAAATAAAAATGAAAATAAATAAAAGTAATCCAATCCAAAGGATCAGATTCAAACTGGGGGGTGTGCATTGACCAGCGCGCAATCTAAAGGTCCAGATTCAATCTGGCCTAATTCTAATTAATTAAATAAATTAAAATGATTAGGGTTAAGTGAAATGATCCTGGCCCTTTACACACGCGCGAAACCTAAATCTAACGTTCCAGATTCAAACTCAGCTAATCACCTGAGATTAGCCCTAATCCAACTCAGACGGGCGGAATAGTGCTCCGGTTGTGTTCTCCGGCAGGGTAGTTTCTCAAACTCTCTCCCTAGGTCATTTCAGGAGCTCTAAAGCTCCAGATCAAATCCCAACCTCACCCTAAACACGAATCCACCCTCAAAACTAATTTATTTTGCATTAATCATGAGAATCAAACAAGAACATGTTTCACGGGCAAAGTTTCAAAAGTCAAATACAAGCTTATTTTCAACTCATTTTCAAAACAAATTATATCACAGTGATCAACATAACATGCAGAACAATTTAGAAACTTGAAACCATGCTTTTGGAAAAAAGTTTGAAGATGGATACCTGAGTTGGAGCTTTCACTTTTGGAGCTTTCAGACCTCCTCTCTTGTGCAAATCCACCTCACTTGACCTCCTGATGATGTTGGAATGCTTTGATGGAGTTTAGAATGGCTGGAATGAGAGGTTACACTCCAACTGGTCTGAAATCGTGTTTTGTGTTTGTGGGGTTTCAGGCTGGTTTGATGGTTGGGAAGTGTTCTAATGATGATGGTGAGTTGAATGGTGAAGTTTGTTTGAAGTTTGAGTGGCTGGACAGAGAGTTTCGAAAGTTTTTGCTTGAAGGTGATTTTTGTGAAACTTGGTGTATGAACTGATTCAGGCTTGTGTGTGTTATGCATTGGCTTGCTTTTGGTCCACATAACATAACCCTATTGGCCATAGAGTGGTTGTGGCTGCAGCTAATTGGTATGGGTCATTTTGCAAAAGTCAACAAATTGTGTACTTGAGGTATGGGCTCATGTTGCAGCTGTTCTATGGCATGTCCTAGCTCAACATTGATCAAGGAGAGCCATGGAAAATGATTTGGGGTGATGCAGCAAGTGTATGGAAAGATTCATCCCCTTTTGCAAATTTGAAGAATTTTGGTCCCTTTTGAATTACTTGAAGTTCAAGGCATGAAATAGAATGATTCTTTGGGAAATTTTGGTCACAATGCATTATATTATGTTTGTATGATACTTAGAGATGTATTAGAGGTCACAAAATGGCTTGGCATGTGGTTTTGCAAAAATTACTCTTTGGTGTGAAAGTGAAAATTATAGGATTTTTGCCAACTTTGCAAGGCCATAACTTGAGTTCCATAATGAATTAGGACTTGTTCTTGTACTTTTTGAAAAGGGAATGATCCAATCTACAACTTTCATGACCAACAATTTTTCATTTGAAGCATTTTTGGTTGAGAAAGAGGAGGTTGAAAAACTTTCCCAAAATGGAAAGTTTCCATTACAAGTCATTTCCATTTTTGGCAACTTTTGGTTTGGCTCAAATTTCTTCAACTTTGTGAACTTCCAAGCACTTAAATGATCAAATAAAGATCATATAACTTAAATTTTGATGAAAAATCCACTTTGGTTCCATTGTTGGGGGCCTCAGATGCCCTATTTTTGCTCTGACTTGCTCAAGAAGTTTCCTAGTGAACAGATGACTTCCACAAGGAATTTCTTCATCAAACTTGGTACACATGATCCTTATAACATATTAAGAACATTAGAAACAAGAATGACCAAAAAATTTGTAGTTATGGCCTCTGAAACCAAAACCCTAATTTCAGGTCATCTGTGTAGTGAAACCCTAGCTCTACTTCCATGCTTTCCAAGTTCTTGTGATTTCTTGACTTCCTTGATCTTTGAGAGATATAATATGATGATAGAACATACATGGACCCTCTTGGAATGATTGGAGACCTTTGGAGTGGCTTAGATGGGTCCTCCCTGGATTGCTCAGATCATAAACCCTAGATGCAGATGAACTTGAACTAATGTAGTGAAACAAAAATGCAATATGAGATGATATGCTTAGACTAATGCAAAGATGAAAGATCACAAGACATGGTGAAATGAGTGAGGGAAAATTTGGGGTGTTTCACTCTGCAATGGTCATCTCAGGGGGAGGATTTAACAAAATCACGGTCGAATCCGTAAAGAGGAAATTTGACCAATTGATCGCGAAAAGCCCTGCTCAGAACGTAACACTGGACCCCCCGAGAGAGGGCTCAGTACCCTTTGCTTTTTACCGAGAGGAACTCTTTGGAGGAGCACCGAATGCCAGCATCCCATTACTCATCCGTGCACGGATGGCCAATTTTGATGTCAGAAGAATCCTGGTGGACCAGGGTAGCTCATGCGACATCATGTACTCCCAATTATTTTCAACACTCCAGTATAATGAAACACACCTGACTCCATACGTCAGATCAGACTTACAGGGCTTCAACTGAGCAGTCTCCCAACCGTGGGGTTACGTCAATCTCTTCGTCACCTTCGGGGCATCCGAAACTGCCAGATCTATTCGCGTCCAATTCCTGGTCGTGGATTGTCCTTCGTTGTACCAATGCATTTTGGGACGACCAACATTGGCCGAGCTGATCGCTGTTCCATCCACCGTCCACCTAAAAATGAAGTATTATACTACTTCAGGCAAAGTCGCTACACTACACGGCGACGTCGAAGCTGCTCGCCGATGCTTTGAAGCAGCGTCCAGGGGTCTCAGCTCGATATCTTACCAACCAAACCCATCAGCCCTAACATCTTCAGATGCTCCACAAACATCCAAGGCTTTTCCTCAGGTCGACTCAATCGATCTAGATTGCAAGTTCTCAGATGAAGACGAGGGCGTTCAAAAGCTGATCGATCTACTTTCCCGGCCAATTCCTGACGGAGAGTTCGAGCTAATTCCTTTGGGGGATGATCCGGCTCGGTGCGTTAAGATCGGAGCCCATCTACCCGACTTGGCGAAATGACAATTGGAGGCATGCCTCAAGGGAAACTCCGATCTGTTTACTTGGAGCGCCGCAGAAATGCCAGGGCTCGACCCCGAGACGGCCTGTCATCACCTCTCCATCGACCCAACGCACAAAGCGGTTGCCCAGCGTAGTAGGAAGCAGTCGACCGAGAAAACCAAAGCGGCCATGTCAGCTGTTAAAGACCTCCTAGAGGCAAATTTTGTAACTGAGGCTAGGTATACAACCTGGCTCTCAAATGTTGTACTTGTTAAAAAGTCTAATGGAAAATGGAGAATGTGTGTTGACTATACCGATCTTAACCGGGCTTGCCCGAAAGACGCATATCCTTTGCCCAACATTGACAAATTGGTCGACAATTCGGCCGGTTTCAAACTGTTGTCCTTTATGGATGCCTACTCAGGGTACAATCAAATCCCTATGGCCATGTCCGACAAAAAATACACGGCCTTCTTGACCGAATCGGGCAACTATTATTATAACGTTATGCCCTTTGGTTTAAAAAACGCAGGCGCGACATATCAGCGCATGATGAACAAGGTATTTCAAATAGAAATCGGGGACATGCTTGAAGTATACATGGACGACATGATCGTCAAATCTCAGCAAGAGACGAACCACGCGTCCCACTTACGAAAAGTATTCGATCAAGCCCGAAAATGCAAAATGCATTTCAATCCCGAGAAGTGCACGTTTGGGGTCCGAGCAGAGAAGTTCCTCAGATTCTATTTAACTGAGCGAGGTATTGAAGCCAACCCTGACAAATGTCGGGCATTTATGGAACTTCCTACCCCTGATTCTAAAAAGTTCATACAATCGTTAAACAGCATCCTCGCTTCCCTCGCCCGATTTGTGGCAAAATCCGCTCAGCACGCCCTCCCCTTTTACAAACTCCTCCGCAAAGAGGCTACCTTTGAATGGACAGAGGAATGCGAGCAGGCCTTGTCCCACTTGAAAAGGGCATTATCTGAGCCCCCAGTTTTGTCCAGGCCCAATGAAGGGGAGACGCTTTACCTCTATCTCGTCGTAGCGAACAAGGCCGTAAGCGCAACCCTCGTACACGACCTACCCGAGGGATAGAAACCTATTTACTTTACAAGCAAGGCATTCCACGACCCCGAGCTTTGGTACCTCCAGGTAGAAAAGGTGGCCCTGACCCTCCTTTTCGTAACCAAAAGACTACGACAATATTTCCTAGCCCACACCATTATCGTGAGAACAGACCAACCCATAAAACAATTACTCGGACGACCAGACATGGCCTGAATAAGAAATGTACATCAAGAAGCAATCCCCTGGAAAGAGGTGATCACTGTAAAATTTAGAAAAGAAACTACCCTAATGGCAATGTGAAAATGGCCTTCCACTGAGTTTCAATTCTGCTATGACCAGCATGTCTTCAAGATTTCTCCAATTTTCTTGCTTTTTGAATAGGAGGATTTGACTGATTCCCATCTTTTAGGGATTTCCAAGTTGAATGAGACGACAATGTAGTACAGATAACTCAGATCACGGTCATTCGCTTATTCCCTCTTTTGCCTAGATCGCCCTTTCGAGTTTTCAATCCACCAGGATACCCTTTATTGCCTGAGTTGTCCAATGTGGATTTTCAACTCATCGGGTGTACACATTTTTTATTTATATCCCTATTTTTTTCACGGTCCTTTTATTATGTTTTTGACTCACCGGGATGCCCTTTTTTCCTGGACTCTTTATACTGTTTTTTGTCCAGCGGGTGTCTTTTATGTAAAGTATTTTTTAATTGTGTCTGAGTTGACAGGGGATGGAAAATATTCGCCATCCATGGTTGTAATCATTAAGGCTCCGCCTGAGAAAACCTTTTTAACCACGTATGGACCATCATAGTTGGGAGTCCATTTTCCCCTATGATTTGTACTTGGAGGAAGGATCCTTTTGAGCACAAGTTCACCAACTTGATACTCCTGAGGATGCACTATTTGATTGAATGCCCACCTCATTCTTCTTTGATATAACTGAACATGGCATACAACTTCCAGTCTCTTCTCTTCAATCAAACTCAACTTGTTGTACCTAGCACGTACCCATTCAGCTTCATCGAGTTTGACATCCATCATCACCCGCAGTGATGAAATCTCCACTTCAATTGGCAGGACAAGCTCCATGCAATATACAAGTGAGAAAGGTGTTGCCCTAGTAGATGTCTTAACTGATGTTCTGTACCCATACAAAGCGGACGGTAACATCTCATGCAAATCCTTGTATGTCACCACCATTTTCTGAACAATCTTCTTTATGTTCTTATTGGCCGCTTCGATAGCGCCATTAATCTTTGGACGGTAAGGAGAAGAATTGTGATGTTGAATTTTAAAGTCCCGACATAACTTTGTCATCATCTTGTTATTGAGATTAGAACCATTATCATTAATGATTCTCTCGGGCACTTCATATCTACAAATGATATCTTTCTTCTGAAACCTGATAACTACCTGCTTGGTGACATTGGCATAAAACGCTGCTTCAACCCATTTGGTAAAATAATCGATAGCGACCAAGATAAAATGATGGTCGTTAGAAGCAGTAAGTTCAATCTTCTTGATCATGTATATACCCCACATAGAAAAGGGCCAATGAGAAGACATGGCATTCAGCGGGCTTGGAGGCACATGCATTTTGTCTGCATATATCTGGCACTTGTGGCACTTACAGGCATATGAACAATCTGAATCGATTGTCATCTAGTAATAACCTGATCTTAACAATTTCTTTGTCATTGCATTTCCTCCGGCATGGGTACCAAAAGATCCTTCGTGCACTTCCTGCATTAAGATGTTTGCTTCTTGCTTGTCCACATCTCTAAGCAAGACCATGTCAAAATTTATCGTGTATAGAACACCATTAGAATTCAAGAAGAAACTAGCAGCAAGCCTTCTTAAACTTTTCTTGTCATTGGAAGATGCCCCAGCTGGGTATTCTTGACTCTTCGGAAAACACTTGATATCATAATACCACAGCTTGTCATCAGACACTGAATCAACAGTAAACATATATACAGGTATGTCAAGTCTAGATATGTCAATCTTGGGAACATAATTCCACTACAGCACTTTAATCATTGAAGATAAGGTATCCAACGCATCAAAAAACTTATTTTCCTCACATGGTATGTAATGCAACTTTATTGTTGTAAAGAGCATCAACAATCTGCTTGCATAATCCCGGTATGGAAATAAGTGAGGTTGATGAGTATACAACTTGTCGGTAATCTGGTTAATCACGAGAGCTGAATTTCCGAATATATTAAGGGTCTTAATCCTTATATTAATAGCCTTCTCTATTCCCATGATACAAGCCTCGTACTCCCATTTGTTGTTGGTGCAGTCAAAAGTCAATATGGCAGAGAAGGGAAAATGAACACCTTCCGAAGTAATAAGTACGACACCAACTCCATAACCATTCATATTGACAGCCCCATCAAACATCAGACTCCATTTGGATTCAGGGTCTGGCCCCTCCTCCAGGAGTGGTTCCTCGCGGTCTTTAACCTTGAAGTACATGATGTCCTCATCAGGGAAGTCAAAATGCATGGGCTGATAATCATCCAAAGGTTGTTGTGCAAGAGAGTATGAAAGAATACTTCCTTTGATGGTTTTCTGAGAAGTGTATTGTATGTCATATTCAGTCAGCACCATCTGCCAACGGGCAACCCTTTCGGTTAACGTTGTTTTCTCAAATATGTACTTGACATGATCCATCTTTGAAATCAGCAAAGTTGTATGTGTGAGCATGTATTGTCTCAATCGCTTAGCAGCCCATGCAAGTGCACAACATGTCTTCTCAAGCATTGAGTACCTCGATTCACAGTCATTAAATTTCTTGCTCAAGTAGTAGATGGCATGTTCTTTTCTACCTGTCTCTTCGTGTTGATCGAGAACATAACCCATAGACCCTTCAAGTACTGTCAGATACATGATGAGTGGCCTCCCTAGAATCGGAGGCATTAGAATAGGAGGCTCTTGTAAATACCCTTTTATTTTCTCGAAAGCCCTCTAGCAATCGTCATTACACCTGACCGCTTGTTATTTTCTTAGCAATTTGAATATTGGTTCACAAGTGGCTGTGAGGTGAGATATGAATCGTGCAATGTAGTTCAATCTACCCAGGAAACCACAAACTTCTTTTTCAGTCTTCAGTGCAGGCATGTCTTGTATTGCTTTTACTTTAGCGGGATCGACCTCTATTCCTTTTTCACTCACTATGAAACCCAACAATTTATTGGACCGCACTCCAAAAGTGCACTTGTTTGGATTTAATCTCAGATGAAACATTCTCAGTCTTTCAAACAACTTCTTAAGATTAACCAAATGTTCTTCCTCAGTTCTTGACTTGGCAATCATATCGTCCACATATCATTCAATCTCCTTATTAATCATGTCGTGGAACAATGTTACCATAGCCCTCTGATACGTTGCCCCGACATTCTTCAAACCAAAAGGCATCACCTTGTAGTAGAATGTCCCCCATGGGGTAATGAACATTGTCTTTCGTCGCCATCTTGATTGGACTATAATCGGAGAAGCCATTCATGAAGGAGAATACCGAGAATTGAGCGGTGTTATTAACCAATACATCAATGTGAGGTAATGGAAAGTCATCTTTCGGACTTGCTCGATTAAGATCCTAGTAATCAACGCACATGCGGACTTTGCCTTCCTTCTTTGGTACATGTACTATGTTAGGTACCCAAGGTAGATAACTAGTTACGATAAGAAATCCAGCATCACATTGCTTCTGAAATTCCTCTTTAATTCTCATAGCCATGTCAGGACGAGTTCTACGAAGCTTCTGCTTAACTGGAAGACACTCTTCTCTTAATGGTAGCCTATGCACAACAATATTAGTATTTAAACCTAGCATCTCTTGATATAAACAAGCAAAGATATCAACATACTCATGTAGCATACCAATCAATTCCTCTTTCACACTGGCCTACATATTGGCCCCAATCTTTATCTCTTTCTTAGCGTCCTCGGTCCCAATGTTGATGACCTCAATCTCCTCCTGATGTGGCTGAATAACCCTTTCCTCTTATCTCAACAACCTGGCTAATTCTTCAGGGAGTTCATAGTCTTCCTCAACCCCTTCATCAGCTTGATATATTGGGTTATCAATGTCATACTTGGCCATAGCAAAACTGTTATCAGTGAAATCTGGAGGATTAATTCTGCACGAGTGATGTGCTTTATTTTATAATTTACTTTTATTAAAAAGAAAAATAAAGAGAAAATAAACATTGCCATTTTATTATTTTTTTTTTAAATTTTAAATGAAAGAAAGAGAACACAATTTTGAATGGAAAAACGCCATTTATTAATGATAAAATAAACTTGCAAATATGTAAAGGGTGGCCTTACAAATGGATCCATACACCTTGGGCATAGTGTAGCACTTGACATGCAAATGAGCATGAGAAAACATAGAAAATTACTTTGTTTGAAGAGTAACTTGGATGATCTCCTCTTTAAACCAGTTGTTTAATTCCTCTCCAGGGATACATGGGTGGACCCAGTTGTCCAGGTCGCAGTCATTGTCAAAGTATTCACCTGCAGCAACACACATATGGTTGGGATCAATGACACCTCAACTAGAGAAACTGATTAACCCTTTTCTCTCTGAAGCAGCTCCTTAACCCGGTTGATAACCTATTCCATAAATATCCTCTTTTCTTTCCACCTCTACCACTTTTCCCCAACCTTGGGCGTTGCCTGCTTAAACCACTTCCAAAGCCTGCCTGTAAGGCGCTATGGAAGTGCCCACTTTCTCATTACCTTGAACCACTAAATTAGGAGAGACATCACTAACATTAACAGCTTCAAAAGCCTGACATAGCATTTCGTGAATCTCACTGTCCATTTCTACATACTTAAATGTAGACAAATGGCTCACAAATATATCCTCCTCCCCACAAACAGTCACTACCTGGCCGTCAACCACCTACTTCAACTTTTGGTGCAAGGTAGATGTAACTGCTCCAGCAACATGAATCCAGGGCCTGTTCAGAAGACAATTGTACGCCGGTTGGATGTCCATCACATAAAATGTGCACTTGAAAGTTTGGAGACCAATTTTAACAGGCAACTCAACCTCCCCGAATACTGACCTCTTTGATCCATCAAAGCCTGTACTACCAAATCATTAGGTCTAAGAATGATTCCATCAACATCTAGTTTTATCAAGGCTTTCTTTGGCAATACATTTAAAACGAATTCGTATCCACCAAAACATGAGACAACACAACACCCTTACATTCCATGGTGATATGCAAAGCCTTATTGTGATTACGACCCTCTGATTTCAAGTCATGATCCTTGAAACCCAACCCACGGTTGGCACTAACATTAGAGACCACAAATTCTAACTGGTTAACAATGATTTCCTGTGGCACATAATCCATGTTCAACACTTTTAACAACGCCTCTCTGTGAGCCTTGGAGCACATCAATAATGAAAATATTGAGATCTTTGACGGAGTCTGATTTAACTATTCAACAACCTTGTAATCACTCTTTTTAATGATCGTCATAAACTCCTCTACTTCCTTCTCAAACGTGCTTTGACCAGCATCTGGAGTCCCAACTTCCTCAGTCACAACCTGCTTACCCTTGGCTTTTGTTGCTGCCTCATTTTCAGTGTTGGTCCTCAAAGTTTGTGGTGCAAACAAACGTCCACTCCTCGTGAATCCTCCTATGCCACCAACATTATCAACACTTGAACCAATATTCACTGCAGCTTTCTCTTCCTACTTTTTTCCTTGAACATATACAGCTACTCCGTAATGCCACAGGATAGCCTTTTCACTACTATATGGAACAAAGCTAGGTACTTGTAACACCCAAATATTTTCCCTCTTATTTATTATCAACCTCGAGAAGTGCATACTTCATTCTTGCATCATTCCGCATATCATCACATCACATTTGAAAAAATAAATAAATAATTCATTCATCATCCTTCGCATGAGGTGTGTGGTCGATCGAGGCTTGCCAAACTTTGGAGTTCAAGAGAAAAATAATATACCAAAAGTAATCCAAACCATTTCCAAACTAACCAACCAAAAAGGGAAAAATTCACCTTTCTCTCCCTTTTCTTTCCCTTTTCTTTCCACTTTCTTTCCACATTTACTTTCACCCTTTCCCTCTTATTTTTCCACTTCAATTCCACTCCATTTCCCTTGGATGTTTCTACCATGTTCTACCATCTTCTAGAGTGTTCCAAGGAATATTCCAAGCCTAACCCTAACTAACTACCAAACCATAATTTTGGATCCCAAGCCTAATTTTTGGGCCCCAACCTCCATTGATTATGGATTGTAGAAGAAAAAGCTAGTGATTTTTGTGAGGATTTCGGCTTATCGGAAGTGCGCGAAGGTTCAAGCATCAAGAACGCATTTATTTTGCGAATCCGCGGTTTTCTTGGTTTTCTCTTCGATCAAGCTCCGATTCTTGCAACATTCACCGAAGCACTTCTCCGCTTCGTAGGTTGGTGATCTAAATCACTTCTCCTTTAAGTTATTCTCTTCATTTCGCCATTTCGGCATTCTTTAATTGCTTTTCGTTTTGTTTGCGATCGATTTCATTTTCTTTATGTGTTGCTTGCGATTTATGATTTGTAAAGGATTAGAAGTTAAGGTGTGGATAGTTATAGGTTCTAACATGTGTAAATAAGCCCAAATTGAGTAGGAATTAGTGTTAGCATGTTCCTAAGTATGTTAGGGATCATTAGAAGTAAGTTTGTGGCCAAAAGCACTTATTTCAAATGCATTTTTCACTTTCTGTTCAGCGTTAACCGGTTAACGCATTTAGTTAACTAGTTAACGCATGCGTTTTTGGCCATTTTTAGTGCTGTCCAGGGTCCGTTAACGGGTTAACCAATTTGGTTAACCGGTTAACGCTGTTGATTTTTGGATTTTTAGTTTATTTGATTGCTCATTCTTGATTTCTAGTGCCTTTAATGTGCATACATGTTTAGGTATTGATTTTAGGGAATTTTTGGGTCCATTTCCAGTAGCTCATTCCCCCATTTCGAGTCGTTTCGACGCGTTTCCGTTCATGTTGCGTATTGTGCATTTTTGTGTTCTTTTGTGTATAGCTTGAGTTCTTGCATTTTGTTGCCATGTTTGTGCATTATTTGACATGCGAATAATCATGTTGCATCCTGTTTTTACATGTGTCACATTGCATTAAATCATTTTGCATTTCCATTGTATTAATATGTGTGGCATAATCATGTATGTATGTGCATTTGGTTGCATTTTTTTTCATGCTTAATTCTATCATGTACATCAATTCAATTCTGAATTTTGCATTGAGTTTAGTATTCTTGTTGAGCTATCATATTGCATGTTCATAATCGATGATCATCATGTTCATATGCATGTTCATGTGCCACATTTTGCATTACTTGGTGCATAATCAACCATGTGATGCATTCTTGCATAATCCCTCAAAATGTTCATGTTCATTCAATTATGTATGTTAATCCATGTTCAAATGCATGTTCATGATGAAGTTAGTACATGTTTCATTGAGTTTATGCATTAAAAAATGAAAATAATCAAATCTGGATTTTGCATTTCATAGTTGTTTTTGCATATAGGTGCTGTAAAATACATGCTGTTTGTTATGCTTGCATGCTGTATTTGACTTTTTACACCTACCTTTTCATGCTGCATGCTGGCTGTAAAAAGCTGCTTTGAATTATGCTTTGTTTTCATAGTTGTTTGTATATTAGGGGCTGTAATAGGTGTTGGATTTTTGTTTTAGCATTCTTTTAGTTCTCTAGAATTAAGATAAAGTCATTAGGATTTAATTCTTGTGTGTTTGCTTTATTATTTTTAATAAAATGCAACATTAATCTTTGTTTTGTAGAAGGGAAGTTTGAGGTAAGTTTCCTTCACCCTATCCTTTATTTTTATGCATTTTCTTTATGCATTTAATTCATTTTTCCTTCCATATTTGTGTTTGGTAGGATTTAGCCTTTTGTTAGGACCAATTTACCTTCATTAGGAAGTAAGTTGCATCCTTTTTCATTCTTTCTTTTCCTTTTCTTCCTTAGGAATATAAAACCACACTAACCATTAGGATCTCCCTTTTGTGCATAATAAATAACTTAGGGTTGGTCTTAGTCCCCCTTAGTTTTTGTCCTTTTTCCGACTTGAGTCATTCTTTCTCATCTTCAAACAAAATCTAAAAAATACTTAATAAAAACCGAATGTTCCTGTACGACACGAGACTTTGTTGCGGAGTTCTTATACACGTCCTGTTTCGGGGCGAGGTGTAAGTCCCTACCACGATGGATAAGTATTAGTATGAGAATGTTCACAAACAAACTCCAAAACACTTCTCATAAAAGACAATCAAAAAAAGACACCGCGTCTTCTCTTCTCATCTCCTAATCTTTGCGGACGAATGCGACTTGCCTCAATAGTTCAAACAGCGATACGATAAACACCCTCGAGTCAGAGCCGGTAACACCTGAGCTAGAGCTATGGCAACGTCATCCTAAAAATACAAAATAGTTCCCGCCTTAGTTAGGAGAACTATGTCGACTCTGATCCTCATTATCCCGATGAAGTACGTAGGCAGTGGGGTAGGGCCCGTTTGAGCGCATTCTTTATTTTCCCTACAATTTTTCCCTTCTCTTTTTCAATTCCATTTCTTTTATCATTCTCATTCCCTTCCAGATAGCAGTTTTTTCCAGCAACATCTTTTTCTCACCCTTTGAAACAAAACAAGCAAGCGTGGATCCCGTCGGGTACGGCGGACGGATTGGGGTGCTAATACCTTCCCAATTCGTAACCGACTCCCAAACCCATATCTTTGGTTCGCAACACCTTGTCCTTTCCTTCTTCCTCAGGTTTGTGCAGCATTACCTTTCCCGTTCCTTCGGGATAAAAATGCCTGACTGGCGACTCTAACTTTTCCGCGCCACTTTCGCGTTTGTACTAGGATGAAAATCCTGGGAGTGACAGCTGGCGACTCTACTGGGGACGAAAGAGCCCAGAATCTCTGGTTTCCCTCGTAGAGTCAATCCTAGCGCCTGTTTGGTTTTGTTTCTTTGGGTGTTTATCTGTTTGTTGCTGTGTGCTTTAGTTTAGCTTTACTGTTTTATTTACAGTTCTTACTTTACAGCTTTACTTTACCGCATTTATTTACTGCTTTTAGTATTTATTTTCCATGCATCATATTATACTGGACTGCCTGGCTGTGCCGGTTTTCATTTTTTCTGTGGGATGGGGTTACTATGAGATGAGCTCGTAACCGGGGCTCGAGTGCACCCTAGGAATTAGAGTGGTTCCACTTTGGCTTCATGGCATCTTGCTATGTTGGTAGTAGTGAGTTCCACACCTTGACTTGCGACCTTCTCAGGAATGTATTGATACCAGAATCTTTCTGGGTTAATACGCTACCTTGATAGTTATGTGCAGTCAAGGGACCGATCATTAAGAACCTTTGTGGAAACATCCCTCTCTAGTGATGACAGTGGCCGACCACATTTGTTAGCAAACCCACTCGCATCTGAGGGCCCACTGGGAACTCACATAGGATGGCCTGGTTCTCTCATAGGAATCCAGTCAAGGCAAACTGTTCGTATGACGATAGTATTGTACCCTTCGGGATGAATGTACTATTGTTTCGCGATTCAGTGCTTGAAGCTGAGGACTTATGAGGGATGCTTGTTTTTCCCGTACTCAGCTGAGACCTCCCTGGTTAGTACATAATGCCAAACCGATTCCCTGATTTGGTCATGAGCCATTTCTCGGAAATGGTGAACATATTATTGCTATCCGGCTTTGAGAGTCCGTGATGTTGACTTGAAGTAGCATACCCGTGAGATGGGAGGGGTTTACAGGTTTGCAGGAACCCTGAAACTTCCAACATACCCACTTTGCCGGCATCGTTCAGTATTATGATCAGGTTCTACATGGTCCTTTGGTTTTGAGATCCGGGATTTCGGTGGTACTGTTATTACGACTCTTCACCAGCACATGACTGTCTTCTCAACACCAACGTCAGACCAGTGATCGCCAGACCTTTGATCACATGTCAGTGCATTGCATAACATCCTCTGCATGCTTGCATTACTAACACATGTTTATTCATTTGCAGGGTCGCATGTCGCATCCTCATGAACAAATCATACGCATTTACTGCATGATTTGCATATTTTGCATTTTTACAGGTTATTCGGACTTCCTAACTTATTCAACTTCAGGCAATATAGCTGGCCAACGCGTTCATCAGTATCCAACAAGAAGAAACCGAGTGAGAATGGCTGAATGAATGCAGACTGATCTCAACGAGCTCTGACAGAGGATGGATCAGTTCATGGACATGATGATCGACATCGCTCAGAATCAAGAGCATCTCAGGTTGATGGTTGAGCAACCCCATGGGAATGCTAATACTGGAACACCGACTGAGAATATGGATCCTAACGCTTCCCGTAACGAAGGGCTAAATCTAAATGGGACTGCGGCCTGTAATGAAGACACTCAGGAAAACCAGTTCACTCTACTGGATGCTGATATGGGTAATATGAATGAGGTCAACAATCGAAGGTATGAAGAGTTGGTGGAGAAGATTAAGGCCATGGAATGTCAGAATTCCCTGGGCATCGATGTAACCAATCTTGGGTTAGTGCCAGGAGTCAGAATCCCTCCTAAGTTCAAGGTGCCATCATTTGACAAGTACAACGGTAGCACGTGCCCTAGAACTCACATTCATACATACTTTGGAAGAATCTCGGCTCACACTGATGATGAGAAACATTGGATGCATTTCTTCCAAGATAGTCTATCTGGAGCTTCATTGAGCTGGTACATGAAGCTAAGTAGGGTCTCTATCCGATGCTGGAAAGATTTAGCTGAAGCTTTTCTCAAGTAGTATCAATACAATATTGATATGGATCCAAACCGCACTCAATTGCAGAATTTGTCTCAAGGACCCAAGGAAAGTTTTAAGCAGTATGCTCAGAGGTGGCGTGAGCTGGCCGCACAGGTTCAACCTCCATTGCTCGATCGGGAAATGGCCGATATGTTTATGGGCACCTTGCAAGGTGTTTACTTGGATCGTCTGGCCGCCTGCCCGTCCATTGGTTTTTCTGATATTGTCATCGCTGGAGAAAGGATAGAAAACTTTCTGAAATTGGGAAAGATTCAGGATGCAAGCAGCGCTAGTGCTTTTGGTGTGAAGAAACCTTTTGGCAATGGCCAAAGACAAAGAGAAGGCGAGACCAATGTTGTGTATAGGGGCCGAGACAAAGGTCGTTCTCAAGGTTACTACCAAAAAGCTGTAGTGACTATTATGCCACAGGTTTAACCACAACCTCAAGGTCAGCAATATCAGGCACAGAGACCAAATCAGGAAAGAACAAGAGCGAGAAACCGCAGACTTGATCCCATCCCATGCCCATATGCTGTTTTGCTTCCAGAGCTGCTAAAGTTGAACATGGTCGAGCTTCGTACCATGAGAGCTCCTTCTCCTGATAATCTACCTCAGAATTTTGATGCAAATGCCAGATGCGAATTCCATTCGGGTGCCCAGGGGCACAATATTGAGAAATGTTGGGCTTTTCAGAACAAAGTACAAGACCTAATTGAATCCAAGGCGATCAATTTTGCGCCTCACCCAAATGTACTCCAGAATCCAATGCCTAATCACAACGGAGCCAGTGTCACGGTTGTTTTACCAGATGGTCCACGTTAAGCTGGAATCTTCAGGAAGCAAATAAAGCCATCAATATTCAGATACTCTCAGCGATGACAACTGTTTGTTTATTTTTCTTCAATGCATTTTCATCCCTATTGAGGGGAACTACGTCACTCTGATTCTTCATTGGTCATCAGTCAAGGGAGATACATAGGCAGAAGATCGTCAGGTCTTTCCGAGCAACCTTATGGGGCAACTTTACTCCCCAGCTTCACTTTTTCCTTCAGATGTCTCGTGTCAGAGTCAGAATAGCTAGAAGAAGAAGTATGACTGCCATGGTTGAGTATACGGCTGCAAATTGAAGATTACATGCCTGTGAAAAGAGCTATTGATCACTGAAAGTATCCAAGACTGACAGGTCCAGACGGAGCCAAGCCTCCTAACTACGACAATATTCAGTTTCTTTACTGCATTTCCATTTGTAGTTCCTTTTATTTGCTAAACATTTGTATACATTAATGAAATTTGTTTTCTTTTGAATGTTATCAATAATAAAACTCACATGTTTTTCTTGAAGTAATTCATTTGTCAATTTAATTTTGCATGTGTACGTCGCAATACCAATTGTCATGCTTAAACTCTATGAGGGAGAATGACGAAAAAATAACGCAAGAATCTCTAATTGTGTGCTCTCGAGTAAGGCCCTGTTGACGATGTACATGCTTTGTTTCAAATCCCTAAACACTGGAGATATAAGGAAGATAGACCCTTGCTAACCCCTTTGAGCCTTGAAGTAGGAGTTTCTTTTCACATGAAAAACCCTCACATGTAACCCAGGGGCAGGGTAAATGTCAGCTAGTCGGACCAGGCGTTCAGGCTTTCATAAAGGAGTGTATTTGAAGATCCATTACATCCCACTATGCTAATCAAGAGGTCCAAAGACCAGAAACCACAATGGTTATCTAAATCAAGAGGTCCAAAGACCAGAAACCACAATGGTTATCCTTCATCGACCAAAGGATGAGGCAGTCTCAACCCTCACAAAGCAATCAAGACAAACAGTGTCACACGATTTTGTTCAAAAAAGAAAGAAATGAAAAGCCCGCTAAGTCGAAACTTGAAAACAAGTGACTTAGGAAAAAATTAGGGCATCCCGCTGGACTTCACAATCAAAGATTCACAGAATCAGTCCAGGAAAAAGTTAGGGATACGCAAAATAACGCAAAAGCGAAAGACGGAAAGGATTACACAAGAAAGATCCTCAAATGAGAACAAAGTCGTGTGGCACAGACACGAGAGAGAAAAAGGGTGACTGACTCACAACAACAACCTGATTGGTGCTTGAACCGATAATTGCAATGGTTCCTCAACCGACACGAAACCCTTATGAAAGGTGAACGCTTGTGAAAATTAGCTGAACATAGGAATGGAGAACATCACGAAGAATGGGTGGGCACAAGTAATTTCGAGCCTATATCCTTTGTTTCTATAACCGTGAACCAGGCCACGATACAACCCTCAAAAGTCCTAACTGAAACAGGGTTAATTTGAGAGCGTACTACCATGAGATGGCATCCCTGACTCCTATGAGTTGTGCTAAAAGACCTTGTTGGTATTGCATGTACATACTTTCATTCAAAAATAATGTCGTATGTTAACCAGTGATTTGCTCACAAAGGTTTGCAACACCTTTTCAAATCTTCAAGATTAACATGTGTGTTGCATTAGAATTTCCATTCTCAGAATAAACATTTTTCTGCTTGCATACATCTGTTTGGCATCATAAAAAGCTCACATTTGGAAATTCAGTCCAGAAGCTTAAGCTTGCCAAGTTGAGAAGTCTAAAACTTCTGAAAGACAGTCACGTCGAGGTGCACTTTTCCGAAAAAAGCTTCATTGAGTAAGGACTTTCCCAACCAGTCATGGTAAGAGCCAACCAATCTGGGGCAGTTATATCAAGCAATGTCCTCAAGAGTCAGCCAAACTGGGGCAATCAATTCGAGATTCAGATCTCTCCTAGAGCAATTAGTCAAAGACTCATACCGGGGCAAGCCACCCCAATCACACGCGGATTCATTCTTTCCCGAAGACGAATAATCGGAAGTTTAGAATACCAGGGCAATTATACTCCTGAAGAGTTTAAAGACACCAGGTCTTTTGTAAAATCCTCTTAAGGTAAAGCCCGAATCAAAGCAAATGATCCCTAGCACGAGACTACTTGAAATCTCTCCTCCTCAGCAGGATGCGGTTCAGTTTCATTATCCCCAACGGACGCATGGAAGTTATCCCTAGTAAAGTCGTCAAACTTTTCTCCAGCAGGTTTCCTTGATCTTATTTCCCAGCAAATTTCAAACCAAATCCTTCTCTTCCCCAGCAAAGCAATAAGGATCATCCCTAACAAGAGCCGTCTTCCCGTAGTGAAGCACTTCTTACAAGAATCCAGAAATTCCCGGCAGTTAGCTAAACGGTTCCCTTCCCCATAGAGGTTTGGAAAATTCAGGTAGACAAGAGAGTTCTCCTCAGCAAAGCCTTGACAGGTCTTCCCCCATCTAAGTCGAAAAGTTGTCGATTCCCCAGCAAAATCTGTGGGGTGAGATTCAATCCCCAGCAGTTGAGGCATCCCCTAGCAGGGCCTTCAAATCTAAAGTCCAATTTATTTTTGGCAAAGGTAATAAGTCGAGACAGGCTAATCACACTCTTCTCCAACAGAAATATCGACAATCATCGGTCCTCCCCACAGAGTCAGCAAAGATTTGTTACTTATCCCCCAGTGTCATGGGGCATCATGTCATACAATTCAGTATGTGTGTATTAAATCCAAGGTTGATATCCAAAGTCCACCTGTAGCGTGGCAATTTATCCCAAGTCCACCCGCAGCGTGGCAATTTATTCAAAGTCCAGCCGCAGACTGGCCTAAGTCCATCCTCCAGGTGGCGAATTTCCAAAGTCCACCCGCAGCGTGGCAGCGTATCCAAAGTCCACCTGCAGTGTGGCAATTTATTCAAAGTCCAGCCGCAGACTGGCCAAAGTCCATCCTCCGGGTGGCGAATTTCCAAAGTCCACCCGCAGCGTGGCAGCGTGTCCAAAGTCCACCCGCAACGTGGCAATTTATCCAAAGTCCAACCGCAGATTGGCCAAAGTCCATCCTCTGGGTGGCGAGTTCTCAAAGTCTCCCGTAGCGAGCAACAACCCCCGTAGTGTGGCAAAACATTGAAGTCTCCCGTAGTGAGCGAAAGTCTCCCGTAATGAGCAAAAGTCTCCCGTAGCGAGCAGCAGCCCCCGTAGTGTGGCAAAACAATCAAAGTCTCCCGTAGTGAGCATAAGTCTCCTGTAGTGAGCCAAAGTCTCCATAGCGAGCAACAACCCCCGTAGTGTGGCAAAACATTGAAATCTCCCGTAGTGAGCAGAATTCTCCTGTAGTGAGCCAAAGTCTCCCGTAGCGAGCAGTAACCCCCGTAGTGTGGCAAGAAATCAAAGTCTCCCGTAGTGAGCAGAAGTCTCCCGTAGTGAGCAAAAGTCTCCCTTAGTTGAGCAATGTGCCCCGTAGTGTGGCAAAATTTTCTGAAAGTCTCCCGTAGCTGAGCAATGTGCCCCGTAGTGTGGCAAAGTTTCTGAAAGTCTCCCGTAGCTGAGCAATGTGCCCCCGTAGTGTGGCAAATTTTCTAAAAGTCTCCCGTAGCGAGCAATGGGCCCCCGTAGTGTGGCAAAGTTTCTGAAAGTCTCCCGTAGCAAGCAATGTGCCCCCGTAGTGTGGCGAATTTTCAGAAAGTCTCTCGCAGTGAGCAAAAGTCTCCTGTAGTGAGCAGAAGTCTCCTGTAGCGAGCCAAAGTCCCCCGTAGCGAGCAGCAACCCCCGTAGTGTGGCGAGTTTCCAAAGTCTCCCGTAGTGAGCAAAAGTCTCCCGTAGCGAGCAGCAGCCCCCGTAGTGCGGCAAATTTTCTGGAAGTCTCCCGTAGCTGAGCAATGTGCCCTCGTAGTGTGGCGAATTTTCAAAGTCTCCCGTAGCGAGAAATGTGCCCCCGTAGTGTGGCAAATTTTCCGAGTCTCCCGTAGCGAGCAATGGGCCCCCACAGCGTGGTGAGTTTTCAAAGTCTCCCGTAGCTGAGCAATGTGCCCCCGTAGTGTGGCAAGATTTCCAAAGCCCCGTAGTGTGGCAGAGTATCCCCGCAGAGTGAGCGAAAGTCCATCCTCAGGGTGGTAAGGTATCAAAAGATTCCCGTAGCGAGCAGTGACCCCCGTAGTGTGGCAAAGCATTCAGAAGACCACCCGTTGTGTGGCATGCCATTAATATCCCAGCAAAAGTCCACCCGTAGTGTGGCAAATCAACAATCTCCCAGTGTTATTCCGAACCATTCACCAATTCACTACTCTTCACATCCGAGTTCTCCACAAGCAGAGTTCAGATGGTTGGGTTTATTTCCCTTTTCTCTTCCACCGAGTGCAAATTTTCTGGTTGTTTTTAGTATTCAATCCCTGCATACTTCTAAAGTCTGAAAGTGACTGCTATCATCCATTCAAGTCTACAGTGATTGAATAGGGGCAGCTGTAACACCCCAAAATTTGCCCTCTTATTTATTATCAACCTCGAGCAGTGTACGCTTCATTCTTACATCATTTCGCATATCATCGCATCACATTTGAAAAAAAAATTAAATAAATCATTCATCATCCTTCGCATGAGGTGTGTGGTCAATCGAGGCTTGCAAAACTTTGGAGTTCAAGAGAAAAATAATATACCAAAAGTAATCCAAACCATTTCCAAACTAACCAACCAAAAAGGGAAAAATTCACCTTTCTTTCCCTTTTCTTTCCCTTTTCCTTCCACTTTCTTTCCACATTTCCTTTCACCCTTTCCCTCTTATTTTTCCACTTCAATTCCACTCCATTTCCCTTGGATGTTTCTACCATGTTCTACCATCTTCTAGAGTGTTCCAAGGAATATTCCAAGCCTAACCCTAACTAACTACCAAACCATAATTTTGGATCCCAAGCCTAATTTTTGGGCCCCAAACCTAATTCCACTCCCAAACCTAGCTCCAAGCCTAGCCTCTATATATTCATTAATCACTTCAATGCAAAGGGTTCCCACAATTTTCCAACTTTTCACTCTTTCACAATCACTTTTTCTCTCTCACTTTTCCTCCATTTCCATTTTCACCAAAGCTTTTTTTGAATAAGCTCTTCAAGTTTCACATTGAAACTTGAAGATCTTAAAGCTTAAGCCTCTAACCTCCATTGATTATGGATTATAGAAGAAAAAGCTAGTGATTTTTGTGAGAATTTCGGCTTATCGGAAGTGCGCGAAGGTTCAAGCATCAAGAACGCATTTATTTTGCGAATCCGCGGTTTTCTTGGTTTTCTCTTCGATCAAGCTCTGATTCTTGCAACATTCACCGAAGCACTTCTCCGCTTCGTAGGTTGGTGATCTAAATCACTTCTCCTTTAAGTTATTCTCTTCATCTCGCCATTTCGGCATTCTTTAATTGCTTTTCGTTTTGCTTGCGATCGATTTCATTTTCTTTATGTGTTGCTTGCGATTTATGATTTGTAATGGATTAGAAATTAAGGTGTGGATAGTTATAGGTTCTAACATGTGTAAATAAGCCCAAATTGAGTAGGAATTAGTGTTAGCATGTTCCTAAGTATGTTAGGGATCATTAGAAGTAAGTTTGTGGCCAAAAGCACTTATTTCAAAAGCATTTTTCACTTTCTGTTCAACGTTAACCGGTTAACGCATTTGGTTAACTGGTTAACGCATGCGCTTTTGGCCATTTTTAGTGCTGTCCAGGGTCCGTTAACAGGTTAACCAATTTGGTTAACTGGTTAACGCTATTGATTTTTGGATTTTTAGTTTATTTGATTGCTCATTCTTGATTTCTAGTGCCTTTAATGTGCATACATGTTTAGGTATTGATTTTAGGGAATTTTTGGGTCCATTTCCAGTAGCTCATCCCCCCATTTCGAGTCGTTTCGACGCGTTTCCGTTCATGTTGCGTATTGTGCATTTTTGTGTTCTTTTGTGTATAGCTTGAGTTCTTGCATTTTGTTGCCATGTTTGTGCATTATTTGACATGCGAATAATCATGTTGCATCCTGTTTTTACATGTGTCACATTGCATTAAATCATTTTGCATTTCCATTGTATTAATATATGTGGCATAATCATGTATGTATGTGCATTTGGTTGCATTTGTTTCATGCTTAATTCTATCATGTACATCAATTCAATTCTGAATTTTGCATTGAGTTTAGTATTCTTGTTGAGCTATCATATTACATGTTCATAATCGATGATCATCATGTTCATATGCATGTTCATGTGCCACATTTTGCATTACTTGGTGCATAATCAACCATGTGATGCATTCTTGCATAATCCCTCAAAATGTTCATGTTCATTCAATTATGTATGTTGATCCATGTTCAAATGCATGTTCATGATGAAGTTAGTACATGTTTCATTGAGTTTATGCATTAAAAAATGAAAATAATCAAATCTAGATTTTGCATTTCATAGCTATTTTTGCATATAGGTAATGTAAAATACATGCTGTTTGTTATGCTTGCATGCTGTATTTGACTTTTTACACCTACCTTTTCATGCTGCATGCTGGCTGTAAAAAGCTGCTTTGAATTATGCTTTATTTTCATAGTTGTTTGTGTATTAGGGGCTGTAATAGGTGCTGGATTTTTGTTTTAGCATTCTTTTAGTTCTCTAGAATTAAGATAAAGTCATTAGGATTTAATTGTTGTGTGTTTGCTTTATTATTTTTAATAAAATGCAACATTAATCTTTGTTTTGTAGAGGGGAAGTTTGAGGTAAGTTTTCTTCACCCTATCCTTTATTTTTAAGCATTTTCTTTATGCATTTAATTCATTTTTCCTTCCATATTTGTGTTTGGTAGGATTTCCCCTTTTGTTAGGACCAATTTACCTTCATTAGGAAGTAAGTTGCATCCTTTTTCATTCTTTCTTTTTCTTTTCTTCCTTAGAAATAGAAAACCTCACTAACCATTAGGATCTCCCTTTTGTGGATAATAAATAACTTAGGGTTGGTCTTAGTCCCCCTTAGTTTTTGTCCTTTTTCCGACTTGAGTCATTCTTTCTCATCTTCAAACAAAATCTAAAAAATACTTAATAAAAACCGAATGTTCCTGTACGACACGAGACTTTGTTGCGGAGTTCTTATACACGTCCTGTTTCGGGGCGAGGTGTAAGTCCCTACCATGATGGATAAGTCTTAGTATGAGAATGTTCACAAACAAACTCCAAAAAACTTCTCATAAATGACAATAAAAAAAAGACACCGCGTCTTATCTTCTAATCTCCTAATCTTTGCGAACGAATGCGACTTGTCTCGACAGTTCAAACAGCGATACAGTAAACACCCTTGAGTCAGAGCCGGTAACACCTGAGCTAGAGCTATGGCAACGTCATCCTAAAAATACAAAATAGTTCCCGCCTTAGTTAGGCGAACTACGTCGACTCTGATCCTCATTATCCCGATAAGGTACGTAGGCAGCGGGGTAGGGCCCGTTCGAGCGCATTCTTTATTTTCCCTACAATTTTTCCCTTCTCTTTTTCAATTCCATTTCTTTTCTCATTCTCATTCCCTTCCAGATAGCAGTTTTTTTTCCAGCAACATCTTTTTCTCACCCTTTGAAACAAAACAAGCAAGCGTGGATCCCGTCGGGTACGGCGGACGGATTGGGGTGCTAATACCTTCCCAATTCGTAACCGACTCCCGAACCCAGATCTTTGGTTCGTAGGACCTCGTCCTTTCCTTCTTCCTCAGGTTTGTGCAGCATTACCTTTCCCGTTCCTTCGGGATAAAAATGCCTGGCTGGCGACTCTAACTTTTCCGCGCCACTTTCGCGTTTGTACTAGGATGAAAATCCCGGGAGCGACAATACTGTAATGGTAACTAGACTCACCTCAGCAGGTACAATAATGGTAACAGGCTCTGGCCATGCTGGCATTGGAATGTCCACATGGTTATAATATATGGTCACAATTGACACGTCATCTTTTTCTTTGTTCAATTGGTCAAACTGTAGGCAACCCTCCTCCATCAACTTCTGAATTTCAGCTTTCAACTGGTCACAACCATTACTTCGGTCAGCACACTCAACATAGTTCTCAAAGCAACCAGGGAACACCTATCCCTTCAGTAATTTGTTCTTTACCACCAACAAAGAAGTCTTCACTAAATTCACATCAGAAACAAGGTTCAAACCTTCACCATCATCCACAACATTCACTCCAGCACCGCCGTGATTAGGCATTGGATTGTTGAGCACACTTTGGGGAGGAGAAAAATTGATAGCCTTCGAGTCTATCAGATCTTTCACTTTGAAATGTAAAGTTTTACACTTCTTAGTTGTATGCCCAAGAGCACCAGAATGGAAGGCGCATCGAGCGTTAGCATCATGCCCTTGAGGTAAAGGTATCACAACAGGTGCTAGGGTTCTCAACTGAATCATGTTCAACTCCAACAATCTTTGTAACAGAGCAACATATGTCATAAGAATTAGCCGAATGACCCTATCAACTTGTTGGGGTTGACGTTGCTGATATGGCCTTTGCCGCTGGTTATTTTGTTGTGGTCGTTGTTGTTGTTGTTGTTGAGCAGGTTCTATAGGAATAGTGACGGCAGACACTTCAGAATAGTAATTAGGACGACCTCTTCCCCTACCTCTTCCGTACACAGAATTAGTTTTCCCCTTTCTCTCCTCCTCTAAGGACCAGCAATAGGCTTTCTAGCTCCGTACGATCCTCTATGCTAACATCCTCAATCTTATCCATCTTTAGCAAACTTTCAATTCTCCCACCGACAACAACTATATCAGCAAAACTCGTGGATGGACAGGCAGCTAACCTATCAAGGTATGCACCTTACAATGTTCCCATGGGCATTTCGGCCATTTCACGATTACGTAGGGGAGGTTGAACTCTAGCACCAACGTTGGGCGTACTCCTTCAAACTCTCTTTAGTTATCTGGGTCATACTCTGAAGTTGAGTATGATTGAGCACCATATCCATGTTATACTGATATTGTTTCACAAAGGCTTCATCCAACTCTTTCTAGCTTCTCATAGATGCTCTATTCAACTTCATGTACCACTCTTGCGATGCCCCAGTAAGGCTATCTTGAAAGTAATACATCCATAATTTCTCATCATCCAATGGGCAACAATCCTCCCAACATAAGACTGCGGGTGGGCTTTGGACAAGTAGAGCCATTATACTTCTCGAAAGTATGGGGGTTTGAACATATGAGAAATCCTTACTCCTGGAACCAATCCCAAATCAGCCACATCAAAACCAAGGGTGTTTTGTGATTCAATAGATCTAATCCTCTTAGCAATTTCATCAAATCTACGGTTCACAACAATGTTCTGCGCATCCATATTCTCATATACCAAAGTGAAATGGTCCTGGTGACCATCCATGTAAGCACAATGACGACCCAGGTCCCCTCCTGGAGAACCATTCATATTAACGGTAAAGGTAACTACAAGATTTCCCTAAGGAGTTGGAATGCCATTGCCTGCATTACCTTCTGGAGCTTCTTGAGTCCTCTCCACCACTTCTCTAATCATTTCTTGTATCTGGTGCATTCTGTAACACCCCATTTTTAATATTTAATCGTCGGGTATTTTTGGTGTTGCGTTGGCCTTGTTTAAGGTGTATGTCTTGATGTTTTCGATGTTGTGTCCTAGTGGGACGGATAGAATCGGGGTGTGCTTAGTAATAGCGGGTGTGCGAATAATAGTAAGACTATTTAATTACTATTTTTATTAATATTATTATCATTATTATTATTATATTTATGAAACAATATTAGTAATAATATAATTAAAATTAATATTAGTATTATTTGGAATAAGGGACAGTTTAGTAAAATATCAAGGTGAGGGTTTAGAGGTGAATTAGTCAAAACAGAAGATTAGTAAAAGATAAATCGTAAAAAACTTTGTGAAAGAACCAAGAGGCTAGGAAAAGGAAGATCAACCTAGGGCACCCAATTCTTGAAGAAATTCGTAGGAATTTTCACACAAATTCAAGGTAAGGGGGAGAACGGATTTAAATTCAGGTGGTTTAACATGATGGGTAGTGAGGCCTTCCTTCCCTCGTAGAAATTTTTTATATTTATGATATTTGTGAATAATTTGTGATTATGTGACCTTTGTTGCGAATCTGTGAATATGATGATATAAACTTGATGAAATTCTGATGAAATATCGTTGTTATTGTTCTGGATTATGCAAATTTATGAAGATGTTGTTGTTGTTGATGAACAGTACGAACTTTAGATCTAGAACAAATGATAAACAGGATTTAATAATGATAAGTAAAAGAATAATAAGATTAGTAGTGTAAAATTGTTGTAGAAACAAGTTTAGGCATGAATCGGAGTGGAAAAATATGAAACCCGTAGCAAAAACTGGATTGGTGGGGGAAAACAGTTTTTAGTAAAAGATCTGGACATTACGAGTAACTCTTTAGGCATTACGCGTAATACTCTGGGCATTACGCGCAACACTTTACTTGTTACGCACATTACGAGTAACACTCTGGGCATTACACGTAACACTCTAGGCATTATGCATAACACATTAGGCATTACACGTAACACCAACAAAGGTGAGGAAAATGTGATTTTTGAGATTTATGTCCCGATTTCACATGCGTGGCCAATTCTTTTGGTGTGAAGTATTGAGATGGACCTTAAGACATAGTTAATCGAGGTTTAACATCGAGAAATATAATAATGATGGAATTTTGGTGGATTTAATTAGTTGAGTAATCGGTTAAGTCGCGTGAGGTTATTATTGGTGATTTTCGTGGAACTATTGTTGTGAATTGATCGGATGGATCATGTAGATGTATAATATGGTGAATTATACATGTTGTATGCTTATTCATATTCATGCATACATTGTTGTATTATTGTTGGGACGATCTTTTCGGATGGGCGAATACGATCATCCGTACTCTGTTATGGAGAATGGAGGGATAATTATTACCGGATGGGCTTATGTGATTATCGTGTTCGATTGAATGAACAAAACTTGGTACCACATGAATTGTGTCGTGTTGAATCACATTGCATAGCTATTGTTGCATTTGTTGTTGTGTGTTTATTGGTGTATCTGTTGTTGTTTGATTATTGGTGTATTTGTTGTACTTGTGGTTATGTGTGAGAAACTACCTTGAAGATGTTATATGCACCATTTATGTTTGAATTTTGTTTCTCACCCCTTTGTTGTTGTTGTTGTTGTTGCGTTTGTTCTTCTTTGCAAGTATAGATAATCCAGGCACTTGAGAGTGCGTGGAGTCGTGTTGCTTGATCGAGTCTAAGACGCTCTGATACGTAACACGGGGTGGGATCTTTCTGTTGATTATTTTGTTTATGTTACGTATCTATTTTTATAAACCATATTATTGAGGATATTTTGTTGAGACTGGCTTATTGCCTGAGTTGAATTAAATGGTTGTTATTTCCGTTGTTTTTAATAAAGAACTTATTTTTGGTGATTGTTGTTGGAAATAATGTGGCATTCCACTTTGAAAACTCTGATTTTTCATAATAAACTATTATTTTATAAATTGGGATAAGTGGGGTGTTACAATTGGTATCAGAGCAGGTCGGTCCAACCGTCCAGATGTTGTGTCGAGTCAGTCCTTAGAATAGGAGTTGTTGTCGTGTTCTAATCTGAGGTGTTTGTGTTTGTTGTATTAGTATGGAAGGAATGAATGATATTGCACTTGTTCATGCTATGCAAGCCATGGCACAAGATGTTGAGAAAATTGGTCCAGCTGTTGGGAATGATGAATTTCATGATCTGGATCAGTTCAGAAGTAATAAGCTGCCTATGTATGAAGGATGTATTTTGGATCCATAGGCTGCACAGAAATGGCTGAAGGCTGTTGAGAAGATCTTCAGAACCATGGGGTGCAATGATGACCATAAGGTGAGGTTTGGTACTCACATGCTTGAGGGCGAAACTGAGGTCTGGTGGGACAACAGTCGCCAAAGGTTGGAAACTACAGGTACTGCTATCATTTGGGATGTGTTTCGAGGTGAGTTTCTAGAGAAGTACTTTCCATAAGACATTTGCAGTACTAGAGAGGTTTAGTTTCTGGAACTTAAGTAAGGTAGTATGACTATGGTTTAGTACGCCGTGAAGTTTGAATAGTTGGTGCAGTATTATGCACACTTTAACACTGACGATGCTATGACTTCGAAGTGTTTGAAATTTGAGAATAGGTTGCGTCCTGAGATCAAACAAGGCATTGCTTGCCAGAAGATCAGGAACTATCCGGAGTTGGTGAATAGGAGCGGGATTTATGATAATTATAATAAGGCTCGGATTTCTCACTACAAGGTTGTGAATGACAAGAAGGGTAAGCAGAGGTTTAGGGGTACTCCTTATCGTGTTCCGCTTGATAAAGGTAAATAGAAGTCTACTACTGACAAGAAGCCAAGTGGGTGAGGGGTAAACCCCAATCCTATGAAGTGTTTCAGATGTGGAAGCATGGGTCATCGTGCTAACACTTGCCAGAATGAAGTCAAGAAGTGCTTCAAGTGTGGGAGGACAGGTCATGTGGTAGCTAACTGTAGGGCTACTATGCCTACTTGTTTTAACTGTGGCGAACAGGGTCATATTAGTACAACTTGTCAGAAGCCAAAGAAGACTCAAGGAGCCAGTGGTAAAGTATTTGCTTTAGTGGGAGCCCAGTCCACTAATGAGGAGCGTTCTGTCAAATGTACTTTCTTTATTAATAGTATTCCTTTGATTTTTATTATTGATACGGGTGCAACACACTCGTTTATTTCTATTGATTGTGTGAGGATGTTAGGTATTGTACCGTCTACTCTAGAGTAGAGAATGACAATCGAAACTCCGTCTATTGGTTATATGGTTACATCCTTGGTGTGTTTGAAATGGTCGCTTACTATTTTTGATAGAGATTTCTATGTGGATTTGACTTTTTTACCGCTTGGAAATTTGGATGTTATTTTGGGGATGAACTGGTTGGAGTTCAACCAAGTTTATATTGACTGCTATAGGAAGAAGTTATTATTTCTTACTCCTAAAGAGGAAGCATTGGCTAATTACTTATCTACTAAAGAGTTGAGGACTTTGTTAAAAGATGAGGCGAAGATGTTTGCATTGTTTGTGTCGTTATCTGTGGACCGTAAAGTATCGGTTAGTGAGCTTCCAGTTGTGAATGAGTTTCCAGAAGTATTTCCTGATGATATTACAGAATTACCTCCGACGAGAGAAGTTGAATTTACTATTGATCTTATTCTGGGTACAAGGCCTATTTCTATGGCACCGTACATGATTTCTTCGTCAGAATTGACTAAGTTGAAATCTCAGATTGGAGAGTTATTGGATAAGAAATTTATTAGAACAAGTATATCGCTGTGGGGAGCTTTAGTTTTGTTAGTAAAGAAGAAGGATGGTAGTATGCGGTTGTGCATAGATTACTGTCTATTGAATAAGGTGACCATTAAGAATAAGTATCTGCTTTCTAGGATTGATGACTTAATGGATCAGCTAGTTGGCGTGCATGTTTTTAGTAAGATTGATCTGAGGTCAGGTTACCATCAGATTCGAGTGAAAGAAGGTGATATTCAGAAGACTGTGTTTAGAACTCGATATGGATATTATGAATATGTTGTGATGCCTTTCAGAGTGTCTAATGCGCCAGGTGTATTTATGGAGTATATGAACCATATTTTTCATTCTTATTTAGATCAGTTTATTATGGTGTTTATTGATGATATACTTATTTATTCTAAGAATGAAGATGATCATAAGGAATATTTGAGAGTTGCTTTGCAGGTGTTGAAATATAACAAGTTGTTTGCTAAGTTATCGAAGTGTGAATTCTGGCTTGATAATGTGAGTTTCTTAGGTCATGTTATTTCTGGTGATGGTATAGCAGTGGATCCTTCTAAGGTAAGTGATCCTTGAAGACAGTAACAGAGATTCAAAGTTTTATGGGTTTAGCAGGTTATTATAGAATATTTATTCAAGGGTTTTCTAATTTTGTGTTGTCGTTGACTCAATTGACTAGGAAGAGTCAAGCATTCATTTGGGATGCATCTTGTGAGGAAAGTTTTGAAGAGTTGAAGAAGAAATTGACTACGGCACCAGTGTTGGTTTTACCAAGTCCGGGTGAACCTTTTTTTGTATATTGTGATGCATCCAAGATGAGACTAGGTGGGGTATTGATGTAAGATGGTAAGGTGGTAGCTTATGCTTCTAGACAGTTGAGGGTGCATGAGAGGAACTATCCTACTCATGATCTTGAGTTAGATGCAGTGGTTTTTATGTTGAAGATTTGGAGGCAGTATTTGTATGGATAAAGATTTGAAGTGTTTAGTGACCATGAAAGTTTGAAGAATTTGTTTGATCAGAAAGAGATAAATATGAGGCAAAGCAGATGGTTGGAATTTCTGAAAGATTATGATTTTAATTTGAGTTATCACCTAAGTAAGGCTAATGTTGTAGTTGATGCGTTGAGCCGTAAGACAATTCATATGTCGGCATTAATGGTGAAAGAATTGGAGTTAATTGAGCAGTTTAGAGATTAGAGTATGGTTTGTGAGACGACACCTGAAAGTGTCAGACTTGGAATGTTAAAAGTGAATAATGACTTCTTGGATATAATTAAAGAGAATCAGAGACTTGATGTGGAGTTGGTAGATTTGATGCCTACAGAGGAAATGATCCTGAAAGTGATTTCCAGGTAGATGATTCTGGTGTGTTGAGGTTCCGGGGCAGAATTTGTGTGTCAGACAATGTTGAGTTGAAAAAGGCCATTTTAGAAGAAAATCATCGTAGTAGCTTAAGTATTCATCTAGGAGCTACAAAGATGTATCATGATTTAAAGAAATTATTTTGGTGTTTCGGTATGAAGAGGGTTATAGCATAATTTATGTATGCTTATTTGGTGTGTCAGAAATTGAAAGTGGAGCATCTGAAGCCTTCGGGAATGATGCAACCGTTAGAGATTCCATAATGGAAGTGGGACAGTATTTCTATGGACTTTGTTACTAGTTTTCCGAATAGGACGAGAGGTTTTGATGCCATTTGGGTAGTTGTGGATAGACTTACAAAATCCACACATTTTATTACTATTAATATGAGTTTTCCATTGACGAAGTTGGCTGAAATTTATATCAGGGTAATTGTGAAGTTGCATGGTGTTCCTTCGAGTATAGTTTCAGATAGAGATCCGAGGTTCACTTCTGAATTTTGGAAAAGTTTACAAGAGGCTTTGGGTTCAAAATTGAAATTGAGTTCGGCTTATCATCCGCAAACAGAAGGTCAGTCAGAGAGAACTATTCAGACTTTAGAAGATCTATTGAGGACTTGTGTGTTGGAACAAGGTGGTGCGTTGGATACTCATTTTCCATTAATTGGCGTCGTTTGAAGCTTTGTATGGTAGAAGGTGTAGAACACATTTATGTTGGTATGAAACTGTTGAAAATATGGTGCTTGGATCTGAAGTTGTACAACAAACCACTATGGTAATTCAGATGATTAAAGAAAAGATGAGAGCATCTCAAAGTAGACAGAAGAGATATCATGGTAACCGAAGAAAAGAATTAGAATTTGCTGAAGGTGATCATGTGTTTTTGAGGGTGAATCCAATGACAGGTATGGGACGTGCTTTGAAATCGAAGAAGTTGGATCCTAAGTTCATTGGACCGTATCATATTTTAAAGAAAGTTGGAATTGTTGTGTATATGGTGGTTTTACCTCTAGAGCTTTCGAACTTGCATGATGTGTTTCATATATCGCAACTTCGGAAGTATGTGTCTGACCCATCTCATGATATTCTGAGGGATGAGGTGTAGGTTAAGGAGAATCTTACTGTGGAAGCGATGCCGATAAGAATTGAGGATAGCAAGATGAAGCAACTCAGAGGTAAAGAGATTCCTCTGGTGAGAGTAGCTTGGGGTGGAGTTTCTGGTGGAAGTGTGACCTAGGAGCTGGAAAGCAGGATGCGAGAGTCGTATCCGAAACTTTTCTCATCTGGTACATTTTCGAGGAAGAAAATATTCTAAGTGGGGGAGAGTTGTAACACCCCATTTTTAATATTTAATCGTCGGGTATTTTTGGTGTTGTATTGGCCTTGTTTAAGGCGTATGTCTTGATGTTTTCAGTGTTGTGTCCTAGTGGGACGGGTAGAATTGGGGTGCGCTTAGTAATAGTGGGTGTGCGAATAATAGTAAGACTATTTAATTACTATTATTATTATTATTATTATTATTATTATTATTATTATCTATATGAAACAATATTATTAAAAATATAATTAAAATTAATATTAGTATTATTTGGAATAAGGGACAGTTTATTAAAATATCAAGGTGATGGTTTAGAGGTGAATTAGTCAAAACAGAGGATTAGTAAAAGATTAATCGTAAAAAAAAAACTTTGTGAAAGAACCAAGAAGCTAGGAAGAGGAAGTTCAACCTAGGACACCCAATTCTTGAAGAAATTCGTAGGAATTTTCACACCAATTCAAGGTAATGGGGAGAACGAATTTAAATTCATGTGGTTTAACATGATGGGTAGTGAGGGCTTCCTTCCCTCGGTGAAATTTCGATATTTATGATGTTTGTGAATAATTTGTGATTATGTGACCTTTGTTGCGAATCTGTGAATATGATGATATAAACTTGATGAAATTCTGATGAAATATCGTTGTTATTGTTCGGGAAGATGCAAATTTATGCAGATGTTGTTATTGTTGATGAACAGTACGAACTTTAGATCTAGAACGAATGATAAACGAGATTTAATAATGATAAGTAAAAGAAGAATAAGATTAGTAGTGTAAAATTGATGTAGAAACAAGTTTAGGCTAGAATCGGAGTGGAAAAATATGAAACCCGTGGCAAAATCAGGATTGGTGGGGGAAAACAGTTTTTAATAACAAATCTGGACATTACGAATAACACTCTGGGCATTACGCGTAACACTATACTTGTTACGGACATTACAAGTAACACTCTGGGCATTACATGTAACACTCTAGGCATTACGCGTAACACATTAGGCATTATGCGTAACACCAGCGGAGGTGAGGAAAAATGTGATTTTTGCAACTTTTGTCCCGATTTCGCATGCGTGGCCGATTCTTTTGGTGTGAAGTTTTGAGATGGACCTTAAGACATTGTTAATCGAGGTTTAACATCGAGAAATAAAATAATGATGGAATTTAGGTGGATTTAATTAGTTGAGTAATCAGTTAAGTCGCGTGAGGTTATTATTGGTGATTTTCGTGGAAATATTGTTGTGAATTAATCGGATGGATCGTGTAGATGTATAATATGGTGAATTATACATTTTGTATGTTTATTCATATTCATGCATACATTGTTGTATTATTGTTGGGATGATCATGTCGGATGGGAGAATACGATCATCCGTACTCCGTTATGGAGAATGGTGGGATAATCATTGTCGGAGCGTATGTGATTATCGTGTTCGATTGAATGAAAAAACATGGTACCACATGCATTGTGTCGTGTTGAGTCACATTTCATAACTATTGTTGCATTTTTGTTGCGTGTTTAAGTGTGTATCTGTTGTTGTTTGATTATTGGTGTATTTGTTGTACTTGTGGTTATGTGTGAGAAACTACCTTGAAGATGTTATATGCACCGTTTATGTTTGAATTTTGTTTCTCACCCCTTTGTTGTTGTTGCGTCTGTGCTTCTTTGGAAGTACAGATAATCCAGGTACTTGAGAGTGCATGGAGTCGTTTCGTTTGATCTAATCTATGACGCTCTGATACGTAACATGAGATGGGGATCTTTCAGTTGATTATTTTTTTTCTGTTACGTAACTATTTTTATAAACCAGATTATTGAGGATATTTTGTTAAGACTGGCTTATTGCCTGAGTTGAATTAAATGGTTGTTATTTCTGCTATTTTTAATAAAGAACTTATTTTTGGTGATTGTTGTTGGAAATAATATGCATTCCACTTTTAAAACATTGATATTTCGTAACAAATTGTTATTTATAAATTGGGATAAGTGGGGTGTTACATATTCCCATCATCAAAGTCATGAATTGATCCATATGTGCCCTTAACTCAGCCAACTCTGCCTGCATTTGTCTATAATCCTTATTCTATTTGCCTTGTCAAGTATCAGTTAACTCTCTTGTCAGCTATAGTACCTGAAATAGAAGAGAAGTCAGAAACTTGTACATGCAAAATAATAATAAGGGTGATATGCATGCTATGCAAAATGTTGTGTCTTTCATTCTCAAGGTTGCTTACATCCCTGTTCTGGTATTCAATAACAAATAGAGAAACCCGTATGGCTTTTGGAACCCGGTTTGTTTGAGGAGCAACAATCACACAAGACTCAGACGTGGTTAGTATGGATGAACAAGTGTCGGTGCATGGACAACAATCAGAATGATAAGCAAAAAGCAAATAACATAAAAGAGCTCACAGAGCAACAAAATATCTCCCCGAAGGGATACAAGTTTTTTACATCAGCAAAGAAAAAAAATAAAAAAGATAAAGCAAAGATTCCCACAACAAGCTTGTGGGTAATCCAAGTACAACAAAAAGAAACTACACTTTACAAAACTCCACATCGTTTAGCCTCCAGTTGAGCTTCTTGACAGTCTCAAACAGTTATGCGGCATCTGGATGCCCTGGGTCTTCAATTAGTTTCTGAATAAGCAAGTACCTATGGTCAAAGGAAGCATGAAACTCACTCATTTGTTGCAAGAACACCTCTTCATTATCCCTACTGGAACCTGGATCCAACATAGCCTTCTTGGTTTTTGCATAGACTCTGAGTTCTTCAATTTATTTTTGAGCATCCTCTATTGATTTTTGACTTTGCTCTAGCCTTTGGAAATATTCCCTTCGCTACTTGTGAGCTTTTTGTAGTTCTTCAGATCGATTATCTACTTGCACTTGTAAATCTTCAATCCTTAGCTGATACCATTTCTCCATTTCCTTTCGCTTTCTCTGATTTGTCTCCCATTGCTCTTGCCAAAGAGTTATAGATTCGTTTGCCTCTTCTATAGAATTCTTAATATTTCTATGCTCATTGGCTTTGCTGATCTCAACCAAGCCTTTCTTCTTGAAGTAAAGCTCTCTGTCTTTGAACTCTTTCTGTTTGGCCTTCACCATCTTTTCAGTGTTCTGAATTTTTTCTTCCATTTTTTGATTAAGGTGCACCATCTTCTGGTAAGAGCTATGAACCTCTTCATTCTCTACCCTGAGTTGTTGAACCAGGGCTTCCAGCTTCTGAAACTCTTCCAAGGGTACAGTGGCCTTGAGCTCAACCACTGGAGGGGGAGCTTGAGAAGAGAAAGGTAATAGCACTGCTTGGGCTTTCCTCTTAAACCATGCTTCGTACTCAAGAAATGTCTGGTTGTTGCTCTTACCCAAACATGTTACAACTCTTCTTCGAATAAGCTTCTAAGAACCAACAGTTTCCTAACTAACGGGAGATTGTCTTTTACAGGAAAGTAGATAGTCTGGGTTAACTTTGACCCCTCAGGAATATCTTTCAATGCATACCCTAGTTGCCTTCATAGAAGAATCGAGTTATAATTAATTCCCCCGGTTACTCCTAACAGTGGCACATTCGGGAAACTCCCGCAGCTAGTGATGAAGTCCTTACCCTTTAACCTTATAGTAATCCAATTGAGATCTTTAGCATATAGCCTACTTAACCTTTGGCACCAAATCAGGCTAGGATCAGTGAAGACTTCAGTGCTTGGAATTGTCTCATGAACCACCTGTACAACAAAGGACACAACAACTTACTAAAACCCCTCGTTTATTCTCATTCTTGTAGTGCACTGAGTAATAGAGATCCCCCAAAATAGTGGGCACTGGATTATTCAGTATGAAGAGGTGAATGGAATTCATGTCTACAAACTTGTCGAGTTCCTCAAATAGAATAATCCCATAAATAGAAAGGGCTAGGATAGCACAAACAGAGTCCCATTGAGCTTCAGCAACAAGCTCTTCAACTTTCTTCACCAATAATTCTAGGGAAAAACCAGACATCGCTCCTTTGGTGGCACTCAAATCGGCAGTTACCACAGATGTGCTCAAATAAAGAGCCTTGGTAATATCAATATGTGTAGGTTTTGCCATCTCGGAGTTAACGGGAATCTGATCCTAGAGAGGTACTCCCAAAATTAAAGCATACTCCTCTAACAAAGGTCCCAACTGAAAGTCATGGAATGTGAAGCACCTCGTCTGAGGTTCATAATATTGCAGTAAAGTATGGATAACACTTCTCTCAAAATCATTCAACTCTACCACCATATTCAAGATACCTCCATGAGCCTTCCGGAAGTCTTCAATGTGGTATGGAGTTATCAAAGCAACCATCTTGTTCATCATATCAATCTTAGTGTCAAAGAACTTGTAATGAATATTCTTCTTCCTGGAATCTTCCATCTCTGAACAAAAAATGACCGGAACCGGGAACAGTATGTAAACCTTGAGAATAAAAAAACACAAATGGTTAATGATCCAATGAAATGCAGGGCATGTGATCAGTGACTGGTGTCTGAGGTTGGTACTTAACCAAGAATCAAGTGTTTGAATAGCCACAATAACAGGATATCTAAATAGCAACCCAGAACTGAGAACAAGAGAAACACATTGGACTCTATCCATTTAATAGAACATCACTAAAGAAATGGGTATGTAGAAGGTCGGGGTTCCTGCAATCCAGTAAACAATCCCCCCATCTCACAAGTGTGCTACTACGAGTCAACATCCCGGAATCTCAGGTCACGTAGCGATAATATGTTCACCATTTCTGAGAAAATGTTTGGCATCATACACTAAAAGAGGAGGTCTCAGCTGAGTCCTGAAAAACAAGCAACCCCCATAAGTTCCCAGCTTCAACCATTGAGATCGAGAAACAATAGTACATTCATCCTAAAGGCTACAATACTATAATCATACGAACAATTGTTTTAACTGAGTTCTTACGAGAGAACAAGGCCATCCTATACGAGTTCTCAGTGGGCCCTCGGGTGCGAGTAGGTTTTCCAACAAATGTGGTATGCCACTATTATCGCTGGAGAGGGATGTTTCCACAAAGGTCCTCAATGATCGGTCCCCAGATGCATATAACTATCACGGTCGTATCCTGGAGTGAAGAAAACCACCACAAAGAATATTTCCAAGATGGTCGCAATATGGGTGTGGAACACACTGCCACTCATCATGATGATATATCATGGAAGTACAATGTCTGTCCATGCTAAATTCTAGGGTGCTCTCGAGCCTTGGTATTGGGATCATCTCAAAGTAACTCCCTTCCCACCAAGAAAACTAGACAATCCATACAGTATAATAATGATGCATGATAAATAAATACTAAAAACAGTAAATAAAATTGTAAATAAAAATAGTAAACTAAACACACAACAACAAACAGATAATCACCTAGAGAAATAGAAATAGACAAATGCTAGGATTGACTCACATAGGGAACCATAGAAGCTCTGGTTAGGAGGTCCCCGACAGAGTATCTAGATGCCGCTCTCGAGTTTTCCATCCTGGTACAGACGCGAAAGTGGCGCGGAAAAGAAAGAGTCGCCAGCTAGGCATTTTTATCCCGAAGGAATGGTAATGTTGCACAAATCGGAAAATAAAGGAGAAAGCGGGGTCTTTCCAACCAAAGAGAAATGGGTAAGGGAGTCGGTTACAAAATGGGAAGGTATTAGCACCCCAGATCGTCCATCGTACCCGACGGGATACACGCTTGCTAGAACTGTTTCAAAGGGTGAAGGATAAATTGCTGCTAAACTGAAACTGCAACTCGAGCTGAATAAGAGAAAGAAAATGTATGATAAAAATGTAGGGAAAATAAAGAGAGTGCTCGAATGGGCCCTACCCCAATGCATACGTATCTCATGGGAATGAGAATCAGAGTCGACGTAGTTCCCCTAACTAGGGAGGAAAACTGTTGTTTGTGTTTTTTATGACTTGAACTGCTTATATCTATGCTCAAGTGTTGCAGGCTCGTTTAGCACAAGTGCATTTACCATCTTGCGAAGAGACAAGTAGAAGCAAGTTCTTTCTTTAAGCGTGAAGTAGATGAGAAAAGAATTCCCGAAGGAAAGACGTTTATTGTTGGTTTGAATGCTTTTAGAAGCTTTTTATTTGAATTTGTATAGGAGAGTGTATCCAAGTCCCATTCAAAGGAGTATGTATTTCTTACACCATCTCGAAATGGAATAAATAAGAAGCACACCTAGGTAAGGAGAAAACCTCCAAACCTAGTTCCAAAGACTAAGGCTCCAACACACTAGCTTATGGTATTTATTAAGTGTTTTTGTTGTTTTTTAATTAAGAAGTGTTTTTTGAGTTTTCCTTGTGAAGCATCCTCATGCTATGACTTGTTCATCATGATAGATACTCTATACATCATCCCCATATGGAATGTGTGTAATTATCACATGGCAGAGTCCCTTGGCACATGAGAAAGTTTTAACCTTTATTAGATGTATTGAGTTGATTTTGAGATGAGAAAGAGAAAGCACCAAAAGGAACTCAAAGGTAAAATGTCTAAGGAGACTAGACCTAATGAAATTATCATGCTTTGATGTCCTAGGTTAGTGGGTGTAAACACCCCAAATTTGCCCTCACCCATTCACACCATGGCTTGTGATAATTTCATATGCATAAGTTCAATCATATCATCTCATGTTGCATTTTTGCTTCACTGCATTGCTTCTAAGTCATCTGCACCTAGGGTTTGTGATCTGAGCAATCCAAGAGCTATTTGAGCCACTTAAAAGGTCATCAATCACTTCAAAGGGATCCATGTATGTTCAATTATCATCTTATATCCCCACAAGCTCAAGGAAACCAAATAATCACAAGAACTGAGAAAGGCATGGAAACAGAGCCAGGTTTAACTGCACAGATAACCTAAAATTAGGGTTTTGGTTTCAGAGGCCATAACTCCAAATTTTTTGGTCATTCTTGTTTCTATTGGTCTCTATATGTTACAAGGATCATACATATCAATTTTCATGAAGAAATTCAATGGGGGAAGGCATCTGATCAAGAGGTGACTTCTTGAGCAAGTCAGTGCAAAATCAGGGCATCTGAGGCCCCCAATGACCCAACCAAAGGGTGTTCTTCATCATTTTGAATGTGTATGATCTTTATTTGATCATAGAAGGTGTTAGAAGTTCACAAAATTGAAGAATTTCAAGCCATTTGCAAAGCTGCCTTTTTTGGAAAGTGACTTATAATGCAAACTTGCCATTTTGGGAAAGTTTTTCAACCTCCTCTTACGGATTCAAAAATGCTTCAAATGAGAAAACTTTGGTCATGAAAGTTGTAGATTGGATCATTCCCTTTTCAAAAAGTACAAGAACTTTTTCTAATTCATTTTGGATCAAAATTTATGGCTTTGCAAAGTTGAGGAAAATCACTAAATTTTCACTTTTGCACTAAAGGGAAAACTTGCAAATTCTCATGCCAAGCATCTATGTGACTTCAAACCAGCTTCTAACCAATACACAAACATCATGTATGGCCCAAAATTCAGAATTGCCCAAGAG
Organism: Lathyrus aphaca; assembly: GCA_963966055.1. Classification (NCBI taxonomy): domain Eukaryota; kingdom Viridiplantae; phylum Streptophyta; class Magnoliopsida; order Fabales; family Fabaceae; genus Lathyrus; species Lathyrus aphaca. Next base: position 114,329,033 of record OZ014523.1, on the reverse strand, counting down.
TTTTCAAGGTCCATGCTTCAAATCACAAACTTCCATAAACCACCTTCCATGAAATTCTCCAAAGAGGAATTCTTGCAAAATTGATCCCCAAGGTTTTGTATGGTCTCTAACTGATCTCAAGACACCACCATAACATCATGTAACCTATCACAACCAAAATTCAGCAAAGAGTGTTGCATTTCCATGGCCAAAAGTCACAAAGTGTAACAAGTTGCAAAATTGCAAAACATGTGGGATCTCACCCTTCATCCATTACAACTCACCACAACTGATCCAAGAGCCATCCTTGAACTCAGCTGAGGAAATCCAAACACAGAAATCTTCTCTGCCACAGCCCATGCCTCAAGTACACCTAACCATGACTTTTTGCATTTTCTCCCATGCTTTAGGAATAGTGACCAGTAGCCTCTACTAACCTGCTCCACATCCTACTCAAACTTTATGGGAGTGATATAGCAGCTCATTTGGCATTGAAACAAGACACAATCCAACTTGCACAAAGTCTGTCCCAAACTTCTTCTCTGAATTTTTCTTCACACAGCCAAGAAACTTCACTTTTTCTTTCACCAACAAGTCACAAATCACCCTTAGAACAAGAATCATCCCCTGAAACAACTTGAAACATCTCACAAAAGGCCCTCCATTTCTGCTACACCAGAGCAAAACAGCCATAACCAGCCATCCTCAAAGCTCTCCAAGCTTCATTACATCATCAGGAGGATCATTGGAGCTTGTTTGAAGCAAAGGGCTGGCCAGAAAGTTCCAAAGTTCAAAGCTCCAGTTCAGGTATCATCAAGAACACCCTTTTTTAGAAATGCAATCTCTTGTTATAGGATGATAGAGTTTGTTTCACTGATCATGTTAAGCTTTGAAGCACTGAAAACGGTCGAGAAATGAGTGTGTATGCATGTTCTGAAGTTTTTGCAGTGTTCTTGATTTTGCTCAAATCTTGTTGTTGATGCATTGTAAATGTGATCTTATGATTGATTCATGTTTGGGGTGGATAGAGGATGAAATCTGGAGAGTTAGAGCACTTAAAACAGCCTAGGGAATGAGTTTGATTATGCATTTTTGAAAAAAACAGCATAATGAATCGATTCATTCTAGCATGATTCGATTCATTCTGTTGAATGGTTCCTGGATTTTGCAAAATGAATCGATTCATCCCATTATGAATCGATTCATGCTGTTTAACAACTTCTGTTTTGATCAGTATGAATCGATTCATCCAAACATGAATCGATTCATTCTTCTGTTAACCAATTTTAATTCATTTTATTTGTATTTTATTTGCATGAATTTTAAAAAATAGCAAAACACTTTGAAAAATTCTGAATTTTTTTGTCAAGCATTTCATTAATTTTCAGAACCCAAAAATATTTTTATTTTTATTTTTTGCATTAAAAATTATTTTCAAATTATTTAAATGTTTATTTTTAATTAGTTAATGAAAATTAATTAATTAAAAATACATTTAAGTATTTAAAAATCACAAAAAAATTCACATTGCATTTTAAAACATTTAGAAACATTATCAAACTATTAAAACAAATTTCTTTTTGATTCTTGATCTATTTTGACAATTTTCATTGGAATTAAATTTGTTTAAAGGTAATATTTTGGTCCTAACTTTGAAAAATTCATTCTGTCTAACCCTTGAGAGTTTGATGATGGTTCTTCTTGCATTGCATCCTCCATAGCATTTAGTTTATAGGATAAAATTGGTTTGATTTGATATTGCATTTTCAATTTGTTTGGTATTTTTCTTTGCAAGGTACCTTAAAACCCTAGCAATCTTAAGAAATTCATAACCCTAATTAGGTTAAGAGTTAGAACCCCTCCTTTGGGAAGTGAGTTTGTATAGGTTTAGGGTTACTTTGAATGCATTTTCAAGTTTTTATCTTGATGTTTGCTTCTGGTTTTGGTTTTTGTTTTGTGCATTGATCATAAACCCTAATTTGGGGTTTTCATTTGCATCAACCTTCGATTTGCTTGCATACCATGCCTTGCCATGACATTTTGTGCATCCATTTGATTCATTAGACATCTTAAGACATATTAGAAGCATGTTTTATCATTTCATCTTTCATTTGCCATTGTGTATGTCATTTGCATTCCATAACTTTTCATGTATGTTCATGGTTCTAAGCATGCTTCATTTGCATCCATATGTTTGTATGATCATCCCCATGCCTTGTTTCATGTTTGTGTCATCTCATATCATCATTAGCATCATACTTATGCTTCTGGTTTTGGTTTGCATCCTGCCATTCCATCTCATTTTGCATGGCATTGCATTCCTTTCACTAACTTTTCAGGTGGTAAGCTACTTTGAGAAGTGAATTTGCCTTCACTTCTCACAATCTCTTTTCATCTCTTTTATGCATCATTGCTGCATTTTGTTTTGTGTTTGAGATTGAGCTTTCTCTTTCTTCTTCTTCTTCTTACTTTCTTTCCTCAAGTGACTTGTCTTCTTAAATGAAGCAAGTTACTTTGCTTCTCTTTGCTCCTTCCATCTGCTTCCTGGTGGTTCCTTTGAAGATCCTACTTGTACACTTCACAAACCCTAGGAACAACCAAGCATGACAATAATTAGGGTTTGATTAGTCCCCCACTTATCTTTTACCTTTGTGTCTCTTTGAGTCTTCTCTTCTCATCTCATAATCAGGGACTAAACCCTAAAGGCTTTAAGGCTTCGTGATTAAGCTTATGCCTGCATCCTTCTATTAGGATGGAGTGTATAACTTAATCCTAAGTGTTAAACCCTTAATGTGTTTAAATCCTTTAATCAATTCACATAATAATCACCAAGACATCAAGCTTGTAACTTGGGCCTTGCATTAGGGTTCTAATTCTTCCTTAATTGGTTAAGAAGGACTAACCCTAGTGTTAATGGACAAGTCCCCCTCAAGTTTGTCTTACAAATCATAAAATTCACTTCATCATCTTATCATTAACTAAAATCCACTTAATAAAGGTTTTGTTTTGTCATGAGTTTAATCCCTAATCATGGATTAAGTTGAGGAGCTTTCCTCAGCTTAAACATTCTCATCTATTATCCTTCTATTAGGATGGTGTAATGAGTCTGTTTAATCCCTGATTATGGCTTAACCTCATTACTTAACACTAAACAAAAACAACAAAAACATCTAATTAATCACAAGTAGGTTAATGATCTTAATCCTACATCATTGGGATTAAGTGTGAGAAGCTGACTTCACACTTAAGGTATTCTCATTACCCCTAATCAGAGGGAAGATGTGATGAGTTTACTAACCCATTGGTTTAGACTTAAGCTCATTCACTTATGACAAACTTCAAAAAGCAATAAAAGACTGAAAACACAAAAACAAACAATAATCGTCTCCTCCTGGATTCTTTTCTCATCTCATTCACTCACAAACGAGAACTTGCTTCTTCCGTCTAATGCAAGACAGTTTGCACCTGAGCCAGACAGGTCATACACTTGAGCATAGACAAGTAAGCAATTCACAAGTCAATTTATCTTTCAGTCTCTTTGGGTCGAACTACGGTGTTCTGACTTCCTCATTGCACGAGAGGATACGTAGGCATAACTTAACAGTTATCGAACAAAAGTCTTTGTATATCCCCCCCACTTTCAGCTTTATTCTTTAAGCCTCATAGTCTTGAGCATCTTATTCTTGTTCTTACACTGGCACTTCACTTACACACTCCACTTCTCTTACACTGACACTTGTACATCCTTTTCCAGTTCTTTTATACACAAATTGCACTGACACTACCCCTTTAAAACACAAATCTTTTAAGCGTGGATCCCGTCGAGTACGACGGACAATCTGGGTGCTAATACCTTCCCAGGTTGTAACCAACCCCCTTTCTCAGTCTCTCTGGTTCGCAACCGTCTTATCCATATCTTTTCCTAGGTTTATGCAGCATTACCTTTCCTTCGGGATAAAAATGCCTAGCTGGCGACTCTTTTCATTTCATCCTTTCGCCGACCGTTCGCGTCTGTACCTTATTTGAGCCAGTCTCATCTTTTGGGAGCGACAGCTTGGCGACTCTGCTGGGGAGAAAACACTTATACTGTAACCAGGGCTTTTGGTTCTTTTTGTGGGTTCCTCCTAGCGCTTGTTTGATTTGTGTTTACTGGGGTGTTATGTGCTATCTGTGTTTGTATATTTGTTTTGTTTATTGCTTTATGTACAGTTGTTTTATTTGCTTTCTTTACAGCTTTATATACATCATACTGTCATACTATTTTGGCTGGATCTGGTTTTGTTGCTTTGGTGGGTGGGGTTCTATTGAGAGTTGAGGTCCTATACCTGGGACCTGAGTGACACCTAGGCTAGAGTGGTTCATGTTCTTTCCCATTCCATTTCGGTCTGGTGCGAGAATATGAAACACGGTTCAGATATGGGTTTCTTCTTGAGAACTCTGTGCTACAGATTTCCTGTAGTGCTAGGGCTATCTGGGAAGCCTGCTAAGTCTAGATGACCTTTAGTATTGACCTTCAGAAACTGAGGTGAATTAGAGGAGGATCTTTTATGGTTATTGTAAACACTGTACCTCCGGGTTAGAAATGTTTACACTTCTCATAACCGATCCAAGTCTGAGGATCCTTGTTTTAGAACACCACCTGTGAGGGGGTTGGGCTGTTTACAAGTTTGCAGGTACCCTTGACCTCAGCATACCTTGTTACTTTTTTTTGACTAAGAGTACTCCATTTTGGGACAGTTCTTGTGATTTAACCCTGGACATGTGACTCTTTATTTGAGTCCCCCACCTTGGTTACTGGACTTATAAACCTCCATCTGGATCTCTTGAACATACATGGACTTATATCAAGGCAGTTAATCAGATCCAGCTTGATCACAAACCCTTGCATACCATTTGCATACATCATCATTTGCATCATTTAACATTTGCTTATTTTTTTTCCAGGGTATCCACATCATATATTTTGACTTGGTTTTGACCCCTTTATCTGATTAGACCCCTGTTCACCAGCTATCTGCTTCAGTCACCTGCATCACCAGCATCAGCCTGTCAGTGGCCCATCTTCAGTATTATTCTCCATCATCAGCATCTGTCTCAGCTCTTCTTCAGCAACATGGCACCCAAGAAGAGCAACATCTCATATCATTTCTTTGAGCCTGAGCTGGCTGACATCAGGAAGGTCCAGGCCCTTATTACTCCAGACCATATACCACTGTTCAGAGAACATTTTGGAGGCATCCTTGATGTGGTTATGGATTTGGACCCTTCTCAGAGGAGCTTGATTCACACTTGCCTACAGTTCTATGATCCTCCTTTGAGATGCTTCACCTTCCAGGATTTTCAATTGGGGCCTTTATTAGAGGAGTATTCATCACTGGTTGGAGTACCTGTCAGGGGTGGTATCCCCTTCAACCCAGAAATGGTTTTTCCCAGCAATGAAGAAGTAGCTAAGGCACTGTATCTGGAACCTTTTCTGATTGAGCAGAACATGATAACCAAGGCTGGAATCTCTGGTCTACATTTGGATTTCTTGATTTCTCAGGCTATCCTGAAGGCCTCCTTGGGAGAATGGAAGGCAGTCTGTGCTTTGTTAGCCCTCAGCATATATGGGGTTATACTTTTTGCAGATGAGCCTAAGTTTATTAGCAAGAATGCCATTCACCTTTTCATTCTGAGGAACCCAGTGCCCACCTTACTGGGAGATTTCTATTACTCTATTCACCAAAGGAATGAAAAGCAAAGAGGAAGGCTGGTGAGATGCTGTGCTCCCCTGTTCCATACCTGGCTGCTCAAACACTTGCCCAAGACTGATGCATTCTTGAATCCTCACCAACAGAAGAATTGGGCTAGAAGACTCATTGCTTTGACCTCAGATGACATCAGGTGGTGCACTCAGAGCACCAAGGGCAGGGACATCATTACTAGTTGTGGGCAGTTCCCCAATGTACCTCTGATAGGAGTGAAGGGTTGCATCAACTACAACCCACTGCTATTCAAAAGACAATTGGGCTATGCATTGGTCCACCCTCCTAGAGCACAAGACTTGGCTGAAACCCTTTATTGTGAGATTAAGCCTAATCTAGCTATTGTCAGGCAAGCATCCTGGGCTTGGGACAATGTCCAGACCAAAAGGGTAACCATTCTTGGGAGATGCAACAATGTGGCCTCAGCACAGTATCATGAATGGTCTCATGCCAGGGTTCAAATTTCTGGGATGCCCTTCACCATTGAGGATGCACCTGGACCCTCCACAGCACCACCTCCAGCCACTGTCAGCCTAGAGGAATTTGAGAAACTGAAAGGGAGGAATGAGAACCTGACTCAAGCTCTACAGAAGACCCTCTGGGAAAGGAGTGATGGTCGTCTGGACATTGAAAGGTTGGAAAAGCTAAAGGTGGAACATCTATCCAGGATTGAGAAGTCAGAGGACTACATCAAGAAGTCAAGGGCTGGAGAGCAGATTTTGAAGAATGCCTGTAAGGAGGCTCAGTTCCAGAAGGCCAGGACTGATTTGTATCTGAAAGAGAGTCAAGCTAGGTGGGTTAGGATCACCGAAGCTCGTACTCAGGAAGATAAGAGGACTCAGGACAAGATTGAGCAGTTGGAGGCTAATGCAAAAGAGCAACAGGAAGCCCTGCTAGCAGCCCAGAAAGAGATCTCAGAGTTAAAGATTAGGGCTGGTGTGAAGAGGTCAAAAGACCAGGGCAGACACAAGAAGCTAACTGCAGCTATTGCCACTAGGAATCTTCTCATCAGGAACCTCACAGAGCGTCCAGCCGATCCGGTAACCGAAGCACTTCTAAAAGAAGTTCAAGAGGATGAGTTTAGTCTTGGTGTCTGACTTTTGCTTATTGTTTGCTTCCATTTCATGTACTTTTCTTTCTTTATGTTGTATTTTGACCCCTCAGGGGCATGTATTGTAAGAAACAAACTATGTATCATTCACTTTTTGTAATATATTCATTAGTTTGTTTCATTTGAATCTCTCTCTCCTAAGCAACATCAAAAAGCATCTTCCTCGGGGTCTGGAAAGGTCAAAACCAAGTGCCAAGCCGGATACCTTGGAGACAAATAAGCATACTGCATTGCATACTAACCTTTTGTTTTGTTTTGTAGGCTTTTGTTTTGTTTGTTACTAACTCTGTTGTGGTTCAGGAACTATTGCTCGCCGTCGGGTGTTCCCACTCAACCGTCCGCACAGATATCCTACCCGCAACAACCTTCCGGGTATACAGATGGACCAGGTACAACAGGACCTTACAGAGGTCAGGGCTCAAATGGCCAATGAGAGACTGGAAATGAGAAATCAGATGACCCAGTTTATGGAGGTGATGAATGGGTTGGCACAGAGCCAAGAAAGATTAAGAGCATTAGTAGAAAGGCAGACTCAAGAAGACCCCCATCTAGGGACTGGTGGAACGAGCAACAATGAGAGGGTTCAACCTCATGTTAATCCACCTGTGTATGGCCCTCATATTCACCCAGAGATCAACATCCCTGCTAATGTGCAAGGGAATGCTACTACAGGCAGAGTACTACAAGAAGACCCCCAAGAAGATCAATTCACTGTGATGGGAGCTGGGGATGAAGCCTATGACAGAAGCCTAGATGAAATTGCTGAGAAATTAAGATCCCTGGAGTCTCAAAACTCCTTGGGTTTTGATGTCATGTACATGGGCTTAGTGGACGGGGTAAGGATTCCCCACAAGTTTAAACCTCCGTGCTTTGAGAAGTACAACGGAACCTCCTGTCCACGAACCCACTTGCAATCCTTTCTGGGGAGGCTGAAGGCATACACCATGGATGAAAAACTGTGGATGTTTTATTTCGAAGACAGTTTAACAGGAGCTTCAAGGGAGTGGTACTCTCATTTGACCAGAGCAACCATCAGATGCTGGAAGGACCTGGCTGAGGCCTTCATTAGACAATACCAGTACAACTTGGATATGGCTCCTAACAGGACCCTCCTGATGGGAATGTCCCAGTCATCCAGAGAAAGCTTCCGGGAGTACGCCCAGAGGTGGAGACAGCTCGCTGCTGTTGTCCAGCCACCCATGTCGGAAAGGGAGATGGCCGACATGTTTATGAACACCCTCCAAGGGACATACATTGATAGGCTAGCTGCCTTTTCTTCCACCAGCTTCGCGGATGTAGTCGTAGCTGGAGAAAGAATTGAGAGCCTTCTAAAAATGGGTAAGATTTCCGACAATGGAGCGAGCTCGTCTAGCAACCCCAGAAAGCCTTTTGTAGGTCCAAGAAGAACATGTGAGACCAATGCTATCCATACTAGCAGGGGCAGACCCCAGTATGTTCATAGGTCAGTGGCAGCTGTCACTATCCCCGCTCCAATTCATCCACAACCAGCATACCAACGACAGCAACAACCCCACTACCAGCAACAAGCTCAGTACCTACCTCAGAGAAACTATAACAACAACAACACCAACAACAACAATCAGCAAAGACCTTTTCAACAGAGACCATCTCAGGCCAATAGGGTGATTGATCCGATCCCTATGCCTTATGCCGCATTGTTGCCACAACTCCTGAAACTCAACCTGGTTGAGCTAAGGACATTGGCACCTCCAGATCCTGCTAGCCTGCCCAGAAATTATGACGCCAGCGCCAGATGTGCTTTTCACTCCAACGCACCTGGCCACAGTACAGAGAAATGCAGAGCTTTGCACATGAAAGTGCAGGATCTAGTGGATTCCAAAGCTCTAAACTTTGCACCCCCGCCAAATGTCAACAAGAACCCCATGCCTAACCACGGAGGATCCAGAATCAATGCTATTGAGGAAGATAAGCCGTCCTTCTTAATAACCAGTGTGGGGCAGATTTGGACACCCCTGGTAGAGATTAAAGCTCAGCTCCTTGAATGCCAGATATTTCCCGGGTGTGAGCTCGGGTGCGGTTATTGCAACATTTCGGTAAATGGGTGTGATAACCTGAGAAGCGGCATAAATGGTCTCATCCAGAGTGGCCTACTTCAAATCACAACATCAACACCTCCAAATCCAACAATTTCCTTAACAACAATTCCCGAGTCTTCTACAATTGCAACAACAATTGTTCCAAACAACTCTTCAATCTCATCAACAAATGCTTCATCTGTTACTTCAACAGACCAAATATCAACAACCATCTCTTCTACAACTTCAACATCCATCCAGTCAACAGTGTCTCCTACAACATCAACAACAACTAATGAAAGTGTCTCAACGGTTACAATATACTATGATCCTGCCAATGTTCCCGCCTACAACTCACAAAATGCTTCCCTTGTCAGAGCACCAATAACAATATTCTATGATCCACACACTATCATGGTCCCTTCTACAGCTGCTATCAGTCCAATCATTATCACAGTGCCTGGGCCAATTCCTTACGAAAGCAATAATGCCATCCCTTGGCATTACGACTCAGATCTATACTGCGAAGGGCAGAAAATCACTTTGGAATCATCAACTTCTTCGCCATAGATAGACAATGTGGGGGGAGGCGGAGGCTTCACTCGAAGCGGACGTCTCTTTGCCCTGCAAATTCCAAGACCCATTGCTGAAGCAGAAGCTACTGCCAAAGCAAAAGGGAAGAGCATGGTGCAAGAAGAACAAGTTGCTAAAGAAGCTTTAAAGACACCTTTTGATCAAGAGGTTGATGAATTCATGAGAATCATCAAGAAAAGTGATTACAAGATAGTGGACCAGCTTCACCAGACACCTTCCAAGATCTCCATTTTATCATTGCTAATGTGCTCCGAGGCTCATCGGAACGCACTATTAAAAGTCTTGCATGCAGCTTATGTGCCAGAGGAGATTACCGTCAATTAGTTAGAGGCAGTGGTTGGAAACGTCAACGCTAGTCATGGACTAGGATTTACCAACACTGATTTGACAACAAGGCTTTGCACATTACCTTGGAGTGTAAGGGTGCAGTTCTTTCTCATGTACTAGTGGACACAGGGTCATCCCTCAATGTCCTACCTAAGAAAGCCCTTGTGAAGCTGGAGTACGAAGGATTGGCATTACGCCCCAGTAACTTGGTAGTGAGAGCCTTTGACGGTTCTAAGAGATCAGTTCTGGGAGAAATTGAGTTGCCTATAACGATTGGCCCACAGACTTTCAAAACGACCTTCTTCGTGATGGATATACAGCCTGCCTACAACTGTCTATTGGGTAGACCATTGATACACGCCGCTGGCGCCGTGACGTCGACCCTTCACCAGAAGTTAAAATTCGAGTGGGAGGGCCAAGTCGTTACTATTTGTGGGGAGGAAGATATTTTTGTTAGCCATCTGGCTACATACAAATACATTGAGATGGATGGGGAGATCCACGAAACTATGAGTCAAGGGTTTGAGGCCTTGAACATAAATGAAGCATCCGCTATACCTGGAACCTCAATGACATCTTATCAGCAAGCCCGGAAGGTTGTTGAAGAAGGGACTGCCCAAGGCTGGGGCAAGTTGCTACCAGTAGAGAAGAAGGAGGATAGATTTGGGTTGGGTTACAAACCAACTCAACAAGATCAAGCAGAGGCTGCTAGGAAGCCCAGTTTTGTCAGTGGGGGGATGCTCGCCCCAGATGCCGTGAACAACTTGGAAGACGAGGATGAAAACGACCGCAACCTGGAGAGCTGGATACGTCCAAGGATCCCGGGGAACCAAGTCCTTAACTGGTCTTCCCAGGAAATTATAAGAGTTACTCCTGCAGAGTAATTATTATTTCCTATATTTTAAAGCATGCATCAAGTCTTGCATCTTGCCCAAGATGACAAGACTCATTTTGTAATCGGTCCATCTGTAATTTTGTGCAAATAGATCAATCAATGAATATCAGACATCTTTTGCAAATGAGTCTTTTTTCCTTTTCGCTCACTGTTTTTCCATTTTTCTTTTTGTACAAAAATAAAATGGAAATGTTTTCAAAATGATAACTTCATTTCACTCTTTCTAAACAAGATTAAAATCAATCACTAAAATGAACAAATCTGAACCCTTGCAGAGAGTGCCCTTCAGACCGCACCGACAACAACACGGCTATGACTTCGTATGACTTTGACAATCCAATCAATCAAGCTGATGAAGGGGTTGACGAAGAGTATGAGCTTCCCGAAGAGCTAGCCAGGTTGTTGAGACAAGAGGAGAAGGTTATCACTCCTCATCAGGAGGAGGTCGAAACGATTAATCTTGGTACAGATGAAGATGTGAAAGAAGTTAAAATCGGGGCCTGCTTACAAGACTCAGTGAAGAGACAACTGATTGACCTGCTTCAGGAATATGTGGATGTGTTTGCTTGGTCTTATCAGGATATGCCAGGGTTGGACACCGATATCGTCATGCACAAGCTGCCTTTAAGAGAAGATTGCCCACCGGTTAAACAGAAACTGCGTCGTACTCGCCCAGACATGGCAATGAAAATCAAAGAAGAGGTACAGAAGCAGTGGGACGCCGGGTTCCTTGCTGTAACTAGCTATCCGCCGTGGGTTGCTAATATTGTACCTGTGCCTAAGAAAGACGGCAAAGTGAGGATGTGTGTTGACTATCGGGATCTGAACAGAGCCAGCCCGAAAGATGACTTCCCATTACCTCACATCGATGTATTGGTGGATAACACGGCTCAGTTCTCGGTATTCTCCTTCATGGACGGATTTTCAGGATACAATCAGATCAAAATGTCACCTGAAGACATGGAGAAGACAACTTTCATCACACCCTGGTGCTACATATCAACGGGCTATGGTAACATTATTCCATGACATGATCCATAAAGAAATCGAATGTTATGTGGATGATATGATTGCCAAGTCCCTCACAGAAGAAGACCACCTGGTGAATCTGTTGAAGTTATCCAAGCGCTTGAGGAAGTACCAACTGAAGCTGAACCCCACCAAGTGCACATTTGGGGTGAGATCTGGTAAGCTGCTGGGCTTTATTGTGAGCGAGAAAGGGATTGAAGTTGACCCCGATAAAGTCAAAGCCATTCAAGAAATGCCTGCACCAAAGTCAGAAAAAGAAGTTCGAGGGTTCTTAGGCCGATTGAACTACATTTCACGGTTCATATCTCACCTTACAGCAACCTGTGAACCCTTGTTCAAACTGCTAAGAAAAGAACAAACGGTCAGGTGGAACGAAGATTGCCAGAAGGCTTTTAACATGATCAAGGAATACTTACAAGAGCCTCCAATCCTTATGCCTCCAGTTGAAGGAAGACCTCTAATCATGTACTTGACAGTATTAGAAGAGTCAATGGGGTGTGTGCTGGGCCAGCATGACGAGTCTGGTCGAAAAGAGTATGCAATATACTACCTAAGCAAAAAGTTTACCGACTGTGAACAGCGTTATTCACTGCTCGAGAAAACTTGCTGTGCTTTAGCGTGGGCTGCTCGCCGACTGAGACAGTATATGTTGACCCACACTACCTTATTGATCTCAAAGATGGACCCAGTCAAGTATATTTTTGAGAAGCCAGCGCTTACCGGACGGGTTGCTAGATGGCAAATGATCCTCACAGAATATGACATCCGGTACACCTCTCAGAAGGCCATCAAGGGCAGTGTATTGTCTGAATATCTTGCTGAGCAACCCATTGATGATTAACAGCCTATGAGATTTGACTTCCCTGATGAAGACATCATGTTCATAAAAGCAAAAGATCATGAAGAGCCCGTTCACACCGAAGGGCCTGACCCGAAGGAAGAATGGACTATGATGTTTGATGGGGCTGTTAACATGAATGGTCGTGGTGTTGGTGCAGTACTCATTACACCTAAAGGAGTTCACATGCCTTTCTCGGCAAAACTCACTTTCAACTGCACTAACAACGAAGCTGAATACGAAGCTTGCATTATGGGTCTTGAGGAAGCCATTGACCTCAGGATCAAGACATTGACTGTATTCGGAGATTCAGCTCTGGTAGTTAATCAAACCAACGGCAAATGGTACACACACCAGGATCATCTGATACCTTACAGGGATTATACAAGGAGGTTGTTGACTTTCTTTACAACAGTCAAGCTTGAGTATATCCCTCGGGACGAGAATCAGTTTGCAGATGCTCTGGCTACCATTTCATCCATGATCAAAGTTCAAGCTGCCAACTTTGTACCTCAAATTTCAGTGTCCAGACTTGACAGACCAGCATATGTGTTTGCAGCAGATGTTGTCAAGGATGATAAGCCTTGGTTCCATGACATTAAGTGCTTCTTGGAGGATCAAACATACCCACCTGGGGCATCTTCCAATGATAAGAAGACTTTAAGAAGGCTTGCTGGTAGTTTCTTTCTGAACACTGACGGTTCCCTGTACAAGAGAAACTTTGATATGGTACTCCTCAGATGCGTTGATAGAACAAAGGCAGACTTGTTGATGCACAAGGTGCACGAAGGATACTTTAGTACCCATGTTAGAGGACATGCAATGGCCAAGAAGTTGCTAAGATCAGGTTATTACTGGATCACAATGGATGCCGTCTGTTGTGCCTACGCCAGAAAATGCCATAAATGCCAGATTTATGCGGATAAGGTGCATGTGCCTCCCAATCCTTTGAATGTGATGTCTTCACCCTGGCCCTTTGCCATGTGGGGCATTGATATGATTGGCAAGATTGAACCGACTGCTTCAAATGGCCACAAATTCATCCTGGTTGCCATTGACTATTTCACCAAGTGGGTTGAAGCAGCTTCCTATGCAAATGTTACAAGGCAAGTGGTAGCCCGATTTCTGAAGAGAGATATCATCTGTCGGTACGGAGTCCCCGAGCGAATCATTACTGACAATGGTTCCAACTTGAACAATAAAATGATGGCAGAGCTATGCCGGGACTTCAAGATCCAACACCACAATTCTTCTCCTTACAGGCCAAAGATGAACGGCGCTGTTGAGGCATCCAATAAGAATATCAAGAAGATTGTGCAGAAAATGGTAGTTACCTACAAAGACTGGCATGAGATGCTACCATTTGCCTTGCATGGGTACCACACGTCAATCAGAACATCCACGGGGGCAACACCGTATCAGCTTGTGTATGGTATGGAGGCAGTCCTACCTGTTGAAGTTGAATTACCCTCCCTACGGGTACTAATGGATGTTAAGTTGAACGAAGCAGAGTGGGCCCGGTCCCGATACGAACAACTGAGTCTGATTGAAGAAAAGAGGTTGGCTGCAATCTGTCATGGGCAGTTGTATCAGAGAAGAATGAAGAGAGCCTTCGATCAGAAAGTCAGGCACCGAGAGTACCAAGTAGGAGATCTTGTGCTGAAGAGAATCCTCCCTCCTCATACAGACCACAGGGGCAAGTGGACCCCGAACTATGAAGGACCATTTGTAGTAAAGAAAGTCTTCTCGGGTGGAGCACTCATGCTCAGCACCATGGATGGCGAAGATTTCCCGTCCCCTGTGAACTCAGATGCAGTTAGAAAATACTTCGCATAAAATGACCCGCTGGACATAAAAACAGAATGTAAGTCCAGGCAAAAATAGGGCATCCCGGCGAGTCAAAAACAGAATAAAAGACTCGGGCAAAAATAAGGGAAAATAAAAAAAAATGTACACCCGCTGAGTTGAAAAGCCGCATCGGACAACTCAGGCAAAAATGGGTATCCCGATGGATTGAAAACCCGAAAGGGCGATCCATGCAAAATAAGGGAATAAGCGAACAACTGCATGCTGAATTCATCTGTATCACCTACAACTTGGTAAACCTCGAAAGGATCAAGCTTCACTCAGAATCAACCTTCTTCAGAAAGCAAGACGAGAAGAACGTCAAATGTCATACGAGTCATAGCAAAAGGGGAGCTCCTTGAAGCGTCGTTGACATTGCCAGCACTTTGTTTCTCAATTTATAACAATCTCCTCATTTTAGGGGATATGTTTCTTTGACTGTATCTTGCCAATTCAGGGCACATGAATTAATAAAATCAGATTTTTAGTCACACGTTGTCTCGTACTCTTTTACTTGCAAAAACGTCTGATGTCATTAATATATCGATTGCATAAATACAGATGCGTCTTTCTGAAACTATGTGCTTGCAGGAAATATACTTATTCCCGGGAGTGTCTGAACTCTCATGATGGGATCCAGTAAAGGATACCTCGGGATTACTTGTGCATCCCTCTGTCTTTGCAGGATTGCAGGTATTCAAAAGCGCGACATGGGGCATGTAAGCTTCATCCCAGCAAGCTGGCAAATCAACACTCACTCAAAGTGTTTTCTCACCAGCTGAGTTGCCACTTGTTACTTCTTCCAGCCGAGTTACCATTTACTATTCCTCCACAGTCAAGTGCAAAAGCCAGGGAACCATCTCCCCACAAAGCTTCAGCCTTTATCCAGAAGAGCAACGCCCGAAGGAATCACAACAGAGTGAAGAAAGCTTCTACAAACCCCAGCTGGGTCCCTCATTACAAGAATGGGTCTATCAGTGAGCTATTCCCCCAAGCAGATGCAACTCATCAGATCTATCATTGATCTCATCCCCAGCAAGGATGTCCACTTCAAGCGAATCAACCAGATATCTTCGTGGCGACGGGATCCGAATCCCGGATCATTATCTTTGCATAATCATAGCATTCGCATCATATTCACCCACAAAGCGTAGCATTCCGTCTAATACAGAGCATTAAGGCAAAAATCCAACATATTGCATAATCATAGGTCATGGTTTGAATCAAACACTTGTGAATAATGACAATCCATCAACAATATACAGAATGCTCCCCAGATTCCCCAGCAAAGAGCTAAAGCAGTTGCCTTACACTCACAAACATCAGTACATACTCCTTGTGGCACCCGTCCGTGTCATATCCCCAGTAGAAAGCCAAAGCGTCCCCTTTGCACTCACAGATACTTATATATATATATAACTCTCTTGACACTCGTCCGTGTCACCTTCCCTAGCACAGTAACCTAAACACTTTGTGAATCAGATACTTGTTTTACTATACTTTTCTCCTTTTGACACTCGTCCGTGTCACTCTCCCCAGCAGGTTGAACACTCAACTATATACCACTCATACTCTTATTTCACATATACAGATACCCGTCCGTATCTTGTATATACCGCTTATATCCTCTCAGATTCGACACTAGTCTGTGTTCTGTGTTAACCGGTTGGTACTCGTCCGTACCATCATCTCAGAACATGCGTCAAGCGTTTGTTTCTACCTGATACTCGTCCGTATCATAGTCTTAGGGATGCTCGTCCGCATCTTTAATCCATACACTATGTCAAACACTCATGTCTTCTTGAATTTAGACACTCGTCTGTGCCTACTTTTCCCCAGAAGAGTCCCCTCAGAATCAACACTCGCCCGTGTTCCTTGTTAACCAGTTGATACTCGTCCGTATCATCATCTCTGAACACGTGTCAGTGTTTGTTTCTACATGATACTCGTCCGTATCATAGTCTTAGGGATGCTCGTCCGCATCTTTAATCTATACACAACGTCAAAACACTTACACCTTTTATTTCTTGGATATAAACACTCGTCCGTGTTTACTATTCCCCAGTAGGTCGCCAGCAAAGCAAAAAATTTCTTTTCTATCTGACATTCTTCCTCTGTCATGATAAACCCTGAGAGCAGTCGTACCCTGCTAGGTGATCGTCCTTCACCTCTTGATGATCGTCCTTCATCATGCTCATCCGATGGTCGTCCCCATCGTTGATCTTTTCTATCCGACATTCGTCCTGCGTCGTGATATTTAGCAGCCGTCCCCTTCTAGGTGATCGTCCTTCACCTTTTGATGATCGTCCTTCATCATTTTATCCGATGGCCGTTCCCATCGTTGATTTTGCTATCTGACATTCGTCCTATGTCATGATAAGCCTTGAGAGCAGTCGTCCCCTGCTAAGTGATCGTCCTTCACCTCTTGATGATCGTCCTTCATCATGCTCGTCCGATGGCCGTCCCCATCGTCGACCTTTTATCCGGCATTCGTCCTATGTCGCGATACTTTCGGCAGCCGTACCCTGCTAGGTGATCGTCCTTCACCTTAGATGACCGTCCCTCATCTTATCCCCAACAGAGCAGCCGTGCCCTGCTAGGTGATCGTCCTTCACCTTTGATGACCGTCCCTCATCATTATTTCATTCTTTAACCCGATGGCCGTCCCCGTCGTGGTCCCTTTCCCTTTTCCTGATGATCGTCCTTCATCATTTTAGCCCGATGGCCGTCCCCATCGTTGCTTGCATTACTTTATGAACCTGATGACCGTACCTCACCATTTACTTTTTACATATCCCCCAGAGAACCTTGTGGCTTTACTTGATGGCCGTCCCCATCATAATCTCTTATATCCCCAGCATGTCGGCCGTCCCCGTCATCACTTTATTTCACACGTTCTCCCCAGCATGTCGGCCGTCCCCGCCATTGCTCTCTCCCCAGCAGTCGTCCTCTGCTCGACGATTGTCCTCCATCGCCCGAACTTTATATTATACTTTATTTTCCTTTACAATCTATATCCCTTTTCTTCTTCATTCTGTGAGTGCAAATTTTGGACTGTCTTTGGTATTCAATCACAAGTTATCTTGTTTGCCTGTTAAGCCGTTGCTTACATCCTGCACAGCTAACTCATGTTTGAATAGGGGAAGCTGTAAACACCCCAAATTTGCCCTCACCCATTCACACCATGGCTTGTGATCATTTCATATGCATAAGTTCAATCATATCATCTCATGTTGCATTTTTGCTTCACTGCATTGCTTCTAAGTCATCTGCACCTAGGGTTTGTGATCTGAGCAATCCAAGAGCTATTTGAGCCACTTCAAAGGTCATCAATCACTTCAAAGGGGTCCATGTATGTTCAAGTATCATCTTATATCCCCACAAGGTCAAGGAAACCAAAGAATCACAAGAACTGAGAAAGGCATGGAAACAGAGCCAGGTTTAACTGCACAGATAACCTAAAATTAGGGTTTTGGTTTCAGAGGCCATAACTCCAAATTTTTTGGTCATTCTTGTTTCTATTGGTCTCTATATGTTACAAGTATCATACATATCAATTTTCATGAAGAAATTCAATGGGGAAGGCATATGATCAAGAGGTGACTTCTTGAGCAAGTCAGTGCAAAATCAGGGCATCTGAGGACCCGAATGACCCAACCAAAGGGTGTTCTTCATCATTTTGAATGTGTATGATCTTTATTTGATCATAGAAGGTGTTAGAAGCTCACAAAATTGAAGAATTTCAAGCCATTTGCAATGTTGCCTTTTTTGGAAAGTGACTTATAATGCAAACTTGCCATTTTGGGAAAGTTTTTCAACCTCCTCTTATGGATTCAAAAATGCTTCAAATGAGAAAACTTTGGTCATGAAAGTTGTATATTGGATCATTCCCTTTTCAAAAAGTACAAGAACTTTTTCTAATTCATTTTGGATCAAAAGTTATGGCTTTGCAAAGTTGAGGAAAATCACTAAATTTTCACTTTTGCACTAAAGGGAAAACTTGCAAATTCTCATGCCAAGCATCTATGTGACTTCAAACCAGCTTCTAACCAATACACAAACATCATGTATGGCCCAAAATTCAGAATTGCCCAAGAGTTTTCAAGGTCCATGCTTCAAATCACAAACTTCCATAAACCACCTTCCATGAAATTCTCCAAAGAGGAATTCTTGCAAAATTGATCCCCAAGGTTTTGTATGGTCTCTAACTGATCTCAAGACACCACCATAACATCATGTAACCTATCACAACCAAAATTCAGCAAAGAGTGTTGCATTTCCATGGCCAAAAGTCACAAAGTGTAACAAGTTGCAAAATTGCAAAACATGTGGGATCTCACCCTTCATCCATTACAGCTCACCACAACTGATCCAAGAGCCATCCTTGAACTCAGCTGAGGCAATCCAAACACAGAAATCTTCTCTGCTACAGCCCATGCCTCAAGTACACCTAACCATGACTTTTTGCATTTTCTCCCATGCTTTTGGAATAGTGACCAGCAGCCTCTACTAACCTGCTCCACAGCCTACTCAAACTTTATGGGAGTGATATAGCAGCTCATTTGGCATTGAAACAAGACACAATCCAACTTGCACAAAGTCTGTCCCAAACTTCTTCTCTGAATTTTTCTTCACACAGCCAAGAAACTTCACTTTTTCTTTCACCAACAAGTCACAAATCACCCTTAGAACAAGAATCATCCCCTGAAACAACTTGAAACATCTCACAAAAGGCCCTCCATTTCTGCTACACCAGAGCAAAACAGCCATAACCAGCCATCCTCAAAGCTCTCCAAGCTTCATTACATCATTAGGAGGATCATTGGAGCTTGTTTGAAGCAAAGGGCTGGCCAGAAAGTTCCAAAGTTCAAAGCTCCAGTTCAGGTATCATCAAGAACACCCTTTTTTATAAATGTAATCTCTTGTTATAGGATGATAGAGTTTGTTTCACTGATCATTTTAAGCTTTGAAGCACTGAAAACGGTCGAGAAATGAGTGTGTATGCATGTTCTGAAGTTTTTGCAGTGTTCTTGATTTTGCTCAAATCTTGTTGTTGATGCATTGTAAATGTGATCTTATGATTGATTCATGTTTGGGGTGGATAGAAGATGAAATCTGGAGAGTTAGAGCACTTAAAACAGCCTAGGGAATGAGTTTGATTATGCATTTTTGAAAAAAACAGCATAATGAATCGATTCATTCTAGCATGAATCGATTCATTCTGTTGAATGGTTCCTGGATTTCGCAAAATGAATCGATTCATCCCATTATGAATCGATTCATGCTGTTTAACTAATTCTGTTTTGATCAGTATGAATCGATTCATCCAAACATGAATCGATTCATTCTTCTGTTAACCAATTTTAATTCATTTTATTTGTATTTTATTTGCATGAATTTTAAAAAATAGCAAAACACTTTGAAAAATTCTGAATTTTTTTGTCAAGCATTTCATTAATTTTCAGAACCCAAAAATATTTTTATTTTTATTTTTTGCATTAAAAATTATTTTCAAATTATTTAAATGTTTATTTTTAATTAGTTAATGAAAATTAATTAATTAAAAATACATTTAAGTATTTAAAAATCACAAAAAAATTCACATTGCATTTTAAAACATTTAGAAACATTATCAAACTCTTAAAACAAATTTCTTTTTGATTCTTGATCTATTTTGACAATTTTCATTGGAATTAAATTTGTTTAAAGGCAATATTTTGGTCCTAACTTTGAAAAATTCATTCTGCCTAACCCTTGAGAGTTTGATGATGGTTCTTCTTGCATTGCATCCTCCATAGCATGTAGTTTATAGGATAAACTTGGTTTGATTTGATATTGCATTTTCAATTTGTTTGGTATTTTTCTTTGCAAGGTACCTTAAAACCCTAGCAATCTTAAGAAATTCATAACCCTAATTAGGTTAAGAGTTAGAACCCCTCCTTTGGGAAGTGAGTTTGTATAGGTTTAGGGTTCCTTTGAATGCATTTTCAATATTTTATCTTGATGTTTGCTTCTGGTTTTGGTTTTTGTTTTGTGCATTGATCATAAACCCTAATTTGGGGTTTTCATTTGCATCAACCTTCCATTTGCTTGCATACCATGACTTGCCATGACATTTTGTGCATCCATTTGATTCATTAGACATATTAAGACATATTAGAAGCATGTTTGATCATTGCATCTTTCATTTGCCATTGTGTATGTCATTTGCATTCCATAACTTTTCATGTATGTTCATGGTTCTAAGCATGCTTCATTTGCATCCATATGTTTGTATGATCATCCCCATGCCTTGTTTCATGTTTGTGTCATCTCATATCATCATTAGCATCATACTTATGCTTCTGGTTTTGGTTTTCATCATGCCATTCCATCTCATTTTGCATGGCATTGCATTCCTTTCACTAACTTTTCAGGTGGTAAGCTACTTTGAGAAGTGAATTTGCCTTCACTTCTCACAATCTCTTTTCATCTCTTTTATGCATCATTGCTGCATTTTGTTTTATGTTTGAGATTGAGCTTGCTCTTTCTTCTTCTTCTTACTTTCTTTCCTCAAGTGACTTGTCTTCTTAAATGAAGCAAGTTACTTTGCTTCTCTTTGCTCCTTCCATCTGCTTCCTGGTGGTTGCTTTGAAGATCCTTCTTGTACACTTCACAAACCCTAGGAACAACCAAGCATGACAATAATTAGGGTTTGATTAGTCCCCCACTTAGATTTTACCTTTGTGTCTCTTTGAGTCTTCTCTTCTCATCTCATAATCAGGGACTAAACCCTAAAGGCTTTAAGGCTTCGTGATTAAGCTTATGCCTGCATCCTTCTATTAGGATGGAGTGTATAACTTTAATCCTAAGTGTTAACCCTTAATGTGTTTAAATCCTTTAATCAATTCACATAATAATCACCAAGACATCAAGCTTGTAACTTGGGCCTTGCATTAGGGTTCTAATTCTTCCTTAATTGGTTAAGAAGGAATAACCCTAGTGTTAATGGACAAGTCCTCCTCAAGTTTGTCTTACAAATCATAAAATTCACTTCATCATCTTATCATTAACTAAAATCCACTTAATAAAGGTTTTGTTTTGTCATGAGTTTAATCCCTAATCATGGATTAAGTTGAGGAGCTTTCCTCAGCTTAAACATTCTCATCTATTATCCTTCTATTAGGATGGTGTAATGAGTCTGTTTAATCACTGATTATGGCTTAACCTCATTACTTAACACTAAACAAAAACAACAAAAACATATAATTAATCACAAGTAGGTTAATGATCTTAATCCTACATCATGGTGATTAAGTGTGAGAAGCTGACTTCACACTTAAGGTATTCTCATTACCCCTAATCAGAGGGAAGATGTGATGAGTTTACTAACCCATTGGTTTAGACTTAAGCTCATTCACTTATGACAAACTTCAAAAAGCAATAAAAGACTGAAAACACAAAAACAAACAATAATCGTCTCCTCCGGGATTCTTTTCTCATCTCATTCACTCACAAACGAGAACTTGCTTCTTCCGTCTAATGCAAGAAAGTATGCACCTGATCCAGACAGGTCATACACTTGAGCATAGACAAGTAAGCAATTCACAAGTCAATTTATCTTTCAGTCTCTTTGGGTCGAACTACGGTGTTCTGACTTCCTCATTGCACGAGAGGATACGTAGGCATAACTTAACAGTTATCGAACAAAAGTCTCTGTATATCCCCCCTCTTTCAGCTTTATTCTTTAAGCCTCATAGTCTTGAGCATCTTATTATTGTTCTTACACTGGCACTTCACTTACACACTCCACTTCTCTTACACTGACACTTGTACATCCTTTTCCAGTTCTTTTATACACAAATTGCACTGACAGTACCCCTTTAAACCACAAATCTTTTAAGCGTGGATCCCGTCGAGTACGACGGACAATCTGGGTGCTAATACCTTCCCAGGTTGTAACCAACCCCCTTTCTCAGTCTCTCTGGTTCACAACCGTCTTATCCATATCTTTTCCTAGGTTTATGCAGCATTACCTTTCCTTCGGGATAAAAATGCCTAGCTGGCGACTCTTTTCATTTCATCCTTTCGCCGACCGTTCGCGTCTGTACCTTATTTGAGCCAGTCTCATCTTTTGGGAGCAACAGTGGGGTATCAGATCTCCACCCTAAAGAAGAAGGAATAAGAAAATAAAAGAAGAGAAGAAAGGATAAAGGGTTAGACGACAACTTACTTCCAAGATGGAAGTTAAGTTGGTTCTAAAGGGGGGTTAATGAGAATTGTGAAAAACAAAGAATATTGAATGCTTTCATAAACACAATATGAACATTAAAATAGAAAGGAGAGATTGGAATATGGAAGCACATCCACATCCCTTAAACTTACCAAAGCCTCTGCAAGGTTAGTAAAAGAAGCATGGAAGTTCAAGAGAGGAAAGATGGAAGTTAAACATAAAAAACACACCAATGAAAGAGCAAAAAAGGTATTAAGACCTTAAAAGTCATAAGCACACCATAAAAAAACATCAAAGGTTCAAAGCACTCAACCATAACCCGACAACTTGCAAAGAAGTACAAAAGAGATGAAGAAGTCAAGGAAGATGCAAAAGAAGAAGTAAGTAAACAAAGGAGCACAAACATGGTTAAGGACACATGATGAACCTCAATGTTAGAAATAAAACCACACATTTGAATGCCTAATGTCACCTAAATGAACATACGAGAAATGCATGAGTTAGTTCATGGTAGAATGGGAGATGAGGAGAGAAATGCAAATACACATTCATGTTATAAGATAAGTGAGGTAAAGATGAAAGTATAAGATGCAAAGATGATATGAAATGGTTAAAGTCAGAAGCATATGCATAATATGATATGTTAAAGATGCACAAATGATCATGGCAAAGATTCATAGCAATCAAGTTCATACAACTTAGCAAACATGTTAGAGGAAGTCACATTAGGAAATGTATATTTCATACTTGAAATGGATGCAAAGGATGAAAAATGGCATATAAGTATGGATATTTATGTATGAGTCAGTAGAATCTCATGTATGAAATGCAAATTAGATGGTAATATGATCATGTTTGAGGCACACAAGTAATCAAAAGAGGCTTTGGATGAAAACATATGAAGGAATTAGGTCAAAAAGCCATACAAGATGCATCACACAAACACAAAGTCAATTTAAACCAAATGAACTCAACAATGATGAAATAAGGCTTCTAAGAGCCTAAACATGTCACTCAAACACAAACAAGATACCTCAAAGGATGGCACAAGTGCCTCATGCAATTAGGGTTAAGATAAATCAAGTGGTGATCAAGTAAAATACTTTCCAACACAAGCAACCAAACACATATCAATTGGCATTAAAAAATTATGAAATTAAAGCACAAATGACCTTAACCAGGGACCAATCACATATCAAAAGTTTATACAAAAATTCAGAGTCGAAGGATCTCAAACAATCAATGAAAGAACTCATAGGAATCATGAACCAAAATGCAAAGATGAGGGATCAAAATGCAATAAAGAAAATTTTTAAAAATGAAACAAAAATATTTTTAAGAGGTTTTGGATGTCATTAAATGAATGCAAAAATATTGATTCAAAAATATTTAAGGAACTATGAGAAAATAATTTTTGAAGTTGATGCATGAAAAGAGAAACAATTTAAAAACGAAATAAAAGAAAATATTAAAAATAATATGAAAAATGCATAAATTCAAGAATAAAAAATTCCCAAAATTAACTAAATGTTTATTGATGCTCATGAATTTTTATAGATTTTTAGGTTGGATTTAAATGATTTTAAGAAAATAAAATGAAAAAGTATGAAAATAAAATAAAAAGTAAGATGAAATGATGTAGGGGGTATGACATTAGTAAATAAAACACGTTCAAAAAGATATTGGACTCAACAGGTGGTTGAGATATCACTAAGTCCTAGGCTCAGTCCATCAGCGCAGTCAACCACTAGAGGGGGAGCTTGAGAAGAGAAAGGTAATAGCACTGCTTGGGCTTTCCTCTTAAACCATGCTTCATACTCAAGAAATGTCTGGTTGTTGCTCTTACCCAAACATGTTACACCTCTTCTTTGAATAAGCTTCTAAGAACCAACAGTTTTCCTAACTAACGGGAGATTGTCTTTTACAGGAAAGTAGATAGTTTGGGTTAACTTTGACCCCTCAGGAATATCTTTCAATGCATACCCTAGTTGCCTTCATAGAAGAATCGAGTTATAATTAATTCCCCCGGTTACTCCTAAAAGTGGCACATTCGGGAAACTCCCGCAGCTAGTGATGAAGTCCTTACCCTTTAACCTTATAGTAATCTAATTGAGATCTTTAGCATATAGCCTACTTAACCTTTGGCACCAAATCAGGCTAGGATCAGTGAAGACTTCAGTGCTTGGAATTGTCTCATGAACCACCTGTACAACAAAGGACACAACAACTTACTAAAACCCCTCGTTTATTCTCATTCTTGTAGTGCACTGAGTAATAGAGATCCCCCAAAATAGTGGGCACTGGATTATTCAGTATGAAGAGGTGAATGGAATTCATGTCTACAAACTTGTCGAGTTCCGCAAATAGAATAATCCCATAAATAGAAAAGGCTAGGATAGCACAAACAGAGTCCCATTGAGCTTCAGCAACAAGCTCTTCAACTTTCTTCACCAAGAATTCCAGGGAAAAACCAGACATCGCTCCTTTGGTGGCACTCAAATCGGCAGTTACCACAGATGTGCTCAAATAAAGAGCCTTGGTAATATCAATATGTGTAGGTTTTGCCATCTCGGAGTTAACGGGAATCTGATCCTAGAGAGGTACTCCCAAAATTAAAGCATACTCCTCTAACAAAGGTCCCAACTGAAAGTCATGGAATGTGAAGCACCTCGTCTGAGGTTCATAATATTGCAGTAAAGTATGGATAACACTTCTCTCAAAATCATTCAACTCTACCACCATATTCAAGATACCTCCATGAGCCTTCCGGAAGTCTTCAATGTGGTATGGAGTTATCAAAGCAACCATCTTGTTCATCATATCAATCTTAGTGTCAAAGAACTTGTAATGAATATTCTTCTTCCTGGAATCTTCCATCTCTGAACAAAAAATGACCGGAACTGGGAACAGTATGTAAACCTTGAGAATAAAAAAACACAAATGGTTAATGATCCAATGAAATGCAAGGCATGTGATCAGTGACTGGTGTCTGAGGTTGGTACTTAACCAAGAATCAAGTGTTTGAATAGCCACAATAATAGGATATCTAAATAGCAACCCAGAACTGAGAACAAGAGAAACACATTGGACTCTATCCATTTAATAGAACATCACTAAAGAAATGGGTATGTAGAAGGTCGGGGTTCCTGCAATCCAGTAAACAATCCCCCCATCTCACAAGTGTGCTACTACGAGTCAACATCCCGGAATCTCAGGTCACGTAGCAATAATATGTTCACCATTTCCGAGAAACTGTTTGGCATCATACACTAAAAGAGGAGGTCTCAGCTGAGTCCTGAAAAACAAGCAACCCCCATAAGTTCCCAGCTTCAAGCATTGAGATCGAGAAACAATAGTACATTCATCCTAAAGGCTGCAATACTATAATCATACGAACAATTGTTTTAACTGAGTTCTTACGAGAGAACAAGTCCATCCTATACGAGTTCTCAGTGGGCCCTCGGGTGCGAGTAGGTTTTCCAACAAATGTGGTATGCCACTATTATCGCTGGAGAGGGATGTTTCCACAAAGGTCCTCAATGATCGGTCCCCAGATGCATATAACTATCACGGTCGTATCCTGGAGTGAAGAAAACAACCACAAAGAATATTTCCAAGACGGTCGCAATATGGGTGTGGAACACACTGCCACTCATCATGATGATATATCATGGAAGTACAATGTATGTCCATGCTAAATTCTAGGGTGCTCTCGAGCCTTGGTATTGGGATCATCTCAAAGTAACTCCCTTCCCACCAAGAAAACTAGACAATCCATACAATATAATAATGATGCATGATAAATAAATACTAAAAACAGTAAATAAAATTGTAAATAAAAATAGTAAACTAAACACACAACAACAAACAGATAATCACCTAGAGAAATAGAAATAGACAAATGCTAGGATTGACTCACAAAGGGAACCATAGAAGCTCTGGTTAGGAGGTCCCCGACAGAGTATCTAGATGCCGCTCTCGAGTTTTCCATCCTGGTACAGACGCGAAAGTGGCGCGGAAAAGAAAGAGTCGCCAGCTAGGCATTTTTATCCCGAAGGAATGGTAATGTTGCACAAATCGGAAAATAAAGGAGAAAGCGGGGTCTTTCCAACCAAAGAGAAAGGGTAAGGGAGTCGGTTACGAAATGGGAAGGTATTAGCACCCCAGATCGTCCATCGTACCCGACGGGATACACGCTTGCTAGAACTGTTTCAAAGGGTGAAGGATAAATTGCTGCTAAACTGAAACTGCAACTCGAGCTGAATAAGAGAAAGAAAATGTATGATAAAAATGTAGGGAAAATAAAGAGAGTGCTCGAATGGGCCCTACCCCAATGCATACGTATCTCATGGGAATGAGAATCAGAGTCGACGTAATTCCCCTAACTAGGGAGGAAAACTGTTGTTTGTGTTTTTTATGACTTGAACTGCTTATATCTATGCTCAAGTGTTGCAGGCTCGTTTA
This sequence comes from Lathyrus aphaca, assembly GCA_963966055.1. NCBI lineage: Eukaryota > Viridiplantae > Streptophyta > Magnoliopsida > Fabales > Fabaceae > Lathyrus > Lathyrus aphaca. The sequence goes on along the minus strand of OZ014523.1, from coordinate 114,301,938 downwards.
GCACAAGTGCATTTACCATCTTGCGAAGAGACAAGTAGAAGCAAGTTCTTTCATTAAGCGTGAAGTAGATGAGAAAAGAATTCCCAAAGGAAAGACGTTTATTGTTGGTTTGAATGCTTTTAGAAGCTTTTTATTTGAATTTGTATAGGAGAGTGTATCCAAGTCCCATTCAAAGGAGTATGTATTTCTTACACCATCTCGAAGTGGAATAGATAAGAAGCACACCTAGGTAAGGAGAAAACCTCCAAACCTAGTTCCAAAGACTAAGGCTCCAACACACTAGCTTATGGTATTTATTAAGTGTTTTTGTTGTTTTTTAATTAAGAAGTGTTTTTTGAGTTTTCCTTGTGAAGCATCCTCATGCTAGGACTTGTTCATCATGATAGATACTCTATACATCATCCCCATATGGAATGTGTGTAATTATCACATGGCAGAGTCCCTTGGCACATGAGAAAGTTTTAACCTTTATTAGATGTATTGAGTTGATTTTGAGATGAGAAAGAGAAAGCACCAAAAGGAACTCAAAGGTAAAATGTCTAAGGGAGACTAGACCTAATGAAATTATCATGCTTTGATGTCCTAGGTTAGTGGGGTATCAGATCTCCACCCTAAAGAAGAAGGAATAAGAAAATAAAAGAAGAGAAGAAAGGATAAAGGGTTAGACGACAACTTACTTCCAAGATGGAAGTTAAGTTGGTTCTAAAGGGGGGTGAATGAGAATTATGAAAAACAAAGAATATTGAATGCTTTCATAAACACAATATGAACATTAAAATAGAAAGGAGAGATTGGAATATGGAAGCACATCCACATCCCTTAAACTTACCAAAGCCTCTGCAAGGTTAGTAAAAGAAGCATGGAAGTTCAAGAGAGGAAAGATGGAAGTTAAACATAAAAAACACACCAATGAAAGAGAAAAAAAGGTATTAAGACCTTAAAAGTCATAAGCACACCATAAACAAACATCAAAGGTTCAAAGCACTCAACCATAACCCGACAACTTGCAAAGAAGTACAAAAGAGATGAAGAAGTCAAGGAAGATGCAAAAGAAGAAGTAAGTAAACAAAGGAGCACAAACATGGTTAAGGACACATGATGAACCTCAATGTTAGAAATCAAACCACACATTTGAATGCCTAATGTCACCTAAATGAACATACGAGAAACGCATGAGTTAGTTCATGGTAGAATGGGAGATGAGGAGAGAAATGCAAATACACATTCATGTTATAAGATAAGTGAGGTAAAGATGAAAGTATAAGATGCAAAGATGATATGAAATGGTTAAAGTCAGAAGCATAAGCATAATATGATATGTTAAAGATGCACAAATGATCATGGCAAAGATTCATAGCAATCAAGTTCATACAACTTAGCAAACATGTTAGAGGAAGTCACATTAGGAAATGGATATTTCATACTTGAAATGGATGCAAAGGATGAAAAATGGCATATAAGTATGGATATTTATGTATGAGTCAGTAGAATCTCATGTATGAAATGCAAATTAGATGGTAATATGATCATGTTTGAGGCACACAAGTGTAAACACCCCAAATTTTCCCTCACCCATTCACACCATGGCTTGTGATCTCCTCATATGCATAAGTTCAATCATGGCATCTCATACCACATTTTTGATTCACTGCATTGGTTCAAAGTCATCTGCATCTAGGGTTTGTGATCTGAGCAATCCAAGAGCTTCTTGAGCCACTCCAAAGGTCATCAATCACTTCAAAGGGGTCCATGTATGTTCAAACATCATATTATATCCTCTCAAGGTCAAATAAGTCAAAAAATCACAAGAACTGAAAAAGGCATGGAAGCAGAGCCAGGCTTAACTGCACAGATGACCTAGAATTAGGGTTTTGGTTCCAAAGGCCATAACTCCAAATTTTTTGGTCATTATTGTTTCTATTGGTCTCTATATGGTATAGGGAGTATGCATATCAATTTTCATGAAGAAATTCCATGGGGAAGTCATTTGATCAAGAGTTGACTTTTCAAGCAAGTCAATGCAAAATCAGGGCATCTGAGACCCTCAATGACCCAACCAAGGGGTGTTCTTCATCATTTTGATTGTATATGATATTTATTTGATCATAGAAGATGTTGGAAGTTCACAAAATTGAAGAATTTCAAGTCTTTTGCAAAGTTGACTTTTTGGGAAAGTTGACTTTTTAATGAAATTGCCATTTTGGGAAACTTTTTCAACCTTTATTTTTTGATTCAAAAATGCTTCAAATGGAAAAACTTTGGTCATGAAAGTTGTAGAATGGATCATTCCCTTTTCAAAAAGTACAAGAACATGACCTAATTCATTTTGGATCAAAAGTTATGGCTTGTCAAAGTTGGCTAAAATCACAAAATTTCAAAGTTTCTACCAAAGAGGCAAAGTAGCAAATTCACATGCCAAACATTCTATTGACTTCAAAATGACTTCTAATCTTCATACAAGCATGTACCATGACTTAAAATCAGAATTGGCCCAAAGGATTTCTCATTTTTGTGCCTTGATTTTCAAGTATCCATAAGTCATTTTTCATGAAAGTGCAAGGAGGGATTTTTGGCAAAACCATTCTCAAATGAATTGTATGATCACTAGCTGGTTCTAACACATTGCCATGACCAAATGAAGCATCCCACATCAAAAATCCAGCAAGAGTTCTCACATTCACATGGCCAAAATCATGAAATAACACAAGTGGGCAAGTTGCAAAAACCTCTCTAGCTCATGATCCAGATGCAGCAGCCTTTCATGAGCCATCCAAGGGCCATCCTTGACTCAAGCTGAGGCAAGACAAGCCTCTAGACTGCTGCTGCCATAGCCCATGCTGCAAGTACAAATCAACTTGACTTTTTGGCCAATCCTCCCATACCAATCCCACAGTGCACACCTGCCCTCCTAGATTGCTGGGATTGTTTATGATTTGTCTAAGGGTCATAAAACAAGGGAGAAGCAAGCCTGGAACACACACAACACAACACACTCCAAAAACTGTCAAAAAACTCCTCTTCTTCGAATCTCTCTATACAGCCATCAAACCTTCATTTTTCCTTCACCAATAAATCATACATCCTCCAAAGAACCAGAATCCACCATTAAAACAGCTTGAAACCCTCTAGAACACAACTGTGAAATCTGCTACACCAGAACTCACCTTCACAAATCAGCCATCAACAAGAGTTCTGAGGCATTCCTTTGAGTTCAGAAGGGCCAAGGGAATTCATTTGCACAAGTGGGAGATTCTGGAAGCTCACCATTGAAGCTTTCCAGCTCAGGTATGGCCAAGAACACTTTTTCACAGAGCTTGTTTTTCTTGTTATAAAATGAAAGTGTATGTTGTGCTGATCATAATGATGTCCTTGGAATTGGAAATAGTGAAGAAATGATCATTTCATGGCTCTCTGAAACTTCACCCATGAAACTTGTTTGATTCGATTCTCTCTGTTTTTGGATTATAAATGTTGTTTGAAGGGTGATTCGAATGGGGTTTGGGTAGAGGATCATTTCCCTAGTTTCAATTTGATGAATGGTGGCCTGTAGCATGTTTTAGGGTTTCTAACCCGCCGGAGAAGATGACCGGAGCTTCCCTCCGGTCACCTGAAAATCATTAGCCCTAACCCTAATTAATTTGCCAGATGCGTTCGTGACCGTTGGATGCTGATTAGTTTAAGTGTTGTGTGGTCCAGATTAAATCATTAAAGCCCTAATCTGTTTTATTAATTTAATAAATCATAATTAGATTAATTAAGCCAGAGTCAATCCTGACCATTAATTCGCGCGCGCAGTCAACCTGGTCCACCCCAGTTCAAATCTAGGCCTTTGGATCTGATTACCACCCATTTAATTCAATTTTATTTTCTTTTTAATCCATTATTTTTGTACATTTAATTTAAAATAGTAAAACAATTTTAAAAATTCTGAAAATTTTTGTACAAACTTTTATTAATTTTCAGAAACCAAAAAAAATTTTATTTTTATTTTTTGCATTAAAAAATATTTTTTAAATCATTTAAAAGTTTATTTTTAATTAATTAATGAGAATTAATTAATTAAAAATACTTTTAGGTATTTAAAAACCACCAAAAAATTCATGAAACCTTTAAAATCATTTAGAAACATTGTCCAACCCTCAAACCAAATTTCTTTTTTGATCTTGATGCATTTTGACAATTTTCCATGGAATTAATTCAATTTCAAAGCATTATTTTGATCCAATCTTTGAAAATTCACTTCTGCCTAGTTTTTGAGAGTTGGACTTTGGTTCTTTTTGCATTGTGTCTTGCATATCATGTAGTTTGTAGGATTAAATTGGCATGACTTGATTTTGCATTTTCAATTTGTTTGACATTTTTCTTGTTAAGGTACCGTATAACCCTAGAAATCTTAGGAAATTCATAACCCTAATTAGGTTAAGATTTAGAACCCCTCCTTTGGGCAGTGAGTTTGTATAGGTTTAGGGTTCCCTTGGATGCATTTTCAATTTTTTATTTTGATGTTTGCTTCTGATTTTGATTTTTGTTTGTTGCATTGGTCATAAACCCTAATTTGGGCTTTCTTTTGCATTCATCTTGCATTTGCTTGCATACCATGACTTGTCATAGCATTTTGTGCATCCATTTGATTCATTAGACATCTTAAGACATATTATAAGCATGTTTGATCATTGCATCTTTCATTTGCCATGTTGTATGTCATTTGCATCCCATAACTTTTCATGTATGTCCATGGTTCCAAGCATGTTTCTCTTGCATTCATTTGTTTGTATGATCATCCCCATGCATTGTTTCATGTTTGTGTCATCTCATAGCATCATTTTCATCACTCACATGCTTCTGATTTTGATTTGCATCATGCCATTTCATTTCATTTTGCATTGCATTGCATTTCTTTCACTAACTTTTCAGGTGGTAAGTCACTTTGAGAAGTGAATTTGCCTTCACTTCTCACAATTTCTTTTCATCTCTCTTGTGCATCATTGCTGCATTTTACTTTGTGTTTGAGATTGAGCTTGCTCATTCTTCTTCATCTTACTTTCTTCCTTCAAGTGACTTGTCTTCTTAAGTGAAGCAAGTTACTTTGCTTCTCTTGGCTCCTTTTCATCTTCTTCCTGGTGGTTCCTATGAAGATTTCTCTTGTTAACCTCACAAACCTTAGGAACAACCAAGCATGACAATAATTAGGGTTCTGATTAGTCCCCCAATTTAGATTTTACCTTTGTGTCTCATTGAGTCTTCTCTTCTCACCTCATGATCAAGGACTAAACCATAAAGGCTTTAAGGCTTTGTGATTAAGTTTATGCCTGCATCCTTCTATTAGGATGGAGTGTATAACTTTAATCTTAAGTGTTAAACCCTTAATGTGTTTAAACCCTCTAATCAATTCACATAATAATCACCAAGACATCAAGCTTGTGACTTGGGCCTTGCATTGGGGTTCTAATTCTTCCTTAATTGGTTAAGAAGGACTAACCCTAGTGTTAATGGACAAGTCCCCCTCAAGTGGTCTTACAAACCCTAAAACCCACTTCATCATCTTATCATTAACTAAAATCCATCTAATAAAGGTTTTGTTTTGTCATGAGTTTAATCCCTAATCATGGATTAAGTTGAGGATCTTTCCTCAGCTTAAACACTCTCATCTATTATCCTTCTATTAGGATGGTGTAATGAGTCTGTTTAATCCCTGATTATGGCTTAACCTCATTACTCAACACTAAACAAAAGCACCAAAACATATAAATAATCACAAGTAGGTTAATGATCTTAATCCTGCATCAAAGGTGATTAAGTGTGAGAAGCTGACTTCACACTTAAGGTATTCTCATTACCCCTAATCAGAGGGAGGATGTGATGAGTTTACTAACCCATTGGTTTAAGCTTAAGCTCATTAACTTATGACAACTTTCAAAAGCAATAAAAGACTGAAAATACAAAAAAACAAACAATAATCGTCTCCTTCGGGATTCTTTTCTCATCTCATTCAATCACAAACGAGAACTCGCTTCTTCCGTCTAATGCAAGACAGTTTGCACCTGAGCCAGATAGGTCATACACTTGAGCATAGACAAGCAAGCAGTTCACAAGTCAATTTACCTTTCAGTCTCTTTGGGTCGAACTACGGTGTTCTGACTTCCTCATTGCACGAGAGGATACGTAGGCATAACTTAACGGTTATCGAACAAAAGTCTCTGTATATTCCCCCTCCTCCCAGCATTATTCTTTTAACCCCATGATCTTGGGCATCTTATTCCTTTCCTTACACTGACACTGTACATTTACACACTTTACTTCTTTTACACTGACACCTGTACATTTTTTTCCAGCTCTTTGATACACAAATTGCACTGACACTACCCCTTTAAAACACAAATCTTTTAAGCGTGGATCCCGTCGAGTACGACGGACAATCTGGGTGCTAATACCTTCCCAGGTTGTAACCAACCCCCTTTCTCAGTCTCTCTGGTTCGCGACCGTCTTATCCATGTCTTTCTAGGTCTATGCAGCATTACCTTTCCTCCGGGATAAAAATGCCTAGCTGGCGACTCTTTTCATTCCCTGTGAGTTCACTCCTGTGTGTTCTCGCATCTCCTCTCGCTGACCGTTCGCGTCTGTACCCTATTTGACCCGGCTTCATCTTTTGGGGGCGACAGCTTGGCGACTCTGCTGGGGAGCCTTATACTGTAACCAGGGCTTCTGGTTCTTTTTGTGGGTTCCTCCTAGAGCTTGTTTGATTTGTGTTTACTGGGGTGTTATGTGTTATTTGTGTTGTATATTTATTTTGTTTATGTACAGTTGTTTATCTGCTTTCTTTACAGCTTTACATATATCATACTGTCATACTGTGCTGGCTAGATCTGGTTTTGTGCTTTGGTGGGTGGGTGTTCTATTGAGAGTTGAGGTCCTATACCTGGGACCTGAGTGACACCTAGGCTAGACTGGTTCATGTTCTTTCCCATTCCATTTCGGTCTGGTGCGGGAATATGAAACACGGTTCAGATATGGGTTTCTTCTTGAGAACTCTATGATACAGATTTCCTGTAGTGCTAGGGCTATCTGGGAAGCCTGCTAAGTCTGGATGACCTTTAGTATTGACCTTCAGAAACTGAGGTGAATTAGAGGAGGACTTTTTATGGTTATTGTAAACACTGTACCTCCGGGTTAGAAGTGTTTACACTTCTCATAACTGATCCAAGTCTGAGGATCCTTGTTTTAGAACATCACCTGTGAGGGGGTTGGGCTGTTTACAGGTTTGCAGGTACCCTTGACCTCAGCATACCCTGTTACTTTGTTTTGATTAAGAGTACTCCATTTTGGAACAGTTCTTGTGATTTTAACCTTGGACATGTGACTCTTTATTTGAGTCCCCCACCTTGGTTACTGGACTTATGAACCTCTATCTAGATTTCTTGAACATACATGGACTTATATCAGAGCACTTGATCAGATCCAGCTTGATCACAAACCCTTGCATATCATTTGCATACATCACCATTGCATCATTTTAACATTTGCTTATTTGTTTTTCAGGGTATCCATCATATATTTTGGCTTGGTTTTGACCCCTTCATCTGCATAGACTTATCTTCATCAGTATCTGCTTCAGCTATCCCCATCAGCTACCTGCTTCAGTCACCTGCATCACCAGTCTCAGCCTGTCAGTGGCCCTTCTTCTAGTATCAGTCATCATCAGCATCTGTCTCAGCTTTTCTTCAGCAACATGGCACCCAAGAAGAGTAACATCTCCTACCATTTCTTTGAACCTGAGTTGGCTAACATCAGGAAGGTCCAGGCCTTGATTACTCCAGACCATATACCACTGTTCAGAGAACATTATGGAGGCATACTTGATGTGGTTATGGATTTGGACCCTTCCCAGAGGAGCTTGATTCATACTTGCCTGCAGTTCTATGATCCCCCCCTGAGGTGCTTCACCTTTCAGGATTTTCAGTTGGGGCCTTTATTAGAGGAGTATTCATCATTGGTTGGTGTACCTGTCAGGGGTGGAGTCCCTTTCAACCCTGAGATGGCTTTTCCTAGTAATGAAGAGGTGGCAAAGGCCTTGTATCTGGAACCAGTTCTGATTGGGCAGAATATGGCTACCAAGGCTGGAATCTCAGGTCTACATTTGGATTTCTTGACTTCTCAGGCCATCCTGAAGGCCTCTTTGGGAGAGTGGAAGGCAGTCTGTGCTTTGTTGGCCCTTAGCATATATGGGGTCATACTTTTTGCAGACGAGCCTAAATTTATTAGCAAGAATGCCATTCACCTTTTCATTCTGAGGAACCCAGTGCCCACCTTACTGGGAGATTTCTACTACTCTATCCACCAAAGGAATGAAAAGCAGAGAGGAAGGTTGGTGAGGTGCTGTGCTCCCCTGTTCCATACCTGGTTGCTCAAACACTTGCCCAAGACTGATGCATTCTTGAATCCTCACCAGCAAAAGAATTGGGCTAGAAGACTCATTGCTTTGACCTCAGCTGACATCAGGTGGTGCACTCAGAGTACCAAGGGCAGGGACATCATTACTAGTTGTGGGCAGTTCCCTAATGTACCCCTGATAGGAGTGAAGGGTTGCATCAACTACAACCCTCTGTTATTCAAAAGACAATTGGGCTATGCATTGGTACACACTCCTAGAGCACAAGACTTGGCTGAAACCCTTTATTGTGAGGTTAAGCCTAATCTAGCTATTGTCAGGCAAGCATCCTGGGCTTGGGACAGTGTCCAGACCAAGGGAATGGCTATTCTTGGGAGATGCAACAATGTGGCCTCAGCTCAGTACTATGAGTGGTCTCATGCCAGGGCTCAAATTTCTGGGATGCCCTTCACTATTGAGGATGCACCTGGGCCATCCACAGCACCACCTCCTACCACTGTCAGCTTAGAGGAGTTTGAGAAACTGAAAGAGAGAAATGAGAATCTGACTCAGGCTCTACAGAAGACCCTCTGGGAGAGGAGTGATGGTCGTCTGGACATCGAAAGGTTAGAAAAGCTAAAGGTGGAGCATCTAGCCAGGATTGAGAAGTCAGAAGACTACATCAAGAAGTCAAGGGCTGGAGAGCAGATCTTGAAGAATGCCTGCAAGGAGGCTCAGTTCCAGAAGGCCAGAACTGATTTGTATCTGAAAGAGAGTCAAGCTAGGTGGGTCAGGATCACCGAAGCTCGTACTCGGGAAGATAAGAGGACTCAAGACAAGATTGAGCAGTTGGAGGCTAGTGCAAAAGAGCAACAGGAAGCCCTGCTAGCAGCCCAGAGAGAGATCTCAGAGTTGAAGATTAGGGCAGGTGTGAAGAGGTCAAAGGACCAGAGTCGACATAAGAAGCTAACTGCAGCTGTTATTACCAGGAATCTTCTCATCAGGAACCTCACAGAGCGTCCAGCTGATCCCGTGACTGAAGCACTTCTAAAGGAAGTTCAGGAAGATGAGTTTGGTCTTGGTGTCTGACTTTTTGCTTGTTGTTGTTTTCTTTTCATTGTACTTTTCTTTCTTATGTTGTATTTTGACCCCTTAGAGGGCAGGATTTGTAAAAAACAAACTATGTATCATTTACTTTTTGTAATATATGTATTTGGTTTATTTTATCTGGGTTCTTTCAAGTAACACCAAAAGCATCTTCCTCAAGGGTCTGGAAAGGTCAAAACCAAGTGCCAAGCCGGATACCTTGGAATCAAATAAGCATAACTGCATTGCATACTAACCTTTTGTTTTGTTTTGTAGGTTTTTGTTTTGTTTCTGTTACTAACTCTGTTGTGGCTCAGGAACTATTGCTCGACGTCGGGTGTTCCCACTCAACCGTCCACACAGATATCCAACCCGCAACAACCTTCCGGGTATACAGATGGACCAGGTACAACAGGATCTTACAGAAGTCAGGACTCAAATGGCCAACGAGAGGTTGGAAATGAGAAACCAGATGACTCAGTTCATGGAGGTGATGAATGGATTGGCACAGAGCCAAGAAAGATTAAGGGCATTAGTAGAAAGGCAGACTCAGGAAGACCCCCATCTAGGGACTGGTGGAACGAGCAACAATGAGAGGGTTCAGCCTCATATCAACCCACCTGTATTTGGACCCCACCTTCATCCAGAGATCAACATCCCTGCTAATGTACAAGGGAATGCTACTACAGGTAGGGTACTGCAAGAAGACCCCTAGGAAGATCAGTTCACAGTGATGGGAGCTGGGGATGAAGCCTATGACAGAAGGCTAGATGAAATTGCTGAAAAATTAAGGTCCTTGGAGTCTCAAAACTCCTTGGGTTTTGATGTCATGGACATGGGCTTAGTGGACGGGGTCAGGATTCCCCACAAGTTTAAACCTCCGTGCTTTGAGAAGTACAACGGAACCTCCTGTCCACGGACCCACCTGCAATCTTTTCTAGGGAGGCTGAAGGCATACACCATGGATGAAAAGCTATGGATGTTTTATTTTGAGGATAGCTTAATGGGAGCTTCAAGGGAATGGTACTCTCATTTGACTAGAGCAACCATCAGGTGTTGGAAGGATTTGGCTGAGGCCTTCATTAGACAATACCAGTATAATTTGGATATGGCTCCCAACAGGACCCTCCTGATGGGAATGTTACAATCATCTAGAGAAAGCTTCTGGGAGTACGCCCAGAGGTGGAGACAGCTTGTTGCTGCTGTCCAGCCACCCATGTCGGAGAGGGAGATGGCCGACATGTTTATGAACACCCTCCAAGGGACATACATTGATAGGCTAGCTGCCTTTTCTTCTACCAGCTTTGCAGATGTAGTTATAGCTGGAGAAAGAATTGAGAGCCTATTAAAGTTGGGCAAAATTTCTGACAACGATGCTAGCTCATCCAGCAACCCAAGAAAGCCTTTTGTAGGCCCAAGGAGAACTGGTGAGACTAATGCTATCCATACCAGCAGGGGAAGACCCCAGTATGTTCATAGGTCTGTGGCAGCAGTCACCATTCCCGCTCCAATTCATCCTCAACCAGCTTACCAACCGCAGAAACCATCTCACTACCAGCAACAAACTCAGTATCCACCTCAGAGAAATTATAACAACAACAACACCAACAACAACAATCAGCAAAGACCATTTCAACAGAGACCCTCTCAGGCCAATAGGGTGATTGATCCGATCCCTATGCCCTATGCCACATTATTGCCACAACTCCTAAAACTCAACCTGGTCGAGCTAAGGACTTTGGCACCTCCAGATCCTGCCAGTCTACCCAGAAATTATGACGCCAGCGCCAGATGTGCTTTTCACTCAAATGCACCTGGCCACAGTACAGAGAAGTGTAGAGCTTTGCACATGAAAGTACAGGATCTAGTGGATTCCAAAGCTCTAAACTTTGCACCTCCACCAAATGTCAGTAAAAATCCTATGCCCAACCACGGTGGACCCAGAATCAATGCTATTGAGGAAGATAGGCCGTCTTACTTGATAACCAGTGTGGGGCAGATTCAGACACCCTTGGTAGAGATTAAAGCTCAACTCCTTGAATGTCAAATGTTCCCCGGATGTGAGCTAGGATGTGCTTATTGCAACATTTCAGTAAATGGGTGCGATGACTTGAGGAATGGCATAGATGATCTCATTCAGAGTGGCATGCTTCAAATTACAACATCAACACCTCCAAATCCAGCAATCTCCTTAACAACAATTCCCGAGTCTTCTACAACTGCAACAACAATTGTTCCAAACGACTCTTCAGTTTCATCAACAAATGCTTCATCTGTTACTTCAAAAGACCAAATATCAACAAACATCCCTTCTACAACTTCAGCACCCCTTCATTCAGAATCTCCTACAACAGCAACACCCACCCAGTTAACAGTGTCTCCTACAACATCAACAGCAAACAATGAAAGTGTCTCAACAGTTACAATTTATTATGATCCTGCAAATGATTCTGCCTACAACTCACAAAATGCCACTCCTATCAGAGCACCAGTCACAATATACTATGATCCACATACTATCATGGTCCCTTCTGCAGCTGCTATCAGTCCAGTCACTATCACGGTGCCTGGACCAGTACCCTATGAAAGCAGTAATGTCATTCCTTGGCATTACGGCTCCGATCTATACTGCGAAGGACAGAAAATCACTTTGGAATCATCAACTTCTTCACCACAAATAGACAATGTGGGGGGAGGCGGAGGCTTCACTCGAAGCGGACGTCTCTTTGCCCCACAAATTCCAAGACCCAGTGCCGAAGCAGAAGCTGCTGCCAAGGCAAAAGGGAAGAGCATGGTGCAAGAAGATCAAGTTGCTAAAGAAGCTTTGAAAACCCCGTTTGATCAAGAGGTTGATGAATTCATGAGAATCATCAAGAAAAGTGATTACAAGATAGTGGACCAGCTTCACCAGACACCTTCCAAGATCTCCATTTTATCATTGTTAATGTGCTCCGAGGCTCATCGGAACGCACTACTAAAAGTCTTGCACGCAGCTTATGTGCCAGAGGAGATTACCGTCAATCAGTTGGAGGCTGTGGTTGGAAATGTTAATGCTAGTAATGGACTAGGATTTACCAACACCGATTTGACTACGGAAGGTCGCAATCATAACAAGGCTTTGCACATTACCATGGAGTGTAAGGGTGCAGTTCTTTCCCATGTGCTGGTAGACACAGGATCATCCCTCAATGTCTTACCTAAAAAAGCCCTTGTGAAGCCAGAGTATGAAGGATTGGCATTACGCCCCAGTAACTTGGTAGTGAGATCCTTTGACGGTTCTAAGAGATCAGTTCTGGGAGAAATTGAGTTGCCTATAACGATTGGCCCACAAACTTTCAAAACGACCTTCTACGTGATGGACATTCAGCCGGCCTACAGCTGTTTGTTGGGTAGACCTTGGATTCATGCCGCTGGCGCAGTTACGTCTACCCTTCACCAGAAGTTAAAATTCGAGTGGGAGGGCCAAGTCGTTACTATTTGTGGAGAGGAAGATATTTTCGTTAGCCACCTGGCTACATACAAATACATCGAGATGGATGGGGAGATCCACGAAACTATGAGTCAAGGGTTTGAGGCCTTGAACATAAATGAAGCATCTAATGTGCCTGGAACCTCAATGACATCATATCAACAAGCCCGGAAGGTTGTTGAAGAAGGAACCGCTCAAGGCTGGGGAAAGCGTTGCCCGTGGAAAAGAAAGAGGATAGATTTGGGTTGGGTTACAAACCAACTCAACAAGATCAAGCAGAGGCTGCTAGGAAGCCCAATTTTGTCAGTGGGGGAATGCTCACCCCCGATGCCGTGAACAACTTGGAAGACGAGGATGAAAGCAACCGCAACCTGGAGAGTTGGATACGTCCAAAGATCCCTGGGAGCAGTATCTCAAACTGGTCTTCCCAGGAAATTATAAGAGTTACTCCTGCAGAGTAATTATTATTTCCTGTATTTTTAAAGCATGCATCAAAGTCTTGCATCTTGCCCAAGATGACAAGACTCATTTTGTAATCGGGCCATCTGTAATTTTGTGCAACAATATTAATCAATGAAATATCAGACATCTTTTGCAAATGAGTCTTTTTTTCTTTTCCGCTCACTGTTTTTCCATTTTTCTTTTTGTACAAAAATAAAATGTCAATGTTTTCAAAATGATAATTTCATTTCACTCTTTCTAAACAAGATTAAAATAAATCACTAAAATGAACAAACTGAACCCTTGCAGAGAGTGCCTTCCAGACCGCACCGACAACAACACGACTATGACTTCATATGACTTTGACAATCCAATCAATCAAGCTGATGAAGGGGTTGAAGAAGAGTATGAGCTTCCTGAAGAGTTAGCCAGGTTGTTGAGACAAGAGGAAAAGGTTTTCACTCCTCATCAGGAGGAGGTCGAAACGATTAATCTTGGTACAGATGAAGATGTGAAAGAAGTTAAAATCGGGGTCTGCTTACAAGACTCAGTGAAGAAACAACTGATTGACCTGCTTCAGGAATATGTGGATGTGTTTTCTTGGTCTTATTAGGATATTCCAGGGTTGGACACCGACATTGTTATGCACAAGCTACCTTTAAGAGAAGACTGCCCACCGGTTAAACAGAAACTGCGCCGTACTCGCCCAGACATGGCAATGAAAATCAAAGAAGAGGTACAAAAGCAGTGGGACGCCGGGTTCCTTGCTGTGACTAGCTATCCTCCGTGGGTTGCTAATATAGTACCTGTGCCTAAGAAGGACGGCAAAGTAAGGATGTGTGTTGATTACCGGTATCTGAACAGAGCCAGCCCGAAAGATGACTTCCCATTACCTCACATCGATGTATTGGTGGATAACACGGCTCAGTTCTCGGTATTCTCCTTCATGGACGGATTTTCAGGATACAATCAGATTAAAATGTCACCTGAAGACATGGAGAAGACAACCTTCATCACCCCCTGGGGCACGTTCTGTTACAAGGTGATGCCATTCGGACTGAAGAATGCTGGTGCAACATATCAACGGGCTATGGTGACATTATTCCACGATATGATCCATAAAGAAATCGAATGTTATGTGGATGACATGATTGCCAAGTCCCTCACTGAAGAAGACCACCTGGTAAATCTGCTGAAGCTATTCAAGCGTCTGAGGAAGTACCAACTGAAGCTGAATCCCACCAAATGCACATTTGGGGTGCGATCCGGTAAGCTGCTGGGATTTATTGTAAGTGAGAAAGGGATTGAAGTTGACCCTGATAAAGTCAAAGCTATTCAAGAAATTCCTGCACCAAAGTCAGAAAAAGAAGTTCGAGGGTTCTTAGGACGATTGAACTACATTTCACGGTTCATATCTCACCTTACAGCAACCTGTGAACCCTTGTTCAAGCTGCTGAGAAAAGAACAAACGGTCAGGTGGAACAAAGACTGCCAAAAGGCTTTTGACAAGATCAAGGAATACTTACAAGAGCCTCCAATCCTTATGCCTCCAGTTGAAGGAAGACCTCTGATAATGTACTTGACAGTATTAGAAGAGTCGATGGGGTGTGTGTTGGGCCAGCATGACGAGTCTGGTCGAAAAGAGTATGCAATATACTACCTAAGCAAAAAGTTTACCGACTGTGAACAACGTTATTCACTGCTCGAGAAAACTTGTTGTGCTTTAGCGTGGGCTGCTCGCCGACTGAGACAGTATATGTTGACCCACACTACCTTATTGATCTCAAAGATGGACCCAGTCAAGTATATTTTTGAGAAGCCAACACTTACCGGACGGGTTGCAAGATGGCAAATGATCCTCACAGAATATGACATCCAGTACACATCTCAGAAAGCCATCAAGGGCAGTGTATTGTCTGAATATCTTGCTGAGCAACCTATTGATGATTACCAGCCTATGAGATTTGACTTCCCTGATGAAGACATCATGTTCATAAAAGCAAAAGACCATGAAGAGCCTGTTCACACTCAAGGGCCTGACCCAGATGAAGGATGGACTATGATGTTTGATGGGGCTGTTAATATGAATGGTCGTGGTGTTGGTGCAGTACTCATTACACCTAAGGGGGTTCACATGCCTTTCTCGGCAAAACTCACCTTTAACTGCACTAACAATGAAGCTGAATACGAAGCTTGCATTATGGGTCTTGAGGAAGCCATTGACCTCAGGATCAAGACATTGACTGTATTCGGAGATTCAGCTCTGGTAGTTAATCAAACTAACGGCAAATGGTACACACACCAAGATCATCTGATACCTTACAGGGATTATACAAGGAGGTTATTGACTTTCTTTACAACAGTCAAGCTTGAGTATATCCCTCGGGACGAGAATCAGTTTGCAGATGCTCTGGCTACCATTTCATCCATGATCAAAGTTCAAGCAGCCAACTTTGTGCCTCAGATTTCAGTGTCCAGACTTGACAGACCAGCATATGTATTTGCAGCAGATGTAACGCCCAAATAATTGTTATTATTTTAATATTTAAGAATTTATTGTGGTTAATCGGAATATTTAATGTTATAGCTAATTTAATCGATAAGTCGGAAAATTAGTCGAAAGTCGTAGAAAATATTATAAGAAATAATAATATAGTTGTTGTGTTATTTGAGTAAGTGGACTTATTATAGTGTGCTAGTTAGTAAAATGGGAGGTGTTAAATTAGGCCCATTAGAAATTAGGATATTTAGTTAATTTAATAAGAGAAAAGAAATAAGTGGTAGAAACAAAAAGAAAAGAAACAGAAGTGGGGGAGTTAGAAAAAGAAGGAAAGGAAAGAGGAAAGTGGAACTACTGCAACGGGAGAGAACCAGAAAATTTCCGGAATCCGATTCTTAGAGCAACCTTCGATCCAAAATAATAAGGTAAGGGTGAGTTCGATCCTTATAACCGGGTATGATAATTGGTACTGTGATTGGGTAGTTAGGTTGTGGGTTTTTGTTGTTGTAAATATTGATGTCGAGAATGAAATTGTAATTGTCATTGCCATAGTGGTTGGTTGAGATTTACTGGGAAATGTTGATATTGTTGTGATAACTTCTTGTGCAATTGGTTGATTCGTTGATGATAAAGCTGCTAAGTTAATTTGTTTCATTAATTTTATATGTATTAATTACTGATTGTTGAAAGGTTTTTGTGAAATTATACTGTGCGTTTCGGTAAAGAAATTGAAATTGGGGTTGAAGGCCAAATTCACTTTTTATGTGTGGTGCAGACCACACTTTTTGTGGCCATCCCTTTAGGAATACAACGCACGCCACTATTGTGGTCCCCATTTGTGGGTGTAGCGCATGAAAGGGAAGGACTTTTCCCTTGGAGTTATGGCGCCTGCCATGTAACAAAATAAAGGGGGGATTTCATACTACATTGTTATCCTTATTAACATATTATAATAATTAATTGACTTCCAAGAGTAACTAATATTGTAACACGTTATGTAAATTTTGTTGCAATTAATTAATTCAAAGATTAATTCTATATTTCCAATTAGTATTATTAGTAGAGACTGATATAAGTATACTAGTAAATTTCAAGATCATAATTTAACTAGTTCTATTTTAACAGGAACTTAATTTTAGAAATTGAAAGAAACATAATTTTTTCTATAAACTGTGTATCCTATGATAATAGAATTTACTAAAATTTCAGCTTCCGACAGAATTTTCCGGAGAAGTCATAATAGTCGCTAAATGTTAAAAACAGTACTGAATTAGTCGATTTAGCCGAATTAGACGGAAAACTTAGTTGCCCGGAATTTAACGAAATTCGTCGGGTTAAGTCGGGTAATGTGATAGTTGATTTTAATGAATTGTTTTGCTGGAAATTATGTTGTTAATTGTTACTACAAGTACAGCTGAGTTGAAGTGTTGTTCCGATTTACGGAATAGTTTTTAAGTTGCTATATCGGAGGCTTTTATGCCAAAGTTGGTTTCTAAGTTGCTTGTGTCGTATAAGTGGATATGTATTATTCATGTGGCTATGTTGTATGCGTGTAATGTCCTATATATCATGTACATTCATATGCATTTTGTCGGAGCCGTTGCTCACACCACGTTGGCCTGGATTGGCAAAAGTTGAAAGTTGAAGGCTTATGCCTTGATGCCTCGGTAAATTGGCGGATTTTAAGTTGGGAGTTTTACTCCGAATGGTACCACATGCATAACTAGTCGAGTCTCATTAAAGTTGCATTCTTGTTGATTTGTTGTATAGATATTTGATTGAAGTTATGAAGTGGTGTTTGTTTATGATCCTTAATCACTGTATTATTTTTCATACAGTAATTATAATAATTGTAACTCACCCCTTCTGTTGAATGTTGTCATTATGTGACAACATGCAGGTAATCCTGAGAAGTAGCCGGTTACCTTTGGTCGAGTCGGTGGTCAGTCGCTCTGATACGTAGCACTCGGGGGGGGGGGATTGTCTCATGTCTGCTTGTGATCTTTTAATTATTACCGAGTTTTAATTATTTGAAGAGTTTATGGTTGCTTATTTCTATTTTAAATTGTTATTATGTTGCTTAAAGATAATAAGAATTATTTTATGAATCCGCTGCGTAAGAATTTATGAAGTTGAATTATTTGAGTGAACGACATTATTTGGTCGAATTAATAAAAAGTGTTACGTATTGTTATGATTTCCTTAAAGTAGGAATGGTTCAAAGTTGATTATGTAATAACCCATTGTAGAAATTTTATGACTCTGATTTTGTTGTTATAATTCGTGGGTAGAAAATGGGGTGTTACATTAGTGGTATCAGAGCAGGTCGTTCTGTCCGGCCAGTTGTCGCGTCGTTACTGTCTAACAATTATGTATTGTTACTAATCTAACTTTTAGTTGTGTTGTAGTGATAAGTTGAAATGGCTGGGAGAAATGACGTTGCAATGGCTGCCGCAATGCAAGCGATGGCACAAGCTGTGCAGAACTTGCCAAATGCTGGTTGAGATGCTGGATCACGTAGCTTGGTGACTTTTCAAAGAGAGAATCCGCAGGTGTTTAAAGGGAAGCATGATCCAGATGCAGCTTTGGGATGGTTGAAAGAGATCGAGAGAATTTTCCGTGTTATGGATTGCACTCCAGCTCAGAAGGTTCGGTATGGTACTCACATGCTAGCAGTCGAAGCTGATGACTGGTGGCTAGAGACTCATGAGAGGTTGACCGCGGCAGGTGAAGTCATTACTTGGGAGGTATTACGTAGGGAATTCATGAGAAAGTATTATCCGGAAGATGTCCGTGGTAAGAAAGAAATTGAGTTCCTTGAGCTGAAGCAGGGAAACATGTCTGTCACGGATTATGCTGCAAAATTTGTAGAGTTGTCCAAATTTTATCCTCATTACACTGGTGCTGGTGCTGAATTTTCAAAGTGCATCAAGTTTGAAAACGGGTTGCGCTCAGAAATTAAGAAGGCTGTTGGGTATCAGAAGATACGCATTTTTACTGAATTAGTTGATAGCTGCAGGATATTCGAAGAGGACAACAATGCTCATTACAAGGTTGTCAGTGATCGCAGAGGCAAGCAATATCAAAACCGTGGCAAGCCGTATGATGCTCCAGCTGGGAAAGGGAAACAAAGAGCTGCTCCGACTCAGAGAGCTAGTGGGGGAGGTGCTCCTGCTGGTATAGTTTGCTTCAAATGTGGTCAAGCTGGTCATAAGAGTAATGTATGCACTGCTGAAGTAAAGAGGTGTTTTCGCTGTGGTAAGACTGGGCATGCGATAGCTGATTGCAAGTACAAGGGAATGATTTGTTTTAATTGTGGCGAAGAAGGGCATATTGGTAGCCAATGTCAGAAGCCAAAGAAATCTCAGACCGGAAAGGTGTTCGCATTGACCAGAACTCAAACCTCCAGTGAGGACAGACTTATCCGAGGTACATGTTTCATAAATGGTACTCCTTTAATTACTATTATTGATATCGGTGCTACACACTGTTTTATTTCTGCTAACTGTGCTCGAAGCCTGAGTTTAAAATTGTCTGCTTTGGGTGGTGATTTGATTGTTGAGACCCCAGCTAAGGGATCAATAGCTACTTCATTGGTATGTTTAAAATGTCCTTTATCGATCTTCGATAAAGATTTCTATGTTGATTTAGTATGTTTGCCGTTGGCTGGGATGGATGTAATTCTTGGTATGAACTGGTTAGAGTATAATTATGTTCATATAAATTGTTATCATAAGTCGGTGAGATTTTCCACTCCTGAAGAGGAAGGAGTTGGCTTATTACCTTTCAGAGAATTACGAAAATTAATGACAGAGGAAGCTCAGATGTTTTCCTTGATGGCGACGTTGTCGGTGGAGAGTAAAGCTAAGATTGATGAATTGTTAGTAGTGAAAGAATTTCCTGAAGTTTTTCCTGAGGAGATTCCTAGTGTGCCGCCAGTGAGAGAAGTTGAATTTACGATTGATCTGGTACCTGGTACTAGGCCTATTTCGATGGCACCGTATAGAATGTCGGCATCTGAATTGTGTGAATTAAAGAAGCAATTGGAAGACCTATTTGAGAAAAAGTTTATAAGACCAAGTGTGTCGCCGTGGGGTGCTCCAGTGTTGCTAGTAAAGAAGAAAGATGGTAGTATGAGACTTTGTATTGATTATAGACAATTGAATAAGGTAACGATCAAGAATAAGTATCCACTACCGAGGATAGATGATTTGATGGATCAATTAGTGGGTGCTCATATGTTCAGTAAAATTGATTTGAGATCGGGCTATCATCAGATTAAAGTGAAAGATGAAGACATCCAGAAGACAGCGTTCAGAACTCGGTATGGACATTATGAGTATTCTGTGATGCCTTTCGGTGTGACTAATGCGCCGGGAGTATTTATGGAATACATGAATCGTATTTTTCATACTTATTTGGACCAATTTGTAGTAGTATTTATTGATGATATCTTGATTTACTCTAAGTCAGAAGAAGAGCATAAAGAACATTTGAGATTAGTGTTGGATGTTTTGAAAGATAAGAAATTGTATGCGAAGCTGTCCAAGTGTGAGTTTTGGTTAAGAGAAGTCAGTTTTCTCGGCCATGTAATTTCAGGAAAAGGTATTGCAGTGGATCCTTCTAAGGTAGAAGCTGTATTGCAATGGGAGACTCCTAAGTCGGCTACCGAGATTAGAAGCTTTTTGGGATTAGCTGGATATTATAGAAGGTTTATTGAAGGATTTTCTAAGTTAGCACTTCCGTTAACTAAATTAACTTGTAAAGGTAAAGCTTTCGTGTGGGATGTTCAGTGCGAAGAGAGTTTTAATGAATTATAAAGGAAATTGACGTCGGCGCCGGTTTTGACTTTGCCAAATCCGGAGGAACCGTTTGTAATTTACTGTGATGCTTCATTGATGGGTTTAGGAGGTGTGCTTATGCAAAATAATAAAGTAATTGCTTATGCGTCGCGACAGTTGAGAATTCATGAAAAGAACTATCCTACGCATGATCTTGAACTTGCTGCGGTGGTATTTGTGCTAAAAATTTGGAGGCATTACCTCTATGGTTCCAGATTCGAAGTTTTCAGTGATCATAAAAGTTTAAAGTATTTATTTGATCAGAAAGAGCTGAATATGAGACAACGTAGATGGTTGGAATTGCTTAAGGATTATGATTTCGGTTTGAATTATCATCCGGGTAAAGCAAATGTTGTGGCCGATGCCTTAAGTAGGAAGACTTTGCATGTGTCAGCAATGATGATTAAGGAGTTGGAATTAATTGAGCAATTTCGTGATATGAGTTTGGTTTGCAAAGTAACCCCGCAGAGTGTAATGCTAGGAATGCTAAAGATTAATAATGATTTTATGGATAGTATACGAGAGGCACAGAAATTGGATGTGAAATTAGTAAATATCCTTAATCATTGTGGTCAATCTGAGAAGAGTGACTTTAAGATTGATACGAGAGGTGTATTGAAATTAGGTGAAAGAATTTGTATTCCTGATGACGCGGTTATGAAAAGAAGCATTCTAGAAGAGGGTCATAGAAGCAGTTTGAGTATTCATCCAGGAGCTACTAAAATGTATCAGGATTTAAAGAAAATATTTTGGTGGCCTGGAATGAAAGAAGATGTGGCTCGTTTTGTGTATGCATGCTTAACTTGTCAGAAGTCGAAGATTGAGCATCAGAAGCCTGCTGGGTTGATGCAACCGTTGGAAGTTCCAGAGTGGAAATGGGATAGCATTTCTATGGACTTTGTAACGGGGCTGCCTGTTACTTTGAGAGGGCATGATTCAATTTGGGTGATCGTTGATAGGCTCACGAAGTCGGCTCACTTCATACCTATTAACATCACTTACCCAATTGCGAAATTGGCAGAGATTTACATCCGAGTAATTGTGAAGTTGCATGGTGTTCCTTTGTGTATTGTGTCGGATAGAGATTCGAGGTTTACATCAGAATTTTGGAAAAGTCTGCAAGATTCGTTGGGTTCTAAGTTGAGATTGAGTTCAGCATATCATCCTCAAACCGATGGCCAAACTGAGAGAACTATTCAGTCATTGGAGGATTTGCTGAGAGCTTGTGTTCTTGAGCAAGGAGGTTCGTGGGACACTTATCTTTCATTGATTGAGTTCACATATAATAATAGTTACCATTATAGTATCGGAATGGCACCTTTTGAAGCATTGTATGGTCGTAGGTGTAGAACTCCGCTGTGTTGGCATGAATCTGGTGAGGGTGTGGTACTTGGACCAGAGTTAGTCCGAGAAACTACCGAAAAAGTGAAGTTTATCCGAGAGAAGATGAAAGCTTCTCAGAGTAGGCAGAAGAGTTATCATGACAAGCGGAAGAAGGATTTAGAATTTCAAGCAGGTGACCATGTGTTTTTGCGAGTCACGCCTGTGACCGGTGTTGGGAGAGCTTTGAAGTCTAAAAAGCTCACTCCTCGTTTCATTGGTCCGTATCAAATCTTGGAACGAGTTGGAAAAGTTGCTTATCGGATGGCATTACCACCAAATCTTTCGAATTTGCATGATGTATTCCATGTGTCGCAGCTTCGGAAGTATGTCTCAGATCCGTCTCATGTGGTTAGTATGGATGATGTGCAAGTCCGGGATAATCTAACAGTGGAGACAAAGCCTGTACGAGTTGAAGATCGTGAAACAAAGACTCTTCGAGGAAAAGAGATTGTGTTGGTCAAAGTCGTTTGGTTGGGAGCTGCGGGCGAAAGCATGACATGGGAATTGGAGAGCAAGATGCGAGACTCCTATCCTGAGCTGTTTGAAGCAGGTAAATTTTCGAGGACGAAAATGTTCTAAGTGGGGGAGAGTTGTAACGCCCAAATAATTATTATTATTTTAATATTTAAGTATTTATTGTGGTTAATCGGAATATTTAATGTTATAGCTAATTTAATCGATAAGTCGGAAAATTAGTCGAAAGTCGTAGAAAATATTTAAGAAATAATAATATAGTTGTTGTGTTATTTGAGTAAGTGGACTTATTATGGCGTGCTAGTTAGTAAAATGGGAGGTGTTAAATTAGGCCCATTAGAAATTAGGATATTTAGTTAATTTAATAAGAGAAAAGAAATAAGTGGTAGAAACAAAAAGAAAAGAAACAGAAGTGGGGGAGTTAGAAAAAGAAGGAAAGGAAAGAGGAAAGTGGAACTACTGCAACGGGAGAGAACCAGAAAATTTCCGGAATCCGATTCTTAGAGCAACCTTCGATCCAAAATAATAAGGTAAGGGTGAGTTCGATCCTTATAACCGGGTATAATAATCGGTACTGTGATTGGGTAGTTAGGTTGTGGGTTTTTGTTGTTGTAAATATTGATGTCGAGAATGAAATTGTAATTGTCATTGCCATAGTGGTTGGTTGAGATTTACTGGGAAATGTTGATATTGTTGTGATAACTTCTTGTGCAATTGGTTGATTCGTTGATGATAAAGCTGCTAAGTTAATTTGTTTCATTAATTTTATATGTATTAATTACTGATTGTTGAAAGGTTTTTGTGAAATTATACTGTGCGTTTCGGTAAAGAAATTGAAATTGGGGTTGAAGGCCAAATTCACTTTTTATGTGTGGTGCAGACCACACTTTTTGTGGCCATCCCTTTAGGAATACAACGCACGCCACTATTGTGGTCCCCATTTGTGGGTGTAGCGCATGAAAGGGAAGGACTTTTCCCTTGGAGTTATGGCTCCTGCCATGTAACAAAATAAAGGGGGGATTTCATACTACATTGTTATCCTTATTAACATATTATAATAATTAATTGACTTCCAAGAGTAACTAATATTGTAACACGTTATGTAAATTTTGTTGCAATTAATTAATTCAAAGATTAATTCTATATTTCCAATTAGTATTATTAGTAGAGACTGATATAAGTATACTAGTAAATTTCAAGATCATAATTTAACTAGTTCTATTTTAACAGGAACTTAATTTTAGAAATTGAAAGAAACATAATTTTTCTATAAACCTTGTATCCTATGATAATAGAATTTACTAAAATTTCAGCTTCCGACAGAATTTTCCGGAGAAGTCATAATAGTCGCTAAATGTTAAAAACAGTACTAAATTAGTCGATTTAGCCGAATTAGGCGGAAAACTTAGTTGCCCGGAATTTAACGAAATTCGTCGGGTTAAGTCGGGTAATATGATAGTTGATTTTAATGAATTGTTTTGTTGGAAATTATGTTGTTAATTGTTACTACAAGTACAGCTGAGTTGAAGTGTTGTTCCGATTTACGGAATAGTTTTTAAGTTGCTATATCGGAGGCTTTTATGCCAAAGTTGGTTTCTAAGTTGCTTGTGTCGTATAAGTGGATATGTATTATTCATGTGGCTATGTTGTATGCGTGTAATGTCCTATATATCATGTACATTCATATGCATTTTGTCGGAGCCGTTGCTCACACCACGTTGGCCTGGATTGGCAAAAGTTGAAAGTTGAAGGCTTATGCCTTGATGCCTCGGTAAATTGGAGGATTTTAAGTTGGGAGTTTTACTCCGAATGGTACCACATGCATAACTAGTCGAGTCTCATTAAAGTTGCATTCTTGTTGATTTGTTGTATAGATATTTGATTGAAGTTGTGAAGTGGTGTTTGTTTATGATCCTTAATCACTGTATTATTTTTCATACACTAATTATAATAATTGTAACTCACCCCTTCTGTTGAATGTTGTCATTATGTGACAACGTGCAGGTAATCCTGAGAAGTAGCCAGTTACCTTTGGTCGAGTCGGTGGTCAGTTGCTCTGATACGTAGCACTCGGGGGGGGGGGGATTGTCTCATGTCTGCTTGTGATCTTTTAATTATTACCGAGTTTTAATTATTTGAAGAGTTTATGGTTGCTTATTTCTATTTTAAATTGTTATTATGTTGCTTAAAGATAATAAGAATTATTTTATGAATCCGCTGCGTAAAAATTTATGAAGTTGAATTATTTGAGTGAACGACATTATTTGGTCGAATTAATAAAAAGTGTTACGTATTGTTATGATTTCCTTAAAGTAGGAATGGTTCAAAGTTGATTATGTAATAACCCATTGTAGAAATTTTATGACTCTGATTTTGTTGTTATAATTCGTGGGTAGAAAATGGGGTGTTACAGCAGACATTGCCAAAGATGATAAGCCTTGGTTCCATGACATCAAGTGTTTCTTGGAGGATCAAACATACCCACCTGGGGCATCTTCCAATGATAAGAAGACTTTGAGAAGGCTTGCTGGAAGTTTCTTTCTAAACACTGATGGTTCCCTGTACAAGAGAATCTTTGATATGGTACTCCTCAGATGCGTTGACAGGACAAAAGCAGACTTGTTAATGCATGAAGTGCACGAAGGATCCTTTGGTACCTATGCTGGAGGACATGCAATGGCTAAAAAGTTGCTAAGATCAGGATATTACTGGATCACAATGGATACTGACTGTTGTGCTTACGCCAGAAAATGCCATAAATGCCAGATTTATGCGGATAAGGTGCATGTGCCTCCCAATCCTTTGAATGTGATGTCGTCACCCTGGCCCTTTGCTATGTGGGGCATTGATATGATTGGCAAGATTGAGCCAACTGCTTCAAATGGCCACAGATTCATCCTGGTTGCCATTGACTATTTCACCAAGTGGGTCGAAGCAACTTCCTATGCAAATGTTACAAGGCAAGTGGTAGCCAGATTTCTGAAGAGAGATATCATCTGTCGATACGGAGTTCCCGAGCGAATCATTACTGATAATGGTTCCAACTTAAACAACAAAATGATGGCCGAGCTATGCCGGGACTTCAAGATTCAACACCACAATTCTTCTCCTTACAGGCCAAAGATGAATGGCGCTGTTGAGGCAGCTAATAAGAATATCAAGAAGATTGTGCAGAAGATGGTAGTCACCTACAAAGACTGGCATGAAACGCTACCGTTTGCCTTGCATGGGTACCGCACGTCAATTAGAACATCCACTGGGGCAACACCGTATCAGCTTGTGTATGGTATGGAGGCAGTCCTACCTGTTGAAGTTGAATTACCTTCCTTACGGGTACTGATGGATGTTAAGCTGAACGAAGCAGAATGGGTCCGGTCCCGATACGAACAACTGAGTCTGATTGAAGAGAAAAGATTGGCTGCAATCTGTCATGGGCAGTTATATCAGAAAAGAATGAAGAGAGCCTTCGATTAGAAAGTTAGGCACCGAGAGTACCAAGTAGGGGATCTTTTGCTGAAGAGAATCCTCCCTCCTCATACAGACCACAGGGGCAAGTGGACTCCGAATTATGAAGGACCATTTGTAGTAAAGAAAGTTTTCTCGGGTGGAGCACTGATGCTCAGCACTATGGATGGTGAAGACTTCCCGTCCCCTGTGAATTCAGATGCAGTTAAAAAATACTTCGCATGAAATGACCCGCTGGACATAAAAACAGAATGTAAGTCCAGGCAAAAATAGGGCATCCCGGCGAATCAAAAACAGAATAAAAGACTCAGGCAAAAGTAAGGGAAAATAAACAAAAAAAATGTACACCCGCTGAGTTGAAAAGCCGCATTGGACAACTCAGGCAAAAATGGGTATCCCGATGGATTGAAAACCCGAAAGGGCGATCCATGCAAAATAAGGGAATAAGCGAACAACTGCATCCTGAACGTCTGTATCACCTACAACTTGGTAAACCTCGAAAGGATCAAGCTTCTATCAGAATCAGCCTTTTTCAGAAAGCAAGACGAGAAGAACGTCGAATGTCATACGAGTCATAGAAGAAGGGAAGCTCCTTGAAGCGTCGTCAACATTGCCAGCATTTTGTTTCTCAATTTGTAACAATCTCCTCATTTTAGGGGATATGTTTCTTTGACTGTATATTGCTAATTCAGGGCAAATGAATTAATAAAATCAGATTTTCAGTCATGTTTCGCCCCGTACACTTCATTTTCATTTGCAAAAATGTCTGGTGTCTTTAAAATACTGATTGCATAAATACAGATGTTTTTCTTCTAAAAATACATGCTTGCAGGGAATATACTTACTCTCGGGAGTGTCTAACTCCTATGACGGAATCCGGTAAGGGATACCTCGGGATCACTTGTGCGTTTCTCTGTCTTTTCAAGATTGCAGGTACTCGAGGCACAACATGGGGCATGTAAGCCTCACCCCGGCAAGCTGGCAAATCAACACTCAGTCTTAGCACCTAAAGCGTTGTCTCCCCAGCTGAGTTGCCACTTACTACTTCCCCCAGCCGAGGTGCCAATCATTCTTCCTCCTCAGCTAAGTACAAAAGCCAGGGAACCACCTCCCCACAAAGTTTCAGCCTCTATCAGAAGAGCAACGCATGAAGGAATCACAACAGAGTGACGAAAACATCTACAAACCCCAGCTGGGTCTCTCATTTACTGGAATAGGTCTATCATTGACCCATTTCCCCAAGCAGATGCATCTCATCAGATCTACCAATGATCTCATCCCCAGTTGGGATGTCCACTTCAAACAGATCGACCTGAGATCTTCACAGCAACGGGATCCGGATCCCGGATTGGTATCCTTGCATAATCACGGCATTCGCATCATATTCACCCCACAAAGCGTAGCATTCCGTCTAATACGGAGCATTACGGCAAAAATCAAACATGTTGCATGATCATAAGCCATGTTCTGAATCAAACACTTGTGAATAATAACAATCCATCAACATACGGAATACCCCCCAGATTCCCCAACAGAGAGCTAAAGCTAAAGCAGTTGCCTTGCATACCCAAACATTAGTATATACTCCTTGGCACCCGTCCGTGTCATATCCCCAGCAGAGAGCCAAAGCATCCTCTTTGCACTCACATATACTTATATATACAATCCCTTGACATCCGTCCATGTCATTCTCCCCAGCGCAGTAACATAAACACTTTGTATATCAGATACTTGTTTATATTATACTCCCCTCCTTTTGACACTCGTCCATGTCTCTCTCCCCAGCAGGTTGAACACATAAATATACACCAATCATGCTTATACAGATACTCGTCCGTATCTTGTATATACCACTCTCCCCGCAGATTCAACACTAGTCCATGTTCTTTGTTAACCCGTTGGTACTCGTCCGTACCATCATCTCAGAACATGCGTCAAGCGTTTGTTTCTACCTGATACTCGTCCGTATCGTAGTCTTAGGGATGCTCGCCCGCATCTTTAATCTATACACAAACATCTAAACACTTATACCTTTTGTTTCTTGGATATAAACACTCGTCTGTGTCTACTATTCCCCAGAAGAGTCCCCTCAGGATCAACACTCGTCCGTGTTCCTTGTTAACCAGTTGATACTCGTCCGTATCATCATCTCTGAACACGTATCAGTATTTGTTTCTGCCCGATACTCGTCCGTATCGCAGTCTTAGGGATGCTCGTCCGTATCTTTAATCTATACACAACGTCAAAACACTTATACTTTTTGGATGTAAACACTCGTCCGTGTTTACTATTCCCCAGTAGATCGCCAACAAAGCAAAATTTCTTTTCTATCTGACATTCGTCCTGTGTCATGATAAAACCTTGAGAGCAGTCGTCCCCTGCTAGGTGATCGTCCTTCACCTCTTGATGATCGTCCTTCATCATGCTCATCCAATGGCCGTCCCCATCGTTGATCTTTTATCCGACATTCGTCCTATGTCTTGAAATTTGTAGCAGCCGTCCCCTGCTAAGGTGATCGTCCTTCACCTTTTGATGATCGTCCTTCATCATTTTATCCGATGGCCATCCCCATCGTTGATCCTGTTATCTGGCGTTCGTCCTACGACATGATAAACCTTGAGAGCAGCCGTCCCTTGCTAGGTGATCGTCCTTCACCTCTTGATGATCGTCCTTCATCATGCTCGTCCGATGGCCGTCCCCATCGTTGACCTTTTATCCGACATTCGTCCTATGTCGCGATATTTTCGGCAGTCGTACCCTGCCAGGTGATCGTCCTTCACCCTTGATGACCGTCCCTCATCATTATTTCATTTATTCTTTAACCCGATGGTCGTCCCCGTCGTGGTCCCTTTTCCTTTTCCGGATGATCGTCCTTCATCAGTGTAGCCCGATGGCCGTCCCCATCGTTGGTTACCTTACTTTATGAATTTGATGGCCGTCCCCATCATTTTTCATTGATCCCCAGAGAATCTTATAGCTTTACTTGATGGCCGTCCCCATCATGATCCCTTTTATCCCCAGCATGTCGGCCGTCCCCGTCATTGCTTTATTTTCCGCACTTTTCCAGCATGTCGGCCGTCCCCGTCATTGCTCCTTCCCCAGCAGTCATCCTCTGCTCGACGGTCGTCCTCCGTCGCCCACACTATACAGTATAATTTATTTTCCTTTACAATCTATATCCCTTTTCTTCTTCATTCTGTGAGTGCAAATTTTGGACTGTCTTTGGTATTCAAACACAAGTTATCTTGTTTGCCTGTTAAGTCGTTGTTTACATCCTGCACAGCTAACTCATGTTTGAATAGGGGCAGCTGTAAACACCCCAAATTTGCCCTCACCCATTCACACCATGGCTTGTGATCTCCTCATATGCATAAGTTCAATCATGGCATCTCATACCACATTTTTGATTCACTGCATTGGTTCAAAGTCATCTGCATCTAGGGTTTGTGATCTGAGCAATCCAAGAGCTTCTTGAGCCACTCCAAAGGTCATCAATCACTTCAAAGGGGTCCATGTATGTTCAAACATCATATTATATCCTCTCAAGGTCAAAGAAGTCAAAAAATCACAAGAACTGAAAAAGGCATGGAAGCAGAGCCAGGCTTAACTGCATAGATGACCTAGAATTAGGGTTTTGGTTCCAAAGGCCATAACTCCAAATTTTTTGGTCATTCTTGTTTCTATTGGTCTCTATATGGTATAGGGAGTATGCATATCAATTTTCATGAAGAAATTCCATGGGGAAGTCATTTGATCAAGAGTTGACTTTTCAAGCAAGTCAGTGCAAAATCAGGGCATCTGAGACCCTCAATGACCCAACCAAGGGGTGTTATTCATCATTTTGATTGTATATTATCTTTATTTGATCATATAAGATGTTGGAAGTTCACAAAATTGAAGAATTTCAAGTCTTTTGCAAAGTTGACTTTTTGGGAAAGTTGACTTTTTAATGAAATTGCCATTTTGGGAAACTTTTTCAACCTTTATTTTTTGATTCAAAAATGCTTCAAATGGAAAAACTTTGGTCATAAAAGTTGTAGAATGGATCATTCCCTTTTCAAAAAGTACAAGAACATGACCTAATTCATTTTGGATCAAAAGTTATGGCTTGTCAAAGTTGGCTAAAATCACAAAATTTCAAAGTTTCTACCAAAGAGGCAAAGTAGCAAATTCACATGCCAAACATTCTATTGACTTCAAAATGACTTCTAATCTTCATACAAGCATGTACCATGACTTAAAATCAGAATTGGCCCAAAGGATTTCTCATTTTTGTGCCTTGATTTTCAAGTATCCATAAGTCATTTTTCATGAAAGTGCAAGGAGGGATTTTTGGCAAAACCATTCTCAAATGAATTGTATGATCACTAGATGGTTCTAACACATTGCCATGACCAAATGAAGCATCCCACATCAAAAATCCAGCAAGAGTTCTCACATTCACATGGCCAAAATCATGAAATAACACAAGTGGGCAAGTTGCAAAAACCTCTCTAGCTCATGATCCAGATGCAGCAGCCTTTCATGAGCCATCCAAGGGCCATCCTTGACTCAAGCTGAGGCAAGACAAGCCTCTAGACTGCTGCTGCCATAGCCCATGCTGCAAGTATAAATCAACTTGACTTTTTGGCCAATCCTCCCATACCAATCCCACAGTGCACACCTGCCCTCCTAGATTGCTGGGATTGTTTATGATTTGTCTAAGGGTCATAAAACAAGGGAGAAGCAAGCCTGGAACACACACAACACAACACACTCCAAAAACTGTCAAAAAACTCCTCTTCTTCGAATCTCTCTATACAGCCATCAAACCTTCATTTTTCCTTCACCAATAAATCATACATCCTCCAAAGAACCAGAATCCACCATTAAAACAGCTTGAAACCCTCTAGAACACAACTGTGAAATCTGCTACACTAGAACTCACCTTCACAAATCAGCCATCAACAAGAGTTCTAAGGCATTCCTTTGAGTTCAGAAGGGCCAAGGGAGTTCATTTGCACAAGTGGGAGATTCTGGAAGCTCACCATTGAAGCTTTCCAGCTCAGGTATGGCCAAGAACACTTTTTCACAGAGCTTGTTTTTCTTGTTATAAAATGAAAGTGTATGTTGTGCTGATCATAATGATGTCCTTGGAATTGGAAATAGTGAAGAAATGATCATTTCATGGCTCTCTGAAACTTCACCCGTGAAACTTGTTTGATTCGATTCTCTCTGTTTTTGGATTATAAATGTTGTTTGAAGGGTGATTCGAATGGGGTTTGGGTAGAGGATCATTTCCTTGGTTTCAATTTGATGAATGGTGGCCTGTAGCATGTTTTAGGGTTTCTAACCCGCCGGAGAAGATGACCGGAGCTTCCCTCCGGTCACCTGAAAATCATTATCCCTAACCCTAATTAATTTTCCAGATGCGTTCGTGACCGTTGGATGCTGATTAGTTTAAGTGTTGTGTGGTCCAGATTAAATCATTAAAGCCCTAATCTGTTTTATTAATTTAATAAATCATAATTAGATTAATTAAGCCAGAGTCAATCCTGACCATTAATTCGCGCGCGCAGTCAACCTGGTCCACCCCAGTTCAAATCTAGGCCTTTGGATCTGATTACCACCCATTTAATTCAATTTTATTTTCTTTTTAATCCATTATTTTTGTACATTTAATTTAAAATAGTAAAACAATTTTAAAAATTCTGAAAATTTTTGTACAAACTTTTATTAATTTTCAGAAACCAAAAACATTTTTATTTTTATTTTTTTCATTAAAAAATATTTTTTAAATCATTTAAAAGTTTATTTTTAATTAATTAATGAGAATTAATTGATTAAAAATACTTTTAGGTATTTAAAAACCACCAAAAAATTCATGAAACCTTTAAAATCATTTAGAAACATTGTCCAACCCTCAAACCAAATTTCTTTTTTGATCTTGATGCATTTTGACAATTTTCCATGGAATTAATTCAATTTCAAAGCATTATTTTGATCCAATCTTTGAAAATTCACTTCTGCCTAGTTTTTGAGAGTTGGACTTTGGTTCTTTTTGCATTGTGTCTTGCATATCATGTAGTTTGTAGGATTAAATTGGCATGACTTGATTTTGCATTTTCAATTTGTTTGACATTTTTCTTGTTAAGGTACCCTAAAACCCTAGAAATCTTAGGAAATTCATAACCCTAATTAGGTTAAGAGTTAGAACCCCTCCTTTGGGCAGTGAGTTTGTATAGGTTTAGGGTTCCCTTGGATGCATTTTCAATTTTTTATTTTGAAGTTTTCTTCTGATTTTGATTTTTGTTTGTTGCATTGGTCATAAACCCTAATTTGGGCTTTCTTTTGCATTCATCTTGCATTTGCTTGCATACCATGACTTGTCATAGCATTTTGTGCATCCATTTGATTCATTAGACATCTTAAGACATATTATAAGCATGTTTGATCATTGCATCTTTCATTTGCCATGTTGTATGTCATTTGCATCCCATAACTTTTCATGTATGTCCATGGTTCCAAGCATGTTTCTCTTGCATTCATTTGTTTGTATGATCATCCCCATGCCTTGTTTCATGTTTGTGTCATCTCATAGCATCATTTTCATCACTCACATGCTTCTGATTTTGATTTGCATCATGCCATTTCATTTCATTTTGCATTGCATTGCATTTCTTTCACTAACTTTTCAGGTGGTAAGTCACTTTGAGAAGTGAATTTGCCTTCACTTCTCACAATTTCTTTTCATCTCTCTTATGCATCATTGCTGCATTTTACTTTGTGTTTGAGATTGAGCTTGCTCATTCTTATTCATCTTACTTTCTTCCTTCAAGTGACTTGTCTTCTTAAGTGAAGCAAGTTACTTTGCTTCTCTTGGCTCCTTTTCATCTGCTTCCTGGTGGTTCCTCTAAAGATTTCTCTTGTTAAACTCACAAACCTTAGGAACAACCAAGCATGACAATAATTAGGGTTCTGATTAGTCCCCCCATTTAGATTTTACCTTTGTGTCTCATTGAGTCTTCTCTTCTCACCTCATGATCAAGGACTAAACCATAAAGGCTTTAAGGCTTTGTGATTAAGTTTATGCCTGCATCCTTCTATTAGGATGGAGTGTATAACTTTAATCTTAAGTGTTAAACCCTTAATATGTTTAAACCCTCTAATCAATTCACATAATAATCACCAAGACATCAAGCTTGTGACTTGGGCCTTGCATTAGGGTTCTAATTCTTCCTTAATTGGTTAAGAAGGACTAACCCTAGTGTTAATGGACAAGTCCCCCTCAAGTTGTCTTACAAACCCTAAAACCCACTTCATCATCTTATCATTAACTAAAATCCATCTAATAAAGGTTTTGTTTTGTCATGAGTTTAATCTCTAATCATGGATTAAGTTGAGGAGCTTTCCTCAGCTTAAACACTCTCATCTATTATCCTTCTATTAGGATGGTGTAATGAGTCTGTTTAATCCCTGATTATGGCTTAACCTCATTACTCAACACTAAACAAAAGCACCAAAACATCTAAATAATCACAAGTAGGTTAATGATCTTAATCCTGCATCAAAGGTGATTAAGTGTGAGAAGCTGGCTTCACACTTAAGGTATTCTCATTACCCCTAATCAGAGGGAGGATGTGATGAGTTTACTAACCCATTGGTTTAGGCTTAAGCTCATTAACTTATGACAACTTTCAAAAGCAATAAAAGACTGAAAATACAAAAAAACAAACAATAATCGTCTCCTTCGGGATTCTTTTCTCATCTCATTCAATCACAAACGAGAACTCGCTTCTTCCGTCTAATGCAAGACAGTTTGCACCTGAGCCAGATAGGTCATACACTTGAGCATAGACAAGCAAGCAGTTCACAAGTCAATTTACCTTTCAGTCTCTTTGGGTCGAACTACGGTGTTCTGACTTCCTCATTGCACGAGAGGATACGTAGGTATAACTTAACGGTTATCGAACAAAAGTCTCTGTATATTCCCCCTCCTCCCAGCATTATTCTTTTAACCCCATGATCTTGGGCATCTTATTCCTTTCCTTACACTGACATTGTACATTTACACACTTTACTTCTTTTACACTGACACCTGTACATTTTTTTCCAGCTCTTTGATACACAAATTGCACTGACACTACCCCTTTAAAACACAAATCTTTTAAGCGTGGATCCCGTCGAGTACGACGGACAATCTGGGTGCTAATACCTTCCCAGGTTGTAACCAACCCCCTTTCTCAGTCTCTCTGGTTCGCGACCGTCTTATCCATGTCATTCTAGGTCTATGCAGCATTACCTTTCCTCCGGGATAAAAATGCCTAGCTGGCGACTCTTTTCATTCCCTGTGAGTTCACTCCTGTGTGTTCTCGCATCTCCTCTCGCCGACCGTTCGCGTCTGTACCCTATTTGACCCGGCTTCATCTTTTGGGGGCGACAACAAGTAATCAAAAGAGGCATTGGATGAAAACATATGAAGGAATTAGGTCAAAAAGCCATCCAAGATGCATCACACAAACACAAAGTCAATTTAAACTAAATGAACTCAACAATGATGAAATAAGGCTTCTAAGAGCCTAAACATGTCACTCAAACACAAACAAGATACCTCAAAGGATGGCACAAGTGCCTCATGCAATTAGGGTTAAGATAAATCAAGTGGTGATCAAGTAAAATACTTTCCAACACAAGTAACCAAACACATATCATTTGGCATTAAAAAATTATGAAATTAAAGCACAAATGACCTTAACCAGGGACCAATCACATATCAAAAGTTTATACAAAAATTCAGAGTCGAAGGATCTCAAACAATCAATGAAAGAACTCATAGGAATCATGAACCAAAATGCAAAGATGAGGGATCAAAATGCAATAAAGAAAATTTTTAAAAATGAAACAAAAATATTTTTAAGAGGTTTTGGATGTCATTAAATGAATGCAAAAATATTGATTCAAAAATATTTAAGGAACTATGAGAAAATAATTTTTGAAGTTGATGCATGAAAAGAGAAACAATTTAAAAACGAAATAAAAGAAAATATTAAAAATAATATGAAAAATGCATAAATTCAAGAATAAAAAATTCCCAAAATTAACTAAATGTTTATTGATGCTCATGATTTTTTTATAGATTTTTAGGTTGGATTTAAATGATTTTAAGAAAATAAAATGAAAAAGTATGAAAATAAAATAAAAAGTAAGATGAAATGATGTAGGGGGTATGACATTAGTAAATAAAACACGTTCAAAAAGATATTGGACTCAACAAGTGGTTGAGATATCACTAAGTCCTAGGCTCAGTCCATCAGCGCAGTCAACCATTCCACAAAGACTTCAATCAACTTATAAGACTCACACACACCACAAGATTGATCAAAGGCATCGCATATAGTCAAACAATTAAACAAGTAATACAGATCAAAGGCTCAGATTGCAAGGCACATGATAACATCCAACATATGCGCGCAAAACAAATAGTATGAAAATAAAAGCCACGTGAGAGGCAGGTGCATTTTTAATGCGCTGGAAATATATGGACCCTCAGATTTCCAGATCAAATGGCTATGGCTCATCTTCAGCCTCCAGCCCTCAGGCCACCTACAAATGTTTGCGGTGCCGGAGCCCTATCTCTGGTCACCTTCTCAGGTGAACAACAACCAAATTTTTTCTAGAAACAAGAATTAAGACCACAGATCAAAGCATAAACACTTCAGGATCTCAAATGTCACGCTCAAATCATCAAACAATGTATGAATTATGAGAATCGAAGCAAAACATCTAGATTCAAAAATTTCGATCTCACAATATGAACACGTTACACGTCCAAAATCAATTCTAAGCACATCAATGCACTCATCAACAATCAAAGAATCAAATGCACATCAAAAATATTAGTTCTAATATGATGAACTAATAGAATAATGGGTGCATATGATCTGTGTTTGTGAAGCATTACCTTTCCCATTCATTCGGGATAAAAATGCCTTGCTGGAGACTATACCTTTTTCCGCTCCACTTTCGCGTTTGTACTAGGATGAAAATCCTGGGAGCGACAACTGGTGACTCTGCTGGGGATCGAACCCAGATTCTCTAGTTTCCCCTTTGAGAGTAAATCCTAGCGCTTGTATGTTTTTGTTTCTTTGGATGTTTAGCTGTTTGTTGTTGTATGCTTTAGTTTAGCTTTAATGCTTTATTTATAGCTTTACTTTACAACTTTATTTATTGCTTTCAGTACTTTATTTTCCATGCACTGGACTGTCTGGATTGTGCTGGTTTTCTTTGGCGGGATGTGGTTACTTTGAGATGAGGCCAATACCAAGGCTCGAGTGCACCCTAGAGTTTAGCATGGAAAAACATTGTAGTTCCATGGTATCTCACCATGATGGGTGGTGGTGTGTTCCACACCCATAATGCGACCGTCTTGGAACTATCTTGTGTGGGGATTTCCTCCACTTTAGGATACGACCTCGATAGTTATGTGCATCTGGGGACCGATTGTTGAGGACCTTATTGGAAACAAACCTCTCCAAGGATGATAGTGGCAAACCATATTTTTATGGAAAATCCACTCGCATCCGAGGGCTCACTGGGAAATCACATAGGATGGCCTGGTTCTCTCATAGGAACTCAGTCAAAGAAAATTGTTCGTATGATGATAGTACTATATCCCAAGGGATGAATGTACTATTGTTTCTCGATTCAGTGCTTGAAGCTGGGGACTTATGAAGGATGCTTGTTTTTCTCGCAATCAGCTGAAACCTCCATGAGTAGTACATAATGCTAAAACAATTCCCTGATATGGGTATTATGCCATTTCTCGGAGATGGTGAATGTATTATTGCTATTCGACTTTGAGAGTTTATGATGTTGACCCGAGGTAGCACACCCGTGAGATTGGGAGGGGTTTACAGGTTTGCAAGATCCCTAAACTTTCAACATACCCGCTTCGTCAGTATTATTTTGTGACATGGTCCAGTTCTATATGTTTCTTTGGTTTTGGATTCTGCTGTAAAAAGATAATGTTATTATGTCTCTTCACAAACACTTGGTTATCTGGTCAACACCAACACATACACTTCACTGATCACCTGCCTTGTATTACATAACATTATGACATCATTAATCATTTGTGTTCTTTTTCATTCTTAGGGTTTACTTACTGTCTCCCAGTTCCCCTCAGGTTTCTTATTCCGAGATGAAATATTATAGAAAGAAGAATATCCATTATAAGTTCTTCGACACTAAGATAGGGATGATAAACCAGATGGGAAAATCGGTTACAAACTGGGAAGATATTAGCACCCCAGATCGTCTGCCGTCCCCGACAGGATCTATGCTTGTTAGTCTATTTCAAAGGGTAAGGAATAAAACTGATGCTGAATAAAAACCGCTACTGGAACTGGAATGAGAGAGGGAACTGGAAAACGAGAACAAAAATGTACAAGACAAATGTAGGGAAAATAAAGAATGTGCTCGAATGGACCCTACCCCACTGCCTATGTATCTCATGGGAAATGAGAATCAGAGTCGACGTAGTTCGCCTAACTAAGGCGGGAACTTGTTTATGTTTTTTTATGAATTGAATTGCTTATGCATATGCTCAGGTGTTGCATGCTTGCCTCGACGAGTGCGTTACTGTCTTGCAACGAGACAAGTCGTAGCGAGTTATTCATTTAGAGTGAATGATGTGAGAAGAGAATTCCCGGGAAAGACGTGTGTTGTTTGTTTACTATCTTTTAAAAGAAGTGTTTTTTATTTTGTTTTTTGTGAAACATTCTCAATCCTAAACCTAAGGATGCCTAAAAGCTAAGAAAAACCTAAAGACAGCAGCTACTACAACTCTCTAACACACAATCAGCTACCAAATGTAACTAATAATGCAAATAGCATATTACAACTACCAAACAACATGAAAATAGGTGTAAAAAGTGTCAAAACTCAACAATGCAACACACATCTTACAACTTCTGCTTCAAAACACAACAGTGAAAACATGGCAGATTTTGATCATTTTTCCAATGCAAATGCATGACTCATATAATGCATGGATATGCAATATACTATAATTATTTATGGATGCAACATGGTTAGTATGATCATGATCATGTGAACATGTTTTCCATACAAGAGCAAACATATGCAAAATGAAACTTTAATGCAAACAATAAAGAAATGAACATACATTTTAATGCACTACAATCTGGAATGAACATCAACAATGAAATGAAACAAATAGACAATCAAGAATGACTGCAAATATATGAAATGTGCAATTTCAAACACTATGCAACATTTCGATTAGGCGCACAAACAACTGAAACATGCATGGATCGCAAATACGATGCAAAATAGAATTATAAACACTCATCAACATGCTATCAATGATTCTCAATCATAGAAACAACAATCATAACATGTTATGAACACAAATTCAACTATTATACAAAAACTCGGAACCAAATGAAATGCGTGTCGAAAGTTGTCGAAACTACACACACCTATACCTAAATAACTCCTTAAAATTCCCTAAATGATATCCTAAATATCCATGATGATTGGATGGGGAATGAATAACATAAGGCAAGAAAAAGAAATAATTTTTCATTTTGGTTCAGTGGTAACCGGTTACTACCTATGTAGTAACCGGTTACCAGTTCAAAATTTGGGATTTCTACAAAATTTAACACAGATAACCGGTTACTACCTATGTGGTAACTGTCGCTCCCCGGATTTTCATCCCGGTGCAAACGCGAATTGTCGGTGATGTTGGAGGTTGAAGTTGAATAGATTCGCCATCTAGGAATTTTTATCTTGGAGGAAAGGTAATGTTGTATAAACCTAGAAAGATATGGATAAGACGATTGCGAACCAAAGAAATTGAGTAAGGGGGTAGGTTACGACTTGGGAAGGTATTAGCACCCAGATCGTCCGTCGTACTCGACGGGATCCACACATACCTGATTGTGTTTAAAAGGGGATAGTGTATGTGCTAAACTATGTAAAAAAGGATAGGGAGGAATGGATGTACAGAGTGTCAGAGCAAGAAGAAAGTGAATGCTCAAAACTGAGGTCGAGGAAAGAGAACTGGGGGGAGGAGAGGTGGGAGGATAAAGAGACTTTTGTTCGATAATTGTTAATTTATGCCTACCTATACTCTCGTGCAATGAGGAAGTCAGAACACCGTAGTTTGACTCAAAGAGACTGGGATGTTTTGGTGTGAACTGCTTGCTTGTCTATGCTCAAGTGTATGACTCGTCTGACTCGAGTGCTAACTGTCTTGCATTAGACGGAAGAAGCGAGTTCTCGTTTTCAGAGTGAGTGTGATGAGAAAAGAATCCCATAGTAAACGTTTATTGTTTGTTTTTGTGTTTTTTCAGTTTTTTATTGTTTTTGGTGTTTTGCATAGGATATTGAGCTTAACCCTTAATCAAAGGTCGTAAACTCATTATATCACCCCTGATTACGGATAATGAGTCAACTTAAGTATGAGACGAAAATCTCAACTTAATTACCCTAATGATGCAGGATTAAGGTCATTAACATACTTGTGATTATTAAGTTATTTTTGGATTTTTGTTTTGTGTTAAGTAATGAGTTTAATCTCTAATCAGGGATTAGTGAACTCATTACACCATCCTAAGAGAAGGATAATAGATGAGAACACATAAGATGAGGAAGACTCCTCAACTTAATCCATGGTTAGGGATTAAAATAATTATATTATAAGTCTTTATTAAAGTGGATTTTAATTAAAGGTGGGATTAATAAATGGATTTTATGTTTGTAAGACTAAACCTGAGGGGGACTTGTCCATTGAACACTAGGGTTAGTCCCTCTGAACCAACAGGCAGAGATGTAACCCTAATATAAGGCCTAAGTTACAAGCTTAAGTCTTAATGATTATTAGATGTTTTGATTAGGAGGTGTAAATAACTTAAAGGTTTAACACTAAGTATTAAAGTTAGACACTCCATCCTAAGATAAGGATACATGCATAACCCTAATTCAGAGTCTTAAAACTTTAACTGTTTAGCCTTGATTATGAGATGGGAAGTAGAGACTCAAGGAGACTCAAAGGTAAAAACTAGGGGAAGACTATGTATAACCCTAAAGTTATCATGCTCAAATATTCTTATGGTTTGTGAGGCTTAAAGAAAGATCTTCAGATGGCCACCAAGGAAGAAGAAGCAGATGAAAAGAGAAGAGAAAGGAGAATAGGTTACTTACTTCCTGAAGAAGTTAAGTAACCTAAGAGAAAGAAAAGGAGAAAGAGAGAGCATAAGTGAGTCAAAATAACTTCAAAGACAAATAAATATGCAAATGAAGAGATAATAAGAGGTTGGATGTGGAGGCAAATCCACATCCTAAACAACTTACCTGAAGACCCTGAAATGGTTAGTATGAATGCATAAGATGTGAAACAAAAGGAAATAAAGCAAATGAGGATGCAATGATCAAGACCAGAAGTGTAAACACATTTCAAATGTGTTATGAAATGATGCAAATACATCTACAATGTTTATGTATGATCATACAAGAGATGAGATGCAAAGGAAAGCATGTTAGAAGCTTGAAATCACATGAATACACATAAGAAGTAATGAATGCAAAACATACCAAATGGATGCAACAATGATCAACCAATGTTCATACATGTCCTAAGGTATCTAAGATGGCATACAAATGCATGAGATGTCATGACAAGTTCTTATGATGAAGGTATGCAAAGATGAATGCAAATGAACATGGCAAATTAGGGTTTTAAGAAGGTATGAGATGTACATGTCCACAACAGAAGGATAACACATGATAAAAAAATTGAAAATGCAACCAAATGAGCCCTAAACACTCATAATATCACTCCCCAAAGATGGAAGTCAGAAGCTATACCAAAGTCAAATTATGGTTTTTCTAAGTTAGGCTAGGGTTTTGGGTACTTCTTCATGAAAAATGCCAAAAAAATGGAAAATTCAATGAAAAAATATGAGTAAAATACTCTAGATACTACATGCAAAGTATGAAAGTATGCAAAAAGAACCATGTGCAAAATCATCTTGGTTGATCAGAAATGGCTTTTTGAAGTTAGGGTTAGAAAAATAGGAAATTTGGAAACCCTAATTCATGGTTAATTGTCAAAACATGATCAAACCCTAATTGAAATTTATAAGATGAGTTTGTAAATTGTTCTAAATGCTTATGGATGCTTCATGAATTTTTTGGTGATTTTTAAATACCTAAAAGTATTTTTAATTAATTAATTAATACAATTAAATGATTTAAAAATAGATTTTTAATGAAAAAAATAAAAATAAAAATAAAAGTGTTTTTGGTTTCTGAAAATTATTTGAAGACAAAGTGCAAAAGATCATATTTTTATAAAATGATTTAATATTTTAAATAAATATGTGAAATAAAAATGAAATAAATAAAATAAAAAGTGAAAAATGGATGTTTTAGATGCAAAGTTGAGAGGATCAAGGGCTGAGATGGTGAGTCAGCGTGACTCGAGGTATGAAGATCTAAGGGCCTAGATTCAAATTTCCATTACGCACGTGATCTAAGGGTTGTGGTTCATTCTGATTAAATTAATTAGGATTAAATTAATTAATTAAGATTAAGGTTTAATTACATATCTGGACCGTTCATACACTAACCTAATCAGGATCCTATGACTCAGATTCAAACTGGAAACACTAACCCTAATTAATCTCAGATGACCAGAACAGTGCTCCGGTCATCTTCTTCGGCCAACCCCAAACCCTAACTTCAACTACAAGCCACTAAAATGCATCAAACCTGCCCAGAATCAAACCCCAAACATCAAAGAACACAAATTCACAAACAAAAACCATTTATATTGCATGAACAAGCTGAATCGAAACCAAACATTTTTTAGGTCAAACTTTCAGAACATCATAACATTCTTATTTTTCACTCATTTTCAATTCTAAACATATCAACATGACCAGCATAACATGTAGATTCACATTTTAACAAGAAATTAAGGTTCTGGAAAAATAGTTCTTGAGGGATACCTGAGCTAGAGTTCTTCAAACTGGAGCTTTCAAGGCCTTCCCTTTGTGCAAACCAACTCCTTTGGACCTCCTGAAGCTATTGAGATGCTTGGATGAAGTTTATTTTGGCTAGTTTGTGAGATACAGTTCTGATATGGCAGAAATTGTGTTTGTGTTTGAGGCTGTTTCAGGTCATTGTGATGGGTGGGTTTTGTTCCTTGAGTGATGAGGAGTTGAATGGTGAAAGAAAATGTGATTTTTGATGGTTGTGCAATGAGTTTCGAAGAAATGAAGTTTTGAGAGGATTTTTGCAATCTGAGCTTGTGGTCTGTTTCAAGGCTTTATGTCATGTGTTTTATGATCCTTAGGGTTTGTATAAACAATGCCATTGGTCAGAAGAGTTGTTGTGGCACTGTGGGATTGGCATGGCATGAAATGAAAAAAAGTCAAGATTTGTGTACTAGAGGTATGGGCCATGGAAGAGCTGATTTTCTGGCTGGATTGTGTTCAGCTGGCTTCAAGGATGGCCTTTGGATCAAATGTGGTGAGCTGTGATGCTTGGATCAAGAGTTTGTATGTGTTTTGCATTTTCACAACTTTAAGAATTCTTGAGATGCAAGTCATGAAAATCCTTGATTCTTGACACAATTTTGTTCTAAACAAGTTACATTATGTTTCTATGATGTGTAGAAGTGCATTAGAGGTCATGAGAAGGCTTGGAAAGCAAAATTGCACATTTCCCTCTTTGGCATGAACTTGAAACTTATGTGATTTTTGCCAACTTTGATCCATCATAACTTGAGTTATAGGATGAATCAAGAGGATTTCTTGTACTTTTTGAAAATGGGAAGATCCAATCTACAACTTTCATGTTTGAATAAAAATCATTTGAAGCCTTTTTGATCAAGAAAGAGGAGGTTGAAAATCTTTCCCAAAATGGAAAGCTTACATTACAAGTCATGTCCAAAAATGACAACTTTGCAAATGACTCAAAATACTTCAATATTGTGAACTTCCAAGCATTCCTAAGATCAAATAAAGATCATAGGACCTCAAATTGATGATGATGACCCTTTGGAACCCTTGTTGGTGGCCTCAGATGCCCTGATTCTGACTTTTCTTGCACAACAAGTTACCATTTGATCAGATGACTTCCACAAGGAATTTTTGCTTCAAATTTGATACACATGCTACTTATAACATATATAGACCAATAGAATCAAGAATGGAAAAACATTTTGAGTGTAAGGGCCTCAAACCCAAAACCCTAATTTCTGGTCATCTGTGTAGGAGCCCTGAGCCTGCCTGGGTAGCTGTGCAATCCTCTAAGATTTGTGACTTTAAAGAAAACTTGGAGGTATAATATGATCATAGAACACTCATGGACCCTCTTGTCATGCTTCATGGCCTATGAGATAGCTCAAACCACTTCTAAGATTCATGATAACAAACCCTAGTTATGCAACTTATGCAGTGAAATAACTATGCAGTGTGAGATGGTCTGCTTATGCAATGTGTCGCTCCCACCTGATGACATAGGGCCAAGAGGGGTACAGACGCGAATGGTCGGCGAAAGGAGAAGAGAACACACACAAGGGTGAACTCAAAAGACAAGAAAAGAATCGCCAGCTAGGCATTTTTATCCCGAAGGAAAGGTAATGCTGCATAGACCTAGAAAGATATGGATAAGACGGTTGCGAACCAGAGAAACTGAGAAAGGGGGTTGGTTACAACTTGGGAAGGTATTAGCACCCAGATTGTCCGCCGTACTCGACGGGATCCACGCTTGAAAGTTTGTTCTTAAAGGGGTAGTGTCAGTGCTATCTGTGTATCAAAGTTGGAAAGAATGAAAGTGTCAGTGCAAAAGAAGTGAGAAGTGTATACGGGAAGTGTCAGTGTAAGAAAAGGAGTATGAAGCTCAAGACTATGAGGTTAAAAGAATAATGCTGAAAGGAGGGGGAATATACAGAGACTTTTGTTCGATAACTGTTAAGTTATGCCTACGTATCCTCTCGTGCAATGAGGAAGTCAGAACACCGTAGTTCGACTCAAAGAGACTGAAAGATAAATTGACTTGATGAACTGCTTCCTTGTTGTCGCTCCCGATAAATGGGACTGGCCCAAATAAAGGTACAGACGCGAACGGTCAGCGAAAGAGAACAATGAGAACATACAGCAGTGAACTCACTGGAAAGGAAAAGAGTCTCCAGCTAGGCATTTTTATCCCAGAGGAAAGGTAATGCTGCATAGACCTAGAAAGATATGGATAAGACAGTTGCGAACCAGAGAGACTGAGAAAGGGGGTTGGTTACAACCTGGGAAGGTATTAGCACCAAGATTGTCTGCCGTACTCGACGGGATCCACGCTTAAAAGATTTGTGTTTTAAAGGGGTAGTGCCAGTGCAATTTGTATATAAAGAGCTGGAAAAGGATGTATAGGTGTCAGTGTAAGAAAAGTGTGAAGTGTATAAATGATGTGTCAGTGTAGGAATGAGAATGAATTGCTCAAGATCATGAGGCTAAAAGAATGATACTGGAAAAGGGGGGGAATATACAGAGACTTTTGTTCGATAACCGTTAAGTTATGCCTACGTATCCT
This sequence comes from Lathyrus aphaca, assembly GCA_963966055.1. Lineage (NCBI taxonomy): Eukaryota > Viridiplantae > Streptophyta > Magnoliopsida > Fabales > Fabaceae > Lathyrus > Lathyrus aphaca. The sequence continues at coordinate 114,257,317 of OZ014523.1, read as the reverse complement.
CTCGTGCAATGAGGAAGTCAGAACACCGTAGTTCGACCCAAAGAGACTGAAAGATGAATTGACTGTGAACTGCCTGCTTGTCTATGCTCAAGTGTATGACCTGTCTGGCTCAGGTGCAAACTGTCTTGCATTAGACGGAAGAAGCAAGTTCTCATTTGTGAGTGAGTATGATGAGAAAAGAATCCCGAAGGAGACGATTATTGTTTGTTTTGAGTTTTTAGTCTTTTATTGCTTTTTGAATTTTGTCGTAAGTTAATGAGCTTAAACCTAAACCAATGGATTTAGTAAACTCATCACATCTTCCCTCTGATTAGGGGTAATGAGAGTACCTTAAGTGTGAAGTCAACATCTCACACTTAATCACCTTTTAATGTAGGATTAAGATCATTAACCTACTTGTGATTATTTAGATGTTTTTGGTGTTTTTTTGTTTAGTGTTAAGTAATGAGATTAAGCCATAATCAAGGATTAAACAGACTCATTACACCATCCTAATAGAAGGATAATAGATGAGAATGTTTAAGCTGAGGAAAGCTCCTCAACTTAATCCATGATTAGGGATTATACTCATGACAAAACAAGCCTTTGATTAAGTGGATTTTATTAAATTATATGATGAAGAAATGTTTTTTAGGGTTTGTAAGACAACTTGAGGGGGACTTGTCCATTAACACTAGGGTTAGTCCTTCTTAACCAATTAAGGAAGAATTAGAACCCTAATGCAAGGCCCAAGTTACAAGTGTGATGTCTTGATGATTATTATGGATTTATTAAGAGATTTAAACACATTAAGGGTTTAACACTTAGGATTAAAGTTATACACTCCATCCTAATAGAAGGATGCAGGCATAAGCTTAATCACAAAGCCTTAAAGCCTTTAGGGTTTAGTTCCTGATTATGAGGTGAGAAGAGAAGACTCAATGAGACACAAATGTAAAAACTAAGTGGGGGACTAATCAAAACCCTAATCATTGTCATGCTTGGTTGTTCCTAAGGTTTGTGAGGTTTACAAGAGAAGATCTTCAATGGAACCACCAGGAAGCAGATGAAAGGAGCAGAGAGAAGCAAAGTAACTTGCCTCATTTAAGAAGTCAAGTCACTTGAAGAAAGAAGGTGAGAAGAAGAAGAATGAGCAAGCTCAATCTCAAACACATAACAAAATGCAGCATGAGTGCATAAGAGGGATGAAAAGAAAATGTGAGAAGTGAAGGCAAATCCACTTCCCAAAGTTACTTACCACCTGAAATGTTAATAAAGGAATGCAATGCAATGCAAAATGGGATGAAATGACATGATGCAAATCAAAACCAGAAGCATATATGAGATGATAATGATGCTATGACATGGTGCAAACATGAATCAAGGCATGTGGATAATCATACAATCTTATGGATGCAAATGAAACAAGTTAAGAACCATGAACAAACATGAAAAGTCATGATATGCAAATGACATAAAACATGGAAAACACATGATGCAATGATCAAACATGCTTTCAATATGTCTTAAGATGTTCAATGAATCAAAAGAATGCATAAAATGCTATGGCAAGTCAAGGTATGAATGCAAATGCAAGATGGATGCATATGGAAGCCCAAATTAGGGTTTATGATCAAAGCATCAAACACAAACCAAAATCAGAGGCAAACATCAAGATAAAAAATTGAAAATTCTCTCAAAGTAACCCTAATCCTATAAAAACTCACTGCCCAAAGGAGAAGTTCCAACTCTTTACCCAATTCAAGTTATGATTTTCCTAAGTTTTCTAGGGTTTTAGGGTTCCTTAATAAGAAAAATGTCAAGCAAATGGAAAATGAAAGATCAAATCATGCCAATTTAATCTCACAAACTAAATGCTAAACACAATGCAATGCAAAAAGAATCAAGGTCCAACTCTCAATGGCTAGGCAGAAATGATTTTTGGAAGTTTGGATCAAAATAATGCTTTGAAAATGAATTAATTCCATGAAAAATTATCAAAATGCATCAAGATCAAAAATGAAATTTGGTTTGAGGGTTGGACAATGTTTCTAAATGTTTTCAAATGTTTCATGAATTTTTTGGTGATTTTTAAATACCTAAAAGCATTTTTAATTAATTAATTCTCATTAATTAATTAAAAATAAACTTTTAAATATTTAAAAATATTTTTAAAATACAAAAAATGAAAATAAAAATATTTTTGGTTTCTGAAAGTTAATAAAAGTTTGTACAAAAAATTTCAGAATTTTTGAATAAGTTTTACTATTTTTAATAAATTGCACAAATTAAATGAGAAAAATTGAAATAAAAAATAATGAAAATGAGAAGTAATCATATCCAACGCATCAGATTCAAAGTTGGGGGGTCAGCTGTTGACTTGGCGCGTGAATCAAGGGTCAGGATGGACTCTGACTTAAATCAGGTTTTATGAATTAATTAAATGGGATTAATTAAGTTAATGGAGATTAGGGCAAAATGGATGCATCTGGGCCACACAAACACGCGCCAGTCAACCTAAGTCAATGGATCCAACGCACCAGATTCAAACACCAATTAATTACAGGGGTTAGGGTTAAGTACTTTCAGGTGACCGGAGGGAAGCTCCGGTCATCTTCTCCGGCGGGTTGAAAACCCTAGATCATGATTCAGGCCACCATTCACCAAATTGAAAGCAGGGAAATGTTCCTCTACCCAAACCCCATTCAAATCACCCCTCAAACAAAATTTATCATTCAAAATCAGTGAGAATCGAAGCCAACAAGATTCACGGGTAAAATTTCAGAGCATCAATAAATCTTCATTTTTCACTCATTTTCAATTCCAAGCACATCATTATGATCAGCACAACATACACTTTCATTTTATAACAAGAAAAGCAAGTTCTGGGAAAAAAGTTCTTGAGACATACCTGAGGGTGAAGCTTCTGGTTCTGGGCTTTCTGGGCTGTTCTTTGGTGCAAACTCACTCCAATGATCCCCCTTGTACTAATGACAAGCTTGGATGGAGCTTAAACAGGCTATTTTGAGAGGTCCAGTTCTGGTGTATCAGAAAATGGGGTTCTTATGTAGGCTGTTTCAGATTATTGTGAGGAGTGGTATTGGTTCTATGAATGTTTTCTGGTTGATTGGTGAAGATAGAATGAGTGTTTGATGACTGTGCAAGGAGATTCGAAGAAGAGAAGTTCTTTGACAGTTTTTGTGAAGGCTGTGTTCTGGCTTGTTCCAAGGGCCAATCTCTTGCTATAACACTCCCACAATGTATGAGTAGCCTGTGGAGCAGGTCAGTAGAGGTGGCTGCTTACTGTTCCAAGAGTATGGGGGTTTTGGCCAAAAAGTCAATGTGATTGGTACTTGCAGCATGGGCTATGGCAGCAGCTGTCTAAGGGCTTGTCTTGCCTCAGCTTGAGTCAAGGATGACCCTTAGATTGCTTGTGAATGTCTGCAGCATGTGGATCATGAGCTATGCTAGATCTTGCAACTTGCCCACTTGTGCTTTCTTGTGATTTTGTGCTATGTACATGAGATGATTCTTGCTGAATTTTGTTGCATGGAACTTCACTTAGTCATGGCAATGCATAGAAACTAATTGGTGATCACACAATTCATGGGAGGATGATTTTGCCAAGAATCCCTCTTTACATCTTTATGAAAAATGACTTATGGATTTCTTGAAAATCAAGTCACAAAAATGAAAGATTCCTTGGGCCAATTCTGATTTTTGGTCATGTGTGATGTTTGTGTAAAGGTTTGACATCAATTAGAAGTCACAAATTGCCTTGGTACAAGATTTTGCAAGTTTTCCATTTGGTGCATAACTTGAAATTTAGTGATTTTTGCCAACTTTGATGAACCATAACTTTTGATCCAAAATGAATAAAGTCATGTTCTTGTACTTTTTGAAAAGGGAAAGATCTATTCTACTACTTTCATGACCAAAGTTTTTCCATTTGAAGCATTTTTGGATCAAAAAGTAAGGATTGAAAAAGTTGCCTAAAATGGCATTTTCATTAAAAGTCAAACTTACCCAAAAAGTCAACTTTGCAAAAACTTGAAATTCTTGAATTTTGTGAACTTACAACTTCTTCCATGATCAAATAAAGATCATATACATTCAAAATGATGAAGAACACCCTTTGGTTAGGTTATTGGGGGCCTCAGATGCCCTGATTTTGCACTGACTTGTTCAGAAAGTCAACCCTTGATCAGTTGACTTCCCCAAGGAATTTCTTCATGAAAATTGATATGCATACTACCTATACCATATAGAGACCAATAGAAACAAAAATGACCAAAAACATTGGAGTTATGGCCTCTGAAACCAAAACCCTAATTTTAGGTCATTTGTGCAGTCAAACCTGGCTCTGCTTCCATACCAATCCCAGTTCTTGTGATTCTTTGACATTCTTGACTTTGAGAGGATATAACATGATACTTGAACACATATGGACCTCTTTGAAGTGATTGTTGGCCTTTGGAGTGGCTCAGGAAGCTCTTGGATTGCTCAGATCACAAACCCTAGATGCAGATGACTTTGAACCAATGCAGTGAAACAAAAATGTAATATGAGATGCCATGATTGAGTTTATGCATATGAAATGATCACAAGACATGATGTGAATGGGTGAGGGCCAATTTGGGGTGTTTACAGCTGCCCCTATTCAAACATGAGTTAGCTGTGCAGGGTGTAAGCAACGGCTTAACAGGCAAACAAGATAACTTGTGGTTGAATACCAAAGACAGTCCAAAATTTGCACTCACAGAATGAAGAAGAAAAGGGATATAGATTGTAAAGGAAAATAAAGTATTATATAAAGTGCGGGTGACGGAGGACGACCGTCGAGCAGAGGATGACTGCTGGGTAAAGAGCAATGACGGGGACGGCCGACATGCTGGAGAGAGTGCGGAAAATAAGGCAATGACAGGGACGGCCGACATGCTGGGGGTAAAAGGGATTATGATGGGGACGACTATCAAGTAAAGCTGTAAAATTCTCTGAGGGTTAATGAAACATGACGGGGACGGCCATCAAGTTCACAAAGTAAAGTAACCAACGATGGGGACGACCATCGGGCTAAGCTGAAAGGAAAAGGGGCCACGACGGGGACGACCATCGGGTTAAAGAATAAATGAAAAGGGACCACGACGGGGACGACCATCGGGTTAAAGAATAAATGAAATAAACAGATGATGAGGTACGGTCATCTAAGGTGGAGGACGACCACCTGGCAAGGTACGGCTGCCGAAAATATCGCGACATAGGACGAATGCCGGATAAAAGGTCAACGATGGGGACGACCATCGGATGAGCATGATGGGGGACGGCCATCAAGAGGTGGAGGACGACCACCTAGCAGGGGACGGCTGCTCTCAAGGTTTATCATGACATAGGACGAATGCCAGATAACCAAAATCAACAATGGGGACGGCCATTGGATAAAATGATGAAGGACGATCATCAAAAGGTGGAGGACGACCACCTAGCAGGGGACGGCTGCTAAACATCACGACATAGGACGAATGTCGGATAAAAAAATCAACGATGGGGACGGCCATCGGATGAGCATGATGGAGGACGACCATCAAGAGGTGGAGGACGACCACCTAGCAGGGTACGGCTGCTCTCAGGGTTTATCATGACATAGGAAGAATGTCAGATAAAAAGAAAATTTGCTTTGTTGGTGATCTACTGGGGATTAGTAAACACGGACGAGTGTTTACATCCAAGAAACAAAAGGTGTAAGTGTTTAGATGTTGTGTATAGATTAAAGATGCGGACGAGCATCCTTAAGACTACGATACGGACGAGTATCGGGTAGAAACAAATACTGACACGTGTTCAAAGATGATGATACGGACGAGTACCAACTGGTTAACAGAGAACACGGACTAGTGTTGAATCTGAGGGGATTCTTCTGGGGAATGATAGACACAGACGAGTGTCTAAATTCAAGAAGACAAAAGTGTTTGACACGGTGTATGGATTAAAGATGTGGACGAGCATCCTTAAGACTATGATACGGACGAGTATCAGATAGAAACAAACGCTTGACACATGTCCTGAGATGATGGTACGGACGAGTACCAACTGGTTAACAAAAACACGGACGAGTGTCGAATCTGTGGGGATATAAGTGGTGTATACAAGATACGGACGAGTACCTATATAAGTGTGAGTGGTGTATAGATGAGTGTTTAACCTGCTGAGGAGAGTGACACGTGCGAGTGTCGAAAGGAGAAAAGTATAGTATGAACTGAGTATCTGATGTATAAAGTGTTTATGTTACTGTGCTGGGGAGAATGACACAGACGGATGTCAAGGAGATGTATATATGAGTATTTGTGAGTGCAAAGGGGATGTCTTTGGCTTTCTGCTGGGGATATGACACAGACGGGTGTCAAAAAGTATCTGTAATACAGAGTGTTCCGGTGACTTTACTGGGGAGTATTGACACGGACGGGTGCCAAAGAGGGTATATACTGGTGTTTGTGAATGTAAGGAAACTGTTTTTGCTGGGGAATCTCTGCTGGAGATTTTTCTGTATGTTGATGGATTGTCATTATTCACAAGTGTTGATTCAAAACACGGCTTATGATTATGCAGTATGCTGGATTTTTGCCGTAATGCTCCGTATTAGACGGAATGCTACGCTTTGTGGGTGAATATGATGTGAATGCTATGATTATGCGAGGATACTAATCCGGGATTCGGATCCCGTTGCCATGAAGATCTCTGGCCGATCTGGTTGAAATGGACCTCCCAGCTGGGGGTGAGATCATTGGTAGATCCGATGAGATGATATTGCTTGGGGATATAGGTCGCCGATAGATCTATCTTGATAATGAGGGACCCAGCTGGGGTTTGTAGAAGCTTTCGTCACTCTGTTGTGATTCCTTCATGCGCTGCTCTTCTGGATAGAGGCTGAAACTCTGTGGGGAGATGGTCCCCTGACTTTTGTATTTGGCTGGGGATGAGATGGCAACTCGGCTGGAGAAAGAAAAAGTGGCAACTCGGCTGGGGAGAAAACACTTTGAGTGTTAAGGTTGAGTGAGTACTGATTTGCCAGCTTGCTGGGATGAAGCTTACATGCCCCAAGTTGCGTTCGGATACCTGCAATCCTGCAAAGATAGAAACGCACGAGTAATCCCGAGGTATCCCTTACCGAATTCCATCATAGGAGTTTAGACACTTCTGGGAGTAAGTATATTTCCTGCAAGCATGTGACATACACACATTTTTTTGAAGATAAGCATCTGTATTTATGCAATCAGTTTTTTAGAGACATCAGACATTTTTGCAAATAAAAAAATAATAAAAAAAATAAAAAAATGTACAAGACGAAACATGACTGGAAATCTGATTTTATTAATTCAAATGCCCTGAATTGGCAAGATACAGTCAAGGAAACATATCTCCTAAAATGAAGAGATTGTTACAAGTTGAGGAACAAAATGCTGGCAATGTTGACGACGCTTTAAGGAGCTTCCTTTTTGCTATGACTCGTATGACTTTTGACGTTCTTCTCGTCTTGCTTTCTGAAGAAGGCTGATTCTGAAAGAAGCTTGATCCTTTTGAAGCTTACCAAGTTGTGTGTGATACAGGCGAATTTAGAATGCAGTTGTTCGCTTATTCCATTATTTTGCATGGATCGCCCTTTCGGGTTTTCAATCCATCGGGATACCCATTTTTGCCTGAGCTGTCCAATGCGGCTTTTCAACTCAGCGGGTGTACATTTTTTTATTCATTTTCCCTTATTTTTGCCCGAGTCTTTTATTCTGTTTCTGACTCGCCGGGATGCCCTATTTTTGCCTGGACTTACATTCTGTTTTATGTCCAGCGGGTCATTTTTATGCGAAGTATTTTTTAACTGCATCTGAATTCACAGGGGACGGGAAGTCTTCACCATCCATAGCGCTGAGCATCAATGCTCTACCAGAAAAAACTTTCTTTACTACAAATGGTCCTTCATAATTCGGAGTCCACTTGCCCCTGTGGTCTGTATGAGGAGGGAGGATTCTTTTCAGCACAAGATCTCCTACTTGGTACTCTCGATGCCTGACTTTCTGATCGAAGGCTCTCTTCATTCTTTTCTGATACAACTGCCCATGACAGATTGCAGCCAATCTTTTCTCTTCAATCAGACTCAGTTGTTCGTATCGGGCCCGAACCCATTCTGCTTCACTCAGTTTAACATCCATCAGTACCCGTAGAGAGGGTAATTCAACCTCAACCGGTAGGACTGTTTCCATACCGTATACAAGTTGATACGGCGTTGCCCCAGTGGATGTTCTGATTGACGTGCGGTACCCATGCAAGGCAAATGGTAGCATTTCATGCCAGTCTTTGTAAGTGACTACCATCTTTTGCACAATCTTCTTGATATTTTTATTTGCTGCCTCAACAGCGCCATTCATCTTTGGCCTGTAAGGAGAAGAATTGTGATGTTGAATTTTGAAGTCCCGGCATAGCTCTGCCATCATTTTATTGTTCAAGTAGGAACCATTGTCAGTAATGATTCGCTCGGGTACTCCATATCGACAGATGATATCTCTCTTCAGAAATCTGGCTACCACTTGCCTTGTAACGTTTGCATACGAAGTTGCTTCGACCCACTTGGTAAAATAGTCAATGGCAACCAAAATGAATCTGTGGCCATTCGAAGCAGTCGGCTCAATCTTGCCAATCATGTCAATGCCCCACATGGCAAAGGGCCACGGTGAAGACATCACATTCAAAGGATTGGGAGGCACATGCACCTTATCCGCATAAATCTGACATTTATGGCATTTTCTGGCGTAGGCACAACAGTCGGCATCCATTGTGATCCAGTAATAACCTGATCTTAGCAATTTCTTGGCCATTGCATGTCCTCCAGCATGGGTACCAAAGGATCCTTCGTGCACCTCGTGCATCAACAAGTCTGCTTCCGTTCTATCAACGCATCTGAGGAGTATCATATCAAAGTTTCTCTTGTACAGGGAACCATCAGTGTTCAGAAAGAAACTACCAGCAAGCCTTCTCAGAGTCTTCTTATCATTGGAAGATGCCCCAGGTGGGTATGTTTGATCCTCCAAGAAGCACTTAATGTCGTGGAACCAAGGATTATCATCTTTAACAACATCTGCTGCGAACACATATGCTGGTCTGTCAAGTCTGGACACTGAAATTTGAGGTACAAAGTTGGCAGCTTGAACTTTGATCATGGATGAAATGGTAGCCAGAGCATCTGCAAACTGATTCTCGTCCCGAGGGATATACTCAAGCTTGACTGTTGTAAAGAAAGTCAATAACCTCCTTGTAAAATCCCTGTAAGGTATCAGATGATCCTGGTGTGTATACCATTTTCCGTTGGTTTGATTGACTACCAAAGCTGAATCTCCGAATACAGTCAACGTCTTGATCCTGAGGTCAATGGCTTCCTCAAGACCCATAATGCAAGCTTCGTATTCAGCTTCGTTGTTAGTGCAGTTAAAGGTGAGTTTTGCCGAGAAAGGCATGTGAACTCCCTTAGGTGTAATGAGTACTGCACCAATACCATGACCATTCATATTAACAGCCCCATCAAACATCATAGTCCATTCTTCTGCCGGGTCAGGCCCTTCAGTGTGAACAGGCTCTTCATGATCTTTTGCTTTTATGAACATGATGTCTTCATCAGGGAAGTCAAATCTCATAGGCTGGTAATCATCAATAGGTTGCTCAGCAAGATATTCAGACAATACACTGCCCTTGATGGCTTTCTGAGATGTGTACTGGATGTCATATTCTGTGAGGATCATTTGCCATCTTGCAACCCGTCCGGTAAGCGTTGGCTTCTCAAAAATGTACTTAACTGGATCCATCTTTGAGATCAATAAAGTAGTGTGGGTCAGCATATATTGTCTCAATCGGCGAGCAGCCCACGCTAAAGCACAGCAAGTTTTCTCGAGCAGTGAATAACGTTGTTCACAGTCGGAAAACTTTTTGCTTAGGTAGTATATTGCATACTCTTTTCGACCAGACTCGTCATGCTGGCCCAACACACACCCCATTGACTCTTCTAAAACTGTCAAATACATGATTAGAGGTCTTCCTTCAACTAGAGGCATAAGGATTGGAGGTTCTTGCAAGTACTCCTTGATCTTGTCAAAAGCCCTCTGGCAGTCTTCATTCCACCTGACCGTATGTTCTTTTCTTAGCAATTTGAACAAGGGTTCGCAGGTTGCTGTAAGGTGAGATATGAACCTTGAAATGTAGTTCAATCGACCTAAGAACCCTCGAACTTCTTTTTCTGTCTTCGGTGCAGGCATTTCTTGAATGGCTTTGACCTTATCAGGGTCAACTTCAATCCCTTTCTCACTTACAATAAATCCCAGCAGCTTACCAGATCGCACCCCGAATGTGCACTTGTTGGGGTTTAACTTCAATTGGTACTTCCTTAGACGCTTGAATAGCTTTAGTAGATTCACCAGGTGGTCTTCTTCAGTAAGGGACTTGGCAATCATGTCATCCACATAACATTCGATTTCTTTATGGATCATATCGTGGAATAATGTCACCATAGCCCGTTGATATGTTGCACCAGCATTCTTCAGTCTGAATGGCATCACCTTGTAACAGAACGTGCCCCAGGGTGTGATGAAGGTTGTCTTCTCCATGTCTTCAGGTGACATTTTAATCTGATTGTATCCTGAAAATCCGTCCATGAAGGAGAATACCGAGAACTGAGCCGTATTATCCACCAATACATCAATGTGAGGTAATGGGAAATCATCTTTCGGGCTAGCTCTGTTCAGATCCCGGTAGTCAACACACATTCTCACTTTGCCGTCTTTCTTGGGCACAGGTACTATATTAGCAACCCACGGTGGATAACTAGTTACAGCAAGGAACCCGGCGTCCCATTGCTTTTGTACCTCTTCCTTGATTTTCATTGCCATGTCAGGGCGAGTACGGCGCAGTTTCTGTTTAACCGGCGGGCAATCTTCTCTTAAAGGCAGCTTGTGCACAACAATGTCGGTGTCCAACCCTGGCATATCTTGATAAGACCACGCAAACACATCCACATACTCTTGAAGCAGGTCAATCAGTTGTCTCTTTACTGAGTCTTGTAAGCAGGCCCCGATTTTAACTTCTTTCACATCTTCATCTGTACCAAGATTGATCGTTTCTACTTCCTCCTGATGAGGAGTGATAACCTTTTCCTCTTGTCTCAACAATCTGGCTAGCTCTTCAGGAAGCTCGTAATCTTCTTCAACCTCTTCATCATCTTGATTGATCGGATTGTCAAAGTCATACGAAGTCATAGCCGTGCTGTTGTCGGTGCAGTCTGGAAGGCACTCTCTGCAAGGGTTCAGTTTGTTCATTTTAGTGATTTGATTTTAATCTTGTTTAGAAAAGTGAAATAAAGTTGTCATTTTGAAAACACCGCCATTTATTTTTGTACAAAAAGAAAAATGGAAAAACAGTGAGCGGAAAAGAAAAAGACTCATTTGCAAAAGATGTCTGATATTTCATTGATTAATCTTGTTGCACAAAAATTACAGATGGCCCGATTACAAAATGAGTCTTGTCATCTTGGGCAAGATGCAAGACTTTGATGCATGCTATAAAAATACAGGAAATAATAATTACTCTGCATGAGTAACTCTTATAATTTCCTGGGAAGACCAGTTTGAGATACTGCTCCCCGGGATCTTTGGACGGATCCAACTCTCCAGGTTGCGGTCGCTTTCATCCTTGTCTTCCAAGTTGTTCACAACATCGGGGGTGAGCATCCCCCCACTGACAAAATTGGGCTCCTTAGCAGCCTCTGCTTGATCTTGTTGAGTTGGTTTGTAACCCAACCCAAATCTATCCTCTTTCTTCTCTACGGGCAGCAACTTGCCCCAGCCTTGGGCAGTCCCCTCTTCAACAACCTTCCGGGCTTGCTGATAAGATGTCATTGAGGTTCCAGGTACAGCGGATGCTTCATTTATGTTCAAGGCCTCAAACCCTTGACTCATAGTTTCGTGGATCTCCCCATCCATCTCAATATATTTGTAGGTAGCCAGGTGGCTGACAAAAATATCCTCCTCTCCACAGATAGTAACGACTTGACCCTCCCACTCGAATTTTAACTTCTGGTGAAGGGTTAAGGTCACGGCGCCAGCGGCGTGAATCCATGGCCTACCCAATAGACAGCTGTAGGCAGGCTGTATATCCATCACGTAGAAGGTCATTTTGAAAGTTTATGGGCCAATCGTTATGGGCAACTCAATCTCTCCCAGAACTGATCTCTTAGAACCGTCAAAGGCTCTCACTACCAGGTTACTGGGGCGCAATGCCAATCCTTCATACTCTAGCTTCACAAGGGCTTTTTTAGGTAAGACATTGAGGGATGACCCCGTGTCTACCAGCACATGGGAAAGAACTGCACCTTTACACTCCATGGTAATGTGCAAAGCCTTGTTATGATTGCGGCCTTCTGTAGTCAAATCAGTGTTGGTAAACCCTATCCCATGACTAGCATTAACATTTCCAACCACAGCTTCCAACTGATTGACGGTGATCTCTTCTGGCACATAAGCTGCGTGCAAGAATTTTAGTAGTGCGTTCCGATGAGCCTCGGAGCACATAAGCAATGATAGAATGGAGATCTTAGAAGGCGTCTGGTGAAGCTGGTCCACTATCTTGTAATCACTTTTCTTGATGATTCTCATGAATTCATCAACTTCTTGATCAAAAGGTGTTTTCAAAGCTTCTTTAACAATCTGCTCTTCTTGCACCAGGCTCTTCCCTTTTGCCTTGGCATCAGCTTCTGCTTCGGCAGTGGGTTTCTGAATTTGTGGAGCAAAGAGACGTCCGCTTCGAGTGAAGCCTCCGCCTCCTCCCACATTGTCTACTTGTGGTGCAAGGGTTGATGATTCAAGAGTGATTTTCTGTCCTCCGCAGTATAGATCAGAGCCGTAATGCCAGGGGATGGCATTACTGCTTTCATAAGGTACTGGTCCAGGCACTGTGATAGTGACTGGACTGATGGCAGCTGCTGAAGGGACCATGATAGTCTGTGGATCGTAGTATATTGTGACTGGTGCTCTGATGGGAGTGGCATTTTGCGAGTTGTAGGCAGAATCATTTTCAGGATCATAATAAATTGTAACCGTTGAGACATTTGCTGCTGAAGTTGTAGGAGACATTGTTGGAAGGATGGGTGTTGTTGTTGTAGGAGGTTCTGAATGAAAGGGTGCTGAAATTGTAGAAGGGAGGTTTGTTGACATCTGGTCAGCTGAAGTGACAGATGATGCATTTGTTGATGAGATTGAGGAGTTGTTTGGAACAATGGTTGTTGCAGTTGTAGAAGACACGAGAATTGTTGCTGATGAGATTGCTGGATTGGTAGGAATTGACATTGTGATTTGAAGCAGGCCACTCTGGATGAGACCATCTATGCCATCTCTCAAGTTATCACAACCATTCACTGAAATGTTGCAATAAGCACACCCTAGCTCACATCCCGGGAACATTTGACATTCGAGGAGTTGAGCTTTAATCTCTACCAACGGTGTCCGAATTTGACCCACACTGGTTATTAAGTAAGATGGCTTGTCTTCTTCAATAGCATTGATTCTGGGACCTCCGTGGTTTGGCATAGGGTTCTTGTTAACATTTGGTGGTGGTGCAAAATTTAGAGCCTTAGAGTCCACCAGGTCTTGTACCTTCATGTGCAAAGCTCTGCACTTCTCTGTACTATGGCCAGGTGCATTTGAGTGAAAGGCACATCTGGCGTTGGAGTCGTAGTTTATGGGTAGACTGGCGGGATCTGGAGGTGCCAACGTCCTTAGCTCAACCAGGTTGAGTTTCAGGAGTTGTGGCAGTAATGTGGCATATGGCATAGGGATCGGATCGATCACCCTATTGGCCTGAGAAGGTCTCTGTTGGAACGGTCTCTGTTGATTGTTGTTGTTGGTGTTGTTGGTGTTATAATTTCTCTGAGGTGGATATTGAGCTTGGTAGTGAGATTGTTGCTGTGGTTGGTATGCCGGTTGTGGATGAATTGGAGCGGGAATGGTGACAGCTGCCACAGATCTATGGACATATTGGGGTCTGCCCCTGCTGGTATGGATAGCATTAGTCTCACCAGTTCTTCTTGGGCCCACAAAAGGCTTTCTTGGGTTGCTGGAAGAGCTTGCACCGTTGTCAGAAATTTTGCCCATCCTTAATAGGCTCTCAATTCTTTCTCCATCTATAACTACATCCGCAAAGCTGGTAGAAGAAAAGGCAGCTAGCCTGTCAATGTATGTCCCTTGGAGGGTGTTCATAAACATGTCGGCCATCTCCCTCTCCGACATGGGTGGCTGGACAGCAGCAGTAAGCTGTCTCCACCTCTGGGCGTACTCCCGGAAGCTTTCTTTGGATGATTGTGACATTCCCATCAGGAGGGTCCTGTTGGGAGCCATATCCAAGTTATACTGGTATTGTCTAATGAAGGCCTCAGCCAAGTCCTTCCAACACCTGATGGTTGCTCTAGTCAAGTGAGAGTACCATTCCCTTGAAGCTCCTGTTAAGCTATCTTCGAAATAAAACATCCATAGCTTCTCATCCATGGTGTATGCCTTCAGCCTCCCCAGAAAAGATTGCAAGTGGGTCCGTGGGCAGGAAGTTCCGTTGTACTTCTCAAAGCACGGAGGTTTAAACTTGTGGGGAATCCTGACCCCGTCCACTAAGCCCATGTCCATGACATCAAAACCCAAGGAGTTTTGAGACTCCAGGGATCTTAATTTTTCAGCAATTTCATCTAGCCTTCTGTCATAGGCTTCATCCCCAGCTCCCATCACTGTGAACTGATCTTCCTGGGGGTCTTCTTGGAGTACTCTGCCTGTAGTAGCATTCCCTTGTACATTAGCAGGGATATTGATCTCTGGATGAAGGTGGGGTCCAAATACAGGTGGGTTGATATGAGGCTGAACCCTCTCATTGTTGCTTGTCCCACCAGTCCCTAGATGGGGTCTTCTTGAGTCTGCCTCTCTACCAAGGCTCTTAATCTCTCCTGGCTCTGAGCTAAACCATTCATCACTTCCATAAATTGTGTCATCTGATTCCTCATTTCCAGTCTCTCATTTGCCATTTGAGCCCTGACCTCTGTAAGGTCCTGTTGTACCTGGTCCATCTGTATACCCGGAAGGTTGTTACGGGTAGGATATCTGTGCGGACGGTTGAGTGGGAACACCCGACGTCGAGCAATAGTTCCTGAACCACAACAGAGTTAGTAACAAACAAAACAAAA
Source organism: Lathyrus aphaca (assembly GCA_963966055.1). Lineage (NCBI taxonomy): Eukaryota > Viridiplantae > Streptophyta > Magnoliopsida > Fabales > Fabaceae > Lathyrus > Lathyrus aphaca. Next base: position 114,242,094 of record OZ014523.1, on the reverse strand, counting down.
ACCTACAAAATAAAACAAAAGGTTAGTATGCAATGCAGTATGCTTATTTGTTTCCAAGGTATCCGGCTTGGCGCTTAGTTTTGACCTTTCCAGACCCCTGAGGAGGATGCTTTTGATGTTGCTTGAAAGAACTCAAATAAAACAAACCAACACATATATTACAAAAAGTGAATGATACATAATTTGTTTACTACAATTCATGCCCTCTGAGGGGTCAAAATACAACATAAAAAAGGAAAAGTACAATGAAATGAAAGCAACAACAAGCAAAAGTCAGACACCAAGACCAAACTCATCCTCCTGAACTTCCTTTAGAAGTGCTTCAGTCACAGGATCAGCTGGACGCTCTGTAAGGTTCCTGATAAGGAGATTCCTGGTAGAAACAGCTGCAGTTAGCTTCTTGTGTTGACTCTGGTCCTTTGACCTCTTCACACCAGCTCTAATCTTCAACTCTGAGATCTCTCTCTGGGCTGCTAGCAGGGCTTCCTGTTGCTTTTTTGCACTAGCCTCCAACTGCTCAATCTTGTCATGAGTCCTCTTATCTTCCTGAGTACGAGCTTCGGTGATCCTGACCCACCTATCTTGACTCTCCTTCAGATACAAATCAGTCCTGGCCTTTTGAAACTGAGCTTCCTTGCAGGCATTCTTCAAAATCTGCTCTCCAGCCCTTGACTTCTTGATGTAATCCTCTGACTTCTCAATCCTGGCTAGATGCTCCACCTTTAGCTTTTCTAACCTTTCAATGTCCAAGCGACCATCACTCCTCTCCCAGAGGGTCTTCTGTAGAGCCTGAGTCAGATTCTCATTCCTCTCTTTCAGTTTCTCAAACTCTTCTAGGCTGACAGTGGCAGGAGGTGGTTCTATGGAGGGTCCAGGCGCATCCTCAATGGTGAAGGGCATCCCAGAAATTTGAGCCCTAGCATGAGACCACTCATAGTACTGAGCTGAGGCCACATTGTTGCACCTCCCAAGAATGGTTATTCCCTTGGTCTGGACATTGTCCCAAGCCCAGGATGCTTGCCTGACAACAGCCAGATTAGGCTTGGTCTCACAATAGAGGGTTTCAGCCAAGTCTTGTGCTCTAGGAGAGTGGACCAATGCATAGCCCAATTGTCTTTTGAATAGCAGAGGGTTGTAGTTGATGCAACCCTTTACTCCTATCAGGGGTACATTGGGGAACTGCCCACAACTAGTAATGATGTCCCTGCCCTTGGTGCTCTGAGTGCACCACCTGATGTCAGCTGAGGTCAAAACAATGAGTCTTCTAGCCCAATTCTTTGGCTGGTGAGGATTCAAAAATGCATCAGTCTTGGGCAAGTGCTTGGGCAGCCAGGTATGGAACAGGGGAGCACAGCATTTCACCAATCTTCCTCTCTGCTTTTCATTCCTCTGGTGTACTGAGTAGTAGAAATCTCCCAGTAAGGTGGGCACTGGGTTCCTCAGGATGAAAAGATGGATTGCATTCCTACTAACAAACTTAGGCTCATCTGCAAATAAAATAATCCCATATATGCTCAGGGCCAATAAAGCACAGACTGCTTTCCACTCTCCCAAAGAAGCCTTCAGGGTAGCTTGAGAGATCAAGAAATCCAGATGTAGACCAGAGATTCCAGCCTTAGTAGTCATATTCTGCCCAATCATGACTGGTTCTAAATACAAAGCCTTTTCCACCTCTTCATTACTAGGAAAGACCATTTCAGGGTTGAAGGGGACTCCACCCCTGATAGGTATACCAACCAATGATGAATACTCCTCTAATAAAGGCCCCAACTGAAAATCCTGAAAAGTGAAACATCTCAAAGGGGGATCATAGAACTGCAGGCAAGTATGAATCAGGCTCCTCTGTGAAGGGTCCAAATCCATAACCACATCAAGTATGCCTCCATAGTGTTCTCTGAATAGTGGTATATGGTCTGGAGTAATCAGGGTCTGAATCCTCCTGATGTCAGCTAGCTCAGGCTGAAAGAAATGATAGGAGATATTACTCTTCTTAGGTGCCATGTTGTTGAAGAAGAGTTGAGACAGGTGCTGATGATGGAGAGAAAAAAAACTGATGATGGGCTACTGACAGGCTGAGACTAATGACTGAAGCAGGTAGCTAATAGCTGAAGTAGATGCTGATGAAGAAAGGTCTATGCAGATGATGGGGTCAAAACCAAGCCAAAAATGAAGTATGGATACCCTGAAAAACAAATAAGCAAATGTTAAAATGATGCAATGATGATGTATGCAAATGATATGCAAGGGTTTGTGACTGAGCTGGATCTGATCAAGTGCTCTGATATAAGTCCGGGTATGTTCAAGAAATCCAGATGGAGGCCCATAAGTCCAGTAACCAAGGTGGGGGACTCAAATAAAGAGTCACATGTCCAGGGTTAAAATCAAAAGAACTGTCCCAAAATGGAGTACTCTTAATCAAAACAAAGTAACAGGGTATGCTGAGGTCAAGGGTACCTGCAAACCTGTAAACAGCCCAACCCCCTCACAGGTAGTGTTCTAAAACAAGGATCCTCAGACTTGGATCAGTTATGAGAATTGTAAACACTTCTAACCCGGAGGTACAGTGTTTACAATAACCATAAAAGATCCTCCTCTAATTCACCTCAGTTTCTGAAGGTCAATACTACAGGTCATTCAGACTTAGCAGGCTTCCCAGATAGCCCTAGTATTGCAGGAAATCTGCAACACAGAGTTCTCAAGAAGAAACCCATATCTGAACCGTGTTACACATTCCCGCACCAGACCGAGATGGAATGGGAAAGAATATGAACCACTCTAGCCTAGGTGTCACTCAGGTCCCAGGTATAGGACCTCAACTCTCAATAGAACACCCACCCACCAAAGCAACACAACAGATCCAGCCAGCACAATATGAGAATATGATATATGTAAAGCTATAAAGAAAGCAATAAAACAACTATACATAAAGCAATAAACAAAACAAATATACAAACACAGATAGCACATCACACCCCAGTAAACATAAATCAATCAAGCGCTAGGAGGAACCCACAAAAAGAACCAGAAGCCCTGGTTACAGTATAAGGATCCCCAACAGAGTCGCCAAGCTGTCGCTCCCGATAAATGGGACTGGCCCAAATAAAGGTACAGATGCGAACGGTCGGCGAAAGAGAACAATGAGAACACACAGCAGTGAACTCACTGGAAAGGAAAAGAGTCGCCAGCCAGGCATTTTTATCCCAGAGGAAAGGTAATGCTGCATAGACCTAGAAAGATATGGATAAGACGGTTGCGAACCAGAGAGACTGAGAAAGGGGGTTAGTTACAACCTGGGAAGGTATTAGCACCCAGATTGTCCGCCGTACTCGACGGGATCCACGCTTAAAAGATTTGTGTTTTAAAGGGGTAGTGCCAGTGAAATTTGTATATAAAGAGCTGGAAAAGGATGTACAGGTGTCAGTGTAAGAAAAGTGTGAAGTGTATAAATGATGTGTCAGTGTAGGAATGAGAATGAATTGCTCAAGATCATGAGGCTAAAAGAATGATACTGGAAAAGGGGGGGAATATACAGAGACTTTTGTTCGATAACCGTTAAGTTATGCCTACGTATCCTCTCGTGCAATGAGGAAGTCAGAACACCGTAGTTCGACCCAAAGAGACTGAAAGATGAATTGACTGTGAACTGCCTGCTTGTCTATGCTCAAGTGTATGACCTGTCTGGCTCAGGTGCAAACTGTCTTGCATTAGACGGAAGAAGCAAGTTCTCGTTTGTGAGTGAGTATGATGAGAAAAGAATCCCGAAGGAGACGATTATTGTTTGTTTTGAGTTTTTAGTCTTTTATTGCTTTTTGAATTTTGTCGTAAGTTAATGAGCTTAAACCTAAACCAATGGATTTAGTAAACTCATCACATCTTCCCTCTGATTAGGGGTAATGAGAGTACCTTAAGTGTGAAGTCAGCATCTCACACTTAATCACCTTTTAATGTAGGATTAAGATCATTAACCTACTTGTGATTATTTAGATGTTTTTGGTGTTTTTTTGTTTAGTGTTAAGTAATGAGATTAAGCCATAATCAAGGATTAAACAGACTCATTACACCATCCTAATAGAAGGATAATAGATGAGAATGTTTAAGCTGAGGAAAGCTCCTCAACTTAATCCATGATTAGGGATTAAACTCATGACAAAACAAGCCATTGATTAAGTGGATTTTATTAAATGATATGATGAAGAAATGTTTTTTAGGGTTTGTAAGACAACTTGAGGGGGACTTGTCCATTAACACTAGGGTTAGTCCTTCTTAACCAATTAAGGAAGAATTAGAACCCTAATGCAAGGCCCAAGTTACAAGTGTGATGTCTTGATGATTATTATGGATTTATTAAGAGATTTAAACACATTAAGGGTTTAACACTTAGGATTAAAGTTATACACTCCATCCTAATAGAAGGATGCAGGCATAAGCTTAATCACAAAGCCTTAAAGCCTTTAGGGTTTAGTTCCTGATTATGAGGTGAGAAGAGAAGACTCAATGAGACACAAAGGTTAAAACTAAGTGGGGGACTAATCAAAACCCTAATCATTGTCATGCTTGGTTGTTCCTAAGGTTTGTGAGGTTTACAAGAGAAGATCTTCAATGGAACCACCAGGAAGCAGATGAAAGGAGCAGAGAGAAGCAAAGTAACTTGCCTCATTTAAGAAGTCAAGTCACTTGAAGAAAGAAGGTGAGAAGAAGAAGAATGAGCAAGCTCAATCTCAAACACATAACAAAATGCAGCATGAGTGCATAAGAGGGATGAAAAGAAAATGTGAGAAGTGAAGGCAAATCCACTTCCCAAAGTTACTTACCACCTGAAATGTTAATAAAGGAATGAAATGCAATGCAAAATGGGATGAAATGACATGATGCAAATCAAAACCAGAAGCATATATGAGATGATAATGATGCTATGACATGGTGCATACATGAATCAAGGCATGTGGATAATCATACAATCTTATGGATGCAAATGAAACAAGTTAAGAACCATGAACAAACATGAAAAGTCATGATATGCAAATGACATAAAACATGGCAAACACATGATGCAATGATCAAACATGCTTTCAATATGTCTTAAGATGTTCAATGAATCAAAAGAATGCATAAAATGCTATGGCAAGTCAAGGTATGAATGCAAATGCAAGATGGATGCATATGGAAGCCCAAATTAGGGTTTATGATCAAAGCATCAAACACAAACCAAAATCAGAGGCAAACATCAAGATAAAAAATTGAAAATGCTCTCAAAGTAACCCTAATCCTATAAAAACTCACTGCCCAAAGGAGAAGTTCCAACTCTTTACCCAATTCAAGTTATGATTTTCCTAGGTTTTCTAGGGTTTTAGGGTTCCTTAATAAGAAAAATGTCAAGAAAATGGAAAATGAAAGATCAAATCATGCCAATTTAATCTCACAAACTACATGCTAAACACAATGAAATGCAAAAAGAATCAAGGTCCAACTCTCAATGGCTAGGCAGAAATGATTTTTGGAAGTTTGGATCAAAATAATGCTTTGAAAATGAATTAATTCCATGAAAAATTATCAAAATGCATCAAGATCAAAAAAGAAATTTGGTTTGAGGGTTGGACAATGTTTCTAAATGTTTTCAAATGTCTCATGAATTTTTTGGTGATTTTTAAATACCTAAAAGCATTTTTAATTAATTAATTCTCATTAATTAATTAAAAATAAACTTTTAAATATTTAGAAATATTTTTAAAATGCAAAAAATGAAAATAAAAATATTTTTGGTTTCTGAAATTTAATAAAAGTTTGTACAAAAAATTTCAGAATTCTTGAATAAGTTTTACTATTTTTAATAAATTGCACAAATTAAATGAGAAAAATTGAAATAAAAAATAATGAAAATGAGAAGTAATCATATCCAACGCATCAAATTCAAAGTTGGGGGGTCAGCTGTTGACTTGGCGCGTGAATCAAGGGTCAGGATGGACTCTGACTTAAATCAGGTTTTATGAATTAATTAAATGGGATTAATTAAGTTAATGGAGATTAGGGCAAAATGGATGCATCTGGGCCACACAAACACGCGCCAGTCAACCTAAGTCAATGGATCCAACGCACCAGATTCAAACACCAATTAATTACAGGGGTTAGGGTTAAGTACTTTCAGGTGACCGGAGGGAAGCTCCGGTCATCTTCTCTGGCGGGTTGAAAACCCTAGATCATGATTCAGGCCACCATTCACCAAATTGAAAGCAGGGAAATGTTCCTCTACCCAAACCCCATTCAAATCACCCCTCAAACAAAATTTATCATTCAAAATCAGTGAGAATCGAAGCCAACAAGATTCACGGGTAAAATTTCAGAGCATAAAAAAATCTTCATTTTTCACTCATTTTCAATTCCAAGCACATCATTATGATCAGCACAACGTACACTTTCATTTTATAACAAGAAAAGCAAGTTCTGGGAAAAAAGTTCTTGAGCCATACCTGAGGGTGAAGCTTCTGGTTCTGGGCTTTCTGGGCTGTTCTTTGGTGCAAACTCACTCCAATGATCCCCCTTGTACTAATGGCAAGCTTGGATGGAGCTTAAACAGGCTATTTTGAGAGGTCCAGTTCTGGTGTATCAGAAAATGGGGTTCTTATGTAGGCTGTTTCAGATCATTGTGAGGAGTGGTATTGGTTCTATGAATGTTTTCTGGTTGATTGGTGAAGATAGAATGAGTGTTTGATGACTGTGCAAGGAGATTTGAAGAAGAGAAGTTCTTTGACAGTTTTTGTGAAGGCTGTGTTCTGGCTTGTTCCAAGGGCCAATCTCTTGCTATAACACTCCCACAATGTATGAGTAGCCTGTGGAGCAGGTCAGTAGAGGTGGATGCTTACTGTTCCAAGAGTATGGGGGTTTTGGCCAAAAAGTCAATGTGATTGGTACTTGTAGCATGGGCTATGGCAGCAGCTGTCTAAGGGCTTGTCTTGCCTCAGCTTGAGTCAAGGATGACCCTTAGATTGCTTGTGAATGTCTGCAGCATGTGGATCATGAGCTATGCTAGATCTTGCAACTTGCCCACTTGTGCTTTCTTGTGATTTTGTGCTATGTACATGAGATGATTCTTGCTGAATTTTGTTGCATGGAACTTCACTTAGTCATGGAAATGCATAGAAACTAATTGGTGATCACACAATTCATGGGAGGATGATTTTGCCAAGAATCCCTCTTTGCATCTTTATGAAAAATGACTTATGGATTTCTTGAAAATCAAGTCACAAAAATGAAAGATTCCTTGGGCCAATTCTGATTTTTGGTCATGTGTGATGTTTGTGTAAAGGTTTGACATCAATTAGAAGTCACAAATTGCCTTGGTACAAGATTTTGCAAGTTTTCCATTTGGTGCATAACTTGAAATTTAGTGATTTTTGCCAACTTTGATGAACCATAACTTTTGATCCAAAATGAATTAGGTCATGTTCTTGTACTTTTTGAAAAGGGAAAGATCTATTCTACAACTTTCATGACCAAAGTTTTTCCATTTGAAGCATTTTTGGATCAAAAAGTAAGGATTGAAAAAGTTGCCTAAAATGGCATTTTCATTAAAAGTCAAACTTGCCCAAAAAGTCAACTTTGCAAAAACTTGAAATTCTTGAATTTTGTGAACTTACAACTTCTTCCATGATCAAATAAATATCATATACATTCAAAATGATGAAGAACACCCTTTGGTTAGGTTATTGGGGGCCTCAGATGCCCTGATTTTGCACTAACTTGTTTAGAAAGTCAGCCCTTGATCAGTTGACTTCCCCAAGGAATTTCTTCATGAAAATTGATATGCATACTCCCTATACCATATATAGACCAATAGAAACAAAAATTACCAAAAAAAAAAAAATGGAGTTATGGCCTCTGAAACCAAAACCCTAATTTTAGGTCATCTGTGTAGTCAAACCTGGCTCTGCTTCCATACCAATCCCAGTTCTTGTGATTCTTTGACATTCTTGACTTTGAGAGGATATAACATGATACTTGAACACATATGGACCTCTTTGAAGTTATTGTTGGCCTTTGGAGTGGCTCAGGAAGCTCTTGGATTGCTCAGATCACAAACCCTAGATGCAGATGACTTTGAACCAATGCAGTGAAACAAAAATGTAATATGATATGCCATGATTGAGTTTATGCATATGAAATGATCACAAGCCATGATGTGAATGGGTGAGGGCCAATTTGGGGTGTTTACACTTGTCTATGCTCAAGTGTATGACCTGTCTGGCTCAGGTGCTTACTGTCTTGCATTAGACGGGAGAAGCGAGTTATCGTTTGTGAGTGAATGAGGTGAGAAAAGAATCTCGGAGGAGACGGTTATTGTTTGTTTTGGTGTTTTCAATCTTTTATTTCTTATGGATTTGCCATAAGTTAATGAGCTTAAGCCTAAACCAAGGGTTAGTAAACTCATCACATCCTCCCTCTGATTAGGGGTAATGAAAATACCTTAAGTATGAAGTAAGCACCTCACACTTAATCACCATGATGTAGGATTAAGATCATTAACCTACTTGTATTTATTTAGATGTTTTTGGTGTTTTTGTTTAGTGTTAAATAATGAGTTTAAGCCACAATCAAAGATTTAATGGACTCATTACACCATCCTAATAGAAGGATAATAGATGAGAACATTTAAGCTGAGGAAGGCTCCTCAACTTAACCCATGATTAGGGATTAACCTCATGACAAAACAAAGCCTTTATTAAATGGATTTTGGTTAATGATAAGGTTAAGAAATGAATTTTATGGTTTGTAAGATAACTTGAGGGGGACTTGTCCATTAACACTAGGATTAGTCCTTCTTAACCAATTAAGGAAGAATTAGAACCCTAATGCAAGGCCCAAGTTACAAGCTTGATGTCTTAGTGACTATTAAATGAATTAATTAAAGGATTTAAACACATTAAGGGTTTAACACTTAGGATTAAAGTTATACACTCCATCCTAATAGAAGGATGCAAGCATAAGCTTAATCACAAAGCCTTAAAACCTTTAGGGTTTAGTCCTTGATTATGAGGTGAGAAGAGAAGACTCAAAGAAAACTCAAAAGAAATAGTCTAAGGGGGACTAATCAATCCTAAAATGTTATAATGCTTGGAAGTCCTAGGGTTTGTGAGGCTTAAGAGGAGAAATCTTCAAGGAAGCCACCAAGGAGAAGCAAGATAGAAAAGGGGTGAGATGAGAAGAGAAAAGAGGGAAGAGAGGCACAAGTGAGAAAGCTCACTCAAAGACAAGTAAAAATTCAGCAAGGATGTAAAATGATAAGGTGAGAAGAGTTAGGAGGTGGAGGCAAATCCACCTCCCAAACAAACTTACCATTAATCCTGAAAAGTTAGTACAAGATGCATAAGGGGAGAAATGAGATGAAACAATGCATATGAATGGGAAAATGCCAAAGTCAGAAAAATACATATGATGCAAATGATGTCAAGAGATGGTGCAAAGTCATACAAGATGCATATATGTGAGCATACAAGAGAATGGATGTATATGGAGCATGCCTTGAACCATGGAAGTTCTTGAAAGCTTATGAAATGCAATGAAGGTATGATATGTCAAATGAATGATGCAATTATCAAACATGATTCTAATGTGTCCTAAGATGTCTTATGAATCATGTGGATGCACAAAATATCATGGCAAGTTCTTGAATGTAAGCATATGAGAGATGAATGCAAAGGAAAGCAAGAATTAGGGTTTATGCATAACGTACAACACAAAATTCAAAATCAGAAGCAAATGACAAGATAAAAAATTGAAAATGGGTTCAAAGGAACCCTAACCCTACACAAGCTCACTTCCCAAAGGAGGAGACCTAACTCTTAACCTAATGGGTGTTATGAAATTCTCAAGTCAACTAGGGTTTTGGGATACCTCACAAGGAAAAATGCTCATTAAATTGAAAATGAAAAATAAATTCAAACCAATTTTACCCTAAAAACTACATGCTATGAAGGATGCAATGCAAGAAGAACAATTATCAAACTCTTCATGGTTAGGCAGAATGAATTTTTTCAAGTTAGGATCAAAATATTGCCTTTAAACAACTTTAATTCCAATGAAAATTGTCAAAATAGGTCAAGAACCAAAAAGAAATTTGTTTTGAGAGTTAGATAATGTTTCTAAATGTTTTAAAATGCAATGTGAATTTTTTGGTGATTTTTAAATACCTAAATACATTTTTAATTAATTAATTTCCATTAACTAATTAAAAATAAACATTTAAATGATTTAAAAATAATTTTTAATGCAAAAAATAAAAATAAAAATATTTTTGGGTTCTGAAAATTAATAAAAGGTTTGACAAAAAATTTCAGAATTTTTTAATATGTATTGCTATTTTTAATAATTCGTAGAAATAAAATACAAACAAAATGAAATAAAAATAAATAAAATGGAAAGTATGCGCATCCTGAGGCTGAGGTTCAAATGGATTTGGAGGGAATTGACTGGCGCTAGATCCTATGGTCCAGATTCAAACTGGCTAAAACTAATTTTAATCCTAATTAATTAAATTAATAAATCAGGATTAGGGTTTAATGGTGAATCTGGTCCACTCACTCGCGCGCGGGTCAACGGGATCTACAGCTCACATTCAAACTGATCCCTAATTACAATTAAGGCATTAATGACTTTCAGGTGGCCGGAAATGACCTCCGGCCATCTTCTCCGGCCACACTCTCCCCTGAAAAATGCTATCTCTCTCAAAACCTCACCCCAAGCCCCCTAAAGCTCCAGAATCACTCAACAAACATCAAGGAACAAGAATCAAACATCAAACTTCATTTATTTTTCATCAACAAAATGATTCGAATCAAAAACCTAAAACTGAACAAATTTTCAGAACACGCATACATCCTCAAAACTCAACCATTTTTCATCATTCAAAGTTCATTGTGATCAGTGGAACATGCTCTACCATTCTATAACTAAAGAAACAAGTTCTGGAAAAAAGTTTCAAGAGGATACCTGATATGGAGCTTTTGCTTTTGGAGCTTTCTGGCCAGTTCCTTGCTTCCAATCACCTCTACTGACTTCCCTCAAGAGTTTGCAAAGCTTGTTTGGAGTTTTTTATGGATGGTTTGGGAGATTGATTCAGTTCAGTTCAAGAGGGGGAAAATCGTATTTGGTGTATGATGGCTTTTAAGGCAAAGTAAGGGGTGGTTTGTGATCAGTGATGCATTCTAAGATGAATGGTGGAAGAAGTTTTAAGTTTGAGTTGCTGAGTTGAGAGATTCGATAGAAAATGCAAAGGGAGGGATTTTTGTGTATGTTGACTTGTGGGAGAGCTCAGGCCTGCCTCTTGTGTGTTTTGAGTCTCATTTTGTCCACTTATCAAACTGTGATAGGGCAGAGAGTTGGTGGTGGCACAATGTGATTGGCATGGTCCCTTTTGCAAAAAGTCAAGTCTATGTTTCCTTTGAGGTATGGGCTGTTTCAGGGCTATAGCAAGGGCATGTCTGCTGCAGCTTGATTCAAGGATGACCATGGAAATGCGTTTGAGGTCAATTAGCAAGTTTGTGAGAAGTTGTGGGAGGTTTTGAAAATTTGTGAACCTTTGGCCCTTTTGTGTAATTCTTAGAAGTTGATTTGAAGTCATGAGAATGCTTGGCATGAGGTTTTGCAACTTTCTTCTTTTGGTGCAAAAGTGAAAAATAAATGATTTTTCCCAACTTTGACAAGCCATAACTTTTGATCCAAAATGAATTAGAATGAGTTCTTGTACTTTTTGAAAATGGGAGGATCCATTCTACAACTTTCATGACCAAAGTTTTCTCATTTGAAGCATTTTTGAATCAAAAAGAGGGGGTTGAAAAACTTTCCCAAAATGGCAAGTTTACATTATAAGTCACTTTCCCAAAAAGGCAACTTTGCAAATGGCTTGAAATTCTTCAATTTTGTGAACTTATAACATCTTATATGATCAAATAAAGGTCATACACATTCAAAATGATGGAGAATGCCCTTTGGTTGGGTCACTGGGGGCCTCAGATGCCCTGATTTTGCACTGACTTGCTCAAGAAGTCATCTCTTGATCAGATGCCTTCCCCATTGAATTTCTTCATGAAAATTGATATGCATGATCCTAATAACATATAGATACCAATAGAAACAAGGATGAACAAAAATTTTGGAGTTATGGCCTCTGAAACCAAAACCCTAATTCTAGGTCATCTGTGCAGTTAAACATGGCTCTGCTTCCATGCCTTTCTCAGTTCTTGTGATTTTTTGACTTCCTTGACCTTGTGAGGATATAATATGATGCTTGAACACACATGGACCCTTTTGAAGTGATTGATGACCTTTGGAGTGGCTCAAATGGCTCTGGAAAGGCTCAGATTACAAACCCTAGATGCAGATGACTTAGAAACAATGCAGTGAAGCAAAAGATGCAATATGAGATGCTATGGTTGAACTTATGCACATGAAAAGATCACAAGCCAAGGTGAAATGAGTGAGGGAAAATTTGGGGTGTTTACAGCTGCCCCTATTCAAACATGAGTTAGCTGTGCAGGATGTAAGCAACGGCTTAACAGGCAAACAAGATAACTTGTGGTTGAATACCAAAGACAGTCCAAAATTTGCACTCACAGAATGAAGAAGAAAAGGGATATAGATTGTAAAAGAAAATAAAGTATGTTTTAAAAAGTGCGGGCGACGGAGGACGACCTTCGAGTAGAGGACGACCACTGAGGATGAAGCAATGACGGGGACGACCGACAAGCTGGGGAAATAAAAAGATTACGATGGGAACGGCCATCAGACAAAGAAATAAGGTCCTCTGGGGATTAAAAGTAAAGGCAATGATGGGGACGACCATCTGGTTGAAGAAATAAATGATGAGGGACGGTCATCAAAGGTGAAGGAAGATCACCTAGCAGGGGACGGCTGCTTTGTTGGGGAAAAGGATGAGGGACGGTCATCCAAGGTGAAGGACGATCACCTGGCAAGGTACGATTGCCGAAAGTATCACGACATAGGACGAATGCCGGATAGAAAAAGGTCAACGATGGGGACGGCCATCGGATAAGCATGATGAAGGACGATCATCAGGAGGTGAAGGACGATCACCTAGCAGGGTACGGCTGCTCTCGGGAATTTATCACAACATAGGCGAATGTCGGACAACAAGATCAACGATGGGGACGACCATCGGATAAAAATGATGAAGGACGATCATCAAAAGGTGAAGGACGATCACCTAGCAGGGGACGGCTGCTGAAAATATCACGACATAGGACGAATGTCGGATAGGAAGGGGTTCTAATGAATAGAGACTCTGCTGGGGATGATGAAGGACGATCATCAAAAAGGTGAAGGACGATCACCTGGCAGGGTACGGCTGCCGAAAATATCATGACATAGGACGAATGTCAGATAAAAAGGAAAAAGTTCATCAGGATTTGCTGGGAATTCTTCTGGGGAATGGTAGACAGAGACGAGTGTCTAAATATAAGTGTTTCACACGGTGTATAGGTTAAAGATGCGGACGAGCATCCTTAAGCTTATGATACGGACGAGTATCAATAGAAACAAACGCTTGACGCATGTTCAGAGATGACGATACGGACGAGTATCAACTGGCTAACAAAGAACATTGACGAGTGTTGATTCTTAGGGGATTTAAGTGACGCATACAAAATACGGACGAGTACCTGTATGAGTAAGCATGAGTGAGACACAGATTAGCGTTCAACTTGCTGGGGAGAGTATGACACGGACGGGTGTCATACGAGAAAACGTATAAGTTAAGAACTTATAAGTGTAAAAGATATTTGGCGATCCGTGGGGAATAGGATGACACAGACGAGTGTCGAAAGAAGCGTATTATAAACAAGTGTTTTTGGTTTACAATAAGTTATTAGTCAACCATGCTGGGGAGTGGTGACACGGACGAGTGTCAAAGAGAGAAATTGTAGATATATGTACACATGTGTTGTGAGTGCAAAGGGGACACTTTGGCTTTCTGCTGAGGATATGACACAGACGAGTGTCAAGAAGCATCCGTAATGTATAAGCATCTGCTTGCTCGGGAAATTTTATTGGGGAATGATGACACGGACGAGTGCCAAAAGGAGCATGTAACTGTATTTGTGAGTGTAAAAGAAATGCTTTAGTATTTTGCCGGGGCGTTTGAGAGGTATTTTGGTAGTATTTACAAGTGTTCAGCTCGACACATGGCTTATGATTATGCAATATGTTTGATTTTTGCCGTAATGCTCCGTATTGGACGGAATGCTACGCTCTGGGGGAAAATATGATGCGAATGCTATGATTATGCAAAGATACCGATCTGGGATCTGGATCCCGTTGCTGTGGAGATCTCTGGCTGATCTGCTTGAAGTGGACATCCCAGCTGGGGATGAGATCATTGGTAGTTTTGACATACATGACTCTGCATGGGGAAGTAGGTCACTGATAAACCTATCTTGGTGATGAGGGACCCAGCTGGGGTATGTAGAAGCCATCGTCGCTCTGTCATGAGATCTCCAAGCGTTGCTCTTCTGGATATAAGTTGAAACTCTGCGGGGGTTGATTCCTTGTCTAGCACTCGGCTGGGGAAGAAGAAAGATCACTGAAAGATCCTCCTAGAGATTTCTGTGGGGATTCTGCTGAGGATGATACTTGACAACTCAGCTGGGGATATGAGCATCTTCTAGTACTGCTCTGAAGGAAATGTTGGAGAAGTGATGCCTGGCAACTCTAGGGAGAAAGCATCTCTGGTGCTGTTTGGAAGGCGTGCTGAGGAAACAATGATTTGGCAGCCTACTGGGGAGAAGCTTTCATGCCCTATGTTGTGCTTTGAACACCTGCAATCCTGTATGACAAAGAAACGTACAAGTTCCCCGAGGTATCCCTTACTGGATTCCGTCATAGGAGTTTAGACACTCCCGGGAGCAAATATATTACCTGTAAGCACGTATTTTTAGAAGGGAAGCATCTGTATTTATGTAATCAATATCTTAAGGACATCGGACATTTTGCAAATGAAAAATAAAATGTACGAGACAAGATATGACTGAAAATCTGATTTTATTAATTTATGCGCCCTGAATTGGCAAGATTCAGTCAAAGAAACGGATCCCCTGAAATGAGGAGATCGTTACAAATTGAGAAACAAAAAGACAGTGGCAATGTTGATGACGCTTCAAGGAGCTTCCCTTTTGCTATGACTTGTATGACATTGACGTTCTTCTCATCCTGATTTCTGAAGAAGGCTGATTCTGACCGATGCTCGAACCTTTCGAAGCTTGCCATGTTGTAAGTGATATAGATGAATTCAGAATGCAGTTGTTCGCTTATTCCCTTATTTTGCGTGGATCGCCCTTTCGGGTTTTCAATCCACCGAGATACCCATTTTTGCCTGAGTTGTCCAATGCGGCTTTTCAACTCAGTGGGTGTACATTTTTATTTATCTTCCCTTATTTTTGCCTGAGTCTTTTATTCTGTTTTTGACTCGCCGGGATGCCCTATTTTTGCCTGGACTTACATTCTGTTTTTTATATCCAGCGGGTCATTTATGCGAAGTATTTTTTAACTGCATCTGAATTCACAGGGGACAGGAAGTCTTCACCATCCATAGTACTGAGCATCAGAGCTCCACCAGAGAAAACTTTCTTTACTATGAACGGCCCATCATAATTCGGAGTCCACTTGCCCCTGTGGTCTGTATGAGGAGGGAGGAGTCTTTTCAGCAAAAGATCTCCTACTTGGTACTCTCGAAGTCTGACTTTCTGATCGAAGGCTTTCTTCATTCTCTTCTGATATAACTGCCCATGACAGATTGCAGCTAATCTCTTTTCTTCAATCAGGCTCAGTTGTTCGTATCGGGATCGGACCCATTCTGCTTCGTTCAATTTGGCATCCATCAGTACCCATAAAGAGGGTAACTCAACTTCAACAGGTAGGACTGCCTCCATACCATACACAAGCTGATACGGTGTTGCCCCGGTGGATGTTCTGATTGACGTACGGTACCCATGTAGGGCAAATGGTAGCATTTCATGCCAGTCTTTGTAGGTGACTACCATCTTCTGCACAATCTTCTTGATATTCTTGTTAGCTGCCTCCACAACGCCATTCATCTTTGGCCTATAAGGAGAAGAATTGTGGTGTTGGATCTTGAAGTCCCGACACAGTTCTGCCATCATTTTGTTGTTCAAGTTGGAACCATTATCAGTAATGATTCGCTCGGGTACTCCATAACGACAGATGATATCTCTCTTCAGAAATCAAGCTACCACTTGCCTTGTAACATTTGCATAAGAAGCCGCTTCAACCCACTTGGTAAAATAGTCAATAGAAACCAGGATGAATCTGTGGCCGTTTGAAGCAGTTGGTTCAATCTTGCCAATCATATCAATGCCCCACATGGCAAAGGGCCAGGGTGAAGATATCACATTCAGAGGATTCGGAGGCACATGCACTTTATCTGCATAAATCTGGCATTTATGGCATTTTCTGGCATAGGCACAACAGTCGGCATCCATTGTGATCCAGTAGTAGCCTGATCTTAACAACTTTTTAGCCATTGCATGCCCTCCTGCATGGGTACCAAAAGATCCTTCGTGCACCTCGTGCATTAACAAGTCAGCTTCTGTTCTATCAACGCACCTGAGGAGTACCATATCAAAGTTCCTCTTGTACAGGGAACCATCAGCATTCAAGAAGAAACTACCAGCAAGCCTTCTTAATGTCTTCTTGTCATTGGATGATGCCCCAGGTGGGTATGTTTGATCCTCCAAGAAGCACTTAATGTCATGGAACCAAGGCTTGTCATCTTTGATAACATCTGCGGAGAATACATATGCTGGTCTGTCAATTCTGGACACTGAAATCTGAGGCACAAAGTTGGCAGCTTGAACTTTGATCATGGATGAAATGGTAGCCAGAGCGTCTGCAAACTGATTCTCGTCTCGAGGGATATACTCAAGCTTGACTGTTGTGAAGAAAGTCAATAACCTCCTTGTATAGTCCCGATAAGGTATCAGATGATCTTGGTGGGTGTACCATTTGCCGTTGGTTTGATTAATTACCAGAGCTGAATCCCCGAACACAGTTAAAGTCTTGATCCTGAGGTCAATGGCTTCCTCAAGACCCATAATGCAAGCTTCGTATTCAGCTTCGTTGTTAGTGCAGTTGAAGGTGAGCTTTGCCGAGAAAGGTATGTGAACACCCTTAGGTGTAATGTGTACTGCACCAACACCACGACCATTCGTGTTAATAGCCCCATCAAACATCATCGTCCATTCTTCTTCCGGGTCAGGCCCTTCAGTGTGAATAGGCTCTTCATGATCTTTCGCTTTTATGAACATGATGTCTTCATCAGGGAAGTCAAATCTCATAGGCTGGTAATCATCAATGGGCTGCTCAGTGAGATAATCAGACAATACACTGCCTTTGATGGCCTTTTGAGATGTGTACTGAATGTCATATTCTGTGAGGATCATTTGCCATCTTGCAACCCGTCCGGTAAGTGTTGGCTTCTCAAAAATGTACTTAACTGGATCCATCTTGGATATCAACAAAGTGGTGTGGGTCAACATATACTGCCTTAGTCGGCGAGCAGCCCACGCTAAAGCACATCAAGTTTTCTCGAGCAGTGAATAACGTTGTTCACAGTCGGTAAACTTTTTTCTTAGGTAGTATATTGCATACTCTTTTCGATCAGACTCGTCATGCTGGCCCAACACACACCCCATTGACTCTTCTAATACGGTCAAGTACATGATCAGAGGTCTTCCTTCAACTGGAGGCATAAGGATCGGAGGCTCTGTAAGTATTCCTTGATTTTGTCAAAAGCCCTTTGGCAGTCTTCATTCCACCTGACCGTTTTTTCTTTTCTTAACAGCTTGAACAGAGGTTCACAGGTCGCAGTAAGGTGAGATATGAACCGTGAAATGTAGTTCAATCTGCCTAAGAACCCCCGAACTTCTTTTTCAGTCTTAGGTGCAGGCATTTCTTGAATGGCTTTGACTTTATCAGGGTCAACTTCAATCCCTTTTTCACTTACAATAAATCCCAGCAGCTTACCGGATCGCACCCCAAATGTGCATTTGTTGGGGTTTAACTTCAACTGGTACTTCCTCAGACGCTCGAATAACTTTAACAGATTCACCAGGTGGTCTTCTTCTGTGAGGGACTTGGCAATCATGTCATCCACATAACATTCAATTTCTTTATGGATCATGTCATGGAATAATGTCACCATAGCCCGTTGATAAGTGGCACCAGCATTCTTCAGTCCGAATGGCATCACCTTATAACAGAATGTGCCCTAGGGTGTGATGAAAGTTGTCTTCTCCATGTCTTCAGGTGACATTTTAATCTGATTATATCCTGAAAATCCATCCATGAAGGAGAATACCGAGAACTGAGCCGTATTGTCAACCAATACATCAATGTGAGGTAAAGCGAAGTCATCTTTCAGGCTGGCTCTGTTCAGATCCCGGTAATCCACACACATCCTCACCTTGCCATCTTTCTTAGGCACAGGTACAATATTAGCGACCCACGGCGGATAGCTAGTCACAGCAAGGAAACCGGCGTCCCACTGCTTTTGCACCTCTTCCTTTATCTTCATTGCCATATATGGGCGAGTACGGCGCAACTTCTGTTTTACTGGAAGGCAGTCTTCTTTCAAAGGTAGCTTATGTATGACAATGTCGGTGTCTAACCCTGGCATATCCTGATAAGACCACGCAATAACATCCACGTATTCCCGAAGCATATCAACCAGTTGCTCTTTCACTGAGTCTTGTAAGCAGGCCCCGATCTTGACTTCTTTCACTTCTTCTTCTGTACCAAGATTAACCGTTTTGACCTCCTCCTGATGAGGAGTGATAACCTTCTCCTCTTGTCTCAACAACCTAGCTAGCTCTTCAGGTAGCTCATAATCTTCTTCAACCCCTTCATTAGCTTGATTGATTGGATTGTCAAAGTCATACGAAGTCATAGCGGTGTTGTTGTCGGTGCAATCTGGAGGGCACTTTCTGCAAAGGTTTAGATTTGTTCATTTTAGTGATCGGTTTTATCTTATTTAGAAAAAGTGGAAATGAAGTTATTTATTTTGAAAAACATTGCCATTTTATTTTTGTACAAAAAGTGAAAAAATGAAAAACAGTGAGCGAAAAAGAAAAGACTCATTTGCAAAAGATGTCCTGATATTCATTAATTGATCTTTGCACAAAATACAAGATGACCCGATTACAAAATGAGTCTTGACATCTTGGGAAAGATGCAAGACTTGATGCATGCTTTAAAATACAGGAAATAATAATTACTCTGCAGGAGTAACCCTTATAATTTCCTGGGAAGACCAGTTTGAGACATGGCTCCCCGGGGCCCTTGGACGTATCCAGCTTTCCAGGTTGCGCTCATCTTCCGACTCATCTTCCAAATTGTTCACAGCATCCGGGGTGAGCATTCCCCCGCTGACAAACTTGGGCTCCTTTGCAGCCTCTGATTGATCTTGTTGAGTTGGTTTGTAACCCAACCCAAATCGGTATTATTTCTTTTCCACGGGCAGCAGCTTGCCCCAGCCTTGGGCGGTACCTTCCTCAACAACCTTCCGGACTTGCTGGTATGATGTTATGGAAGTTCCCAGTACAGCAGATACTTCATTAATGTTCAGGGCCTCAAACCCTTGGCTCATGGTTTCATGGATCTCTCCGTCCATTTCAATGTACTTATACGTAGCCAGCTGGCTAACAAAGATGTCCTCCTCCCCACAGATGGTGATGATTTGGCCTTCCCACTCGAATTTAAGCTTCTGGTGAAGGGTAGACGTAACAGCGCCAGCGGCGTGGATCCAGGGTCTACCCAACAAACAGCTGTAGGCCGGCTGAATGTCCATCACAAAGAAGGTAGTTTTAAAAGTCTGCGAGCCATTCATCACAGGCAGATCAATCTCCCCAAGCACTGATCTTTTAGAGCCATCAAATGCTCTCACCACCAAATTACTCGGACGCAGTGCCAAGCCATCATATTCCAGCTTCACTAAGGCTTTATTTGGTAGAACATTGAGTGATGACCCAGTGTCCACCAGTACATGAGATAGAACAGCACCCTTGCACTCCAGGGTGATATGTAAAGCCTTGTTGTGGTTACGTCCCTCTGTTGTTAAGTCAGCATTGGTAAAGCCCAGTCCATGACTGGTGTTGACGTTTGCCACCACAGTTTCAAGCTGATTAACAGTAATCTCCTCTGGCACGTATGTTGCGTGCAGGACCTTTAACAATGTGTTCCTGTGAGCTTCGGAACACATCAACAGTGATAGTATGGATATTTTTGAGGGAGTTTGGTGAAGCTGGTCCACTACCTTGTAATCACTTCTTTTTATGATTCTCATAAACTCGTCTACATCTTGTTCAAAAGATGTCTTCTGAGTTTCTTTGGCAGTCGGCTCTTCAGGTACCACACTCTTTCCTTTTGCTTTGGCAGCAGCTTCTGCTTCAGCATTAGGTTTTTGAGTTTGTGAGGCAAAAAGGCGTCCGCTTCTGGTGAAGCCTCCGCCTCCCCCAACATTATCAACTTGTGGAGAAGAGGTCGATGAATCCAGGGTGATTTTCTCCCCGTTGCAGTAGAGGTCAGAGCCATAATGCCAAGGTATGGCATTACTGCTTTCATAAGGAACTAGTCCAGGCACCGTAATGGTGACTGGACTGACTGCTACAGAGGAAGGTACTGTAACGGTGTGCGGATCATAGTAAATTGTGACTGGTGATCTGGTAGGAGGTGCCATGATTTGTTGTTGAAAATTGCTGCTGGGAGGAACATCTGATGGGTCATAATAGATTGTAACTGCTGAGACATCTTCATTAATATTTGCTGGCGTTGTAGAAGATTCTGCTGATAAAATGGATGTTGATGTTGTAGAAGAGATGGTTGTTGAATTTTGACTTGTTGAAGTGATGGACGGAGCCATTGCTGATGATAATGATGAATCGGTAGGAATGATTGTTGTTGCTGTTGTAGAAGAATCAGGAATTGTTGTTAAAGGAATTGCTGGATTTGTAGGCGTCGTTGTTGAGATCTGAAGGATTCCATCCTTAATAAGACCATCTATGCCACTTCTCAAATTTTCACACCCGTTGACTGCAATGTTGCAATACCCACAACCGAGCTCACACCCGGGGAACACTTGGCACTCTAGAAGCTGAGCTTTAATTTCGACCAAAGGTGTTCGAATTTGTGCAACACTGGTGATCAAGGTAGATGGTTTGTCTTCCTCAATGGCATTAATCCTTGGGCCGCCATGATTAGGCATAGGATTCTTGTTGACATTTGGAGGAGGTGCAAAGTTGAGGGCTTTAGAATCCTTAAGATCCTGGACTTTCATTTGCAAGGCCCTGCATTTTTCAGTATTGTGACCAGGTGCATTGGAGTGGAAAGCACACCTGGCGTTGACATCATAATTCCTTGGGAGATTTAGAGGATCTGGTGGTGCCAACGTCCTTAACTCAACCAAGTTAAGCTTCAAGAGTTGTGGCAATAAGGCATCATAAGGCAAAGGGATAGGGTCAATCACCCTGTTTTCCTGTGATGGTCTTTGTTGGAAGGGACGCTGTTGTTGATTGCTATTGCTGTTGTTGTAGGTTCTCTGTTGCGGGTGTTGAACTTGCTGTTGATAATGTGGTTGTTGTTGTTGTTGATAAGCTGATTGCTGAGGAATCAGAGCTGGAATGGTGACAGCTGCTACTGATCTGTGGACATACTGAGGTCTGCCCCTGCTGGCATGAATGGCATTTGTCTCACCGGTCCTTCAGGGTCCCACAAAAGGCTTCCTGGGATTACTGGATGAACTTGCACCATTATCAGAAATCTTGCCCATTTTTAATAGACTTTCAATCCTTTTGCCAGCTATGACGACATCAGCAAAGCTGGTAGAGGAAAAGGCAGCCAGTCTATCAATATATGTTCCTTGCAGAGTATTCATGAACATGTCGGCCATCTCTCTCTCTGACATGGGTGGTTGGGCAGCAGCAGCAAGCTGTCTCCACCTTTGGGCATATTCCCTGAAGCTTTCTCTGGAAGACTGGGACATTCCCATCAGGAGGGTCCTGTTAGGAGCCATGTCTAGATTGTATTGATATTGCCTGATGAAAGCTTCAGCTAGATCTTTCCAGCATCTGATAGTTGCCCTGGTCAGGTGTGAATACCACTCTCTTGAAGCCCCAGTCAGACTGTCTTCAAAGTAAAACATCCACAGCTTATCATCCATAGTATATGCTTTAAGTCTTCCCAAGAAAGACTACAGGTGAGTTCGTGGACAAGAGGTTCCATTGTATTTCTCAAAGCACGGGGGTTTGAATTTGTGGGGAATTCTCACCCCATCCACTAGCCCCATGTCCATTACATTGAAGCCCAAGGAGTTCTGGGACTCCAGAGATCTCAACTTCTCAGCAATTTCATCTAACCTCCGGTCATAGACTTCATCTCCTGATCCCATAACAGTAAACTGCTCTTCTTGGGGATCTTCCTGCAAGATTCTCCTCCCAGCAGTATTTCCCTGTACATTTCTCGTGATGTTGACTTCCGGATCTAGATGAGGTCCAAATACTGGTGGATTAACATGAGGCTGACCCCTCTCATTGTTACTTGTTCCTCCAGTTCCAAGATGAGGTTCCTCGGGGGTTTATCTTTCCACTAGTTCCCTTAACCTTTCTTGACTCTGGGCCAAGCCAGTCATTGCAGCCATGAATTGAGCCATTTGGTTCCTCATCTCCACTCTTTCATTAGCCATCTGAGTTCTGACCTCAGTCAGATCCTGCTGTACTTGATCCATTTGGATACCAAGAAGGTTGTTGCGAGTAGGGTACCGGTGCGTGCGGTTGACAGGGAACACTCGGCGACGAGCAATGTTTCCTGAGATGGAAACAGAGTTAGAAACAAATAATAACAAAACCTACAAAACAAAACAAGGTTAGTATGCAATGTAGTATGCTTATTTGTTTTTCCAAGGTATCCGGCTTGGTTCTTGGTTTTGACCTTCCCAGACCTCGAGGAAGATGCTTTGATGTTGCTGAGAAAAGAAACCCAATGAAAGCAAACTAATATATTACAAATGATGAACACATACATAGTTTGTTTTACAACACATGCCCCTGGAGGGTCAAAATACAAAAAGAAAAAAGTACATCAAATGAAAATGAACAACAAGCAAAGAAGTCAAACATCTAGTCCAAACTCGTCCTCTTTGACTTCCTTCAGGAGTGCCTCAGTCATTGGACCAGCTGGGTGCTCTGTAATGGTCCTAATGAGGAGGTTCCTGGTGGCAATGGCAGTGGTCAGCTTCTTGTGCCTGTCCTGATCCTTTGATCTCTTCAATCCAGCCCTAAGCTTCAACTCTGAAATCTCCTTCTGGGCTGCCAGCAAAGCTTCCTGCTGCTTCTTCTCATTGGCCTCTAACTGTTCAATCTTGGCTTGAGTTTTTTGGTCTTCCTGTGTCCGGGCTTCAGTGATCCTGACCCACCTAGCCTGACTATCTTGTAGATAAAGCTCAGTCCTAGCCTTCTGAAGCTTGGCTTCTTTACAGGCATTCTTCAATATTTGTTCCCCAGCCCTTGCTTTCCTGATATAATCCTCTGTTTTCTCAATTTTGGCCAGATGCTCCACCCTAAGCTTCTCCAGTCTCTCAATGTCCAAACGACCATCACTCCTTTAACAAAGGGTCTTCTTCAAAGCTTGAGACAGATTCTCATTCCTTTCCTTCACCTTCTCAAATTCCTCTAGGCTGACAGTTGCTGCTGGCTGAGCTATAGATGGTCCAGGCATATCCTCAATGGTGAAAGGAATTCCAGTGATCTGAGCTCTAGTACGGGACCAATCATAGTACTGAGCTGAAGCAACATTATTACACCTCCCCAAGATAGCCATCCCTTTTGTCTGGATGTTGTCCCAAGCCCAAGATGCTTGTTTGACAGCAGCTAGATTAGGTTTTATTTCACAATACAGGGTCTCAGCTAAATCTTGCACTCTGGGAGGGTGAACCAAAGCATAGCCCAGTTGTCTCTTAAACAGCAAAGGATTGTAGTTGATGCAACCCTTTACTCCAATCAGAGGCACATTTGGGTATTGCCCACAGCTGGTGATAATGTCTTTGCCTTTGGTGCTCTGGGTGCACCACCTAATATCATCTGAAGTCAAAGCAATGAGCCTCTTAGCCCAATTCTTCTGCTGGTGAGGATTCAAGAAGGCATCTGACTTGGGCAGGTGTCTGAGTAGCCAGGTGTGAAACAAAGGAGCACAACATCTCACTAACTTCCCCCTTTGTTTCTCATTCCTCTGATGAATGGAGTAATAGAAATCTCCCAGCAATGTGGGTACTGGGTTCTTCAGAAGAAATAGGTGAATGGCATTCTTGCTGAAAAATTTGGGCTCATCTGCAAACAGTATAACCCCATATATGCTGATGGCTAACAGTGAACAAACTGCCCTCCACTCTCCCAATGAAGCCTTCAGAATGGCCTGAGAAATCAAGAAGTCCAAGTGAAGACCAGGGATTCCAGCTTTTGTTGTCATGCTTTGTTCAATCAAGGCAGGCTCCAGGTACAGTGCTTTTGCTACCTCTCCATTGCTGGGAAAGGTCATCTCTGGGTTGAAAGGGAGTCCACCCCTGATAGGTAATCCAATCAATGAGGAAAACTCTTCCAGTAGAGGTCCTAACTGAAAGTCTGGAAATGTGAAGCATCTCAAAGGAGGGTCATAAAACTGCAAGCAGGTGTGGATCATGCTCCTCTGAGAAGGGTCAAGGTCCATAACCATATTCAGGATACCTCCATAATGCTCTCTAAATAATGGGATGTGGTCAGGGGTGATAAGTGACTGGACCTGCCTGATGCCAGTCATCACAGGCTCAAAGAAATGGTAGGATATGTTGCTCTTTCTGGGAGTAGCCATAAATGCTGAAGAGGATGAAGGTAAGTGCTGATGAAGATCAAGACTGATACAGGAGATGAGCCACTGATAGGATGATGCTGGTGATGATGAGAATAGCTGAAGTAGCCAACTGATGAAGACAACTGAAGCAGAGGTATGTGCAAAAGAAGGGGTCAAAACCAAACCAGATATGAGGTGGATACCCTGAAAAAACAAATAAACAAATGTTAAATGATGCAATGATGAGTATGCAAATGATATGCAAAGGTTTGTGTTCAAGCTGGATCTGATTGTCTGCCTTGATATAAGTCCATGTATGTTCAAAGAAGGTCCAGATGAAGGTTCAGAAATCCAGTAACCAAGGTGGGGGACTCAAATAAAGAGTCACATGTCCAGGGTTAATCACAAGAACTGTCCAAAATGAGGTACTCTTAAACCAGATAGTAATAGGGTATGATGCGGCCAAGGGTTCCTGCAAACCTGTTAACAGCCCAACCCCCTCACAGGCAGTGTTCTAGAACAAGGATCCTCAGACTTGGATTAGTCATGAGAAGTGTAAACACTTCTAACCCGGAGGTACAATGTTTACAATAACCATAAAAGATCCTCCTCTAATTCATCTCAGTTTCTGAAGGTCATAATAAAGGTCATCCAGACTTAGCAGGCTTCCTAGATAGCCCTAGCACTACAGGAAATCTGTAGCACAGAGTTCTCAAGAAGAAACCCACATCTGAACCGTGTTTCATATTCCCGCACCAGACCGAAATGGAATGGGAAAGAACATGAACCACTCTAGCCTAGGTGTCACTCAGGTCCCAGGTATAGGACCTTAAACTCTCAATGGAACCCCACCCACCAAAATAGAAGCCAGATCCAGCAAAGATAATGACAGTATGAAATATGAAAAGCCGTAAAGGAAAGCAATAAATAAAATTGTACATAAAGCAGTAAATAGAGCAAATAAATAAACACAATTAGCATATAACACCCCAGTAAACACAAATCAAACAAGCGTTAGGAGGAACCCACTAAAAGAACCAGAAGCCCTGGTTACAGTATAAGGGTCCCCAGCAGAGTCGCCAAGCTGTCGCTCCCACCTGATGACACAGGGCCAAGAGGGGTACAGACGCGAATGGTCGGCGAAAGGAGAAGAGAACACACACAAGGGTGAACTCAAAAGACAAGAAAAGAGTCGCCAGCTAGGCATTTTTATCCCGAAGGAAAGGTAATGCTGCATAGACCTAGAAAGATATGGATAAGACGGTTGCGAACCAGAGAAACTGAGAAAGGGGGTTAGTTACAACCTGGGAAGGTATTAGCACCCAGATTGTCCGCCGTACTCGACGGGATCCACGCTTGAAAGTTTGTGCTTAAAGGGGTAGTGTCAGTGCTATCTGTGTATCAAAGCTGGAAAGAATGCAAGTGTCAGTGCAAAAGAAGTGAGAAATGTATAAGGGAAGTGTTAGTGTAAGAACAGGAGTATGAAGCTCAAGACTATGAGGCTAAAAGAATAATGCTGAAAGGAGGGGGAATATACAGAGACTTTTGTTCAATAACTGTTAAGTTATGCCTACGTATCCTCTCGTGCAATGAGGAAGTCAGAACACCGTAGTTCGACTCAAAGAGACTGAAAGATAAATTGACTTGATGAACTGCTTACTTGTCTATGCTCAAGTGTATGACCTGTCTGGCTCAGGTGCTTATTGTCTTGCATTAGACGGGAGAAGCGAGTTCTTGTTTGTGAGTGAATGAGGTGAGAAAAGAATCCCGGAGGAGACGGTTATTGTTTGTTTTGGTGTTTTCAATCTTTTATTGCTTATGGATTTGCCATAGGTTAATGAGCTTAAGCCTAAACCAAGGGTTAGTAAACTCATCACATCCTCCCTCTGATTAGGGGTAATGAAAATACCTTAAGTATGAAGTAAGCACCTCACACTTAATCACCATGATGTAGGATTAAGATCATTAACCTACTTGTATTTATTTAGATGTTTTTGGTGTTTTTGTTTAGTGTTAAATAATGAGTTTAAGCCACAATCAAAGATTTAATGGACTCATTACACCATCCTAATAGAAGGATAATAGATGAGAACATTTAAGCTGAGGAAGGCTCCTCAACTTAACCCATGATTAGGGATTAACCTCATGACAAAACAAAGCCTTTATTAAATGGATTTTGGTTAATGATAAGGTTAAGAAATGAATTTTATGGTTTGTAAGATAACTTGAGGGGGACTTGTCCATTAACACTGGGATTAGTCCTTCTTAACCAATTAAGGAAGAATTAGAACCCTAATGCAAGGCCCAAGTTACAAGCTTGATGTTTTAGTGACTATTAAATGAATTAATTAAAGGATTTAAACACATTAAGGGTTTAACACTTAGGATTAAAGTTATACACTCCATCCTAATAGAAGGATGCAAGCATAAGCTTAATCACAAAGCCTTAAAACCTTTAGGGTTTAGTCCTTGATTATGAGGTGAGAAGAGAAGACTCAAAGAAAACTCAAAGGAAAGAGTCTAAGGGGGACTAAACAATCCTAAAATGTTATCATGCTTGGAAGTCCTAGGGTTTGTGAGGCTTAAGAGGAGAAATCTTCAAGGAAGCCACCAAGGAGAAGCAAGATAGAAAAGGGGTGAGATGAGAAGAGAAAAGAGGGAAGAGAGGCACAAGTGAGCAAGCTCACTCAAAGACAAGTAAAAATTCAGCAAGGATGTAAAATGATAAGGTGAGAAGAGGTAGGAGGTGGAGGCAAATTCACCTCCCAAACAAACTTACCATTAATCCTGAAAAGTTAGTACAAGATGCATAAGGGGAGAAATGAGATGAAACAATGCATATGAATGGGCAAATGCCAAAGTCAGAAACATACATATGATGCAAATGATGTCAAGAGATGGTGCAAAGTCATACAAGATGCATATATGTGAGCATACAAGAGAATGGATGTATATGGAGCATGCCTTGAACCATGGAAGTTCATGAAAGCTTATGAAATGCAATGAAGGTATGATATGTCAAATGAATGATGCAATGATCAAACATGATTATAATGTGTCCTAATATGCCTTATGAATCA
Source organism: Lathyrus aphaca (assembly GCA_963966055.1). Lineage (NCBI taxonomy): Eukaryota > Viridiplantae > Streptophyta > Magnoliopsida > Fabales > Fabaceae > Lathyrus > Lathyrus aphaca. Next base: position 114,214,123 of record OZ014523.1, on the reverse strand, counting down.
TGTGGATGCACAAAATGTCATGGCAAGTTCTTGAATGTAAGCATATGTGAGATGAATGCAAAGGAAAGCAAGAATTAGGGTTTATGCATAACATACAACACAAAATTCAAAATCAGAAGCAAATGACAAGATAAAAAATTGAAAATGGGATCAAAGGAACCCTAACCCTACACAAGCTCACTGCCCAAAGGAGGGGACCTAACTCTTAACCTAATGGGTGTTATGAAATTCTCAAGTCAACTAGGGTTTTAGGATACCTCAGAAGGAAAAATGCTCATTAAATTGAAAATGAAAAATAAATGCAAACCAATTTTACCCTAAAAACTACATGCTATGAAGGATGCAATGCAAGAAGAACCATTATCAAACTCTTCATGGTTAGGCAGAATGAATTTTTTCAAGTTAGGATCAAAATATTGCCTTTAAACAACTTTAATTCCAATGAAAATTGTCAAAATAGGTCAAGAGCCAAAAATAAATTTGTTTTGAGAGTTTGATAATGTTTCTAAATGTTTTAAAATGCAATGTGAATTTTTTGGTGATTTTTAAATACATAAATGCATTTTTAATTAATTAATTTCCATTAACTAATTAAAAATAAACATTTAAATAATTTAAAAATAATTTTTAATGCAAAAAATAAAAATAAAAATATTTTTGGGTTCTGAAAATTAATAAAAGGTTTGACAAAAAATTTCAGAATTTTTTAATATGTTTTGCTATTTTTAATAATTCGTAGAAATAAAATACAAACAAAATGAAATAAAAATAAATAAAATGGAAAGTATGCGCATCCTGAGGCTGAGGTTCAAATGGATTTGGAGGGAATTGACTGGCGCCAGATCCTATGGTCCAGATTCAAACTGGCTAAAACTAATTTTAATCCTAATTAATTAAATTAATAAATCAGGATTAGGGTGTAATGGTGAATCTGGTCCACTCACTCGCGCGCGGGTCAACGGGATCTACGACCCACATTCAAACTGAGCCTTAATCACAATTAAGGCATTAATGACTTTCAGGTGGCCGGAAATGACCTCTGGTCATCTTCTCCGGCCACACTCTCCCCTGAAAAATGCTATCTCTCTCAAAACCTCACCCCAAGCCCCCTAAAGCTCCAGAATCACTCAACAAACATCAAGGAACAAGAATCAAACATCAAACTTCATTTATTTTTCATCAACAACATGATTCGAATCAAAAACCTAAAACTGAACAAATTTTCAGAACACGCATACATCCTCAAAACTCAACCATTTTTCATCATTCAAAGTTCATTGTGATCAGTGGAACATGCTCTACCATTCTATAACTAAAGAAACAAGTTCTGGAAAAAAGTTTCAAGAGGATACCTGAGATGGAGCTTTTGCTTTTGGAGCTTTCTGGCCAGTTCCTTGCTTCCAATCACCTCTACTAACTTCCCTCAAGAGTTTGCAAAGCTTGTTTAGAGTTTTTTATGGCTGGTTTGGGAGATTGATTCAGTTCAGTTCAAGAGGGGGAAAAATCGTATTTGGTGTATGATGGCTTTTAAGGCAAAGTAAGGGGTGGTTTGTGATCAGTGATGCATTCTAAGATGAATGGTGGAAGAAGTTTTAAGTTTGATTTGCTGAGTTGAGAGATTCGATAGAAAATGCAAAGGGAGAGATTTTTGTGTATGCTGACTTGTGGGAGAGCTCAGGCCTGCCTCTTGTGTGTTTTGAGTCTCATTTTGTCCACTTATCAAACTGTGATAGGGCAGAGAGTTGGTGGTGGCACAGTGTGATTGGCATGGTCCCTTTTGCAAAAAGTCAAGTCCTTTGAGGTATGGGCTGTTTCAGGGCTATAGCAAGGGCATGTCTGCTGCAGCTTGATTCAAGGATGACCATGGAAATGAGTTTGAGGTCAATTAGCAAGTTTGTGAGAAGTTGTGGGAGGTTTTGCAAATTTGTGAACCTTTGGCCCTTTTGAGATTTCTTAAAGCATAAGTCATGAAACTTGGAGATTCTTTGGTGCATTCTGAATTTTAGGTCATGAACTATGTTTGTGTAATGCTTAGAAGTTGATTTGAAGTCATGAGAATGCTTGGCATGAGGTTTTGCAACTTTCTTCTTTTGGTGCAAAAGTGAAAAATAAATGATTTTTCCCAACTTTGACAAGCCATAACTTTTGATCCGAAATGATTTAGAATGAGTTCTTGTACTTTTTGAAAATGGGAGGATCCATTCTACAACTTTCATGACCAAAGTTTTCTCATTTGAAGCATTTTTGAATCAAATAGAGGGGGTTGAAAAACTTTCCCAAAATGGCAAGTTTACATTATAAGTCACTTTCCCAAAAAGGCAACTTTGCAAATGGCTTGAAATTCTTCAATTTTGTGAACTTATAACATCTTCTATGATCAAATAAAGGTCATACACATTCAAAATGATGGAGAATGCCCTTTGGTTGGGTCACTGGGGGCCTCAGATGCCCTGATTTTGCACTGACTTGCTCAAGAAGTCATCTCTTGATCAGATGCCTTCCCCATTGAATTTCTTCATGAAAATTGATATGCATGATCCTCATAACATATAGAGACCAATAGAAACAAGGATGACCAAAAATTTTGGAGTTATGGCCTCTGAAACCAAAACCCTAATTCTAGGTCATCTATGCAGTTAAACCTGGCTCTGCTTCCATGCCTTTCTCAGTTCTTGTGATTTTTTGACTTCCTTGACCTTGTGAGGATATAATATGATGCTTGAACACACATGGAACCTTTTGAAGTGATTGATGCCTTTGGAGTGGCTCAAATGGCTCTGGAAAGGCTCAGATTACAAACCCTAGATGCAGATGACTTAGAAACAATGCAGTGAAGCAAAATATGCAATATGAGATGCTATGGTTGAACTTATGCACATGAAAAGATCACAAGCCAAGGTGAAATGAGTGAGGGCAAATTTTGGATGTTTACACAATGCAATATGAAGGATCACAAGCCAAGGTGTGAGAAAATGAGATGGAAAATTTGGGGTGTTTATAGCTGCCCCTATTCAAGCATGAGTTAGTTGTGTAGGATGTACGCGCCTGGCTTAACAGACAAACAAGATAACTTGTGGTTGAAAACCAAGACAGTCCAAAATTTGCACTCTTTATTATAAGAAGAAAAGGGATATAAATTGTAATAGACATTATAGACTGAATATCAAATGATAGCGACGGAGGACGACCATCGAGCAGAGGACGACTGCTGGGGAAAAACAGTGAGAAACACACTGACAGGGACGGCCATCATGCTGGGGAATAAAGAATCTGCGACGGGGAAGACCATCGGGTAAAGTGATGAAGGATGATCATCAGGATAAAGAAGAAAACCACGACGGGGACAACCATCAAGTAAAGGATAAATGAAACAATGATGAGGGACGGTCATCAAAAAGGTGAATGACGATCATCGAGCAAGGGACGGCTGCTGAAAAGATCAAGACATAGGACGAATGTCGGATAGAAAGATCAACGATGGGGACGACCATCGGATAACATGATGAGGGACGGTCATCAAAATAAATGATGAGGGACGGTCATCAAGAGGTGAAGGACGATCACCTAAGAGGGAACAACTGCTCTGTTGGGGATTATCTCGACATAGGATGAATGTCGGATAAAAAGATCGACGACGGGGACGACCATCAGATGAATGATGAGGCACAGTCATCAAAAGGTGAAGGACGATCACCTAGCAGGGTACGACTGCTGAGGATTATCGCGACATAGGACGAATATCGGATAAAAAGTTGTTTTGTTGCCGACTTCAGGGGATAGATAAACACGGACGAGTGTTTAAACCCTAAAAATAAAGTGGTATAAGTGTTTCGACAGTGTGTATATATTAAAGATATGGATGAGTATCCTTAGGACCACGATACGGACGCGTATCAATAGAAACAAACAATGACGCGTGTTTAAGGAGTGATGATACGGATGAGTATCAACTGTTTGAATCAGGAACACAGAGGAGTGTTGATCTGCTGGGGAGATGCGCAAGATACGGACGAGTATCAAAGAATTATGTATAAGTAGGATACAGACGAGTATCAGAAGGATTGTGTATAAGTATGTACAAGTATTCGTATAGAGAGTGCAAAAGGATATTTTGGCTTTTTATCTGCAGGGGATAAGTTTTTGCGTATTACGGGAAGAGTGATTTTGGTATTTGCAGGTGACTGGCTCGAACCTGACTTATGATCATGCAAATGTTTGATTTTTTCCGTAATGCTCTGTATTAGACGGGATGCTACGCTATGTTTGGGGAAGAATGATGTGAATGCTTTGATTATGCAAATGAGAGAAACGATATCTGAAATCTGCTGGGAGAACGGATCACTAGGCGATCTGTGGGGAGAAAGGATCATTGCACGATCTTTCTGGAGGACTCTGGGGGAAGAACTCTGTGGGGTCCAATGTTGTGGATGAGGAGATCTGACAACTCGCTGGGGAAAATTGATTTTAGGCATTGCTTTGGAGATCTTGCTTGGGGAGGAGAGAACTTCTGGGAAGTAATCTGTTGGAGGATCAGCTTTGTCGGGGATACTCTAAGGGGATAAAAAGCTCAGTGGGGGAATACTTTCGGCCATACCCGCCACCGCTTTATCCCCAGCAGTCGTCCTCTGCTCGATGGTCGTCCTCCATCACCCACACTTTATAATCATATTATACCTTCATCTTACAATCTATACCCTTTTCTTCTTCTCCCCAGTGAGTGCCAATTTCGGACTGTCTTTGGTATTCAACCACAAGTTATCTTGTTTTCCTGTTAAGCCGTCGCTTACATCCTGCACAGCTAATTCATGTTTGAATAGGGGCAGCTGTAAACACCCCAAATTTTCCGTCACTAAGTTCACACCATGGCTTGTGATCTTTCATATTTGCATTAGTTTAATCATACCATTTCATATTGCATTTTGCTTCACTGCATTAGTTCAAGTTCATCTGCATCTAGGGTTTATGACTTGAGCCATCCAAGATCCTTCTGAGCCACTCCAAAGGTCTTCAATCATCTCAAGAGGGTTCATGTATGTTCAATCATCATATTATATCCTCCAAAGATCAAGTAAGTCAAAGAATCACAAGAAGTGCCAAAGCATGGAAGCTGAGCTAGGGTTTAACTACACAGATGACCTAAAATTAGGGTTTTGGTTTCAGAGGCCATAATTCCAATTTTTTTTGTCATTCTTGTTTCTATTGGTCTCAATATGTTATAAGGATCATACATACCAAGTTTGATGAAGAAATTCATTGTGGAAGTCATCTGATCACTAGGTAACTTCTTGAGCAAGTCAGAGCAAAATCAGGGCATCTGAGGACCCCCAACATGGAACCAAAGTGGATTTTTCATCAAAATGAAGTTATATGATCTTTATTTGATCATTGAAATGCTTGGAAGTTCTCAAAATTGAAGAAAAGTGAGCTAAACCAAAAGTTGCCAAAAATGGAAATGACTTGTAATGTAAACTTTCCATTTTGGGAAAGTTTTTCAACCTCCTCTTTCTCAACCAAAAATGCATCAAATGAAAAATTATTGGTCATGAAAGTTGTAGATTGGATCATTCCCTTTTCAAAAAGTATAAGAACAAGTTCTAATTCATTATGGAACTCAAGTTATGGCTTGTCAAAGTGGGCAAAAATCACATAATTTCATGTTTCATGCCAAAGAGGGATTTTTGCAAATTCAAGTTCTAAGCACTTTCAAGACCTCTAAATGACTTATATGCATCATTACAACATATTGCAACTTGCCAAAATCAGAATTGCACAAAATTCACAAAGTTTCATGCTTTGGATCACAGGTATCATAAGCCATTTTTCATAAAATTCTCAAAAGAGGGATTCTTGCAAGAATGATTTCCAAGGATTGGTATGACTTCTAATTGGTCTCAAAACATCACAATAACATCATGTAACACTTCATGACCTGAATTCAGCTTGGAATGAGACATGTCCATGACCAAAAATCTCAAGATGCACAAAGTTGGAAATTGGAAAAACACGTGCTATCTTGCAATCCAAGTGTTGCAGTCCATCATAAACCATCCAAGGGTCATCCTTAAACTCAGCTGAGGCAGATACACCCTTTAGATTTCCTCTGCCATGGACCATACTCTCAAGGAAACATATTTGACTTTTTAGCCAAAACTCCCATACTCTTGGAATAGTGTTTTGCAGCCATTCAGAACCTACCACATATTATATTCAAACAATATGGGAGAGATAAGGGCAAGCATTGGGGCCTAAAAACACACACAACCTCAGATTCACAAATTTATGCAAAAAGCTTGTTATCTTCGAAACACCCTCAAAACTTAACAAAATCCAGAAATTCTTTCACCAACAAATCACTCTTCATCCATAGAACAAAACCCAACCCTTGGAATGGCCTGAATCACCACACACAAACTTTCATTTATGCTAAACCAGAACCACATAACACAAACCAGCCACTCTCAAAGCTTTTCAAGCTTCATATCATCCTCAGGGGGTTCATTGGAGTTGGCTTGCACAAAGGAGAGGCCCTGAAAGCTCAGAATCTCAAAGCTCCCACTCAGGTAACCATCTCAAACTTTTTTTTTCCAGAAATCTCTTTTTAAGTTATAGAAATGTTCCCCATGTTCCCCCTGAGTACACTGAGCTTGTTATTTTTGAAAATGGTGAAGAAATGAGCATGAACCGAATCTCTGAAATTTTTGACCTAAAAAGAGATTGATTCGATTCATGCTTGTTTCTGAAAATAAATGAATTTCGTGCTTGGATTCTTGTTCCTTGATGTTTGTTGAGTGATTCTGGAGCTTTAGAGGGTTTGGGGTGAGGTTTTGAGTGAGATAGGAAAATGGATGGCCGGAGAAGATGACCGGAACAGTGAAGGTCATTAGTGTTTTAATTAGATTTAGGGTTTTATTTGAATTCTGGCCGTAGGATTGAGCTTCCCCGCGTGTTTGAATGGCCCATATGCCATAATTAAACCCTAATTTTGTTTAATTAAAGATTAATTAATTAGTTAATGAAAATCAGCCCAGAATGAATCCTGTCCACCCATTCACGCGCCAGTCAACCAAAATCTCCCAACTTTGAATTTGACCCCTTGATTCAGCTTACTTTTCATTTATTCAATTTTATTTCATATTTTTTTCTATTTGTTTTGCACATTTAATTTAAAATAGTTAGAAAATCTCAAAAATATTTTTATTCAGCATTTTAATTCCAAATAATTTTCTCAACCCAAAAATATTTTTATTTTTATTTTTTTGCATTAAAAAAAATCATTTTTTAGACATTTAATTGTTTATTTTAATTAATTAATGAAAATTAATTAATTAAAATATAATTTAGGTTTCTAAAAAATCCCAAAAAATTCATATTGCATCTTTAAACATTTAGAGACATTGTCATACCATCCACACAAATTTCTTTTTGGTTTTGAATCATTTTGACATTTTTTCTTTGAATTTAGGGTTCATAAAATCCCATTTTTGAACCCTAACTTCAAGAATTATTTTCTGCCTAACCAAGAATGGTATGACCATGGTTCTTTTTGCATTGACCTTCATTTGAAATGTATTTTCTAACATAATTTTTTCATGAATTTCTTCTGCCTTTTTGAATTGATTGACATTTTTTCCCTTTAGGTACCTTAAAACCCTAGATAACACAGAAAAATCATAACTTCCATTAGGTTAGGAGTTAGGTCTTCTCCTTTGGGGTGTGAAATCATATGGGGTTAGGTTTCTCTTGATTGCATTTTCAATTTTTTATCTTGTCATTTGCTTCTGTTTTTGAGTTTTGCATCTCATGTTGCATGAAAACCCTAATTTCTCATCTTCATTTGCATACCTCTTGCATATGCTTGCATTCATGAACTTTCCATGACATTTCTTGCATCCACATGACTTCTAAGACATCTTAGGACACATTAGAATCATGTTTGATCATTGCATCATCCATTTTTCATGTTATGCCTTCATTTCATTTCATATGCTTTCATGAACTTTCATGCCTCCTTTCATGCTTCATTTGCATCCTCATTACTTATATGATCATTTGCATCTCTTGACATACATTTGCACCATATCTTAGCATCATTTGCATCATGAATGTGCTTCTGGTTTTGGTTTGCATCCTTGCATTCATTTCATTTTCATTTCATTTCATTTCTTTATGCTAACTTTTCAGGTGGTAAGTACTTTGAGAAGTGAATTTGCCTTCACTTCTCACAATCTCTTCTCATCTCTCTTATGCATTAATTGCTGCATTTTGTATTTGTATTAGAGTGAGCTTGCTCATTCATGTTCCTTCCTCACTTTCTTTCTTCAAGAAACTTATCTTCTTAAGTGAAGTAAGTTGACTTGCTTCTTTTGCTTCTCCTCCTTTCATCTGCTTCTTCCTTGGTGGCTCTTCTTGAAGATCTCTTGCAAGCCTCATAAACCCTAGGAATACCCAAGCATGATCACAATTAGGGTTTTATTAGTTCCCCATTAGTTTTACCTTTGTGTCATCTTTTGTGTCTTCTCTTCTCATCTCATAATCAGGGACTAAACCTTCAAGGTTTTAAGGCTTTGTGATTAAGATTATGCCTGCATCCTTCTCTTAGGATGGAGTGTATAACTTTAATCCTAAGTGTTAAACCTTTAATGTGTTTAAATCTCTTAATCAATCCATCTAATAATCACTAAGACATCAAGCTTGTAACTTGGGCCTTGCATTAGGGTTCTAATTCTTCCTTAATTGGTTAAGAAGGACTAACCCTAGTGTTAATGGACAAGTCCTCCTCAATTTGTCTTACAAACCATAAAATCCATTTCTTAATCTTATCATTAACTAAATTCATCTTTAATAAAGGCTTTGTTTTGTCATGAGGTTAATCCCTAATCATGGATTAAGTTGAGGAGTGTTCCTCAACTTAAATGTTCTCATATATTATCCTTCTATTAGAATGGTGTAATGAGTCCATTAAATCCTTGATTATGGCTTAAACTCATTACTCAACACTAAAACAAAAACACCAGAAACATCTAAATAATTGCAAGTAGGTTAATGATCTTAATCCTACATCATGGTGATTAAGTGTGAGGTGTTTACTTCATACTTAAGGTATTCTCATTACCCCTAATCAGAGGGAAGATGTGATGAGTTTACTAACCCTTGGTTTAGGCTTAAGCTCATTTTCTTATGACAAACACAAAGAACAATAAAAGATTGAAAATACCAAAAACAAACAATAATCGTCTCCTCCGGGATTCTTCTCTCATCATCTTCACTCATAAGCGAGAACTTGCTTCTTCCGTCCAATGCAAGACAGTTTGCACCTGAGCCAGACAGGTCATACACTTGAGCATAGACAAGTAAGCAGTTCACAAGTCAATTTATCCTTCAGTCTCTTTGAGTCGAACTACGGTGTTCTTACTTCCTCATTGCACGAGAGGATACGTAGGCATAACTTAACAATTATCGAACAAAAGTCTCTGTATATTCTCCCCTCTTCTAGCATTATTCTCTAAGCCTCATTGTCTTGAGCTTTGCATCCTTTTCTTGCACTGACACTCCTTTTCTTCACTTTACACTTCTTTTCACTGACACTTGTATTCTTTTCCAGCTTTTTCACACAAAATAGCACTGACACTACCCCTTTAAACACAAACTTTCAAGCGTGGATCCCGTCGATTACGACGGACAATCTGGGTGCTAATACCTTCCCAGGTTGTAACCAACCCCCTTTCTCAGTTTCTCTGGTTCGCAACCGTCTTATCCATCTCTTCCTAGGTTTATGCAGCATTACCTTTCCTTCGGGATAAAAATGCCTAGCTGGCGACTCTTTTTCAGTTCATCTTCATGTTCTCTCCTTTCGCCGACCGTTCGCGTCTGTACCCCTCTTGGCCAGGTGTCATTTGGTGGGAGCGACAACGGGCTATGGTGACGTTATTCCATGATATGATCCACAACGAAATTGAATGCTACATGGATGACATGATTGCCAAGTCCCTCACTGAAGAAGACCATTTGGTAAATCTGCTGAAATTGTTCAAGCGTCTGAGAAAGTATCAGCTAAAGTTAAACCCCAACAAATGCACATTCGGGGTACGGTCCGGTAAGTTAAAGGGATTTATCGTAAGTGAAAAGGGAATTGAAGTTGATCCTGACAAAGTCAAGGCCATTCAAGAGATGCCTGCACCTAAGACTGAAAAGGAGGTTCGGGGGTTTCTAGGTAGATTGAAATACATATCAAGGTTCATATCTCATCTTACAGCAACCTGTGAGCCCCTGTTCAAATTGTTAAGAAAGGAACAAACAGTAAGGTGGAATGGAGATTGCCAGAAGGCTTTTGACAAAATCAAGGAGTACTTACAAGAACCTCTAATTCTTATGCCTCCAGTTGAAGGAAGACCTCTAATAATGTACCTGACAGTATTAGAAGGATCAATGGGGTGCGTGTTGGGCCAACATGACGAGTCTGGTCGAAAAGAGTACACGATATACTACCTAAACAAAATGTTTACCGACTGTGAACAACGTTATTCACTGCTCGAGAAAACTTGTTGTGCTTTAGTGTGAGCTGCTCGCCGACTAAGACAGTATATGTTGACCCACACTACCTTGTTGATCTCAAAGATGGATCCAGTCAAGTACATATTTGAGAAGCCAACACTTACCGGAAGGGTTGAGAGATGGCAAATGATTCTGACAGAATACGACATTCAGTACACATCTCAAAAGGCCATCAAAGGCAGTGTACTGTCTGACTATCTAACTGAGCAACCCATTGATGATTACCAACCAATAAGATTTGACTTCCCTGATGAAGACATCATGTTCCTGAAAGCAAAAGACCATGAAGAGCCTGTTCACACTGAAGGGCCTGACCCAGAAGAAGAATGGACAATGATGTTTGATGGGACTGTCAATATGAATGGTCGTGGAGTTGGTGTAGTGCTCATTACACCTAAAGGAGTTCACATGCCTTTCTCGGCAAAACTCACCTTTAACTGCACTAACAACGAAGCTGAATACGAAGCCTGTATCATGGGTCTTGAGGAATCCATTGACCTCAGGATCAAGACTTTAACTGTATTCGGGGATTCAACTTTGGTAATCAATCAGACCAACGGCAATGGTACACCCACCAAGAGCATCTGATTCCATACAGTGACTATATGAGAAGATTACTGACTTTCTTCACAATAGTCAAACTTGGGTATATCCCTCGAGATGAAAATCAGTTCGCAGATGCTTTGGCTACCATTTCCTCCATGATCAAGGTTCAGACTTCCAATCATGTGCCCCGAATCTCAGTATCCAGACTTGACCGGCCAGCATACGTATTCTCCATAGACATTGCTAAAGAGGACAAGCCTTGGTTCCATGACATCAAATTCTTCTTAGAGGATCAAACATACCCACCTGAGGCATCATCCAATGATAAGAAGACATTTAGAAGGTTGGTTGGTAGTTTCTTCCTGAATGCTGATGGTTCATTATATAAGAGAAACTTCGACATGCTTCTTCTCAGATGTGTTGATAAGAAAGAACTAGACTTGCTGATGCACGAGGTGCATGAAGGGTCTTTCGGTACACATGCTGGAGGACATGCAATGGCTAAGAAATTATTAAGATCAGGTTACTACTAGATCAGAATGGATGCAGACTGTTGCGCCTATGCCAGAAAGTGTCATAAATGCCAGATTTACGCAGACAAAGTGCATGTGCCTCTGAATCCTTTGAACGTGATGTCTTCACCTTGTCCCTTTGCCATGTGGGGCATTGACATGATTGGAAAGATCGAACCAACTGCTTCAAATGGCCATAGATTCATCCTGGTAGCCATTGACTACTTCACCAAGTGGGTCGAAGCAGCTTCGTACGCAAACGTCACCAGACAAGTGGTAGCCAGATTCCTGAAGAGAGACATCATCTGTCGATATGGAGTGCCCGAGCGAATCATTACTGATAATGGTTCCAATCTGAACATCAAAATGATGGCAGAACTATGTCGGGACTTCAAGATCCAAAATCCCAACTCTTCTCCTTACAGGCCGAAGATGAATGGCGTTGTTGAGGCGGCTAACAAAAACATCAAGAAGATTGTGCAGAAGATGGTGGTTACATACAAAGACTGGCATGAAATGTTACCATTTTCCTTGCATGGGTATCGTACCTCAATCAGAACATCCACTGGGGCAACACCGTATCAGCTTGTGTAAGGTATGGAGGCAGTCCTACCTGTTGAAGTTGAATTACCCTCCCTACGGGTACTGATGGATGATAAGCTGAATGAAGCAGAATGGGTCCATTCTCGGTACAATCAACTGAATCTGATCGAAGAAAAGAGATTAGCTGCAATCTTCCATGGGCAGTTATACCAGAAAAGAATGAAGAAAGCCTTTGATCAGAAAGTCAGGCTCCGGGAATACCAAGTAGGAGATCTTGGGCTGAAAAGACTCCTTCCTCCTCATACAGACCATAGGGGCAAGTGGACTCCGAATTATGACGGTCCATTCATAGTAAAGAAAGTTTTCTCGGATGGAGCACTGATGCTCACTACTATGGATCATGAAGATTTCTTATCCCTTGTGAATTCAGATGTAGTTAAAAAATACTTCGCATAAAAAGACCCGCTGGACATAAAAACAGAATGTAAGTCCAGGCAAAAATATGGCATCCCGGCGAGTCAAAAACAGAATAAAAGACTCGGGCAAAAATAAGGGAAAAATAAAAAAATGTACACCCGCTGAGTTGAAAAGCCGCATTGGACAGCTCAAGCAAAAATGGGTATCCCGGTGGATTGAAAACCCGAAAGGGCGGTCCACACAAAATAAGGGAATAAGCGAACAACTGCATTCTAAATTCGTCTGTATCACTCACAACACGGTAAGCTTCGAAAGGATAAAGCATCAGTCAGAATCAACCTTCTTCAGAAAGCAAGATGAGAAGAACGTCAAGGTCATACGGGTCATAGCAAGAGAAGCTCACTGAAGCGTCATCAACATTGCCAACACTTTTACTTTTCCCTTTTTAACAATCTCCTCATTTCAGGGGATTTGTTTCTTTGACTGTATTTTCCAATTCAGGGCACCCAGATTAATAAAATCAGAGTTTTCAGTCATACTTCGTCTTGTACATTGTTGTTTTGTTTGCAAAAATGTCCAATATCCATAATATTCGCATAAAACAGATGTTCCTTTCTAATTACATGCTTGCAGGAAATGTATTTACTTCCAGGAATATCTAACTCCTATGATGGAATCCAGTAAGGAATGCCTCGGGACACTTGTGCGTTTCTTTGTCTTAACAGGATTACAGGTATTCAGTACGCAACACGGGGCATGCCAAACATACTTCCTCCCCTAACAGTATCTGGAATATTTTTCCCCAGCACATCTTCTCAAGCAGCATCTGAAATGCTCATTTCCCCAGCTGAGTCGTCAAGTCTCCTCATCCTCAGCAGGATCCTCAGCAAAGAGAGGGGAATCATTTCCCCATAGAGTTCCAGACTCTATCCAGAAGAGCAATGCCTGAAATTCTCACACAACAAAGTGAAGGAAGCTCGTTCATCCCCAGCTGGGATATCTCTTTACAGAGATAGATCTATCAGTGATCTAATCCCCAAAGCAGAACCGCATATGTTTTATCAGATCTACCAATGATCTCATCCCCAGCTGGGATCCTACTTCCAAGCAGATCAGCCAGAGATCTTCACAGTGGCGGGATCCGAATCCCGAACCGGTTTCTTTTGCATAATCATAGCATTTGCATCATTTTTCCCCAGAGCGTAGCATTCCGTCTAATATGGAGCATTACGGAAAAAATCAAACATATTGCATGATCACAAGTCAGGTTTGAACCAGTCACCTGTATATACCAACAGTACCTCATCAACAATATACAAAATATATGCCTTGCACATAATAGCCAAAGCGTCCCCTTTGCACTCTCAAATACTTATACATGCTCCTTTTTTGGCACTCATCTGTGTCATCATTCCCCAGCAAGGTCGCCCGGACACTTTCTACCAGCAGATACTTATCCATGACATGTTCTTCCCGACACTCGTCCGTGTCATCTCACCTTTCCCTAACAGAAAGCCAAAGTGTCCCCTTTGCACTCTCCAACACAGTACAGGTTCATGTACACTCTTTCGGCACCTGTTTGTGTCATATCATCCCCCTGCAGATATAAACCACAAATAAATACTTAAACACTCTCTTGACACCCGTCTATGTCACCTTTCCCCAGCATGGTTGCCAAAACACTTGTTGCAATACAAATACCTGTTTATACTACACTCTCATCGATACCCGTTCGTGTCATCCTATCCCCACAGGTTTCCAGAATACCTTTTTACATTCATAACTTATGCACTTTATCTTTCGACACTCGTCCGTGTCACTTTTCCCCAGCAAATTGAACACTCGTCTGTGTCTTGCTCATACTTCACAATACTTGCTTATACAGATGCTCGTCCGTATCTTGTATATACACTTGTTCCCCACAGATTCGACACTTGTTCGTGTTTTTTGTTAACCAGTTGGTACTCGTCTGTATCATCATCTCAGAACACGTGTCAGCGTTTGTTTCTACTGATACTCGTCTGTATCATAGTCTTAAGGATGCTCGTCCGCATCTTCAATCTATACACATCGTCAAACACTTATACCTTTTATTTTTCTGGAAAGCGTAAGCACTCGTCCGTGTTTACCATTCCCCAGCGAGTCCCCAGCAAAGTAACCTTTTCTTTTATGTGACATTCGTCCTATGTCATGATACTTTCGGCAGCTGTACCCTGCCAGGTGATCGTCCTTCACCTATGGATGACCGTCCCTCATCCTTTCCCCAGCGGAGTCTCCATTATTGGAACCCTTTTCTATCCAACATTCGTCCTATGTCGTGATATTTAATAGTCGTCCCCTGCTAGGTGATCGTCCTTCACCTCTTGATGATCGTCCTTCATCATTTTATCTGATGGTCGTCCCCATCGTCGACCTTTTCTATCTGACATTCGTCCTATGTCATGATAAACCCCGAGAGCAGCCGTACCCTGCTAGGTGATCGTCCTTCACCTCTTGTTGATCGTCCTTCATCATGCTTATCTGATGGCCGTCCCCATCGTCAACTTTTTCTATCCGACATTCGTCTTATGTTATGGTAAAGAGCAGCCGTCCCCTGCTAGGTGATCGTCTTTCACCTTTGATGACCGTCCCTCATCAATATTTCATTTATTCTTTGATCTGATGGTCGTCCCCTTTGTTGTTTACTTTACTTTGCAAACCTGATGGTTGTCCCCATCCTTGCCTTTCCCTTTAATCCCCAGAGAATCTTACCTTGTTACCCGATGGCCGTCCCCATCATAATTGCTTTATTTCCCCAGCATGTCGGCCATCCCCATTTTTTTTCCCAGCAGTCGTCCTCTGCTCGATGGTCGTCCTCCATCGCCCAGTTAGTGCAAATTTTGGACTGTCTTTGGTATTCAACCACAAGTTATCTTGTTCGACTGTTAAGCCAGGTGCTTACATCATGCACAACTAACTCATGCTTGAATAGGGGCAGCTGTAAACACCCCAAATTTGCCCTCACTAAGTTCACACCATGGCTTGTGATCTTTTATGTTTGCATTAGTTTAAACATACCATATCATATTGCATTTTTGTTTCACTGCATTAGTTCAAGTTCATCTGCATCTATGGTTTGTGATCTGAGCAATCCGAGGATCATCTGAGCCACTCCAAAGATCTCCAATCATTTCAAGAGGGTTCATGTATGTTCAATCATCATTTTATATCCCTCAAATATCAAGGAAGTCAAAGAATCACAAGAACTAGCAAAGCATGGAAGCAGAGCTAGGGTTTCACTACACAGATGACCTGAAATTAGGGTTTTGGTTTCAGAGGCCATAACTCCAATTTTTTTTGTCATTCTTGTTTCTATTTGTCTCAATATGTTATAAGGATCATGTGTACCAAGTTTGATGAAGACATTCATTGTGGAAGTCATCTGTTCACTGGGTAACTTCTTGAGCAAGTCAGAACAAAATCAGGGCATCTGAGGCCCCATCAATGGAACCAAAGTGGATTTTTCATCAAATTGAAGTTATATGATCTTTATTTGATCATTGAAGTGTTTGGAAGTTCACAAAATTGAAGAAAAGTGAGCTAAACCAAAAGTTGCCAAAAATGGAAATGACTTGTAATGTAAACTTTCCATTTTGGGAAAGTTTTTCAACCTTCTCTTTCTCAACCAAAAATGCTTCAAATGAAAAATTGTTGGTCATGAAAGTTGTAGATTGGATCATTCCCTTTTCAAAAAGTACAAGAACAAGTTCTAATTCATTATGGAATTCAAGTTATGGCTTGTCAAAGTTGGCAAAAATCACATAATTTTCAAGAATGCACCAAAGAGGATTTTTTGCAAAACCACTTGCCAATTCATTTTGTGACTTCAAACACACTTCTAATCATCATAACATCATAGTGAATTGGCTTAAGACCAGAATTGCCCAAAGATCCATGCTATTTCATGTCTTACATTTCAAGAATTTCAAAAGGGGCCAAATCTTCATAAAATTGCAAAATGACATAGAACCTTTCATCCACTTGCTGAATTGCCTCAAAACTAGTTCTATGGACCTCCTTGATCCCAGCTGCACCAAGACATGCCCTTGTACCATTTCTGTCCCAGCCCATACCTCAAGTACAAACTTTATTAACTTTGTGCAAAAACACCCATACCAATCACCACAGTCCACCACCCACTCTCTGTCCAACCAGGACTCTACAAGCATGCTTCAAGGATCATTTTTCATAAGACACACAAGCTGAAACCTCAGATAGCTCAGCATTCCCAAAATCACTCCAACTTGCAAATTACTTCGAATCTCTCAGCTCACATACTCAATCTTCAAGCTTCTTTCACCATTCATCTCAGAATCATCAATAGATCATAAAGCAACCATTAAAACAGCCAAAAACACCCCATACACAAAACACGATTCTTGTCCAATTGAAGTGCAATCACACAAACCAGCCAAAACAAACTTCCTCTAAGCATCAAAGCTTCATCAGGAAGGTCATTGGAGTCAGCTTGCACAAGAGAAGTGGCCAGAAAGCTCCAAAATGAGGAAGCTCAAGCTCAGGTAACTTCTTCAAACTTTTTTTCCAGAAATGTTATTTTAAGTTCTTAGAATGATCTTCATGCTTTACTGATCACCATGACGTGTTTACTTTTGAGAATGGTTGAGAAATGAGCTTGTATGCATGTTCTGAAAGTTTTGCCATTTTTGAGTTTCTCTTTGAATCATGAGATTGAGCCATCATAAATTTTTTTTGAGGTTGGATTTGAGTTCAGGAGAGTGAGGTGAGTTGATCTGGAGCTTTAGAGCTCCAGAAATAACCTAGGGTTGAAGTTTGGGGTTTGCTCAGGGAGGGTCTGGTCGGAGAAGACGACCGGAGGTCTTCTTCGGCCACCTGAAAGTGATTAATGTGTTAATTAGGGTTAGGGCTAGGTTTAAATAAGGGCCGTTTGATTTTAGCTTCCCGCGTGTGTTGAACGATCAGGATTAGTTCATTAGTTTTAAATCTGGCTTAATTATTTAATTAAATAGGATTAGCTGGATTTGAATTATGACCCTAGGATGTGGCGTGCAGTCAACCATTTAATCCCCAGTTTCAACCTAAACCCTTGGATCAGCATACTTATCCTTTATTTAATTTTTATTTCATATTTTCTCATTTATTTTGCACATTTTATTTTAAATAGCTAGAAAATCATAAAAAATATTTTCTTCTGCATTTTGCATCCAAATAATTTTCTTCACCCAAAAATATTTTTATTTTTATTTTTTGCATTAAAAAATCATTTTTAAAACATTTAAATGTTTATTTTATTTAATTAATGGAAATTAATTAATTAAAATATCATTTAGGTTTCTGAAAATTCCAAAAAATTCATATTGCATCTTAAGACATTTAGAAACATTGTCATACCATCCATACAAATTTATTTTTGGTTTTGAACAATCTTTGACATTTTTCTTGAATTTAGGGTTCATAAAATTCCTATTTTTGAACCCTAACTTCAAGAATTCTTTTCTGCCTAACCATGAATGGTATGACTTTGATTCTTTTTGCATTGTTCTTCATTTAGCATGTATTATCTAGCATAATTTTGTCATGAATTTCTTTTGCATTTTTCATTTGATTTGCATTTTCCCCTTTAGGTGCCTTAAAACCCTAGATAACTTAGGAAACTCACAACTTTCATTAGGTTAAGAGTTAGGTCTTCTCCTTTGGGGTGTGATATTATATGGGGTTAGGGTTCCTTTGAGTTCATTTTCAATTTTTTATCTTATGATTCGCTTCTGTTTTTGACTTTTGCATCTCATGTTGCATGAAAACCCTAATTTTTCATCTTCATTTGCATACATATTGCATAAGCATTCATACATGAACTTGCCATGACATTTCTTGCATCCACATGACTTCTAAGACTTCCTAGGACACATTAGAACCATGCTTGATCATTTCTTCATCCATTTTCCATGATATGCATTCATTTCATTCCATGAACTTTCATGTGCTTACATGCTTCTTTCATGTTTCATTTGTATTCTCATCTCTTGTATGATCATCCATTGCACTTGACATACATTTGCATCATCTCTTAGCATCATTTACATCATTGATATGCTTCTGGTTTTGGTATGCATCCTTGCATACATTCTATTTTCATTTCATTCCTTCTTTTATGCTAACCATTTCAGGTGGTAAGTACTTTGAGAAGTGAATTTGCCTTCACTTCTCACTTCTCTTATCTTTCTCTCTTATGCATCATTGCTGCATTTTTCTTTTTCTTTAGAGTGAGCTTGCTCATTCATGTTCATCATCCACTTTCTTTCTTCAAGTAACTTATCTTCTTAAATGAAGTAAGTTAACTTGTTTCTTCTGCTTCTCTTCCTTTCATTTGCTTGTTCCCTTGGTGGCTTCTCTGAAGATCTCTTGCAAGCCTTACAAACCATAAGAACATCCAAGCATGAAAATAATTAGGGTTTTATTAGTCCCCCTTTAGTTTTACATTTTTGTCTTCTTTTGTGTCTCTCTTCTCATCTCATAATCGGAGACTAAACCTTTAAGGTTTTAAGGCTTTGTGATTAAGGTTATGCATGCATCCTTCTCTTAGGATGGGGTGTATAACTTTAATCCTAAGTGTTAAGCCCTTAATGTGTTTAAATCTCTTAATAAATCCATCTAATAATCACTAATACAATAAGCTTGTAACTTGGGCCTTGCATTAGGGTTCTAATTCTTCCTTAATTGGTTAAGAAGGACTAACCCTAGTGTTAATGGACAAGTCCTCCTCAAGTTGTCTTACAAACCTAAAAAATCCACTTCTTAATCTTACCATTAACTAAAATCCACTTTAATAAAGGATTTGTTTTGTCATGAGGTTAATCCCTAATCATGGATTAAGTTGAGGTATCTTCCCCAGCTTAAATGTTCTCATATATTATCCTTCTATTAGGATGGTGTAATGGGTCCATTAAATCCATGATTATGGCTTAAACTCATTACTTAACACTAAACAAAAACTCCAAAAACATCTAAATAATCACAAGTAGGTTAATAATCTTAATCCTACATCATGGTAATTAAGTTTGAGGTGTTTACTTCATACTTAAGGTATTCTCATTACCCTTAATCAGAGGGAGGATGTGATGAGTTTACTAACCTTTGGTTTAGGCTTAAGCTCATTAACTTATGACAAACACAAAAAGCAATAAAAGATTGAAAACTCCAAAAAACAAACAACAATTGTCTCCTTCGGGATTCTTTTCTCACCTCATTCACTCACAAACGAGAACTCGCTTCTTCCGTCTAATGCAAGACAGTTAGCACCTGAGCCAGACAGGTCATACACTTGAGCATAGACAAGCAAGCAGTTCATCAGTCAATTTATCTTTCAGTCTCTTTGAGTCGAACTACGGTGTTCTGACTTCCTCATTGCACGAGAGGATATGTAGGCATAACTTAACTGTTATCGAACAAAAGTCTCTATGTCTTCCCCCCTTTTTCAGCATTATTCTTTTAAGCCTCATTCCTGAGCACCTCACTTCACTTTTGCACTGACACTTGTATATTCTTTTCCAGCTCTTGCACACAGATAGCACAAACACTACCCCTTTAAACACAAACTTTCAAGCGTGGATCCCGTCGAGTACGACGGACAATCTGGGTGCTAATACCTTCCCAAGTTGTAACCAACCCCCTTTCTCAGTTTCTCTTGTTCGCGACCGTCTTATCCATCTTCTTCCAGGTTTATGCAACATTACCTTTCTTTCGGGATAAAAATGCCTAGCTGGAGACTCTATTCACTTCATTTCATTTCTCCTTTCGCCGACCGTTCGCGCTTGTAACGGGATGCAAATCTTCGGGAGCGACACTTACATACTTTTCTTTTTTTTTATTTCTAAGAAATATCAAAACTCATTAGAAAATTCCAAAAAAATTATTTTATCATCTTAACACATTTTAGAAAATTTCCATGTTTTTATTTTCTGATTTCATTGTTTTTTATTTTTATATTGAATTTTCATTTGATTTCTTTTTCAATTGATTTCCACATTGACACCCTATCTTGTCCAATTTATTTCTTCCACTTCATGCAACATTTTCACAACATTCTTTTTGTATCATTTTAAGGACTCAGAAAAGAACCTAAAAATATTTTTTTCATAGTTTATAAACTCATTTTATCCATAGTTATAGGAGGCATTTTGTGCATTTTCCCTAATTGTTCATAAGTGACTTTGTGTGACCATTTGTTGGAGTTTAATTATGAATTTTTGGGAGCCATTTTGACACAATGTTTGATTCTGGTTAGTAACTTTGGAGACTTAGTTTTGTAATTTTCTCATGACCATTACTATTTGTTTGACTCCTTACTTCTCAAGTAACTTTTAGTGCTTCTTTCTTCCATTCTTCTAACATAGTTTGAGGAAGGCATTTATGCCATCCTATTAGGTTCATCTTGGTAGATGTTATAGGTCCCTTATAGGGTTTAGGTTCTTACTTTGTTGATTTTGGTATGGCTTGTGACCTTTATCTTTGGTTTGTGATTTGCTTACATCTTCTTATCTTCCCCTTATGCTTATGAGGTTCGCCAACCTTTGTTTTGTAGGGGGTATGGTAAGTCATGTGTGTGGGAGAGTATCCCACATACAACTTCTTCCTTCATCTCTTTAAATGATTTCAAATTGTGATTGTCTTAGCCTTTGTGCTTTGCTTGTTTAACTTCATCATTCCTCCTTAGAAACAACTTATCTTCTCCTAAGAAGTATATTGTTTTCTAACTTCTTCTTTTTTGCTCCTTTCTTCTTCTTTTCTTCTTTTCTTCTTTCCTTATTCTTCATTAGGATAGAACTCAAACCACACTAACCTAGGAATCCCATGCATGATAACACTTAGGATTGTTAGTCCCCCTAGTCTTTTACCTTTGAGATCCTTTTGGTGCTCTCTTTTCTCATCTCGGACAATAACTTCAAGAAACTTAATAACTGACAAGTCTTCTTATGTGCCACGAGACTTTGCCATGGGGTACTTGCACACATCCCATTTCGGGGTGAGATTTAGCATATCTATCATGATGAATAGGTCTTAGCATAAGATCTCTTCATAAAGAAAAGATAAAAAACACTTTTTAACCAAAAACCACAAAAACACTTAATAAAGTTCAGCAGGTTAGTGTGTCTAAGCCTTTATCTATGAGACTATATTTGGGGATTTCCTCCATAGCTAGGTGTGTGTCGCTCCCTGGATTTCCATCCTGGTACAAGCGTGAAAGTGGTGTAGAAAAGGGTAGAGTCACCAGCCAGGCATTTTTATCCCGAAGGAACAGGAATGATAATGCTGCACAAACCGAAGAAAAGAAAAGGAAGGACACAGGTCCTGCAAACCAAAGAATTTGGGTTTGGGAGTCGGTTACAACCTAGGAAGGTATTAGCACCCCAGATCGTCCGTCGTACCTGACGGGATCCACGATTGCAAAGAAAACTGTTTCAAAGGGTGAAGAAATGAAAGCTGTTGCAAAAGAAAAGGGACTGGATCTGGACAAGAAAAAGAAAAAGGGGGAATGTAGGGAAAATAAAAGAGTGCTCGAACGGGCCCTACCCCGCTGCCTACGTACCTCATCTGGACATGAGGATCAGAGTCATTATAGTTCCCCTAACTAGGGGTGGAAAGAATGCTTGTGTTTTAAAGGCTTGAACTGCTTATGCCAATGCTCAGGTGTTTCAGGCTCGGACGAAGAGTGTGTTACCTTTTTGCAAAGTGACAAGTAGGAGCAAGTTCGTACATAAGGAGTGAGTGAGATGAGAAAAGAAGTCCTGAAGGAGACTCTTATTCTTTGTCTAGTGTTTTTTAGAAGATTTTACTTGCGTGGCACAAGAAAGTGAACTCAAGTCTGTTTCCAGGGAATGTGTATTTGCTACTACATTCTAAGATGGAATAATAGAACAAGCACACCCAAGTAAGGAGAAGATCCCCAAAACTTGGTTCCATAGATTAGGGCCTAAGCTCACTAACTCGTTAAACTTATTAATTGTTTTTGTATTTTTGAATGAAGAAGTATTTTTTATGATTTACTTTGAGAGGATGACAAAGGGAGATCACCTCAACCCTTATTAAATGTTTTTTTAGATTTTTGTATGAAGATGAGAAGAGAAGAACCAAAAGTATCTCAAAGGTAAAACAACTAAAGGGGACTAACAAATCCTAATGTTATAATGCATGGATGGGCCTAGGTTAGTGAGGCTTCAACTATCCTAAAGAAGAAAGAAAGAAGAAAAGAATAAGGAGAAGTGAAGAAAAAAGAAGGTAGAAAATAACTTACTTCTCTAAAGTTAAGTTGTTCCTAAGAGGGGGAAGTAATGAAATTGTACAAAGGATGGCATAAGGCACATCACAAAGACAAGTATGAAAGCAATAAAGAGATGAGATGAAGGATTGAAATATGTATCACATCCACACTTCACTTACCATGTGCACCTACAAGAAAAGGTTAGAACATGTACAAGTGATAATATGAAAACAAATAGGATCAAATGAGATTCAAACACACAAGAGACCATATCAAAGTATCACAACCAGAAGTAGAACTTTTCATTCACATGATAATATCAAACAAGTAACATCATGAAATAATTAAAGCAAACAAAACAACCCAAGGCAATACAAGTTACCATGAAGAAATCAAACATACATGAGATGAAAATAGGGCCTACAAGCAAAACATGAACCACAAACTTCAAAACCAGAACCCTAACATGGAAAAGAAGTGTCTAAGCAACAAGTGGAATCACTCAAGAAAGCACACAAGTTCAATTAGGATCAAACAAGAGAGGTAAGTGGACATAAGAAGTGATGTGAGTATACATGTAGGTGTGAGACTTCAAGAACAAGTAACTCAAAGAAAACCAAGGTACAATCATCCTACAAGGACCAGGAATGCAACATGATGCTAAGTGACATCAAAACAACCTATAGGAGTTGGCACAAGTGCCCTCCTAATCTAATGAGCAAGCATAAGTTCACAAAACATCATAAATTGGGTATAGCAAGCACAATATTCAAATAAAATAGAAGCAGACCCCATAAAAATTCTACAAATGAACACAAGGAATTCTTAAACATGTTATATCATCATACCAAAAGGAAGAGATCAAAATCATAAGGAAAATTAGTCAAAGAAGTGAATAAATATTATCTAGGGTTCATAAACTTCAACACAAAGAAACATGGAAAAAACTAAGCAAATGATCCTTAAAACTCATGAATAAAATCTCACATAACCCTCAGCATATTAGGAATCAATCTCAAAAAGAACCAAGTTCATTACTATTTTAAAACTCAAGTTATAATATCAACAAGGCAAGTCATGCATAAAAGAAACTAAAATAAAGAAATAAAAGTCAACAATTAATTCAGTCAAGAAAATAATAATAAAAAAAGAGAAATAAAATCATGGAAAATTCAAGAATGTCAAAAGGAGTCTACATGATTTTTTTGATAATTTTTGGATAAGTCTAACTATTTTTAATAATTGAAAACCAAAACAAATAATATAATTGAAAAATAAAAAGAAGACAAACAAAAGGAGGGTGCATAAAGTAAGGCATATTAGTTATAATCAGGTTGGGCTTCAAACACGGTGGTGAAAATAACAGGTGGCCTTAGGCCCATGCGAAATTCACACAACAGATCAGATTTTCTTTACAAAAAAAAACAAGTGAAAATAAAAAACAAAAGAAATAAAAAAAAGAACAAAAATATGCGGACATGAAAATGAATGCCACATACAAATATCAATAGGTCATCCTTTTTTTAAAATGAAGTAAAATAAAACACAATAAAATGCCAGGACTAATAGTATGCCGCCACGACATCATCTTCTACCCCACCCCATACACAAAACGCAGGGCTTATAGAAAAACAGAGCAAGAAAACCATGAACAAGCCAACTTCATCTCCTTCTAACTTCCTCAAATCTCCACGAAATTAACGAGTATAAGAAGCTAAAATCATCTACAAAACAAGAGAAATCCAACCATGCTAAAATTTTCCACACACAATCAACAAGAAACATAATCCGAATCAAACAAAGTCACACCTCAAGATTGTAAAACAAGTTTTAATGCACCACCAAGCCTCTAAACACTCCGAGCAATACATATTAAGCATTGATAGCACGAAACAACCATTAAAACATCTAAACTGAAGCAACAACAAAATAAAGCTCAAACCTAGTGTGAAGACTCCTTTGCAATTTTGAGAAAACCAGAGAATATAAGAGCCTCCTTATGCTTCCTTGAATCACTTTATGGCCAAATAAATGCTTGAGTTCCTTGATGAAGTGAGAAACTAAAGGAATCCGAAAATAGTGTTGATCTTCAAATGATCAACACAGCCACCTCTAGCTTCCAAACTAAGAAGAAAGATAAAGATGTGATGAGATGATGATGTTTTTGAGCGATTCAGATGTGAAAATGTAATAAAATGAAGAAAATTATATCTGCAAATTTGTGTTGCTCTCAAGGACTATGAACACAATGAGAGAGAAAATGTTGAGAGTGAAATGGGTGATGGAAAATACGAGTCTCTCTCTTCAAATTTGTGACCCAGGGCTTTTGTACTGAGAGTGTTTTTTTTTAGTGCAATCCGAAAAACGTTTGCAAAAGTTTGTTATCAAGAAGGCCAAGCTCGTGTATCCTTATTCCACCTTTTCCATTTTGCTTTTTTCAAAAACCAATCACACACATGATGGCCCATGTTAACTATGGTGAGCCTTGACTTGTTTGTTATATGATGTTTGATGATTAGAAAGAACAAACATCCAATGGTATTGATTGGTTGTTGATTATGGATTGCATGGTGACCATGATATGGGAAGCCCACATGACATTTTCCTCTCGTGCAGGAAAAGTGTGATTGCAAATGCTGATTTTGTGAGTGGGATGAAAGCAAAAGAAGGGCGTGTGAATGGTGTGTGTGATTTATTTATTTGCTGACTCCTTCAATGCCTCACATGTGCTACTTTTTCATACAAAATTCCACCAGAAGCACAACAAATGAAAAGGTGGAGTATGCTACCCTCTTGGTCATGTGAGAATGGAAAATGGCATATTATGAGAATGACATAAAAATGTGACATAGAAAAAATGGTGTAATAAAAGAAATAAAAGAAATGGACCAATGGGAATGCAACAAGTGTATAAAAAACCCTAAAATGACCCATAACTTCAAAAAATCATAACTTGAGTTCTGAAAAAGCTATGAATGTGTTATTGGACTTTTTGGAAAGGGAAAATCATGATCTACGACTTCCATGTTCAAGGAAAAATCATTTGGAACTTTTTTACGCATGAAATAATAGCTTGAAGATTTAGGACAAATAATTCCAAAAATAGAAACTTCTAAATTTCCATATATTAGCAACTTTTTGCACATTATTGAGTTTTGGAATTTGAACTCATCCAAGCTATTCTTTGACCAAATATGATATCAAAAGATTGATAATCAAGATCAAACCCTAAAAATACTCCAGTTGACTTTTCTTCAATTCAGTTGACTTTCTTTCTTCATTCTCAAGTAACTGCCTCAATAACTGACTTCCTCAATGAATTTTTGCCTCAAATTTCAATATAAGCCTTGCATACCATATGAAAGCCTTTGACCACAAGAATTGGTCAAAGCTATGAGAATTACTGGCTCTGGAGCAAAACCCTAGTTATGGTCTGCCTGTGTAGGAAGAAATGGCACCTTTGAACTTCTTATGAAATTTCAAACTTATGGGACTTTGAAGAGGACTTTGAGCTTGTATAAAATGTGAGGATAAATTGTGAGCTTCTTGCAAGATCACTTGGCTATTGGCTTAGCTTTGAAGAATCTCAAATTGTTGGATGACTGATCATATGCCTTATGCTAGGACATGTGATTGTTATGCTTCACTTTTCTATGCCAAATGCTAGGATATGGTATGCTTATGCTATGCCTATGATATACAAATGATGGTAAAAAGGAGAGGGAAATTTTGGGGTGTTACAGCTGCCCCTATTCAAGCAACTGTTAATCTAAAAAGGACGAAAGCATCGATTGTCAGCCGTTCGAGATGAACTGTGGTTGAATACCAAAACAACAAGAAATTTGCACTCTGCTGGAGAAATAAAAGAAATGGGAAATAAACCCAACCCACAAGAACTTATGATGGGAAAACTTGATATGGTGAAAAGTGACTCAGAAGACAATCGATATCTTGCATAGATACATGAAAAACAGAGCAGACGAGCTCCCTTCAGACAAACATGTTACACCAGGTGAATAGTATCTAGGACAGACGAGCCCTCCTTATATACCTTACATAGATATATGGTGCTTAAGATAGATAAGTCTTCTTCGAATGACATGTACGTCAAGCAAACGGCAGTGCACTTAAGTCTGTGGGATAGACATGCACCATCAGGATAGACGAACCCTCTTCATATATCTTGCGTAGATATACGGTTCTAGGACGGATGAGTCATCTTCACATATCTTGCGTAGATATGTGGTGCTTAAGACAGACGGGTCTTCTTCAAATAACATGTGTGTCAGGTAAATAGTGATATGCATATGTTCCACTGAACTGCAACATTTTGACGTTTAATCCCACCGTCGGGACTTAAAACCTCTTCAATACAGACGAGTATTGGAGGATAATCAAGGAAACACAGACGAGTATCAGACGATGATCTAAGAAACATTGTGAGTGCTTCAGGCGATGATATAGAAAAGTACCGGCCACTGATACGGACGAGTACTAGATAATGAGACAGACGAGTACCAGAAAGTATAGGAATCCACCACAGACGAGTGATTAAAATATGATATGGACGAGTATCAAAAGAATATCAAATACAGACAAGTACATGCCAAAAGATAACACAGGCGAGCATTAAAGATGATACAGACGAGTATCAAAGGTATCAAACATAGACGAGTTCTTGCCAAAAGATAACACAGGCGAGTGTTAAACACGATACAGGCGAATATCTGAAAAATATCAAACACATACAAGTGTTGAAAGCTGGAGAAATAACAGAGACGAGTGTTAAAAACTGGAGAACTAACACAGACGAGTGTTAGGGGTGATACAGACGAGTATCAAAAGAATATCATACACAGACGAGTGACTGAAATATGATACGGACGAGTATTAAACACGATACAGATGAGTATCAGGAAATTATCAAACACATACGAGTGAATAAAGCCAAACAGAAATGCATACGAGTGTTACCACAATGTAGATGAACCACACAGACGAGTGTTAGGAACGATACAGACGAGTATCAATAAGAATGCTTAATTTGAGAGGAGAGTAACAACTCTGCAGGGGAGAATACTTTCTGTAGAACCCCGTTGGGCAGGAGAACATCCTGGCTAACATTCTGCTGAGGAACGATATTAATCCTTGACTATGTCTGGGAAATAAACAATTGTCCATGCTACTTGTCACACTGGCCAAAAATAAATTAGCGACTTCCTGGGGAATATTCCAATGATGAGAGTGGATCCAAATCATGAACTCTGGGGAAATGGCAATCCTCAGACTCAGATAGGAAGATGCTAGGGCAAATAACCCTGGATGGGAGAAGGATTCTGGCATTCTAACTCTATGGGGGATCAAGCATTCAGCTGCCTGCTGGGAATACTTCCTGTAGACCCTTCTTGGGGAAAAGAACTGTTCAACTGATCTTGAAGTTCTACTGGGGATAACATATGTTCTAACTCAGCTGGGGAAAGCTTTTTTCTCTACTCTTCTAAGGATGTTGGGACTCAACCTGCTCTGTTGGGGGATAAAACTAAAGAGTATTATCTTGCTAGGGGAGGAATACCTTACTTGGGGAATGTTGTATGGGAATAGCCCCTTGTTACCTGCGAACCTGCAACAACAAAAGTATACACATATGCCCCGAGAAATTGCATGGTACGAGTTAATCATCCCATGTCACCTATCATTCAAGGTGATTTTAAACGTTTTCCTTTTCGCATGTCATTTATAAAACCACCCAGTTTAAATGCAATGTTCTTTTACCAAAAATACAGGACATTTTTGCAAACAAAACAAATAAAATAAGAAACAAGGACGAAGCTTTGGGTTGAATATTCTTTTATTGATGAGCCTCTGAATAGGCGGAAATTTACATCAGGAAGCAACTACCTGGAAAGAGGTAATCACCATAAAATTGAGAAAAAAGAAATTATCCTAATGGCAATGTGCACGACATTCCAATGAGTTTCTTTTCTGCTATGACCAGTATACCTTCAAGATTTTCTGTTCTTTCCTTCGCCGTCTGAAGAAGGAGATGAGATTGATTCCTACCCTTCGGATATTGCTAGATTAACTGAGACGATGATGTGGTACAGATTACCCGGATCACGGTCATTCACTTATTCCCTTATTTTGCGTGGATCGCCCTTTCGGGTTTTCAATCCACTGGGATACCCTTTTTTTGCATGAGTTGTCCAATGTGGCTTTTC
This sequence comes from Lathyrus aphaca, assembly GCA_963966055.1. Classification (NCBI taxonomy): domain Eukaryota; kingdom Viridiplantae; phylum Streptophyta; class Magnoliopsida; order Fabales; family Fabaceae; genus Lathyrus; species Lathyrus aphaca. Next base: position 114,185,060 of record OZ014523.1, on the reverse strand, counting down.
AACTCAGCGGGTGTACATTTTTTTTATTTCCCTAACTTTTTCCCGAGCTTTTTATTCTATTTTTAACTCGTCGGGATGTCCTTTTTTTCCTGGACTTTAATTCTGTTTTTGTGTCCAACGGGTCTTTTTTTGCGAAGTATTTTTTAACTGCGTCTGAGTTAATAGGGGACTGGAAGTCTTCACCATCCATAGTAGTGAGTATCAGTGCTCCACCATAGAAAACTTTATTTACTATGAATGGGCCTTCGTAATTCAGTGTCCACTTGCCCCTGTGATCTGAACCTGGAGGAATGATTCTTTTGAGTACAAGCTCACCAACTTGGTACTCTCAAATACATACTCGTTGATCAAATGCTTGCTTCATTCTCCTCTTATAAAGCTGACCATGACACAAAACTACGAATCTCTTTTCATCAATTAGACACAATTGGTTATATTGGGAATGCACCTATTCAGCCTCGTCAAGCTTGATGACATCATCACACACAAAGAAGGAATTTCAACCTCAATTGGTAAAACTGCCTCAATACCATATACTAGGGAAAAAAGAGTTGCCCTAGTAGACGTCCTGACTGATGTACGATACCCATGTAAAGCAAATAGTAACATCTCATGCCAATCCTTATAAGTGACGACCATCTTCTGCACAATCTTCTTAATATTCTTGTTTGCTGCCTCAACCACACGATTCATCTTTGGTCGGTAAGGTGAAGAATTATGATGTTGGATTTTGAAGTCCCGGCATAGTTCAACCATCATTTTGTTGTTTAGATTAGAACCATTATCAGTAATGATTCGCTCGGGAACTCGATATCTACAGATGATATCTTTCTTTAGAAATCTAGCCACCACCTGGCGAGTAACATTGGCATAAACCGCTGCTTCGACCCATTTGGTGAAATAGTCTATCGCGACCAATATGAAATGATGGTCGTTCGAAGCAATAGGCTCTATTTTTCCGATCATGTCAATGTTCCACAAAGAAAAGGGCCAAGGAGATGACATGGCGTTGAGCGGGCTTGGAGGAACATGCACTTTGTATGAATAGATCTGGCATTTATAACATTTGCGGGCGTATGAACAACAATCTGCATCCATTTTTAATCAGTAATACCCCGACCTCAATAACTTCTTAGCCATTGCATGTCCTCTTGTGTGAGTACCGAAAGATCCCTCGTGGACTTCCTGCATTAACAAGTCTACTTCGTGTCTATCCATGCATCTGAGCAGGACCATGTCAAAGTTCCTCTTATACATAACACCATCTGCATTTAAGAAGAAACTAGCAGCAAGTCGCCTTAAGGTCTTCTTGTCATTGGAAGATGCCCCAGCTGGATATTCTTTGCTTTCCAGGAAGTTCTTAATATCATAATACCAAGGCTTCTTATTAGACACCGCGTCTACAGAGAACACATAAGCAGGTACATAGAGCCTGGAGATGTCAATTTTGGGGACATAATTCCAACACATCACTTTGATAGACGAAGAGGGCGTAGCCAATGCATCGGCAAATTGATTTTCATATTGTGGTATATACTGAAGCTTTACTATTGTGAAGAACATCAACAGTCTTCTGGCATAATCCTTGTAAGGAATTAAATGTTCTTGGTGTGTATACCACTTACCGGTAATCTAATTTATCACTAGGGAGGAGTCTCTGAATATGTCGAGGGTCTTAATCTTAACATTAATAGCCTCCTCTATTCCCATAATGCATGCCTCGTATTCCGCTTCATTGTTGGTGCAGCCAAAAGTGATTCTGGCAGCGAAGGGAAAATGAACACCTTCAGGAGTAATTAGAATAGCACAAACTCCACGTCCGTTGATATTGGCTGCCCCATCAAACATCAACTTCCATTTGGATTCAGGGTCTAGCCCCTCCTCCGGAAGTGGTTCCTCATAATCTTTTGCTTTGAGGTACATGATGTCCTCATCAGGGAAATCAAATCTCATTGGCTGATAATCATCTTCAAGGGGTTGTTGCGCGAGATAATCTGAAAGTATGCTTTCCTTGATGGCTTTATGAGAAGTATATTGAATATCGTACTCTGTCAGCACAATCTTCCACCTCGCAACCCTTCCGGTTAGCGCTGGTTTCTCGAAAATGTATTTAACAGGATCCATCTTTGAGATTAACAGGGTTGTGTGGGTCAACATGTATTATCTTATTCGGCGAGAAGCCCATGCCAAAGCGCAGCAAGTTTTCTCGAGCAGTGAATAACGAGATTCACAGTCGGTAAACGTTTTTCTAAGGTAGTATATTGCATGATCTTTTCGACCAGACTCATCATGTTGGCCTAAAACACACCCCATTGACCCTTCTAGCACAGTCAAATACATGATAAGTGGCCTTCCTGCAACCGGATGCATTAGGACTGAAGGCTCCTGCAAGTATTCTTTTATCTTTTCAAATGCTCTTTGACAATCTTCATTCCACCTGACCGCCTGATCTTTTCTTAGCAGCTTACATATTGGCTCACATGTGGCTGTAAGGTGAGATATGAACCGGGCAATGTAGTTCAACCTCCCTAGGAAACCACACACTTCTTTTTCAATTCGCGGTGCAGGCATGTCTTGTATTGCTTTAACTTTTGCAGGATCTACCTCGATTCCTCTTTTACTTACAATAAAACCCAGCAGCTTTTCGGAACGCATCCCAAAGTTGCACTTGTTTGGATTTAACCTCAAATGATACTTTCTCAGTTGTTCAAAAAATTTCTTGAGGTTAACCAAATTCTCTTCTTCGTCTCAAGATTTGGTGATCATGTCATCCACATAGCATTCAATCTCTTTGTGGATCATATCATGAAACAGAGTCACCATTGCCCGCTGCTAAGTTGCCCCGGTGTTCTTCAAACCAAAGGGCATGACCTTGTAACAGAATGTACCCCAATGGGTAATGAACGTCGTCTTCTCCATGTATTTCGGAGCCATTTTAATCTGGTTATAACCGGAGAAACGATCCATGAAGGAGAATACCGAGAATTGAGTCGTATTATCCACCAATACATCAATATGAGGTAATGGGAAACCATCTTTTGGGCTTGCTCTATTCAAATCCTGGTAGTCAACGCACATCTGGACCTTTTCGTTCTTCTTTGGTACTGGCATAGTAGCTACCCAGGGTGGGTAACTAGTTACGGCAAGGAAATCGGCGTCCCATTGCTTCTGAACCTCTTCTTTAATCTTCATCGCCATGTCAGGACGGGTTCTTCTAAGCTTTTGTTTCACAGGAGGGCAGTCTTCCCTTAATGGCAGCTTATGCATAACGATATCGATATCTAGACCTGGCATATCCTGATATGACCAAGCAAAGATATCCACATACTCTCGAAGCATGCCAATCAGTTCTTCCATTACACTGGCCTGTAGACTGGCCCCAATCTTAATTTCCTTCTTTACGTCTTCAGACCCAATGTTGATAACTTCGAGCTCTTCTTGATGAGGCTGAATAACCCTTTCCTCTTGTCTCATTAACCTGGCTAATTCTTTAGGGAGTTCACAGTCTTCTTCAACCCCTTCATCATCATGGAAAATCGGATTATCAAAGTCATACTTGGTCATAGCAAAAGAGTTATCAAAGAAATCTGGATGATTGACTCTGCACAAGTGATGTGCTTATTTCAGATTCTGCTTTTATGAAAACAAATAAGACCAAAATAAAAGAAAACACTGCCATTTTTATTGTTTTTTGTGGAAAAAATTAAAAGAAAGAAAGGGAACACAATTTGAATGAAAAAAATGTCCTTTTATTCATGGTAAAATTAACTGCATAAAATGCAATGGTGGCCCTCGAATGGATCCATACACCTTGGACATAGTGTAGGACTTAACATGCAAATGATAAATGGAAAACAGGAAAAATTACTCTGGTGGACCGGTAACTTGGATAAAATCCTCTGCAAACCAGTTCTGCAGCTCTTCCCCAGGAACGCGTGGGCGCACCCAGTTGTCCAGATCACAGTCACTGTCAGCATCTTCATCCACAACACACACCTGGTTGGGATCAATCACTCCAGCACTGGTGAAGTTCATTGTCCTGCTACTTTGAGACCATTCGGCTTGCCCCGGGTAATAGCCAATGCCAAATTTTTCCTCCTTCTTCTCAACTTCCAGCAACTTGCCCCAACCTTGGGCTTGCCCTGATTGTACTACCTTTTTGGCCTGCTTATAAGAAGAGATGGAAGTTCCCACCTTCTCATTGCCCTTGATTGTAGAAGTAGGAGAGACTGAGCTGACATTCACTGCCTCAAATTTCTGGCATAATGTTTCGTGGATTTCACCATCCATCTCAACATACTTAAATGTGGACAAGCGGCTAACAAAGTTATCTTCCTCACCACAAACAGTAACCACCTGGCCATTCACTACATACTTCAGCTTTTGGTGAAGAGTAGACGTCACCACTCCCGCAGCATGAAATCAAGGACGACCTAACAAACATTTGTATGCTGGTTGAATATCCATGACATAGAAAGTACATTTAAACACCTGGGACCCTATCTTCACTGGTAACTCCACTTCTCCAAAGATAGATCTCCGAGAACCGTCAAAGGCCTTCACAACTAGATCACTTAGTCGGAGAATAATCCCATCCACATCCAACTTCATTAGGGATTTCTTCGGGAGCACGTTTAAGGAGGAACCTGTATCAACCAGGACATGTGACAAAACAACACCTTTGCATTCCATGGTGATATGCAAAGCTTTGTTGTGGTTTCTCCCTTCAGTTGTAAGATTTCTGTCAGTAAACCCTAGCCCATGACTAGCATTTACATTGGCCACTACTGCCTCCAACTGATTAACAGTAATCTCTTGAGGTACATAAACCAACTGCACTACTTTCAAAAGGGTCTCCCTATGTGCCTTCGAACATATTAGCAATGACGGGATAAAATTTTTGGATGGTGTCTGATTCAACTGCTCCACCACTTTATAATCACTTTTCTTTATGATCCTCATGAATTCTTCCACTTCCTTCTCGAAGACACTCTGATCAGTAGCTGGGGTCATAACCTCTTCAGTGGCTATCTGCTTGCCCTTGGCTTTAGTAGCTGCTTCAACTTCATTATTAGTCCTGAGAGTTTGTAGCACAAACAAACGTCCACTACGGGTAAAGCCACCCAAGCCTCCAACATTTACAATAGCAAGGTCAATCATTACTGGTCTGTCTTCCACCTTCTGTCCCCTCACGTAGACATCAGAACCATAATGCCAAGGAATAGCTTTGTCGTCATTATATGGAACAGGCCCATGAATAGTAATTGCGACAAGGTTTACATCTTGTGGAACATATATTGTAACAGGTTCCCTTTGGGGAGGAAGTGGAACATCAGCAGGGTCATAGTAAATTGTCACAGTGGAGACGCAGTCACTTTGGTTGTTCTTTCTATCAAACTGTAATGAACCTTCACTCATCAAGTTCTGGAGCCCAGTCTTCAGTTTATCATAACCATTAAGAGAAGCCATACATTCTTCGCAATCAAAATCACACCCAGGAAACACATACCCTCTCAATAGCCTTTATTTCATAACCAAGAGGGGAGTTTGCAACTCTTCTACATCCAGAACCACATTCAAACTTTCTCCACTCTCCACAGCATTCACCCTAGCCCCACCATGATTAGGCATAGGTTTGTTGGTAACATTCGATGGAGGTGAGAAGTTGATAGCCTTAGAATCAATTTTAATCTTGAACCTTGTTATGCAACACTCTACATTTTTCCGTGGAGTGCCCCGGAGCACCCCAAATGGAAAGCACACTTAGCATTGACATCATATCCCATGGGAAGATCACCTGGTGGCAGTGAGAAGTTGATAGCCTTAGAATCAATTTTAATCTTGAACCTTGTTATGCAACACTCTACATTTTTCTGTGGAGTGCCCCGGAGCACCCCAAATGGAAAGCACACTTAGCATTGACATCATATCCCATGGGAAGATCACCTGGTGGTGGTGGAGCTAGAGTCCTCAACTGTATCATGTTTAGATCCAACAACCTTTGTAACAGCGATGTATAAGTCATGGGAATTGCTTCAATAACACAATTAGCAGGACGAGGCTGGCGTTGTTGGTACGACCTTGGTTGATAGTTGTTACGCTGTTGCTGCTATTGAGGAGCAGGACTTGAAGGAATAGTGACAGCTGCCACCTGATCATATGAATTTTTGTATCCACGGCCCCTTCCTCGACCATAAATAGCATTAGTTTCTCCTTTTATTCTCCTTTGAGGACCTGCAAAAGGCTTCCTCGACCCTGACGAACTACCAACACCATTGTCTTGAATTTTACCCAACTTCAGCAAAGTCTCAACTCTCTCTCCTACTATCACAATGTCATTGAATTTGGTTGACGAACATGAGGCTAAACAATCAATGAATACCCCTTGTAAGGTGCCCATAAACATATCAGCCACCTCATTCTCCAGTAGTGGAGTTGTACCCTTGCAGCCAGTTGACGCCACCTTTGGGCATACTCCTTGAAGCTTTCTTTCGAGTTTTGTGACATGTTCTGCAATTGGGTGTGATTGGAAGCCATTTCCAGGTTATACTGATAGTGTTTAACAAAATCCTCAGCCATATCTTTCCAGTTTCTGATGGATACCCTTCTCAATTTCATATACCACTCTTGAAATGCTCCGGCGAGACTATCTTGAAAGTAATACATCCACAGCTTCTTGTCATCAGTGTGGGCATCAATTCTCCCGAAAAAATATTAAAGGTGAGTCTTTAGGCATGAAGTGCCATTATATTTGTCAAAAACGGGAGCCTTAAACTTATGAGGAATCCTTACTCCAGGCACCAAACCTAAATCAGTAATGTCAAACCCCCAAAGAGTTCTGGGATTGGATAGAACGGATCTGCTCAGCCATTTCTTCAAAACGACGATTGACCTCTGCACCCTGACCTTCCACGTATTCAAAGATACTAAACTGGTCATCCTGATGATCCATCGGAGATTGAGGACCTCCTCCAGCATTGACAACCACCTCCGGTTGAGGATCACCATTGTTATTACCACGAGCCCCGATACCATTATTAGCATTAGCAACTAACATCTCTCTCAGTCGTTCCTGATTCTGGTTCATGCCAGTCACCAACGTCATGAATTGGTCCATTCGGGTACGCAACTCTGCCAGCTCGGCCTTCATTTGATCCATGATTCGGATTCTGTTTTCTTTCGTCGGATACCTATGCACTCTTCATGCAGCAATAGTGCCTGAAAAGGAAGAGATGTTAGAAATCCGGTAACTGTACCTGCAAAACAAAAACGAGTTTACATGCGTGCAATGCAACTATTTGTGTTCCCATTGTCAGGAATTTTGTGCCCCAGTTTCGGTATTTAATATAAAACAACCCAGATGGCCTTTTGGAGATTGATTTTTCCAACACATGACTTCTTTGAGAGGTATTCAAATTCTGATGACTTTGAACGACCATTTTTAGTGATTCAGGAAAGCAAATGAGAAACCAAACAAATATGCATAAACTGAACAACCTCCTAAGGAAAAAGTCATACAAAACAACCTCGGAGTGTTACAAGTCTTACAAAATAAAGAAAGGAAAAACTGAAAGCAATAAACACAGATCCCTACAACAAGCCTGTAGGTAATCCAAGTACAAAAGCTAAAAGGCAAGACTACAAGAAGATTTTGATCCTTCTCCACTAGATCCTGGCCCAGATCTAGCTTTCTTAACCTCTGCCAACAACTTGAGATCTTCAATCTCCTTGAGTGCTTCCGCTAAGGCTAGCTGACTTTGCACCAATTGTTGAGACTTCTCCTGACGGATCTTGTGAACTTTTTCCATCTTTTCTTTCTGTTCTTGGATCTGCAACTTGTAAGCTTCTTTTTCTTCATACATCTTCTAATCTTTGTCTCTCATCTCCTGCAAGCAGGTAATGGATTGTCTGGCTTCTCTAAGAGTCTTATGAGTCTTCTTATACTCTGCTTCTCTCCTCGAGTCCATCAAGCCTCTTCTTTGGAAATAAGCTTCCCTCCCGGTAAACTCTTTCTCTTTAGCTTCTTGGGCTCTCTGTATCTTCTGCAGCTTCTCCTCTACTTCTTCCTTAGAACTGACTACACGATGGTACCAACCAGTCATCTCTATGTTCTCAACCCTTAACTCCTTTATCAATGCTTCCAGCTTCTTATATTTTTCAACAAACAGTGGCCTGAACAGGTACTTCTTTTGGGTACAGTGGAGCTTCTGCTGAAAACAGAATAAGAAAAGCCTCTACACGAGTCTGTAACCAAGTAGCAAATGGAGGATATGTTTTTGGATCTATCTTTCTAAATTCTTTCTTACCTTTCTTTACCTTATGTGCCCAAGCCTGAGAAGCCAGGATAACCAAATCCCTATTTCCTTCTACCAGGAGATACAATGACTCAGTTATTTCTTCAGAAGATGGTGAAATCTTCAAAGGATATCCAAATTACTTCCTTGACAGTACCGAATTGTAGTTTATCACTCATTTCCTATCAAGCAAAGGAACATTAGGAAAATCACTGCAACTGATAAGTAAATCCTTGCCTAACAAGTCCCTATTACATCCCCAAGCTATATTCTCAGAAGTTAATCTCATCAACCTTCTGGACCATCTCCACTCCTCTTTCAAGTCTTTGAAAGGTCCTGATTTTGGGAGTTGCTTAGCGAACTGTAAACACCCCAAATTTGCCCTCACTCATTTCACCATGGCTTGTGATTCTTTTCATTTGCATAAGTTCAATCATGTCATCTCATATTGCATTTTTGCTTCACTGCATTGGTTCTAAGTCATCTGCATCTAGGGTTTGTGATCTGAGCAATCCCTGAGCTATCTGAACCACTACAAAGGTATTCAATCATCTCAAGAGGGTCCATGTATGTTCAAGCATCATATTATATCCTCCAAAGATCAAGGAAGTCAAAAATCACAAGAGCTGAGGAAGGCATGGAAGCAGAGCCAGGTTTAACTACACAGATGACCTAAAAATTAGGGTTTTGGTTTCAGAGGACATAACTCCAAATATTTTGGTCATTCTTGATTCTATTAGTCTCTATATGTTATGAGGATCATTCATATCAATTTTCATGAAGAAATTCAATGGGGAAGGCAGCTGATCAATGGATGACTTCTTGAGCAAGTCAGTGCAAAATCAGGGCATCTGAGGCCCCCAATGATTCAACCAAAGGGTTTTCTCTATCATTTTGAATGTGTATGATCTTTATTTGATCTTAGAAGATGTTAGAAGTTCACAAAATTGAAGGATTTCAAGTCATTTGCAAAGTTTCCATTTTTGGAAAGTGACTTATAATGCAAACTTGCCATTTTGGGAAAGTTTTTCAACCTCCTCTTTTTTATTCAAAAATGCTTCAAATGAAAAATATTTGGTCATGAAAGTTATTTATTGGATCCTCCCATTTTCAAAAAGTACAAGAACTCATTCTAATTCATTTTGGAACAAAAGTTATGGCTTTGCAAAGTTGGGAAAAATCATGAAATTTCACTTATGCGCCAAAGAGGGAAACTTGCAAAAACCCTTGCCAAACCAATTTGTGACTTCAAAATGACTTCTAAGCATTACATAAACATAACACATGACCTAAAACTCAGAATGGCCCAAAGAATCACTCATTTTCATGCCTTGATCATTAAGAAATCAAGAAAGGGCCAAACTTCATGAAATTTGCAAAACCACCCACAAGTTTCAATCCACTTGCTAATTGGCCTCAATCTGAATTCCATGGTTGCCCTTGAAGGACACCCCATTGTCCTTGGCCTGCCATGACCCATACCTCAAGTACACCAACTTTTGACATTTTGGCAACTTGCCCATACCAATCAACATAGGCCAGCACCCACTCTCTGACCTATCACACTTCTTTATGTGGATCAAAACCAAGCAAAAGCACAGCACAACACATCCTGAAACTCCAAGAACTCAGCATACTCCAAATTCCTCAAATTTGCAAAAGCCTTCGAATCTTTTGATTCAACCATCAAACCTTCAAGTTTCTTTCACCATTCAACTCACCATGATCCACTGATCATTTCCCACCCTTCATTTGGCCCTAAAACCTCCACAATCAAAAATACGATTTTCACACTTCACAAACTGAATTTCTGCCATTTCCATTTAAGGCCATATAAACTCCAGCTAAGCATCACAAACACTTGGGGAGGATCACTGGAGCTTGTTTGAAGCAAAGAACTGGCCAGAGAGCACCATTTTCGAAAGCTTCAGTTCAGGTAACCTCAAGGACAAATTTTCCAGAAATGCGTTTTTAAGTTTCTAATTGATTCTCCATGATTCACTGATGATTCTGATATGTTTAGTTTTGAAAATGGTCAAGTATTAAGCATGTATTGAACCTCTGAAATTTTCTGTGAGATAGCACATTTGGTTGGCCGGAGAAGATGACCGGAACACTGTTCCGGTCACCTGAAAGTAATTAGGGCTCAGATTAGGGTTAATGACATAATTAGCGTAGTTTGAATTCTGGCCATTGGATAGCGCGCAAAGTAAATTCCCTCCCTTTTAAGTTTGAACCTGGGCCCTTGGATTGGCTGAATTTCTCATTTTCTCTTTAAATTCATTTTTTTATTTCATTTGTTTTGTATTTAATTTCTACGAATTTTTAAAAATAGTAAAATACATCAAAAAATTCTGAAAATTTTTATTAAATCTTTTAATAATTTTCAGAACCCAAAAATATTTTTATTTTTATTTTTTGCATCAAAAATTATTTTTAAATCATTTAAATGATTATTTTTAATTAGTTAATGAGAATTAATTAATTAAAAATACATTTAGGTATTTAAAAATTCCAAAAAAATTCACATTGCATTTTGATACATTTAGAAACATTATCAAACTCTTCAAACAAATTTCTTTTTGGTTCTTGACCTATTTTGACATTTTTCCTTGGAATTAAAGTTCTTAAAAGGCAATATTTTCTGTTCTAACTTAGAAAAATTCATTTTGCCTAACCATGAAGAGTTTAATGTTGGTTCTTTTTGCATTGCATTCCTCATGTCATGTATTTTCTAGGGTAAAATTGGTTTGAATTTATCTTTCATTTTCAATTTGATGTGCATTTTTCCTTTTGAGGTACCTTAAAACCCTAGCAAACTTAGAAAAATCATAACCCCCATTAGGTTAAGAGTTAGGTCTCCTCCTTTGGGCAGTGAACTTGTGTAGGGTTAGGGTTCCTTTGATCCCATTTTCAATTTTTTTCTTGTCATTTGATTCTGATTTTGAATTTTGCTTTGTATCTTGTGCATAAACCCTAATTCTTGCCTTCATTTGCATCCATCTTTCATTTGCTTGCATACATGAACTTGCCATGACATTTTGTGCATCAACATGACATATAAGACATCTTAGGACCTATTGGAATCATGCTTGATCATTGCACCATCCATTTGCTATGTTATGCATCCATTACATTTCATAAACTTTCATGAACTTTTATGGTTCAAAACATGCTTCATTTGCATCCTCATCCTTGTATGATCATCCACAACTCTTGATGTGTGTTTGCATAATCTCTTAGCATCATTAACATCATGTTTATGCTTCTGACTTTGGTTTTCATCATGGCATTTCATCTCATTTTCATTGCATTTCATTTATTGTTACTAACTTTTCAGGTGGTAAGTGTTTGAGAAGTGAATTTGCCTTCACTTCTCATAATCTTTTCTCATCTCTCTTATGCATCCTTGCTGCATTTTCTTTTTCTTTAAAGTGAGATTTCTCATTCATGTTCATCATTCACTTTCTTTCTTCAAGTAACTTATCTTCTTCAGTGACGTAAGTTAACTTGTTTCCTCTGCTTCTCCTCCTTTCATCTGCTTCTACCATTGGTGGCTTCTCTTGAAGATCTTTTGCAAGCCTCATAAACCCTAGGAACAACCAAGCATGACAATAATTAGGATTTGATTAGTCCCCCATTAGTTTTACCTTTGTGTCATCTTTGAGTCTTCTCTTCTCACCTCATAATCAAGGACTAAACCTTAAAGGTTTTAAGACTTTGTGATTAGGGTTATGCCTGCATCCTTCTATTAGGATGGAGTGTATAACTTTAATCCTAAGTGTTAAACCCTTAATGTGTTTAATTCCTTTAATCAACCCACCTAATAATCACTAAGACATCAAGCTTGTAACTTGGGCCTTGCATTAGGGTTCTAATTCTTCCTTAACTGGTTAAGAAGGACTAACCCTAGTGTTAATGGACAAGTCCCCCTCAAGTTGTCTTACAAACCATAAAATCCACTTCTTAATCTCACCATTAACTAAAATCCATTTAATAAGGGCTTTGTTTTGTCATGAGGTTAATCCCTAATCATGGATTAAGTTGAGGAGCCTTCATCAGCTTAAATGTTCTCATCTATTATCCTTCTATTAGGATGGTGTAATGAGTCCATTAAATCCTTGATTATGGCTTAAACTCATTACTTAACACTAAACAAAAACTCCAAAAAACATCTAAATAATCACAAGTAGGTTAATGATCTTAATTCTACATCATGGTGATTAAGTGTGGGGTGTTTACCTCATACTTAAGGTATTCTCATTACCCCTAATCAGAGGGAGGATGTGATGAGTTTACTAACCCTTGGTTTAGGCTTAAGCTCATTTTCTTATGACAAACTCCAAAAAGCAATAAAAGATTGAAAACATAAAAAACAAACAATAATCGTCTCCTCTGGGATTCTTTTCTCACCTCATTCACTCACAAACGAGAACTCGCTTCTTCCGTCTAATGCAAGACAGTTTGCACCTGAGCCAGACAGGTCATACACTTGAGCATAGACAAGCAAGCAGTTCACCAGTCAAATTTATCTTTCAGTCTCTTTGAGTCGAACTACGGTGTTCTGACTTCCTCACTGCACGAGAGGATACGTAGGCATAACTTAATAGTTATCGAACAAAAGTCTCTGTATATCCCCCTCTTCCAGCATTATTCTTTGAGCCTCATTATCTTGAGCTTTGCACTCCTGTTCTTGCACTGACACTCCATATATTTCACTTCACTTTCTTCCAGCACTGACACTTGCATTCTTTCCAGCTTTGATACACAAATTGCACTGACACTACCCCTTTAAAACACAAATCTTTTAAGCGTGGATCCCGTCGAGTACGGCGGACAATCTGGGTGCTAATACCTTCCCAGATTGTAACCAACCCCTTTTCTCAGATTCTCTGGTTCGCGACCGTCTTATCCATATCTTTTCTTAGGTCGATGCAGCATTACCTTTCCTTCGGGATAAAAATGCCTAGCTGGAGACTCTTTTCTTTTGAGTTCACCCTTGTGTGTTCTCTTCTCTCTTTTGCCGACCGTTCGCGTCTGTACCCCTCTTGACCATGTGTCATCAGGTGGGAGAGACAGCTTGGTGACTCTGCTGGGGAACCTTATACTGTAACCAGGGCTTCTGGTTCTTTTTGTGGGTTCCTCCTAGCGCTTGTTTGATTTGTGTTTACTGGGGTGTTATGTGCTAATTGTGTTTGTTTATTTGTCTTATTTATTGCTTTATGTACAGTTTTGTTTATTGCTTTCCTTTACAGTTTTTCATATTTCATACTGTCATACTATCATTGCTGGATCTGGTTTCTGTTTTGGTGGGTGGGGTGTTCCATTGAGAGTTTAAGGTCCTATACCTGGGACCTGAGTGACACCTAGGCTAGAGTGGTTCATGTTCTTTCCCATTCCATTTCGGTCTGGTGCGGGAATATGAAACACGGTTCATATGTGGGTTTCTTCTTGAGAACTCTGTGCTACAGATTTCCTGTAGTGCTAGGGCTATCTGGGAAGCCTGCTAAGTCTGGATGACCTTTATTATGACCTTCAGAAACTGAGGTGAATTAGAGGAGGATCTTTTATGGTTATTGTAAACACTGTACCTCCGGGTTAGAAGTGTTTACACTTCTCATAACTGATCCAAGTCTGAGGACCCTTGTTCTAGAACACTACATGTGAGGGGGTTGGGCTGTTTACAGGTTTGCAGGTACCCTTGGCCACATCATACCTTGTTTTGATTAAGAGTACTCCACTTTGGATAGTTCTTATGATTAAACCTGGATATGTGACTCTTTATTTGAGTCCCCCACCTTGGTTACTGGATTTCTAAACCTCCATCTGGACTTTTTGAACATACATGGACTTATATCAAGACAAATAATCAGATCCAGCTCTTGATCACAAACCCTTGAATATCATTCGCATACATCATCATTGCATCATTTAACTTTTGTTTATTTGTTTTTCAGGGTATCCACATTATATCTGGTTTGGTTTTGACCCCTTCTTTTGCATATACCTCTGCTTCATCAGCTATCTGCTTCAGCTACCTTCATCATCACCAGCATCATCCTGTCAGTGGATCACTTCCAACATCAGTCTGTGACCTTCATCAGTATCAATCTTCAGTTTTCTTTAGCAGCATTCATGGCTACTCCCAAGAAGAGCAACATATCTTACCATTTCTTTGAACCTGTGTTGACTAGCATCAGGCAGGTCCAGTCACTTATCACACCTGACCATATCCCATTGTTTAGAGAGCATTATGGAGGTATCCTGGATATGGTTATGGACCTTGACCCTTCTCAGAGGAGCATGATCCACACTTGCTTGCAGTTTTATGATCCTCCATTGAGATGTTTCACATTTCCAGACTTTCAGCTAGGGCCTCTACTGGAAGAGTTTTCTTCATTGATTGGAGTACCTATCGGGGGTGGAATCCCCTTCAACCCAGAAATGCCAGCTCCCAGCAATGGAGAGGTAGCAAAGGCACTCTACTTGGAGCCTGCCTTGATTGAGCAAAGTATGACAACAAAAGCTGGAATCCCTGGTTTGCATTTGGATTTCTTGATTTCTCAGGCCATCTTAAAAGCCTCATTGGGAGAGTGGAGGGCAGTCTGTGTATTGTTAGCCCTCAACATATATGAGGTTATACTGTTTGCAGATGAGCCCAAATTTGTCAGCAAAAATGCCATCCATCTGTTTCTTCTGAGAAACCCAGTGCCTACACTACTGGGAGACTTTTACTACTCCATTCATCAGAGGAATGAGAAACAAAGGGGGAAGTTGGTGAGATGTTGTGCTCCTTTGTTTCACACCTGGCTGCTCAGACACCTGCCTAAGTCGGATGCTTTCTTGAATCCCCATCAATAGAAGAATTGGGCTAAAAGGTTCATTGCCTTGACTTCAGATGACATTAGATGGTGCACCCAGAGCACCAAGGGCAAGGACATTATCACTAGTTGTGGACAATACCCAAATGTGCCTATGATAGGAGTAAAGGGTTGCATCAACTACAACCCCTTACTGTTTAAAAGACAACTAGGTTATGCCTTGGTCCACCCTCCCAGAGTCCAAGATTTAGCTGAGACCTTGTATTGTGAGGTAAAACCTAATTCAGCTGCTGTCAGACAAGCATCCTGGGCTTGGGACAACATCCAAACAAAAGGGATGGCTATTCTTGGAAGGTGTAATAATGTTGCTTCAGCTCAATACTATGACTGGTCCCGTACTAGATCTCAGATTACTGGAATGCCTTTCACCTTAGAAGACATACCTGGACCATCTACAGTACAGCAAGCAGCAACTGTCAGCCTAGAGGAAATTGAGAAGCTGAAGGAAAGGAATGAGAACCTATCTCAAGCTTTGAAGAAGACTCTTTGGGAAAGGAGTGATGGTCGTCTAGACATTGAGAGGTTGGAGAAGCTCAAGGTGGAACACCTTGCCAAAATTGAGAAGACAGAGGACTACATCAGGAAAGCAAGAGCTGGGGAACAAATATTGAAGAATGCCTGTAAAGAAGCTAAGATTCAGAAGGCTAGGACTGAGCTCTATCTACAAGAGAGTCAGGCTAGGTGGGTCAGGATCACTGAAGCCCGTACACAAGAAGACCAGAAGACTCAAACCAAGATTGAACAGCTAGAGGCCAATGAGAAAAAGCAGCAGGAAGCTTTGTTGGCAGCCCAGAAGGAGATTTCAGAGTTGAAGCTTAGGGCAGGATTGAAGAGATCAAAGGACCAGGACAGACACAAGAAGCTGACCACTGCCATTGCTACCAGGAACCTCCTCATTAGGACCATTACAGAGCACCCAGCTGGTCCAGTGACTGAGGCACTCCTGAAGGAGGTCAAAGAGGATGAGTTTGGACTGGATGTCTGATTCTTTGTTTGTTGTTATTTCCATTTGATGTACTTTTTCTTTTTGATGTATTTTGACCCTCCATGGGCATGTGTTGTAAAACAGACTATGTATTGTTCACCATTTGTAATATATTTTAGTTTGTTTCCATTTGGGCTTTTCTCTCAACAAACATCAAACATCTTCCTCGAGGTCTGGAAAGGTCAAAACCAAGAACCAAACCGGATACCTTGGAAAACAAATAGGCATACTGCATTGCATACTAACTTTTGTTTTGTTTTGTAGGTTTTATTATTATTGTTTCTAACTTTGTTGTGATCTCAGGAAACATTGCTCGTCGCCGAGTGTTCCCTGTCAACCGCACGCACCGGTACCCGACTCGCAACAACCTTCCCGGTATTCAAATGGAACAAGTACAGCAGGATCTGACTGAGGTCAGAAATCAGATGGCTAATGAAAGAGTGGAAATGAGAAATCAGATGTCTCAATTCATGGCTGTGATGACTGGCTTAGCCCAGAGTCAAGAAAGGTTAAGAGAGCTGGTGGAAAGACAAACTCCTGAAGAGCCTCATCTTGGAATAGGAGGAACTAGTAACAATGAGCGGGGCCAGCCTCGTATTGACCCACCAGTATTTGGACCTCATCTGGATCTAGAAGCTAACATCCCGCGAAATGTGCAAGGTAACACTACTGGGGGGAGAATCTTGCAAGAGGATCCCCAAGAAGAGCAATTTACTGTTATGGGGGCTGGAGATGAAGTATATGACAGGAGATTGGACGAAATTGCTGAAAAGTTGAGATCTTTGGAGTCTCAGAATTCATTGGGCTTCGATGTGATGGACATGGGGCTAGTGGATGGGGTGAGAATTCCCCACAAATTCAAACCCCCATGCTTTGAGAAGTACAATGGTACCTCCTGTCCTCGCACTCATCTGCAGTCTTTCCTGGGAAGACTTAAAGCTTATACTATGGATGAAAAGTTGTGGATGTTCTACTTTGAAGACAGTCTGACTAGGGCTTCAAGGGAGTGGTATTCACACTTGTCTAGAGCCACCATAAGATGCTGGAAGGATTTGGCGGAAGCTTTCATCCGTCAATATCAATACAATCTGGACATGGCTCCCAACAGGACCCTTCTGATGGGAATGTCTCAATCCTCCCGAGAAAGCTTCAGGGAATATGCCCAAAGGTGGAGGCAGCTTGCTGCTGCTGTTCAACCACCCATGTCAGAGAGAGAAATGGCTGACATGTTCATGAACACATTTCAAGGGACCTATATTGATAGATTGGATGCCTTCTCCTCTACCAGTTTTGCTGATGTGGTCATAGCTGGCGAAAGGATTGAAAGTCTACTAAAGATGGGCAAAATTTCTGACAGTGGTGCAAGTTCATCCAGCAATCCCAGAAAGCCTTTTGTGGGACCCCGAAGGGCAGGTGAAACAAATTCCATTCATACAAGCAGGGGCAGGCCTCAGTATGTGCACCGGTCAGTAGCAGTTGTTACCATTCCAGCTCCAATTCCTCAACAATCAGCATATCCTCAACAACAACAACCACAGTATCAACAACAAGTTCAGTATCCGCAACAGAGAACCTACAACAACAGCAACAACAACCAACAACGTCCTTTCCAGCAAAGACCATCACATGCAAACAGGGTAATTGACCCAATCCCAATGCCATATGCTGCACTCTTGCCACAACTCTTGAAGCTCAACCTAGTTGATTTAAGGACATTGGCACCACCAGATCCCCTTAATTTGCCAAAGAACTATGATGCCAATTCCAGGTGCGCATTCCACTCAAACGCACCGGGGCATAATACTGAAAAATGCAGGGCCTTACAGATGAAAGTCCAAGACCTAGTGGGCTCAAAAGCTCTCAACTTTGCACCTCCTCCAAATGTCACAAGGAATCCAATGCCTAGTCACCACGGGCCTAGGATTAATGCTATTTAGGAAGGCAAACCTTTCACCTTGATCACCAGTGTTGCACAAATTCGAACACCTTTGGTTGAAATCAAAGCTCAACTTTTAGACTGCCAAGTTTTCCCCGGGTGTGAGCTCGGCTGTGGATATTGCAATATTGCAGTCAATGGGTGTGAAAGGCTGAGAGACGGCATAGATGGTCTTATTAAGGATGGTATCCTTCAGATTACGACAACGGCGCCTACAAATCCAATAATTCCTTCGCTGGCAGTCACAGATACTCCTACAACATCAGCAACCATTGTTCCAACGGATTCTACTACAACTCCAACAACTGCTCAATCAATCACTTCAATGGATACAAGTTCAATCACCATCCCTGCTACAACTTCAACATCCATCCAGTCAATAGTTTCTTCTACAACATCAGCAACAATTGATGAAAGCGTCTCAACGGTTACAATATACTATGATCCTGCAAATGTACCTGCCAACAACTCACAAAATGTTACTCCTGTCAGAGCACCAGTTACCATATGCTATGATCCACACACTATTGTGGTCCCTTCTGCAGCTGCTATCAGTCTAGTCACTATCACAGTGCCAGGGCCAGTTCCTTACGAAAGCAATAATGCCATCCCTTAGCATTATGGCTCAGATCTATACTGCGAGGGGCAGAAAATCACCTTAGAATCATCAACTTCTTCACCTCAGATTGACAATGTGGGGGGAGGCGGAGGCTTCACTAGAAGCGGACGTCTCTTTGCCTCGCAAATTCCAAGACCCATTGTCGAAGCAGAAGCTGCTGCTAAGGCAAAAGGGAAGAGTACGGTGCAAGAGGAACCGGTTGCTAGAGAAGTTTTGAAGACTCCTTTTGATCAAGAAGTTGATGAATTCATGAGAATCATAAAGAAAAGTGATTACAAGGTGGTAGACCAGCTTCACCAAACGCCTTCCAAGATCTCCATATTATCATTGATAATGTGCTTCGAGGCTCATCGGAACGCACTATTGAAAGTCCTGCACGCAGCTTATGTGTTGGAGGAGATTACCGTTAATCAGTTAGAGGCCGTGGTTGGAAATGTCAACGCTAGTAATGGGCTAGGGTTTACCAACACTGATCTGACAACGGAAGGTTGCAATCACAACAAGGCTTTTCACGTTACCTTGGAGTGTAAGGGTGCAGTTCTTTCTCACGTACTGGTGGACACAGGGTCATCCCTCAATGTCCTGCCCAAGAAAGCCCTTGTGAAGTTGGAGTATGATGGATTGGCACTACGATCAAGTAACTTGGTAGTGAGAGCCTTTGACGGTTCTAAAAGATCAGTTCTGGGAGAAATAGAGTTGCCTATAATGATTGGCCCACAAGTTTTCAAAACGACCTTCTTTGTGATGGATATACAGCCTGCCTACAGCTGTCTATTGGGTAGACCATGGATCCACGCCGCCGGCGCCGTGACGTTAACCATTCACCAGAAGTTAAAATTCGAGTGGGAAGGCCAAGTCATTACTATTTGTGGGGAGGAGGATATCTTTGTTAGCTAGCTAGCTACTTTCAAATACATTGAGATGGATGGGGAGATCCATGAAACCATGAGCCAAGGGTTTGAGGCCCTTAACAAGCCAGGACCTCCATCACTGTACTTGGGACCTCCATCACATCATATCAGCAAGCCAGGAAGGTTGTTGAGGAAGGTACCGCCCAAGGCTGGGGCAAGCTGCTGCCCGTCGACAAGATCAACCAGAGGCTGCAAAGGAGCCCAAGTTTGTCAGCGGGAGGATGCTCACCCCGGATGCTGTGAATAGCTTGGAAGATGAGTCAGAAGGCGAGCGCAACCTGGAAAGATGGATACGTCCAAGGACCCCAGGGAGCCATATCTCAAACTGGTCTTCCCAGGAAATTATAAGGGTTACTCCTGTAGAGTAATTATTATTTCCTGTATTTTAAAGCATGCATCAAGTCCTGCATCTTGCCCAAGATGTCAGGACTCATTTTGTAATCGGGCCATCTTGTATTTTGTGCAAAGATCAATTAATGAATATTAGGACATCTTTTGCAAATGAGCCTTTTCTTTTTTCGCTCACTGTTTTTCATTTTTCATTTTTTGTACAAAAATAAAATGACAATGCTTTTCAAAATAAATAACTTCATTTTCACTTTTTCTAAGCAAGATAAAACTGATCACTAAAATGAATAAATCTAAACCCTTGCAGAAAGTGCCCTCCAGACTGCACCAACAACAACACTGCTATGGCTTCGTATGACTTTGACAATCCAATCAATCAAGCTAATGAAGGGGTTGAGGAAGATTATGAGCTACCTGAAGAGCTAGCCAGGTTGTTAAGGCAAGAGGAGAAGGTTATCATTCCTCATCAGGAGGAGGTAGAAACGGTTAATCTTGGTACAAAAGAAGACTTGAAAGAAGTTAAGATCGGGGCCTGCCTGCAAGATTCAGTAAAAGAGCAACTGATTGACATGCTTCGGGAATATGTGGATGTTTTTTCTTGGTCTTATCAGGATATGCCAGGGTTGGACACCGACATTTTTATGCACAAGCTACCTCTGAAAGAAGACTGACCACCATTAAAACAGAAGTTGCGCCGTACTCGCCCAGATATGGCCATGAAGATAAAAGAAGAGGTACAAAAGCAGTGGGACGCCGGTTTCCTTACTGTGACTAGCTATCCACCGTGGGTTGCTAATATTGTACCTGTGCCTAAGAAAGACGGCAAGGTGAGAATGTGTGTGGATTACCGGGACCTGAACAGAGCCAGTCCGAAAGATGACTTCCCTTTACCTCACATTGATGTATTGGTCGACAATACGGCTCAGTTCTCGGTGTTCTCCTTCATGGATGGATTTTCAGGATACAATCAGATCAAAATGTCACCTGAAGACATGGAGAAGACAACTTTCATCACACCCTGGGGCACATTCTGTTATAAGGTGATGCCATTCGGACTGAAGAATGCGGGTGCCACTTATCAACGGGCTATGGTAACGTTATTCCATGACATGATCCACAAAGAAATTGAATGTTATGTGGATGACATGATTGCCAAGTCCCTTACGGAAGAAGACCACCTGGTGAATCTGTTGAAGTTATTCAAGCGTCTGAGGAAATACCAGTTGAAGTTAAACCCCAACAAATGCACATTCGGGGTGCGATCCGGTAAGTTGCTGGGATTTATTGTAAGTGAGAAAGGGATTGAAGTTGACCCTGACAAAGTCAAATACATTCAAGAGATGCCTGCACTGAAGACTGAAAAAGAAGTTCGGGGGTTTCTAGGTAGATTGAACTACATTTCAAGGTTCATATCTCATCTTACTGCAACCTGTGAACCCTTGTTCAAGTTGTTAAGAAAAGAACAAACGGTAAGGTGGAACGAAGACTGCCAGAGGGCTTTTGACAAGATCAAGGAATATTTACAAGAGCCTCCGCTGCTTATGCCTTCAGTTGAAGGAAGACCTCTAATCATGTACTTGACAGTATTAGAAGGGTCAATGGGGTGTGTGCTGGGCCAGCATGACGAGTCTGGTCGAAAAGAGTATGCAATATACTACCTAAGCAAAAAGTTTACCGACTGTGAACAACGTTATTCACTGCTCGAGAAAACTTGTTGTGCTTTAGCGTGGGCTGCTCGCCGACTGAGACAGTATATGTTGACCCAAACTACCTTATTGATCTCAAAGATGGATCCAGTCAAGTACATTTTTGAGAAGCCAGCACTCACCGGACGGGTTGCAAGATGGCAAATGATCCTCACAGAGTATGATATTCAGTACACTTCCCAGAAGGCCATCAAAGGCAGTGTATTGTCTGATTACCTTGCTGAGCAACCCATTGATGATTACCAGTCTGTGAGATTTGACTTCCCTGATGAAGACATCATGTTCATAAATGCAAAAGATCATGAAGAGCCTATTAACACTGAAGGGCCTGACCCGGAAGAAGAATGGACTATGATGTTCGATGGGGCTGTTAATATGAATGGTCGTGGTGTTGGTGCAGTACTCATTACACCTAAAGGAGTTCACATGCCTTTCTCGGCAAAACTCACCTTTAACTGCACTAACAACGAAGCTGAATACGAAGCTTGTATTATGGGTCTTGAGGAAGCCATTGACCTCAGGATCAAGACTTTGACTGTGTTCGGAGATTTAGCTCTGGTAATTAATCAAACCAATGGCAAATGGTACACCCACCAAGATCATCTGATACCTTATCGGGATTATACAAGGAGGTTGTTGCCTTTATTCACAACAGTCAAGCTTGAGTATATCCCTCGAGATGAAAATCAGTTTGCAGATGCTCTGGCTACCATTTCATCCATGATCAAAGTTCAAGCTGCCAACTTTGTACCGCGAATTTCAGTATCCAGACTTGACAGGCCAGCATGTGTATTCTCAGCAGATGTTGTTAAAGATGATAAGCCTAGGTTTCACGACATTAAGTGCTTCTTGGAGGATCAGACATACCCACCTGGGGCATCATCCAATGACAAGAAGACATTAAGAAGGCTGGATGGTAGTTTCTTCCTGAATACTGATGGTTCCTTGTACAAGCGGAACTTTGATATGGTACTTCTCAGATGTGTTGATAGGACAGAAGCAGACTTGTTGATGCACGAGGTGCACGAAGGATCTTTTGGTACCCATGCAGGAGGGCATGCCATGGCTAAAAAGTTGCTGAGATCAGGCTATTATTGGATCACAATGGATGCAGACTGTTGTGCCTATGCCAGAAAATGCCATAAATGCCAGATTTATGCGGATAAAGTGCATGTGCCTCCAAAATCCTCTGAATATGATGTCTTCACCCTAGCCTTTTACCATGTGGGGCATTGATATGATTGGCAAGATTGAACCGACTGCTTCAAATGGCCACAGATTCATCCTGGTAGCCATTGATTATTTCACCAAATGGGTTGAAGCAGCTTCTTATGCAAATGTCACCAGGCAAGTGGTAGCCAGATTCCTGAAGAGAGATATCATCTGTCGGTATGGAGTGCCCGAGCGAATCATTACTGATAATGGTTCCAACTTGAACAACAAAATGATGGCAGAACTATGCCGGGACTTCAAGATCCAACACCACAATTCATCTCCTTACAGGCCAAAGATGAATGGCACTGTAGAAGTAGCTAACAAGAATATCAAGAAGATTGTACAGAAGATGGTGGTCACCTACAAAGACTGGCATGAAATGCTACCATTTGCCTTGCATGGGTACCGTACATCAATCAGAACATCCATTGGGGCAACACCGTATCAGCTTGTGTATGGTATGGAGGCAGTCCTACCTGTTGAGGTTGAATTACCCTCCTTACGGGTACTAATGGATGTTAAGCTAAATGAAGCAAAATGGGTCCGATCCCGGTACGAACAACTTAGTCTGATCGAAGAAAAGAGATTAACTGCAATCTGCCATGGGCAGCTGTATCAGAAAAGAATGAAGAAAGCCTTCGACCAGAAAGTCTGGCTTCGAGAATACCAAGTAGGGGATCTTGTGCTGAAGAGACTCCTTCCTCCTCATACAGACCACAGGGGCAAGTGGACTCCGAATTATGATGGTCCGTTCATAGTAAAGAAAGTTTTCTCTGGTGGAGCACTAATGCTCATTACTATGGATGGTGAAGACTTCCCGTCCCCCGTGAATTCAGATGCAGTTAAAAAATACTTCGCATAAAATGACCCGTTGGACACAAAAACAGAATGTAAGTCCAGGCAAAAATAGGGCATCCCGGCGAGTCAAAAACAGAATAAAAGACTCGGGAAAAAATAAGAGAAAATAATCAAAAAAATGTACACCCGCTGAGTTGAAAAGCCGCATTGGACAACTCAGGAAAAAATGGGTATCCCGGTGGATTGAAAACCCGAAAGGGCGATCCACGCAAAATAAGGGAATAAGCGAACAACTGCATTCTAAATTCGTCTGTATCACGTACGACATGGTAAGCTCCGAAAGGTTCAAGCTTCAGTTAGAATCAGCTTTCTTCAGAAGCAGGATGAGAAGAACGTCAATGTCATACGAGTCATAGTAAAAAGGAAGCTCCCTGAAGCGTCATCAACATTGCCAGCACCTTGTGTTTCTCAATTTTGTAAACAATCTCCTCATTTCAGGGGATCTGTTTCCGTGACTGTACTTGCCAATTCGGGGCACACAAATTAATAAAATCAGATTTTCAGTCATATTCCGTCTTGTACATTTTATTTTCATTTGCAAAATGTCTGATGTCCTTAAGATGTTGATTACATAAGTACAGATGCGTCTTTTCTAAATTACATGCTTACAGGAAATATATTTGCTCCCGGGAGTGTCTAAACTCCTATGATGGAACCCAGTAAGGGATACCTCGGGATACTTGTACGTTTCTTTGTCATGACATGATTGCAGGTAGTCAAAGCGCAACACGGGGCATGAAAGTTTCTCCCCAGCAAGCTGCCAAATCATTATTTGCTCAGCTCATTTCCCAAATAGTACCAGGGGTGCCCTCTCCCCAGCTGAGTGGCCAGACTTCAGTCATCATCAGTAGAATCACAAAAATCTCTAGGAAGATCGTCCAGCAATCATTCCTCCCCAGCCAAGTGTCAGGAAGGGAACCATCTCCCCGCAAAGCTCCAGTCTCTATCCCGAGGAGCAATGTCTGAAGATCACACAACAAAGTAACGGAAACTCCCACAGACCCCAGCTGGGTCCCTCATTACCAAGATAGATCTATCAGTGATGTATTTCCTCGAGCAGAGTCACATACATCAGATCTGCCAAATGATCTCATCCCCAGCTGGGATATCCACTTCAAGCAGATCAGCCGGACATCTCCACCGCAACGGGATCCGAATCCCGGATCGGTATCTTTGCATAATCATAGCATTAGCATCATATTTTCCCCCATAGCGTAGCATTCCGTCTAATACGGAGCATTACGGCAAAAATCAAGCATATTGCATAGTCATGAGCCATGTGTCGAACCGAACATTTGTAAAAGTTGACATTCCACCTACAATATACAAAATACTTCTCAAATTCCCCAGCAGAAAGCCAAAACATCCTCTTTGCACTCACAAAAACAGATACATGCTCCTTTTGGCACTCGTCTGTGTCATCATTCCCCGGTAAGGTCGCCTGAACGTTCTCTACAGACAGATACATATGTATACACTTCCCTGACACCCGTCCGTGTCACCTTCCCCAGCATAGTTGCCTAAACACTTTGCGAACCAAATACTTGTTTATAATACACTTCTCCCGACACCCGTCCGTGTCATACTCTCCACAGCAAGTCGGACACTCGTCTATGTCTCA
Source organism: Lathyrus aphaca (assembly GCA_963966055.1). Lineage (NCBI taxonomy): Eukaryota > Viridiplantae > Streptophyta > Magnoliopsida > Fabales > Fabaceae > Lathyrus > Lathyrus aphaca. The sequence goes on along the minus strand of OZ014523.1, from coordinate 114,159,686 downwards.
TTCATCACTTTTTTACAAATACTCGTCCGTATCTTGTATACACCACTTAAATCCCCTCAAAGTCGACACTCGTCCGTGTTCTTTGTTAACTAGTTGGTACTCATCCATATCATCATCTCTGAACGTGCGTCAAGCGTTTGTTTCTACCGATACGCGTCCGTATCATAGTCTTAAGGATGCTCGTCCGCATCTTTAATCTATACACCGTGTCAGACACTTATACCTTTTCTTCTCAAATTTAGACATTCGTATGTGTCTACTATTCCCCAGAAGATTCCTCGGCAAATCCCAAATAAACTATTCCCTTTCTATCTGACATTCATCCTATGTCATGATACCTGCCGGCAGCCGTACCCTGCCAGGTGATCGTCCTTCACCTTTTTGATGATCGTCCATCATCATCCCCAGCGGAGTCTCTATTCATTAGAACCCCTTTCTATCCGACATTCGTCCTATGTCGTGATACTTGAGCAGCCGCCCCCTGCTAGGTGATCGTCCTTCATCATTTTATCCGATGGCCGTCCCCATCGTTAATCTTGTTATCCAACATTCGTCCTATGTTGTGATAAAATCCCGAGAGCAGCCGTGCCCTGCTAGGTGATCGTCCTTCACCTCTTGATGATCATCCTTCATCAATGCTTATCCGATGGTTGTCCCCATCGTCGACCTTTTCGTCCGGCATTCGTCCTATGTCGTGACTTTCGGCAGCCGTACCCTGCCAGGTGATCTTCCTTCACCTCGGATGACCGTCCCTCATCCATATCCCCAACAGAGCAGCCGTCCCCTGCTAGGTGATCGTCCTTCACCTCTAATGACCACTCCTCGTCATTTATTTCCTCAACCCGATGGTCGTCCCCATCATTTACCTTTAATCCCCAGAGAGTTTTGTTTCTTTACTTGATGGTCGTCCCCATCATGATACCTTTGTTTCCCCAGCATGTCGGCCGTCCCCGTCATCGCTTTTTTCCCCAGCAGTCGTCCCCTGCTCGATGGTCGTCCTCCGTTGCCCGCACTTTATAATCATACTGTATTTTCTTTTACAATCTATATCCCTTTTCTTCTTCATTCAGCAATTGCAAATTTTGGACTGTCTTTGGTATTCAACCACAAGTTATCTTGTTCGCCTGTTAAGTCGTTGCTTACATCCTATACAGCTAACTCATGTTTGAATAGAGGCAGCTGTAAACACCCCAAATTTTCCCTCACTCATTTCACCATGGCTTGTGATTCTTTTCATTTGCATAAGTTCAATCATGTCATCTCATATTGCATTTTTACTTCACTGCATTGGTTCTAAGTCATTTGCATCTAGGGTTTGTGATCTGAGCAATCCCTGAGCTATCTGAACCACTCCAAAGGTCTTCAATCATCTCAAGAGGGTCCATGTATGTTCAAGCATCATATTATATCCTCCAAAGATCAAGGAAGTCAAAAATCACAAGAGTTGAGGAAGGCATGGAAGCAGAGCCAGGTTTAACTGCACAGATGACCTAAAAATTAGGGTTTTGGTTTTAGAGGCCATAACTCCAAATATTTTGGTCATTCTTGATTCTATTAGTCTCTATATGTTATGAGGATCATTCATATCAATTTTCATGAAGAAATTCAATGGGGAAGGCATCTGATCAATGGATGACTTCTTGAGCAAGTCAGTGCAAAATCAGGGCATCTGAGGCCCCCAATGATTCAACCAAAGGGTTTTCTCTATCATTTTGAATGTGTATGATCTTTATTTGATCTTAGAATATGTTAGAAGTTCACAAAATTGAAGGATTTCAAGTCATTTGCAAAGTTGCCATTTTTGGAAAGTGACTTATAATGCAAACTTGCCATTTTGGGAAAGTTTTTCAACCTCCTCTTTTTGATTCAAAAATGCTTCAAATGAAAAATATTTGGTCATGAAAGTTATAGATTGGATCCTCCCATTTTCAAAAAGTACAAGAACTCATTCTAATTCATTTTAGAACAAAAGTTATGGCTTTGCAAATTTGGGAAAAATCATGAAATTTCACTTATGCACCAAAGAGGGAAACTTGCAAAAACCCTTGCCAAACCAATTTGTGACTTCAAAATGACTTCTAAGCATTACATAAACATAACGCATGACCTAAAACTCATAATGGCCCAAAGAATCACTCATTTTCATGCCTTGATCATTAAGAAATCAAGAAAGGGCCAAACTTCATGAAATTTGCAAAACCACCCACAAGTTTCAATCCACTTGCTAGTTGGCCTCAATCTGAATTCCATGGTTGCCCTTGAAGGACACCACATTTTCCTTGGCCTGCCATGACCCATACATCAAGTACATCAACTTTTGACATTTTGGCAACTTGCCCATACCAATCAACATAGGCCAGCACCCACTCTCTGACCTATCACACTTCTTTATGTGGATCAAAACCAAGCAAAAGCACAGCACAACACAACCTGAAACTCCAAGAACTCAGCATACTCCAAAATCCTCAAATTTGCAAAAGCCTTCGAATCTTTTGATTCAACCATCAAACCTTCAAGTTTCTTTCACCATTCAACTCACCATGATCCACTGATCATTTCCCACCCTTCATTTGGCCCTAAAACCTCCACAATCAAAAATACGATTTTCACACTTCACAAACTGAATTTCTGCCATTTCCATTTAAGGCCATATAAACTCCAGCTAAGCATCACAAACACTTGGGGAGGATCATTGGAGCTTGTTTGAAGCAAAGAACTGGCCAGAGAGCACCATTTTCGAAAGCTTCAGTTCAGGTAACCTCAAGGACAAATTTTCCAGAAATGCGTTTTTAAGTTTCTAATTGATTCTCCATGATTCACTGATGATTCTGATATGTTTAGTTTTGAAAATGGTCAAGTATTAAGCATTTATTGAACCTCTGAAATTTTCTGTGTATTTTCCGTTTGGCTTTGATTCTTGATCTTGAGTGAAAATAAATGAGTTTTAGGGCTGGATTCGTGTTTAGGGTTGTTAGATGTTTGATTCTGGAGAGTTAGTGAGCTTAAGATTGCGTATGGAGTGAGATAGCACATTTGGTTGGCCGGAGAAGATGACCGGAACACTGTTCCGGTCACCTGAAAGTAATTAGGGCTCAGATTAGGGTTAATGACATAATTAGCGTAGTTTGAATTCTGGCCATTGGATAGCGCGCGAAGTCAATTCCCTCCCTTTTAAGTTTGAACCTGGGCCCTTGGATTGGCTGACTTTCTCATTTTCTCTTTAAATTCATTTTTTATTTCATTTGTTTTGTATTTAATTTCTACGAATTTTTAAAAATAGTAAAATACATCAAAAAATTCTGAAATTTTTTATTAAATCTTTTAATAATTTTCAGAACCCAAAAATATTTTTATTTTTATTTTTTGCATCAAAAATTATTTTTAAATCATTTAAATGATTATTTTTAATTAGTTAATGAGAATTAATTAATTAAAAATACATTTAGGTATTTAAAAATTCCAAAAAAATTCACATTGCATTTTGATACATTTAGAAACATTATCAAACTCTTCAAACAAATTTCTTTTTGGTTCTTGACCTATTTTGACATTTTTCCTTGGAATTAAAGTTCTTAAAAGGTAATATTTTTTGTTCTAACTTAGAAAAATTCATTTTGCCTAACCATGAAGAGTTTGATGTTGGTTCTTTTTGCATTGCATTCCTCATGTCATGTAGTTTCTAGGGTAAAATTGGTTTGAATTTATCTTTCATTTTCAATTTGATGTGCATTTTTCCTTTTGAGGTACCTTAAAACCCTAGCAAACTTAGAAAAATCATAACCCCCATTAGGTTAAGAGTTAGGTCTCCTCCTTTGGGCAGTGAACTTGTGTAGGGTTAGGGTTCCTTTGATCCCATTTTCAATTTTTTATCTTGTCATTTGATTCTGATTTTGAATTTTGCTTTGTATCTTGTGCATAAACCCTAATTCTTGCCTTCATTTGCATCCATCTTTCATTTGCTTGCATACATGAACTTGCCATGACATTTTGTGCATCAACATGACATATAAGACATCTTAGGACCTATTGGAATCATGCTTGATCATTGCACCATCCATTTGCTATGTTATGCATCCATTACATTTCATAAACTTTCATGAACTTTTATGGTTCAAAACATGCTTCATTTGCATCCTCATCCTTGTATGATCATCCACAACTCTTGATGTGTGTTTGCATAATCTCTTAGCATCATTAACATCATGTTTATGCTTCTGACTTTGGTTTGCATCATGGCATTTCATCTCATTTTCATTGCATTTCATTTATTGTTACTAACTTTTCAGGTGGTAAGTGTTTGAGAAGTGAATTTGCCTTCACTTCTCATAATCTTTTCTCATCTCTCTTATGCATCCTTGCTGCATTTTCTTTTTCTTTAAAGTGAGATTTCTCATTCATGTTCATCATTCACTTTCTTTCTTCAAGTAACTTATCTTCTTCAGTGACGTAAGTTAACTTGTTTCCTCTGCTTCTCCTCCTTTCATCTGCTTCTACCATTGGTGGCTTCTCTTGAAGATCTTTTGCAAGCCTCATAAACCCTAGGAACAACCAAGCATGACAATAATTAGGATTTGATTAGTCCCCCATTAGTTTTACCTTTGTGTCATCTTTGAGTCTTCTCTTCTCACCTCATAATCAAGGACTAAACCTTAAAGGTTTTAAGACTTTGTGATTAGGGTTATGCCTGTATCCTTCTATTAGGATGGAATGTATAACTTTAATCCTAAGTGTTAAACCCTTAATGTGTTTAATTCCTTTAATAAATCCACCTAATAATCACTAAGACATCAAGCTTGTAACTTGGGCCTTGCATTAGGGTTCTAATTCTTCCTTAACTGGTTAAGAAGGACTAACCCTAGTGTTAATGGACAAGTCCCCCTCAAGTTGTCTTACAAACCATAAAATCCACTTCTTAATCTCACCATTAACTAAAATCCATTTAATAAGGGCTTTGTTTTGTCATGAGGTTAATCCCTAATCATGGATTAAGTTGAGGAGCCTTCCTCAGCTTAAATGTTCTCATCTATTATCCTTCTATTAGGATGGTGTAATGAGTCCATTAAATCCTTGATTATGGCTTAAACTCATTACTTAACACTAAATAAAAACTCCAAAAAACATCTAAATAATCACAAGTAGGTTAATGATCTTAATTCTACATCATGGTGATTAAGTGTGAGGTGTTTACCTCATACTTAAGGTATTCTCATTACCCCTAATCAGAGGGAGGATGTGATGAGTTTACTAACCCTTGGTTTAGGCTTAAGCTCATTTTCTTATGACAAACTCCAAAAAGCAATAAAAGATTGAAAACATAAAAAACAAACAATAATCGTATCCTCCGGGATTCTTTTCTCACCTCATTCACTCACAAACGAGAACTCGCTTCTTCCGTCTAATGCAAGACAGTTTGCACCTGAGCCAGACAGGTCATACACTTGAGCATAGACAAGCAAGCAGTTCACCAGTCAAATTTATCTTTCAGTCTCTTTGAGTCGAACTACGGTGTTCTGACTTCCTCATTGGACGAGAGGATACGTAGGCATAACTTAATAGTTATCGAACAAAAGTCTCTGTATATCCCCCCTCTTCCAGCATTATTCTTTGAGCCTCATTATCTTGAGCTTTGCACTCCTGTTCTTGCACTGACACTCCATATATTTCACTTCACTTTCTTCCAGCACTGACACTTGCATTCTTTCCAGCTTTGATACACAAATTGCACTGACACTACCCCTTTAAAACACAAATCTTTTAAGCATGGATCCCGTCGAGTACGGCGGACAATCTGGGTGCTAATACCTTCCCAGATTGTAACCAACCCCCTTTCTCAGATTCTTTGGTTCGCGACCGTCTTATCCATATCTTTTCTTAGGTCTATGCAGCATTACCTTTCCTTCGGGATAAAAATGCCTAGCTGGCGACTCTTTTCTTTTGAGTTCACCCTTGTGTGTTCTCTTCTCTCTTTCGCCGACTGTTCACGTCTGTACCCCTCTTGACCATGTGTCATCAGGTGGGAGCGACACGAACCAGTCAGCAAATAATGGAGAATAACAATTCACCGCTCCACCTCTTCCTTTCTCATTCCGGTAATGAACGTTGTCAAAGAAATCTCGTAACAAGGTTGGTATGGGATTTACTTTAGCAAAAATGGATATCACTTCCATGCTTACAAACTCCTTTTCTCCTGGGAAAAGACTAGCTCCATACACCATTAAGGCCAACACAACACCAAAATCTGCCCACTTATTCTCTCGAGCATAACCCTCGGCTTCTGCTATGAGTATATCCCAATGAAGTCCTCTACCTTCACTAACTTGCAAACCCTTCTTAACCTTTGCAGCTGGTATATGACACACTTTGGTTATCTATTCCTCCCGAAGAACTATCTCTGAACCATAGTAAGGCAAACTATTTATGACAGGAATACCCAGGATGCTGGAAATGTCTTCCAAAGTGGGAGCCAAGATGTAGTCCGAAAATACAAAACACCGTAATGGAGGATCATAAAAATGGAGTAGATTATGCAGGCTATCTCTCTGATTTGTAGTTGGCTTGTCTATGTACTTCAAAATCTGCCCATATCTCTTTCTGAAGTCACCTAAAACCTGGTTGTTCATCAAACTCATCAGTTTCTGAATGCACTTGACCTCTGGTTGAAGAAAGGTGTAATGAACATTTCTTTTTCTTAGCCCCTTCTTAACTTATGCCATCTGGATGAGGAATAACTACCGGAACTAGGTACAAGGTGCAGATAATGACTTGAGAAAATGAAAACACAAACAGTTAATGCTAGTATGATGCAATGCAAATGCAATGCAGGCATATGATCAATCTGGAGACTGTCTGGATATAGGATTCTGGGAACCAAAAAGCCAAGTGATCTGAAATCCAAGATATCCTCTGAAAAAAACCTCCCAGATAATATCTCATTAACCAAGATCAAGAATTCTAGAACTATAGTAACCGGATCAACACAAAGGATCACACTGCTGATAAAGGGTGTGTGGAGGTCAAGGGTTCCTGCAAACCTGTAAACCCCTCCCAATCTTACGGGTGTGCTCCGGGTCAAACATCACGGACTCTCAAAGCCGAATAGCAATAATATGTTCACCATTTCCGAGAAATGGCTCATGACCAAATCAGGGAATCGGTTAAGCATTATATACTACTCAGGGAGGTCTCAGCGTGAATCCGGGAAAAATAAGCATCCCTTATAAGTTCCCATCTTCAAGCGTTGAAATCGAGAAACAATAGTACATTCAGCCCGTAGGATACAGTACTATTGTCATGCGATCAGATACTCTCACTGAGTTCCTATAAGAGAACCGGGCCATCCTATGAGAGTTCCCAGTGGGCCCTCGGGTGCGAATGGGTTTGCCACAAAATATGGTCTGCCATTGTCACCACTGAAGAAGGATGTTTCCATAAAGGTCCTCAATGATCGGTCCCCAGCTGCACATAACTATCGAGGTCGTGAAATGAAAAAGGAAGATCCCTAAGTCAAGATATTTCCAAGACGGTCGCAAATCTGGGCGTGGAACTCACTACTACCCCCATGACAAGATCTCATGAGGCCAAAGTGGAACCACTCTAAGTCCTAAGGTGCACTCGAGCCTGTGTAATGAGCTCATCTCACAATAACAGTATCATCCAAGTCCCACCAAAAAAGAAAACCAATACAGCCAGACAGTCCAATATATACATATGATGCATGAAAATAAATACTGAAAGCGATAACTAAAGTTGTAAATAAAACTGTAAATAAACAACAGTAAAATAAACAGGCAACAAAAAACATAAAACACCCAAAGAAATAGAAACACACAAGCGCTAGGAGAGACTCTTAAAGGGAACCAAAGATTCTGGGTTCAATCCCCAGCAGAGTCGCCAACTGTCGCTCCCTGGATTTCCATCCTGGTACAAACGCGAAAGTGGCGCGGAAAAGGGTAGAGTCTCCAGCCAGGCATTTTTATCCCGAAGGAACAGGAATGGTAATGTTGCACAAACCGAAGAAAATAAAAGGAAAGACACAGGTCCTGCAAACCAAAGAATTTGGGTTCGGGAGTCGGTTACAACCTGGGAAGGTATTACCACCCCAAATCGTCTGCCGTACCCGACGGGATCCAAGCTTGCAAAGAAAACTGTTTCAAAGGGTGAAGAAATGAAAGTTGCTGCAAAAGAAAAAGGGACTGGATCTGGACAAGAAAAAGAAAAGGGGGGAAATGTAGGGAAAATAAAAGAGTGCTCAAACGGGCCCTACCCCGCTGCTTACGTAACTCATCTGGACATGAGGATCAGATTCGTCGTAGTTCCCCTAACTAGGGGTGGAAAGATTGCTTGTGTTTTAAAGGCTTGAACTGCTTATGCCAATGCTCAGGTGTTGCAGGCTCGAACGACGAGTGTGTAACTGTCTTGCAAAGTGACAAGTAGGAGCACGTTCGTACGTAAGGAGTGAGTGAGATGAGAAAAGAAGTCCCAAAGGAGATGCTTATTCTTTGTCCAGTATTTTTAAGAAGCTCTTACTTGTGTGACACAAGAAAGTGAATTCAATTCTGTTTCCAGAGAATGTGTGCTTGCTACTACATTCTAAGATGGAATAATAGAACAAGCACACCCAAGTAAGGAGAAGATCCCCAAAACTTGGTTCCAGAGATTAGGGCCTAAGCTCACTAACTCATTAAACTTATTAAGTGTTTTTGTATGTTTGAATGAATAAGTGTTTCTTATGATTTTCTTTAAGAGGATGACAAAGGGAGATCACCTCAACCATTATTAGATGTTTTTTAGATTTTTGTATGAAGATGAGAAGACAAGAACCAAAAGGATCTCAAAGGTAAAACAACTAAAGGGGGATAACAAATCCTAATGTTATAATGCATGGATGGGCCTAGGTTAGTGAGGCTTCAACTATCCTAAAGAAGAAAGAAAGAAGAAAAAAATAAGGAGAAGAGAAGAAGAAAGAAGGTAGAAAACAACTTACTTCTCTAAAGAAGTTAAGTTGTTCCTAAGAGGGAGAAGTAATGAAATTGTAGAAAGGGTGACATAAGGCACATCACAAAGACAAGTATGAAAGCAATAAAGAGATGAGGTGAAGGTTTGAAATGTGGATCACATTCACACTTCAATTACCATGTGCACCTACAAGAAAAGGTTAGAACATGTACAAGTCATAAGATGAAAACAAATAGGATCAAATGAGATTCAAACACACAAGAGACCATATCAAATCATCACAACCAGAAGTATAACTTTTCATTCACATGCTAAGATCAAGCAAGTAACATCATGAAAGAATTAAAGCAAACAAAACAACCCAAGGCAATACAAGTTACCATGAAGAAATCAAACATACATGAGATGAAAAGAGGGTCTACAAGCTAAACATGCACCACAAACTTCAAAACCAGAACCCTAACATGGCAAAGACGTGTCTAAGAAACAAGTGGAATCACTCAAGAAAGCACACAAGTTCAATTGGGATCAAACAAGAGAGGTAAGTGGACATAAGAAGTGATGTAAGAATACATGTAGGTGTGAGACTTCAAGAACAAGTAACTCAAAATAAACCAAGGTACAATCATCCTACAAGGACCAAGAATGCAACATCATGCTAAGTGACCTCAAAACAAGCTATAGAAGTTGGCACAAGTTCCCTCCTAACCTAATGAGCAAGCATAATTTCATAAAACATCAGAAATTGGGTATAGCAAGCACAAAATTCAAATAAAATAGAAGACAGCCCCATAAAATTCTACAAATGAACACAAGTAATCCTTAAACATATGATATCATCATAACAAAAGGAAGAGATCAAAATCGGAAGCAAAGTAAGTCAAAGAAGTGCATAAATGTTAACTAGGGTTTCGTAAACTTCAACACAAAGAAACATGGAAAAACCTAAGCAAATGAACCTTAAAAATCATGAATAAAATCTCACACAACCCTCATTATATTAGGAATCAATCTCAAAAAGAACCAAGTTCATTACTATTTTAAAACTCAAGTTATAAAATAAACAAGGCAAGTCATGCATAAAAGAAACTAAAATAAATAAATATAAGTCGACAATTAATTCAGTCAAGAAAATAATAACACAAAAGAGAAATAAAATCATGGAAAATTCAAGAATATCAAAAGGAGTTTACATGATTTTTTTTAGATTATTTTTGGATAAGTCTAACTATTTTTAATAATTGAAAACCAAAACAAATAATATAATTGAAAAATAAAAAGAAGACAAACAAAAGGAGGGTGCATAAAATAAGGCATATTAGTTATAATCAGGTTGGGCTTCAAATGTGGTGGTGCAAATAATAGGTGGCCTTAGGCCCATGTGAAATTCACACAACAAATCTGATTTTTTTTACAAAAAAAAACAAGTGAAAATAAAAAACAAAAGAAATAAAAAAAAGAACAAAAATATGTGGACATGAAAATGAATGCCACACACAAATATCAATAGGTCACCCTTTTTTATAAAATGAACTAAAATAAAATACAAAACAAAATGTCATGACCAATAGTATACTGCCACGATATCATCTTCTTCCCCATCCCATACACAAAACATAGGGCTTATAGAAAAAATAGAGCAAGCAAACCATGAACAAGCCAACTTCATCTCCTTCTAACTTCCTCAAATCTCCACAAAATTAACGAGTATAAGAAGCTAAAATCATCTACAAAACAAGAGAAATCCAACCATTCTAAAATTTTGCACAGACAATAAACATGAAACATTATTCGAATCAAACAAAGTCACACCTCAAGATTGTAAAACAAGTTTTAATGCACCACCAAGCCTCTAAACACTTCGAGCAATACATATTAAGCATTGGTAGCATGAAACAACCATTAAAACATCTAAACCGAAGAAACAACAAAATAAAGCTCAAACCTAGTGTGAAGACTCCTTTGCAATTTGAGAAAACCAGAGTATATAAGAGCCTCCTTATGCTTCCTTGAATCACTTTATGGCCAAATAAAGGCTTGAGTTCCTTGATGAAGTGAGAAACTGAAGGAATCCGAAAATAGTGTTGATCTTCAAATGATCAACACAGTCACCTCTAGCTTCCAAACCAAGAAGGATAAAGATGTGATGAGATGATGATGATGTTTTTGAGCGATTCAGAGGTGAAAATGTAATAAAATGAAGAAAATTCGATCTGCAAATTTGTGTTGCTTTCAAGGACTATGAACACAATGAGAGATAAAATGTTGAGAGTGAAATAGGTGATGGAAAATACGAGTCTCTCTCTTCAAATTTTTGACCCAAGGCTTTTGCACTGAGAGTGTTTTTTTTAGTGCAGTCTGATAAACTTTTGCAAAAGTTTGTTATCAAGAAGGCCAAGCTCGTGTATCCTTATTCCACTTTTTCCATTTTTCTTTTTTCAAAAACCAATCACACGCATGATGGCCCATGTTAACTATGGTGAGCCTTGGCTTGTTGGTTATATGATGTTTGATGATTAGAAAGAACAAAGATCCAATGGTAGTGATTGGTTGTTGATTATGGAATGCATGGTGACCATGATATGGGAAGCCCACGTGACATTTTCCTTTGGTCCAGGAAAAGTGTGATCGCAAATGTTGATTTTGTGAGTGGGATGAAAGAAAAAGAAGGGCGTGTGAGTGGTGCGTGTGATTTATTTATTTGTTGACTCCTTCAATACCTCACATGTGCTACTTTTTCATACAAAATTCCACCAAAAGCACAACAAATAAAAAGGTGGAATATGCTACCCTCTTGGTCACGTGAGAATGGAAAATGGCACATTAAGAGAATGGCATAAAAATGCGACATAGAAAAAAATGGTGTAATAAAAGAAATAAAAGAAATGGACCAATGGGAATGCAACAAGTGTATAAAAAAAACCTAAAATGACCCATAACGTCAAAAAATCATAACTTGAGTTCTAAAAATTCTATGAATGTGTTATTGGACTTTTTGGAAAGGGAAAATCATGATCTACGACTTTCATGTTCAAGGAAAAATCATTTGGAACTTTTTTACACATGAAATAATAGCTTGAAGATTTAAGACAAATAATTCCAAAAATAGAAACTTCTAAATTTCCATATTTAGCAACTTTTTGCACATTCTTAATTTTTGGAATTTGAACTCATCCAAGCTATTATTTGACTAAATATGACCTCAAAAGATTGATAATCATGATTAAAACCCTAAAAATCCTCCAGTTGAGTTTTGTTCAGTTCGGTTGACTTTCTTTCTTCATTCTCAAGTAAATGCCTCAATAACTGACTTCCTCAATGAATTTTTGCCTCAAATTTCAATATAAGCCTTGCATACCATATGAAAGCCTTTGACCACAAGAATTGGTCAAAGCTATGAGAATTCCTGGCTCTGGAGCAAAATCCTAGTTACGGTCTGCATGTGTAGGAAGAAATGGCATATTTGAACTTCTTATAAAATTTCAAACTCCTGGGACTTTGAAGAGGACTTTGAGCTAGTATAAAATGTGAGGATACATTGTAAGCTTCTTGCAAGATCACTTGGCACTTGGCTTAGCTGTGAAGAATCTCAAATTGCTGGATGACTGATCATATGCTTTATGCTAGTACATGTGATTGTTATGCTTCATTTTTCTATGCCAAATGCTAGGATATGGTATGCTTATGCTATGCCTATGATATGCAAATGATGGTAAAAAGGAGAGGGCAAATTTTGGGTGTTACAGTGTGTCGCTCCCGAAGATTTGCATCCCGGTACAAGCGCGAACGGTCAGCGAAAGGAGAGAATGAAATGAAGTGAATAGAGTCACCAGGTAGGCATTTTTATCCCGAAGGAAAGGTAATGCTGCATATACCTGGAAAGATATGGATAAGACGGTTGCGAACCAGAGAAACTGAGAAAGGGGATTGGTTACAACCTGGGAAGGTATTAGCACCCAGATTGTCCGTCGTACTCGACGGGATCCAAGCTCGAAAGATTGTGTTTAAAGGGGTAGTGTCTGTGCTATCTATGTGCAAGAGCTGGAAAAGGAATATACAAGTGTCAGTGTAAAATAAGTGAAATGCTCAGGAACTGAGGCTATAAAAGAGAATGCTGAAAGAGGGGGAAGACACAGAGACTTTTGTTCGATAACAGTTAAGTTATACCTACATATCCTCTCGTGCAATGAGGAAGTCAGAACACCGTAGTTCGACTCAAAGAGACTGAAAGATAAATTGACTTGTGAACTGCTTGCTTGTTTATGCTCAAGTGTATGACTCGTCTGGCTCGAGTGCTAACTGTCTTGCATTAGACGGAAGAAGCAAGTTCTCGTTTGTGAGTGAAGATGATGAGAAAAGAATCCCGGAGGAGACGATTATTGTTTGTTTTTGTGTTTTCAATCTTTTATTGCTTTTTGTGTTTGTCATAAGTTAATGAGATTAAGCCTAAACCAAAGGTTAGCACACTCATCATATCCTCCCTCTGATTAGGGATAATGAGAATACCTTAAGTATGAGATAAACATCTCAAACTTAATTACCATGATGTAGGATTAAGATCATTAACCTACTTGTGATTATTTAGATATTTTTGGTGTTTTTGTTTAGTGTTAAGTAATGAGTTTAAGCCATAATCAAGGATTTAATGGACCCATTACACCATCCTAATAGAAGGATAATAGATGAGCACACTTAAGCTGAGGAAGATACGTCAACTTAATCCATGATTAGGGATTAACCTCATGACAAAATAAGCCTTTATTAAGTGGATTTTAATTAAGGGTGAGATTAAGAAGTGAGTTTTATGGTTTGTTAGACAACTTGAGGGGGACTTGTCCATTACACTAGGGTTAGTCCTTCTTAACCAATAAAGGAAGAATTAGAACCCTAATGCAATGCCCAAGTTACAAGCTATTGTCTTAGTGATTATTAAGATGGATTGATTAAGAGGTTTAAACAAATTAAGGGTTTAACACTTAGGATTAAAGTTATACACTCCATCCTAAGAGAAGGATGCAGGCATAACCCTAATCACAAAGTCTTAAAACCTTAAAGGTTTAGTCTCTGATTATGAGATGAGAAGAGAGACACAAAGAAGACACAAAGGTAAAACTAAGGGGGGACTAATCAAAACCCTAATTATTGTCATGCTTGGATGTTCCTATGGTTTATGAGGCTTGCAAGAGATCTTCAGAGAAGCCACCAATGGAAGAAGAAGATGAAAGGAGGAGAAGCAGAAGAAACAAGTTACTTACTTCACTGAAGAAGATAAGTAACTTGGAGAAAGAAAGTGAATGATGAACATGAATGATCAAGATCACTCTAAAGCAAAAGGAAAGCAACAAGGATACATAAGAAAAGGATGAAGAGAAATGAGAAGTGAAGGCAAATTCACTTCTCAAAGTACTTACCACCTGAAATGGTTAGCATAAAGAAAGGAATGAAATGAAAATGGAATGTATGCAAAGATGCAAACCAAAACCAGAAGCATATACATGATGCAAATGATGCTATGAGATGATGCAAAGACATGTCAAGTGTTATGAATGTTCATACAAGAGATGAGAAGGCAAAGGAGCATGTTTTGAAGTATGAAAGCACATGAAAGTTCATGGAATGAAAGGAATGTACATCATGGCAAATGAATAAGGAAATGACCAAACATGATTCTAATGTTTCCTAAGATGTCTTAGATGTTATGTGAGTGCAAGAAATGTCATGGCAAGTTCATGAATGGATGCATATGCAAGATGTATGCAAATGAACATGAGAAATTAGGGTTTTAAAGCAACATAAGATGCAAAAGTCAAAAACAGAAGCAAAACATAAGATAAAAAATTGCAAATGAACTCAAAGGAACCCTAACCCCATATGATATCACACCCCAAAGGAGGATGTCTAACTCTTAACCTAAAGAAAGTTGTGATTTTTCTAAGTAGGTACCTTAAGGGGAAAAATGCAAGATAAATTTTTGACAAAAATATGCTAGATACTACATGCTATATGAAGATCAATTCAAAAAGAACCAATGTCAAACCCTTCATGGTTAGGCAGAAAAGAATTCTTGAAGTTAGGGTTCAAAAATGGGAATTTTATGAACCCTAAATTCAAGAAAAATGTCAAAGAGTGTTCAAAACCAAAAAGAAATTTGTATGAATGGTTTGACAATGTTTCTAAATGTCCTAAGATGCAATGTGAATTTTTTTGGAATTTTCAGAAACCTAAATGATATTTTAATTAATTAATTTCCATTAATTAATTAAAATAAACATTTAAATATTTTTAAAATGATTTTTTAATGCAAAAAATAAAAATAAAAATGTTTTTGGGTGAAGAAAAATATTTGAATTAAAAAGGTAGAAGGAAAATATTTTTGGAAATTTTTAAGTATTTTAAATTAATTATGCAAAACAAATGATAAAAAATGAAATAAAAATGAATTTAATGGCTGGTCAACTGATCCAAGGGTTCACATTTAAACTGAGGATGGAAGGAAAGACCTGGCGCGCGTTTGGAGGGCTGGGATTGATTCTGGCATTTTGAATTTAATAAACCTAATTAAGTTAATTAATCAGGATTTAGGGTTTTAATGAATGATTTGGACCATTCACTTACGCACGGGAAGACAATCTAAGGGCCTACGTTCAAACTCACACTAAACCCTAAATTAAACCCTAATCTTTTTCAGGTGACCGGAACAGTGTTCCGGTCATCTTCTCCGGCAGATCACTCTTGCTATCTCTCTCAATACGTAAAATAAACTCAACAAACTCTCCAGAAATGATCCCCACCTCATTCTAAACAAGATTCAACCAACAAATTTTATTTATTTCACATGAACATCAAGATTCGAAGCAAAACGAAAAATCACACAGAAATTTCAGAAGCTTCATACATGCTTATTTCTCACTCATTTTTAAAACAAAATAGATCATGATGATCAGTAAAGCACAAAGAACGTTTCTATAACCTAAAATATCATTTCTGGAAAATTTGTTCTTGAGGTTACCTGAAGTGAAGCTTTCTCAAACTGAGCTATCTGGCCTTCTCTTTGGTGCAAACTGACTCCAATGATCCTCCTGATGAAGCTTTGATGCTTGGAAGGAGTTTGTAATGGCTGAAATGAGAGCTTGAACTCTTGCTGGCCAGAAATTGTGTTTTTTGTAGAGAGGCTTTTTGGTTGCAATGAAGGGTGGGAAATGATCCTCTTGTGTTGCTGAGTTGATTGATGAAAAAAGTTTGGAGTTTGAGTGTGTGAGCAGAGAGTTTTGAATGCTTTTGCAAAAGGGGTGATTTTTGAGAGCTTGGTGATTATGTGGTTTTAGGCTGGCTTGTTGTATGTTATAAGTTGTGTTTGATCCACATAACAAGCTTTGATAGGTCAGAGAAGTGGTTGTGGCCTATGGTGATTGGTATGGGCTCTCTTGTACAAAGTCAACAAAACTTGTACTTGAGGTATGGGCTCTCTTGCAGCTGGCTTTTTGGCTTGTCTTGGTTCAGCAGAGATCAAGGAGAGCCATGGAATTGTTTTTGTGGTGATTCAGCAAGTGGAAGTATGGTTGTGTATCATTTTGCAATTTTTATGAAGTTTGGCCCCTTTGTGATTTCTTCATGTGCAAGTCATAGAATGAGATGATTCTTGGGCCAATTCTTATTTTTAGGCAATGCACTATGTTGGTATGATGCTTAGAAGTGTATTAGAAGTCACAAAATGGCTTGGTATGTGAATTTGCACAAAATCCTCTTTGTTGTGAAAGTGAAAATTATGTGATTTTTGCCAACTTTGTCAAGCCATAACTTGAGTTCCACAATGAATTAGAACTTGTTCTTGTACTTTTTGGAAAGGGAATGATCCAATCTACAACTTTCATGACCAACAATTTTTCATTTGAAGCATTTTTGGTTGAGAAAGAGGAGGTTGAAAAACTTTCCCAA
The DNA here is from genome assembly GCA_963966055.1 of Lathyrus aphaca. Classification (NCBI taxonomy): domain Eukaryota; kingdom Viridiplantae; phylum Streptophyta; class Magnoliopsida; order Fabales; family Fabaceae; genus Lathyrus; species Lathyrus aphaca. The sequence continues at coordinate 114,142,796 of OZ014523.1, read as the reverse complement.
AATGGAAAGTTTACATTACAAGTCATTTCCATTTTTGGCAACTTTTGGTTTAGCTCAATTTTCTTCAATTTTGTGAACTTCAAAACACTTCAATGATCAAATAAAGATCATATAACTTCAATTTGATGAAAAGTCCACTTTGGTTCCATTGTTGGGGGCCTCAGATGCCCTGATTTTCCTCTGACTTGCTCAAAAAGTTACCCAGTGAACAGATGACTTCTATAATGAATTTCTTCATCAAACTTGGTACACATGATCCTTATAACATATTGAGACTATTAGAAACAAGAATGACCAAAAAATTTGGAGTTATGGCCTCTTAAACCAAAACCCTAATTTCAGGTCATATGTGTAGTGAAACCCTAGCTCAGCTTCCATTCCTTGCCAGTTCTTGTGATTTCTTGACTTCCCTGATCTTTGAGGGATATAATATGATGATAGAACACACATGGACCCTCTTGGAATGATTGGAGACCTTTGGAGTGGCTCAGATGGATCCTTGGATTGCTCAGATCACAAACCCTAGATGCAGATGAACTTGAACTATGCAGTGCAACAAAAATGCAATATGAGATGGTATGCTTAAACTTATGCAAAGATGAAAGATCACAAGTAAATGGTGTGAAATGAGTGAGGGAAAATTTGGGGTGTTTATAGTTTCCCCTATTCAAACATGAGTTAGCTGTGCAGGATGTAGGCGCCTGGCTTAACAGACAAACAAGATAACTTGTGGTTGAATACCAAAGACAATCCGAAATTTGCACTCACTGGGGAGAAGAAGAAAATGGATATAAATTGTAAAAGATAGTATAGCATGATTATCAAATGAAGGCGATGGAGGACGACCATCGAGCAGAGGACGACTGCTGGGGATAAAGTTGTAAGCAAAGCAATGACGGGGACGACCGACAAGCTGGGGAAATGAAGAGATCATGATGGGGCCGGCCATCAAGTAAAAAAATAAGACTCTCTGGGGATTTGAAGGTAAATTCAATGATGGGGACGACCATCAGGCTTGCAAAGTAAGGTGAACAATGACGGGGACGACCATCGGTTCAAAGAATAAATGAAATAAATGATGAGGTACGGTCATCAAAGGTGAAGGACGATCACCTAGAAGGGGACGACTGCTTTTTATTACGACATAGGACGAATGTCGGATAGAAAAGGTCAACGATGGGGACGTCCATCAGATAAGCATGATGAAGGACGATCATCAAGAGGTGAAGGACGATCACCTAGCAGGGTACGGCTGCTCTCAGGTTTTATCTCGACATAGGACAAATGTCGGATAACAAGATCAACGATGGGGACGGCCATCGGATAAAATGATGAAGGACGATCATCAAAAAGGTGAAGGACGATCACCTAGCAGGGGACGGCTGCTAAATATCACGACATAGGACGAATGCCGGATAGAAAAGGAAGGGTTCCAATAATGGAGACTCCGCTGAGGAAAGGATGAGGGACGGTCATCCAAAGGTGAAGGACGATCACCTGGCAGGGTACGGCTACCGAAAGTATCACGACATAGGACGAATGTCGGATAGAAGAAAAGTTGCTTTTCTGGGGAATGGTAAACACGGACGAGTGCTTACACTTAAGAAATAAAAGTTATAAGTGTTTTGACGCTGTGTATAGATTAAAGATGTGGACGAGCATCCTTAAGACTATGATATGGACGAGTATCGATAGAAACAAATGCTGACGCATGTTCAGAGATGATGGTACGGACGAGTACCAACTAGTTAACAAGGAACACGGACGAGTGTCGAATCTGTAGGGAATGAGTGTATATACAAGATACGGAAGAGTATCTGTATAAGTGTGAGTAAGTATTGTGAAGTGTGAGTAAGTATTGTGAAACGGACGAGTGTTTCAACTTGCTAGGGAAGGGTTACACGGACGAGTGTCAGAAGAGAAAGTGTATAAATTATGAAAAGGGGATACTGGCAATTTGTGGGGATAGGATGATACGGACGGGTGTCAATAAGAGTGTATTATAAACAAGCATTTCGACAACTGTGCTGGGGAGTGGTGACACGGACGGGTGTCGAGAGAGTGTATAGACAGGCATTTGTGTTGGAGAGTACAAAAGGGACGCTTTGGCTCTTATTATACATATTGCTGATGAAATACTGATGGTATTTACAAGTGACTGGTGTCATACCCCAAATTTGTCCCACCGAGTTCATTTCTCACAGTATTTGGTTAGTTATTTGGTGGTTATGCTCTAAGTGATCATCCGGCCTCTAGCCATGATATTCTAGCTTGCAAACCATGGAAAGGTTGGACGTGTTTTTGGTTATGATTGTGGGTTCTCGCAAGTATATAAAAAAGTAGGTGGAGGGTAAAGAAAGATATATTTGTCATTCTTAAGGCCACGATTTGAATGTTTGTTCTCATATCAAATATGGGATCCAAATTTGAATTGGTTACACAACTAGGGGATGCTTTTGAATTAAGACCTATGATATAATTAGTTTGTAATCAAAGGATTTGTTTGTAATGTGAATTCGTATCACCCTTCAAATCAAGTTTGTTTGCTAGACATGGTTAAAAGTTTTGTCTCGATTTGTTTTAAGAGGATCGCTTAAGGTGAGGGTGTTGTTAAAAATTTCAAAATCTGAAGATAATGAATGGTGGACATTAAGTTACTATGATTTTGGATGCATTTGTGCCATGTTTTCTCAAAGTTTGGTTGCAATGTTTTGTTTGGTGATTTTTCGCATATTATTCTTTCAAAGTATGCTCCAAGTTTATGTTATGGTGTAAAGATCATCAAAGAACAACCCATCATAGCCAAGTTTTGTGCCCTGTGTTGTGTCTGAAGTATTGGAAGGAGAGTATGAGTTGGATTTGGACTCTTGTGTGGAAGTAATATACTTGCAATCCAAGTATTATGGTTTTGTGTTAGCTTAAGTTTGTGAAATTCGAAGGAAACAGGATGAGGGTTAAGCATAATTCATGTCCAAAAGTTAAACGTTACATCCATTTAATTAAATTTCACAAGTTCTACAAATATGGATTACATAAATTTTCTTTTGGGTTCATTACAACAGCTAAACAACCATTTTTGTACAGCCTAATTCCAAGGCAGATTAATTTAATACTTCCTTCTATATGTCCCCTAACTTTTGGAAGTTTACCGATTAGATCACCGATACATGCCTCATTCCCTCAGCATCCGGTATGTGTGGGAAGTTTAGCTGTCCCGCATAGCTTTCAAATAGTCCGTCCAGGTGCAAGCTTTCAGGCTAATCCCTCCATGTTATCTGGGACTTCAGACGTGCCTCTCCCCAACGGATCATCCCCATGTTCTTGGAAGTAATCCTCTACCTGCACCTGCAGTTCTTAAGGATGAAGTGTGGAATTCTGACCAACAATCAACATAGCTTCCGCCTGATATGGAGTCTGTTTTACTGCAGCAAATATTGAATCTAACACCAGAGCAATTGAATTCCTTTCTACTAGAACAACAACAACAGGTCATCCAACTCCAACAAAGTTTAAATGAGATCAAATGCAACCAGCATAACAAGCAGAAACTAAGTTCTCCTTACGAAATCCCTCGCGCCGAGCCTTCGTGAGCCAATTTCCAATGTGATATCAAGTGCTCCAAAAGAATTGTACATGAAAAAACAAGACATGTGTGATTAGAAACAAAGAAGACAATGTGGGTCACATACCAAAACAAGTAGCCTGAAGTTCGAGTTCGTATCAGTTTGACAAATAGAAGTATAAATTCAAAATAATGCATCTAAAACCTTCATCCACAAAGCATCAATTCCCACAAATGAAAGTGTTAATCAAACTAATACAGGATTGAGAGAATACGAGCAACCAAGATAACGTTTGCAGGACAATGCTTTTTAAAAAAACCGTTTGCGGTATTTCAGACCAAAGGAGTACATGAGCCTGACCCAACGTTTCTTCATGTACCAAGCCTTCACTTTCCATTTGGCCGTTTTCTTTCACAACGAAGCCATGAGATCATCCTGCCAAGTATGATAACAAGTCATCATCCAACCAAAATGCAAACATACATAAGCGAAATGTGCACAAATGCCGGATATTGCAATTCATAATGCAACGCATAGAATGCTACCTTTGTTTTCAGACCTTCAAAATCTCATCTGCAAGCCTCACTTTATGAGCAAAGATCAAACATAGTCAGTCACGCAGACATCAAGAAGAAAGAGGGCCGGTCTCACCAAGTTTCGTAGCCTACTAACGTCACGTTGTCGAAGACTTTCAGTCCACAGCTCGTCGGTGATCAGAATAGATTAGAACTTCAAAAATAGTAGTGAAATACAAAAGTTGCAGCAAAGGAAACACAAGAATGAATAAGCAACAAAGGCAGGATACTCAAGTCAAGGATTAACTCCAAGCTTCTTACAAGAATCAATTCCTGCACCTGTTACCAAGTCGACATCATCCCTCCTCATCTGAAAATTTCCTTATATCAGCTGCACAAACAAACTGTCATATGAGCAGGAATTAGTATCAAAGTCCAAAGGGCATAGCAGGATAAACAGTTAAAAAGTCAACAGAATGTGGATGTGCATATGCATTGTATTCTCGTGACAGCCAGTGATCCTTACCAGTTGCAAACGCCATTGTTTCTGTAACTGTGAAGCATAATGCCAAACTTAAACAGGATAGTTTTATCCTTTGTGCCAACCTTCACTGTGATCTTTATCAGGCAGCTTCATCAATCCGCAATTGGATGCCACAATCCTCAAGACCTCTCGCATTTACGCCATGTATACCTGCAAAACTGGTAAACCAGAACAAAGCATACAGAGAATCGATAAGTAAACTGAGAATGGAACTTGATCAAAAAGTATTGAAGATTCGTCATTTTGATCGAATTACATACAAGTTAAGCAACAATACACAAAGGCAAGGCTTAAGATACAATTTGTTATATAAAAAAACCTTAGCTTTTGTTAAAGAAATGTTGAGCTTATACCAATTGTGAATGGGCTATGAAATAGATCTTGAGCCAAGTTATGAATATCTTATTCAACCGTTGTCAAAGCAAGTTATGTCTGTGGGCAGGTCGACCCGTGTTCCTCGCATCAACGGTTCACTACAAACGTATCTAGTGTCCTGCAACATGAAAAGAAAAGAGAAGCGGATATCAGTAGAGTGCATAGCAACCAGTGTGTCCTACAAACAAAAGCTTAAGTTTACAACAGTAAATATCAAGTTCACAACAGTAAAATTCATCGGGACCACAATAGTTTCTAGAAACTTTTTCATTCCACTACAGACAAAAAATTGAATTGTATGACTGTCGCTCCCGATAAATGGGAAAGGCCCAAATAAAGGTACAGACGCGAACGGTCGGCGAAAGGAACAATGAGAACACACAGCCGTGAACTCACTGGAGATGAATAGAGTCGCCAGCTAGGCATTTTTATCCCGGAGGAAAGGCAATGCTGCATAGACCTAGAAAGATATGGATAAGACGGTTGCGAACCAGAGAGACTGAGAAAGGGGGTTGGTTACAACCTGGGTAGGTGTTAGCACCCAGATTGTCCGTCGTACTCGACGGGATCCACGCTTAGAAGATTTGTGTTTTAAAGGGGTAGTGTCAGTGCAATTTGTGCATAAAAGAGCTGGAAAGAGATGTACAGGTGTCAGTGTAAAAGAAGTGTGAAGTGTACAAATGATGTGTCAGTGTGAGAACAAGAATGAATTGCTCAAGAATATGAGGCTAAAGAATGAAGCTGGAAGGAGGGGGAATGTACAGAGACTTTTGTTCGATAACTGTTAAGTTATGCCTACGTATCCTCTCGTGCAATGAGGAAGTCAGAACACCGTAGTTCGACCCAAAGAGACTGAAAGATGAATTGACTGGTGAACTGCTTGCTTGTCTATGCTCAAGTGTATGACCTGTCTGGCTCAGGTGCAAACTGTCTTGCATTAGACGGAAGAAGCAAGTTCTCGTTTGTGAGTGAAGATGATGAGAAAAGAATCCCGGAGGAGACGATTGTTGTTTGTTTTTGAGTTTTCAGTCTTTTATTGCTTTTGAGAGTTTGTCATAAGTTAATGAGCTTAAACCTAAACCAGTGGATTTAGTAAACTCATCACATCTTCCCTCTGATTAGGGGTAATGAGAATACCTTAAGTGTGAAGTCAGATTCTCACACTTAATTACCTTTGATGTAGGATTAAGATCATTAACCTACTTGTGATTAATTAGATGTTTTTGTTGTTTTTGTTTAGTGTTGAGTAATGAGGTTAAGCCATAATCAGGGATTTAAACAGACTCATTACACCATCCTAATAGAAGGATAATAGATGAGAAAGTTTAAGCTGGGGAAAGCTCCTCAACTTAATCCATGATTAGGGATTAACTTCATGACAAAACAAAGCCTTTATTAAGTGGATTTTAGTTAATGATATGATGAAGAAGTGAGTTTTATGGTTTGTAAGACAACTTGAGGGGGACTTGTCCATTAACACTAGGGTTAGTCCTTCTTAACCAGTTAAGGAAGAATTGGAACCCTAATGCAAGGCCCAAGTTACAAGTATGATGTCTTGATACTTATTAAGTGGATTGATTAAGAGATTTAAACACATTAAGGGTTTAACACTTAGGATTAAAGTTATACACTCCATCCTAATAGAAGGATGCAGGCATAAGCTTAATCACAAAGCCTCAAAGCCTTTAGGGTTTAGTCCCTGATTATGAGGTGAGAAGAGAAGACTCAATGATGACACAAAGGTTAAAAGCTAAGTGGGGGACTAGTCTAATCCTAATATTCACATGCTCGGATGTCCTAAGGGTTAGTGAGGCTCACTATCCTAATGGAGGAAGAAAGAAGCAGAGAAAGATGAAGGGAGAAGCTCCAAGGTGGCCTGAGCACACCTCAAATTAAGAAAGAATAAGAGAAGATGAGGAATAAGATAAGATGAATAAGAATGAAGATATGGAGATGAGAATGCAATATGAAGAAGAAATAAGATAAAGAAATGAGAATGCGATATGGAAATAAGATGACAATGCACAAACAGAGCCTACACCAGTAGGACTTCCAGATGCAGCAGCATGCAATAGGTAAAATCGGGACCCAGCATTACCTAACGGAGAAGGTCCGTTGCCTTTTCAATTTGCAAAAAGAAATCGACGTCAAGAAGATCCACACAATCAATTCCATGTCCAAGGAGTAATCCATTAATTGTCACAAATTATTTCAAGAACTCCACGAACAATAACAAGTCAACAATCCATGAACGAACGATCTAACGCAAGGCTAACACCAAGTCAAATTCGCCATCCTCGAAATCGAGCAATAAACCTACGAAATGTTAAACATGATGCTAAAACCAAAATTAACACAATCGTATTAAACCAAATTAATTAATTGAAACTATAAAATTAAACTATACTAAGATTAAAGTAACAATATTAAACTAAATTCTAAAAAAAAACTCTAAGTTAAGAACATTAGTGAAATTAATTAATTTAACAAAATTATATTTTTAAAACCTAAACCAAAGACTATATATCAATCAAATATTAAAAAAAACAAAATAATTGATGATAAATAAACAAGCAAAAAGTAACAGGGGTAGGGTATCGCTGGATGGGGATGGTGATTAGAAACATGAATATGGGCCTAGCCCATTATCAACACAAGCAAAATCTGTCTTACAAAACAAAATAAAATTTAATAAAAGATTTTAAAATAAAAATGGAAAAAAGGAAACAAGAGAAATCAGAAAAAATAAAGAAAAAAACAATGGACTGAAAGAGCAGGCCGCGGGTAAGGGTGTTGGGAAGATCAAGTCAATGGGCTGAGCCCCAACGCCAACCAACAGCAAGACCTGTCTTAAGAAAAGAAAAATATAATAATAAAAAGAAGAAACTCAGATCAAAACAAAAGAAAAAGGGGAACCCTAACGTTCCGCCTCCAATCCCGCCGCCCGGCGTCTCTCTGCTTCGAATACGATCAAGAAATCGACTCTATCAACGCCGGCAACCCTTTCTCCTCTTCGCTTCAGGCCGCGACATTTCTTCTTCGTGCATCGCCTCGATCTCTCAGTTGGTTCCGTCGCAGGTTTGTTCTCGGTTCAAGCTTGTTGTTGTTATTGATGGAGGCGGTGGCGGCTCGCGGCGGATCAAGGGTGTTCGCGACAACGATGAGTAATCAGAGCAAACCACCATGTCTGTCTCGATTCAGTTCCTCCGTCTCATTCTCCTTTGAACTGCAAGAAAAGGTTGTTGACGGTGAGTGTTCAACCTCTGCTTTATCTCAAGTGTTTCGACAATCTTTCCTTCTTCTATTTCTGTTTCGTTGAATTTGATTTCTGTTGGTGTTGTTGCGAACAGAAATGGAGATGTGAGGGGGAGGCGTTCGGTGGTTGGTGTTGAGTCGTCTACGGTTCACAGGGTGGTTTCAGTTTGAGGGATTTGAAGGTATGTTGGTTCTGCGATTTGAAATTTCTTTCGCAAGCTCTGTGCTCAAACTCATCTCATCTCTTCTTCTATTTTTCTGTTCTGTGTTGTTGATTGTTGTTTGGGATTGATGGTGTTGTTGTTTCGGTGAAGGGGGAAGATTGTGGCCGGTTGATGCGGTTTATGAGTTGGATTGATATTTGAAAGTGACGAAGGTGAGGTAAGCTTGAAGGTGGAGTTTTAAGGTTTTACGGTTTCGGCAAGATTATCAGATGTTGTGCTATGGAGTTTGGTTCTGAAAGGTGATCTATATTGAAGACGAAAGGGGTAGGTTCGGTGATGGTGTATTGTTTCTGTGTTGCTGTTGTTTTGAAGTTGACAGTTGCTTTTTTTCGCAGGTTGTTGTTGAGGGTAACAAAACGCCGTCGGATCAGATGCAGCAGGTAGTAGGTCTGCTTATCTTCTTTCAACTTTTCAAATGCTTGTGAGAGAACAGCATGTACCTTCTGCTTTATGTCAAACTCTCTGTCCTTGTTGTTGACAATCTGGTTTAAATTAGTTTGAAAGGAACTGAATAAACTTTCTGCAGAAAACTTTTTTTGATGTAATCTTGACATTGTGATTTTGCAGGCCTTGAGACATTGTGATGTGAGCTCGTAGCAGACCTTTGGAGGTTTGTGCATGCTGCAAGCAAGTAGATGCAGCTGTATGGCCTTTCCCGTGCATTCTCAATTCCGAGACATTGTACCTTTTGTGTGCTGACTTTGCCTTTAAGGTACTTCCCTCTGTCCCTTTATTCAAATTTGATGAGGCCAAATGCTCTTCCTCCTTCTGATTCCTCTTTATTGTACAAAATCCTGCTGGTGCTCAAAATTGAGATTTGGTCGTGTGACAACTGACAAGTGCATTGTGTAGGTTTTCACAATTCAGCTTCTACTGTGATAAGCCTGTTACATACGCGGAACAAGAGGGGCATAGCTGGAGATGGTGCTAAGCACGGTGGCTGTTGGCATTTGCCTTGGTTTTTTTTGCAAAGACTACAACAGAGCCAGTTTGTAGTATTTTAGAAATGGTGCTGCTCTGTGGACGACAGTTGTGATAGTAGTATATGGATGGAGGGCCTGTTTGGATGCACTTTTTTTGGGTGCAAGAGTTTTGTGTCTGAACAATAGAGTTAGATTCATGTGCTAATGAGTGCGGCCGGTTTTTTTTTGGAGAGTCTGCTTGGAAAAGATGAGCTATGGACGGAAGCGACACACGGCTAAGTCAGGAGGCCAAACATTTTATGTATTGTATACCATTGACCTTGTAACAATGTAATTGTAATGATTTCAACTTTGTTTGTAATTTTGGTTTTCATTTCTCTTGTAGCATTTGGACTCATTCTTTGAGATTGAAAGTGATGACATGAATCTTGGATTTGAACAAACCCTTTTTTATAAGTGTTATTCCATCTTGAAGAAATTAATGGTGGATCATGACAGTGAGCACATGGTTTGTGAATCTGTTTAATGGAGAGATTAAATAGGTGGGATTATAACTAATAAACATGAATGGGCTAATGAAATAAAATATGAATTCAAAAATAAAAATGAATATGAAAAATGACGATGATAATGGGTATGAACTGAATCGTGAGTACTTGGATATAAAATATTGCTATAAGGGTTCTAGAAAGATGAAATTGGCTATAAAATGGACGATGATAAATGGAAGAAAAAAGGATAAAATATGGAATATGAGTTTAAAGGGATAATGAATAAATATTTAAATGTGGTTAATAATCGAATATTGGATGAGAATACATAAACTTGAGAATTGGATAAGAAAAACGGCTACGATCTGCACTTAAATGGAATGGACCGACTACCACCCCTATGCACACTGTCATAAAACAACTTGCACCACTTCACACGCCCTTGATAAAACATGAAGCCCAACTACCATTGTAATTGAAACAAACCACTTGAAGCCGGTCAACCTTTCAATTTCTAATCCAATGAACCCTTAACTTTCAAATTTATTTGAATCGTTTTCTTGAGAAAATAAATTCACAATTGACCATAATGAGCAGATAAACAGATAATCAGGACCAAAACCTCTTATGAACCATAAGTAGATAATCTGATGAATTCTATGCACCATCCAACTTGACTTTGAACGCTCATTGCCTGAGAAATAGCCCTGTGAATAGTCCTTGTGAACGAAACCCTTGAAGACCACTAAACCAGGGAAATAAACCCTAATTCAGTAATAGGAGTCTAAAAATATGACGTCATTGACGACTGCAAAGCCAAGGCGTTGAATTCCTCTGATAATCCGCAAATAGGATGTGAAACCCTAATTTCTTCAGAAAATGTGATCCCATGTCTTAGGAGACTATGCAAATGGTATGCAAAATGCGTATGATATGCAAACGAGAAGCAGAAAAAGATACAAAAGCCAGAGGGCAAATTTGGGGTGTTTACAGCTGCCCCTATTCAAACATGAGTTAGCTGTGCAGGATGTAAGCGACGGCTTAACAGGCAAACAAGATAACTTGTGGTTGAATACCAAAGACAGTCCAAAATTTGCACTCACAGAATGAAGAAGAAAAGGGATATAGACTGTAAAAGAAAGTAAAGTATAGTATAAAGTGTGGGCGACGGAGGACGACCGTCGAGCAGAGGACGACTGCTGGTTAAAGAGCAATGACGGGGACGGCCGACATGCTGGGGATAAAAGGTATTATGATGGGGACGGCCATCAAGATAAAGCTGTAAAATTCTCTGGGAATTAATGAAACATGACGGGGACGGCCATCAAGTTCACAAAGTAAAGCAACAACGATGGGGACGGCCATCGGGCTAAAAAGAAAAGGGACCACGACGGGGACGGCCATCGGGTTAAAGAATAAATGAAATAAACAGATGATGAGGTACGGTCATCAAAGGTGAAGGACGATCACCTGGTAGGGTACGGCTGCTCTGTTGGGTTAAGATGAGGGACGGTCATCTAAGGTGGAGGACGACCACCTGGCAGGGTACGGCTGCCGAAAATATCGCGACATAGGACGAATGCCGGATAGAAAAGGTCAACGATGGGGACGGCCATCGGACGAGCATGATAGAGGACGACCATCAAGAGGTGGAGGACGACCACCTAGCAGGGGACGGTTGCTCTCAAGGTTTATCATGACATAGGACGAATGTCAGATAGAAGAAAATTGCTTTGTTGGTGATCTACTGGGGAATAGTAAACACGGACGAGTGTTTATATCCAAGAAACAAAAGGTATAAGTGTTTAGACGCTGTGTATAGATTAAAGATGCGGACGAGCATCCCTAAGACTATGATACAGATGAGTATCAGGTAGAAACAAGTACTGACACATGTTCTGAGATGATGATACGGACGAGTACCAACTGGTTAACAAAGAACAAGGACGAGTGTAGATTCTGAGGGGACTCTTCTGGGGGATAGTAGACACAGGCGAGTGTCTATATTCATGAAGACAAAAGTGTTTGACACAGTGCATGGACTAAAGATGCGGACGAGCATCCTTATGACTATGATACAGACGAGTATCATGTAGAAACAAACTCTTGACGCATGTTCTGAGGTGATGGTACGGACGAGTACCAACGAGTTAACAAAGAACAAGGACTAGTGTCGAATCTGTGGGGATTAAGTGGTGTATACAAGATACGGACGAGTATCTGTATAAGTATGAGTATGAGTGATGTATAGTTGAGTGTTTATCTGCTGGGGAGAGTGACACGGACTAGTGTCAAAAGAAAAGTATAGTATAAACAAATATCTGATATACAAAGTGTTAGGTTACTGTGCTGGGGGAGGTGACACGGACGGATGTCAAGAAAGTTATATATATACAAGTATCTGTGAGTGCAAAGGGGACGCTTTGGCTTTCTGTTGGGGATATGACACGGACGGGTGCCACAAGGAGTATATACTGATGCTTGTGAATGCAAGGCAACTGTTTTAGCTTTAACTCACCGCTGGGGAATCCGGGGAGCGTTATGTATACTGCTGACGGGTTGAAAGCTTTCAACTCTGATGGGAACGAAGTGTTGGCAACCTGATGCTTGTTGGAGAGGTTTTCACTGGAGGAAAGACGACTCTGCGTGAGGTATACTTCGTTTAACTGCTTTGAACATCTGCTGAGGATCTGATCATCCTGCTCTGACTCCACTGGGGAGAATTTCTTCTTGCTCTGCTGGGGAAGTCCCTTGGAAATGAGAATCCCGATGACTCTATGGGGAAAGATCATCTTTAGACTTGGCTAGGGAAGATGCTTGATCACACAATCCTGCTGAGGAGGGAATTCTGATAATTCTAACTTTGTGGGGAAGCAAGGCCTTCAGCCTCCTGTTGGGAAAACTTCACTGTGGACAGATAAGTCCGCTTGGGGATGAGAACGATTCAATCAGCCTTGAAGTTCTGTTGGGGTTATCATCTGTTCTAACTCAGCTGGGAATGTCAACCTTCATGGCATGGTTGAGAAAAGATTTGGCAATGCTCTGCTGAGGAGAGACTTTGCTGGAGAATTAGAGATCGAAATAAGCCAAATTAAGCCCCATGTATAGCATGACAACTGTGCTGGGAAGATGTGCCAATGAAAATTGGCTTTGACTGAATACGAATAACCAACTCCTCATGAGGGAATCTTGTCGGCTGAAAGAAGATCTTTATGCTCGGGGAAGAAATAAACTTCCAATGCCCTGCTGGTAAAATAAATACCAGACATTCCCTGAGAATTAACACAGTGCTTCAAACTTCTGAGCTCAGCAAAAGCATTACTGGTCATCCTGAGTGAACTAACATTCCCTTAACTCCTCAATTATACCATACTGCATCATCCATAAAAGGATCGTCTTCAGAGGATTTTACAGAAGACTTGGCATCCAGAATTGCCCCAATGTCTTCAAACTCTCGCAAAAATTCAACAAGTCTTGACATAAATGCCCCAGATTACGTCTTGAAACGATTCTTGCCCCACATCAGAGCTAAAACAGAAACCATGCGGTATGAAGATGTAATGCAAATGATGTACAATGCAGACGTATGCTCATAACCAAAGATATGAAACAAGGATGGTTGGGCGCTAGGGCCAGGTTGATAGATATATATTTTGTTTGGTTGCCAAGCAATTTGGACTTTGAAGGTGAAATACCAGACGAGAACTGGTTTATAAAAGGTAGGCCAACAGACGAGAACTGATGGGCAAAGAATAAGTCGTCAGACGAGAACTGACTCCTTAGGTTCATTCAAACGAGAATTGACTCTGAATAAGAATGACTACCAGACGAGAACTGGCATTCAACAGGTTAAATGAAAAGGTGACCAGACGAGAACTGGTAAAAGATTCGCCTACCAGACGAGAACTGGTATTTGAAGTTGGTTTGCCAGACGAGAACTGGGCTTTGGGCTTGTCTGCCAGACGAGGACTAGACTTTGAAAAGTTTTGCCAGACGAGAACTGGACTTTGAACGGTTTTCCAGACGAGAACTGGGCTTTAAAAAGGCTTGCCAGACGAGAACTGGACTTTGAAAGGTTGATAAGTTGGGGTTACGAGGCCCTAGATGTGAGATCTGATGTTGCGGGGTTGTGACCAATGCAAATATGATGCATATGCTCTATATTCTCGAGCGAAGCGACATGAATAACATATGCAAATGATTATGAAGGGCCAGAAAAACTCCCGAGGACGGGGAAAAAGTCATAGGTGACAAGGCTTCTGGTTGAGAAGGGTGACAAAGGCGACGGTGGGTAGCATGATTTCCCGATACCCGTTATGAACTCGAAGATCACTGATACAAATTGCTCTGCATAGCTAAAGTTTGCCCCTGTTGGGTGAGTCTCTGAACAGACTGTTGCTGATTACCCAATTCTTGGCATGGCGGACTTGGATGTCCTCTCGAGGTGAGTTGCACTTAGTGTACTCTGGAAGCGTTCTGCCCCGGTATGAGCGTGGGAGCGACTTGACTCACTCTGACTGCGCATTGGAAGAATTGATCCTTAGACAACAGAAATATCGGATGGCCTGCCCCTGTTTGGCGGATTCAGCTCTGATCAACTGACTTTGAATGACGTTCCTCGATCAACTGATGCTTGGGAACTCTCTTTACCCTGACAGATTCCTTGGTCAACAAAACCACTGGATAACATGCTCCTAATTCATAGGCCGACAAGATGCTCTTGATTCTAGTCCTCATTGTTGAATGATCAAGTTCCCTCGTGATTGCTCTTTATAGGAACTTCCCTGGTGTCACAGACTGACTTGCAATTAAAACTGTTCATTTGCAAATGGTAATTTTAATGCAGTGCACATGCAAGTTTTGAAAATTTATTTATTTTGATGTTGTGACAGTGTGTGATGAATGGACGATTAGTCCAAACGTAGTGTTGAATTAGCAAACCTTTAGGAGTCAGTTTACGCAACCTTGTCGTAGTATGCTTTCAGAATTAAACCTGATTCAATTAGGACTTTCAAGGGTTGTAACATGGTCTGGTTCATGGTTTTAGAAAGAAAGATTTATGGCTCAAAGTTTATTTGTGCCCACCCATTCTCCTTGATGTTCTCCAGTCCTATGTTCAGCTAATTCTCCCTAAGCGCTCGCTTCTCACAAGGGTTTTGTAATGATTGAGGAACCAATGACGTTGATGGTTTACGCACCAATGAGGTTTATTGGAGTAACAGTCACCCATTCTGACTTTGTGTCTGGTCACACGACTTTGTTCTCATGGGAGATTCTCTTTCATTTTTTATATATTTTTGCTCCCTAATTTTTGCCTGGACTGATTCTTTCTGAATGTTTTTTCGATTTTGAAGTCCAGCGGGATGCCCTAACTTTTGCCTAAGTCATATATTTTCACACATTTTTTCGACTTAGCGGGCTTTATTTCTTCTTTTTTTTGTTGAACAAATCGTGTGACACTGGCTTGTCATGACTTGCTGAAAGGGTTGACTGCCTCATTCCTTTGTTGGTGAGGGATAACCATTGTGGTTTCACATCCCTTGACCTCTTGAGGTGTAATGAATAAAGGTAATGGATCCTCGGATGCACACTCCTTTAGAAATTTGAACGCTCGGTCAAATTGACTGATAACTACCCTGCCCCGGGTTAAATGTGAGGGTTTTTTCTATTTAGAAAAGAAACTCCTACTTCAAGGCTCAAAGGGGTTGACGAGGGTCTATCTTCCTTATATCTCCGGTGTTTGGGAATTGAAGCAATGCCTGTACATCGTCAACAGGTTCTACCCTGAAAGCATTCCTTCAACAATTATGGGTATTCAGTTGTCATCATCCTCCCTCAAACCTGCTAAACAACAGTGAAATAAATGGGAGGTATGGATGCAATTTTTTTTTTTTTTAATGCAAGTAAAGAAAAATGAGCGAATGCGACATAATTGATTCAAAAATGCAAGATCACTACATTAACATTACCATTTAAAAACAACATTGCTTAAAAGACAAGTAGCTGCTAACAGGAAAGAAACTACAATGCAAATGATAAAAAGGATACAGTGATCACCAACTCTGCTGACATACTGTTGTCTGAGCCACTGAAATCAAGATACGCTTCTTCTGAAGTCTTTGAACTCAATCAGGTGAAAGGTTGACGTGCACAACCAAGCTTCCTTCTGGAAAGGAAATGTAGCCCTTGTCGATCAATTGTTGTACTTTGGCTTGAAAAGCTTTGCAATCTTCAGTTGAATGCCCCATTGATCCACCATGATACCCACACTGCTCATGAGGATTGTACTCTGGAGGGTACGGCTCTGACAACGGCTTGAGAGGCCTAGGAACCACCAAAGAGCTCTGAATTAGATGCGGCAAGAATTCACTGTATGCCATGGGGACTGGATGAAGAGGAGCAATCCTTGTTTCCAGATTGTTACGAGGCCTCGGCTGGCTCTGAAGTTGATTCTGAGGTCTTCGACCATGAGATTGCAGATTTGGACGAGGAGGAGCCCAAGGCTTCTGATACGGTGCTCTGAGCATTGCCGAATGTCCGTAAGAGTAATCAGATTCAGGAAAAGATGATCTCTGAGAAGATGTTGTCCTAGAATATTCGATATTTGCCATGACTGCACTGACGTCATTCCATTCTTCCTCTTGGGAGCTAACAACAGACTCACTTTCACTAGCTGGGATATTCGAAAAGTCCTGGATCTTTCCACTTTTGAGCAGGCTCTCAATGCGTACTCCAACTATCATCAAATCAGAGAAGCTTGTCATCCCAATGCTACTCATTCTTTCCAAGTATGGACCCTGCAAGGTGCCTACGAACAGGTCAATTAATTCTCTGTCTGAAAGTGGTGGTTGCACTTGGGCTGCCAATTCTCTCCACCGCTGTGCATATTCTCTGAAAGATTCACCACTCCTCTGGGATAGGCTCTGCAAGTGCGTGCGATGGGGCGCCACGTCCATATTATACTGGTATTGCTTTACGAAAGCTCTGGATAAATCATTCCAAGATCGGACATGACTGCTTTCCAAATCCAAGTACCAACTTAAAGATGCCCCACTTAAACTATCCTGAAAATAGTGAATCATCAGCTTATCATTGCGGGCATGAGAAGTCATTTTTCTACAGAACATCACCAAATGACGCTTCGGGCAACTGACACCAGTGTACTTCTCGAACTTCGGAGTCTTGAAATCTGGAGGAATGACAAGACCAGGCACCAAACACATGTTTAGAGCATCAAAACCAAAGGCATCAGGATCCGATAAGGCTTTGAGCTGCTCCTCCAACACACGAAACCTTTCAGCAGGATCAATAGCTCGTGGATCTTTGGTTTTCACAAGAGGGATTGCCCCTTGGAAGTCTGGCATAGGGAAGGCAAAATTCTGATAATTTGTAGTATCAGAAGAAGATGAAGGTTCACCACGGACAACAGATGGTTCAGGCACATTCTGATTCACGATCGGGGTCTGTACAGGTTGAGCTTGAGCAAGATTGTTCACTTGTGGAAGATCCTCATCAGGAGAAAGACCATACAACAGATTGGTCATTGAAGTGAAACCAGGTGGAAACTCGACATTCTGACGGTTGTTCTCTGACATAGCTACTGACGGCTTTCCAAACTGACCCTTCTTAGTTCTTTACACTGCTCGGTCTTGCTTCAAGCAACTTTTTTCGTCTTCCAACAGTTACCGCTTGTTCAAACTGAGTACCGGGAAATCAACTGGTTGGTCATGGACAAAAGAGGAAGGATGAGCTCTCTGGAGGAGGAAATTGCAATGCAAATGCAAATGCAAAATGCAATATGATGATGCAAAAGATGCAAAGACATAGGATCACAGCTGGAAACTGCCTGGAATCTGGGATACTGCCAAGAATCAAGTGTCTGTAACCACAAGATCTCTGTATAGTAACCCAAAATAGTAACTGAAAACCAGAGGTCAATAACTTCAGGATCATCGTGATCGGATCAAACAATTGTACTGGTAGTGAGGGTATGTTGAGGTCAAGGGTTCCTGCAAACCTGTAAACAGCCCAACCCTCTCACAGGTAGTGTTCTAAAACAAAGATCCTCAGACTTGGATCAGTTATGAGAAGTGTAAACACTTCTAACCCGGAGGTACAGTGTTTACAATAACCATAAAAGTTCCTCCTCTAATTCACCTCAGTTTCTGAAGGTCAATACTAAAAGGTCATCCAGACTTAGCAGGCTTCCCAGATAGCCCTAGTACTGCAGGAAATCTGCAACACAGAGTTCTCAAGAAGAAACCCATATCTGAACCGTGTTTCATATTCCCGCACCAGACCGAGATGGAATGGGAAAGAACATGAACCACTCTAGCCTAGGTGTCACTCAGGTCCCAGGTATAGGACCTTAACTCTCAGTAGAACCCCACCCACCAAAGCAAAAAAAACAGATCCAGCCAGCAGCACAGTATGACAGTATGATAATATGCAAAGCTATAAAGAAAGCAGTAAAGCAATTGTACATGAAGCAAAAATAAATACAAATATACAAACACGAATAAGCACATAACACCCCAGTAAACACAAATCAAACAAGCGCTAGGAGGAACCCACAAAAAGAACCAGAAGCCCTGGTTTCAGCATAAGGGTCCCCAGCAGAGTCGCCAAGCTGTCGCTCCCGATAAATGGGAAAGGCCCAAATAAAGGTACAGACGCGAACGGTCGGCGAAAGGAACAATGAGAACACACAGCCGTGAACTCACTGGAGATGAATAGAGTCGCCAGCTAGGCATTTTTATCCCGGAGGAAAGGCAATGCTGCATAGACCTAGAAAGATATGGATAAGACGGTTGCGAACCAGAGAGACTGAGAAAGGGGGTTGGTTACAACCTGGGAAGGTGTTAGCACCCAGATTGTCCGTCGTACTTGACGGGATCCACGCTTAGAAGATTTGTGTTTTAAAGGGGTAGTGTCAGTGCAATTTGTGCATAAAAGAGCTGGAAAGAGATGTACAGGTGTCAGTGTAAAAGAAGTGTGAAGTGTACAAATGATGTGTCAGTGTGAGAACAAGAATGAATTGCTCAAGAATATGAGGCTAAAGAATGAAGCTGGAAGGAGGGGGAATGTACAGAGACTTTTGTTCGATAACTGTTAAGTTATGCCTACGTATCCTCTCGTGCAATGAGGAAGTCAGAACACCGTAGTTCGACCCAAAGAGACTGAAAGATGAATTGACTGGTGAACTGCTTGCTTGTCTATGCTCAAGTGTATGACCTGTCTGGCTCAGGTGCAAACTGTCTTGCATTAGACGGAAGAAGCAAGTTCTCGTTTGTGAGTGAAGATGATGAGAAAAGAATCCCGGAGGAGACGATTGTTGTTTGTTTTTGAGTTTTCAGTCTTTTATTGCTTTTGAGAGTTTGTCATAAGTTAATGAGCTTAAACCTAAACCAGTGGATTTAGTAAACTCATCACATCTTCCCTCTGATTAGGGGTAATGAGAATACCTTAAGTGTGAAGTCAGATTCTCACACTTAATTACCTTTGATGTAGGATTAAGATCATTAACCTACTTGTGATTAATTAGATGTTTTTGTTGTTTTTGTTTAGTGTTGAGTAATGAGGTTAAGCCATAATCAGGGATTTAAACAGACTCATTACACCATCCTAATAGAAGGATAATAGATGAGAAAGTTTAAGCTGGGGAAAGCTCCTCAACTTAATCCATGATTAGGGATTAACTTCATGACAAAACAAAGCCTTTATTAAGTGGATTTTAGTTAATGATATGATGAAGAAGTGAGTTTTATGGTTTGTAAGACAATTTGAGGGGGACTTGTCCATTAACACTAGGGTTAGTCCTTCTTAACCAGTTAAGGAAGAATTGGAACCCTAATGCAAGGCCCAAGTTACAAGTATGATGTCTTGATACTTATTAAGTGGATTGATTAAGAGATTTAAACACATTAAGGGTTTAACACTTAGGATTAAAGTTATACACTCCATCCTAATAGAAGGATGCAGGCATAAGCTTAATCACAAAGCCTCAAAGCCTTTAGGGTTTAGTCCCTGATTATGAGGTGAGAAGAGAAGACTCAATGATGACACAAAGGTTAAAAGCTAAGTGGGGGACTAGTCTAATCCTAATATTCACATGCTCGGATGTCCTAAGGGTTAGTTAGGCTCACTATCCTAATGGAGGAAGAAAGAAGCAGAGAAAGATGAAGGGAGAAGCTCCAAGGTGGCCTGAGCACACCTCAAATTAAGAAAGAATAAGAGAAGATGAGGAATAAGATAAGATGAATAAGAATGAAGATATGGAGATGAGAATGCAATATGAAGAAGAAATAAGTTAAAGAGATGAGAATGCGATATGGAAATAAGATGACAATGCACAAACAGAGCCTACACCAGTAGGACTTCCAGATGCAGCAGCATGCAATAGGTAAAATCGGGACCCAGCATTACCTAACGGAGAAGGTC
The DNA here is from genome assembly GCA_963966055.1 of Lathyrus aphaca. Classification (NCBI taxonomy): domain Eukaryota; kingdom Viridiplantae; phylum Streptophyta; class Magnoliopsida; order Fabales; family Fabaceae; genus Lathyrus; species Lathyrus aphaca. The sequence continues at coordinate 114,122,466 of OZ014523.1, read as the reverse complement.
CGTTGCCTTTTCAATTTGCAAAAAGAAATCGACGTCAAGAAGATCCACACAATCAATTCCATGTCCAAGGAGTAATCCATTAATTGTCACAAATTATTTCAAGAACTCCACGAACAATAACAAGTCAACAATCCATGAACGAACGATCTAACGCAAGGCTAACACCAAGTCAAATTCGCCATCCTCGAAATCGAGCAATAAACCTACGAAATGTTAAACATGATGCTAAAACCAAAATTAACACAATCGTATTAAACCAAATTAATTAATTGAAACTATAAAATTAAACTATACTAAGATTAAAGTAACAATATTAAACTAAATTCTAAAAAAAAACTCTAAGTTAAGAACATTAGTGAAATTAATTAATTTAACAAAATTATATTTTTAAAACCTAAACCAAAGACTATATATCAATCAAATATTAAAAAAAACAAAATAATTGATGATAAATAAACAAGCAAAAAGTAACAGGGGTAGGGTATCGCTGGATGGGGATGGTGATTAGAAACATGAATATGGGCCTAGCCCATTATCAACACAAGCAAAATCTGTCTTACAAAACAAAATAAAATTTAATAAAAGATTTTAAAATAAAAATGGAAAAAAGGAAACAAGAGAAATCAGAAAAAATAAAGAAAAAAACAATGGACTGAAAGAGCAGGCCGCGGGTAAGGGTGTTGGGAAGATCAAGTCAATGGGCTGAGCCCCAACGCCAACCAACAGCAAGACCTGTCTTAAGAAAAGAAAAATATAATAAGAATAAGAAGAAACTCAGATCAAAACAAAAGAAAAAGGGGAACCCTAACATTCCGCCTCCAATCCCGCCGCCCGGCGTCTCTCTGCTTCGAATACGATCAAGAAATCGACTCTATCAACGCCGGCAACCCTTTCTCCTCTTCGCTTCAGGCCGCGACATTTCTTCTTCGTGCATCGCCTCGATCTCTCAGTTGGTTCCGTCGCAGGTTTGTTCTCGGTTCAAGCTTGCTGTTGTTATTGATGGAGGCGGTGGCGGCTCGCGGCGGATCAAGGGTGTTCGCGACAACGATGAGTAATCAGAGCAAACCACCATGTCTGTCTCGATTCAGTTCCTCCGTCTCATTCTCCTTTGAACTACAAGAAAAGGTTGTTGACGGTGAGTGTTCAACCTCTGCTTTATCTAAAGTGTTTCGACAATCTTTCCTTCTTCTATTTCTGTTTCGTTGAATTTGATTTCTGTTGGTGTTGTTGCGAACATAAATGGAGATGTGAGGGGGAGGCATTCGGTGGTTGGTGTTGAGTCGTATACGGTTCACAGGGTGGTTTCAGTTTGAGGGATTTGAAGGTATGTTGGTTCTGCGATTTGAAATTTCTTTCGCAAGCTCTGTGCTCAAACTCATCTCATCTCTTCTTCTATTTTTCTGTTCTGTGTTGTTGATTGTTGTTTGGGATTGATGGTGTTGTTGTTTTGGTGAAGGGGGAAGATTGTGGCCGGTTGATGCGGTTTATGAGTTGGATTGATATTTGAAAGTGACGAAGGTGAGGTAAGCTTGAAGGTGGAGTTTTAAGGTTTTACGGTTTCGGCGAGATTATCAGATGTTGTGCTATGGAGTTTGGTTCTGAAAGGTGATCTATATTGAAGACGAAAGGGGTAGGTTCGGTGATGGTGTATTGTTTCTGTGTTGCTGTTGTTTTGAAGTTGACAGTTGCTTTTTTTCGCAGGTTGTTGTTGAGGGTAACAAAACGCCGTCGGATTAGATGCAGCAGGTAGTAGGTCTGCTTATCTTCTTTCAACTTTTCAAATGCTTGTGAGAGAACAGCATGTACCTTCTGCTTTATGTCAAACTCTCTGTCCTTGTTGTTGACAATCTGGTTTAAATTAGTTTGAAAGGAACTGAATAAACTTTCTGCAGAAAACTTTTTTTGATGTAATCTTGACATTGTGATTTTGCAGGCCTTGAGACATTGTGATGTGAGCTCGTAGCAGACCTTTGGAGGTTTGTGCATGCTGCAAGCAAGTAGATGCAGCTGTATGGCCTTTCCCGTGCATTCTCAATTCCGAGACATTGTACCTTTTGTGTGCTGACTTTGCCTTTAAGGTACTTCCCTCTGTCCCTTTATTCAAATTTGATGAGGCCAAATGCTCTTCCTCCTTCTGATTCCTCTTTATTGTACAAAATCCTGCTGGTGCTCAAAATTGAGATTTGGTCGTGTGACAACTGACAAGTGCATTGTGTAGGTTTTCACAATTCGGCTTCTACTGTGATAAGCCTGTTACATACGCGGAACAAGAGGGGCATAGCTGGAGATGGTGCTAAGCACGGTGGCTGTTGGCATTTGCCTTGGTTTTTTTTGCAAAGACTACAACAGAGGCAGTTTGTAGTATTTTAGAAATGGTGCTGCTCTGTGGACGGCGGTTGTGATAGTAGTATATGGATGGAGGGCCTGTTTGGATGCACTTTTTTTGGGTGCAAGAATTTTGTGTCTGAACAATAGAGTTAGATTCATGTGCTAATGAGTGCGGCCGGTTTTTTTTTGGAGAGTCTGCTTGGAAAAGATGAGCTATGGACGGAAGCGACACACGGCTAAGTCAGGAGGCCAAACATTTTATGTATTGTATACCATTGACCTTGTAACAATGTAATTGTAATGATTTCAACTTTGTTTGTAATTTTGGTTTTCATTTCTCTTGTAGCATTTGGACTCATTCTTTGAGATTGAAAGTGATGACATGAATCTTGGATTTGAACAAACCCTTTTTTATAAGTGTTATTCCATCTTGAAGAAATTAATGGTGGATCATGACAGTGAGCACATGGTTTGTGAATCTGTTTAATGGAGAGATTAAATAGGTGGGATTATAACTAATAAACATGAATGGGCTAATGAAATAAAATATGAATTCAAAAATAAAAATGAATATGAAAAATGACGATGATAATGGGTATGAACTGAATCGTGAGTACTTGGATATAAAATATTGCTATAAGGGTTCTAGAAAGATGAAATTGGCTATAAAATGGACGATGATAAATGGAAGAAAAAAGGATAAAATATGGAATATGAGTTTAAAGGGATAATGAATAAATATTTAAATGTGGTTAATAATCGGATATTGGATGAGAATACATAAACTTGAGAATTGGATAAGAAAAACGGCTACGATCTGCACTTAAATGGAATGGACCGACTACCACCCCTATGCACATTGTCATAAAACAACTTGCACCACTTCACACGCCCTTGATAAAACATGAAGCCCAACTACCATTGTAATTGAAACAAACCACTTGAAGCCGGTCAACCTTTCAATTTCTAATCCAATGAACCCTTAACTTTCAAATTTATCTGAATCGTTTTCTTGAGAAAATAAATTCACAATTGACCATAATGAGCAGATAAACAGATAATCAGGACCAAAACCTCTTATGAACCATAAGTAGATAATCTGATGAATTCTATGCACCATCCAACTTGACTTTGAACGCTCATTGCCTGAGAAATAGCCCTGTGAATAGTCCTTGTGAACGAAACCCTTGAAGACCACTAAACCAGGGAAATAAACCCTAATTCAGTAATAGGAGTCTAAAAATATGATGTCATTGACGACTGCAAAGCCAAGGCGTTGAATTCCTCTGATAATCCGCAAATAGGATGTGAAACCCTAATTTCTTCAGAAAATGTGATCCCATGTCTTAGGAGACTATGCAAATGGTATGCAAAATGCGTATGATATGCAAACGAGAAGCAGAAAAAGATACAAAAGCCAGAGGGCAAATTTGGGGTGTTTACAATGACTCAGAAGGAGGACCACATAAATCCTATGCAAATATTCCTAACGGTTTCCTAAAAATACAGCTCACGTTCGCACATGCCAAGCAAAATTACACATGAATTTCATTCTCTTCACACGTATGACATACCTCAGAAACTCTCCTATAAAACCTCTAATCATTGGCAATTATGGGGGAGGAAGAAAAACCCTAGCCGCAGAGAGGAGTGAGCAACGAAAAAACTTCAAATCCTTCAATAATCCTTCCTTCTGTGCAAACTTGCCTCCTCCAAATCATTATCGACTCTCACCTTCACCATATCAAACCAAAAAAGGAAGATCTGAGATGAAATTGTTTGTTTTAAAAAGAGAATCATAAGCAGAGAGAAACCAGAATCACAAACCAACCTCTTTCAAAACGCAGCACAAGCCTTGAAATCCACCGCAAGCTTTACCGAATCAACCAACCGAACCTTCGTCAGCCTCCGCAAAACCCAGAAAATCCAACCCATCAACCAGCCGTGTCACAACCACCCTTCGTAAAACCCATCTGAACCTTCACCGCCGCAAACCCCTTTCACAAAAATCACCGTGAAACCGCACCAAAATGAATTCGACGAACTCACCACCTTCACCGTGAGACTGATCCAAAATCGCGAGAGATAGAGGGGTTTGAATCTGAGAACACACGAACGTGATAGCAAGATCTAGAACACGAGTGAGAGATCCACCGAACGAAAACCTTGAACCAAATCCGCAGAATTCGAAATCGCAAAGTCCAAATAATTCACTGCGTAGAGGCGATCACGAAACTGTCGAGAGGGAGAGAGACTCAGGCCGCAGATTTTTTTTGTTGAGGTAGTTTTGCTGGATTTGTTTGGTTACGATTTTTTTGTTGTTGTTGTTTTGAAAAGAAGAGAACGAAATCACGTTTAGGTTGAATCGTTCTGTTTCTTTTCTCATAGCCGTATCTACACGTTCCCTTTTTTTTTTGGTTTTTGTTTCTTTTCATTTCATTATTTTACTGCTTTTATAATTTTTGTTGGATTTATGAGGAGGCCTGTGGATAATCTGCTCAATACACATCCATACTGCCTGCGCCTCTCCCTTTAGATTTTATTTATTTTCTTGTTATCTTCTTTTTTCTTTTTATTTTGAATTATTTAATGTTTAAGTAAGCTTTATTCTTATTATGATCATTAAATCTTACTTTTTCTGATTTTGTTTAAACACTTGGAAAATGTTTTCTTAAAAAAAAAATTCTTATGAGTTGTTTGGTTTTAGGTTTCATTTCTTTATTTGTTAGGGCCAATGATATATTAAACGGCCAATTTTTCGCCCGATTTTAATCGGTGATATTTGGTCAATATGAGGCCCTCCTTGTAATTAATTTTTCATTTTATTATTCCGACAAACAAACATGAAATTTAATTTAATTTATTTTATTTATCCTTGATATTATTTAATTTATTTATTATTTATATTCATTATTTTATTTTTAATTCAAGCAATTCAATTTAATTTATTCATTTAGATTCGCATTTCAAATTATGATTCGACTCCTCATAGAACGGTTTCTTTAAACCGGCTCTAAGGAAGTAAACGAAGTAAATTTCGACGCGTCCCAAAAAGGTCCAACGCCTTCGAATAGTTGTTTCTCGATTAAAAAGGTCCAACGCCTTCGAATAGTTGTGTCCTGATAAAAAACAGGCCGAACGCCTTCGAATAGTTCAAAAACACTGCACACACGCTTTCTCTTGGGCTAATTACAACGAGACCGTTTATTTCTCGCAATCCCCTGTATTTATTTTGTATCCCTCTCCCCTTACTGTGTACGCATTTTCATTTCCCGTATTTTATTTAATTCCGAATCCTTGGTCCAACGCCAAGCGATTGCACTCGCACACTTGCACTTTATTATTCAGTTATTCGTTTCGTTTAGGATCCACTCCACCTTTGCGAGCCGAGCGCTTCGTGCCTCGCTAACAAAACCACAAAAGTAACCTCCAAGTTGCATTTACCCTTTAACCTCAAAAAACCAAAACGTTTCGATTAGATCCAAACCCTTGATCCAACGTCAAGCGGTCATAGGATAATAAAACATTCTAATAATACGAGAAGATTTGTACGCCATGAGCCTTAAGCGGTAGAAAGGGGGATAATGAGCTCTCGTTACTCGCTCCGATTATTTCGACGCAGGATGCTCGTCTTGTTGGGCGAGATAAACTATTCATAGTCTTTAGTGCATTTCAACTCCTAAACCCTTTCATCGACGAAAGGTAATAAAATCAAACAACCATTACCCTTAGTAGGCCGAACTACGAGGCTCTGACTTTCCCATTGCACACGGGAGTACGTAGGCATGAGGATCTCAATCCTTGCCGAGCACCTAGGTTCAATCTAACTTATAATTCAACTCATTTCCCTCTATCAAGAAATTCGTTTAAGCATAGACATCCTTTCGCGCGTGATAACTTAGATGGTTCCCATCGAGTACGATGGATGTAGGGGGTGCTAATACCTTCCCCCTGCATAACCGACTCCCGAACCCAGGCAATGGTTTCGTTGACCTTTGTCCTCATCCTTTTCCTCCCGGGTTGTATCTATATCTTCCCTTTCCCTCTTCGGGAATAAATAGAATTAGGTGGCGACTCTTCAGTCCGTCCGGCGTGCGGCTCCGTTCCTTTCGGATCGCATGAGGTCATATTTTTCGGGGTACGACAGCTGGCGACTCTGCTGGGGACTGGTTCACCCCTATGCGAGTCAAGCCTAGTCTAGGTTCCCGCGCTTGTTTGGATGTTTGCTTTTATGCCTTGCTTGTTTATTTTTATCGCTTTCTTTATCGCATTCCATCTTATATATCTTGTGGCTCCTTGGTACTATAATTTGGATCGATACTTTGCAAAAGAAACTTGAGGGAAGGGCTCTATACCCGGGCTTACGAGTACAAACATAAGTTAGCGAGGTTGTGTAGTATGGGCTCCCGAGAGAACCACTCTCGTGGGTTGTCGATACGAAAACCTCACTTGGAGTGGATTCAGATGAGAATACTGACAACTGTCAAGTCCTTGACGTGTGTGCTCAGTTGCTTTCATTAGGGTCATTAACTCCAAGGACCTTTAGAACCTTTTGGTTAAAACATCGATTGATGGTTGCGTAGTATTGGGCACCAGGGTTCGCCCTCGCGTGGCTCGATACGAAAACCTCACTTGGAATAGACTTACTCAATGGAGTTGATTGACTGTCAAGAATGTATGAAATTGACACGTGCATCAAACAGTTGAGAAAGTTCCATAACTCCAGGACTTTGTTTTAAACCACGTGTTGATGATCACGTAGTATGGACTCCCGAGAAAACTTGCTCTCGTGGGTGTCGATACGAAGATCTCACCCAAAATAGATTCATATGGCGGAGTCATTCAACCGTCATGCTTATGGCGTGTGTGATGAACAGCCATATGAATTGATCACTTTGGGATCCCTAAAACTTTAGAGTCTACCCAGTGAGTTCTTGATCCAAGTATCCTCCATCTGTACCTTGGACTCGTGAGACCTTGATCTTGTGATCCTGGATTCTGACATTGCATATCATCTCATTTGCATTACTTATTCATCTTGCATTTCATTCCAAAATCCTAGAACTTATTTCATGTTCCTCCATCTTCAGTAAATCAAGCTGGTTTCCCGACGCCCGTATCGTGCTAGACGCACGTACTTAACTCGAGCCAACACTAGAAGACTGATGGACGTTATTCAAGAAGAGCAAGCTGCTATGAGGGAAGAGATTGACTCGGTCAAGAGCAAGATTGACCAGATTTATGAGACTTTGCAAGCCTTGGCAAGAATGGAAGAACGTCGCGAAGCTGCTGCCACGATGAACAATGCTCAAGTGCAAGGATCTACCTCACAAGCAATGCCTTCAGTTCCAGTTCCAAATCCTTTGGTCTATGGTTTGCCTCCAGGCTTCACTCCTGCTGTTGAAGAGGTCACTTCCCAACTAATACCTGCTTCAGGTGTCACTGTTGGTGTTATTCCTCAAGCTCAACCTATCCCAACTCAAGTCCAGTTTCCTCAAACTGAAGAGAACCATCAAGTTGAGCATGAGATGCACACTAGTGTTCCAATCACTAATCCCCATGCTGCTCAAGAGTCTGAAGCTATGAAGATGTGCCGCGAATTAGCTGAAAAACTCCAAATTATGGAAGGACACAACTCAACTTCTCTGAGTGCCTCAGACATGTGCTTAGTTCCAGATGTTGTGATCCCTGCTAAGTTCAAACTACCAGAATTCGAGAAGTACAAAGGCCTCAATTGTCCTGAGCTTCATTTGAGGATGTACTGCAGCAAAATGGCCGCTCATGCCAAAGATGATAAGCTTATGATCCATTGCTTCCAAGACAGCCTATCTGGAGCGTCTCTAGAATGGTATATGAAACTCGAACGCAACAATGTTCGTACTTGGCTTGATCTATCTGATGCATTCAAAAAGCAGTACAAATACAACACTGACTTAGCTCCTAACCGTACTCAACTTCAGAGTATGTCTCAAAAGGAAAGCGAATCCTTCAAAGAGTACGCCCAACGCTGGAGAGAGCTAGCTTCCAGAGTGCATCCTCCATTGGTTGACCGTGAATTGATCGATATTTTCATGGGTACCCTACAGGGGCAATACTACGAGAAGCTGATCAACAACGTATCTTCTGGTTTCTCAGACATGGTGATGGTCAGAGAAAGAATTGAGGAAGGTTTGAAAAGTGGAAAGATTCAAGGAGGTTCTAGCAGCCAAAACAATGCCAAGAAACCTTTCAACGGGTATAAAAAGGGCGAAACAAATGCCGTTTCTGCTGCAAGTGGGAATTTTCAATAGAGTGCACCTGCACCAGTTCCCTATTACCAGTATCCCTATGTTGCTGCTGCACAATATGCTCCTATGCCATATCAGCCAGCTCCTCCAATGCCTTATCAGCAGGCCTTTCAAGCTCAATTTCCGCCTCAGATGGCTCATCAACCACGTCCAATGGTTGCAGCTACGCAATATGCACCTGGACCATACCAGCAACCGGCTTATCCACCACGGCCTGGTCAACAACGTCCACCATATCAGCAAAGAAGGCCTGAAAGAACCTTTGATCCCTTGCTTATGACACATTCTGAAATCTTTAATCAGATGATGGCAAATGGAACTCTTGTTTTAAAAGACTTGCCACCACAAACTGGTACTGCCCGAGACTATGATGCCAATGCCCGCTGTGAGTATCACAAGGGTGCTCCAGGTCACACACTCGAGAACTGCAAATCGTTCAAGCACAAGATTCAAGATCTGATCGACTCTAAGGATCTTACCTTCACCCCGAGAAATCCAAATGTACAGAACGATCCAATGCCGTCACACGGTGCCAACAAGTGAAGACATGTGAAGGGGTTGTTGAAGACCAAGCTGAGTAGTCTCCGACTTTGAATCATTCAATCAAGAGAAGTTCATTCCTCAAATCAAGGCAGCCGTCGCCATTTATTATTTACGCATTCCTGTGGTTTTGTAATGTTTGTTTAAGTACTATTTGCTCTGAACATTGTTATCATTTGTACTTGGTTATATTAATGTTATGTTTATGCATGTTTTGAATCAATCTATTCGCATTCGCTCATCATTTATCATTTATCACAAAATCACAAAAATATCCTCTCACTTCACTTTAGCAAATATTTGAGGGAGGATGATGAAAACGAAATACCCATAACTGTTGCGGTATGCTTTCGGATAAAACCTCGTCAATGATGTACAGGCATTCTTTCAAATCCCCAAACACTAGAGATATAAGGAGTTAATCCCTAGTCAACCACTTTGGGCCTAGAAGTAGGATTTTCTTTCGGACACAACCCTTACATTTAACCCGGGGTAGGGTAGTTGTTCAATTAAACTGACTACACTTCAAATCAGAAGATAAGACATCCCGTCAGAGGACTATCAACAAACGACTTGGCAGTCACAATATTCAAACAAAAAAATAGAAAAGAAAGAACCACTAAGTTGAGCACCCGAAGGGAGACTTAGTCGAAAAAGAAGAAATCAAAAGAGGAACTCAAATCCTCAGCAAACAAAACAAATATCAATGACCAACAAATCAAGAATCAAATGGTCACCAGCAAAAAAGATGACTGCCATTTTCAAGCGAACTTTAAAGCTTCATCTTCATTCTTGCAAAGTCAAAACAAATACAAATGTAGAGTTAACTGAACATAGGACTGGAGGATATCAAGAAGAGGGATGGGTATAAATCAAACTTTGAGCCTTACACCTTTGTTTCTCAAAACCATTAACCAGACCACATTACAACCCTCAAAAGACCTAATTGAGGCGCAGTTTATTCTGAAAGCATGCTACCAACAAGGTTGCGTAAATTGACTCCCATATATTTGCTAATCTTCAATCTCGATTGCACATTATTCTTGATGCATATTTTATGCACTTTCTAAATCAGCACTTCGTTTGGACTAATGGTCCATTCGTCACACTATCACAACATTCAAATAAATTGACTTTTTCAAAACTTACATGAACTTTACATTAACACTACCATTTGTGTGAATAATTTAATTGCAATTCAGTGCACGACATCAGTACAATCCCAACAAGGGGCAATCAAAAGAGAAATTTGAACTTCATTGGTGTCAATATGAATCCAGACTACTTCAGCAGCCCAATCAGGGGAAAATCATTCGTAATATCCCAATCAGGAGCAATTTATTTCAAAGTCAGCCCAGTCAGGGGCAAAATCACCTTCAAAGGCTCAATCAGGGGCAGACCATGTCATGGCCATTGTCAAAGCTTCCCCACTAGAATTTTTCAAATACCCTACAAGCAGGGGCAATCAAACAAGGAGAAAATCTTCCTATCTCTTTTCCCTAGCTGAAAAAGCAGATCTTGCCGGACATTGACAATCATTCAAAGCGAAATCAGTCTTCATGTGTCAATTAAGTCGCTTCGCTCACCGGCAGATAACCAAACTTGGAGCTTTCAGATCCATCTTCTGGTCAAACATTGTCGAAGATCGAGTGTCGGGGAATCAAGCCCTCCACCCACCCAAAGTCCAATCATTATTGGCAACTACCAGACCAAAAGTCCACCAAGCTGGCACCTTCCCTTTTTTTCAATCACTCATATGCATCATTATGCATCATTAACGTCATAAAGCATCATTACATCAATCATTTGCAACATATGCATCATATGCATGCCTAAATAAACCAGCTTTCCATATCCCCGACATTATTGAATTTATATCTCAGTGCATAAACATTCGCATTGTATTTCCATCATTATGGGATACCATTTCAAAATCAAACAAGCATAGTTGCATATTTTAGGATCCAAGATCAGTCCAAGATTCCAAGCCTTTCCCCAGCAAAAGTTAGAATCCAGGGTCGACCGAAGATTCCAAAGATTCGCCTAGGTGTTATTCAATGGACGTCCCTGGTGGATATTTCTCTTCCAGGTTATTTAATTTTCTGTTACTCGTCATCCTTTTGGTGTCAGTGTCGCTTTATCATCCTTTTGTTGATAGCGAATATTTAATTTTATGTTACTCGTCATCCTTTTGATGTCAGGGTCGCCTTATCATCCTTTTGTTGATAGCAATTATTTAATTTTCTATTATTCGTCATCCTTTTGATGTCAGGGTCGCCTTATCATCCTTTTGGTGATAGCGATTATTTAATTTTTGTTACTCGTTATCCTTTTGGTGTCGGGGTCGCCTTATCATCCTTTTGGTGATAGTGATTATTTAGTTTTTTGTTACTCAACATCCTTTTGGTGTCGGGGACGCTTTATCATCCTTTTGGTGGTAGCAATTTTATTTTCAGTCAGACGCTTTATCATTCTTTTGGTGGTAGCGATTTTATTTTCAGTCAGCTGCCTTATCATTCTTTTGGTGATAGCAATTTTATTTTCAGTCTGTTGCCTTATCATCCTCTGTTGATAAGTGATTTTATTTTTAGTCGGTTTGCCTTATCATCCTTCGGTGATAAGTGATTTAGGTTGTCAATTTGTTTCCTGCTGTGTCACCCATCATTTCCAGTTATTTCATTTGTCGGACAAATTTGGAGTCTGTTAATATCTAATTATCTTATACCTTGAAAGACTGAACGCGAGCCAGTTCATCTTACTCGGTCTAAGCCAATTCGATAGGGGCATCTGTCATACCCGAAATTTGTCCCACCGAGTTCATTTCTCACAGTATTTGGTTATTTATTTGGTGGTTATGCTCTAAGTGATCATCCGGCCTCTAGCCATGATATTCTAGCTTGCAAACCATGGAAAGGTTGGACGTGTTTATGGTTATGATTGTGGGTTCTCGCAAGTATATAAAAAAGTAGGTGGAGGGTAAAGAAAGATATATTTGTCATTCTTAATGCCACGATTTGAATGTTTGTTCTCATATCAAATACGGGATCCAAATTTGAATTGGTTACACAACTAGGGGATGCTTTTGAATTAAGACCTATGATATAATTAGTTTGTAATCAAAGGATTTGTTTGTAATGTGAATTCGTATCACCCTTCAAATCAAGTTTGTTTGCTAGACATGGTTAAAAGTTTTGTCTCGATTTGTTTTAAGAGGATCGCTTAAGGTGAGGGTGTTGTTAAAAATTTCAAAATCTGAAGATAATGAATGGTGGACATTAAGTTACTATGATTTTGGATGCATTTGTGCCATGTTTTCTCAAAGTTTGGTTGCAATGTTTTGTTTGGTGATTTTTCGCATATTATTCTTTCAAAGTATGCTCCAAGTTTATGTTATGGTGTAAAGATCATCAAAGAACAACCCATCATAGCCAAGTTTTGTGCCCTGTGTTGTGTCTGAAGTATTGGAAGGAGAGTATGAGTTGGATTTGGACTCTTGTATGGAAGTAATATATTTGCAATCCAAGTATTATGGTTTTGTGTTAGCTTAAGTTTGTGAAATTCGAAGGAAACAGGATGAGGGTTAAGCATAATTCATGTCCAAAAGTTAAACGTTACATCCATTTAATTAAATTTCACAAGTTCTACAAATATGGATTACATAAATTTTCTTTTGGGTTCATTACAACAGCTAAACAACCATTTTTGTACAGCCTAATTCCAAGGCAGATTAATTTAATACTTCCTTCTATATGTCCCCCAACTTTTGGAAGTTTACCGATTATATCACCGATACATGCCTCATTCCCTCAGCATCTGGTACGTGTGGGAAGTTTAGCTGTCCCGCATAGCTTTCAAATAGTTCGTCCAGGTGCAAGCTTTCAGGCTAATACCTCCATGTTATCTGGGACTTCAGACGTGCCTCTCCCCAACGGATCATCCCCATGTTCTTGGAAGTAATCCTCTACCTGCACCTGCAGTTCTTAAGGATGAAGTGTGGAATTCTGACCAACAATCGACATAGCTTCCGCCTGATACGGAGTCTGTTTTACTGCAGCAAATATTGAATCTAACACCAGAGCAATTGAATTCCTTTCTACCAGAACAACAACAACAGGTCATCCAACTCCAACAAAGTTTAAATGAGATCAGATGCAACCAGCATAACAAGCAGAAACTAAGTCCTCCTTACGAAATCCCTCGCGCCGAGCCTTCGTGAGCCAATTTCCAATGTGATATCAAGTGCTCCAAAAGAATTGTACATGAAAAAACAAGACATGTGTGATTAGAAACAAAGAAGACAATGTGGGTCACATACCAAAACAAGTAGCCTGAAGTTCGAGTTCGTATCAGTTTGACAAATAGAAGTATAAATTCAAAATAATGCATCTAAAACCTTCATCCACAAAGCATCAATTCCCACAAATGAAAGTGTTAATCAAACTAATACAGGATTGAGAGAATACGAGCAACCAAGATAACGTTTGCAGGACAATGCTTTTAAAAAAAACCATTTGCGGTATTTCAGACCAATGGAGTACATGAGCCTTACCCAACGTTTCTTCATGTACCAAGCCTTCACTTTCCATTTGGCCGTTTTCTTTCACAACGAAGCCATGAGATCATCCTGCCAAGTATGATAACAAGTCATCATCCAACCAAAATGCAAACATACATAAGCGAAATGTGCACAAATGCCGGATATTGCAATTCATCATGCAACGCATAGAATGCTACCTTTGTTTTCAGACCTTCAAAATCTCATCTGCAAGCCTCACTTTATGAGCAAAGATCAAACATAGTCAGTCACGCAGACATCAAGAAGAAAGAGGGCCGGTCTCACCAAGTTTCGTAGCCTACTAACGTCACGTTGTCGAAGACTTTCAGTCCATAGCTCGTCGGTGATCAGAATAGATTAGAACTTCAAAAATAGTAGTGAAATACAAAAGCTGCAGCAAAGGAAACACAAGAATGAATAAGCAACAAAGGCAGGATACTCAAGTCAAGAATTAACTCCAAGCTTCTTACAAGAATCAATTCCTGCACCTGTTACCAAGTCGACATCATCCCTCCTCATCTGAAAATTTCCTTATATCAGCTGCACAAACAAACTGTCATATGAGCAGGAATTAGTATCAAAGTCCAAAGGGCATAGCAGGACAAACAGTTAAAAAGTCAACAAAATGTGGATGTGCATATGCATTGTATTCTCGTGGCAGCCAGTGATCCTTACCAGTTGCAAACGCCATTGTTTCTGTAACTGTGAAGCATAATGCCAAACTTAAACAGGATAGTTTTATCCTTTGTGCCAACCTTCACTGTGATCTTTATCAGGCAGCTTCATCAATCCGCAATTGGATGCCACAATCCTCAAGACCTCTCGCATTTACGCCATGTATACCTGCAAAACTGGTAAACCAGAACAAAGCATACAGAGAATCGATAAGTAAACTGAGAATGGAACTTGATCAAAAAGTATTGAAGATTCGTCATTTTGCTCGAATTACATACAAGTTAAGCAACAATACACAAAGGCAAGGCTTAAGATACAATTTGTTATATAAAAAAACCTTAGCTTTTGTTAAAGAAATGTTGAGCTTAGACCAATTGTGAATGGGCTATGAAATAGATCTTGAGCCAAGTTATGAAGATCTTATTCAACCATTGTCAAAGCAAGTTATGTCTGTGGGCAGGTCGACCCGTGTTCCTCGCATCAACGGTTCACTACAAACGTATCTAGTGTCCTTAACATGAAAAGAAAAGAGAAGCGGATATCAGTAGAGTGCATAGCAACCAGTGTGTCCTACAAACAAAAGCTTAAGTTTACAACAGTAAATATCAAGTTCACAGCAGTAAAATTCATCGGGACCACAATAGTTTCTAGAAACTTTTTCATTCCACTACAGACAAAAAATCGAATTCTATGACTCAGAAGTAGGACCACATAAATCCTATGCAAATATTCCTAACGGTTTCCTAAAAATACAGCTCACGTTCGCACATGCCAAGCAAAATTACACATGAATTTCATTCTCTTCACACGTATGACATACCTCAGAAAATCTCCTATAAAACCTCTAATCATTGGCAATTATGGGGGAGAAAGAAAAACCCTAGCCGCAGAGAGGAGTGAGCAACGAAAAAACTTCAAATCCTTCAATAATCCTTCCTTCTGTGCAAACTTGCCTCCTCCAAATCATTATCGACTCTCACCTTCACCATATCAAAACAAAAAAGGAAGATCTGAGATGAAATTGTTTGTTTTAAAAAGAGAATCATAAGCAGAGAGAAACCAGAATCACAAACCAACCTCTTTCAAAACGCAGCACAAGCCTTGAAATCCACCGCAAGCTTTACCGAATCAACCAACCGAACCTTCGTCAGCCTCCGCAAAACCCAGAAAATCCAACCCATCAACCAGCCGTGTCACAACCACCCTTCGTAAAACCCATCTGAACCTTCACCGCCGCAAACCCCTTTCACAAAAATCACCGTGAAACCGCACCAAAATGAATCCGACGAACTCACCACCTTCACCGTGAGACTGATCCAAAATCGCGAGAGACAGAGGGGTTTGAATCTGAGAACACACGAACGTGATAGCAAGATCCAGAACACGAGTGAGAGATCCACCGAACGAAAACCTTGAACAAAATCCGCAGAATTCGAAATCGCAAAGGCCAAATAATTCACCGCGTAGAGGCGATCACGAAACTGTCGAGAGGGAGAGAGACTCAGGCCGCAGATTTTTTTTGTTGAGGTAGTTTTGCTGGATTTGTTTGGTTACGATTTTTTTGTTGTTGTTGTTTTGAAAAGAAGAGAACGAAATTACGTTTAGGTTGAATCGTTCTGTTTCTTTTCTCATAGCCGTATCTACACATTCCCTTTTTTTTTTGGTTTTTGTTTCTTTTCATTTCATTATTTTACTGCTTTTATAATTTTTGTTGGATTTATGAGGAGGCCTGTGGATAATCTTCTCACTACACATCCATACTGCCTGTGCCTCTCCCTTTAGATTTTATTCATTTTCTTGTTATCTTCTTTTTCTTTTTATTTTGAATTATTTAATGTTTAAGTAAGCTTTATTCTTATTATGATCATTAAATCTTACTTTTTCTGATTTTGTTTAAACACTTGGAAAATATTTTCTTAAAAAAAAAATTCTTATGAGTTGTTTGGTTTTAGGTTTCATTTCTTTATTTGTTAGGGCCAATGATATATTAAACGGCCAATTTTTCGCCCGATTTTAATCGGTGATATTTGGTCAATATGAGGCCCTCCTTGTAATTAATTTTTCATTTTATTATTCCGACAAACAAACATGAAATTTAATTTATTTTATTTTATTTATCCTTGATATTATTTAATTTATTTATTATTTATATTCATTATTTTATTTTTAATTCAAGCAATTCAATTTAATTTATTCATTTAGTTTCGCATTTCAAATTACGATTCGACTCCTCATAGAACGGTTTCTTTAAACCGGCTCTAAGGAAGTAAACGAAGTAAATTTCGACGCGTCCCAAAAAGGTCCAACGCCTTCGAATAGTTGTTTCTCGATTAAAAAGGTCCAACGCCTTCGAATAGTTGTGTCCCGATAAAAAACAGGCTGAACGCCTTCGTATAGTTCAAAAACACTGCACACACGCTTTCTCTTGGGCTAATTACAACGAGACCGTTTATTTCTCGCAATCCCCTGTATTTATTTTGTATCCCTCTCCCCTTACTGTGTACGCATTTTCATTTCCCGTATTTTATTTAATTCCGAATCCTTGGTCCAACGCCAAGCGATTGCACTCGCACACTTGCACTTTATTATTCAGTTATTCGTTTCGTTTAGGATCCACTCCACCTTTGCGAGCCGAGCGCTTCGTGCCTCGCTAAAAAAACCACAAAAGTAACCTCCAAGTTGCATTTACCCTTTAACCTCAAAAAACCAAAACGTTTCGATTAGATCCAAACCCTTGATCCAACGTCAAGCGGTCATAGGATAATAAAACATTCTAATAATACGAGAAGATTTGTACGCCACGAGCCTTAAGCGGTAGAAAGGGGGATAACGAGCTCTCGTTACTCGCTCCGATTATTTCGACGCAGGAAGCTCGTCTTGTTGGGCGAGATAAACTATCCATAGTCTTTAGTGCATTTCAACTCCTAAACCCTTTCATCGACGAAAGGTAATAAAATCAAACAACCATTACCCTTAGTAGGCCGAACTACGAGGCTCTGACTTTCCCATTGCACACGGGAGTACGTAGGCATGAGGATCTCAATCCTTTCCGAGCACCTATGTTCAATCTAACTTATAATTCAACTCATTTCCCTCTAGCAAGTAATTCGTTTAAGCATAGACATCCTTTCGCGCGTGATAACTTAGATGGTTCCCATCGAGTACGATGGATGTAGGGGGTGCTAATACCTTCCCCCTGCATAACCGACTCCCGAACCCAGGCAATGGTTTCGTTGACCTTTGTCCTCATCCTTTTCCTCCCGAGTTGTATCTATATCTTCCCTTTCCCTCTTCGGGAATAAATAGAATTAGGTGGCGACTCTTCAGTCCGTCCGGCGCGCGGCTCCGTTCCTTTCGGATCGCGTGAGGTCGTATTTTTCGGGGTACGACAACTGGCTCGAACCTGACTTGTGATCATGCAAAATGTTTGATTTTTGCCGTAATGCTCCGTATTAAATGGAATGCTACGCTTTGTAGGGAAAATGATGCGAATGCTATGATTGTGCAAAAGAAACCGGTCCGGGATTCGGATCCTGCTGTTTGTGGAGATCCCTGGCTGATCTGCTTGGAAGGATGTCCCAGCTGGGGATGAGATCATTGGTAGATCTGATAAAATATATAGCTCTGCTTGGGGAAATAGATCACTGATAGATCTATCCTGGTAAGGAGATATCCCAGTTGGGGATGAAGAAGCTTTCGTCACTTTGTTGTGTGAGAAACTTCAGGCATTGCTCTTCTGGGGAGAGGCTGGAACTCTATGGGGAGATATGCTGGAGATGCTCCTGTTGAGTAGACCTGTGCTAGGGATGAGGAGGCTTTGACAACTCTGTTTGGGGAAAAAGCATTTCAGATGCTGCTTGGAGAAGATGTGATGGGGAAGTGATGTTGGCATGCCCCACGCTACGTATTTGAATACCTGCAATTCTGTTAAGACAAAGAAACGCACAAGTATCCCGAGGTTTCCCTTACCGTATTCCGTCATAGGAGTTAGATATTCCTGAGAGTAAATACATTTCCTGCAAGCATTCAATTAGAAAGGCACATCTGTTTTATGCAAATATTATATCATGGATATTGGACATTTTGCAAATGAAATAAAAATGTACAAGACGAAGTGTGACTGAAAACTCTGATTTTATTAATTTGGGTGCCCTGAATTGGCAAATACAGTCAAAGGAACAAATCCCCTGGAATGAGGAGATTGTTACTAATTGAGAAAAGTAAAGGTGCTGGCAATGTTGTCGACGCTTCAGTGAGCTTCCTTTGCTATGACCTGTATGACCTTGACGTTCTTCTTATCTTGCTTTCTGAAGAGGGTTGATTCTGAACGATGCTTTATCCTTTCGAAGCTTGTCGCGCTTTAAGTGATACAGACGAATTCAGAATGCAATTGTTCGCTTATTCCCTGATTTTGCGTGGATCGCCCTTTCGGGTTTTCAATCCACCGGGATACCCATTTTTGCCTGAGCCGTCCAATGCGGCTTTTCAACTCAGCGGGTGTATATTTTTTTCAATTTTCCCTTATTTTTGCCCGAGTATTTTATTCTGTTTTTGACTCGCCGGGATGCCCTATTTTTGACTCGCCGGGATGCCCTATTTTTGCCTGGACTTACATTCTGTTTTTATGTCCAGCGGGTCATTTTATGCGAAGTATTTTTTAACTGCATATGAATTCACAGGGGATAAGAAATCTTCACCATCCATAGTAGTGAGCATCAGTGCTCCACCCGAGAAAACTTTATTTACTATGAATGGGCCATCGTAATTTGGAGTCCACTTGCCCATGTGGTCTGTATGAGGAGGAAGAAGTCTTTTCAGCACAAGATCTCTTACTTGGTATTCCCGAAGCCTGACTTTCTTATCAAAGGCTTTCTTCATTCTTTTCTGATATAACTGCCCATGACAAATTACAGCTAATCTCTTCTCTTCGATCAGATTCAGTCGATTGTACCGAGAACGGACCCATTCTGCTTCATTCAACTTGACATCCATCAGTACCCGTAAGGAGGATAGCTCAACTTCAATAGGTAGGACAACCTCCATACCATACACAAGCTGATAAGGTGTTGCCCCAATAGACGTTCTGATTGAGGTACGGTACCCATGCAAGGCAAATGGTAGCATTTCATGCCAGTCTTTGTAAGTAACCACCATCTTCTGCACAATCTTCTTGATGTTTTTGTTAGCTGCCTCAACAGCACCATTCATCTTTGGCCTGTAAGGAGAAGAGTTGTGATGTTGGATTTTGAAGTCCCGACACAGTTCTGCCATCATTTTGTTGTTCAAATTGGAACCATTGTTAGTAATGATTCGCTCGGGTACTCCATATCGACAGATCATGTCTCTTTTCAGGAATCTGGCTACCACTTGCCTGGTGATGTTTGCATATGAAGCTGCTTCAACCCATTTGGTGAAGTAATTGTCGCTCCCAAAGATTTGCATCCCAGTACAAGCGCGAACGGTCGGCAAAAGAGGACATGAAGATGAACTAAAAAGAGTCGCCAGCTAGGCATTTTTATCCCGAGGGAAAGGTAATGCTGCATAAACCTAAGAAAAGATGGATAAGACGGTTGCGAACCAGAGAAACTGACAAAGGGGGTTGGTTACAACCTGGGAAGGTATTAGCACCCAGATTGTCTGTCGTACTCGACGGGATCCACGCTTGAAAGATTTGTGTTTAAAGGGGTAGTGTTTGTGCTATGTGTGTGCAAAAGCTGGAAAGGAATGCAAGTGTCAGTGCAAAAGAAATGTGAAGTGAATTGCTCAGGAATGAGGCTTAAAAGAAAGAAATTGGAAGAGGGGGGATATACAAAGACTTTTGTTCGATAACTGCTAAGTTATGCCTATGTATCCTCTCGTGAAATGAGGAAGTTAGAACACCGTAGTTCGACCCAAAGAGACTGAAAGGTAAATTGACCTGTGAACTTCTTACTTGCCTATGCTCAAGTGTATAACCTGTCTGGTTCAGGTGCAAATTGTCTTGCATTAAATGGAAGAAGCGAGTTCTCGTTTGTGAGTGAATGAGGTGAGAAAAGAATCCCGGAGGAGACGATTATTATTTGTTTTTGGTGTTTTCAATTTTGTTATTGCTTTTTTGTGTTTGTTATAAGAAAATGAGCTTAAGCCTAAACCAAGGGTTGGTAAATTCATCACATCTTCCCTCTGATTAGGGGTAATGAGAATACCTTAAGTATGAAGTAAACACCTCACACTTAATCACCATGGTGTAGGATTAAGATCATTAACCTACTTGTAATTATTTATATGTTTTTGGAGTTTTTGTTTGGTGTTAAGTAATGAATTTAAGCCATAATCAAGGATTTAATGGACCCATTACACCATCCTAATAGAAGGATGATAGATGAGAACATTTAAGCTGAGGAAGGCTCCTCAACTTAATCCATGATTAGGGATTAACCTCATGACAAAACAAAGCCTTTATTAGAGTGGATTTTAGTTAATGGTAGGATTAAGAAGTGGATTTTATGGTTTGCAAGACAACTTGAGGGGGACTTGTCCATTAACACTAGGGTTAGTCCTTCTTAACCAATTAAGGAAGAATTAGAACACTAATGCAAGGCCCAAGTTATAAGCTTGATGTCTTAGTGATTATTAAAGTGGATTGATTAAAGGATTTAAACACATTAAGGTTTTAACACTTAGGATTAAAGTTATACACTCCATCCTAAGAGAAGGATGCAGGCATAACTTTAATCACAAAGCCTTAAAACCTTTAAGGTTTAGTCCTTGATTAAGAGATGAGAAGAGAAGACACAAAAGATGACACAAAGGTAAAACTAATGGGGGGACTAATCAAACCCTAATTGTGATAATGCTTGGGTGTTCCTAGGGTTTATGAGGCTTTCAAGAGATCTTCAAGGAAAAGCCACCATGGAAGAAGTAGGATGAAAGAAGGAGCAGAAAGAAGCAAGTCAACTTACTTCACTTAAGAAGATAAGTTGCTTGAAGAAAGAAAGTGAGGAGGGAACATGAATGAGCAAGCTCACTCTAATACAAAAGTAAAAATGAAGCAGTGATGCATAAGAGGGATGAGAAGAGATTGTGAGAAGTGAAGGCAAATTCACTTCTCAAAACACTTACCACCTGAAAAGTTAGCAAAAGGAAATGAAATGAATTGAAAATGAGATGAAATGTAAAGATGAGACCCAAGGTCAGAAACATGTTCATGATGCTAATGATGCAAATAGATTACATAAATGTATGTCATGAGTGTAAGATGATCATACAAAGGGTGGGAATGCAAATGAAGCATACAGGAGGTATGAAAGTTTATGAATACACATGGAATGATATGAATGCATAACATGGCAAATGGATGATGCAATGATCAAACATGATTTCAATATGTCCTAAGATGTCTTATATGTCATGTGGATGCACAAAATGTCATGGCAAGTTCATGTATGCAAGCTTATGTAAGATGGATGCAAATGAAGATGCAAATTAGGGTTTATGCACAACATGAGATGCAAAATTCAAAATCAGAAGCAAATGGTAATATAAAAAATTGAAAATGGCCTTAAAGGAACCCTAAACCTATACAAGTTCACTGTCCAAAGGGGAAGGTCAGAAGCTAAACCCTAAGGGACTTATGAATTTCCTAAGTTTCTAGGGTTTTAAGGGTGATCCTAAAGGTAAAATGTCAAACAAATTGAAAATGAAAGATAAAAATGAAACAAAAATGTTTTTAGATGCTTGAAACCATGCATAACACAATGCAAAAAGAATCATTCACAAACTCACATTGGTTTAAATGTTATGAATTTTTGAGTTTAGGGTTAAAAATATTCAAATTTAAGAACCCTAATTCAAATGAAAATTGTCAAAGGGTGATCAAAACCAAAAAGAAATTTGTGTTGTGAGTTTGTAAATGTTTCTAAATGTTTGAAAAGGCTCTCTGAATTTTTTTGGGATTTTTAAATACCTAAATGTATTTTTAATTAATTAATTTTCATTAACTAATTAAAAATAATCATTTAAATGATTTAAAAATATATTTTAATGCAAAAAATAAAAATAAAAATATTTTGAGGTTCTGAAAATTAATTAAAGCTTGGATAAAAAATTTCAGAATTTTTAGACCTTTTTTACTATTTTTAATAAAATGTACAAATTAAAACAAAGAAAATGAAATAAAAAATAATAAAAGAAAAGTATGTTGGATGAAAGGCTCAGATTGAAGCTGGGTTTTAAAATGGTTGACTGGCGTGTATCTGAACCGTGTCGCTCCCACCAAATGACACTTGGTCAAGAGGGGTACAGACGCGAACGGTCGGCGAAAGGAGAAAGAAATGAAAAGAGTCATCAGCTAGGCATTTTTATCACGAAGGAAAGGTAATACTGCATAAACCTAAGAAAAGATGGATAAGACGGTTGCGAACCAGAGAAACTGAGAAAGGGGGTTGGTTATAACCTGGGAAGGTATTAGCACCCAGATTGTCCTCCGTATTCGACAGGATCCACGCTTAAAAGATTTGCGTTTAAAGAGGTAGTGTCAGTGCTATTTTGTGTGCAATAGCTGGAAAAGAATACAAGTGTCAGTGCTGGAAGAAAGTGAGAAGTGAATAAAGGAAGTGTCAGTGCAAAGAAAGAGTATGAAGCTCAAGTCTATGAGGCTTAAAGAATAATGCTGGAAGAGGGGGGATATACAGAGACTTTTATTCGATAACTATTAAGTTATGCCTACGTATCCTCTCGTACAATGAGGAAGTCAGAACACCGTAGTTCGACTCAAAGAGACTGAAAGATAAATTGACTTGGTGGACTGCTTACTTATCTATGCTCAAGTGTATGATCTGTCTGGCTCAGGTGCAAACTGTCTTGCATTAGACGGAAGAAGCAAGTTCTCGTTTGTGAGTGAATGAGGTGAGAAAAGAATCCTGGAGGAGACGATTATTGTTTGTTTTTGTGTTTTCAATCTTTTATTGCTTTTGGAGTTTGTCATAAGAAAATGAGCTTAAGTTTAAACCAAGGGTTAGTAAGCTCATCACATCCTCCCTCTGATTAGGGGTAATGAGAATACCTTAAGCATGAAATAAACACCTCACACTTAATCACCATGATGTAGGATTAAGATCATTAACCTACTTGCATTTATTTAGATGTTTTTGGAGTTTTTGTTTAATGTTAAGTAATGATTTTAAGCCATAATCAAGGATTTAATGGACCCATTACACTATCCTAATAGAAGGATAATAGATGAGAACATTTAAGCTGAGGAAGATACCTCAACTTAATCCATGATTAGGGATTAACCTCATGACAAAACAAAACCTTTATTAAAGTGGATTTTAGCTAATGGTAAGATTAAGAATTGAATTTTATGGTTTATAATACAAAGTTGAGGGAGACTTGTCCATTAACACTAGGGTTAGTCCTTCTTAACCAATTAAGGAAGAATTAGAACCCTAATGCAAGGCCCAAGTTACAAGCTTGATGTCTTAGTGATTATTAAGTGGATTGATTAAAGGATTTAAACATATTAAGGGCTTAACACTTAGGATCAAAGTTATACACTCCATCCTAATAGAAGGATGCAGGCATAAGCTTAATCACAAAGCCTTAAAACCTTTAAGGTTTAGTCCTTGATTATGAGATGAGAAGAGAAGACACAAAGATGACACAAAGGTAAAACTAATGGGGGGAATAATCAAACCCTAATTGTGATCATGCTTGGTTATTCCTAGGGTTTATGAAGCTTGCAAGAAGATCTTCAAGGGAAAGCCACCAAGGAAGAAGCAGATGAAAGGAGGAGAAGTAGAAAAAGCAAGACAACTTACTTCACTTAAGAAGATAAGTTGCTTGAAGAAAGAGAGAGAGGAAGGGACATGAGTGAGCAAGCTCTCTCTAATACAAGTACAAAATGCAGCAATGATGCATAAAAGAGATGAGAAGAGATTATGAGAAGTGAAGGCAAATTCACTTCTCAAACACTTACCACCTGAAAAGTTAGCAACAAGGGATGAAATGAAATGAGAATGAGATAAGATGAAAATATGAACACCAAAGTCAGAAGCAAATTAAGATGTAAATGATGCTAAGAGATGATACAAATGGTAGAAATGGGATGTGGATGATCATACAAACAATGAGGATGCAAATGAAACAAGAAAGGAAGCATGAAAGTTCATAAAACTTATGAAATGAAATGAATGCAAAAAATGGCAAATGGATGATGCAATGATCAAACATGATTTCAATGTGTCCTAATATGTCTTATATGTAATGTGGATGCACAAAATGTCATGGCAAGTTCATGTGTGCAAGCATATGAAGGATGAATGCAAATGAAGGCAAAAATTAGGGTTTTTGTACAAGATGCAATGCAAATTTCAAAATCAGAAGCAAAGCATGAGATAAAAAAATTGAAAATGGATTCAAAGGGACCTTAAACCTATACAAGTTCACTGCCCAAAGGGGAAGGTCAGAAACTAAACCCTAAAGGACTTATGATTTTTCTAAGTTTGCTAGGGTTTTAAGGTACCTCACAAAGAAAAATGCAAAATAAATCAAAAAAGAAAAATAAATTCATGCCAATTTTACCCTAGAAACTACATGATATGTGGAATGCAATGCAAAAAGAACCATTATCAAACTCTTCACGGTTAGGCAGAAAAGATTTTTCTAAGTTAGGGTCAAAATATTGATTTTTAAAAACCCTAAATCAAAAGAAAAATGTCAAAAGGGATCAAGAACCTAAAATAAATTTGTATGAATGGTTTGATAATGTCTCTAAATGTGTTAAGATGCAATGTGATTTTTTTGGTGATTTTTAGAAACTTAAATGGTATTTTAATTAATTATTTTCCATTAACTAATTAAATAAACATTTAAAATATTTTAAAAAATACAAATTTTATGCAAAAAATTAAATAAAAATTATTTTCAGAATGAGAAAAATATTTAGAACCATGATGCAAAAAATAAAATGTTTTAGATGAGTTTTGCTATTTTTAATAAAATGATAAAGAAAATGCAAATAAAATGAAAATTAAATTTATTAAAATGAGAAGTCAACTGATCTGAGGGCCAGGATTCAAACCTAGGGGGCGGGAATTGACCAGCGCGCGCATCAGAATGGCTGATATTCAAACTTCACTAATTACGCAATTATACCCTAATCTGAACCCTAATGACTCTCAAATGACTGGAACAGTGTTCCGGTCATCTTCTCTGGCTAGCCAAACATGCTATCTCACTTAATACGCAACCCTAAGCTCTCAAACTTTCCAGAAATGATCCTCACATCACTCCAAACAAGAATCAAACAACAAAAATCATTTATCTACCATCAAGAACATGAATCTAAGCAAAACGGAAAACACATCAAAGGTTTAAAAAGCTTCATACATACTTGTTTCTCAATCATTTTCAAAAGTAAAGACATCATGATCATCAGGAGAGCACATAGAATCAATTAAGAACTTAAAATGAAGGTTCTGGAAAAAAAGTTCTTGAGCTCACCTGAACTTGAGCTTTCACCTTTGATACTTTCTGGCCAGTTCTTTGCTTCAAATCACCTCCACTGATCCTTCTGAAGAGTTTGCAATGCTTGGTGGGAGTTTATATGGCCTCTATGTGGAGTTGGCTGAAACTCAGTTCAAGAAATGTGAAAATCATGTTTTGGATATGGTGTGTTTCAAGGCAAAATGAAGGGTGGGAAATGATCAGTGATGGTTGTGGAGTTGAATGGTGGAAAAAGTTTGGAGATTTGTTGGCTGAGTTATGAGTTTCGAAAGCTTTTGCAAGTTGGAGTGATTTTGTGTATGCTGAGGATCCTCTAGTGTTAGCCTGCAATGTTGTATGTTATGGCTTGGTTTTGATCCACATAATAAGCTGTGATAGGTCAGAGAGTGGGTGGTGGCCTATGGTGATTGGTATGGGCAAGTTGCCAAAATGTCACCATGACTTGTACTTGAGGTATGGGCATGTGGCAGGCTGGGATAGAGGCATGGTTGTGCGTAGCAAGGATCAAGGAATGCTATGGAATCAGATTTGATGAGCTGTGGCAAGTGGATGAAGGGTTTTGATCCGTTTTGCAATTTTGGGGAAGTTTGGCCCCTTTTGAAATTTAGGAAGTTCAAGGCATGAAAGCTTGTGATTCAAGGCACAAATCTGATCCAAATGAGTTGCACTAGGATGGTATGATGTGTAGAGATGCATTAGAGGTCCCAAATTGGCTTGACATGAGAATTTGCAAACTTCCCTCTTTGGTGCAAAAGTGAAATTTAAGTGATTTTTCCCAACTTTCACAAGCCATAACTTGAGTTCTATGATGAATTAGATCAAGTTCTTGTACTTTTTGAAAAGGGAATGATCCAATCTACAACTTTCATGACCAAGAATTTTTCATTTGAAGCATTTTTGAATCAAAAAGAGGAGGTTGAAAAACTTTCCCAAAATGGCAAGTTTGCATTACAAGTCATTTTCCCAAAATGGCAACTTTGCAAATGGCTTGAAATTCTTCAATTTTGTGAACTTATAACTTCTTCTAAGATCAAATAAAGATAATATACATCCAAAATGATGGAGAAGACCCTTTGGTTGGATGATTGGGGGCCTCAGATGCCCTGATTTTGCACTGACATGTTCAAGAAGTCATATATTGATCAGATGCCTTCCCCATTGAATTTCTTCATGAAAATTGATATGTATGATCCTTATAACATATAATGAAAAATAGAAACAAGAATGACCAAAAAAATTGGAGTTATATCCTCTGAAACCAAAACCCTAATTTTAGGTCATCTATGCAGTCAAGCTTGGCTCTGCTTCCATGCCCTTATCAGTTCTTGTGATTTTCTGACTTTCTTGATCTTGGGAGGATATAATATGATGTTTGAAC
Organism: Lathyrus aphaca; assembly: GCA_963966055.1. NCBI lineage: Eukaryota > Viridiplantae > Streptophyta > Magnoliopsida > Fabales > Fabaceae > Lathyrus > Lathyrus aphaca. Next base: position 114,095,216 of record OZ014523.1, on the reverse strand, counting down.
ATACATAGACCCTCTTGAGATGATTTAAGACCTTTGGAGTGGCTCAGATGGCTCATGGATTGCTCAGATCACAAACCCTAGATGTAGATGACTTAGAACTAATGCAGTGAAGCAAAAATGCAATATGAGATGCTATGATTGAACTAATGAAAATATGAAAGATCATAAGCCATGGTGAAATGAGTGAGGGAAAATTTGGTGTGTTTACAGCTGCCCCTATTCAAACATGAGTTAGATGTGCAGGATGTAAGCAACGGCTTAACAGACAAACAAGATAACTTGTGGTTGAATACCAAAGACAGTCCAAAATTTGCGCTCACTGGGAAAAAGAAAAGGGATATAAATTGTAAAAGGAAGTAAGGTATGATTATGAAGTGAAAGTGATGGAGGACGACCATCAAGCAGAGGACGACTGCTGGGGATAAAGCAATGACGGGGACGACTGACATGCTGGGGAAATAAGGAGATCATGACGGGGACGCCCATCAAGCAAAGAAACAAGGCTCTCTGGGGATTGAAAGAAAGTAAATGATAGGGACGACCATCAGGTTGGAGAAATAAATGATGAAGAACGCTCATCAAAGGTGAAGGACGATCACCTAGCAGGGGACGGCTACTCTGTTGGGGGTAAGATGAGGGACGGTCATCTAAGGTGAAGGACGATCACCTGGCAAGGTACGGTTGCCAACAGTATCACGACATAGGACGAATGCCGGATAGAAAAGGTCGACGATGGGGACGTCCATCGGATAAGCATGATGAAGGACGATCATCAAGAGGTGAATGACAATCACCTAGCAGGGTACGGCTGCTCTCGGGGTTTATCATAACATAGGAAGAATGTCAGATTACAAGATCAACGATGGGGACGACCATCGGATAAAATGATGAAGGACGATCATCGAAAGGGTGAAGGACAATCACCTAGCAGGGTACGGCTGCTAACAAATATCACGACATAGGACGAATGTCGGATAGGAAAGGGTTCCAATAATGGAGACTCTGCTGGGGGATGATGAAGGACGATCATCTAAAGGTGAAAGACGATCACCTGGCAGGGTACGGCTGCCGGAAGTATCACGACATAGGACAAACGTCGGATAGAAAGGAAATAATTTATTGAGATTTGCTGGGGATAGGTGACACGGACGGGTGTCAGGAGAGTGTATTAATATGTATTTGTGAGTGCAAAGGGGACGCTTTGGCTTCCTGCTGGGGAACTCGAGAGGCATTCTGTATATTGTTGGTGGTATGTCAGTATTCACAGGTGATCGATTCAAAACATGGCTTATGATTATGCAATATGTTTGACTTTTGCCGTAATGCTCCGTATTAGACGTAATGCTACGCTCTGGGGGGAGAATATGATGTGAATGCTATGATTATGCTAAAGATACCGATCCGGGATTCGGATCCCGTTGCTGTGAAGATATTTGGCTGATCTGCTTTGAGGGATATCTCGGCTGGGGAAGAGATCATTGGTGGATCTGTTAGGAGGTGTAACTCTGCTTGGGAAAATAGATCATTGATAGATCTGTCTGGTAAGGAGAAAGCCCAGCTGGGGATAAGGAAGCTTTCGTCACTTTGTTGTGAGATCCTCAGACATTGCTCTCTTGGATAGAGGCTGGAGCCCTGCGGGGAGATGGTTCCCTGTCTTTGCACTTGGCTGGGGAGGAATGATCACTGAACGATCTTTCTGGTGATTTTTGTAGAGGCCCTGCTGAGGGTAATGAATTTAGTTGGGGAAATGAGCCCCTCCTGATGCTATTCTGATGGGGAGAAGCTTTCATGCCCCATATTGCGTTTTGAACACCTGTAATCCTGTTATGACAAAGAAACGCACAAGTACCCCGAGATATCCCTTACTGGATTCCATCATAGGAATTTAGACACTCCCGGGAGCAAATCTATTTCCTGTAAGCATGTAATTTAGAAAATACGCATTTGTATTTATGCAACCATTATATTACGGACATCGGACATTTTTGCAAATGAAAATAAAATGTACGATACGAAATGTGACTGAAAATCTGATTTTATTGATTTGTGTACCCTGAATCGGCAAGTACAGTCAAGGAAACAGATCCCCTGAAATGAGGAGATTGTTACAAATTGAGAAACAAAAGGGTGCTAGCAATGTTGATGACGCTTCAGTGAACTTCCCTTTTGCTATGACTTGTATGATATTGACGTTCTTCTCATCTTGCTTCTGAAGAAGGTTGATTCTGACCAATGCTTTAACCTTTCGAATCTTGCCATTTTGTAAGTGATACAGCCGAGTTCAGAATGTAGTTGTTCGCTTATTCCCTTATTTTGCGTGGATCGCCCCTTCAGGTTTTCAATCCACCGGGATACCCATTTTTGCCTGAGCTGTCCAATGTGGCTTTTCAACTCAGCGGGTGTACATTTTTTTATTTATTTTCCCTTATTTTTGCCCGAGTCTTTTATTCTGTTTTTGACTCGCCGGGATGCCCTATTTTTGCCCGGACTTACATTCTGTTTTTATGTCCAGCGGGTCATTTTATGCGAAGTATTTTTTAACTGCATCTGAATTCACAGGGGACAAGAAGTCTTCACCATCCATAGTACTGAGCATCAGTGCTCCTCCAGAGAAAACTTTCTTTACTATGAACGGACCATCGTAATTCGGAGTCCACTTGCCCCTGTGGTCTGTATGAGGAGGGAGGAGTCTTTTCAGCACTAGATCTCCTACTCGGTATTCTCGAAGCCTGACTTTCTGATCGAAGGCTTACTTCATTCTTTTCTGATACAGCTTCCCATGACAAATTGCAGCCAATCTCTTCTCTTCAATCAGACTCAGTTGTTCGTATCGGGATCGGACCCATTCTGCTTCATTCAGCTTAACATCCATTAGTACCCGCAAGGAGGGTAATTCAACTTCAACAGGTAGGACTGCCTCCATACCATACACGAGTTGATATGGTGTTGCCCTAGTGGATGTTCTGATTGACGTACGGTACCCATGCAAGGCAAACGGTAGCATTTCATGCCAGTCTTTGTAGGTGACCACCATCTTCTGCACAATCTTCTTGATATTCTTGTTAGCTGCCTCAACAACGCCATTCATCTTTGGCCTGTAAGGAGAAGAATTATGGTGTTGGATCTTGAAGTCCTGGCACAGTCCTGCCATCATTTTGTTGTTTAAGTTGGAACCATTATCAGTAATGATTCGCTCGGGTACTCCATACCGACAGATGATGTCTCTCTTTAGGAATCGGGCTACCACTTGCCTGGTGACATTTGCATATGAAGCTGCTTCAACCCACTTGGTAAAATAGTCAATGGCTACCAGGATGAATCTGTGGCCATTTGAAGCAGTCCGTTCAATCTTGCCAATCATATCAATGCGCCACATGGAAAAAGGCCAAGGTGAAGACATCACATTCAAAGGATTGGGAGGCACATGCACTTTATCGGCATAAATCTGGCATTTATGGCATTTCCTAGCATACGCACAACAGTCTGTATCCATTATGATCCAGTAATAGCCTGATCTTAACAACTTTTTAGCCATAGCATGCCCTCCAGCATGGGTACCAAAAGATCCCTTGTGCACCTCGTGCATCAGCAAGTATGCTTCTGTCTTATCAACACATCTGAGAAGTACCATGTCAAAGTTTCTCTTGTATAGGGAACCATCAGCATTCAGGAAGAAACTACCAGCTAGCCTTCTTAACATCTTCTTGTCATTGGATGATGCCCCAGGTGGGTATGTTTGATCCTCCAAGAATCACTTGATGTCATAGAACCAAGGCTTTTCATTTTCAACAAGGTCTGCTGAGAATACATATGCTGGTCTGTCATGTCTGGACATTGAAATCCGAGGCACAAAGTTGGCAGCTTGAACTTTGATCATGGATGAAATGGTAGCCAGAGCATCTGCAAACTGATTTTCATCTCGAGGGATATACTCAAGCTTGATTGTGGTGAAGAATGTAAGTAACCTCCTCGTATAGTCCCGGTAAGGTATCAGATGCTCCTGGTGAGTATACCATTTGCCATTGTTTTGATTGATTACCAAAGCTGAATCTCCGAATATTGTCAAAGTCTTGATCCTGAGGTCAATGGATTCCTCAAGACCCATAATACAAGCTTCATATTCAGCTTCGTTGTTAGTGCAGTTAAAGGTGAGTTTTGCCGAGAAAGGCATGTGAACTCCCTTAGGTGTAATGAGTACTGCACCAACACCACGACCATTCATATTAACAGCCCCATCAAACATCATAGTCCATTCTTCTTCTGGGTTAGGCCCTTCAGTGTGAATAGGCTCTTCATGATCTTTTGCTTTTATGAACATGATGTCTTCATCAGGGAAGTCAAATCTCATAGGCTGGTAATCATCAATGGGTTGCTCAGCTAGATAGTCAGACAATACACTGCCTTTGATGGCTTTTTAGGATGTGAATTGAATGTCATATTCTGTGAGAATCATTTGCCCTCTTGCAACCCGTCCGGTAAGTACTGGCTTCTTAAATATGTACTTAACTGGGTCCATCTTTGAAATCAATAAGGTAGTGTGGGTCAACATATACTGCCTTAGTAGGCGAGCAGCCCACGCTAAAGCACATCAAGTTTTCTCGAGCAGTGAATAACGTTGTTCACAGTCGGTAAACTTTTTGCTTAGGTAGTAAATTGCATACTCTTTTCGACCAGACTCGTCATGCTGGCCCAACACACACCCCATTGACTCTTCCAATACTGTCAAGTACATGATTAGGGGTCTTCCTTCAACTGGAGGCATAAGGATTGGAGGCTCTTGTAAGTATTCGTTGATTTTGTCAAAAGCCCTTTGGCAGTCTTCATTCCACCTGACCGTTTGTTCTTTTCTTAACAATTTGAAAAGGGGCTCACAGGTTGCAGTGAGGTGAGATATGAACCTTGATATGTAGTTCAATCTACCCAAGAAACCCCGAACTTCTTTTTTTGTCTTTGGTGCAGGCATCTCTTGAATGGCTTTGACTTTGTCGGGGTCAACTTCAATCCCTTTCTCACTCACAATAAATCCCAGCAGCTTACCGGATCGTACCCCGAATGTGCATTTGTTGGGATTCAGCTTCAATTGGTACTTCCTCAGATGCTTGAATAGCTTCAACAAATTCACCAGGTGGTCTTCTTCCGTGAGGGACTTGGCAATCATGTCATCCACATAACATTCAATTTCCTTGTGAATCATGTCATGGAATAATGTTACCATAGCCCGTTGATAAGTGGCACCAACATTCTTCAATCCGAATGGACTTACCTTATAACAGAATGTGCCCCAGGGTGTGATGAAAGTTGTCTTCTCCATGTCTTCAGGTGACATCTTGATCTGATTATATCCTGAAAATCCATCCATGAAGGAGAACACCGAGAACTGAGCCGTATTGTCGACCAATACATCAATGTGAGGTAAAGGGAAGTCATCTTTTGGGCTGGCTCTGTTCAGATCCCGGTAATCCACACACATCCTCACTTTTCCATCTTTCTTAGGCACAGGTACAATGTTAGCAACCCACGGCGGGTAACTAGTCACATCAAGGAAACCGACGTCCCACTGTTTTTGTACCTCTTCTTTTATCTTCATGGCCATATCTGGGCGAGTACGGCGCATCTTCTGTTTTACTGGCGGACAGTCTTCTTTTAGAGGCAACTTGTGCATAATAATGTCGGTGTCCAGACCCGGCATGTCTTTATAAGACCAAGAAAAAACGTCCACATACTCCCGAAGCATGTCAATAAGTTGTTCCTTCACTGAATCTTGCAGACGGGCCCCGATTTTAACTTCTTTCAAGTCTTCTTCTGTACCAAGATTAACCGTCTCAACTTCCTCCTGATGAGGAATGATAACCTTCTCCTCTTGCCTCAACAACCTGGCTAGCTCTTCAGGTAGCTCATAATCTTCTTCAACCCTTTCATCAGCTTGATTAATCGGATTGTCAAAGTCATACGAAGTCATAGCGGTGTTGTTGTCGGTGCGGTCTGGAGGGCACTCTCTGCAAGGGTTTAGATTTGTTCATTTTAGTGATCAGTTTTATCTTGTTTAGAAAAAGTGAAAATGAAGTTATATATTTTGAAAAACATTGCCATTTTATTTTTGTACAAAAATTGAAAAAATGACAAACAGTGAGCGGGAAAGAAAAGACTCATTTGCAAAAGATGTCCTGATATTCATTAATTGATCGTTTGCACAAAATACAAGATGGCCCGATTACAAAATGAGTCTTGACATCTTGGGCAAGATGTAGGACTTGATGCATGCTTTAAAAATAGGAAATAATAATTACTCTGCAGGAGTAACTCTTATAATTTCCTGGGAAGACCAGTTTGAGACTTGGCTCCCCGGGATCCTTGGACGTATCCAGCTTTCCAGGTTGCGTTCGTCTCCTGACTCATCTTCCAAGCTGTTCACAACATCCGGGGTAAGCATTCCCCGCTGACAAACTTGGGCTCCTTTGCAGCCTCTGGTTGATCTTGTCGAGTTGGTCTGTAACCCAACCCGAATCGGTCTTCTTTCTTCTCAACTGGCAGCAGCTTGCCCCAGCCTTCAGCAGTACCCTCCTCAACAACCTTCCGGGCTTATTGATATGAGGTGATGGAAGTCCCTAGCACAACAGATGCTTCATTGATATTCAGGGCCTCAAACCCTTGACTCATGGTTTCATGGATCTCTCCATCCATTTCAATGTATTTGAAAGTAGCCAACTGGCTAACAAAAATATCCTCCTCCCCACAAATTGTAATGACTTAGCCCTCCCACTCAAATTTTAACTTCTGGTGAAGGGTTGACGTCACGGCACCAGCGGCGTGTATCCATGGTCTACCCAATAGACAGCTGTAGGCAGGCTGTATATCCATCACAAAGAAGGTCGTTTTGAAAACCCGTGGGCCAATCATTATTGGTAATTCTATCTCTCCCAGAACTGATCTTTTAGAACCATCAAAAGCTCTTACTACCAAGTTGCTTGGGCGTAGTGCCAATCCATCCTGTTCCAGCTTCACAAGGGCTTTCTTGGGTAGGACATTAAGGGATGACCCTGTGTCCACCAGTACGTGAGAAAGAACTGCACCCTTACACTCCAAGGTAATGTGCAAAGCCTTGTTGTGATTGTGACCTTCCATTGTCAGATCAGTGTTGGTAAATCCTAGTCCATGACTAACGTTGACATTTCCAACCACGGCTTCTAACTGATTGACAGTAATCTCCTCTGGCACATAAGCTGCGTGCAGGACTTTTAATAGCGTGTTCTGATGAGCCTCAGAGCATATTAGCAATGATAGTATGGAGATCTTGGAAGGTGTTTGGTGAAGCTGGTCCACCACCTTGTAATCACTCTTTTTGATGATCCTCATGAACTCATCAACCTCTTGATCAAAAGGAGTCTTCAAAGTTTCTTTAGCAACTGGTTCTTCTTGCACCATGCTATTCCCTTTTGCCTTAGCAGCAGCTTCTGCTTCAGCAATGGGTCTTTGTATTTGCGAGGCAAAGAGACGTCCGCTTCTAGTGAAGCCTCCGCCTCCCCCCACATTGCCTATCTGAGGTGAAGAAGTTGATGATTCTAAAGTGATTTTCTGCCCCTCGCAGTATAGATCGGAGCCATAATGCCAAGGGATGGCATTACTGCTTTCGTAAAGAACTGGCCCAGGTACTGTGATAGTAACCAGACTGATAGCAGCTGCAGAGGGGACCACAATGGTGTTTGGATCATAATATATGGTAAACGGAGCTCTGACAGGAGTAGTAATTTGTGAGTTGTTGGAAGAAACATTTGCGGGATCGTAGTATATCGTAACTGCTGAGACACTTTCGTTAACTGTTGCTGATGTTGTAGACGGTACCGTTGACTGGACGGGTGTTAAAGTTGTAGCAGGAACTGATGGAATAAGGGGTGTTGTCGTTGTAGAAGGAATCGTTACTGAACTTGTATCTGTTGAAGTGATTGATTGATTAATTGTTGGAGTTGTAGTAGAATCTGTTGGAACAATGGTTGCTGACGTTGTAGGAGTATCTGTGATTGTTGATAAAGGAATTGTTGGAGTTGTAGTTGTTATTGTCGTAATCTGAAGAATGTCATCTTTAATGAGGCCATCTATGCCGCTTTTCAGTCTCTCGCATCCATTAACGGCAATGTTGCAATATCCACAGCCGACCTCACATCCGGGGAACACTTGGCATTTTAACAGCTGAGCCTTGATTTCAACCAAAGGTGTTCGGATTTGTGCAACACTGGTAATTAATGTGGATGGTTTGCCTTCCTCGATAGCATTAATCCTAGGCCCGTTGTGACTAGGCATTGGATTTCTTGTAACGTTCGGAGGAGGCGCAAAGTTGAGAGCTTTCGAGTCCACTAGTTCCTGGACTTTCATCTGTAAGGCCCTGCATTTTTCAGTATTATGCCCCGGTGCATTTGAGTGGAATGCACACCTGGAATTTGCATCATAGTTCTTTGGGAGATTGAGGGGATCTGGAGGTGCCAATGTCCTTAACTCAACCAGGTTGAGCTTCAAGAGTTGTGGCAAGAGTGCAGCATACAACATTGGGATTGGGTCAATTACTCTGTTTGCCTGAGATGGCCTTTGTTGAAAGGGACGCTGTTGTTCATTACCGTTGTTGTTATACGACCTTTGTTGTGGATAGTGAGATTGTTGTTGATATTGTGGTTGTTGTTGCTGAGGATACAATGGTTGTTGTGGAATTGGAGCTGGGATGGTAACAGCTACTACTGACCGATGAGCATATTGAGGCCTGTCCCTGCTTGTATGAATGGAATTTGTTTCACCTGCCCTTTGGGGTCCCGCAAAAGGTTTTCTGGGATTGCTGGAGGAACTTGCACCACTGTCGGAGATTTTGCCCATCTTTAAGAGACTTTCAATTCTTTCACCAGCTATGACTACGTCAGCAAAACTGGTAGAGGAGAAAGCGGCCAGCCTATCAATATAAGTCCCTTGCAATGTATTCATGAACATGTCAGCCATTTCCCTCTCTGACATGGGTGGTTGGACAGCAGCAGCAAGCTGTCTCCATCTTTGAGCATACTCCCGGAAGCTCTCTCTAGAAGATTGAGACATACCCATCAGGAGAGTTCTATTGGGAGCTATGTCCAGGTTGTATTGATATTGACGGATGAAAGCCTCAGCCAAATCCTTCCAGCATCTTATGGTGGCCCTAGACAAATGTGAATACCATTTCCTTGAAGCTCCAGTCAGATTGTCCTCAAAGTAGAACATCCACAACTTTTCATCCATAGTATAAGCTTTGAGCCTTCCCAAGAAAGACTGCAGATGAGTGCGAGGACAGGAGGTACCATTGTACTTCTCAAAGCATGGGGGTTTGAATTTGTGGGGAATTCTCACCCCATCTACTAGGCCCATGTCCATCACATTGAAGCCCAAAGAATTCTGAGACTCCAAAGACCTTAACTTTTCAGCAATCTCGTCCAATCTTCTGTCATATACCTCATCTCCAGCCCCTATAACAGTAAACTGTTCTTCCTGGGGATCCTCCTGTAGGATTCTGCCCCTAGCAGTATTACCTTGAACATTCCTCGGGATGTTAACTTCTGGATTCAAGTGAGGTCCATACTCTGGTGGATTGATACGAGGCTGCCCTTGTTCATTATTGCTAGTTCCTCCTGTTCCAAGATGAGGTTCCTCAAGAGTTTGTCTTTCCACCAGCTCTCTTAACCTTTCTTGACTCTGGGCTAAGCCAGTCATCACTGCCATAAACTGAGACATCTGATTTCTCATCTCCACTCTCTCATTGGTCATCTGATTTCTGACCTCAGACAGGTCCTGCTGTACTTGTTCCATTTGAATGCCGGGAAGGTTGTTACGTGTCGGGTACCGGTGCGCGCGGTTGACAGGGAACACTCGGCGACGAGCAATATTTCCTGAGATCACAACAAAGTTAGAAACACTAATAATTAAAACCTACAAAACAAAAACAAAGTTAGTATGCAATGCAATATGTTTATTTGTTTTTCAAGGTATCCGGTTTGGTTCTTGGTTTTGACCTTTCCAGATCTCGAGGAAGATGCTTGATGTTGTTGAGGGAAAAGCCCAAATGAAAAAAAACTACAATATATTACAAATGAGGAACAATACATAGTTTATTTTACAATACATGCCCTTGAAGGGTCAAAATACAACAAAAGAAAAGTACATCAAATGGAAACAAACAACAAGCAAAGGATCAGACATCCAGTCCAAACTCATCTTCTCTGACCTCCTTTAGGAGGGCCTCAGTGACTAGACCAGCTGGGTGCTCTGTAATGGTCCTAATGAGGAGGTTCCTGGTAGCGATGACAGTGGTCAGCTTCCTATGCATGTCCTGGTCCTTTGATCTCTTCAACCCTGCTCTGAGCTTCAACTCTGAAACCTCTTTCTGAGCTGCCAACAAAGCTTCCTGCTTCTTCTTCTCATTGGCCTCCAGCTTCTCAATCTTGGCTTGAGTCTTCTGGTCTTATTGTGCACGGGCTTCGGTGATCCTGGACCACCTAGCCTGAATCTCTTGCAGATAGTGCTCAGCCCTAGCTTTCTGAATTTTGGCCTCCTTACAGGCATTCTTCAATATCTGTTCCCCAGCCCTTGCTTTCCTTATGTAGTCCTCTGTCTTCTCAATTTTGGCAAGATGCTCCACCCTGAGCTTCTCCAATCTCTCAATATCCAGACGACCATCACTTCTTTCCCAAAGAGTTTTCTTCAAGGATTGAGACAGCTGCTCATTCCTCTCCTTCAACTTTTCAAATTCTTCCAGGCTAACTGTTGCTGCAGGCTGTACTGTAGAAGGTCCAGGTATGTCTTCCAAGGTGAAAGGCATTCTGGTAATCTAAGCTCTAGTACGGGACCAGTCATAGTACTGAGCTGAAGCAACATTGTTACATCTTCCAAGAATAGCTACCCCTTTTGTCTGGATGTTGTCCCAAGCCCATGATGCTTGCCTGACAATAGCTGAATTAGGTTGAACTTCACAATATAGGGTCTCAGCTAAATCCTGTCCTCTGGGAGGGTGAACCAAGGCATAGCCCAGTTGTCACTTAAAAAGTAAAGGATTGTAGTTGGTGCAACCCTTTACTCCTATCAGAGGCACATTCGGGTATTGTCCACAGCTGGTGATAATGTCCTTGCCTTTGGTGCTCTGGGTGCACCATTTAATATCATCTGAAGTCAAGGTTATGAACCTCTTGGCCCAATTCTTCTGTTGATGTGGGTTCAAGAAGGCATCTGACTTAGGCAGATGTCTGAGCAGCCAGGTGTAAAACAAAGGAGCACAACATCATACCAACTTTCCCCTTTGTTTCTCATTCCTCTGATGAATGGAGTAGTAAAAATCTCCTAGCAATGTGGGTACTGGTTTTTTCAAAAGAAACAGATGGATGGCATTCTTGCTGACAAATTTTGGTTCATCTGTAAATAGTATAGCCCCATATATGCTGAGGGCTAACAGTGCACAGACTGCCCTCCACTCTCCCAATGAAGCCTTCAGGATGGCCTGAGAAATCAAGAAGTCCAAATGCAAACCAGGGATCCCAGCTTTGGTTGTCATACTTTTCTCAATAAGGACAGGCTCCAAGTACAGTGCCCTTTCTATTTCTTCATTTCTGGGAGAAGTCATTTCTGGGTTGAAGGGGATTCCTCCCCTGATAGGTACTCCAATCAATAAAGAAAACTCTTCCAGCATAGGCCCTAACTGAAAGTCTGGAAAGGTAAAACATCTCAATGGAGGGTCATAAAACTGCAAGCATATGTGGATCATGCTCCTCTGAGAAGGATCAAGGTTCATAATCATGTCCAGGATACCTCCATAGTGCTCTCTAAACAGTGGGATGTGGTCAGGTGTGATGAGTGACTGGACCTGCCTGATACCAGTGAACACAAGCTCAAAGAAGTGGTAGGATATGTTGCTCTTCCTGGGAGTAGTCATGAGTGCTGCTAAAGAAGCTGAAGACAAATGCTGATGAAGATCACAGACTGAAGTACTGAAGGTGGACCACTGACATACTGGTGCTAGTGAGGGTGGAGATGACTGAAGAAGATAACTGGTGAAGATAGCTGAAGCAGAGGTCTATGCAGAAGAAGGGGTCAAAACCAAAACCAAGATACAAAGAAATGGATACCCTGAAAAGCAAATAAACAAATGTCAAATGATGCAATTATGATATATGAAAATGATATGCAAGGGTTTGTGATCAAGCTGGATCTGATTATCTGTCTTGATATAAGGCCCATATATGTTCAAAAGTCCAGATGGAGGTTCAGAAATCCAGTAACCAGGGTAGGGGACTCAAACAAAGAGTCACATGTCCAGGGTTATCACAAGAACTGTCCAAAGTGAAGTACTCTTAAACAAAACATTAACAGGGTATGATGTGGCCAAGGGTTCCTGCAAACCTGTAAACAACCCAACCCCCTCACATGTAATGTTCTAGAACAAGGATCCTCATACTTGGATCAGTTATGAGAAGTGTAAACACTTCTAACCCGGAGGTACAATGTTTACAATAACCATAAAAGATCCTCCTCTAATTCATCCCAGATTCGGAAGGTCATAATAAAAGGTTATCCAGACTTAGCAGGCTTCCCAGATAGCCCTAGCACTACAGGAAATCTGTAGCACAGAGTTCTCAAGAAAAAACCCATATCTGAACCGTGTTTCATATTCCCGCACCAGACCGAAATGGAATGGGAAATAACATGAACCACTCTAGCCTAGGTGTCACTCAGGTCCCAGGTATAGGACCTTAAACTCTCAATGGAGTTCCACCCACCAAAACAGCAAACCAGATCCAGCAAATGACAGTATGATGCATAAGACTGTAAAGAAAGAAAGTAAACAAAGTTGTACATAAAGCAGTAAATAAAGCAAAATAAATAAACACACATAGCACATAACACCCCAATAAACACAAATCAAACAAGCGCTAGGAGGAACCCACAAAAAGAAACAGAAGCCCTGGTTACAATACAAGCATCCCCAGCAGAGTCGCCAAGCTGTCGCTCCCACCAAATGACACCTGGTCAAGAGGGGTACAGACGCGAACGGTCGGTGAAAGGAGAAAGAAATGAAAAGAGTCGCCAGCTAGGCATTTTTATCCCGAAGGAAAGGTAATGCTGCATAAACCTAAGAAAAGATGGATAAGACGGTTGCGAACCAGAGAAACTGAGAAAGGGGGTTGGTTACAACCTGGGAAGGTATTAGCACCCAGATTGTCCGCCGTATTCGACGGGATCCACGCTTAAAAGATTTGTGTTTAAAGCGGTAGTGTCAGTGCTATTTTGTGTGCAAAAGCTGGAAAAGAATACAAGTGTCAGTGCTGGAAGAAAGTGAGAAGTGAATAAAGGAAGTGTCAGTGCAAAGAAAGAGTATGAAGCTCAAGACTATGAGGCTTAAGGAATAATGCTGGAAGAGGGGGGGATATACAGAGACTTTTGTTCGATAACTGTTAAGTTATGCCTACGTATCCTCTCTTACAATGAGGAAGTCAAAACACCGAAGTTCGACTCAAAGAGACTGAAAGATAAATTGACTTGGTGGACTGCTTACTTATCTATGCTCAAGTGTATGACCTGTATGGCTCAGGTGCAAACTGTCTTGCATTAGACGGAAGAAGCAAGTTCTCGTTTGTGAGTGAATGAGGTGAGAAAAGAATCCCGGAGGAGACGATTATTGTTTGTTTTTGTGTTTTCAATCTTTTATTGCTTTTGGAGTTTGTCATAAGAAAATGAGCTTAAGCCTAAACCAAGGGTTAGTAAGCTCATCACATCCTCCCTCTGATTAGGGGTAATGAGAATACCTTAAGCATGAAATAAACACCTCACACTTAATCACCATGATGTAGGATTAAGATCATTAACCTACTTGCATTTATTTAGATGTTTTTGGAGTTTTTGTTTAGTGTTAAGTAATGAGTTTAAGCCATAATCAAGGATTTAATGGACCCATTACACTATCCTAATAGAAGGATAATAGATGAGAACATTTAAGCTGAGGAAGATACCTCAACTTAATCCATGATTAGGGATTAACCTCATGACAAAACAAAACCTTTATTAGAGTGGATTTTATCTAATGGTAAGATTAAGAAGTGAATTTTATGGTTTGTAAGACAAACTTGAGGGAGACTTGTCCATTAACACTAGGGTTAGTCCTTCTTAACCAATTAAGGAAGAATTAGAACCCTAATGCAAGGCCCAAGTTACAAGCTTGATGTCTTAGTGATTATTAAGTGGCTTGATTAAGGGATTTAAACATATTAATGGTTTAACACTTAGGATCAAAGTTATACACTCCATCCTAATAGAAGGATGCAGGCATAAGCTTAATCACAAAGCCTTAAAACCTTTAAGGTTTAGTCCTTGATTATGAGATGAGAAGAGAAGACACAAAGATGACACAAAGGTAAAACTAATGAGGGGACTAATCAAACCCTAATTGTGATCATGCTTGGTTATTATTAGGGTTTATGAAGCTTGCAAGAAGATCTTCAAGGGAAATCCACCAAGGAAGAAGCAGATGAAAGGAGGAGAAGCAGAAGAAGCAAGACAACTTACTTCACTTAAGAAGATAAGTTGCTTGAAGAAAGAGAGAGAGAGAGAGGAAGGGACATGAGTGAGCAAGCTCTCTCTAATACAAGTACAAAATGCAGAAATTATGCATAAAAGAGATAAGAAGAGATTATTAGAAGTGAAGGCAAATTCACTTCTCAAACACTTACCACCTGAAAAGTTAGCAACAAGGGATGAAATGAAATGAGAATGAGATAAGATGCAAAGATGAACACCAAAGTCAGAATTAAATTAAGATGTAAATGATGCTAAGAGATGATATAAATGATAGACATGGGATGTGGATGATCATACAAACAATGAGGATGCAAATGAAACAAGAAAGGAAGCATGAAAGTTCATAAAACTTATGAAATGCAATGAATGCAAAACATAGCAAATGGATGATGCAATGATCAAACATGATTTCAATGTGTCCTAAGATGTCTTATATGTCATGTGGATGTACAAAATGTCATGGCAAGTTCATGTGTGCAAGCATATGAAGGATGAATGCAAATGAAGGCAAAAATTAGGGTTTTTGTACAAGATGCAATGCAAATTTCAAAATCAGAAGCAAAGCATGAGATAAAAAAATTGAAAATGTATTCAAAGGGACCTTAAACCTATACAAGTTCACTGCCCAAAGGGGAAGGTCAGAAACTAAACCCTAAAGGTCTTATGATTTTTCAAAGTTTGCTAGGGTTTTAAGGTACCTCACAAAGAAAAATGCAAAATAAATCAAAAAAGAAAAAGAAAAATAAATTCATGCCAATTTTACCCTAGAAACTACATGATATGTGGAATGCAATGCAAAAAGAACCATTATCAAACTCTTCATGGTTAGGCAGAAAAGAGTTTTCTAAGTTAGGGTCAAAATATTGATTTTTAAAAACCCTAAATCAAAAGAAAAATGTCAAAATGGATCAAGAACCTAAAATAAATTTGTATGAATGGTTTGATAATGTCTCTAAATATGTCAAGCTGCAATGTGATTTTTTTGGTGATTTTTAGAAACTTAAATGGTATTTTAATTAATTAATTTCCATTAACTAATTAAATAAACATTTAAAATATTTTAAAAAATACAAATTTTATGCAAAAAAATTAAATAAAAATTATTTTCAGAATGAGAAAAATATTTCAAACCATGATGCAAAAAATAAAATGTTTTAGATGAGTTTTGCTATTTTTAATAAAATGATAAAGAAAATGCAAATAAAATGAAAATTAAATTGATTTAAATGAGAAGTCAACTGATTTGAGGGCCAGGATTCAAACCTAGGGGGCGGGAATTGACTAGCGCGCGCATTTGAATGGCTGATATTCAAACTTCACTAATTATGCAATTAAACCCTAATCTGAACCCTAATGACTCTCAGATGACCGGAACAGTGTTCCGGTCATCTTCTTCGGCTAGCCAAACATGCTATCTCACTTAATACGCAACCCTAAGCTCTCAAACTTTCCAGAAATGATCCTCACATCACTCCATACAAGAATCAAACAACAAAAATCATTTATCTACCATCAAGAACATGAATCGAAGCAAAACGGAAAACACATCAAAAGTTTCAGAAGCTTCATACATACTTGTTTCTCAATCATTTTCAAAAGTAAAGACATCATGATCATCAGGAGAGCACATAGAATCAATTAAGAACTTAAAATGAAGGTTCTGGAAAAAAAGTTCTTGAGCTCACCTGAACTTGAGCTTTCACCTTTGATACTTTCTGGCCAGTTCTTTGCTTCAAATCACCTCCACTGATCCTTCTGAAGAGTTTGCAATGCTTGGTGGGAGTTTATATGGTCTCTATGTGGAGTTGGCTGAAACTCAGTTCAAGAAATGTGAAAATCGTGTTTTAGATATGGTGTGTTTCAAGGCAAAATGAAGGGTGGGAAATGATCAGTGATGGTTGTGGAGTTGAATGGTGGAAAAAGTTTGGAGATTTGTTGGCTGAGTTATGAGTTTCGAAAGCTTTTGCAAGTTGGAGTGATTTTGTGTATGCTGAGGATCCTCTAGTATTAGCCTGCAATGTTGTATGTTATGGCTTGGTTTTGATCCACATAATAAGCTGTGATAGGTCAGAGAGTGGGTGGTGGCCTATGGTGATTGGTATGGGCAAGTTGCCAAAATGTCACCATGACTTGTACTTGAGGTATGGACATGTGGCAGGCTGGGATAGAGGCATGGCTGTGGCAAGTGGATGAAGGGTTTTGATCCATTTTGCAATTTTGGGGAAGTTTGGCCCCTTTTGAAATTTGTGAAGTTCAAGGCATGAAAGCTTGTGATTCAAGGCACAAATCTGATCCAAATGAGTTGCACTAGGATGGTATGATGTATAGAGATGCATTAGAGGTCCCAAATTGGCTTGACATGAGAATTTGCAAACTTCCTTCTTTGGTGCAAAAGTGAAATTTAAGTGATTTTTCCCAACTTTGACAAGCAATAACTTGAGTTCTATGATGAATTAGATCAAGTTCTTGTATTTTTTGAAAAGGGAATGATCCAATATACAACTTTCATGACCAAGAATATTTCATTTGAAGCATTTTTGAATCAAAAAGAGGAGGTTGAAAAACTTTCCCAAAATGGCAAGTTTGCATTACAAGTCATTTTCCCAAAATGGCAACTTTGCAAATGGCTTGAAATTCTTCAATTTTGTGAACTTCTAACTTCTTCTAAGATCAAATAAAGATCATATACATCCAAAATGATGGAGAAGACCCTTTGGTTGGATGATTGGGGGCCTCAGATGCCCTGATTTTGCACTGACTTGTTCAAGAAGTCATATATTGATAAGATGCCTTCCCCATTGAATTTCTTCATGAAAATTGATATGTATGATCCTTATAAAATATAATGACCAATAGAAACAAGAATGACCAAAAACATTGGAGTTATGGCCTCTGAAACCAAAACCCTAATTTTAGGTCATCTATGCAGTCAAGCTTGGCTCTGCTTCCATGCCCTTCTCAGTTCTTGTGATTTTCTGACTTCCTTAATATTGGGAGGATATAATATGATGTTTGAACCTACATAGACCCTATTGAGATGATTGAGACTTTTGGAGTGGCTCAGATGGCTCATGGATTGCTCAGATCACAAACCCTAGATGCAGATGACTTAGAACCAATGCAGTGAAGCAAAAATGCAATATGAGATGCTATGATTGAACTAATGCAAATATGAAAGATCACAAGCCATGGTGAAATGAGTGAGGGAAAATTTGGGGTGTTTACAAACGGATGACATTTAAACTGAACTAAATCTAATTAATTAATATTTAATCCATAATTAAGAGTTAATGAAATGATACAGGCCCTTCATCACACGCGGGAAAGCCTCATCCAAGGGTCCAGATTTAAACCAAGCCCTAAACCTAATTAGAAAACCTAATCACTTTCAGGTCACCGGAGAAGAGCTCCGGTCGTCTTCTCCGGTGACATTCTCCCCTGAAAAATCTCAACTCACTCCCCAGGCCATTTCTGGAGCTCTAAAGCTCCAGATTGCTTCCTCTCACCTTCCTAAACCCAACCCCAACCTCAAATGGAATTTATTTCCAGCCATTAACAAGATTTGAAGCCAAGAACAAAAATTGCAAAAATTTCAGACAAGCCATACACTCTCAATTCTTCATCATTTTCAAAAGTAAAAGCTTCATTGCACTCAGGGGATCAAACTTAACCAATTGAGAACTTAAAATAAAGCTTCTGGAAAAATAATTTTGTATGGCTACCTGAGGTGAAGCTTTCAACCCTAGAGCTTTCAGGCTGCTTTCTTGCTTCCAAATGCCTCCAATGAACTCCCTAAAGAAGCTTTGATGCTTGGTTGGAGTGTTTTGTGGCTAGTTTGTGAGTTTGATTCAGTTCAAAGGGGGGAGGAAATCGTATTTTTGATATGGTGGTTTTTAGGGCAAAATGAAGGGTGGGAAATGATCAGAGGTTGATGGTGAGTTGTTCTATGAAGTTTGTTTGGATGTTTGTAGCTTGTGTGATGAGTTTCGAAGGAAAATGCATAAGAAGGAGTTTTTGTGAATGCTGACTTGTGGGAGGATTCAGGCCAGGTTCTTGTTATGTTTGGCTTGCTTTTTCTTTGTATAAACAAATGGGATTGGTTCAGAAAGTGGTTGTGGCATAGTGTGATTGGTATGGGTGAAAATGCACAAAGTCAAGGTTAGGTGTCCTTTGGGGTATGGGCAAGTTCAGGCCAAGGACAAAGGCATGTCCTGTGCAACATGATTCATGGGCAACCATGGAAATGAGATTGAGGCAAATCAGCAAGTGGATTGAAGTTTATGGGGGTTTTTGCAATTTTGGCAAAGTTTGGCCCTTTCTTGATTTATTCATGCACAAGTCATGAAACTTGGGAATTCTTCGGCCAAATCTGACTTTTAGGCATTGCACAAAGTTTGTATGATGATTAGAAGTCAATTTGAAGTCACAAATTTGCTTGGCATGAGGTCTTACAAAAATCCCTCTTTGGCATGAAACTTGAAATTATGTGATTTTTGCCAACTTTGGAAAGCCATAACTTGAGTTCCAAAATGAATTAGATCTTGTTCTTGTACTTTTTGAAAAGGGAATGATCCAATCTACAACCTTCATGACCAAAGAATTTTTCATTTGAAGCATTTTTGGTTAAGAAAGAGGAGGTTGAAAAACATTCCCAAAATGGAAAGTTTACATTACAAGTCATTTCCATATTTAGCAACTTTTAGTTTAGCCCACTTTTCTTAAAATTTGTGAACTTCAAATCACTTCAATGATCAAATAAAGACCAGATAACTTCATTGTGATAAAAAAAATCCATTTTGGTTCCATGTTTGGGGGCCTCAGATGCCCTGATTTTGCTCTGACTTGCTCAAGAAGTTACCCAGTGATCAGATGACTTCCACAATGAATTTTTCCATCAAACTTGGTATGCATGATCCTTATATCATATTGAGACCAATAGAAACAAGAATGACCAAAAATTTTGGAGTTATGGCCTCTGAAACCAAAACCCTACTTTTAGGTCATCTGTGCAGTTAAACCTGGCTCTGCTTCCATGCCATGCCAGTTCTTGTGATTTTCTGACTTTCTTGATCTTGGGAAGATATAATATGATGTTTGAAAATACATAGACCCTCTTGAGATGATTGGAGACCTGAGGAGTGGCTCAGATAGCTCATGGATTGCCCAGATCACAAACCCTAGATGCAGATGACTTTGAACCAATGCAGTGAAGCAAAAATGCAATATGAGATGATATGATTGAACTTATGCAAATGAGAAGATCACAAGCCATGGTGAAATGGGTGATGGAAAATTTGGGGTGTTTACAGCTGCCCCTATTCAAACATGAGTTAGCTGTGTAGGATGTAAGCGACGGCTTAGCAGGCAAACAAGATAACTTGTGGTTGAATACCAAAGACAGTCCGAAATTTTCCCTCACTAGGTGAAGAAGAAAAGGGATATAGATTGTAAAGTATGATTATAAAGTGCGGGCAATGGAGGACGACCATCGAGCAGAGGGTGACTACTGGTGATGAAGCAATGACGGGGACGGCCGACATGCTGGGGAAATGAAGAGATTATGATGGGGACGACCATCAGACAAAGAGACAAGACTCTCTGGGGATTAAAGGTAAAGTCAATGATGGAGATGACCATCGGGTTCAAGGGATAAATAATGATGAGGGACGGTCATCAGAGGTAAAGGACGATCACCTGGCAGGGGACGGCTGCTCTATTGGGGACAAGGATGAGGGACGGTCATCCAAGGTGAAGGACGATCACCTGACAGGGTTCGGCTGCCGAAGGGTATCACGACATAGAACGAATGCCGGATAGAACAGGTCGACGATGGGGACGGCCATCGGATAAGCATGATGAAGGACGATCATCAGGGGGTGAAGGACGATAACCTAGCAGGGTACGACTGCTCTTAGGGTTTATCATGACATAGGATGAATGTCAGATAACAAGATCAACGATGGGGACGGCCATTGGAAAAAAATGATGAAGGACGATCATCAAGAGGTGAAGGACGATCACCTAGCAGGGGACGGCTGCTAAAATATCACTACATAGGACGAATGTCGGATAGAAGAGGGTTCCAATAATGGAGACTCCGCTGGGAGAGTGATGAGGGACGGTCATCAAAAAAAGGTGAAGGACGATCACCTGGCAGGGTACGGCTGCCGGAAGTATCATGACATAGGACGAATGTCAGATAGAAAAGAAATAATTTACTAGGGATTTGCTGGGGAATCTTCTTGGGAATGGTAGATACAGAGGAGTGTCTACATTCAAGAAAGGAAAGGGATAAGTGTTTGACGCTATGTATAGATTAAAGATGCGGACGAGCATCCTTAAGACTACGATACGGACGAGTATCGGTAGAAACAACTGCTGACGCATGTTCAGAGATGATGATATGGACGAGTACCAACTGGTTAACAAAGAACACGGACGAGTGTTGAATCTGAGGAGAGATAAGTGGTGTATACAAGATACGGACGAGTATCTGTATGAGTGAAAAAAAAGAATGAGTGAGACACAGACGAGTGTTCAACTTACTGGGGAGAGTATGATACGGACGAGTATCATGAGAGAAAACGTATAAGTTATGAACTTATGAGTGTGAAAGACATTCTGAAGATCTGTGGGAATAAGATGACACGGACGGGTGTCGGAAGAAGTGTAATGTAAACAAGTGTTTGTTTGTACAATAAGTTTTTAGGAAACCATGCTGGGGGAAGGGTGACACAGACGAGTGTCAAAGGAGTGTATAGATGTCTGTTTGTGGTTCTTATCTGCAGGGGAGTGTCGCTCCCCGGATTTCCATCCTGTTACAAACACGAAAGTGGCGCGGAAGAAGAGGTAGGGTCGCCAGCCAGGCATTTTTATCCCGAAAGAACGGGAATGGTAATACTGCACAAAACAGAAGAAAAGAAAAGGAAGGAAACGGGTCCTGCGAACCAAAGAGACTGAGTTCGGGAGTCAGTTACGACCTGGGAAGGTATTAGCACCCAGATCGTCCACCGTACCCGACGGGATCCACGCTTGCAAAGAAAACTATTTCAAAGGGTGGGTGTATGAAAACTGCAGCAAAAGAAAAGAAATGAAAAGAAAATTGGAACTGGAAAAGAACTGAATAAGAGAACAAAGAGAAAAAATGTAGGGAAAATAAAGATTGTGCTCGAATGGGCCCTACCCCGCTGCCTACGTACCTCATCAGGATAATGAGGATCAGAGACGCCGTAGTTCCCCTAACTAGAGGTAACAAGGAAATTTCTTATGAATTAAGGCTTGAACTGTCTATGCCATTGCTCAGGTGTTGCAGACTCGGACGACGAATGCGTAACCGTCTTGCAAAATGACAAGTAGGAGCAAGTTCGCGTACGGAGCGAATGATATGAGAAAAGAATTCCCGAAGGAGAGACGCTTATTGTTTGTTTGTGTTTTTTTTATGAAGCTTTTAAAGAGTGTGTCACAAGGAAGTGAACTCAAGCTCTTTTCCATGGAATGTGCACTTGTCACTACATTCCAAGATGGAATAATAGAACAAGCACACTCAAGTAAGGAGAAGATCCCCAAAACTTGAACCCAAAGATTAGGGCCTAAGCTCACTAACTTGTTGAATTATTAAGTGTTTTTGGTTATTTACAGATGAAGAAATGTTTTTTAGGCTTTTTCTTGATGAAGAAGATACCTTGATCAGACTTGTGCATCACAAGGTAAACTTGTACTATCCCAAGATGGGAAGACTACAAGCATACCTCATGGGATAAGGCTATTGCTCAAGGTATCGCTTCAAACTTTATTAAGATGTTTTTTATGGTTATGAGATGAGAAGAGAAGAAGAACCAAAAGGATCACAAAGGTAAAAGTCTAATGGGGAGCTAAAAGATCCTAAGTGTTATCATGCATGGATATCCTAAGGTTAATGTGGTTTTCTATCCTAAAGAAGAAGGAAAAGAAGAAGAGAAGAGGAAGAAGAGATGAGATGAGAAAAGCCTAAGCCCAACAAGCAAAAGGGTTAGTACAAAATAACATAAGAAGAAGAGATGAGATTTGGAGATGTGGAACTCAACTTCCACACCTCACACTTACCATAGCCCCTGCAAGGTTAGTAACATGCATACAAGTGAAATGAAATGAACAAAATAACATGCCACCATCATACAAACAGAAGTGAAATGATATGTACAAATGCATAATGCAAATGCAAGACAAAAGAATGAGAGAAGAAGTATGCAAGCAAACATGATGCAACATGAATCATATGGCACACAAATGCAAGCTCAATGAAGATGCAAAGCAACAATGCACAAACATGGACTCAATGCACAAGACCAGAATCAAAACAAGTCAAAGAAAGGCTTAAGAAGCTAACAAGATGAAAAGAGAAGAAGTACAAGACCAAACAATCACAAAATGGGAGTGAAAGAAGTAAGGAAGAAGTGAAAGCACACTTAAGAAATAAAAGAACTTAAAAGGGAAGCAAACACAAAATTTTCTAAGACTCAAACCCTAAGTCAAGACCAGAATGGAACCCATACCCCAAAAGGACCCCAAATGAGAAGAAGAAGTTGGCACAAGTGCCCTTCTTGGCTTATAAGAGACCTAATGAACCAAAAGAAGCAAAATGGGACAAGGTTCAAGACAAAATACAAATTAAATCAACCAAGCATCTAAAAATTCCACAACTTAAACCAAATGATCTTCAAACATGTTAAAACAATGAGCCAAAAGGATTTGGAAAAATTCAGAAGCAAACTAGGCCAAATGGAGGCAAGAACACAAACTAGGGTTAATAACTTCCAACACAAGTCAAAGGACCAAGACCCAAGGAATAAATTTCTAAAAATCAGGGGAAAAATCACATAAGAACTAAATTATCTTAGGAATCCAGAGCAAAACGAATGGACACAAAACTCAAAATAATAAACTCTATAGAAAATGGACAAGGCAGATTGCTCAAAGAAGAATCAAAAAGAGGTTAATTGAAATAAGGAATTAATATGACACGTGGAAATTAGAAAAATGGAAAATAAAAAATATAGAAAAATAAAAGAAACTTAAAAGAAGACTCGAGAATGTTTTTGGGAATTTTTTTAATGATCATAACTATTTTATATAGTTAGAAAGTAAAATGGATTAAAAGAATTAAAATAAGAAAAAGAAATAAAAAGAAATAAGGTTGGGGGGTGTTGGTAGTAAGGGCTTTGCATTGAAATGAACTGGGCTTAGTGTTGGAGGGGTGTGGATAGCATAGCTGAGGCCCATTGGTGTGCAGGTTCATGAGATTTATGGTGGAATTTATGGAAAATAAAAGGGAAAAAAAAAGAAACGCAGGATGAATCAGACGCATGTTGTGGACCATTCATTAATTGACGTGGACATAAGCTGAAATGTGATTGGAGACGCATGGTTGTTATTTTGGTACGCGCAACATTAATAATTAAAATGAAATAAAAAGTTCACGTGACTGGGAGGGTGGAGGCTAGCACGCGTGTCACAATCCTGGACGTACAGCAGCCAGATCCAATGGTGGTAGGTCATCTTCTTCAATGCACAAACCCTAGTTCATCATTTCCAGTTTCCGGTGGCCGGAGCTAGGGCTCCGGCACCGAAATTCATACCAGAAGAGCAAAACACAACATAAACAAACCAAATGCTCCAGATTAGGTAATTGACATGCTCTGAACTAAAAAATGACACTGAAAAAGTCTAAAACTCAAAGAATCAACAGGATCGAACCAAAACAAGTGTGACCAAGAAACTTTAAATTCAAATATCTCATGCTACAATGCATCATTTTCAAAACTACAAGTTGCAGCATGCTTAGTGCACATCACAGATCACAAAACACATAACTAATTTCATTTCCAGATCTCAAGATTTAGAACCATACCTGAGTTGCAGATCTTGATTCAAGGTGTTAGAAAACCAAATAATGGATGCAGTGCACTCCTACTTCACTCTAGATGCAAAATAAATGCATCTAAAGTCTTGAATGTAGCTGGATTTGAAGCTTTGCTCACACCTGCCCTGAAATGGCAATGTTGTTGAACTTGAGAGATTGCTTGAAAGAGTGTGTGATTAATGATCCTTAGCTTGCACTGATCAAGGATCTATCACTGGTTTTTGAAATGATCAAGTGTGTGATGAGAAATGAGAGAAAATGCAATTAGTGCATAAACTTGGAAATGAGAGAATGAGAGAGAGGTTGCCAATTCTGAAACCCTAGCTCCTTTTATGTGTGTAGGATCAGAATGCGCCTAAGAGGGGGGTGAATTAGGTGTATATAATTTTTCTCGATTCTTTTTCTTTGATGGATAGAATTTTTCTTGTAAGTTTGTATGAAAGGAAAATAGTAAGGCAGAAAGTAAAAGTGACACAGAGAGTTATCCTGGTTCCCTTCACAGTCCGAAGGTACATCCAGTCCCCTTTCAACTTGAAAGAGATTTCCACTAGTTTTTAGAAAAAGTACAACCTATCACACCTTCAATGGTGAGGCCTACTTTCTAACAAACTATCATACAAGTGTGCAAGAACAATCCTCTTGCCACACTTACCCTTATGTCCAAACAAACCTTGGAACACAAGTTACACAATAGAAATACCTTTCTATATTTTTAATTTTGAGTGAGTAATACAAAGACTTAATATCAATAATGATATTCTCCTATGTACACAATTCACTTTTCAAATATCAATACAAGTGTTCAAACATGAAGTATGAAAGATGAATATCTTATGAACACTTTTGAAAAGTATGAAAATATTTTAAAATTGATGAATTTGATTCAAGTGATTTTTTATAAAAATTGTAGGAGGTGTTTTTGAATTTGAAAAATTCAGATTTTATATTATACAAGACACCCTTTTGAAAAGGTATGAAAATTATTAATCAAAATAATTTTGGAAGAGATATAATCAAAAGGTGCAATTTGAATTTCAAAGAAAAATATTTTTCAAAATATTACAGTGTTAACCGGTTAACCAAATGGTTAACCGGTTAACGCCTATAAACGTTAACTGGATTATTGAGAATTTGAACCCGTTAACCGGTTAACCAAATGGTTAACCGGTTAACACTGTTAAAAACAGAAACAGAAGGTTTTTAAAGAGTGTTAAACGGTTTGAAAAATATATCAAATTATTTTATGCAATATGCTAGTATATGATAGAATGTGTGAACACTTGTACATCAATTTAAAAGAGAGATTGATATACCTAAACAAAAGCATCCAAGCATGAAGTAGAACGATGATGCAAACGAAGTTTGATAGGAAAGTCGGTTGCTTGAAGCTTGATCAGTTGGAGCTCTTGACGTTTTGCAAGTCTAAAAGATATGCGCCGTGTTGTCTTCATCAAAAACTTCGAGGTTGAAGGCGTGCTTCTACATTCTCCCCCTTTATGATGATGACAACCGAAAATTCTGCGAGAGCTTTGATCAATGTTTCTCTAAGCGAAACCTCCCCCTATGGACAACAACTCCCCATAAATGATAGCAGCAGTAGCGGAAAAAAATTCTGCATAGAGAGTCATTAGAGAAACAAGGTCTTCTCCCCCTTTGCCATTAGCAAAAAGGAAGGGACCAACAAGCAAGCATGAACATGAAAAGTATAGCATCATACAAGCAATCATACAAGCAAGCACACATATAAAATGCAAATATAATGCAAGTAAACCAAAATGCCTAAAAACTTAGGACTTTAGTTTGAGAGTACAAAACATAACATGATTAAAAGATAAAGCAACATAATAAAAAACAGCATGGAGACATGGTCCTCATTCCTCATCCGACACATCCTCATCATCTTCTTCCTCTTCTTCGGTACCGTCCACATCCTCATCAACATGCTCGGTGGTGTTTCGGGAGCTTAGGACAAGGTTCCGAAGGCTTTTGATGGCACGCATAGCTTCATGGTGGTGTGACATCATGGTTGAGTAGAGAAAGTCATTGGTAATGCCGGTTTCCGGAATAGGTGGAATGGAGGTGGAGGATCCGTCATCATACTTATAAGTTCCATCATTGGCTTGGACAATGTCGGTGTTCTTGATGATTGTGACTCCGTTGATTTCATTACCCGTAGTAGTCATAGCAATAAACGGTTCTCGACCGATTTCCATATCGGTAAGTTCTAAAATCCTTGAAAGGAGATGGCCATACGGTAATCGAGTCTTCAAAGAGAGTTGTTGCTTCAAATGATATAGCATGGTAGGAAGCCAATTAATCTTAATCTTGTTCTTGATGGCAAAGAGCACTTGCATCTCCAAATCATTGATTTGAGATTGATTGGAGTCCTTGGGCAGCAAGACATGGCAAATGACATAATGAAGCATCCGGTCATCCACGGAGAGATTCTTCGCATAGCAAAGTACCCGAGAGGTACGCTGGCCGGATATCACGGCTGCCTTTGGAAACCTACAGATGTTATAGTAGTATTCCATCTTATCATAGTTGGCCCATTTGCCCTCATCATGGTTGACACCCTTTCGGAGAAACACTCCCGAGTATGGTAAAGACAAAGAGGTAGCAAGAGTACCTAGGTCAACCTCAATCTCATAATCTCTAATAGAAGCAAAAAGGTGGTGCTTATCCTTACCATCACAATTGAGAACCATGTTGTTCATGAAAGACTTCACCAAATCCGGATACACCTTTCCATTATCGGCAATAAAATCTAACATTCCTTGATATTCTAGTAATGCCGGAAACTTAAACGATTCAAAAGATTTCAGGTTCACATACTTACCCTTGAGAAGATGTCGAACCCGAACACGGAAATCCAATCGTCTCTTCTTGGTAGATTCCATAGGCATGTCTTCTTCACTGCTAGACCTTGATGCTGACACTGGAGCTTTTCCCTTTCTTGAAGCCATGAAGATGAAGCTTAAGTTGAAGGTGAGTGAGAGTATTTTCGGATTAGGGTTTGGTGAGTGAAGAGTGAAGTAAAGGAGATGGAGTTTTGTGAGAGTTACAATGTAGTGGGTTTTAATGGAGGAGATGGAAGGTTTGGAAGAATGAGTAAGTGGAGTTTAATAGTAGGTCAAAGGAAGAGGAATAGATTTATGAGGTGTCTTGAGATACCATGCATCAATTAGACATAACACACACAAGATAACATAAAAAAGAATTTTTTTTTAAAAGTAACAGAATCTGTCACGCAGGCTAGGACTGCTGTTTTGAAGGTGTTAACCGGTTAACCGATCCGTTAACCGGTTAACGGACAAAAAAATTCAAAAAATTTTAAAAATCCAGCAGCTTTGGTGGGGAAAAATGGGAGGAAATTTTCAAAAAAAATTTCCATAAAGTGTTAGCACTTGTCATTCCGCAACTTTCGATCAAAAAATATTTTGAAACCGATTGATTTCGGGTATACGAAAGTGAGAAAAACCGAAAATGGTGAAATGTGAGTGCTAGCATTTTATGACATTAAAGTGAGCAAAAACACATATAAACACACATAATGCAATAAAAACATATAACAATCAATTTTTGGGTCAAGATTAGATGTCACCTTCATTGAGAATGCCAAGTTCTCGTCGAATCTTGAAAAATTGCTCCTTAGCCAATGGTTTTGTGAATATGTCGGCTAGTTGATTGTGTGTATCCACGAATGTAACATCTACATCTCCGTTTAAAACATGATCTCGAAGGAAATGATGTCGGATATCTATGTGCTTTGTTCTTGAATGCATGACTGGGTTCTTTGTAATATTGATGGCACTTGTGTTGTCACACCGGAGAGGGATACAACTGAGATCTATACCGAAATTGAGAAGTTGTTGTTTGAGCCACAAGATTTGAGCACAACAACTTCCTGCTGCAATGTACTCCGCTTCGGTCTTGCTAAGTGCAACGCATGCTTGCTTCTTGCATGCCCACGACACCAGTGCATTCCCGAGAATGTGACAAGTACCACTTGTACTCTTTCTATCGGTCTTACATCCTGCATAATCAGCATCAGAATAACCAATTAAAGAACAAGTACTACCTTTAGGATACCATAGTCCGACGTGCGTTATTCCTTTGAGATACTTCATGATCCTCTTCACGGCAATGAGATGTGATTCCTTCGGATTAGCTTGAAAGCGGGCACACAAACAAACACTAAACATAATGTCAGGACGGCTCGCCGTCAAATATAAGAGTGAACCGATCATACCTCAATATTTTGTAATATCTATTGAAGTGCCGGAAAGATCTTGATCAACATATGTCCCGGATCCCATTGGAGTAGACATCTCTTTGCAATTGTCCATATCAAATCTTTTCAATAACTCCTTGCAATACTTGGATTGGTTGATGAAGATGTCATCCTTTGTTTGCTTGATTTGTAAACCAAGGAAGTAGTTCAACTTTCCCATCATGGACATCTCGAATTCGCCTTGCATCATAAGAGAGAATTCTTCGCAAAGATCTTTGTTTGTTGTACCGAATATGATGTCGTCGACATAGACTTGAACAAGTAAGGTGTTACCCTTAAGATTCTTGATGAACAAAGTCTTGTCAACCTTTCCTTTAGTAAAACCTTTCTCACATAAGAAGTTGCTAAGGCAATCATACCAAGCCCTTGGTGCTTGCTTTAAGCCATAAAGAGCCTTCTTCAACTTGTATACATGAGACGGGTTCTTGAAGTCTTCAAAACCGGGAGGTTGTTTGACGTAGACCTCTTCATTGATGTAACCGTTTAGGAAAGCGCTTTTGACATCCATCTGGTACAACTGAAAATTCATAGAACAAGCGTAAGCAAGTAATAATCTAATTGCTTCTAACCTTGCTACCGGAGCGAATGTTTCATCAAAGTCGATTCCTTCTTCTTGGTTGTAGCCTTGTGCGACCAATCTTGCTTTGTTACGAACTATGATTCCATTCTCGTCAAGTTTGTTCTTGAACACCCATCTTGTGCCTATGATATGCTTGTTGTCCGGTCTTGGTACAAGAGTCCAAACTTGGTTCCTTTCAAATTGATTGAGTTCTTCTTGCATAGCTATTATCCATTGATTGTCGCCTAAGGCTTCATCAATTTTTGCTGGTTCAATTTGAGACACGAACGCCATGTTGAGGCAAGCATCCTTGAGATTGAGTCGAGTTGCAACGCCTTGGCTAATATCACCAATCACTTTATCTATCGGGTGATCTCTATGAGTTCTCCATTCTTTTGGAAGATCTTGATGTTCTTCAATGGTTGGTGACTTATCTTCTTGTGATATTGCTTGTTCTTTTGATATCTCCCTTTGTTGTTGTGATAGATCTACATCATCATCATCATCCACAATAATATTATCCTCTTTCGAGGGGTTAGTCTCATCAAACGAAACATGTATGGATTCTTCAATGGTAAGAGTACGTTTATTGAAAATTCTAAAAGCTTTACTTGATAGAGAATATCCAAGAAAAATACCTTCATCAGATTTCTCATCAAACTTACCAAGGTTATCCTTACCGTTGTTGAGAACGAAGCATTTGCATCCGAATATGTGGAAGAAAGATATGTTGGGTTTTCTTCCCTTGAACAACTCATAAGGTGTCTTCTTGAGAATAGGTCGAATATTGACACGGTTACTTACAAAATAATCCGTGCTAACCGCATCCGCCCAAAAATATTTAGGAAGATTCGAGTCGCTAAGCATTGTCCTTGCAAGTTCCACTAGTGCCCTATTCTTCCTTTCTACGACGCCGTTTTGTTGAGGAGTCCTTGGTGCGGAGAAGTTGTGAGAGATTCCATGCTCTTCACAAAAATCTTCAAATGATGAGTTTTGAAACTCGCCACCATGGTCGCTTCTTATGGAAACAATTGAGAGTGACTTCTCATTTTGAATTTGCTTGGCATACTTCTTGAATGCTTTAAAGGCATCACTTTTCTGCACTAAAAACAAATTCCAAGTATATCTAGAGAAATCATCAACAATAACTATTGCAAAAACGTTACCTCCGAAGCTTTTTGTTCTTGATGGACCGAAAAGGTCCATATGTAACAATTGGAGTGGTCTTGTAGTAGATATCACTTTCTTGGTCTTTAAGGATGTTTTGGTTTGCTTCCCCTTTTGACATGCGTCACAAAGCTTATCCTTGATAAACTTCATCTTTGGAAGACCAACAACTAGATCATGCTTTAATAATTTATTCAAATGCTCCATGTGAATGTGAGGAATCCTCTTATGCCAAAGCCATGCATCGTTGTTGTTTTCCATTAAGCACTTCACCTTCAAGAGAGAGTCATCAAAAGAAATCATAAAAATGTTATTAAATCGTTTACCTTTTAGCAAGAGTTCATGAGTGAATTCGTGTTCTATCAAACATTCTTCCTTTGTGAAGTTGATTCGGAACCCTTTGTCACACAATTGACTTATGCTAAGAAGGTTGTGTTTAAGGCCTTCCACATAAAGGACGTCTTCGATGATTGTATGAGGAGATGCACCAATGGTTCCAACTCCAAGAATTCTTCCTTTATTATCATCACCGTAAGTAACGTATCCTTTGGCCTTAAGTGTTAGACTTGAAAATTTGTTGATGTCGCCCGTCATATGCTTTGAACAACTGCTATCGAGATACCATTGTGTAGAAGTTGTTTTCAAGCATACCTACAAAACAAAGTCAGGTTTTTTTAGGTACCCAAATTGCTTTGGGTCCTTGATAGTTAGTACCCTTTTCAACCCACACATAATGCCCTTTAGCAACACCAATGTTGCGCACATAGCAAGCATTAGGTGTATGGCCTTTTATTCCACAATAAAAACAAATAGGTTGAAATTGACTTTTGAATTTAGGAACATATTTTTGTTTCTTAAGAATCCTTTTCTTTTTATGACTTTGATGCATAGGTTTAGCATTGTTAGTCTTTTCCTTAACAATTTGTTCACTAGCTTTTACGAAAATGGTTTCACTTGTGCTTGGTTTGGAAAACTTAGAATATCCTAGGCCACTTTTATCATTTGGATATCTTTGGTGCCTAAGAATTTCCTCCAAGCCAATTTGACCTTTTTCATATCTTTCTAAAACTCTTTTGAGTTGAACAATTTGAAAGGACAATGACTCACAATTTTTACATGTAAGAGTTTGTTTTTCATCCATTATCTTTTGTTTTTCATTTTCAATGTATTTTTCAAAAGATGCATTTTGCTCTTCTAAAGATAATATTTTCTTTTGGGATGAGATATTTTTGTACAAAGTCTTACATTCCTTAAGAAGTTCATATATGACTTTTGTGCATCATTTTCATAAATTGAAAAACTACTACTAACCTCGTCATTTTCTTCATTGGAGTGATGTGACGCCATTAACGCCATATTAGCACATTCGTCGCTTTCCGATTCCGATGAGGTACTAACTTCATTGTCATCCCACGCGACATAAGCCTTTTTATTCTTGAAGTTCTTCTTGCCTTTGAATCCTCCTTTCTTCACAAGTCTTGGACAATTCGGTTTTATGTGACCTTGCTTTCCACATTCATAGCATGTAACTTCTTGGTTCGATGTGGATGCATCCTTCTTCTTGAAATGTTTATTCTTTTTAGGAAAAGAAGAATTATTATTTTTGTTAAAAAACTTACCAAGCTTCTTAACAAGAAGCATGAAGTTCTCATCTTCAGAGATCTCGTCATCTTTGTCATCCTTCGTGTCAATCTTCAAGGCAATTCCTTTGGACTTTTTCTCTTGACTTTCATGCATTTCGAGCCTTCCAAGTTCCAACTCGTGCTCTTGAAGTTTGCCGAATAGAGATGCGGATGTCATTGTTGAGAGACTCTTCTTCTCCGAGATTGCGGTCACTTTCGGTTGCCATTCCCTTGTCAAAGACCTTAGAACTTTCAAATTGAGATCATCGTTGGTGAAGGTCTTTCCGAGTGCAATCAAATGGTTGGTTAGATGAACAAATATTTTTTGTAAAGCCACAATAGATTCTCCGGGCTGCATGCCAAACATTTCGTATTCTTGACTTAACGTGTTAAGCCTTGATCTTTTAACTTCTGTTGTTCCTTCATGTGTTTCTACCAAAGTATCCCAAATCTCCTTCGCCGATTTGCATTGTGATACACGAAAAAATTCGTCCATACTAAGAGCACTTTGAAGTATGTTGATTGCTTTCTTCTCATTTAGGATCTTTCTTTTATCATCTTCATCATACATATTCTTCAACTTCGCCGTTCCAACACCATTGATTACATTGACGGGATTATGCGGACCTTCTTCGATTGCTTCCCATATGCCTTCTCCTTGGGCTTCAAGATGTGCCCTCATTCTGATTTTCCAGAAATCGAAGTATTCGCCGGAGAAGAGCGGAGGCTTGTTGCTACTTCCACCATCTTTGAAAACGGGATTCGAGTTTGCGGAAGCCATAGGATTTTGTAGGAACAGGTTACCTAAACCTGCTCTGATGCCAATTGTAGGATCAGAATGCGCCTAAGAGGGGGGTGAATTAGGTGTATATAATTTTTCTCGATTCTTTTTCTTTGATGGATAGAATTTTTCTTGTAAGTTTGTATGAAAGGAAAACAGTAAGGCAGAAAGTAAAAGTGACACAGAGAGTTATCCTGGTTCCCTTCACAGTCCGAAGGTACATCCAGTCCCCTTTCAACTTGAAAGAGATTTCCACTAGTTTTTAGAAAAAGTACAACCTATCACACCTTCAATGGTGAGGCCTACTTTATAACAAACTATCATACAAGTGTGCAAGAACAATCCTCTTGCCACACTTACCCTTATATCCAAACAAACCTTGGAACACAAGTCACACAATAGAAATACTTTTCTATATTTTTAATTTTGAGTGAGTAATACAAAGACTTAATATCAATAATGATATTCTCCTATGTACACAATTCACTTTTCAAATATCAATACAAGTGTTCAAACATGAAGTATGAAAGATGAATATCTTATGAACACTTTTGAAAAGTATGAAAATATTTTAAAATTGATGAATTTGATTCAAGTGATTTTTTATAAAAATTGTAGGAGGTGTTTTTGAATTTGAAAAATTCAGATTTTATATTATGCAAGACACCCTTTTGAAAAGGTATGAAAATTATGAATCAAAATAATTTTTGAAGAGATATAATCAAAAGGTGCAATTTGAATTTCAAAGAAAAATATTTTTCAAAATATTACAGTGTTAACCGGTAAACCAAATGGTTAACCGGTTAACGCCTATAAACATTAACTGTATTATTGAGAATTTGAACCAGTTAACCGGTTAACCAAATGGTTAATCGGTTAACACTGTTAAAAACAGAAACATAAGGTTTTTAAAGAGTGTTAAACGGTTTGAAAAATATATCAAATTATTTTATGCAATATGCTAGTATATGATTGAATGCGTGAACACTTGTACATCAATTTAAAAGAGAGATTGATATACCTAAACAAAAGCATCCAAGCATGAAGTAGAACGATGATGCAAACGAAGCTTGATAGCAAAGTCGGTTGCTTGAAGCTTGATCAGTTGGAGCTCTTGACGTTTTGCAGGTCTGAAAGATATGCGCCGTGTTGTCTTCATCAAAAACTTCAAGGTTGAAGGCGTGCTTCTACAATGTGAAGTCACAAACCAATGCTGAAAAACTTAGCTCATTTGCACGTGGGAATCACAAGCTTTTGGTGAATTTGCAAAATTTGCAATATGTGAGGGAAGCATGCACTCCTCATGCTTTGCTTGGCCTCTCAGCACATGGTCAATCCTTTTCCAACCCTTGATGATAATACAACAAATCCTGGCCCTTAGATCAAGTCATCACACTTTTCTCATGATTTTGCCAATTTTGCATTTTTGGAGTGAAATCCTTGCCTTGCACGAAAATGGGATATTCTTTGGAGAAAAATGATCCAAATGCGATGTATTGTAACTTAGTAAACAAAATTGAACCATTCCAAGCCTTGAAAATAAGTTTTGAAGCCTTTTGCTTTTGTGCATGCATGAAACTTTTGAATTTGCCCTAATTTCAAGCATTTTTTCGAAGGACCTCTAGGACAAACCATAAATCCCATGAAAATGTACTTGTACTTTTTGAAAATGGGAGCCCTTAATATCCAACTTTCATATTTGAATTTGGTCCATTTGAAGAATTTTTGATCATGTTAAGGTCATTTGAAAATTAGGGCAAAAGTTGCCAAATATGGAAAATCTCAAAAACCAACTTTGTGCCAATTTTGCAAAAAGCCTCAAATCTCCATGATTCTTGGTCTTTAAGAATCCCAAACCTCTTATAACATTGTAAGGACCCATATTGGCAATAAAAAGTGGCTTGGACCCCTTGAAATCACACAGTTGACTTTTTAAGGGCACAGTTGACCAATTACTTCATCTGCAAGCAACTGAAGAATTTCTTGACTTCCACATGGAATTTTCTCATGAAAATTGATACCTAGGATCCTCTTGACATATATAAGACTTTGCCCAAATGCAATGGCCAAAGTTGTGAGGTCTTGGTGCTTGAATCCCAAACCCTAGTTTAGGTGCCTTGTGTAGGAGCTTTGCCTTATCCTGAGACTTCTGATGATCATGCAATCTTCTGAGCTTTTGCAAATGGACTTGATCTTGTAAATGGAGTGTAGACCCCTCATAGGAATTGTACAAAACCATTGGTACCCTTGTCATAGCTTGTGATGCCTCAAGAACTTCCACAGATGATCATATGCCTAATGCTAGGACATGAAGAATGTTATGCCTCATCTTTCAATGCTAGGATGCTAAGAAAATGATATGTTCATGATGAATATGATGTGATATGATGCTTAAAAGGAAGAGGGCAAATTTGGGGTGTTACAGCTGCCCCTATTCAAACAACTGTTGATCTGAAAAGGACGGTAGCACGGGCTATCGACCGTTCAAGATAAACTGTGGTTGAATACCAAGAAGACCAGAAATTTGCACTCTGACGAAGAATGCAACACTGGGAAATAAACCCAACCAAATGACACTTTGGTGACTGAAGCGGAGAAAGAAAGCAGACGAGCTTCTTCCAAGTTGAAACTGATATCTGGAATAAAAATACTTTGACGGACGAGTCTTCTTCAATAATCCTGGGACGCCAGGAGCTGGACATACGAGTCCTTACTGCAAAAACATATGACTTGAGACAGACGAGTCTCCTTCGGATATACCTGTTACGCCAGGACCGGGATGCACTAAAGTCTGTGGGATAGACATGCATAATCAAGGTAAACGAACCTTCTTCATATATTATCCGTGGATATATGGTATAAGACAGACGAGTCTCTTTTGAGCAAACCTGTTATGCCAGGTGCAATAATAACCGGTGCCTGAGACAGACGAGCCTCCTTCGGATTTACCTGTTACGCCAGGACCGGTAACCATTTTGACATTTATTCCCACAGTCATGATTTTAAACCTCTTCAATACAGACGAGTATTGGATGATCACCAAGGTAACATAGACGAGTGCCAACAGTCAATGATACAGACGAGTATCAGACGACGATCTGAGAAACACAGACGAGCGATTCAGGCAATGATACAGACGAGTATCAACCACTGGTATAGACGAATACCAGAAATTCAAACACAGACGAGCATTTGGAGTAGCAATACAGAAGAAAACCAGGATAATCAGCAAATCCTCACATACAGATATAAGCTAACACAGACGAGTGTTGGGGATGATACAGACGAGTATCCAAACAAAGCAGACGAGCTTCAAATAGATAATCCACACAGACGAGTGCTGGAAATTACAGACGAGCAATAAGAAACATTACAGATATTAGAACATCAAAACACAGACGGGTGTGGGGGAGTGCAGACGAGCACCAGCAGAGATTACATATGAAACACAAACGAGTGTTGGAAATTGCAGACGAGCAACAGCAAATGGATATCAAGCACACACGAGTGTTGGGAAATGCGGACGAGCAACAACAAATGTCAAATATCAAACACAGACGAGTGTTGAAAATTGCAGACGAGCAACAACAAATACTGGATACCAAACACAAACGAGTGTTGGGAATTGCAGACAAGCAACAACAAAGATCAAATATTAAACACAGACGAGTGCTGGAAATTGCAGACGAGCAAAAGCAAAGGCCAGAGCACAGACGAGTGCTGGAGATTGCAGACGAGTAACAAACGCCTGATTGGCCACAAGAGTTATGACTCTACAAAGGGGAAAAACAAGTTGAGAGGGTCTGGACACCTAGCTCTGACTGGAGTGATGAATACCTGCTGTATCATCAAATTGACCCAAGAGTATGGCAACTTTGCTGGGGAATATTTCACTGACGGGAGTGAAACATCAAATATGAATTATGTGGGGACAGATCATCTTCAGACTTGGCTTGGAAAGATGCTTCAACCATACTTTGACTGGGGAGAGCATTTTGCTAATTTTGAACTCTGGCTATGACCCTTGATGGGGATAGAATTCTGACAATTCTAACTCTGTGGGGACATCAGACACTCGGCCTCCTGTTGGGAATACTTCACTGGGGAATAATAAACTGCTTGGACTAACTGCCAAGGCTTAGCTGGGGAAGAATTCTGCTGGAGATAGGAATTGCAAAGTGTCTCTCATGAGGAGAAACAACCTGCTTGGGAGAATGTGACGCCATCCTGCAACCTGCAACAACAGAAAACACAAGTGTGCCCCGGGGACTTGCATGGTATGATCTGTTCATCCATCGTCACCCGACACTCAAAGAGGGTTTACAGTGTTTCCCTGCAATGTCATTTTCTTTTTAAATTATCACCATGTTTAAATGCAATGCTATTTTTGCCAAAAATTCAGGACATTTTGCAAACAAAAATAAACACACAAAGCCTTTTGACTGAATATTCTTTCTATTGAAAGGCCTCTGAACAGGTAAAGATTTACATCAATAAGTAACCACCTGGAAATAGGTAGCCACCATAAAATTGAGAAAATAAACTATCCTAATGGCAATGGACACGGCATCCCAATGAGTTCCATTTCTGCTATGACCTGCATGTCTTCAAAACTCTCCATTCTGCTTTTGCTTTCTGAGAGGATGAGGGGACTGATTCCTATCCTTCTGATATTGTCAAGTTGTACGAAACGATGACGTGGTTCAGATTACTCGGATCGCAGTTGTTCGCTTATTCCCTTATTTTGTGTGGATCGCCCTTTCGGGTTTTCAATCCACCGGGATACCCCATTTTTGCCTGAGCTGTCCAATATGGCTTTTCAACTCAGTGGGTGTACATTTTTTTTTATTTTTTCCCTAACTTTTGCCCAAGCTTTTTATTCTATTTTTAGCTCGCCATGATGCCCTTTTTTTTTGCCTGGACTTTAATTCTGTTTTTGTGTCCAGCGGGTCTTTTAATGCGAAGTATTTTTTAACTGCGTCCGAGTTAACAGGGGACTGGAAGTCATCTCCATCCATAGTGGTGAGCATCAATGCTCCTCCCGAGAAGACTTTCTTCACTATGAATGGTCCTTCGTAGTTTGGGGTCCACTTGCCCCTGTGATCTGAACCTGGAGGAACGATCCTTTTCAGCACAAGCTTTCCCACTTGATACTCCCGAGTACGTACTCGTTGGTCAAATGCACGCTTCATTCTCCTCTAATAAAGCTGACCATGACAGATAGCCGCAAATCTCTTCTCCTCAATTAGACATAGTTGATTGTAACGAGCACGTACCCATTCAGCCTCATCAAGCTTTACATCCATCATCACGGGCAATGAAGGAATCTCTACTTCCACATGCAGGACTGCTTCCATACCATATACCAGAGAGAAGGGAGTTGCCCCAGTTGATGTCCTGACTGACGTTCGGTATGCTTGTAACGCAAATGGTAGCATCTCATGCCAATCTTTGTACGTGATAACCATTTTCTGCACAATCTTCTTGATATTCTTTTTTGCTGCCTCTACTGCACCATTCGTCTTTGGTCGGTAAGGAGAAGAATTGTGATGCTGAATCTTGAAGTCCCGACACAACTCTGTCATCATCTTGTTGTTGAGATTGGAACCATTTTCAGTAATGATTCTTTCGGGCACTCTGTATCTGCATATGATATCCCTTTTCAAGAATCTTGCCACCACTTGACGAGTGACGTTGGCATAAGATGCTGCTTCCACCCACTTGGTGAAGTAATCAATCGCGACCAAGATGAAGCGATGACCATTTGAAGCAGTAGGCTCTATCTTCCCGATCATGTCAATGCCCCACATAGAAAAGGGCCAAGGAGATGACATGACGTTGAGCGGGCTTGGAGAAACATGCACTTTGTCTGCATATATCTGGCACTTGTGGCATTTACGAGCAAATGAACAACAGTTTGCATCCATTGTCATCCAGTAATGCCCCGATCTTAACAATTTCTTGGCCATAGCATGCCCTCCTGCATGGGTACCGAAAGATCCTTCGTGGACTTCCTGCATTAACAGGCTTGCTTCGTGTCTATCCACGCATCTGAGCAAGACCATGTCAAAATTTCTCTTGTACAAAATCCCGTCTGTGTTCAAGAAGAAGCTAGCACCAAGTCGCCTCAAGGTCTTCTTGTCATTGGAAGAGGCCCCAGCTGGGTATTCTTGCTTTTCCAGGAATAGCTTGATATCAAAATACCAAGGTTTCTCGTCAGACACTGCGTCTACAGAGAAGGCATGAGCTGGAGCTTCAAGCCTGGAGATGTCAATTCTGGGCACATAGTTCCAACACAAGACTTTGATAGACGAAGAAAGAGTGGCTAATGCGTCGGCAAACTAATTTTCATCACGTGGTATGTATTGAAGCTTAACTATTGTGAAGAACGTCAACAGTTTTCTGGCATAATCCCTGTATGGAATTATATGCTCTTGATGCGTATACCACTTGCCGGTAACTTGGTTAATGACGAGGGATGAATCTCCGAATATATCGAGGTTTTTAATCCGAAGATTAATAGCCTCCTCTATTCCCATTATACATGCCTCGTATTCCGCTTCATTGTTGGTGCAGCCAAATGTAATTCTGGCAGCGAAGGGAAAGTGAACACCTTCGGGAGTGATAAGAACGGCACCAACTCCACGTCCATTGATATTGACTGCCCCATCAAACATCAACTTCCATTTGGATTCAGGGTCTGGCCCCTCCTCCGGAAGTGGTTCCTCGCAATCGTTTGATTTGAGGTACATGATGTCCTCATCAGGGAAATCAAACTTCATTGGCTGATAATCATCCTCAAGAGGTTGCTGTGCAAGGTAATCCGACAATACACTTCTGTTGCACCCCAAAATTTGCCCTCTACAAGACAAGACATTGTGTACTAAGAGGTTCACAAGGTTCACAATGTTCACAAGACAACTCATGAGGTTCACAAGGTTCACAAGGTTCACAATTAGTCAGAAAATTTGACAATTCCCTCAGACAATGCATCCTCCTAAGCAAGGCCTCCTAAACTAGGGTTTTGACTTTCATCAGGCTAAATGGACTTCCAAGACTTCAAGTGAGCTTCATAGCATCCTATATGTGTTCAAGAATCCCCATGTCAAGTTTCAAGACTTTCCCAAAAGATTTGCTCAGTCAGATGATCAGATAGGTTAAAATCAGTCAAGGCGGTCAAAAAGTCAAACTGAGGTCAACTGGGGTCAAACCAAAGTCAAACTTCATGATTTTTTGCCAAAATCAATTATATGAAGTAAAATTCATCATTTTATCAAAGGTTTATCATGATTCATCAAGGAGATTTCAGATCATCAAGAATCAGGAGTTTCTAAATTAGGGTTTTCACAGGAAAAGTCAACTGAACTTTGACCAGCCATAACTTTCATATGCTTCATCAAAAATTTTCCATCCAAAGCTCATTTTGAAGGAAATTGAATTCTCTACAACTTTGTGTCTCACAAGAAAATCCCAAAAAAGCTTCATTTGGAAGGTTTGAGCTAAGACATTATAGGTCCTTTTGAAAGTCAACAAAATGTCAACAACTTCAAAAGAGCATAACTTGAGAATGGTAAAAGATATGGACATGAGACCAAAGAGGTTGGTTAGATAACTCTTTAAGCTTTCCAAAATGTCCAAGAAAACCTTCATAGCATTAAAATTGAAGGATTTGTGCCCTTGCAAAGTCGGGAAATTTTTGGGAATTTTATGAAGCAAATAAGGCCTTAAAGTCATTTTTTGCTAAATGAGCCCACCTAATTGCCATTCAAACTTCACAAACTCATCAAGCACGACCCAACCCACTCATTTTATGATTTTTTATTTTTTATTTCATATTTATTTGAATTTTATTCATTAAAATACAAATTAAATTGAAATAAAATATAAAAATCATATATTTGATTTGATTTTTGGTTCTAGAAAGTTTTAACACTCATTTAAACTTGATTGATACCATTTAAATTCAGATCATCCAAACATAGCAAGGCTAGATCAAGAATATTCAAAATTTAAGATCACATCTTTTTCAATCTTAAAAAGTCCAAAAGTCCACAAATTTGTTAAAGTTTTTTACCTAAATTCATTAAGTGGTATATATACAACATAATGCCAAGCCCTATTCACAAATTCAGAGCCTCAAGGATAAGTTTTGCATTTTCAAAATTCATCAAAAATTTGAAATTCGGATTCTAATATTGTGTGGTTTTTCAGGTGAATTAAGGACACCAATCTCTTCCTTGAACATCAATGATCATGTAGCAATCATCATCTGCATCTCTAACACCATGACTTGCTCTAACCGAATCACTCTTGTTCAAGTTTTTACATTTTTTCGATTTCATACTTTCATGTGTTAATAATTGATTTTGCTTGCTGATTTGTGTTTGTTTTGAAGCATAGAAGCTTTCTGGATAAACCAATTGAAGTTTCATGGCCTAAATCATTAGATGCCATTGTTAGGGTTTGAGATTCGAATTCGGGATCTTGGTGTTTAGGGTGTTTAAATGGATTCTAAGAACATGGCCATAACATATAAACTTCATGTGATTGATCTGGGCTGTTAATTTACATTAATATTGTGGTTTGCTTGATGATTCAAAAACATAGGTTTTTCTGGTTCAAGAACATGCAGGAAAATTCGCACGAAACTTTGAAGGAGAATTCGTAGGAAATTGGATGAAGAAGATGAAGTTTTGGCGCTGAAGTCAAATTCAAATATGTGTTTTAAAATATATAGTTTGATTGTTGGTTTAGTTTCAAACGCGCACAGGTGGCTCAGTTGGTTTTGTTGTAATGTGTTGGTGGAGAGAGACCTGGGTTCGATTCCCAGGTCCTGCGTTTTTTTTACTTTGTTTTATTTCATAGGTCAAACAACAAAAGGATTACCATCCAAATGTTATCACCAGCACGCAGCTGGCCTGGTGGAAGGCTTGCTGGTCCAAGAGTTGCAAGGCCTAGGGCGTGGGTTCAATCCCTGCCCCAGGTAAGTTTTGGTTTTTATTTTTTTTAATTATTCTATTTTATTATTATTGTTTTATAATTAATTTTAATTACAATAAAAATATATATTGATAAATAATATGTAAATATATATGTATAACTTCATATTTTTTCTAAAAAATTTCTAATCCTAGTTTTTTTTGTTTTTTTATTTAAATTAAAATATGTATATATTATTATCATTTATTTATTTTTGTAAATGGTTAAATTAATATTGTAAATAAAATTATAAACCCTAATTCTATTTTCTAAAAAAATTCTAACCCTAATTTCTAAAACCCTAAATTTTTTAAAACCTTAATTATTTTGTTTAATATTAAACTTAATAAAATTTTCTAATGTATATAATTAAATAATTAATCATGCTTTATTTTGTAAATAAATTAGTATATGGTTTATTATTTTATTTTAATCTTAAAAATTCTTTAAAAAAAATTTTTTTATTTAATTTATATATGTTTTGTATATTTGTGCTAATATTTTCTTTCTTATAATTATTTTTATCACTAACCCTTTTTATTTATTGCTTATATTTAGTATCTAATTATTTTTATTATTATAAATGTAACTGTAAAG
Source organism: Lathyrus aphaca (assembly GCA_963966055.1). Taxonomy (NCBI): domain Eukaryota; kingdom Viridiplantae; phylum Streptophyta; class Magnoliopsida; order Fabales; family Fabaceae; genus Lathyrus; species Lathyrus aphaca. The sequence goes on along the minus strand of OZ014523.1, from coordinate 114,052,757 downwards.
GCGTTGTAATAGTCATAGTTTTTTATCGTTTATTTATTTATAAATATTCTTGCTATGGTTAGTAAATATAGGGAGTGATAACCTATTTGCTTTAAAATTAATTTAGATCACTAATCATAAAGATAAATATTTGAACATATACACGCACACACGTAAGTCAATCTTTGATCGCCGTCTCACTTCCTAAGGTTATCCCTCATGTTGCCTAAATAAAAAGGTCAAGTAAGGTGTCTAAAAAGCAAATCCCCTTCTCATAAACAAATCATCTAGTCCCTTTCAATATTATAAGATCAAGTCCCTTCGATGTTGCCTACATAAATGATCTTGTCCCTTTCGAATAAAAGATGATAAGTCCCTTCGTATTGCTAAGACACCTTACAGTTGCCTAAACACAGATGACCCTTCACATGTCCCTTATAACATCCAAGGTAATGACTACCTATTCCTTAATAATAGGGATAGTCTTACCATTGAAAGAACATTTAAGAACAGTAAAGATCTAAACATAGGGTAGGTTCCTCTTAAGTACTTGCTCACTTATCCAAAAATACTTCATTACACTTCACATTTTCAAACAAATTTTCAAAAACAAAGTCTTTATATATATCCATACAAGGATCATTATAAAGTACTTAAGAAAATTTTCAATCACACACTACACTTCTCAAAACAATTTAAAGTGAGATAAGTAACTAAGAGCCCATGGATAACCATGGATGTAAAGGGTGCTAACACCTTCCCTTTACATAACCTACCCCCCGAACCCAAAAATCTTTTAAGGTCTTTCCTGTTCTTTTATGCCCTTTCCTTTGGATAAAATAAAAGTCGGTGGCGACTCTTGCTATCCGCAACATTTAACTAAAGTCAGTTCTCCTACCGTGTTACAACTTCCTTTGATGGCTTTCTGAGAAGTATATTGGATGTCATATTCTGTTAAAATCATCTGCCACCTAGAAACCCTTCTAGTTAACGCTGGTTTCTCAAAGATGTACTTGACAGGATCCATTTTGGAAATGAGCAGTGTGGTATGAGTCAACATGTACTGCCTCAGTCGGCGAGCATCCCATACCAAAGCGCAACAAGTTTTCTCGAGCAGTGAGTAACGGGATTCACAGTCGGTAAAATTTTTGCTAAGGTAATAAATAGCGTACTCTTTTCGACCAGACTCGTCATGTTGGCCTAGAACACACCCCATTGACCCTTCTAGCACGGTCAAGTACATGATTAAAGGTCTTCCCTCCATTGGAGGCATTAGAATTAGAGGCTCCTGCAAATATTCTTTTATCTTGTCGAAAGCTCTTTGGCAATCATCGTTCCACCTGACCGTTTGCTCCTTTCTTAGAAATTTGAATATTGGTTCGCGCATGGCAGTTAGATGAGATATGAACCGAGAAATGTAGTTCAACCTCCCTAAAAACCCGCACACTTCTCTTTCTGTTCTCGGTGCAGGCATATCTTGAATAGCTTTTACTTTAGCAGGATCTACCTCAATTCCTCTTTGACTAACAATAAAACCCAACAGTTTCCCGGAACGCACTGCAAAAGTGCACTTGTTAGGATTCAACCTCAGCTTGTATTTGATCAGTCTATCAAACAGCTTCTTCAGGTTGACCAGATGCTCGTCTTCGTCTCGGGACTTAGCAATCATATCGTCCACATAACACTCAATCTCCTTGTGTATCATGTCATGGAACAATGTGACCATCGCCCGCTGATAAGTTGCCCCGGTGTTCTTCAAACCAAAGGGCATGACCTTATAGCAAAATGTACCCCACGGGGTAATGAACGTTGTCTTCTCCATGTCCTCCGACGCCATCTTAATCTGATTATATCCGGAGAAGCCATCCATGAAGGAAAATACCGAGAATTGAGCATTATTGTCTACCAACACATCAATGTGTGGCAACGGAAAGTCATCTTTTGGGCTCGCTCTATTCAAATCCCGGTAGTCAACGCACATACGGACCTTGCCGTCCTTCTTTGGTACAGGTACAATGTTAGCTACCCAAGGTGGGTAACTAGTTACAGCAAGGAAGTCGGCATCCCATTGCTTCTGAACCTCCTCTTTAATCTTCATTGCCATGTCAGGACGAGTTCTTCTCAATTTCTGTTTCACAGGAGGACAGTCCTCTCTCAGTGGTAGCTTATGCACAACGATGTCGGTATCCAACCCTGGTATATCTTGATATGACCAAGCAAAGATATCCATATACTCTCTCAGCATACTAATCAGCTCTTTCTTGACGTCGGCCTGCAGACTGGCCCCAATCTTGATCTCTTTCTTCACATCTTCACTGCCGATGTTGATGATCTCAATTTCTTCTTGATGAGTGTGAATAACCCGTTCCTCTTGTTTCAACAATCTGACAAATTCTTCAGGGAGGTCACAGTCTTCTTCAACCCCTTCATCAGCTTGGTAGACTGGATTGTCAAAGTCATGCATGGTCATAGCAGGAACGTTATCAATGGAATCCGGATGATCAACACTGCACATACGATGTGCTTATTCAGAGTCTGCTTATTTTGAAAAAGAGACGCTAACACAAAAACAAAAAGGAAAAACACCTTGCCATATTTTATATTTTTTTGTGAAAAGTCTTAAAAACAAAGAAAGAGAACACAATTTGCCTGAAAATGTCCTTTTGTTTCATGGTAAAATAAGATGCATACAAAACATGGTGGCCCAATACAATGGATCCTAGCATCTTGGTCAGAATGCTGGATTTGACAATGCAGTATGATAATAAAAGGAAACAAAATGAATTACTCTGAGTGCCAGGTAACTTGGAAAATGTCTTCAGCAGACCAGTTCCTTAGCTCCTCGCCGGGCGCGCACGGGTGAATCCAGTTGTCCCAGTCACCATCACTGTCCCCATCTTGGCTTGTCACACAAATCTGGTTGCGGTCGAGCATCCCAGCGCTTGTAAAGGTAATGGCTGTACCACTTGGAGTAGATCCACCAGGTTGATACCCTAAACCAAACTTGTCGTCTTTCTTTTCTAGCTCCAGCAGCTTGCCCCAGCCTTGGGCATTAGCTGATTGAACAACCTCCTTTGCTTGCTTGTAGGAATGGATGGAGGTACCTTCCTTATCACTGCTCTTCTCTACAGGAGTTAAGATGCTGACGTTGACTGCTTCGAAGGCTTGACATAAAGTCTCATGGATCTCTCCATCCATCTCTACATACTTAAATGTTGACAAGTGGCTTACGAAGATGTCTTCCTCTCCGCAGACTGTGATTACTTGGCCGTCAACCACAAATTTGAGCTTCTGATGCAGGGTTGAAGTTACAGCTCCAGCAACATGTATCCATGGGCGTCCCAACAAGCAGCTATACGCAGGCTGAATGTCCATGACGTAGAAGATACTTTTGAAAACTTGAGAACCTATTCTGACGGGCAACTCAACTTCTCCAAAAACTGATCTTCTCGAACCATCAAAAGCTTTGACAATCAAATCACTTGGTCTCGGGACTATACCATCAACGTTGAGCTTCATTAATGCCTTCTTCGGAAGCACATTAAGGGAAGAGCTTGTATCCACAAGAACATGTGACAACACAGCACCCTTGCACTCCATAGTGATATGCAGTGCTTTGTTGTGGTTTCGACCCTCAGACGTGAGGTCTCTGTCTGTAAAGCCTAGCCCGTGGCTTGCATTAACACTGTCTACTACAGCTTCAAGTTGATTGACAATGATTTCTTGAGGAATATAGGCCATCTGCAACAATTTCAACAAGGCCTCTCTGTGTGCAGGAGAACACATCAGCAATGATATAATGGATATTTTGGAAGGTGTCTGGTTCAATTGCTCGACCACCTTATTATCACTCTTTTTAATAATGCGCATGAATTCCTCGGCCTCTTTTTCAAATGTACCCTGCCCAGCAACAGGAGTTGTTGATTCATCAGTCACAGATTTCTTTCCTTTGGCCTTTGACGAAGCTTCAGCCTCAGGATCCCCTCTCATAATAGGGGGAGCAAATAAACGACCACTTCTTGTGAAACCTCCAACTCCTCCGACGTTCTCTACAATGCATCCTCCTAAGCAATGCATCTTAAACTAGTGTTTTGACTTTCATCAGGCTAAATGTACTTCCAAGACTTCAAGTGAGCTACATAGCATCTTATATGTGTTTAAGAATCCCCATGTCAAGTTTCAAGACTTTCCCAAAAGAATTGCTCAGTCAGATGATCAGATAGGTTAAAATCAGTCAAGGCAGTCAAAAAGTCAAACTGAGGTCAACTGGGGTCAAACCAAAGTCAAACTTCATGATTTTTTTCCAACATCAAGTATATGAAGTAAAATTCATCATTTGATCAAAGGTTGATCATGATTCATCAAGGAGATTTCAGATCATCAAGAATCAGGAGTTTCTAAATTAGGGTTTTCACAGGAAAAGTCAACTGAACTTTGACCAGCCATAACTTTCACATGCTTCATTAAAATTTTTCCATCCAAAGCTCATTTTGAAGGAAATTGAATTCTCTACAAATTTGTGTCTCACAAGAAAATCCCAAAAAATCTTCATTTGGAAGGTATGAGCTAAGACATTATAGGTCCTTTTGAAAGTCAACAAAATGTCAACAACTTCAAAAGAGCATAACTTGAGAATGGTAAAAGATATGGACATGAGACCAAAGAGGTTGGTTAGAGGACTCTTTAAGCTTTCCAAAATGTCCAAGAACACCTTCATAGCATTAAAATTGAAGGATTTGTGCCCTTGCAAAGTTGGGAAATATTTGGGAATTTTATGAAGCAAATAAGGCCTTAAAGTCAATTTTTGCTAAATGAGCCCACCTAATTGCCATTCAAACATCACAAACTCATCAAGAACGACCCAACCCACTCATTTTCTGATTTTTTTTGTTTTTTATTTCATATTTATTTGAATTTTATTCATTAAAATACAAATTAAATTGAAATAAAATATAAAAATCATATATTTGATTTGATTTTTGGTTCTAGAAATTTTTAACACTCATTTAAACTTGATTGATACCATTTAAATTCAGATCATCCAAACATAGCAAGGCTATATCAAGAATATTCAAAATTTAAGATCACATCTTTTTCAATCTTAAAAAGTCCAAAAGTCCACAAATTTGTTAAAGTTTTTTACCTAAATTCATTAAGTGGTATATATACAACATAATGCCAAGCCCTATTCACAAATTCAGAGCCTCAAAGATAAGTTTTGCATTTTTCAAAATTCATCAAAAATTTGAAATTCGGATTCTAATATTGTGTGGTTTTTCAGGTGAATTAAGGACACCAATCTCTTCCTTGAACATCACTGATCATGTAGCAATCATCATCTGCATCTCTAACACCATGACTTGCTCTAACCGAATCACTCTTGTTCAAGTTTTTACATTTTGTCGATTTCATACTTTCATGTGTTAATAATTGATTTTGCTTGCTGATTTGTGTTTGTTTTGAAGCATAGAAGCTTTCTGGATAAACCAATTGAAGTTTCATGGCCTAAATCATTAGATGCCATTGTTAGGGTTTGAGATTCGAATTCGGGATCTTGGTGTTTAGGGTGTTTAAATGGATTCTAAGAACATGACCATAACATATAAACTTCATGTGATTGATCTGGGCTGTTAATTTACATTAATATTGTGGTTTGCTTGATGATTTAAAAACATAGGTTTTTCTGGTTCAAGAACATGCAGGAAAATTCGCAGGAAACTTTGAAGGAGAATTCGCAGGAAATTGGATGAAGAAGATGAAATTTTGGCGCTGAAGTCAAATTCAAATATGTTTTTTAAAATATATAGTTTGATTGTTGGTTTAGTTTCAAACGCGCACAGGTGGCTCAGTTGGTTTTGTTGTAATGTGTTGGTGGAGAGAGACCTGGGTTCGATTCCCAGGTCCTGCGTTTTTTTTTACTTTGTTTTATTTCACAGGTCAAACAACAAAAGGATTACCATCCAAATGTTATCACCAGCACGCAGCTGGCCTGGTGGAAGGCTTGCTGGTCCAAGAGTTGCAAGGCCTAGGGCGTGGGTTCAATTCCTGCCCCAGGTAAGTTTTGGTTTTTATTTTTTTTAATTATTCTATTTTATTATTATTGTTTTATAATTAATTTTATTACAATAAAAATATATATTGATAAATAATATGTAAATATATATGTATAACTTCATATTTTTTCTAAAAAATTTCTAATCCTAGTTTTTTTATTTTTTTATTTAAATTAAAATATGTATATATTATTATCATTTATTTATTTTTGTAAATGGTTAAATTAATATTGTAAATAAAATTATAAACCCTAATTCTATTTTCTAAAAAAATTCTAACCCTAATTTCTAAAACCCTAAAATTTTTAAAACCTTAATTATTTTGTTTAATATTAAACTTAATAAAATTTTCTAATGTATATAATTAAATAATTAATCATGCTTTATTTTGTAAATAAATTAGTATATGGTTTATTATTTTATTTTAATCTTAAAAATTCTTTTAAAAAAATTTTTTTATTTAATTTATATATGTTTTGTATATTTGTGCTAATATTTTCTTTCTTATAATTATTTTTATCACTAACCCTTTTTATTTATTGCTTATATTTATTATCTAATTATTTTTATTATTATAAATGTAATTGTAAAAGCGTTGTAATAGTCATAGTTTTTTATTGTTTATTTATTTATAAATATTCTTGCTATGGTTAGTAAATATAGGGAGTGATAACCTATTTGCTTTAAAATTAATTTAGACCACTAATCATAAAGATAAATATTTGAACATATACACGCACACACGTAAGTCAATCTTTGATCGCCGTCTCACTTCCTAAGGTTATCCCTCATGTTGCCTAAATAAAAAGGTCAAGTAAGGTGTCTAAAAAGCAAATTCCCTTCTCATAAACAAATCATCTAGTCCCTTTCAATATTATAAGATCAAGTCCCTTCGATGTTGCCTACGTAAATGATCTTGTCCCTTTCGAATAAAAGATGATAAGTCCCTTCGTATTGCTAAGACACCTTACAGTTGCCTAAACACAGATGACCCTTCACATGTCCCTTATAACATCCAAGGTAATGACTACCTATTCCTTAATAATAGGGATAGTCTTACCATTGAAAGAACATTTAAGAACAGTAAAGATCTAAACATAGGGTAGGTTCCTCTTAAGTACTTGCTCACTTATCCAAAAATACTTCATTACACTTCACATTTTCAAACAAATTTTCAAAAACAAAGTCTTTATATATATCCATACAAGGATCATTATAAAGTACTTAAGAAAATTTTCAATCACACACTACACTTCTCAAAACAATTTAAAGTGAGCTAAGTAACTAAGAGCCCATGGATAACCATGGATGTAAAGGGTGCTAACACCTTCCCTTTACATAACCTACCCCCCGAACCCAAAAATCTTTTAAGGTCTTTCCTGTTCTTTTATGCCCTTTCCTTTGGATAAAATAAAAGTCGGTGGCGACTCTTGCTATCCGTAACATTTAACTAAATTCAGTTCTCCCACTGTGTTACAACTTCCTTTGATGGCTTTCTGAGAAGTATATTGGATGTCATATTCTGTTAAAATCATCTGCCACCTAGCAACCCTTCCGGTTAACGCTGGTTTCTCAAAGATGTACTTGACAGGATCCATTTTGGAAATGAGCAGTGTGGTATGAGTCAACATGTACTGCCTCAGTCGGCGAGCATCCCATACCAAAGCGCAACAAGTTTTCTCGAGCAGTGAGTAACGGGATTCACAGTCGGTAAACTTTTTGCTAAGGTAATAAATAGCGTACTCTTTTCGACCAGACTCGTCATGTTGGCCTAGAACACACCCCATTGACCCTTCTAGCACGGTCAAGTACATGATTAAAGGTCTTCCCTCCACTGGAGGCATTAGAATTGGAGGCTCCTGCAAATATTCTTTTATCTTGTCGAAAGCTCTTTGGCAATCATCGTTCCACCTGACCGTCTGCTCCTTTCTTAGAAATTTGAATATTGGTTCGCACGTGGCAGTTAGATGAGATATGAACCGAGAAATGTAGTTCAACCTCCCTAAAAACCCGCACACTTCTTTTTCTGTTCTCGGTGCAGGCATATCTTGAATAGCTTTTACTTTAGCAGGATCTACCTCAATTCCTCTTTGACTAACAATGAAACCCAGCAGTTTCCCGGAACGCACTCCAAAAGTGCACTTGTTAGGATTCAACCTCAGCTTGTATTTGATCAGTCTGTCAAACAGCTTCTTCAGGTTGACCAGATGCTCTTCTTCGTCTCGGGACTTAGCAATCATATCGTCCACATAACACTCAATCTCCTTGTGTATCATGTCATGGAACAATGTGACCATCGCCCGCTGATAAGTTGCCCCGGCGTTCTTCAAACCAAAGGGCATGACCTTATAGCAAAATGTACCCCACGGGGTAATGAACATTGTCTTCTCCATGTCCTCCGACGCCATCTTAATCTGATTATATCCGGAGAAGCCATCCATGAAGGAAAATACCGAGAATTGAGCAGTATTGTCTACCAACACATCAATGTGTGGCAACGGAAAGTCATCTTTTGGGCTCGCTCTATTAAAATCCCGGTAGTCAACGCACATCCGGACCTTGCCGTCCTTCTTTGGTACAGGTACAATGTTAGCTACCCAAGGTGGGTAACTAGTTACAGCAAGGAAGCCGGCATCCCATTGCTTCTGAACCTCCTCTTTAATCTTCATTGCCATGTCAGGACGAGTTCTTCTCAATTTCTGTTTCACAAGAGGACAGTCCTCTATCAGTGGTAGCTTATGCACAACGATGTCGGTATCCAACCCTGGTATATCTTGATATGACCAAGCAAAGATATCCATATACTCTCTCAGCATACTAATCAGCTCTTTCTTGACGTCGCCCTGCAGACTGGCCCCAATCTTGATCTCTTTCTTCACATCTTCACTGCCGATGTTGATGATATCAATTTCTTCTTGATGAGGCTGAATAACCCGTTCCTCTTGTTTCAACAATCTGACCAATTCTTCAGGGAGGTCACAGTCTTCTTCAACCCCTTCATCAGCTTGGTAGACTGGATTGTCAAAGTCATGCGTGGTCATAGCAGGAACGTTATCAATGGAATCCGGATGATCAACACTGCACATACGATGTGCTTATTCAGAATCTGCTTATTTTGAAAAAGAGACGCTAACACAAAAACAAAAAGGAAAAACACCTTGCCATATTTTATATTTTTTTGTGAAAAGTTTTATAAACAAAGAAAGAGAACACAGTTTGCCTGGAAATGTCCTTTTGTTTCATGGTAAAATAAGATGCATACAAAACATGGTGGCCCAATACAATGGATCCTAGCATCTTGGGCAGAATGCTGGATTTGACAATGCATAATGATAATAAAAGGAAACAAAATGAATTACTCTGAGTGCCAGGTAACTTGGACAATGTCTTCAGCAGACCAGTTCCTTAGCTCCTCGCCGGGCGCGTACGGGTGAATCCATTTGTCCGAGTCACCATCACTGTCCCCATCTTGGCTTGTCACACAAATCTGGTTGCGGTCGAGCATCCCAGTGCTTGTAAAGGTAATGGCTGTACCACTTGGAGTAGATCCACCAGGTTGATACCCTAAACCAAACTTGTCGTCTTTCTTTTCTAGCTCCAGCAGTTTGCCCCAGCCTTGGGCAATACCTGATTGAACAACCTCCTTTGCTTGCTTGTAGGAATGGATGGAGGTACCTTCCTTATCACTGTTCTTCTCTACAGGAGTTAAGATGCTGACGTTGACTGCTTCGAAGGCTTGACATAAAGTCTCATGGATCTCTCCATCCATCTCTACATACTTAAATGTTGACAAGTGGCTTACGAAGATGTCTTCCTCTTCGCAGACTGTGATTACTTGGCCGTCAACCACAAATTTGAGCTTCTGATGCAGGGTTGAAGTTACAGCTCCAGCAACATGTATCCATGGGCGTCCCAACAAGCAGCTATACGCAGGCTGAATGTCCATGACGTAGAAGATACTTTTGAAAACTTGAGAACCTATTCTGACGGGCAACTCAACTTCTCCAATAACTGATCTTCTCGAACCATCAAAAAATTTGATAATCAAATCACTTGGTCTCAGGACTATACCATCAACATTGAGCTTCATTAATGCCTTCTTCGGAAGCACATTAAGGGAAGAGCTTGTATCCACAAGAACATGTGACAACACATCACCCTTGCACTCCATAGTGATATGCAGTGCTTTGTTGCGGTTTCGACCCTCAGACGTGAGGTCTCTGTCTGTAAATCCTAGCCCGTGGCTTGCATTAACACTACCTACTACAGCTTCAAGTTGATTGACAGTGATTTCTTGAGGAACATAGGCCATCTGCAGCACTTTCAACAAGGCCTCTCTGTGTGCAGGAGAACACATCAGCAATGATAGAATGGATATTTTGGAAGGTGTCTGGTTCAACTGCTCGACCACCTTATAATCACTCTTTTTAATAATTCACATGAATTCCTCGACCTCTTTTTCAAATGTACCCTGCCCAGCAACAGGAGTTGTTGATTCATCAGTCACAGCTTGCTTTCCTTTGGCCTTTGACGAAGCTTCAGCCTCAGGATCCCCTCTCAGAACAGGGGGAGCAAATAAATGACCACTTCTTGTGAAACCTCCAACTCCTCTGACGTTCTCTACAGTCGGGTCAACAACAACAGACTTGCTCTCAATCTTTTGTCCAGCCACGTAGACATCCGAGCCATAATGCCAAGGAATGGCTTTATCGTCTGTGTAAGGAACAGGCCTAGGCACGGTGATAGTCACATGACTAATCTCAGGAGCATAAATGGTAACATGCTCTCTTCTGGAAGGCATCTATGCTTCATCATAGAATATGGTAATGGTTGACACATCATCAGCTTCATTACCAACCTTGTTAAACTGCAAGGATCCATCATCAATCAAACTCTGCAATCCTCTCTTCAGATTCTCACATCCATTCTCTGAATTCAAACATTCTTCACAATCAGAACAGCATCCAGGAAACACTTGACCCTTCAGCAACATCTCTTTCACTAACATCAAAGGAGTCTTCACTTCTTCAATACTCAACATCAGACTTAACTTTTCACCACCCTCAACAGCATTTATTCTTGCCCCTCCATGATTCGGAATAGGGTTTGAATTAACATTCAGCGGTGGTGCGAAGTTGATTGCTTTGGAGTCTATCAGGTCTTGAACCTTGTGATGTAGCGCCCTGCACTTCTCAGTCAAGTGCCCGGGTGCCCCAGAGTGGAAAGCGCATCTTGCATTGACATCATAACCCACTGGAAGCTCTCCAAGAGGTGGTAGTTCCAAAGTTCTCAATTGAATCAGATTCAGGTCTAACAGTCTTGGAAGCAAAGCAGCATAAGTCATGGGGATGGCCTCAAGCACCCTATTAGCTGGGCGAGCTTGCCTTGGCTGATAAGGTCTTTGTTGATAGTTAGTACGTTGTGGTTGTTGTTGTTGCTGTTGTTGTTGAGGAGGTTGCATCTGTTGCACTGGATTAGAAGGAATTGTGACTGCTGCCACATGCTCATACGATCTTCTATAACCTCGGCCCCGGCCTCGGCCAAATACAACATTTGTCTCACCCTCCCTTCTCCTTGGAGGTCCACTAAAAGCTTTTCTCGCACCATTAGAACTGCTAGCACTTGTATCTTGGATTTTTCCCATCTTCAACAAGGTCTCAACCCTCTCCCCAACAATTACAATGTCGTTGAATTTGGTGGCAGAACTGGACGCCAATCTTTCAAGAAACACACCCTACAAAGTCCCCATAAACATGTCAGACATCTCGTTCTCTAGCAGCGGTGGTTGCACTCTGGCAACAAGATGACGCCACCTCTGAGCATATTCTTTGAATCCCTCCTTAGCAGTCTGAGCCATGTGCTGCAATTGAGTGCGATTTGGAGCCATGTCCAAATTATATTGATATTGTATCACAAAAGCTTCTGCTCGGTCTTTCCAGCTCTTTATGTTGACTCTGCTAAGCTTCATATACCATTCCAGAGAAGCTCCAACCAAGCTGTCTTGGAAATAGTACATCCAGATTTTTTCATCATCGGTGTGAGCAGCGATCCTCCCCACAAAGGACTGAAGATGGGTCTTCGGGCATGCAGTTCCATTGTATTTCTCAAAAGTTGGAACTTTGAACTTGTAAGGGATCCTGACCCCTGGAACCAAGCCCAAGTCTGTAATGTCAAATCCCAAAGAACTCCGGTTCATCTCAGCCCTCTGACCTTCAGCTTCATCCAGCAGAGTGAACTGTTCGTCCTGGTTATCCATTTGCACATTATTCAACCCATCATTGATTATAGTCACCCCTGGCTGTGTTACAGGGATTTCCACTTGACGTGCGCCCGCACCATTACGATTATCAGCATCAACAGTGTTGTTCCTGGCTTGATTCTCAACCAATTCCCGCAGACGCTCTTGATTCTGACCCATGCCTGCCATCAGAGTCATAAAGTTGTCCATCCTTAGCCTCAGGTCAGTTAAGTCAGCTTGCATCTGGTCCATGATTCTCTCTCTGTTGATCTTTGTTGGATATCTGTGTGCGACTGGCTGTTCCCGAACTTTTCTGGGAGCTATAGTGCCTGAAACACAAAACACGTTAGCAACTGAAGCACTACCTGCAAAACAAACAAACATGTTATATGTAATGCAATGTAACTGCTTATGTTCCCAAGTTTTAAACATTTGCAATGCCCCAGTTCTGGCATCTACTCAAGACAGTCACTTTCAGTATTAGCTTTCAAACTTTCTCGGTGTTGAGTGTTCAGACATTAGTAGTATCAGACAAACGAGTCTTGCACATTTAGAAAAGATAACTTTGCACATTAACATTGTATCATGGACAAACCACTTCCAGCCCAAAAGTCAGAATACAAACAGAAATATTCCCCGAAGGGTTACAAGCCATTACATGAACAGAATACAAAATAAAGCAAGACTCCTACAACAAGTCTGTAGGTAGTCTGAAAAAATAAACTAAACTAAGGACCCAGGCTCTGCCACCTCTGCCCTGCTCTTCTTGACACCCGCTCTCAGCTTGAGCTCTTCAATCTCTTTCCTTGCTTCCTCCAAGGTTAACTGGCTTTGTGCTAGCTGCTGAGTCTTTTCCCTCCGAATGGTGTGAACTTGCTCCACCTCTTCCTTCTTGAAGGCCATTTGCACTTCAAAGAACTCTTCTTTCTCTCTGAACTTCTTCTGCTCTCTCCCTTTGGCCTTGCAACCAAACAATGGATTGACGAGCATCCTTGAGAGTCTTCAAAGTCTTTTTGCGTTCCGCTTCTCTTTTTGCCTCCATCATACCCAACCTTTGAAAGTGAGCTTCCCTTCCAGCAAAGTCTTTCTCTTTAGCTTCCAAAGAGGCTTGCATCTTCTGCAGCTTTCTCTCTGCTTCATTTTTGGCCCGGTTGGCAAGATGATGCAGGCTAACCATTTCAGCATTCTCCACTCGAACTTCATGCAGCTGAGCTTCCAATTTCTTATACTCTTCAAGGGAGACACTACTCTGGCTTGGCACTTCTTTGGGATAAAGTGGAGCTTCTACTAAGAAAGGCATGAGAACTTCTTCTACATGTTTTTGCAACCATGTAGTAAAAGGAGGATACGTCTTGGGATCTACTCTGCCAAAGTCTTTCTTACCCTTCCTTATCCTGTGAGCCCAAGCTTGAGACGCTTGCAGAACTAACTCCTTGTTTCCTTCCACAGGAAAATACAAAGACTCAGCAAACTCTTCCATCTGTGGTGAATCTCTCAAAGGGTAACCAAATTGCTTCCTGGCTAATGTTGGATGATAACTGATCACACCCTTCCTTCCTAGCAAAGGCACTCCAGCAAATCTTCCACAACTGACCAGCAACTCTTTACCTAGCAGATCTCTGTCATATCCCCATGCAATATCTTCTGCAGTCAACCCCATCAGTCTTCTTGACCATCTCCACTCATCCCTCATCTCCTTGAAGGCACCTGATTTTGGCAGTTGTCTAGCAAACCACTCAGCAAACAATGAAGCACAGTAGACTATTGGTCCACCCCTACCTTTCTCATTCCTGTAATGCACACTGTAGTAGAAGTCCCCCAAAAGAGTAGGCACTGGATTGCCTTTAGCAAAGATTGAGATCACTTCCAAGCTTACAAACTCTTTCTCTCCAGGGAACAAGCTGGACCCATACACCATCAAAGCAAGCAAAGCACCAAAGTCATTCCAATTACCCTCTGTAGCATATCTCTCTGCCTCTGGGATGAGCACACTCCAAGGGAGTTCTTTGCCTTCACTATCCTTCAGAGCCTTCTTGACTGTAGCAACTGGCAGACGACAAACTTTGGCTATGTCTTCTTCTTTAAGCACAACCTCAGACCCATAGAAAGGCAAGGTCTCTCTGACTGGAACATTCAACATGCTGGAGATCTCTTCCAAAGTAGGAGCTAAGATGTAACCTGGAAAAACAAAACAACGCAGCAGAGGATCATAAAACTGCAACAGGGTATGCAAAATGTCCTTTTGGTCTGCAGTGGGCTTGTCCACAAACTTCAGTATCTGGCCATATCTTTTCCTGAAATTGCCCAAGACTTGGTCATTCATCAGACCTGCTAACTTCTGAACACTTCTGACTTCAGGCTGAAGAAAAGTGTAGTGAACATTCTTTTTCCTTGGAACTCTTCTGATTTCTACCATGGATATAAGATTTACCAGAACTGGGAACTGATTACGAACAATGACCTGAAAGATGGGAAACATAAACAGTTAATGCAAGATGATGCAAATGCAATGCAATGCATGCATATGATCAACTAGGACCATCTGAACTGGACACTGAACACAAGATCCCTCTGAACAATTGCAAACCAAAAGTCCTCTGAATCACAACTCTCTGATAGAAGATCTCAGAACCACGGTACCAATAAAACCAGTACCAAGAAAACCAGAACTCCAGAACCATAGAACCATAGGACCAGAAATCAGAATCATAGGACCACTGAATATGAGTGTATGTAGAGGCCAAGGGTTCCTGCAAACCTGTAAACCCCTCCCAATCTCACTGGTAGTAGGCTCCGGGTCAGACGTCACGGACTCTCAAAGCCGAATAGCAATAATACTGTCACCATCTCCGAGAAATGGCTCATGACCAAATCAGGGAATCGGTTTGGCATTATATACTACGCAGGGAGGCCTCAGCTGAGCTCGGGAAACAAGGTCATCCTATGTGAGTCCCAGGTGGGCCCTCGGATGCGAATGGTTTTGCCACACAATGTGGTCTGCCACTGTCATCACTAGAGAGGGATGTTTCCACAAGGTTCTCAATGATCGGTCCCCAGCTGCACATAACTGTCAAGGTTATGAAATGAGAGAGGAAGATCCCCAAATCAAGATATTTCCAAGACAATCGCAAATCTGGGCGTGGGACTCACTACTACCCCCATGACAAGATCTCATGAGGCCAAAGTGGAACCACTCTAAGTCCTAAGGTGCACTCGAGCCGTGGTAATGAGCTCATCTCTCAGACACAGTAACACCCATCCCACCAAACAGAAAACCAGTCCAGACAGTCCAGCATATATACATGATGCAGAAAATAAATACTGAAAACTGTAAATAAAGTTGTAAATAAAGCTATAAATAAACAACAATAAAATACAACAAGCCATAGAAAACAAACATCACCCAAGGAAACAGAAACAAACAAGCGCTAGGAGAGACTCACAGGGGAACCAGAGATTCTGGGTTCGATACCCGGCAGAGTCGCCAGCTGTCGCTCCCCGGATTTCCATCCTGGTACAAACGCGAAAGTGGCGCAGAAGAAGAGGTAGAGTCGCCAGCCAAGCATTTTTATCCCGAAAGAACGGGAATGGTAATGCTGTACAAACCAGAAGAAAAGAAAAGGAAGGATACGGGTCCTGCGAACCAAAGAGACTGAGTTCGGGAGTCGGTTATGACCTGGGAAGGTATTAGCACCCAGATCATCCGTCGTACCCGACGGGATCCACGCTTGCAAAGAAAATATTTCAAAGGGTGAGGGTATGAAAACTGCAGCAAAAGAAAAGAAATGAAAAGAAAACTGGAACTGGAAAAGAACTGAATAAGAGAACAAAGAGAAAAAATGTAGGGAAAATAAAGATTGTGCTCGAATGGGCCCTACCCTGCTGCCTACGTACCTCATCAGGATAATGAGGATCAGAGACGCCGCAGTTCCCCTAACTAGGGGTAACAAGGAAATTTCTTGTGAATTAAGGCTTGAACTGCCTATGCCATTGCTCAGGTGTTGCAGACTCGGACGACGAGTGCGTAACCGTCTTGAAAAATGACAAGTAGGAGCAAGTTCGCGTATGGAGCGAATGAGATGAGAAAAGAATTCCCGAAGGAGAGACGCTTATTGTTTGTTTGTGTTTTTTATGAAGCTTTTAAAGAGTGTCACAAGGAAGTGAACTCAAGCTCTTTTCCATGGAATGTGCACTTGTCACTACATTCCAAGATGGAATAATAGAACAAGCACACTCAAGTAAGGAGAAGATCTCCAAAACTTGAACCCAAAGATTAGGGCATAAGCTCACTAACTTGTTGAATTATTAAGTGTTTTTGGTTATTTACAGATGAAGAAATGTTTTTTAGGCTTTTTCTTGATGAAGAAGATACCTTGATCAGACTTGTGCATCACAAGGTAAACTTGTACTATCCCAAGATGGGAAGACTACAAGCATACCTCATGGGATAAGGCTATTTCTCAAGGTATGACTTCAAACTTTATTAAGATGTTTTTTATGGTTATGAGATGAGAAGAGAAGAAGAACCAAAAGGATCATAAAGGTAAAAGTCTAATGGGGAGCTAAAAGATCCTAAGTGTTATCATGCATGGATATCCTAAGGTTAATGTGGTTTTCTATCCTAAAGAAGAAGGAAAAGAAGAAGAGAAGAGGAAGAAGAGATGAGATGAGAAAATCCTAAGCCCAACAAGCAAAAGGGTTAGTACAAAATAACATAAGAAGAAGAGATGAGATTTGGAGATGTGGAACTCAACTTCCACACCTCACACTTACCATAGCCCCTGCAAGGTTAGTAACATGCATACAAGTGAAATGAAATGAACAAAATAACATGCCACCATCATACAAACAGAAGTGAAATGATATGTACAAATGCACAATGCAAATGCAAGACAAAAGAATGAGAGAAGAAGTATGCAAGCAAACATGATGCAACATGAATCATATGGCACACAAATGCAAGCTCAATGAAGATGCAAAGCAACAATGCACAAACATGGACTCAATGCACAAGACCAGAACCAAAACAAGTCAAAGAAATGCTTAAAAAGCTAACAAGATGAAAAGAGAAGAAGTACAAGACCAAACAATCACAAAATGGGAGTGAAAGAAGTAAGGAAGAAGTGAAAGCACACTTAAGAAATAAAAGAACTTAAAAGGGAAGCAAACACAAAAGTTTCTAAGACTCAAACCCTAAGTCAATACCAGAATGGAACCCATACCCCAAAAGGACCCCAAATGAGAAGAAGAAGTTGGCACAAGTGCCCTTCTTGGCTTATAAGAGACCTAATGAACCAAAAGAAGCAAAATGGGACAAGGTTCAAGACAAAATTCAAATTAAATCAACCAAGCATCTAAAAATTCCACAACTTAAATAAAATGATATTCAAACATGGTAAAACAATGAGCCAAAAGGATTTGAAAAAACTCAGAAGAAAACTAGGCCAAATGGAGGCAAGAACACAAACTAGGGTTAATAACTTCCAACAAAAGTTAAAGGATCAAGACCCAGGGAATAAATTTATAAAAATCAGGGTAAAAATAACATAAGAACTACATTATCTTAGGAATCCAGAGCAAAAAGAATGGACACAAAACTCAAACTAATGAACTCTATAGAAAATGGACAAGGCAGATTGCTCAAAGAAGAATAAAAAAGAGGTTAATTGAAATAAGGAATTAATATGACACGTGGAAATTAGAAAAATGGAAAATAAAAAATATAGAAAAATAAAAGAAACTTAAAAGAAGACTCAAGAATTTTTTTGGGAATTTTTTAATGCTCAAAACTATTTTATATAATTAGAAAGTAAAATGGATTAAAAGAATTAAAATAAGAAAAAGAAATAAAAAGAAATACGGCTGGGGGTGTTGGAAGTAAGGGCTTTGCATTGAAATGAACTGGGCTTAGTGTTGGAGGGGTGTGGATAGCATAGCTGAGGCCCATTGGTGCGCAGGTTCATGAGATTTATGGTGGAATTTATGGAAAATAAAAGGGAAAAAAAACAAGAAACGCAGGATGAATCAGACGCATGTTGTGGACCATTCATTAATTGACGTGGACATAAACTGAAATGTGATTGGAGACGCATGGTTGTTATTGTGGTACGTGCAGCATTAATAATTAAAATGAAATAAAAAGTTCACGTGACTGGGAGGGTGGAGGCTAGCACGCGTGTCACAATCCTGGACGTACAGCAGCCAGATCCAATGGTGGTAGGTCATCTTCTTCAATGCACAAACCCTAGTTCATCATTTCCAGTTTCCGGTGGCCGAAGCTAGGGCTCCGGCACCAGAATTCATACCAGAAGAGCAAAACACAACATAAACAAACCAAATGCTCCAGATTAGGTAATTGACATGCTCTAAACTCAAAAATGACACTGAAAAAGTCTAAAACTCAAAGAATCAACGGGATCGAACCAAAACTAGTGTGACCAAGAAACTTTGAATTCAAATATCTCATGCTACAATGCATCATTTTCAAAACTACAAGTTGCAGCATGCTCAGTGCACATCACAGATCACAAAACACATAACTAATTTCATTTCCAGATCTCAAGATTTAGAACCATACCTGAGTTGCAGATCTTGATTCAAGGTGTTAGAAAACCAAATAATGGATGCAATGCATTCCTACTTCACTCTAGATGCAAAATAAATGCATCTAAAGTCTTGAATGTAGATGGATTTGAAGCTTTGCTCACACCTGCCCTGAAATGGCAATGTTGTTGAACTTGAGAGATTGCTTGAAAGAGTGTGTGATTAATGATCCTTAGCTTGCACTGATCAAGGATCTATCACTGGTTTTTGAAATGATCAAGTGTGTGATGAGAAATGAGAGAAAATGCAATTGGTGAATAAACTTGGAAATGAGAGAATGAGAGAGAGGTTGCCAATTTTGAAACCCTAGCTCCTTTTATGTGAAGTCACAAACCAATGCTGAAAAACTTGGCTCATTTGCACGTGGGAATCACAAGCTTTTGGTGAATTTGAAAATTTTGCAATATGTGAGGGAAGCATGCACTCCTCATGCTTTGCTTGGCCTCTCAGCAGATGGGAAATCCTTTTCCAACCCTTGATCATAATACAACAAGTCCTGGCCCTTAGATCAAGTCATCACACTTTTCTCATGATTTTGCCAATTTTGCATTTTTGGAGTGAAATCCTTGCCTTGCACGAAAATGGGATATTCTTTTGAGAAAAATGATCCAAATGCAATTTATTGTAACTTAGTAAACAAAATTTAACCATTCCAAGCCTTGAAAATAAGTTTTGAAGCCTTTTGCTTTTGTGCATGCATGAAACTTTTGAATTTGCCCTAATTTCAAGCATTTTTCCGAAGGACCTCTAGGACAAACCATAAATCCCATGAAAATGTACTTGTACTTTTTGAAAATGGGAGCCCTTAATCTCCAACTTTCATGTTTGACTTTGGTCCATTTGAAGAATTTTTGATCATGTTAAGGTCATTTGAAAATTAGGGCAAAAGTTGCCAAATATGGAAAATCTCAAAAACCAACTTTATGCCAATTTTGCAAAAAGCCTCAAATATCCATTATTATTGATATTTAAGCATCCCAAACCTCTTATAACATTGTAAGGACCCATATTGGCAATAAAAAGTGGCTTGGACCCCTTGAAATCACACAGTTGACTTTTTAAGGACACAGTTGACCAATTACTTCATCTGCAAGCAACTGAAGAATTTCTTGACTTCCACATGGAATTTTCTCATGAAAATTGATACCTAGGATCCTCTTCACATATAGAAGACTTTGACCAAATGAAATGGCCAAAGTTGTGAGGTCTTGGTGCTTGAATCTCAAACCCTAGTTTAGGTGCCTTGTGTAGGAGCTTTGCCTTATCCTGAGACCTCTGATGATCATGCAATCTTCTGAGCTTTTGAAAATGGACTTGATCTTGTAAATGGAGTGTAGACCCCTCATAGGACTTATACAAAACCATTGGGACCCTTGTCATAGCTTGTGATGCCTCAAGAACCTCCACAGATGATCATATGCCTAATGCTAGGACATGAAGAATGTTATGCCTCATCTTTCAATGCTAGGATACTAAGAAAATGATATGTTCATGATGAATATGATGTGATATGATGCTTAAAAGGAAGAGGGCAAATTTGGGGTGTTACATGGAGTATATGACACGGACGGGTGCCGGAAAAGAGTATATATTAACATGTATTTGTGAGTGTAAAGGGGACGCTTTGGCTTTCTATTGGTATTGTGAGTCTTTATATACATTGCTGGCGGAATGTTGGTATATACAGGTGTTTGATTCAAAACATGACTTGTGATTATGCAATATGTTTGATTTTTTCCGCAATGCTCCGTATTAGATGGAATGCTACACTATGAGGTGATTTATGATGCGAATGCTATGATTATGCAAAGATACCGATCCGGGATTCGGATCCCGTTGCTGTGGAGATCTCTAATTGATCTTGCTTGAAGGGAAATCCCAGTTGGGGATGAGATCATTGGTAGATCTGATTGGGGAAATAGGTCACTGATAGACCTATCTTAATAATGAGGGACTCAGCTGGGGCTGTGGAAGCTTTCGTCACTTTGTTCAGACATTTCTCTTTTGGATAGAGGCATGAGCTCTGTGGGAAGAGGGTTCCCTGTCTAGCACTTGGATGGGGAGGCGAAAGATCACTGAATGATTTCCCTAGAGATTTCTGTGGGGATCCTGCTGAGGATGATGAACTTAGCTAGGGGAATGAGCCCCTCCTGGTATTGCTTTGAAGAAAGTGCTGGAGAAGTGATGCCTAACAGCTCTGATGGGGAGAGAGCATCTCTAATGTTGTTTGGAAGATGTGCTGAGGAAATAATGATTTGGCAGCTTGCTGGGGAGAAGCTTTCATGCCCCATGTTGCGCGTGTGAATACCTGCAATCCTGTTATGACAACGAAACACACAGGTATCCCGAGGTATCCCTTACCGGGTTCCGTCATAGGAATTTAGACACTCCTGGGAGTAAGTAATAAATTTCCTGCAAGCATGTGATTAGAAAAGGCGCATATGTATTTATGCAACCATTATATCAAGGATATCAGACATTTTTGCAAATAAAATGAAAAATGTACAAGACGAAGTGTGACTGAAAATCTGATTTTATTGATTTGTGTGCCCTGAATTGGCAAGTACAGTCAAAGAAACAAATCCCCTGAAATGAGGAGATTGTTACAAATTGAGAAACAAAAAGGTGCTGGCAATGTTGACGATGCTTCATTGAGCTTCCCTTTGCTATGACCCGTATGACTTTTGACATTCTTCTCATCCTGCTTTCTGAAGAAGGCTGATTCTGACCGATGCTTTAACCTTTCGAAGTTTGCCACGGTGTAAGTGATACAGATGAATTCAGAATACAGTTGTTCGCTTATTCCCTTATTTTGCGTGGATCGCCCTTTCGGGTTTTCAATCCACCGGGATACCCATTTTTGCCTGAGCTGTCCAATGTGGCTTTTCAACTCAGCGGGTGTACATTTTTTTGATTTTTCCCTTATTTTTGCCTGAGTCTTTTATTTTGTTTTTGACTCGCCGGGATGCCCTATTTTTGCCTGGACTTACATTCTGTTTTTATGTCCAGCGGGTCATTTATGCGAAGTATTTTTTAACTGCATCTGAATTCACAGGGGACAAGAATTCTTCACCATCCATTGTACTGAGCATCAGTGCTCCAACAGAGAAAACTTTATTTACTATGAACGGACCATCGTAATTCGGAGTCCACTTGCCCCTGTGGTCTGTATGAGGAGGAAGAAGTCTTTTCAGCACAAGATCTCCTACTTGGTATTCCAGAAGCCTGACTTTCTAATCAAAGGCTTTCTTCATTCTCTTCTGATATAGCTGCCCATGACAAATTGCAGCTAATCTCTTCTCTTCGATCAGATTCAGTTGTTCGTACCGGGATCAGACCCATTTTGCTTCACTCAGTTTGACATCCATCAGTACCCGTAAAGAGGGTAATTCAACTTCAACAGGTAGGACTGCTTCCATACCGTACACCAGCTGATACGGTGTTGCCCCAGTGGATGTTCTGATTGAGGTACGGTACCCATGCAAGGAAAATGGTAGCATTTCATGCCAGTATTTGTATGTGACCACAATCTTTTGCACAATCTTCTTGATATTCTTATTAGCTGCCTCAACAGCGCCATTCATCTTTGGCCTGTAAGGAGAAGAATTGTGATGTTGGATCTTAAAGTACCGACACAGTTCCGCCATCATTTTGTTGTTCAAGTTGGAACCATTATCAGTAATGATTCGCTCGGGCACTCCATACCGACAGATGATGTCTCTCTTCAGGAATCGGGCTACCACTTGCCTGGTGACATTTGCATATGAAGCTGATTCAACCCATTTGGTAAAATAGTCAATGTCAACCAGGATGAATTTGTGGCCATTTGAAGCAGTCGGTTCAATCTTCCCAATCATATCAATGCCCCACATGGCAAAGGGCCAAGGTGAAGACATCACATTCAAAGGATTCGAAGGCACATGCACTTTATCTGCGTAGATCTGGCATTTGTGGCATTTTCTGGCATAAGCACAACAGTCTGCATCCATTGTGATCCAGTAGTAGCCTGATCTTATAATTTTTTAGCCATTGTGTGTCCTCCAGCATGGGTACCAAAAGATCCTTCATGCACCTCGTGCATCAACAAGTCTGCCTCTGTCTTATCAACACATCTGAGAAGTACCATATCAAAGTTCCTCTTATATAACGAACCATCAACATTTAGGAAGAAACTACCAGCCAGCCTTCTTAATGTCTTATTATCATTGGATGATGCCCCAGGTGGGTATGTTTGATCCTCTAAGAAGCATTTGATGTCATAGAACCAAGGCTTATCATCTTTAGCAACGTCTACTGAGAATACGTATGCCGATTTGTCAAGTCTGGATACTGAAATCCGAGGCACAAAGTTGGCAGCTTGAACTTTGATCATGGATGAAATGGTAGCCAGAGCATCTGCAAACTGATTTTCATCTCGAGGGATATACTCAAGTTTGACTGTAGTGAAAAAGGTCTGTAATCTTCTCGTATAATCCCGGTATGGAATCAGATGCTCCTGGTGAGTGTACCATTTGCCGTTGGTTTGATTGATTACCAGAGCTGAATCTCTGAATACAGTTAAAGTCTTGATCCTGAGGTCAATGGCTTCCTCAAGACCCATGATGCAGGCTTTGTATTCAGCTTCGTTGTTAGTGCAATTAAAAGTGAGTTTTGCCGAGAAAGGCATGTGAACTCCCTTAGGTGTAATGAGTACTGCACCTACCCCGCGACCATTCATATTAACAGCCCCATCAAACATCGTTGTCCATTCTTCTTTTGGGTCAGGCCCTTTAGTGTGAATAGGCTCTTCATGATCTTTTGCTTTTATGAACATGATGTCTTCATCAGGGAAGTCAAATCTCATAGGCTGGTAATCATCAATGAGTTGCTCAGCAAGATAATCAGACAATACACTGCCTTTGATGGCTTTCTGGGATGTGTACCGAATGTCGTATTTTGTGAGAGTCATTTTCCATCTTGAAACCCATCCGGTAAGTGTTGGTTACTCAAAAATATACTTGATTGGATCCTTCTTTGAGATCAACAAGGTAGTGTGGGTCAACATATACTGCCTTAGTCGGCGAGCAGCCCACGCTAAAGCACAACAAGTTTTCTCGAGCAGTGAATAACGTTGTTCACAGTCCGTAAACTTTTTGCTTAGGTAGTATATTGCATACTCTTTTCGACCAGACTCGTCATGCTGGCCTAGCACACACCCCATTGACTCTTCTAATAATGTCAAGTACATTATTAGAGGTCTTCCTTCAACTGGAGGCATAAGGATTGGAGGCTCTTGTAAGTATTCCTTGATTTTGTCAAAAGCCCTTTGGCAGTCTTCATTCCATCTGACCGTTTGTTATTTTCTTAACAACTTGAACAAGGGCTCACAGGTTGTTGTAAGATGAGATATGAACCTCGAAATGTAGTTCAATCTACCTAGAAACCCCCGAATTTCTTTTTCAGTCTTTGGTGCAGGCATCTCTTGAATGGCTTTGACTTTATCAGGGTCAACTTCAATTCCCTTTACACTTACAATAAATCCCAGCAGCTTACCGGATCGCACCCCGAATGTGCATTTGTTGGGGTTTAGCTTCAGTTGGTACTTCCTCAGACGCTTGAATAGCTTCAACAAATTCACCAGGTGGTCTTCTTCTGTGAGGGACTTGGCAATCATGTCATCCACATAACATTCAATTTCTTTGTGGATCATGTCATGGAATAACGTTACCATAGCCCGTTGATATGTGGCACCAACATTCTTCAGCCCGAATGGCATCACCTTATAACAGAATGTGCCCTAGGGTGTGATGAAAGTTGTCTTCTCCATGTCTTCAGGTGACATCTTGATCTGATTATATCCCGAAAATCCATCCATGAAGGAGAACACCGAGAACTGAGCCGTATTGTCGACCAATACATCAATGTGAGGTAATGGGAAGTCATCTTTCGGGCTAGCTCTGTTCAGATCCCGGTAATCCACACACATCCTCACTTTGCCATCTTTCTTAGGCACAAGTACAATGTTAGCGACCCACGGCGGATAGCTAGTTACAGCAAGGAAACTGACGTCCCACTGTTTTTGTACCTCTTCCTTTATCTTCATGGCCATATCCGGACGAGTACAGCGCAGTTTCTGTTTCACTGGAGGACAATCTTCTTTTAGAGGCAGCTTGTGCATAACGATGTCGGTATCCAGACCTGGCATGTCCTGATAAGACCAAGCAAAAACATCCACATATTCCCGAAGCAGGCCAACAAGTTGCTCCTTCACTGAATCTTGCAGACGGGCCCCGATTTTCACTTCTTTCAAGTCTTCTTTGGTACCAAGATTAACCGTCTCAACTTCCTCCTGATGAGGAGTGATAACCTTCTCCTCTTGTCTCAACAACCTGGCTAGTTCTTCAGGTAGCTCATAATCTTCTTCAACCCCTTCATCGGCTTGATTAATCGGATTGTCAAAGTCATACGAAGTCATAGCGGTGTTGTTGTCGGTGCAGTCTGGAGGGCACTCTCTACAAGGGTTTAGATTTGTTCATTTTAGTGATCAGTTTTATCTTGTTTAGAAAAAGTGAAAATGAAGTTATTATTTTGAAAAACATTGCCATTTTATTTTTTTACAAAAAATAAAGAATGAAAAACAGTGAGCGGAAAAGAAAAGACTCATTTGCAAAAGATGTCCTGATATTCATTAATTGATCGTTTGCACAAAATACAAGATGGCCCGATTACAAAATGAGCCCTGACATCTTGGGCAAGATGTAGGACTTGATGCATGCTTAAAGACAAGAAATAATAATTACTCTGCAGGAGTAACTCTTATAATTTCCTGGGAAGACCAGTTTGAGACTTGGTTCCCCGGGATTCTTGGACGTACCCAGTTTTCCAGGTTGCGTTCATATTCTGACTCATCTTCCAAACTGTTCACAGCATCCGGGGTGAGCATCCCCCCGCTGACAAACTTGGGCTCCATTGCAGCCTCTGGTTGATCTTGTCGAGTTGGTCTGTAACCCAACCCGAATCGGTCTTCTTTCTTCTCAATTGGCAGCAGCTTGCCCCAGGCTTGAGCGGTACCCTCTTCAACAACCTTCCGGGCTTGTTGGTATGAGGTGATGGAAGTCCCAGACACAGCAGATGCTTCATTAATATTAAGGGCCTCAAACCCTTGACTCATGATCTCATGGATCTCCCCATCCATTTCTATGTACTTATATGTAGCCAGCTGGCTAACAAAGATATCCTCCTCCCCACAAATGGTGATGATTTGGCCTTCCCACTCGAATTTTACCTTCTGGTGAAGGGTAGACGTAACAGCGCCAGCGGCGTGGATCTAGGGTCTACCCAACAGACAGTTGTAGGCCGGCTATATGTCCATCACAAAGAAGGTAGTTTTGAAGGTTTGCGGGCCAATCAACACAGGCAGATCAATCTCCCCAAGCACTGATCTTTTAGAGCCATCAAATGCCCTCACCACCAAATTACTTGGACGCAATGCCAAGCCATCATACTCCAGCTTCACTAAGGCTTTCTTTGGTAGGACATTGAGTGAAGACCTAGTGTCCACCAGTACATGAGACAGAACAGCACCTTTGCATTCCAAGGTGATATGCAAATCCTTGTTATGGTTGCGCCCCTCCATTGTTAAATCAGCATTCGTAAAACCCAGTCCATGACTGGTATTGACATTTGCAACCACGGTCTCTAACTGATTAACAGTAATCTCCTCCGGCATGTAAGCTGCGTGCAGGACTTTCAACAATGCATTCCTGTGAGCTTCGGAACACATCAATAGTGATAATATGGAGATTTTGGAGGGTGTTTGGTGAAGCTGGTCCACCACCTTGTAATCACTCCTTTTTATAATTCTCATGAACTCGTCTACATCTTGTTCAAAAGATGTCTTCTGAGTGTCTTTGGCAGTTGGCTCTACAGATACCACATTCTTTCCTTTTGCATTAGCAGCAACTTCTGCTTTAGTGTTGGGTCTTTGTGTTTGTGAGGCAAAAAGGTGTCTGCTTCGGGTGAAGCCTCCGCCTCCCCCAACATTGTCAATTTGTGGTGAAGAGGTTGATGAATCCAGAGTGATTTTCTCCCCATTGCAGTAGAGATCAGAGCCGTAGTGCCAAGGTATGGCATTACTGCATTCATAAGGAACAGGTCCAGGTATTGTAATGGTAACTGGACTGATTGTTGTAGAGGAAGGTATTGTAATGGTGTGCGGATCATAGTAAATAGTGACCGGAGATCTGGCAGGAGGTGCCACAGTTTGTTGTTGGAAATTGTTGTTGTGAACATTGGCTGGGTCATAGTAGATTGTAACTGTCGAGACATCTTCATTAATTTTGGCTGGCGTTGTAGAAGATTCTGTTGATAAAACTGGTGCTGACGTTCTAGAAGAAAAAGTGGTTGAACTTTGACTTGTTGAAATAACTGATGGAGTAATTGCTGGTGTTGTTGATGAATCAGTAGGAATGATTGTTGTTGCTGTTGTAGGAGAATCTGTTGCAAGAAGGATTGTTGGTGTTGTAGGTGGATCCATTGTTGTTGAAACAAGAGTTGCTGAAGGTGATGTTGACGTAATTTGTAATATTCCATCTTTGAGGAGGCCATTTATGCCAATCCTTAGCTTCTCACAACCATTACTAGCTGTCTTACACAATTCATAGCAGGCCCCACAGCCTGGGAACACTTGGCATCTTAAAAGTTGAACTTTGACTTAAGCCAGTGGTGTTTAAATCTGTGCAACATTATCAATTAGTGTAGATGGTTGGTCCTCTTCAATGGCATTAATCCTGGGCCCACCATGATTAGGCATAGGATTTCTGTTAACGTTCGGAGGAGGCGCGAAGTTGAGAGCTTTGGAATCGACCAAATCTCGAACCTTCATCTGTTATGCTCTGCATTTCTCAGTATTGTGACCAGGTGCGTTGGAGTGAAAGGCACACCTGGCGTTGGCATCATAATTCTTTGAGAGATTGAGAGGATCTGGTGGTGCTAACGTCCTTAACTCAACCAGGTTGAGCTTCAGGAGTTGTGGCAATAAAGCAGCATAAGGCATAGGGATAGGGTCAATTACCCTATTTTCTTGAGATGGCCTCTGTTGAAAAGGGCGTTGTTGTTGGTTGCTATTGTTGTTGTTGTAGGTTCTTTGTTGTGGAAAATGAGACGGTTGCTGATAGTGATGTTGTTGTTGTTGTTGAGGATATAATGGTTGTTGTGGTACTGGAGTTGGGATGGTAACAGCTGCTACTGACCTGTGAGAATATTGGGGCCTGCTCCTACTTGTATGAATAGCATTTGTTTCACTCGCCCTTCGGGGTCCTGCAAAAGGTTTTCTGGGGTTGCTGGAGGAACTTGCACCGTTGTCGGAGATTTTCCCCATCTTCAAGAGACTTTCAATTCTCTCACCAGCTATAACCACATCAGCAAAACTGGTAGAGGAGAAAGCAGCAAGTCTAACAATATAAGTCCCTTGCAATGTGTTCATGAACATGTCAGCCATTTCTCTTTCTGACATGGGTGGTTGGACAGCAGCAGCAAGCTGTCTCCATCTCTGAGCATAATCCCGGAAGCCCTCTCTAGAAGACTAAGACATGCCCATTAGAAGAGTTCTATTGTGAGCCATGTCTAGGTTGTACTGATATTGCCGGATGAAAGCCTTGGGCAAGTCCTTCCAACACCTTATGGTGGCCCTAGTCAGATGCGAATACCATTCTCTTGAGGCTCCAGTCAGACTGTCCTCAAAGTAGAACATCCATAACTTCTCATCCATGGTATAAGCCTTGAGCCTTCCCAAGAAAGATTGCAGATGAGTACACGGACAGGAGGTACCATTATACTTCTCAAAGCATGGGGGTTTGAATTTGTGGGGGAAAATCACCCCATCTACCAGTCCCATATCCATCACGTCGAAACCCAAAGAATTCCGAGATTCCAAAGATCTTAACTTTTCAGCAATCTCATCCAATCTTCTATCATATACCTCATTTTCAGCCCCTATAACAGTAAATTGTTCTTCTTGGGGATCCTCTTGCAGGATTCTGCCCCCAGCGGTATTACCTTGAACATTCCTCGGGATGTTAACTTTTGGATTCAGATGGGGTCCATATTCTGGTGGGTCAATACGAGGTTGCCCCCGTTCATTATTGCTGGTTCCCCCTGTTCCAAGATGGGGCTCCTCTGGTGTCTGTCTTTCTACCAGTTCTCTCAGTATTTCTTGGCTTTGGGCTAAGCCAGTCATGAGAGCCATAAATTGAGACATCTGGTTTCTCATCTCTACTCTCTCGTTTGCCATCTGATTTCTAACCTCATTCAGGTCCTGTTGTACTTGCTCCATTTGAATGCCGGGAAGGTTGTTACGAGTAGGGTACCAGTGCGTGCGGTTGACAGGGAACACTCGACAACAAGCAATGTTTCCTGAGATCACAACAAAGTTAGAAACAAACATAAACAAAAACCTACAAAACAAAGAAAATGTTAGTATGCAATGCACTATGCTTATTTTTTTTCCAAGGTATACGGTTTGGTTCTTGGTTTTGACCTTTCCAGACCTCGAGGAAGATGCTTGATGTTGTTGAGAAAAGAAGCCCAAATGAAAACCAACTAAAATATATTACAAATGATGAAACATGCATAGTCTATTTTACAACACATGCCCATGAAGAGTCAAAAATACAACAAAAAGAGAAAAGTACATCAAAAGGAAAGAACAACAAGCAAAGAGGAATCAAACATCCAATCCATAATCATCTTCCCTGACCTCCTTCCGGAGTGCCTCAGTCACCGGACCAGCTGGGTGCTCTGTAATGGCCCTAATGAGGAGGTTCCTAGTAGCAATGGCAGTAGTCAGCTTCTTATGCTTGTCCTGGTCTTTTGATCTCTTCAACCCTGCTCTAAGCTTCAACTCTGATATCTCCTTCTGAGCTGCCAACAAAGATTCCTGCTGCATCTTCTCATTGGCCTCCAACTGCTCAATCTTGGCTTGAGTCTTCTTGTCTTCTTGTGCACGGGCTTCGGTGATCCTGATCCACCTAGCCTAGCTCTCTTGCAGATAGTGCTCATCCCTAGCTTTCTGAATCTTGGCCTCCTTGCAGGCATTCTTCAATATCTATTCCCCAGCCCTTGCTTTCCTTATGTAGTCTTCTGTCTTTTTAATTTTGGCCAGATGCTCAATTCTAAGCTTTTCCAATCTTTCAATGTCCAGGCGACCATCACTTCTTTCCCAAAGAGTCTTCTTCAAGGCCTGGGACAGCGACTCATTCCTTTCCTTCAACTTTTCAAATTCCTCCAGGCTAACTGTTGCTACAGGCTGTATTGTGGATGGTCCAGGTGTGTCTTCCAAGGTGAAAGGCAACCTGGTAATCTGAGCTCTAGTACGGGACCAGTCTAAATATTGAGCTGAAGCAACATTATTACATCTTCCAAGAATAGCTACCCCTTTTGTCTGGATGTTGTCCCAAGCCCAGGATGCTTGTCTGGCAACAGCTGAATTAGGTTGCACTTCACAATATAGGGTGTCAGCTAGATCATGTCCTCTGGGATGGTGAACCAAGGCATATCCCAATTGTCTCTTAAACAGTAAAGGGTTGTAGTTGATGCAACCCTTCACTCCTATCAGAGGCATATTTGGGTATTGCCTACAGCTGGTGATAATGTCTTTGCCTTTGGTGCTCTGGGTGCACCATCTGATATCATCTGAAGTCAAGGAAATGAACCTCTTGGCCCAATTCTTCTGCTGATGTGGGTTCAAGAAAGCATCTGATTTAGGCAGGTGTCTGAGTAGCCAAGAATAAAACAAAGGAGCACAGCATCTGACCAACTTCCCCCTTTGTTTCTCATTCCTCTGATGAATAGAGTAGTAAAAATCCCCTAGCAATGTAGGCACTGGGTTCTTCAGAAGAAACAAATGGATGGAATTCTTACTGACAAATCTGGGCTCATCTACAAACAGTATAGCCCCATATATGCTGAGGGCTAAGAGTTCACAGACTGCCCTCCACTCTCCCAATGAAGCCTTCAGGATGGCCTGAGAAATCAATAAATCTAGATGTAAACCAGGGATCCCAGCTTTTGTTGTCATGCTTTGCTCAATAAGGGCAGGCTCCAAGTACAATGCCCTTACTATCTCTTCACTTCTGGGAGCAGTCATCTCTAGGTTGAAGGGGATTCCCCCTCTGATAGGTACTCCAATCAACAAAGAAAACTCTTCCAACAGAGGCCCAATCTGAAAGTCTGGAAAGGTGAAGCATCTCAGTGGAGGGTCATAGAACTGCAGGCATGTGTGGATCATGCTTCTCTGAGAAGGATCAAGATCCATGACCATATCCAAGATACCCCCATAGTGCTCTCTGAACAGTGGGATGTGGTCAGGTGTGATGAGTGACTGGACCTGCCTGATACCAGTCAAGACAGGCTCAAAAAAGTGATAAGATATATTGCTCTTCCTGGGAGTGGCCATGAGTGCTGCTTGAAGAAGTTGAAGACAAATGCTGATGAAGATCACAGACTGATGCTGAAAGTGAACCACTGACAGACTGATGCTGGTGAGGATGGAGATGACTGAAGCAGATAACTGATAAAGACAGCTGAAGCAGAGGTCTATGCAGAAGAAGGGGTCAAAACCAAAACCAAGATACAATGAGGTGGATACCCTGAAAAGCAAATAAACAAATGTCAAATGATGCAATGATGATATATGCAAATGATATGCAAGGGTTTGTGATCAAGAGCTGGATCTGATTATCTGTCTTGATAAGGTCCATGTATGTTCAAAGGTCCGGATGAAGGCTCAGAAATCCAGTAACCAGGGTGGAGGACTCAAATAAAGAGTCATATGTCCAGGGTTAATCACAAGAACTGTCGAAAGTGGAGTACTCTTAAACAAAACAGTAACAGGGTATGATGTGGCCAAGGGTTCCTGCAAACCTGTAAACAACCCAACCCCCTTACAGGTGATGTTCTAGAACAAGGATCATTAGACTTGGATCAGTTATGAGAAGTGTAAACACTTCTAACCCGGAGGTACAGTGTTTACAATAACCATAAAAGATCCTCCTCTAATTCACCCCAGATTCTGAAGTTCAAAAATAAGGGTCATCCGGACTTAGCAGGCTTCCCAAATAGCCCTAGCACTACAGGAAATCTGTAGCACAGAGTTCTCAAGAAGAAACCCACATCTGAACCGTGTTTCATATTCCCGCACCAGATCGAAATGGAATGGGAAAGAACATGAACCACTCTAGCCTAGGTGTCACTCAGGTCCCAGGTATAGGACCTTAATCTCTCAATGGAACCCCACCCACCAAAACAGAAAACTAGATCCAGCAATGACAATATGAAATATGCAAAACTGTAAAGAAAGCAATAAATAAAGCTGCACATAAAGCAATAAATAGAGCAAAATAAATAAACACACATAGGACATAACACTCCAGTAAACACAAATCAAACAAGCGCTAGGAGGAACCCACAAAAAGAACCAGAAACCCTGGTTGCAGTATAAGGTTCCCCAGCAGAGTCGCCAAGTTGTCGCTCCCAAGGATTTGCATCCCAGTACAAGCGCGAACAGTCGGCGAAAGAGGACATGAAGATGAACTGAAAAGAGTCGTCAGCTAGGCATTTTTATCCCGAGGGAAAGGTAATGCTTGATAAACCTAAGAAAAGATGGATAAGACGGTTGCAAACCAGAGAAACTGAGAAAGGGGGTTAGTTACAACCTGGGAAGGTATTAGCACCCAGATTGTCCATCATACTCGACGGGATCCACGCTTGAAAGATTTGTGTTTAAAGGGGTAGTGTCTGTGCTATGTGTGTGCAAAAGCTGGGAAAGAATGCAAGTGTCAGTGCAAAAGAAATGTGAAGTGAATTGCTCAGGAATGAGGCTTAAAAGAAAGAAACTGGAAGGGGGGGGGGGATATACAGAGACTTTTGTTCGATACCTGTTAAGTTATGCCTACGTATACTCTCGTGCAATGAGGAAGTCAGAACACCGTAGTTCGACCCAAAGAGACTGAAAGGTAAATTGACCTGTGAACTGCTTACTTGCCTATGCTCAAGTGTATGACCTGTCTGACTCAGGTGCAAACTGTCTTGCATTAAACGGAAGAAGCGAGTTCTCGTTTGTGAGTGAATAAAGTGAGAAAAGAATCCCGGAGGAGACGATTATTGTTTGTTTTTGGTGTTTTCAGTTTTGTTATTGCTTTTTTGTGTTTGTTATAAGAAAATGAGCTTAAGCCTAAACTAAGGGTTGGTAAATTTATCACATCTTCCCTCTGATTAGGGGTAATGAGAATACCTTAAGTATGAAGTAAACAACTCACACTTAATCACCATGGTGTAGGATTAAGATCATTAACCTACTTGTAATTATATAGATGTTTTTGGAGTTTTTGTTTGGTCTTAAGTAATGAATTAAAGCCATAATCAAGGATTTAAGGGACCCATTACACCATCCTAATAGAAGGATGATAGATGAGAACATTTAAGCTGAGGAAGGCTCCTCAACTTAATCCATGATTAGGGATTAATCTCATGACAAAACAAAGCCTTTATTAGAGTGGATTTTAGTTAATGGTAGGATTAAGAAGTGGATTTTATGATTTGCAAGACAACTTGAGGGGGACTTGTCCATTAACACTAGGGTTAGTCCTTCTTAACCAATTAAGGAAGAATTAGAACCCTAATGCAAGGACCAAGTTACAAGCTTGATGTCTTAGTGATTATTAAAGTGTATTGATTAAAGGATTTAAACACATTAAGGGTTTAACACTTAGGATTAAAGTTATACACTCCATCCTAAGAGAAGGATGCAGGCATAACTTTAATCACAAAGCCTTAAAACCTTTAAGGTTTAGTCCTTGATTAAGAGATGAGAAGAGAAGACACAAAAGATGACACAAAGGTAAAACAAATGGGGGGACTAATCAAACCCTAATTGTGATCATGCTTGGGTGTTCCTAGGGTTTATGAGGCTTGCAAGAGATCTTCAAGGAAAAGCCACCATGGAAGAAGCAGGATGAAAGAAGGAGCAGAAAGAAGCAAGTCAACTTACTTCACTTAAGAAGATAAGTTGCTTGAAGAAAGAAAGTGAGGAGGGAACATGAATGAGAAAGCTCACTCTAATACAAAAGTAAAAATGCAGCAATGATGCATAAGAGGGATGAGAAGAGATTGTGAGAAGTGAAGGCAAATTCACTTCTCAAAACACTTACCACCTAAAAAATTAGCAAAAGGAAATGAAATGAATTGAAAATGAGATGAAATGTAAAGATGAGAGCCAAGGTCAGAAACATGTTCATGATGCTAATGGTGCAAAGAGATGACATAAATGTATGTCATGAGTGTGAGATGATCATACAAAGGGTGGGAATGCAAATGAAGCATACAAGAGGTATGAAAGTTTATGAATACACATGGAATGATATGAATGCATAACATGGAAAATGGATGATGCAATGATCAAACATGATTTCAATATGTCCTAAGATGTCTTATATGTCATGTGGATGCACAAAATGTCATGGCAAGTTCATGTATGCAAGCTTATGTAAGATGGATGCAAATGAAGATGCAAATTAGGGTTTATGCACAACATGAGATGCAAAATTCAAAATCAAAAGCAAATGGTAAGATAAAAAATTGAAAATGGCCTTAAAGGAACCCTAAACCTATACAAGTTCACTGTCCAAAGGGGAAGGTCAGAAGCTAAACCCTAAGGGACTTATGAATTTCCTAAGTTTCTAGGGTTTTAGGGGTGATCCTAAAGGTAAAATGTCAAACAAATTGAAAATGAAAGATAAAAATGAAACAAAAATGTTTTTAGATGCTTGAAACCTTGCATAACACAATGCAAAAAGAATCATTCACAAACTCACCTTGGTTTAAAAGTTATGAATTTTTGAGGTTAGGGTTAAAAATATTCAAATTTAAGAACCCTAATTCAAATGAAAATTGTCAAAGGGTGATCAAAACCAAAAAGAAATTTGTGTTGTGAGTTTGTAAATGTTTCTAAATGTTTGAAAAGGCTCTCTGAATTTTTTTGGGATTTTTAAATACCTAAATGTATTTTTAATTAATTAATTTTCATTAACTAATTAAAAATAATCATTTAAATGATTTTAAAATATTTTTTAATGAAAAAAATAAAAATAAAAATATTTTTAGGTTCTGAAAAATTAATTAAAGCTTGGATAAAAAATTTCAGAATTTTTAGACCTTTTTTTTCTATTTTTAATAAAATGTACAAATTAAAACAAAGAAAATGAAATAAAAAATAATAAAAGAAAAGTATGCTGGATGAAAGGCTCAGATTGAAGCTGGGTTTTAAAATGGTTGACTGGCGCGTATCTGAACGGCTGATATTTAAACTGAACTAAATCTAATTAATTAATATTTAATCCATAATTAAGAGTTAATGAAATGATCCAGGCGCTTCATCACACGCGGGAAAGCCTCATCCAAGGGTCCAGATTTAAACCAAGCCCTAAACCTAATTAGAAATCCTAATCACTTTCAGGTCACCGGAGAAGAGCTCCGGTCGTCTTCTCCGGTGACATTCTTCCCTGAAAAATCTCAACTCACTCCCCAGACCATTTCTGGAGCTCTAAAGCTCCAGATTGCTTCCTATCACCTTCCTAAACCCAACCCCAACCTCAAATGGAATTTATTTTCAGCCATTAACAAGATTCGAAGCCAAGAACAAAAACTGCAAAAATTTCAGACAAGCCATACACTCTCAATTCTTCATCATTTTCAAAAGTAAAAGGTTCATTGCACTCAGGGGATCAAACTTAACCAATTGAGAACTTAAAATAAAGCTTTTGGAAAAATAATTTCGTATGGCTACCTGAGGTGAAGCTTTTAACCCTAGAGCTTTCAGGCTGCTTTCTTGCTTCCAAATGCCTCCAATGAACTCCCTAAAGAAGCTTTGATGCTTGGTTGGAGTGTTTTGTGGCTAGTTTGTGAGTTTGATACAATTCAGTTCAAAGGGGGGAGGAAATCGTATTTTTGATATGGTGGTTTTTAGGGCAAAATGAAGGGTGGGAAATGATCAGAGGTTGATGGTGAGTTGTTCTATGAAGTTTGTTTGGATGTTTGTAGCTTGTGTGATGAGTTTCGAAGGAAAATGCATAAGAAGGAGTTTTTGTGAATGCTGACTTGTGGGAGGATTCAGGCCATGTTCTTGTTATGTTTGGCTTGCTTTTTCTTTGTATAAACAAATGGGATTGGTTCAGAAAGTGGTTATGGCATAGTGTGATTGGTATGGGTGAAAATGCACAAAGTCAAGGTTAGGTGTCCTTTGGGGTATGGGCAAGTTCAGGCCAAGGACAAAGGCATGTCATGTGCAACATGATTCATGGGCAACCATGGAAATGAGATTGAGGCAAATCAGCAAGTGGATTGAAGTTTATGGGGGGTTTTGCAATTTTGGCAAAGTTTGGCCCTTTCTTGATTTCTTCATGCACAAGTCATGAAACTTGGGAATTCTTCGGCCAAATCTGACTTTTAGGCATTGCACAAATTTTGTATGATGATTAGAAGTCAATTTGAAGTCACAAATTTGCTTGGCATGAGGTTTTGTAAAAATCCCTCTTTGGCATGAAACTTGAAATTATGTGATTTTTGCCAACTTTGGAAAGCCATAACTTGAGTTCCAAAATGAATTAGATCTTGTTCTTGTACTTTTTGAAAAGGGAATGATCCAATCTACAACCTTCATGACCAAGAATTTTTCACTTGAAGCATTTTTGGTTAAGAAAGAGGAGGTTGAAAAACTTTCCCAAAATGGAAAGTTTACATTACAAGTCATTTCCATATTTGACAACTTTTGGTTTAGCCCACTTTTCTTCAAATTTGTGAACTTCAAATCACTTAAATGATCAAATAAAGACCAGATAACTTCATTGTGATAAAAAAATCCATTTTGGTTCCATGTTTGGGGGCCTCAGATGCCCTAATTTTGCTCTGACTTACTCAAGAAGTTACCCAGAGATCAGATGACTTCCACAATGAATTTTTCCATCAAACTTGGTATGCATGATCCTTATATCATATTGAGACCAATAGAAATAATAATGACCAAAAAATTTGGAGTTATGGCCTCTGAAACCAAAACCCTAATTTTAGGTCATCTGTGCAGTTAAACCTGGCTCTGCTTCCATGCCATGCCAGTTCTTGTGATTTTCTGACTTTCTTGATCTTGGGAAGATATAATATGATGTTTGAACATACATAGACCCTCTTGAGATGATTGGAGACCTTTGGAGTGGCTCAGATAGCTCATGGATTGCCCAGATCACAAATCCTAGATGCAGATGACTTTGAACCAATGCAGTGAAGCAAAATTGCAATATGAGATGATATGATTGAACTTATGCAAATGAGAAGATCACAAGCCATGGTGAAATGGGTGAGGGAAAATTTGGGGTGTTTACAGTAATCAATGGCTACCAGGATGAATCTGTGGCCATTTGAAGCAGTCGGTTCAATCTTTCCAATCATGTCAATGCCCCACATGGCAAAGGGCCAAGGTGAAGACATCACGTTCAACAGATTCGGGGGCACATGCACTTTATCTGCATAAATCTGGCATTTATGACACTTCCTGGCATAAGCACAATAGTCTGCATCCATTGTAATCCAGTAGTAACCTGATCTTAACAACGTTTTAGCCATTGCATGTCCTCCAGCATGGGTACTGAAGGATCCTTTATGCACCTCGTGCATCAACAAATCTGCTTCTTTCTTATCAACACATCTGAGAAGCACCATGTCAAAGTTTCTCTTGTATAACGAACCATCAGCATTCAGGAAGAAACTACCAGCCAGTCTTCTTAATGTCTTCTTATCATTGGATGATGCCCCAGGTGGGTATGTTTGATCCTCTAAGAAGCACTTGATGTCATGGAACCAAGGCTTGTCATATTTAGCAATGTCCACAGAGAATACGTATACTGGTCGGTCTAGTCTGGATACCGAAATCTGAGGCACATAGTTGGCAGTCTGAACTTTGATCATGGAGGAAATGGTAGCTAGAGCATCCACAAACTGATTTTCGTCTCGAGGGATGTACTCAAGTTTGATTGTTGTGAAGAAAGTCAATAATCTCCTCGTATAGTCACGGTATGGAATCAGATGCTCTTGGTGAGTGTACCATTTTCCGTTGGTCTGATTGATTACCAAAGTTGAATCCCCAAATACAGTTAATGTCTTGATCCTGAGGTCAATGGCTTCCTCAAGACCCATGATACAGGCTTCGTACTCAGCTTCATTGTTAGTGCATGCAAAGGTGAGTTTTGCCGAGAAAGGCATATGAACTCCTTTAGGTGTAATGAGCACTGCACCAACTCCACGACCATTCATATTGATAGCCCCGTCAAACATCATAGTCCATTCTTCTTCTGGGTCAGGCCATTCAATGTGAACAGGCTCTTCATGATCTTTTGCTTTCAGGAACATGATGTCTTCATCAGGGAAGTCAAATCTTATTGGCTGGTAATCATCGATGGGTTGCTCAGCCAGATAGTCAGACAGTACACTGCCTTTGATGGCTTTTTGAGATGTGTACTGAATGTCATACTCCGTCAGAATCATTTACCATCTTGCAACCCTTCCGGTAAGCGCTGGCTTCTCAAATATGTACTTGACTGGATCCATCTTTGAAATCAACAAAGTAGTGTGGGTCAACATATACTGTCTTAGTCGGCGAGCAGCCCACGCTAAAGCACAACAAGTTTTCTCGAGCAGTGAATAACGTTGTTCACAGTCGTTAAACTTTTTGCTTAGGTAGTATATTGCATATTGTAACACGGTGGGAGAACTGACTTTAGTTAAATGTTACGGATAGCAAGAGTCGCCACCGACTTTTATTTTATCCAAAAGGAAAGGGCATAAAAGAACAGGAAAGACCTTAAAAAGATTTTGAGTTCGGGGGGTAGGTTATCTAAAGGGAAGGTGTTAGCACCCTTTACATCCATGGTTATCCATGGGCTCTTAGTTACTTAGCTCACTTTAAACTGTTTTGAAAAGTGTAGTGTGTGATTAAAAATTTTCTTAAGTGCTTTATAATGATCCTTGTACGGATATATATAAAGACTTTGTTTTGAAAATTGTTTAAAATGTGAAGTGTAATGAAGTAATTTGATGAAAAAAGTGAGCAAGTACTTAAGAGGAACTTACCCTAAGTTAAATCTTTACTGTTCTTAAATGTTCTTTCAATGGTAAGACTATCCCTATTATTAAGGAATAGGTAGTCATTACCTTGGATGTAGTATGGGACATATGAAGGGTCATCTGTGATTAGGCACCTGTAAGGTGTATTAGCAATTCGAAGGGACTTATCATCTTTTATTCGAAAGGGACAAGATCATTTACGAAGACAACATTCGAAGGGACTTGATCTTATAACCGTAAAGGGACAAAATGATATTAATAAGAGAAGGGACTTTACTTTATACACCTTACTTGACCTTTTTATTTAGGCAACATGAGAGGTAACCCTTAAGAAGTGAGATGGCGATCAAAAGATCGACTTACGTGTGTGCGTGTACAAACTCAAATATTTATCTTATAATTAAAGATATAAATTGATTTTTAACCACAAATATGTTTTCACTCCCTAATTTACTAACCATAGCAATTTATAAACAAATAAACAATAAAATACTACAATTATTACATAGTTTGTACAGTTACATTATAATAAAACAAATTAAATAATGATAATAATAAATAATTAAAATAAAATGGTTAGTGATAAATCAATAATAATAAGAAGAAAAGGTTAGTATAAAATATAAAATATATACATGATAATTAAAATTAAACAAATATTTTTTTATAAATTTTTTGATATGAAAATAACTAATAAAGATAAATTTATTTACAAAATATGATTAATGATTTAATTTAGAATTATTTACTAAGTATAATTAAACATGAATAATTTAAAATAACAAATTAAAGTTTTAAGTGAAATTAGGGTTTAGAGTAATTAGAAAATAAATTAGGGTTTAAAAAATAATTAGGGTTTTAGATATAAAAATATTAGGATTTTTAATTTAATATACAATACTAATTTAATCATTAAATAAATATATACATATTTTAATTCAAATAAATAAAAATTAGTTTTAGAATTTAGAAAATAATTTTTAGAAATTTTTTAGAACATATAATATATTTACATGTTAAGTTCTTATAATTATCTAAATATATATATTAACATAATCATATTTAATAATAAAAATAATTAATAAAACAATTAAGGAAAACAGAATTAAAAAAATTACCTGGGGCAGGGATTGAACCCATGCCCTAGGCTTTGCCACACTCTGGACGAAGCAAGCTACCACTGGGCTGCGCACGCTGGCTGAGCAATGAATGGCTATTGTTCATTATATATTAAGCCTGAAAAATATGAAGAAAATAAACAAAAAATGTTGAAGCTGGGGTTCGAACCCCTGCCCTGATCCTCACATGCGCGTACACTTACCACTACACCATCAGCGTCATTCAATAATTATAATACAAATAAAACTATATAATATAAAAACAATTTTGAATTTCCAGCTGCGCGCCAATCTCCTTCTTCTTCCTCCAGACCTGCACATTTTCCTGCGAATTTTCCCACCAGTATTCCTGCGAAATTTACTGCACATATTTTTACAGAAGAACCTAGGTTTTTGGACGCCTATGAAACACGTAAAATTGGATCCAATTGCTAGCATAAAACGATTTCCCACAGTTTATACAGTCTTGCTATGTTTTTTAAGATCATTTAAATTAAGTAAATAACAGAACCCTAATTCGAAGGTCCAAACCCTA
Organism: Lathyrus aphaca; assembly: GCA_963966055.1. Taxonomy (NCBI): domain Eukaryota; kingdom Viridiplantae; phylum Streptophyta; class Magnoliopsida; order Fabales; family Fabaceae; genus Lathyrus; species Lathyrus aphaca. Next base: position 114,012,086 of record OZ014523.1, on the reverse strand, counting down.
GCCATGGCTAATCTTCATTCGTGTACCTAAAATCCAATTGATTCATCCAGAAACGTTCCTTGTATCATAACAAACACAAAACATCAGTCAAATATGATTAATCATGAGTGAATATGTAAAATCAAAAAATTGTAAGATGAGCATGAACATGGATTCGGTTTTCATGATTTAGTGCAGGGATGGATGGTTTTATGATCCAGAAACAATCAGTGACCTTCAAGGAACAATTTGCAACCTTTAGTTTGTCTTGAGAGTGGCTAGAAGTATCAAACCGAATTTGAGTTTTGGATGAAATTTTTGAAGTTTGAAGATGACTTTGGAGGCTGTGAATTCGTGCTCTCTAGGTTGCTAAATGTTCTATATATATGGGTGAATGAATTAGGTCAAAAACATTGCTCAAGACTTTGGATATTTTGATTGTTTGAGATTGAAAAAGATTAACCTTTAAATTTTGAATATTCTTGATATAATCTTGCTATTTTAGGATAATCTTCATAACTCTTGTATCAATTAGATCCAAATAAACTTTATGACATTCTAGAAGACAAATCATTTTAAATCTTCACCATTTTATATTTTATTTGAATTTAAAATGATTTTTAATATAAAAATTCATAATAAATAAAAATAAAATGAATAAAATTATGAAAATATTAAGTTAATTTCGTGCATGATGTCATGGAACCAATTGGGTCACAAAAAAGTCAGCCCATTTGAAGAATTATGGTTTTAAGACCCCATTTACTTCATAAACCACTCAAAATTTTCCCAACTTTGCAAGGGCACAAATCCTTCAATTTTAATGCTATGAGGGTTTTCTTGGACATTTTGGAAAGCTTGAAGAGTCATATAACCAAAATCTTTGGTCTCATGTCCATATCTTTTACCATTTTCAAGTTATGCTCTTTGGAAGTTGTTGACTTTTTGTTGACTTTTAAAAGGACCTATAATGTCTTAGCTCATACCTTCCAAATGAAGCATTTTTGGGCTTGGCTTGTGAGACACAAAGTTGTAGAGAATTAAATTTCCTTCAAAATGAGCTTTGGATGGAAAATTTTTGATGAAGCATGTGAAAGTTATGGCTGGTCAAAGTTCAGTTGACTTTTCCTATGAAAACCCTAATTTAGAAACTCCTGATTCTTGATGATCTGAAATCTCCTTGATGAATCATGATCAACCCTTGATCAAATGATGAATTTTACTTCATATACTTGATGTTGGCAAAAAATAATGAAGTTTGACTTTGGTTTGACCACAGTTGATCCCAGTTTGACTTTTTAACTACTTTGACTGATTTTAACTTATCTGATCATCTGACTGAGCAAATCTTTTGGGAAAGTCTTGAAACTTGACATGGGGATTATTGAACACATATAGGATGCTATTAAGCTCACTTGAAGTCTTGGAAGTCCATTTAGCCTGATGAAAGTCAAAACCCTAGTTTAGGATGCCTTGCTTAGGAGGATGCATTGTCTGAGGGAATTGTCAACCAATTGTGAATCTTGTGAACCTTGTGAACCTCATGAGATTTCTTATGAACTTTGTGAACCTTGTGAGCCTCTTAGTACACAATGACTTGTCTTATGGAGGGAAAATTTTGGGGTGCAACAGCTGCCCCTATTCAATTTTCTGAGACCTGAGGGGTTAGATTGGTATATGTGTCAGTCTTGACCTGGAAGGTTGAAGGAGATTGAACACAAAAGCCCAAAAATTTGCACTCACCGGTGCGTAAAATAACACTGATGATTAGTTGTATATGCTTGAGTGGGCTTGAATATGCCACTTGGAAGAATTGGAGATGGGCTTAGAGATGCCATCTGGAGATGGGCTTGGAGATGCCATCTAAAGTATCAGGATGTGATGATGTCTTCACGTTGATATTGGATATCAGTACTAGGTCTTCGTATAGGTCGTCTCTGAATCGTTTATGCAACATGATTTGAATTGTTGAATGGACCAGTAGAAATAAATCTTCGTGGCGATTATCTCTTCTGGAAGTATCTTGGATTAAGGAATGGATCTTTGTACAGACCGTTTGTCTACTCTCCAAGGTCAAAAGAACGTCAGGATTTTTTCTTCTGAAAAATATCTTGAACCAGGGAATGGATCTTTTTACAGACCGTTTTCCTGCTATTCAAGGGCCAAAAGAACGTCAGGATTTGTTCTTCTGAAAAATATCTTGAACCAGGGAATGGATCTTTTTTTACAGACCGTTTGCTGCTATTCAAGGGCCAAAAGAACGTCAGGATTTGTTCTTCTGAAAAATATCTTGAACCAAGGAATGGATCTTTTTACAGACCGTTTGCCTGCTATTCAAGGGCCAAAAGAACGTCAGGATTTATTCTTCTGAAAAATATCTTGAACCAGGGAATGGATCTTTTTACAGACCGTTTGCCTGCTATTCAAGGGCCAAAAGAACATCAGGATTTGTTCTTCTGAAAAATATCTTGAACCAGGGAATGGTTCTTTTTACAGACCGTTTGCCTGCTATTCAAGGGCCAAAAGAATGTTAGGATTTGTTCTTCTGAAAAATATCTTGAACCAGGGAATGGATCTTTTTACAGACCGTTTGCCTGCTATTCAAGGGCCAAAAGAACGTCAGGATTTGTTCTTCTGAAAAATATCTTGAACCAGGGAATGGATCTTTGTACAGACCGTTTTCCTGCTATTCAAGGGCCAAAAGAACGTCAGGATTTGTTCTTCTGAAAAATATCTTGAACCAGGGAATGAATCTTTTTACAAACCGTTTGCCTGCTATTCAAGGGCCAAAAGAACGTCAGGATTAGTTCTTCTGATAAATATCTTGAACCAGGGAATGGATCTTTGCACAGATCGTTTGCCTGCTATTCAAGGCCAGATAGATGAAATCTTCTGGGAGTATCCTGGATTAGGGAATGGATCTTCTTACAGACCATTTGCCTACTCTCCGAGGACATCTTGAGTAATGTATGGATCATTTCTGACATGTTGTGGATTGTTGATATTGTTTTACCTGCATATAACCATCCTGCAAGGAAAAGGTTAGTTTATGCAATATGTATGCATGTATAGTATGATGCACCTAAGTAAATGTATTATGCATATGGTATGATATAAATGATGTATGTATGAACCATGCAGCCTGAAATGTCCGGATATCCTTGCACAACAACTGCTGGCTAGGGAAAATAAATCCCGATTCGTTGCTGAAGAATATGAGAAACTCGTTCCCGTCTCGTTTTGATAGTATAGCATTTATAACTTCCCGTCTTTGTTCGTCGTACTTCTATTGAAGGAATAAGTTCCTGAGTATCCCGACTGAGGATAAAAGAGATTGACATAAATTCAAGGGGAGATGTATCTTGAAGTATCTATGATGGTAGATTTACCGTAATGGGGACTTGTAGTTGTCTTGTGAGGATGAACTGGCGAAGCTTCGTTGAATTCCTACCTTCGTTCGTCCTTGGTAAATACTATTACTGCATTTTCATGCATTTCTGGTAAACATCAATCATATTCAAGCATTTTATGCACTTCTGGTAAACATCAATCATATTCAAGCATTTTATGCATTTCTGGTAAACATCAATCATATTCAAAAGCATACATACATTCAAACACAACCAATGAATGTTTCGCTTATGTAAATAGGGTAAAAGTAAATATGGATTCAAAGGGAAAAGTAAAGTTGAACTTGAAAATAGAATCATTTTAACTTCGAGAGTGTATAACCAATTGGATTTAGAGCTCCTGAGATTCTTAACTTTCCTGAATACCTCCCCAGAAATCCTCATGGCTGGATCTGAAGATATGATACTGACACCATTTGATACTACTGGCATAGACAATTAATTTCCACGATGGCTTCTGCTAAGAACCCAATATCAAAGTAATATAATGAGAGAAATGTGTCTTCAAATTGTGATGGACCATATACGCTCCGGATATTAGATTTGACAAGAAAGCATTGCCCCTTTGGTTGAGGATGACTTGTCCCATAATGGAAGTATCTGAATGTAATTACCTCAAGAGAAATAAGCAGAATGCCCCACAATAATATTCCCCTGACATCATGAACTTTATAATGTTCCCCTTGGTAATTCAAATGTACGAGGAGAGTTGCCCCTGGCTATTAAGCATTGTTGAATCTGGACCTAATTGCCCCGAATGAATTGAACAATAACTTGGTATGCCCCCTTAATTGGGAAACAGTGACTATGCCCCTGGAATTATGAACTCTGTATTATTACCCTTGGTAATTTAGATAGATGAGGAGATATTCCCCTGGCTACTTAAACATAGTTGAATCCTGTCCTGATTGCCCAAATGAGTTAGGCAGTATCATGGCCTGCCCCCTTGATTAGGAGATAATGACTATGCCCTTTTGTATACATGGACTTTGATCCAGGAAGCAACTTTGTTTATCGGAAGGACTTTGATTTATTGAACATTCATCCTGTAAGTTTCTCTGTTTATCAAACACTCGGGTATATGCAAACAAATATATTCAAAAATGCAATGCTTATGTCTGTCTTGAAGTTTTTGAAAAAGAGTTATTTTAGAAAAAAAAAACAATTTTTATGAAAACTGTGATATTAACTCAAGTTTTATAATAAGCCCTAAAGGAGTCAGGATACCTTTTTGTAACAGTATGCTTTCGAACTAACCATGCTTCAGTTAGGACTTTTAAAGGGTTGTAACGTGGTCTGGTTCACGGTTTGAGAAACAAAGGATAAAGGCTCAAATTTTATTTGTACCCAACCCAATATCCATGATGTTCTTCAGTCCTATGCTCAGTTAACTTATGCATTGAGGCTCAAAGAAGTTTGGAATTGTAACACTGACATTTGTGATGGTTCAGAAACCAAAAATTTATTTGAACATTCAGTCATCTTTCTTTGTTGAGGATTCATAGTGACCTCTTTTTTCTTTTAACTTTGTTATCCCTTCTTTTTGCCTGAACTGTTTATTTCAACGTTACAGTCAGCGGTATATGTTAATTTTTTTACTAAGTCTCCTTCATAGGTTTTGACTTAGCATGCTTTTCTTTTGCTAAATGTCGCTCCCACCTGATGACACAGGGCCAAGAGGGGTACAGACGCGAACGGTCGGCGAAAGGAGAGAGAACACACAAGGGTGAACTCAGAAGACAAGAGTCGCCAGCTAGTCATTTTTATCCCGGAGGAAAGGTAATGCTGCATAAACCTGAGAAAAGATAGATAAGGACGGTTGCGAACCAGAGAAACTGAGAAAGGGGGTTGGTTACAACCTGGGAAGGTATTAGCACCCAGATTGTCCGCCGTACTTGACGGGATCCACGCTTGAAAGTTTGTGTTTTAAAGGGGTAGTGTCAGTGCTATTTGTGTATCAAAGCTGGAAAGAAATGTAAGTGTCAGTGCTGGAAGAAAGTGAAGTGAAATATATGGAGTGTCAGTGTAAGACCAAGAATAAGGAACTCAAGAATATGAGGCTTAAAGAATAATGCTGGAAAGGAGGGGGAATGTACAGAGACTTTTGTTCGATAACTGTTAAGTTATGCCTACGTATCCTCTCGTGCAATGAGGAAGTCAGAACACCGTAGTTCGACTCAAAGAGACTGAAAGATGAATTGATTTGTGAACTGCTTACTTGTCTATGCTCAAGTGTATGACCTGTCTGGCTCAAGTGCAAACTGTCTTGCATTAGACGGAAGAAGCGAGTTCTCGTTTGTGAATGAGTGAGGTGAGAAAAGAATCCCGGAGGAGACGATTATTGTTTGTTTTTGTGTTTTCAGTTTTGTTATTGCTTTTGTGTTTGTCATAAGTTAATGAGCTTAAGCCTAAACCAAGGGTTAGTAAACTCATCACATCCTCCCTCTGATTAGGGGTAATGAGAATACCTTAAGTATGAAGTAAACACCTCTCACTTAATCACCATGATGTAGGATTCAGATCATTAACCTACTTGCATTTATTTAGATGTTTTTGTTGTTTTCGTTTAGTGTTAAGTAATGAGTTTAAGCCATAATCAAAGATTTAATGGACTCATTACACCATCCTAATAGAAGGATAATAGATGAGAACATTTAAGCTGAGAAAGACTCCTCAACTTAATCCATGATTAGGGATTAACCTCATGACAAAACAACACCTTTATTAAATGGATTTTAGTTAATGGTAAGATCAAGAAGTGAATTTTATGGTTTGTAAGACAACTTGAGGGGGACTTGTCCATTAACACTAGGGTTAGTCCTTCTTAACCAATTAAGGAAGAATTAGAACCCTAATGCAAGGCCCAAGTTACAAGCTTGATGTCTTAGTGATTATTAGATGGATTAGTTAAAGGAATTAAACACATTAAGGGTTTAACACTTAGGATTAAAGTTATACACTCCATCCTAATAGAAGGATGCAGGCATAAGCTTAATCACAAAGCCTTAAAGCCTTTAGGGTTTAGTCCCTGATTATGAGATGAGAAGAGAAGACTCAAAGATGACACAAAGGTAAAAATAAATGGGGGACTAATCAAACCCTAATTGTTATCATACTTGGAGATCCTAGGGTTTGTGAGGCTTAAGAGAGAAAGATCCTCAAAGAACCACCAAGGAGAGGAGCAGATGAAAGGAGGAAGAAGCAAAGAGAAGCAAGACAACTTGCTTCACTTAAGAAGACAAGTTGCCTGAAGAAATAAAGTAAGAGATGAACATGAATGAGCAAGCTCACTCTAATACAAAGATAAAATGCAGCAATGATGCAAGAGAGATGAGAAGAGATTGTGAGAAGTGAAGGCAAATTCACTTCTCAAATTACTTACCACCTGAAAAGGTTAGCAAAAGAAATGAGATGCAATGCAAATGAGATGAAATGTCATGATGCAAACCAAATTCAGAAGCATAAACATGATTTCAATGATGCTAAGAGATGATACAAACACATGACAAGAGATGAGAATGATCAAACAAGCATAAGGATGCAAATGAGGCATGCTTTGAACCATAGAAGTTCATGAATGTTTATGAGATGAAATGGACATATACATGGCAAAGGAATGATGCAATGATCAAACATGATTCTAATATGTCCTAAGATGTATTATGAATCATGTGGATGCACAAAATGTCATGGCAAGTCATTGAATGCAAGCAAATGAGAGATGGAAGCAAAGGAAAGCACAAATTAGGGTTTACATACAACATGCATCACAAAAATCCAAAACCAGAAGCAAATGATATGACAAAAAATTGAAAATGGGATCAAAGGAACCCTAAACCTACACAAGTTCACTTCCCAAAGGAGGGGATCCAACTCTTAACCTAGTACGAGTTATGAATTTCCTAAGTCAATTAGGGTTTTAAGGCACCTCACAAAGAAAAATACAAAACAAAATGAAAATGCAAGATCAATTCAAACCAATTTTATCCTATAAATTACATTCTATGGAGGATGCAATGCAAGAAGAAACATCATCAAACTCTCAAGGATTAGGCAGAATGGATTTTTCAAAGTTTAAACCAAAATATTGCCTTAAGATGAATTTAATTCCAACAAAAATTGTCAAAATGCATCAAGAACAAAAAGGAAATTTGGTTTGAGAGTTTGATAATGTTTCTAAATGTTTTAAAATGCAATGTGAATTTTTTTGGGATTTTTAAATACCTAAATGTATTTTTAATTAATTAATTTTAATTAACTAATTAAAAATAAACATTTAAATGATTTAAAAATGATTTTTAATGCAAAAAATAAAAATAAAAATATTTTTGGGTTCTGAAAATTAATGAAATGCTTGACAAATTTTTTTAGAATTTTTAAATGTGATTTGCTATTTTAAATAATTCGTGCAAATAAAATGAAAAAGAAATGAAATAAAATAAAAATAATAGAAAGTAATCTAAAGGAGAGGCCAGGATTTGATCTGGGTTTGTGAGGGTGGACTTGGCGCGCAATCCTACGGCCCAGGTTCAAACCTGGCTAATATTTATTTAACACTTAATTAATCCTGGATTTAATTAATTAATGGCTGATTAGGGCTAATCATGAAATCTCAGCCATCCAACACACGCGGGAATGACTTATCGCACGACCTACATTCAAACTCCCTTAATTACACAGCTAAACCTAATTAGGGTTAATCAAATTCAGACGGCCGGAACAGTGTTCCGGTCGTCTTCTCCAGCGAACCAAAAACCCTAGAATCCTCTACAGGTTACCAAACATGAAATTTCTTCCACCAAAATGATCCTCTCATCAATCTAAACCTAACCCCTCATCTCAAATTCAATTATTTTCACTCACAAGCCTGAATCGAAGCAAAACACAAAACACGGGCAAATGTTCAGAGATGTCATATATGCTGGTTTCTTCACCATTTCAAAAAATAAACACATATTCATGATCAAGAGAACACATAGCATCATAAAAGAACTTAAAAATCAACTTCTGGGAAAAATGTTCTTCCTCTTACCTTAGATGGAGCTTTCCTGATTCTGAGCTCTCTGGCCTCAAGCTTTGTGCAATCCTTCTCCCTTGAACCTCCTGATGATGGAATGGAGTTTAGAAAGCTTGGGGAGTGGCTGGTTTGAGTGATTTAGCTCTGGTGTAGCAGAAATGGAGGTCACTGTGGGTGATGATTCAAGCAGTTTCAGGGGGTGGACTTTGTTCTATGAGTGATTTGTGGTTTGTGTGTGAAGGAATTTTTGATGTTTGAGGGCTGTGTGAAGAGATTCGAAGAGGGGAAGTTCTTGGAAGATTTTTGTGGATGTTGGAATGTGGGAGCTTTCTGGCTTGTATGTGTTGTGTTTAGGGTTGCTTGATGTCCACATATCATACTCTGATTGGGCAGAGAGTTGGTGGTGGCACTATGGGATTGGCATGGGCAAAAATGCAAAAAGTCAAGATCTTGTGTACTATGAGTATGGCTCGGGTCAGAGGAGATCTTAGGGCTTGTCCTTCCTCAGTTTGAGTCAAGGAAGGCCTTTGGATCTGACTTTGTGAGCTGGCTAGCCTTGATCAAGGGTTTCCAAGGTTCTTGCACATTTCCCTCTTTGGATTTTCTCATGAACCAAGGCAAAGAAACTTGTGACATTTTGGACAAAATGTGACAAAATGAGTTATGTAACATTGTTATGCTGCTTTGATACCAATTAGAGTTCAATTCAAACATGAGAGGTCCCTTTTGCAAAGTTTCAATTTTGTAGCCTTTATGAAAAATGCCTTATGCAACTTGTGATCCAAGGCATGGAAAATAAAAAATCTTGGTACAAACTTGACTTTTCTAAGTTGTAACATGTTATAATGATGCAAAGAAGTCACTTAGAGGTCTTGAAAATGCTTGGAATTTGAATTTGCAAAAATCCCTCTTTGGTGCCAAAAGTGGAAATTTCATGATTTTTCCCAACTTTGCAAAGCCATAACTTTTGATTCAAAATGAATTAGAAGAAGTTCTTGTACTTTTTGAAAAGGGAATGATCCATTCTACAACTTTCATGACCAAAGTTTTCTCATTTGAAGCATTTTTGGATCAATTTGAGGAGGTTGAAAAACTTTCCCAAAATAGCAAGTTTACATTACAAGTCACTTTCCCAAAAAGGCAATTTTGCAAATGGCTTGAAATTCTTCAATTTTGTGAACTTACAACATCTTCTATGATCAAATAAAGACCATATACATTCAAAATGATGAAGAACACCCTTTGGTTGGGTCATTGGGGGCCTCAGATGCCCTGATTTTGCACTGACTTGCTCAAGAAGTCAACTCTTGATCAGATGCCGTCCCCATTGAATTTCTTCATGAAAATTGATATGCATGATCCTCATATCATATAGAGACCAATAGAAACAAAAATGACCAAAAAAAATTGGAGTTATGGCCCCTGAAACCAAAACCCTAATTCTAGGTCATCTGTGCAGTTAAACCTGGCTCTGCTTCCATGCCTTTCTCAGTTCTTGTGATTATTTGACTTCTTTGAACTTGTGAGGATATAATATGATGCTTGAACATACATGGACCCTCTTGCAATGATTGATTACCTTTGGAGTGGCTCAAATGGCTCAGGGATAGCTCAGATCACAAACCCCAGATGCAGATGACTTTGAATCAATGCAGTGAAACAAAAATGTGGTATGAGATGCTATGATTGAACTTATGCATATGAAAAGATCACAAGCCATGGTGTGAAATTAGTGAGGGCAAATTTGGGGTGTTTACAGCTGCCCCTATTCAAACATGAGTTAGCTGTGTAGAAGGTAAGCAACGGCTTAACAGGCAAACAAGATAACTTGTGGTTGAATACCAAAGACAGTCCAAAATTTGCACTCACAGAATGAAGAAGAAAAGGGATATAGATTGTAAGAAGAAAAATAAAGTATAATTATAAAGTGCGGGTGACGGAGGACGACCGTCAGGCAGAGGACGACTACTGGGGATAAAGCGATGACGGGGACGACCGACATGCTGGGGATAAGAAATTATGATGGGGACGGCCATCAAGACTTTCTGGGGATTATAGGTAAATGATGGGGACGGCCATCGGGTTCAAGGCATAAATGACATAAATGATGAGGTACGGTCATCAAAGGTGAAGGACGATCACCTAGCAGGGGACGGCTGCTCTGTTGGGGATAAGATGAGGGACGGTCATCCATTGGTGAAGGACGATCACCTGGCAAGGTACAGTTGCCAAAAAGTATCGGGACATAGGACGAATGTCGGATAAAAAAAGGTCGACGATGGGGACGGCCATCGGATAAGCATGATGAAGGACGATCATCAAGAGGTGAAGGACGATCACCTAGAAGGGTACGGCTGCTCCGAGGGTTTATCATGACATAGGACGAATGTCAGATAACAGAATCAACGATGGGGACGGCCATCGAATAAAATGATGAAGGACGATCATCAAGAGGTGAAGGACGATCACCTAGCAGGGGACGGCTGCTGAAAATATCACGACATAGGACGAATGTCAGATAGGAAGGGGTTCTAATGAATAGAGACTCCACTGGGGGTGATGAAGGACGATCATCAACAAGGTGAAGGACGATCACCTGGCAGGGTACGGCTGCCGAAAGGTATCATGACATAGGACGAATGTCAGATGGAAAGAAAATAGTTTAACAAGTTTTGTTGGGGATTCTTCTGGGAAAGGATAGACACAGACGAGTGTCTAAATCCAAGAGATGAAGGTATAAGTGTTTGACACGGTGTATAGATTAGAGATGCGGACGAGCATTCTTAAGACTATGATACGGACGGGTATCAGGTAGAAACAAATGCTTGACGCATGTTCAGAGATGATGATACAGACGAGTACCAACTGGTTAACAAATAACACGGACGAGTGTCGGATCTAAGGGGATTTAAGTGGTGTATTCGAGATACGGACAAGTATCTATATGAGTAGAAAGTGGTGAGTGAGACACAGACCAGTGTTTATCTTGCTGGAGAGAGTGGGACACGGACGGGTGTCGAAAAAAATGTATTATAAACAAGTATATGGTCTTCAAGTGTTAGGCAACTATGTTGGGGAAGGTGACACGGACGGGTGTCAGGGAATTGTATAAATATGTATTTGTTAGTGCAAAGGGGACGCTTTGGCTTTCTGCTGGGGAAATGACACGGACAAGTGCCAAAAGGAACATGTATCTGTATTTGTGAGGGTAAAGGGGAAATGCTTTGGCCCTCTGGTGAGGAATTAGGAAATATTCTATATGTTGTCTGATGGATTGTCAGTATTTATAAGTGTCCAGTTCGACACATGGCTTATGCAATATGTTTGACTTTTGCCGTATGTAAACACCCCAAATTTGCCCTCACCCATTCACACCATGGCTGGTGATCATTCTCATATGCATAAACACAATCATATCACCTCACATCTCATTTTTGATTCACTGCATAGTTTCTAAGTCATCTGCACCTAGGGTTTGTGATCTGAGCAATCCAAGAGCCTCTTGGGCCACTCCAAAGGCTACCAATCACTTCAAAGGGATCCATGTGTGTTCTTATATCATATTACATCCTCTCAAAGTCAAGAATGCCAAAGGATCACAAGAACTGAGGTTTGCATGGAAGCAGAGCCAGGCTAGACTGCACAGTTGACCTAAAATTAGGGTTTTGGTTTCAGAGGCCATAACCCCAAATTTTTTGGTCATTCTTGTTTCCATTGGTCTCTATATGGTATAGGGAGTATGCATATCAATTTTCATGAATAAATTCCATGGGGAAGTCATCTGATCAAGAGTTGACTTTTCAGACAAGTCAGTGCAAAATCAGGGCATCTGAGGCCCCCAATGACCCAACCAATGGGTGATCTTCATCATTTTGAGTGTATATGGTCTTTATTTGATCATGGAAGAAGGTTGAAGTTCACAAAAATCAAGAATTTGAAGTTTTTGCAAATGTTGACTTTTTAGGCATAGTTGACTTTTCAAGAATATGTCATTTTATGCCATTTTTCAAGCCTTGATTCTTGATCCAAAAATGCTTCAAATGGAAAAACTTTGGTCATGAAAGTTGTAGAATACATTTTTCCCTTTTCAAAAAGTACAAGAACATGATCAAATTCTTCTTGGATCAAAAGTTATGGTGTGACAAAGTTGGCCAAAATCACTAATTTTTAAGACATGCCTCAAATGTGAATTTTGCAAAATCATGAACCAAGGCCATTTGTAACTTCTAGTTCACATCAAACCAATGTACAAACATCACATAAGTCCTAAAAATCAGAATTGAACCAAAAGATCACATGTTTATGGTTTGTGTAACAAGGCATTTTCATGAAAAACCAAAATGAGCCAACTTGCAAAACTCATGATCACACTTCACCAACTAGTTGCCTTGGCTGCTGAACCTTACTAGCATCACACACACATCATGTTGCGCCAGCCCTAGCCTTTGTACCAAGCTAGAACCAAGCCCATGCCTCTCTTACAAAAAAGTTGACTTTTGGCAAAAGCAAACATCCCAATCACAGCAGGCCATGTCACATCCTCTGGCCACTTGGAATTGTTTATACTATCCTTTGGCAAGCAAAACATAAGAGGGAGCCAGGCTGAAACACTCCATAGCATCACATACACAAACTCACTCCATTTTGCATTTCTCTTCGAAACTCTCTGCCCAGCTCACAAACATTCAAACTACTTCCACACATCAACTCACCATGCCTCATTGAGTAGAAACCAACAAAGAACCAGGCCTGAAACAAGCCATAACATCACTTCACCATTTTCACCCCAAGCTGCAGTTTCCTTCGAAACACCTTCCACAGCTCACAAACATCCAAACAAACTCCACAAACCTTCTCCACTCATCATCTGGACCACAAACAACCCTTCACCATTGCCAGAAACAGCCTGCATCACCATTGCCATTTTCAACTGAGCTTGAGCAGAAGTTGTTCAAACTCTTCATCTGGCCAGCATAAATTTCTCCCAAGCATTCAAGCATCATCAAGAGGTCATAAGGAGTGGATTTCACAAAGAGGGAAGGTCAGAAAGTAGTTGGAGTGAAAGCTTCGAATCTCAGGTAGCTCAAGAACTTTTTTTCCAGAAATGGATTTTTAAGTTCTAAACTTGTTCTATATGTCTTCCTGATCATGAATATGCTTTTAGTTTCGAAAATGGTGATGAAATGAGGATTTATTTGCTTCCTGAAACTTTCCTGCCCTAGTTTTTGTTTGCTTCGATTCAGCCATTTCATGAATGATAAATTTGTTTTGAGTGGGGGTTTTGAATCGTGAGCTTGTGGGAATCATTTCTGTGTTTTTAGAATTCATTTTAGATGCGTATGGAGTGAGTTTAGGTTTTGGGGTGGACGGAGAAGATGACCGGAACACTGTTCCGGTCATCTGAGTGTGTTTAACGGCGAGATTAGGGCATAAGCATTGATTAGCTGAGTTTAAATTCTGGCCGTGAGATCTGGCGCCAAGTCAACTCCCGCGCGTGTAACTTTGAATCTGGCCCCTAGGATTAGCTGACTTCTCATTAATTCATTTAAAATTCATTTTTATTTCATTTCTTTTCATTTGTTTTGCATAATTTATTTAAAATAGCAAAATTGTTTTAAAAATTATGAAACTTTTTCTTAAAAGTTCTGTTAATTTTTAAGACCCAAAAATATTTTCATTTTATTTTTTATCATTAAAAAAGTATTTTTAAATATTTAAAAGATTATTTTTAATTGATTAATGAGAATTAATTTATTAAAAATACTTTTAGGTATTTAAAAATCACCAAAAAATTCATGAAATGTTCTAAGACATTTAGAAACATTGTCCAACCTTCAAACCAAATTTCTTTTTTGATCTTGATGCATTTTGAGAATTTTTCATTGAATTAAAATCATTTTTGTGCATTAAATTGATCCATAGTTCAAAAAATCATTTCTGCCTATCCATGAAGAGTTGGACATTGGTTCTTCTTGCATTGCATTGTGTTTAGCATGTAGTATTTGAGTTTAAATGGCCATGAATTAATTCCTCATTTTCAATTTGTTTGACATTTCTTTTGTTTAGGAACCCTAAAAACCCTAAAATCTTGTAAAAACCATAACTTGAGATTGGTTAAGGGTTGAGACCTCTCCTTTGGGCAGTGAATTAGTATAGGTTTAGGGGTCCTTTGTGTGGCATTTTCAATTTTTTATCTTAGGGATTTGCTTCTGATTTTGATTTTTGTTTGATGCTTGGTTCATAAACCCTAATTTGAGCCTCCATTTGCATCCCTCTTGCATTCTCTTGCATAACATGACTTGCCTTGACATTTCAAGCATCCATTTGATTCATTTGACATCATAAGACACATAGAAAGCATGTTTGATCATTGCATCATGTGTTTGCCTTGTTGTATGCCATGTGCACTTCATAACTTGTCATGTATATCCATGCTTCCTAACTTGCTTCATTTGCATTCATGAACTTGTATGATCATTTCCATGTGTTGCCTCATGTTTGTAACATCTCATAGCATCATTACCATCATCAACATGCTTCTGGTTTTGTTTATCATCATGTCATCTCATCACATTTGGCATTGCATTGCATTTTCTTTTCTAACATTTCAGGTGGTAAGTGATTTGAGAAGTGAATTTGCCTTCACTTCTCATAACTTTTCTTGTCATCTCTCTTGCATCCATTGCTGCATTTTTATATGTGTTTGAGTTTGAGCTTGCTCATTCTTCTTCTTCCCACTTTCTTTCTTCAAGTGACTTGACTTCTTGAATGAAGCAAGTCACTTTGCTTCTCTTGATCCTTTCATCTGCTTCCTGGTGGCTCCTTTGAAGATTGTTCTTGTAAACTTCACAAACCTTAGGAACAACCAAGCATGACAATGAGTAGGGTTTTGATTAGTCCCCCCTTAGTTTTACCTTTGTGTCTCTTTTGAGTCTTCTCTTCTCACCTCCTAATCAGGGACTAAACCCTAAAGGCTTTAAGGCTTTGTGATTAGGCTTATGCCTGCATCCTTCTATTAGGATGGAGTGTATAACTTTAATCCTAAGTGTTAAACCCTTAATGTGTTTAAATCTCTTAATCAACTCACATAATAATCATCAAGACATCACACTTGTAACTTGGGCCTTGCATTAGGGTTCTAATTCTTCCTTAATTGGTTAAGAAGGACTAACCCTAGTGTTAATGGACAAGTCCCCCTCAAGTTGTCTTACAAACCCTAAAAATCACTCCATCATCATATCATTAACTAAAATCCACTTAATAAAGGCTTTGTTTTGTCATGAGTTTAATCCCTAATCATGGATTAAGTTGAGGAGCTTTCCTCAACTTAAACATTCTCATCTATTATCCTTCTATTAGGATGGTGTAATGAGTCTGTTTAATCCTTGATTATGGCTTAACCTCATTACTTAACACTAAACAAAAACACCAAAAACATCTAAATAATCACAAGTAGGTTAATGATCTTAATCCTACACTAAAGGTGTTTAAGTGTGAGAAGCTGACTTCACACTTAAGGTATTCTCATTACCCCTAAATCAGAGGGAAGATGTGATGAGTTTACTAAATCTATTGGTTTAGACTTAAGCTCATTAACTTATGACAAAATCCAAAAACAATAAAAGACTGAAAACATAAAAACAAACAATAATCGTCTCCTCCGGGATTCTTTTCTCATCTCATTCACTCACAAACGAGAGCTCGCTTCTTCCGTCTAATGCAAGACAGTTTGCACCTGAGCCAGACAGGTCATACACTTGAGCATAGACAAGTAAGCAGTTCACAAGTCAATTCATCTTTCAGTCTCTTTGGGTCGAACTACGGTGTTCTGACTTCCTCATTGCACGAGAGGATACGTAGGCATAACTTAACAGTTATCGAACAAAAGTCTCTGTACATTCCCCCTCCTTCCAGCTTCATTCTTTAGCCTCATATTCTTGAGCAATTCATTCTTGTTCTCACACTGACACATCATTTGTACACTTCACACTTCTTTTACACTGACACCTGTACATCTCTTTCCAGCTCTTTTATGCACAAATTGCACTGACACTACCCCTTTAAAACACAAATCTTTCAAGCGTGGATCCCGTCGAGTACGACGGACAATCTGGGTGCTAATACCTTCCCAGGTTGTAACCAACCCCCTTTCTCAGTCTCTCTGGTTCGCAACCGTCTTATCCATCTCTTTCTAGGTCTATGCAGCATTGCCTTTCCTCCGGGATAAAAATGCCTAGCTGGCGACTCTATTCATCTCCAGTGAGTTCACGGCTGTGTGTTCTCATTGTCCCTCTCGCCGACCGTTCGCGTCTGTACCTTTATCTGGGCCTATTCCCATTTTATCGGGAGCGACACCGTAATGCTCCGTATTAGACGGAATGCTACGCTCTGTGGGGAAATATGATGTGAATGCTATGATTATGCAAAGATACCGATCCTGGATTCGGATCCCGCTGCTGTGGAGATCTCTGGCTGATCTGCTTGAGGTGGGTATCCCAGCTGGGGATGAGATCAATGGTAGATCTGGCATATATGACTCTGCTTGGGGGAAATAAATCATTGATAGACCCTTCTTAGTAATAAGGGTCCTAGCTGGGGTTTGTAGAAGCTTTCGTCACTCTGTTGTGCGACCTTCAGACATTGCCTCTCTGGATAGAGACTGAAACTCTGTGAGGAGATGGTTCCCTGTCTGTCACTCGGCTGGGGAAGGAGAAAGATCACTGAAAGATCCTCCTAGATATTTCTGCGGGGATCCTGCTGAGGGTGACACTTGACAACTCCGCTGGGGATATGGGCACTTTCTGGTACTGCTCTGAAGGAAATGTTGGAAAAGTGATGCCTGGCAACTCTGATGGGGAGAAGGCATCTCTGGTGTTGTTTGGAAGGTGTACTGAGGAAAAAATGATTTGGGCAGCCTACTGGGGAGAAGCTTTCATGTCCCATGTCGCGCTTTGGATACCTGCAATCCTGTAAAGACAAAGAAACGCACAAGTATCCCGAGGTATCCCTCACTGGATTCCATCATAGGAATTTAGACACTCCCAGGAGTAAGTATATTTCCCGCAAGCACTTATTTTTAGAAAGGGAGCATCTGTATTTAGGCAATCAATATCTTAAAGACATCAGACATTTTTGCAAACGAAAATAAAATGTACGAGATGAGACGTGACTGAAAATCTGATTTTATTAATTTACGCGCCCTGAATTGGCAAGATACAGTCAAAGAAACAGATCCCCTGAAATGAGGAGATCGTTACAAATTGAGAAATAAACAAGATGCTGGAAATGTTGATGACGCTTCAAGGAGCTCCCCTTTTGCTATGACTCGTATGACATTGACGTTCTTCTCATCTTGCTTCCTGAAGGAGACTGATTCTGACCGATGCTCGACCCTTTTGAAGCTTAACATGTTGTAAGTGATACAGATGAATTCAGAGTGCAGTTGTTCGCTTATTCCCCTATCTTGCGTGGATCGCCCTTTCGGGTTTTCGATCAACCGGGATACCCAGTTTTTCCTGAGCTGTCCAATGCGGCTTTTCAACTCAGCGGGTGTACATTTTTTATTTTATTTTCCCTTATTTTTGCCCGAGTCTTTTATTCTGTTTTTGACTCGCCAGGATGCCCTATTTTTGCCTGGACTTACATTCTGTTTTTATGTCCAGCGGCTCATTTTTACGCGAAGTATTTTTTAACTGCATCTGAATTCACATGGGACAAGAAGTCTTCACCATCCATAGTACTGAGCATCAGAGCTCCACCTGAGAAAACTTTCTTTACTATGAATGGACCATCGTAATTCGGAGTCCACTTGCCCCTGTGGTCTGTATGAGGAGGGAGGAGTCTTTTCAGCAACAGATCTCCTACTTGGTACTCTCGGAGCCTGACTTTCTGATCGAAGGCTTTCTTCATTCTTTTCTGATACAGCTGCCCATGACATATTGCAGCTAATCTCTTTTCTTCGATCAGACTCAGTTGTTCGTATCGGGATCGAACCCATTCTGCTTCATTCAGTTTAACATCCATTAATACTCGTAGAGAGGGTAATTCAACTTCAACAGGCAGGACTTCCTCCATACCGTACACAAGCTGATATGGTGTTGCCCCAGTGGGTAGCATTTCATGCCAATCTTTGTAGGTAACCACCATCTTCTGCACAATCTTCTTGATATTCTTGTTAGCTGCCTCAACAGCGCCATTCATCTTTGGCCTGTAAGGAGAAGAATTGTGGTGTTGGATCTTGAAGTCCCGACATAGTTCTGCCATCATTTTGTTGTTCAAATTGGAACCATTATCATTAATGATTCGCTCGGGCACTCCATACCGACAAATGATGTCTCTCTTCAGAAATCGGGCTACCACCTGCCTTGTAACATTTGCATAAGAAGCCGCTTCAACCCACTTGGTAAAATAGTCAATAGCAACCAGGATGAATCTGTGGCCGTTTGAAGCAGTTGGTTCAATCTTGCCAATCATATCAATGCCCCACATGGCAAAGGGCCAGGGTGAAGACATTACATTCAAAGGATTGGGAGGTACGTGCACTTTATCCGCATAAATCTGGCATTTATGGCATTTTCTGGCATAAGCACAACAGTCTGCATCTATTGTGATCCAGTAGTAGCCTGATCTTAGCAACTTTTTAGCCATTGCATGCCCTCCTACATGGGTACCAAAAGATCCTTCGTGCACCTCGTGCATCAACAAGTCTGCCTCTGTCCTATCAACGCATCTGAGGAGTACCATATCAAAGTTTCTCTTGTACAAGGAACCATCAGTATTCAAGAAGAAACTACCAGTTAGCCTTCTTAAAGTCTTCTTGTCATTGGATGATGCCCCGGGTGGGTACGTTTGATCCTCCAAGAAGCACTTGATATCATGGAACCAAGGCTTATCATCTTTAACAACATCTACTGAGAACACGTAAGCTGGTCTGTCAAGTCTGGACACTGATATCCGAGGCACAAAGTTGGCAGCTTGAACTTTGATCATGGATGAAATGGTAGCAAGAGCATCCGCAAACTGATTCTCATCTCGAGGGAAATACTCAAGCTTGACTGTTGTGAAGAAAGTCAATAACCTTCTTGTATAATCCCGATAAGGTACCAGATGATCTTGGTGGGTGTACCATTTGCCGTTGGTTTGATTGATTACCAGAGCTGAATCTCCGAATACAGTCAAAGTCTTGATCCTGAGGTCAATGGTTTCCTCAAGACCCATAATACAAGCTTTGTATTCAGCTTCGTTGTTAGTGCAGTTAAAAGTGATTTTTGCCGAGAAAGGCATGTGAACTCCCTTAGGTGTGATGAGTACTACACCAACACCGCGACCATTCATATTAACAGCCCCATCAAACATCATAGTCCATTCTTCTTCCGGGTCAGGCCCTTCAGTGTGAACAGGCTCTTCATGATCTTTTTCTTTTATGAACATGATGTCTTCGTCAGGGAAGTCAAATCTCATAGGCTGGTAATCATCAATGGGTTGCTCAGCGAGATAATCAGACAATACACTGCCTTTGATGGCTTTTTGAGATGTGTACTGAATATCATATTCTGTGAGGATCATTTGCCATCTTGCAACCCGTCCGGTAAGTGCTGGCTTCTCAAAAATGTACTTAACTGGATCCATCTTTGAAATCAACAAGGTAGTGTGGGTCAACATATACTGCCTTAGTCGGCGAGCAGCCCACGCTAAAGCACAGCAAGTTTTCTCGAGCAGTGAATAACGTTGTTCACAGTCGGTAAACTTTTTGCTTAGGTAGTATATTGCATACTCTTTTCGAACAGACTCGTCATGCTGGCCCAGCACACACCCCATTGACTCTTCTAATACTGTCAAATACATTATTAGAGGTCTTCCTTCAACTGGAGGCATAAGGATAGGAGGCTCTTGCAAGTATTCCTTGATTTTGTCAAAAGCCCTCTGGCAGTCTTCGTTCCACCAGACCGTTTGTTCTTTTCTTAACAGCCTGAACAAAGGTTCACAGGTTGCTGTAAGGTGAGATATGAACCGTGAAATGTAGTTCAATCTACCTAAGAAACCCCGAACTTCTTTTTCAGTCTTCGGTGCAGGAATTTCCTGAATGGTTTTGACTTTATCAGGGTCAACTTCAATCCCTTTCTCACTTACAATGAATCCCAACAGCTTACCGGATCGCATCCCGAACGTGCATTTGTTGGGGTTTAACTTCAGTTGGTATTTCCTTAGACGCTTGAATAACTTCAACAGATTTACCAGGTGATCTTCTTCTATGAGGGACTTGGCAATC
Source organism: Lathyrus aphaca (assembly GCA_963966055.1). Lineage (NCBI taxonomy): Eukaryota > Viridiplantae > Streptophyta > Magnoliopsida > Fabales > Fabaceae > Lathyrus > Lathyrus aphaca. The sequence goes on along the minus strand of OZ014523.1, from coordinate 113,991,412 downwards.
ATGTCATCCACATAACATTCAATTTCCTTATGGATCATGTCATGGAATAATGTTACCATAGCCCGTTGATAGGTTGCGCCAGCATTCTTCATTCCAAATGGCATCACCTTATAACAGAATGTGCCCCAGGGTGTGATAAAAGTCGTCTTCTCCATGTCTTCAGGTGACATCTTGATCTGATTGTATCCTGAAAATCCATCCATGAAGGAGAATACCGAGAACTGGGCCGTATTATCAACCAATACATCAATGTGAGGTAAAGGGAAGTCATCCTTCGGGATGGCTCTGTTCAGGTCTCGGTAGTCCACACACATTCTCACTTTTCTATCTTTCTTAGGTACAGGTACAATATTAGCAACCCACGGCGGATAGCTAGTCACAGCAAGGAACCCGGCGTCCCACTGTTTTTGTACCTCTTCTTTAATCTTCATTGCCATATCTGGGCGAGTACGGCGCAGTTTCTATTTCACCGGTGGGCAGTCTTCCTTCAGAGGTAGCTTGTGCATGGCGATATCGGTGTCCAACCCTGGCATATCCTGATAAGACCAAGCAAAAACATCCACATACTCTCGAAGCATGTCAATCAGCTGTTCCTTTACTGAATCTTGTAGGCAGGCCCCGATCTTAACCTCTTTCACATCTTCTTCTGTACCAAGATTAACCGTTTCGACCTCCTCCTGATGAGGAGTGATAACCTTCTCCTCTTGTCTCAACAACCTAGCTAGCTCTTCAGGTAGCTCATAGTCTTCTTCAACCCCTTCATCGGCTTGATTGATTGGATTGTCAAAGTCATACGAAGTCATAGCTGTGTTGTTGTCGGTGCAGTCTGAAAGGCACTCTCTGCAAGGTTTTAGATTGTTTATTTTAGTGATCAATTTTAATCTTGTTTAGAAAAAGTGAAAAGAAGTTATCATTTTGAAAAACATTGCCATTTTATTTTGTAAAAAAAGAAAAAATGAAAAACAGTGAGTGGAAAAGGAAAAGACTCATTTGCAAAAGATGTCTGATATTCATTGATTGATCTATTTGCACAAAATTACAAGATGGCCCGATTACAAAATGAGTCTTGACATCTTGGGCAAGATGCAAGCCTTGATGCATGCTTAAAAATACAGGAAATAATAATTACTCTGCAGGAGTAACCCTTATAATTTCCTGGGAAGACCAGTTAAGGACTTGGCTCCCCGGGATCCTTGGATGTATCCAACTCTCCAGGTCGCGGTCGCTTTCCTCCTCGTCTTCCAAGTTGTTCACAGCATCCGGGGTGAGCATTCCCCCGCTGACGAAGTTGGGCTCTTTAGTAGCCTCTGATTGATCTTGTTGAGTTGGTTTGTAACCCAACCCAAATCTGTCTTCCTTCTTTTCCAAGGGCAGCAACTTGCCCCAGCCTTGGGCAGTACCCTCTTCAACAACCTTCCTGACTTGCTGATAAGACGTCATGGAAGTTCCCAGTACAGCAGACGCTTCATTAATGTTCAAGGCCTCAAACCCTTGGCTCATAGTTTCATGGATTTCTCCATCCATCTCTATGTACTTATACGTAGCCAGATGGCTAACAAAGATGTCTTCTTCCCCACAGATGGTGATGATCTGGCCTTCCCACTCGAATTTCAGCTTCTGGTGAAGGGTAGACGTAACAGCGCCAGCGACATGGATCCAGGGTCTACCCAACAAACAGCTGTAGGCCGGCTGAATGTCCATCACATAGAAGGTAATTTTAAAAGTCTACGAGCCAATCATCACAGGCAGATCAATCTCTCCAAGCACTGATATTTTAGAGCCATTGAATGCTCTCACCACCAAATTACTCGGGCGCAGTGCCAAGTCATCATACTCTAGCTTCACTAAGGCTTTCTTTGGTAGAACATTGAGCGACGACCCAGTGTCCACCAGTACATGAGATAAAACAGCACCCTTGCACTCTAGGGTGATGTGTAAAGCCTTGTTGTGGTTACGCCCCTCAGTTGTTAAGTCAGCATTGGTAAAACCCAGTCCATGACTGGTGTTGACATTTGCTACCACGGTTTCTAGCTGATTAACAGTGATCTCCTCTAGCACATATGATGCGTGCAGGACTTTCAATAATGCATTCCTGTGAGCTTCAGAACACATCAGCAGGGATAATATGGAGATTTTTGAGGGAGTTTGGTGAAGCTGATCCACCACTTTGTAATCACTTCTCTTTATGATTCTCATGAACTCGTCTACATCTTGTTCAAAAGACGTCTTCTGAGTTTCTTTGATAGCTGGCTCTTCAAGCACCACACTCTTCCCTTTTTCTTTGGCAGCAGCTTCTGCTTCAGCATTAGGCTTTTGAGTTTGTGAGGCAAAAAGGCGTCCGCTTCTAGTGAAGCCTCCGCCTCCCCCAATATTATCAATTTGTGGAGAAGAGGTTGAAGAATCCAAAGCGATTTTCTCCCCGTTGCAGTAAAGATCAGAGCCATAATGCCAAGGTATGGTGTTACTGCTTTCATATGGAACTGGTCTAGGCACCGTAATGGTAACTGGACTGACTGCTGCAGAGGAGGGTACTGTGATGGTGTGTGGATCGTAGTAAATTGTGACTGGTGACCTGGCAGGAGGTACCACTGTTTGTTGCTGAAAGTTGCTATTTTGAGGAACAATTGATGGATCATAGTAAATGGTGACTGCTGAGATATCTTCATTAATTTCTGCTGGTGTTGTAGAAGATTCGGCTGAATGAATGGATGTTGATATTGTGGAAGAAAGGGTTGTTGACATTTGATTTGGTGAAGTGATGGATGGAGCCATTGCCGATGATATTGATGAATCGGTAGGAATGATTGTTGTTGCTGTTGTAGGAGACTCATGAATTGTTGTCAAAGGAATTGCTGGATTTGTAGGCGCCGTTGTTGAGATCTGAAGTATACCATCTTTGATAAGACCATCTATGTCGCTTCTCAAATTATCACACCCGTTAACTGCAATGTTGCAATATCCACAACCGAGTTCACACCCGGGAAACACCTGGCACTCTAGAAGCTGAGCTTTAATTTCGACCAGATGTGTCCGAATTTGTGCAACACTGGTAATCAAGGTAGAGTGCTTGTCTTCCTCAATGGCATTAATCCTCGGCCCACCATGGTTAGGCATAGGATTCTTGTTGACATTTGGAGGGGGTGCAAAGTTGAGGGCTTTAGAATCCCACAGATCTTGGACTTTCATTTGCAAAGCCCTGCATTTTTCTGTATTGTGGCCAGGTGCATTGGAGTGGAAAGCACATTTGGCGTTGACATCATAGTTCCTTGGGAGATTGGAGGGATCTGGTGGTGCCAATGTCCTTAACTCAACCAAGTTGAGCTTCAGGAGTTGTGGCAATAAGGCAGCATAAGGCATAGGGATAGGGTCAATCACCCTGTTTTCCTGTGATGGTCTTTGCTGAAAAGGTATTTGTTGTTGATTGTTGTTATTGTTGTTGTAGGTTCTCTGTGGCGGGTACTGAACTTGCTGTTGATAATGTGGTTGTTGTGGTTGTTGATATGCTGGTTGTTGAGGAATCGGAGCTGGAATAGTGACAGCTTCTACTGCTCTATGAACATACTGAGGTCTGCCCCTGCTGGTATGAATGGCATTTGTCTCACTGGTTCTTCGAGGTCCCACAAAAGGCTTCCTGGGATTACTGGACGAACTTGCACCATTATTAGAAATTTTTCCCATTTTTAATAGACTCTCAATTCTTTCACCGGCTATAACTACATCAGCAAAACTGGTGGAAGAAAAGGCAGCTAGCCTATCAATATATGTTCCTTGCAGAGTATTCATGAACATGTCGGCCATTTCTCTTTCCGACATGGGTGGTTGGATAGCAGCAGCAAGCTGTCTCCACCTTTGGGCATATTCCCTGAAGCTTTCTCTGGAGGATTGAGACATTCCCATCAGAAGGGTCTTGTTAGGAGCCATGTCCAGATTGTATTGGTACTGCCTGATGAAAGCTTCAGCTAGGTCTTTCCAGCATCGGATAGTAGCTCTGGTCAAGTGTGAATACCACTCTCTGGAAGCTCCAGTCAAGCTATCTTCAAAGTAGAACATCCACAGCTTCTCATCCATGGTATATGCCTTAAGTCTTCCCAGGAAGGACTGTAAGTGAGTTCATGGACAAGAAGTTCCATTGTACTTCTCGAAGCACGGGGGTTTAAACTTGTGGGGAATTCTCACCCCATCCACTAACCCCATATCCATTACATCGAAGCCTAAGGAATTTTGAGACTCCAGAGATCTCAACTTCTCAGCAATTTCATCAAACCTCCTATCATAGACTTCATCTCCAGCTCCAATTACAGTAAACTGCTCCTCTTGAGGATCTTCTTGCAAGATCCTGCCTGCAGCAGTGTTTCCCTGTACATTCCTTGGGATATTAACTTCCAGGTCTAGATGAGGTCCAAATACTGGTGGGTTAACATGAGGCTGACCTCCGTCATTATTACTAGTCCCTCCAGTCCCAGGATGAGGTTCCTCGGGGTTTTGTCTTTCCACCAATGCCCTTAGCCTCTCCTGACTCTGGGCCAAACCAGTCATCACAGTCATGAATTGGGCCATTTGGTTCCTCATCTCCACTCTTTCATTAGCCCTCTGGGTTCTGACCTCAGTCAGGTCTTGCTGTACTTGATCCATTTGGATACCAGGAAGGTTGTTGCGAGTAGGGTACCGGTGCGTACGGTTGAGAGGGAACACCCGGCGGCGAGCAATATTTCCTGAAGCACAACAGAGTTAGAAACAAACAAAATAATGACAAAACCTACAAAACAAAACAAAAGTTAGTATGCAATACAACATGCTTATTTGTTTTCCAAGGTATCCGGCTTGGTTCTTGGTTTTGACCTTTCCAGACCCCGAGGAAGATGCTTTTGACTTTGTTGAGAAAAGAAATCCCAAAAATGGAAACAAACTAAAATATATTACAAATACTGAACAATACATAGTTTATTTTTACAACACATGCCCTTGGAGGGTCAAAATACAACACAAAATGAAAAGTACATCAAATGAAAACAACAACAATCAAAAAGTCAGACATCAAGTCCAAACTCATCCTCCTTAACCTCCTTCAGAAGTGCCTCAGTCCCTGGACCAGCCGGATGCTCTGTGATGTTTCAGATGAGGAGGTTCCTGGTGGCAATGGCAGTGGTCAGTTTCTTGTGCCTGTCCTGATCCTTTGATCTTTTCAATCCATCCCTAAGCTTTAACTCTTAAATCTCTTTCTGGGCTGCCAACAAAGCTTCTTGTTGCTTCTTTTCATTGGCCTCTAACTGCTCAATCCTGGCTTGAGTTCTCTTATCTTCTTGTGTCCGGGCTTCAGTGATCCTGACCCACCTAGCCTGATTTTCTTGTAGATAGAGCTCAGTCCTAGCCTGCTGGAACTTGGCCTCTTTATAGGCATTCTTCAATATTTGCTCCCCAGCCCTTGCCTTCTTGATGTAGTCATCTGTTTTCTCAATCTTGGCCAGATGCTCCACCTTAAGCTTTTCCAACCTCTCAATGTCCAGACGACCATCACTCCTTTCCCAAAGGGTCTTCTTCAGAGCTTGAGACAGATTCTCATTTCTTTCCTTCAGCTTCTCAAATTCTTCCAGGCTGACAGTTGCTGCTGGCTGAGCTGTAGATGGTCCAGGTGTGTCCTCAATGGTGAAAGGCATTCCAGTAATCTGAGCTCTAGCATGAGACCAATCATAGTACTGAGCTGAAGCAACATTATTGCACCTTCCAAGAATAGCCATCCCTTTTGTCTGGATGTTCTCCCAAGCCCAGGATGCTTGTCTGACAGCAGCTAGATTAGGTTTTATCTCACAATACAGGGTCTCAGCTAAATCTTGCACTCTAGGAGGGTGAACCAAAGGATAGCCCAGTTGTCTTTTAAACAGCAAAGGATTGTAGTTGATGCAACCCTTTACTCCTATCAGAGGTACATTTGGGTATTGCCCACAGCTGGTGATTATGTCTTTGCCTTTGGTGCTCTGGGTGCACCATTTGATGTCATCTGAAGACAAAGCAATAAGTCTCTTAGCCCAATTCTTCTGTTGGTGGGGATTCAGGAAGGCATCTGTCTTAGGTAGGTGTCTGAGCAGCCAGGTATGAAAAAAAGGAGCACAACATCTCACCAACTTCCCCCTTTGTTTCTCATTCCTCTGATGAATGGAGTAATAGAAATCTCCCAGCAATGTGGGTACTGGGTTCTTCAGAAGGAAACGATGAATGGCATTCTTGCTGATAAATTTGGGCTCATCTGCAAACAGTATAACCCCATATATGCTGAGGGCTAACAATGCACAAACTTCCCTCCATTCTCCCAAAGAGGCCTTCAGGATGGCCTGAGAAACCAAGAAGTCTAAGTGCAATCCAGGGATCCTAGCCGTTTTTGTCATGCTCTGCTCAATCAAAATAGGCTCCAGGTACAATGCTTTTGCCACTTCTCCATTGCTTGGAGAAGTCATCTCTGGGTTGAAAGGGACCCCACCCTTGACAGGTACTCCTATTAATGATGAAAACTCCTCCAACAGAGGCCCTAGCTGAAAGTCTGGAAAAGTGAAGCATCTCAAAGGAGGGTCATAAAACTGTAGGCAGGTGTGGATCATGCTCCTCTGAGAAGGGTCTAGGTCCATAACCATATCTAGGATACCTCCATAATGTTCTCTAAATAAAGGGATGTGGTCAGGTGTGATGAGTGACTGGACCTGCCTGATACCAGTCAACACAGGCTCAAAGAAATGGTAGGATATGTTGCTCTTCCTGGGAGTAGCCATGAGTGCTGATGAAGAGCTGAAGACAAGTGCTGATGAGGATCAAGACTGATACTGGAGATGAGCCACTGATAGGCTGATGCTGGTGATGATGAGAATAGCTGAAGCAGGCAAATCGTGAAGATAGTTGAAGCTGAGGTCTATGCAAAAGAAGGGGTCAAAACCAAACCAGATATAATGTGGATATCCTGAAAAACAAATAAACAAATGTTAAATGATGCAATGATGATGTATGCAAATGATATGCAAGGGTTTGTGATCAAGCTGGATCTGATTATCTGTCTTGATATAGAGTTCATGTATGTTCAAGAAGTCCAGATGGAGGTTTAGAAATCCAGTAACCAAGGTGGGGGACTCAAATAAAGAGTCACATGTCCAGGGTTAAATCACAAGAACTGTCCAAAGTGAAGCATTCTTAAACAAAACAAGTAACAGGGTATGATGTGGCCAAGGGTTCCTGCAAACCTGTAAACAGCCCAACCCCCTCACAGGTAGTGTTCTAAAACAAGGATCCTTAGACTTGGATCAGTTATGAGAAGTGTAAACACTTCTAACCCGGAGGTATAATGTTTACAATAACCATAAAAGATCCTCCTCTAAGTCCCCTCAGTTTCTGAAGGTCAATAGTAAAGGTCATCCAGACTTAGCAGGCTTCCCAGATAGCCCTAGCACTACAGGAAATATGTAGCACAGAGTTCTCAAGAAGAAACCCACATCTGAACCGTGTTTCATATTCCCGCACCAGACCGAAATGGAATGGGAAAGAACATGAACCACTCTAGCCTAGGTGTCACTCAGGTCCCAGGTATAGGACCTTAAACTCTCAATAAAACCCCACCCACCAAAACAGAAACCAGATCCAACAAAAATGGCAGTATGACAGTATGAAATATGTAAAACTGTAAAGGAAAGCAATAATTAAAGTTGTACATAAAGCAATAAATAAAGCAACTATATAAACACAATTAGCACATAACACCCCAGTAAACACAAATCAAACAAGCGCTAGGAGGAACCCACAAAAAGAACCAGAAGCCCTGGTTACAGTATAAAGGTCCCCAGCAGAGTCGCCAAGCTGTCGCTCCCACCTGATGACACAGGGCCAAGAGGGGTACAGACGCGAACAGTCGGCGAAAGGAGAGAGAACACACAGGGGTGAACTCAGAAGACAAGAGTCGCCAGCTAGGCATTTTTATCCCGGAGGAAAGGTAATGCTGCATAAACCTGAGAAAAGATATATAAGACGGTTGCGAACCAGAGAAACTGAGAAAGGGAGTTGGTTACAACCTGGGAAGGTATTAGCACCCAGATTTTCCGCCGTACTCGACGGGATCCACACTTGAAAGTTTGTGTTTTAAAGGGGTAGTGTCAGTGCTATTTGTGTATCAAAGCTGGAAAGAAATGTAAGTGTCAGTGCTAGAAGAAAGTGAAGTGAAATATATGGAGTGTCAGTGTAAGACCAAGAATAAGGAACTCAAGAATATGAGGCTTAATGAATAATGCTGGAAAGGAGGGGGAATGTACAGAGACTTTTGTTCGATAACTGTTAAGTTATGCCTACGTATCCTCTCGTGCAATGAGGAAGTCAGAACACCGTAGTTCGACTCAAAGAGACTGAAAGATGAATTGATTTGTGAACTGCTTACTTGTCTATGCTCAAGTGTATGACCTGTCTGGCTCAAGTGCAAACTGTCTTGCATTAGACGGAAGAAGCGAGTTCTCGTTTGTGAATGAGTGAGGTGAGAAAAGAATCCCGGAGGAGACGATTATTGTTTGTTTTTGTGTTTTTCAGTTTTGTTATTGCTTTTGTGTTTGTCATAAGTTAATGAGCTTAAGCCTAAACAAAGGGTTAGTAAACTCATCACATCCTCCCTCTGATTAGGGGTAATGAGAATACCTTAAGTATGAAGTAAACACCTCTCACTTAATCACCATGATGTAGGATTAAGATCATTAACCTACTTGTATTTATTTAGATGTTTTTGTTGTTTTCGTTTAGTGTTAAGTAATGAGTTTAAGCCATAATCAAATATTTAATGGACTCATTACACCATCCTAATAGAAGGATAATAGATGAGAACATTTAAGCTGAGAAAGACTCCTTAACTTAATCCATGATTAGGGATTAACCTCATGACAAAACAACACCTTTATTAAATGGATTTTAGTTAATGGTAAGATCAAGAAGTGAATTTTATGGTTTGTAAGACAACTTGAGGGGGACTTGTCCATTAACACTAGGGTTAGTCCTTCTTAACCAATTAAGGAAGAATTAGAACCCTAATGCAAGGCCCAAGTTACAAGCTTGATGTCTTAGTGATTATTAGATGGATTAGTTAAAGGAATTAAACACATTAAGGGTTTAACACTTAGGATTAAAGTTATACACTCCATCCTAATAGAAGGATGCAGGCATAAGCTTAATCACAAAGCCTTAAAGCCTTTAGGGTTTAGTCCCTGATTATGAGATGAGAAAAGAAGACTCAAAGATGACACAAAGGTAAAACTAAATGGGGGACTAATCAAACCCTAATTGTTATCATACTTGGAGATCCTAGGGTTTGTGAGGCTTAAGAGAGAAAGATCCTCAAAGAACCACCAAGGAGAGGAGCAGATGAAAGGAGGAAGAAGCAAAGAGAAGCAATACAACTTGCTTCACTTAAGAAGACAAGTTGCCTGAAGAAAGAAAGTAAGAGATGAACATGAATGAGCAAGCTCACTCTAATACAAAGATAAAATGCAGCAATGATGCAAGAGAGATGAGAAGAGATTGTGAGAAGTGAAGGCAAATTCACTTCTCAAATTACTTACCACCTGAAAAGGTTAGCAAAAGAAATGAGATGCAATGCAAATGAGATGAAATGTCATGATGCAAACCAAATTCAGAATCATAAACATGATTTCAATGATGCTAAGAGATGATACAAACACATGACAAGAGATGAGAATGATCAAACAAGCATAAGGATGCAAATGAGGCATGCTTTGAACCATAGAAGTTCATGAATGTTTATGAGATGAAATGGACATATACATGGAAAAGGAATGATGAAATGATCAAACATGATTCTAATATGTCCTAAGATGTATTATGAATCATGTGGATGCACAAAATGTCATGGCAAGTCATTGAATGCAAGCAAATGAGAGATGGAAGCAAAGGAAAGCACAAATTAGGGTTTACATACAACATGCATCACAAAAATCCAAAACTAGAAGCAAATGATGTGACAAAAAATTGAAAATGGGATCAAAGGAACCCTAAACCTACACAAGTTCACTGCCCAAAGGAGGGGATCCAACTCTTAACCTAGTACAAGTTATGAATTTCCTAAGTCAATTAGGGTTTTAAGGCACCTCACAAAGAAAAATACAAAACAAAATGAAAATGCAAGATCAATTCAAACCAATTTTATCCTATAAATTACATGCTATGGAGGATGAAATTCAAGAAGAAACATCATCAAACTCTCAAGGATTAGGCAGAATGGATTTTTCAAAGTTTAAACCAAAATATTGCCTTAAGATGAATTTAATTCCAACAAAAATTGTCAAAATGCATCAAGAACAAAAAAGAAATTTGGTTTGAGAGTTTGATAATGTTTCTAAATGTTTTAAAATGCAATGTGAATTTTTTTGGGATTTTTAAATACCTAAATTTTTTTTTAATTAATTAATTTTCATTAACTAATTAAAAATAAACATTTAAATGATTTAAAAATGATTTTTAATGCAAAAAATAAAAATAAAAATATTTTTGGGTTCTGAAAATTAATGAAATGCTTGACAAATTTTTTTAGAATTTTTAAATGTGATTTTCTATTTTAAATAATTCATGCAAATAAAATGAAAAAGAAATGAAATAAAATAAAAATAATAGAAAGTAATCTAAAGGAGAGGCCAGGATTTGATCTGGGTTTGTGAGGGTGGATTTGGCGCGCAATCCTACGGCCCAGGTTCAAACCTGGCTAATATTTATTTAACACTTAATTAATCCTGGATTTAATTAATTAATGGCTGATTAGGGCTAATCATGAAATCCCAACCATCCAACACACGCGGGAATGACTAATCGCACGGCCTACATTCAAACTCCCTTAATTACACAGCTAAACCTAATTAGGGTTAATCAAATTCAGACGGCCGGAACAGTGTTCCGGTCGTCTTCTCCGGCGAACCAAAAACCCTAGAATCCTCTACAGGTTACCAAACATGAAATTTCTTCCACCAAAATGATCCTCTCATCAATCTAAACCTAACCCCTCATCTCAAATTCATTTATTTTCACTCACAAGCCTGAATCGAAGCAAAACACAAAACACGGGCAAATGTTCAGAGATGTCATACATGCTGGTTTCTTCACCATTTCAAAAAATAAACACATATTCATGATCAGGAGAACACATAGCATCATAAAAGAACTTAAAAATCAACTTCTGGGAAAAATGTTCTTCCTCTTACCTGAGATGAAGCTTTCCTGATTCTGAGCTCTCTGGCCTCAAGCTTTGTGCAATCCTTCTCCCTTGAACCTCCTGATGATGGAATGGAGTTTAGAAATCTTGGGGAGTGGCTGGTTTGAGTGATTTAGCTCTGGTGTAGCAGAAATGGAGGTCACTGTGGGTGATGATTCAAGCAGTTTCAGGGGGTGGACTTTGTTCTGTGAGTGATTTGTGGTTTGTGTGTGAAGGAATTTTTGATGTTTGAGGGCTGTGTGAAGAGATTCGAAGAGGGGAAGTTCTTGGCAGATTTTTGTGGACGTTGGAATGTGGGAGCTTTTTGGCTTGTGTGTGTTGTGTTTAGGGTTGCTTGATGTCCACATATCATACTCTGATTGGGCAGAGAGTTGGTGGTGGCACTGTGGGATTGGCATGGGCAAAAATGCAAAAAGTCAAGATCTTGTGTACTATGAGTATGGCTCGGGTCAGAGGAGATCTTAGGGCTTGTCCTGCCTCAGCTTGAGTCAAGGAAGGCCTTTGGATCTGACTTTGTGAGCTGGCTAGCCTTGATCAAGGGTTTCCAAGGTTCTTGCACATTTCCCTCTTTGGATTTTCTCATGAACCAAGGCAAAGAAACTTGTGACATTTTGGGCAAAATGTGACAAAATGAGTTATGTAACATTGTTATGCTGCTTTGATACCAATTAGAGTTCAATTCAAACATGAGAGGTCCCTTTTGCAAAGTTTCAATTTTGTAGCCTTTATGAAAAATGCCTTATGCAACTTGTGATCCAAGGCTTGGAAATGAAAAAATCTTGGTACAAACTTGACTTTTCTAAGTTGTAACATGTTATAATGATGCAAAGAAGTCACTTAGAGGTCTTGAAAATGCTTGGAATTTGAATTTGCAAAAATCCCTCTTTGGTGCCAAAAGTGGAAATTTCATGATTTTTCCCAACTTTGCAAAGCCATAATTTTTGATTCAAAATGAATTAGAAGAAGTTATTGTACTTTTTGAAAAGGGAATGATCCATTCTACAACTTTCATGACCAAAGTTTTCTCATTTGAAGCATTTTTGGATCAATTTGAGGAGGTTGAAAAACTTTCCCAAAATAGCAAGTTTACATTACAAGTCACTTTCCCAAAAAGGCAATTTTGCAAATGGCTTGAAATTCTTCAATTTTGTGAACTTACAACATCTTCTATGATCAAATAAAGACCATATACATTCAAAATGATGAAGAACACCCTTTGGTTGGGTCATTGGGGGCCTCAGATGCCCTGATTTTGCACTGACTTGCTCAAGAAGTCAACTCTTGATCAGATGCCTTCCCCATTGAATTTCTTCATGAAAATTGATATGCATGATCCTCATATCATATAGAGACCAATAGAAACAAAAATGACCAAAAAAATTGGAGTTATGGCCCCTGAAACCAAAACCCTAATTCTAGGTCATCTGTGCAGTTAAACCTGGCTCTGCTTCCATGCCTTTCTCAGTTCTTGTGATTCTTTGACTTCTTTGACCTTGTGAGGATATAATATGATGCTTGAACATACATGGACCCTCTTGCAATGATTGATGACCTTTGGAGTGGCTCAAATGGCTCAGGGATAGCTCAGATCACAAACCCCAGATGCAGATGACTTTGAATCAATGCAGTGAAACAAAAATGTGGTATGAGATGCTATGATTGAACTTATGCATATGAAAAGATCACAAGCCATGGTGTGAAATGAGTGAGGGAAAATTTGGGGTGTTTACACTAGATATTGACTGTCGGGTTTAATGATTACAGAGAACCATCATTAGTTGTGTACAACACTGATAATTGGCATATTTGAGTTAACCGAGTAACTACCCTGTCCCAGGTTATGAATAAGGGTTTTAATTTGTGCGAGAATAAAAACTCCTACTTCATAGGCTCAAAAGGGTTGACTAGGGATTAACTTCCTTATATCTCCACTGTTTAGGAATTGAAACAATGTCTATACATCGTCAACATAGTCTGTTCAAAAGCATACTACATAAGATTATGGTATTGTTTTCGTCATCCTCCCTCTACAGGCTTATAGCTTTATCAGGAGTTAAATATCACAAAATAGAAATATGAAACATAGTTCAAAACATAGTGAAACAAATGGATCAATTCAAGACAAACATACGCAATGCATTAATGAAAACAAAAGTTTAACATAATAGTAAGTGTTTAAATAAAACAAAAGAAATTAAAAATGAAAGTTCAAATGTTGTCCCATCCAGTTGGCTGAATGTCTTCAATTGCAATCTGTGAACTTTCAGGAGCAGTATATTTCACCATGAAATCAAATTTGCCATTTGGATGTCCCAAGGTGCCCCATAGCTCAACAGGAATAGGTAGGCTTTCTTTCTTGCTACCTTGGGCAACTTGTCTTGCAGCTTCGGTGTTTGATGGACGATAGTAGAATTCAATTTGGCCTTCTGGTGTAACCTCGAGGATTCCTTCATCAGTTAGGTCTTGAATCTTATTCTCTAGTGCCCAACAGTTATTAGTGTCGTGTCCGGGACTGTCAGAGTGATACTCACACATTGCCTTGGGATTATAGTGAGGAGAGGAAGTATTAGGATTTTGAGGAGGACTTTTCAAAGAAATTAGCTTCATTTCCAACAAGCATTGCAGAACTTGTGACATTGGAGTGCTGAATTTGATAAACTGCCTTCTACATTCCTTGTGTTGAGATGGATTAACCTTATCAGGTCTTTTTTCTTCAACTAAAGAAAAATCAGTGGCAACTTGTCTCTTACCTTCTTTTATCTTCCTCTTCCTTTCAACCGAGTCAGCTCGTTTTAACGGAGGTTGACTGACAATTAGGTTCCTAACTTCATTACTTTGAAATTTATGGGCAAAGGTTCTTAACTCTTCTTGCCCCTGAGCTAAACTTTGAATAAGAGCCACCTGGTCATTCATCTGGATCCTCATTCCTGTCATCTCAGTTTGTAGTTGTTTCAGCTGATCATCCTTGTTGTCCTCAGGATTCTTCTTCTTAGCCAGCAGTGTCTTCAACTCATCTTGTCCCTTGGACAAGTTCAGAATCAACTCTTGGAATTGTGCATTTTGAGCCTGGAGATCTTTAATAGTCTGTTCAAGAGCCATTTCTGCTGAAATAAACAGCAAGAAGATAAGATACATGTTCATAAGAAACCTGTGATGCAACGATATGGTATGTAAATGCATATGCAATGTTTTCAAGGACCGCGGGATTTAAATTTGTTTAAACAACCAAAAAGTAAACTTTTATTAGTAATACATTTGTTTTCCCCTTGGGCTTACAATAAAAAATGAAATAAATACAAAAGATGGGGTTTTAAGTCTCCCATGGACGTTTTCTCTTTGTGTTGAGGTATGAGTTGAGATTCCGCTCCTCGTGAAGTTGCTTTGTTAGCTCCAGGATTCTTTCTTGACTTGCTTTGTAATGAGTCTCAAAAGTATCCATTTGCTCCTTTAACTGGATCCAGGACCTCTGTAAGTCTTCCATGTTAGTGGGCATGTCTGGGTGAAGGATGGTATAAGAAGTATCTCCTTCAGCAACAGGCTCCATAGTAACTGGCAGGATGGCAGGATATGGCATCATAAGAGTCTGAGCACGAGATCACACCCATCTGAGGTAAGCTTCCATAGGAATAGTGTACTTGGGCTCCAGAGTCTTGCTGTCAACCTTGTTCACTTTCCCCCATGCTCGTATGAACCTTTGACGGTAACCTTGAAGATCGTTGTCGTAGTCAAACACAATACCCTGAATCAACATGTCATGAGGACCATCACTCCGAGCGTAACCAAAATGTCGTAAAGCTAAGGAAGGGTTGTAAGTAATGCCTCCTCTTATGCCTAGAAGTGGCACATTAGGAAACTCTCCATAATGGTCAATGATAGTAACATTCTCCATAGATCTGGAGCACCAATGGATATTTGAATGAGAAAGTGACATAATCCTCTTGGACCACCTGAACCCTTGTTCATTCTTCATCACTGATCGAGGAAGGTGAGAAATAAACCACCTAGATAATAGAGGTATACAACACATCAGAGTTCCTCGTGCCTTCGTAGTACGGGTATGAAGAGAGTGTAAGATGTCTCCAAGTAATGTAGGCACTGGATTGCGAGTCAGAAATATGTTGATGGCGTGTACGTCTATGAACTGGTCTGGATTGGGGAACAACACTAGGCCATAGATCAATAGGGCTAGGATCTCCTCAAAAGCATCATAACTCATAGCCTTCAGGAACACTTGAGATTTCTCCATCAATACCTTAGCAAGAATACCCTTAACTTCACTCTTTGTTTCTAGGACAATGTCTGATTTCTTCAAATGTAAGGCTGTAACAATGACTTCAGGTTTAGGCTCTTTTTCTAAGCCTGTGAAGGGTTTCTGATCAAGGATAGGTATACCCAGAAGCTTGGAGAACTCCTCCATTGTAGGAACCAGCTGATAGTCAGGGAATGTGAAGTAATGATGTTTAGGATCAAAGAACTGAAACAGGACACTCATCATGTCTTCATTGAACCCTGAGGTGACTAGATCCAGTAGGTGACCATGCCTCTTGATGAACTGGGAGTTTTCAGAAACTTGAGAGACCAATTCTTTAAGCTTAGGAGGTATTCCTACAAAGTTGATCCGGATAGTATTCCTACGAGCAGAAGCCATGACCTGCAACAAAGAACAAAGATAAATCATTTGGTCCTTGAAATGGTTAGTGAAAATGCTATGCTTATGATGCATGATGATGCTATGATGTTATGCTCAATCACAAACATGTGGCACACACAAACAAGTCACACAATAGCCCTATGCTTGAAGGCTTTCATGAGGTTTAAAGGTAAGTACCCTCCCCTGAAGTTTAGATGGTTCATCATGTCCTACAAAAGTAACTGTGTTCTAAGGGATCTCAATATCATTAATCCTTCACAAGGGTGGTTGTTCAGTAGGCAACTTACTTTCCAACCAAAACCCTCCAAGTTTAGAATCTCAATGAGCGTAGCATCGAGTATCAACCAACTTCAGTCTTCACCAAAGCCGGTTATCTCACTACTTTTCTAAAGGCCAAGATGGGATAACTAGGGTTCTAAAAGTCAGTTAGTGTATTGACAACATATGGCAGCCTCATATTATCCTCAACTTTACTTAAGGAACATAAGCACCAACCAAGAAGTCACACTAACTATGGCCACCAGATCAACCATATCGGTATACGCCGTACAGTTTCCTTGGTCTATTGCCATTTACCTAAGGTATACTAGATCCGGGTTAGGATCTTTCACACATAAGAGCACCCAACAAGTAAAGTAAAGCAAACAAAGCAAACAAGTTTAAAGTGATCTAATTCCTAAGGGTACCCCTCTTTTATTAAATCCCCAGCAGAGTCGCCAGTTCTGTAACACGGTGGGAGAAATGACTTTAGTTAAATATTGCGGATAGCAAGAGTCGCCACCGACTTTTATTTTATCCAAAAGGAAAGGGCATAAAAGAACAGGAAAGACCTTAAAAAGATTTTGAGTTTGGGGGGTAGGTTATGTAAAGGGAAGGTGTTAGCACCCTTTACATCCATGGTTATCCATGGGCTCTTAGTTACTTAGCTCACTTTAAACTGTTTTGAGAAGTGTAGTGTGTGATTAAAAATTTTCTTAAGTGCTTTATAATGATCCTTGTACGGATATATATAAAGACTTTGTTTTGAAAATTGTTTAAAATGTGAAGTGTAATGAAGTAATTTGATGAAAAACGTGAGCAAGTACTTAAGAGGAACCTACCCTAAGTTAAATCTTTAATGTTCTTAAATGTTCTTTCAATGGTAAGACTATCCCTATTATTAAGGAATAGGTAGTCATTACCTTGGATGTAGTATGGGACATATGAAGGGTCATCTGTGATTAGGCAACTGTAAGGTGTATTAGCAATTCAAAGGGACTTATCATCTTTTATTCGAAAGGGACAAGATCATTTACGAAGGCAACATTCGAAGGGACTTGATCTTATAACCGTAAAGGGACAAGATGATATTAATAAGAGAAGGGACTTTACTTTATACACCTTACTTGACCTTTTTATTTAGGCAACATGAGAGGTAACCCTTAAGAAGTGAGATGGCGATCAAAAGATCGACTTACGTGTGTGCGTGTACAAATTCAAATATTTATCTTATAATTAATGATATAAATTGATTTTTAACCACAAATATGTTTTCACTCCCTAATTTACTAATCATAGCAATTTATAAACAAATAAACAATAAAATACTACAATTATTACATAGTTTGTACAGTTACATTATAATAAAACAAATTAAATAATGATAATAATAAATAATTAAAATAAAATGGTTAGTGATAAATCAATAATAATAAGAAGAAAAGGTTAGTACAAAATATAAAATATATACATGATAATTAAAATTAAACAAATATTTTTTTATAAATTTTTTGATATGAAAATAACTAATAAAGATAAATTTATTTACAAAATATGATTAATGATTTAATTTAGAATTATTTACTAAGTATAATTAAACATGAATAATTTAAAATAACAAATTAAAGTTTTAAGTGAAATTAGGGTTTAGAGTAATTAGAAAATAAATTAGGGTTTAAAAAATAATTAGGGTTTTAGATATAAAAATATTAGGATTTTTAATTTAATATACAATACTAATTTAATCATTAAATAAATATATACATATTTTAATTCAAATAAATAAAAATTAGTTTTAGAATTTAGAAAATAATTTTTAGAAATTTTTTAGAACATATAATATATTTACATGTTAAGTTCGTATAATTATCTAAATATATATATTAACATAATCATATTTAATAATAAAAACAATTAAGCAAAACAGAATTAAAAAAAATTACCTGGGGCAGGGATTAAACCCATGCCCTAGGCTTTGCCACACTCTGGACGAAGCAAGCTACCACTGGGTTGCGCACGCTGGCTGAGCAATGAATGGCTATTGTTCATTATATATTAAGCCTGAAAAATATGAAGAAAATAAACAAAAAATGTTGAAGCTGGGGTTTGAACCCCTGCCCTGATCCTCACATGCGCGTACACTTACCACTACACCATCAGCGTCATTCAATAATTATAATACAAATAAAACTATATAATATAAAAACAATTTTGAATTTCCAGCTGCGCGCCAATATCCTTCTTCTTCCTCCAGACCTGCACATTTTCCTGCGAATTTTCCCACCAGTATTCCTGCGAAATTTCCTGCACATATTTTTACAGAAGAACCTAGGTTTTTGGACGCCTATGAAACACGTAAAATTGGATCCAATTGCTAGCATAAAACGATTTCCCACAGTTTATAAAGTCTTGCTATGTTTTTTAAGATCATTTAAATTAAGTAAATAACAGAACCCTAATTCGAAGGTCCAAACCCTAGCCATGGCTAATCTTCATTCGTGTACCTAAAATCCAATTGATTCATCCAGAAACGTTCCTTGTATCATAACAAACACAAAACATCAGTCAAATATGATTAATCATGAGTGAATATGTAAAATCGAAAAATTGTAAGATGAGCATGAACATGGATTCGGTTTTCATGATTTAGTGCATGGATGGATGGTTTTATGATCCAGAAACAATCAGTGACCTTCAAGGAACAATTTGCAACCTTTAGTTTGTCTTGAGAGTGGCTAGAAGTATCAAACCGAATTTGAGTTTTGGATGAAATTTTTGAAGTTTGAAGATGACTTTGGAGGCTGTGAATTCGTGCTCTCTAGGTTGCTAAATGTTCTATATATACGGGTGAATGAATTAGGTCAAAAACATTGCTCAAGACTTTAGATATTTTGATTGTTTGAGATTGAAAAAGATTAACCTTTAAATTTTGAATATTCTTGATATAAGCTTGCTATTTTAGGATAATCTTCATAACTCTTGTATCAATTAGATCCAAATAAACTTTATGACATTCTAGAAGACAAATCATTTTAAATCTTCACCATTTTATATTTTATTTGAATTTAAAATGATTTTTAATATAAAAAATCATAATAAATAAAAATAAAATGAATAAAATTATAAAAATATTAAGTTAATTTCGTGCATGATGTCATGGAACCAATTGGGTCACAAAAAAGTCAGCCCATTTGAAGAATTATGGTTTTAAGACCCCATTTACTTCATAAACCACTCAAACATTTCCCAACTTTGCAAGGGCACAAATCCTTAAATTTTAATGCTATGGGGGTTTTCTTGGACATTTTGGAAAGCTTGAAGAGTCCTCTAACAAACCTCTTTGGTCTCATGTCCATATATTTTACCATTTTCAAGTTATGCTCTTTGGAAGTTGTTGACTTTTTGTTGACTTTTAAAAGGACCTATAATGTCTTAGCTCATACCTTCCAAATGAAGCATTTTTGGGCTTGGCTTGTGAGACACAAAGTTGTAGAGAATTCAATTTCCTTCAAAATGAGATTTGGATGGAAATATTTTGATGAAGCATGTGAAAGTTATGGCTGGTCAAAGTTCAGTTGACTTTTCCTGTGAAAACCCTAATTTAGAAACTCCTGATTCTTGATGATCTGAAATCTCCTTGATGAATCATGATCAAACCTTGATCAAATGATGAATTTTACTTCATATACTTGATGTTGGCAAAAAATCATGAAGTTTGACTTTGGTTTGACCCCAGTTTGACTTTTTAACTGCTTTGACTGATTTTAACTAATCTGATCATCTGACTGAGCAAATCTTTTGGGAAAGTCTTGAAACTTGACATGGGGATTCTTGAACACATATAGGATGATATGAAGCTCACTTGAAGTCTTGGAAGTCCATTTAGCCTGATGAAAGTCAAAACCCTAGTTTAGGATGCCTTGCTTAGGAGGATGCATTGTCTGAGGGAATTGCCAACCAATTGTGAATCTTGTGAACCTTGTGAACCTCATGAGATGTCTTGTGAACTTTGTGAACCTTGTGAGCCTCTTAGTACACAATGACTTGTCTTATGGAGGGCAAATTTTTGGGTGCAACACATACTCTTTTTTACTGGACTCGTCATGCTGGCCCAACACACACCCCATTGATCCTTCTAATACTGTCAGGTACATTATTAGAGGTCTTCCTTCAACTGGAGGCATAAGAATTGGAGGTTCTTGCAGGTACTCCTTGATCTTGTCAAAAGCATTCTGACAATCTTCGTTCCACCTGACCGTTTGTTCCTTTCTTAATAATTTGAACAAGGGCTCACAAGTTGTAGTAAGATGAGATATGAACCTTGATATGTAGTTCAATCTACCTAAGAACCCCCAAACTTCCTTTTCAGTCCTAGGTGCAGGCATCTCCTGAATGGCTTTGACTTTGTCAGGATCAACTTCAATTCCTTTTTCACTTACAATGAATCCTAGCAGTTTACCGGAACGCACCCCGAATGTGCATTTGTTGGGGTTTAGCATCAGTTGATACTTCCTCAGACGCTTGAACAACTTCAGCAGATTTACCAGATGGTCTTCTTCAGTGAGGGACTTGGCAATCATGTCATCCACATAGCATTCAATTTCTTTATGGATCATGTCGTGGAATAATGTTACCATAGCCCGTTGATAAGTCTCACCGGCATTCTTCAGTCCAAAAGGCATTACCTTATAACAGAATGTGCCCCAAGGTGTAATGAAGGTAGTCTTCCCCATGTCTTCGGGTGACATCCTGATCTGATTATACCCGGAAAATCCATCCATGAAGGAAAATACCGAGAACTGAGTTGTGTTGTCAACCAATACATCAATGTGAGGTAAAGGGAAGTCATCCTTTGGGCTAGCTCTGTTCAGATCTCGGTAATCCACACACATCGGTACTTTGCAATCCTTCTTAGGCACTGGTACAATATTAGCAACCCACGGCGGGTAACTAGTTACAGCAAGGAAACTGGCGACCCACTGTTTTTGTACTTCTTCTTTAATGTTCATGGCCATATTTGGACGTGTACGGCATAGCTTTTGTTTCACTAGAGGAAAATCTTCTTTCAAAGGCAGCTTGTGCATAACAATATCAGTATCCAGACCTGGCATTTCTTGATAGGACCAAGCAAAGCTGTCGACGTACTCTCGAAGCATGTCAATAAGTTGTTCCTTCACTGAATCTTGCAGACTGGCCCCAATCTTCACTTCTTTTAAGTCTTCTTCGGTACCAAGATTAATTGTCTCAACCTCCTCCTGATGAGGAGTAATCACTTTCTCCTCTTGCCTCAACAACCTGGCTAACTCTTCCGGTAACTCATAGTTTTTTCAACCCCTTCATCAGCTTGATTAATCGGATTGTCGAAGTCATACAAGGTCATAGCAGTGTTGTTGTCGGTGCAATCTGGAGGATAATCTCTGCAAGGGTTGAGATTGGTTCATTTTAGTGATCAGTTTTAATCTTGTTTAGAAAAAGTGAAAATGAAGTTATTTATTTTGAAAACATTGCCATTTTATTGTTTTGTACAAAAGTGAAAAATGAAAAGACAGTGAGCGAAAAAGAGACTCGTTTGCAAAAGATGTCTGATATTCATTGATTAATCCATTTGCACAAAATTACAATATGGCCCTATTACAAAATGAGTCCTGACACCTTGGGCAAGATGTCGGACTTGATGCATGCTAAAAGACAGGAAATAATAATTACTCTACAGGAGTAACCCTTATAATTTCCTGGGAAGACCAGTTAAGGACTTGGTTCCCCGGGATCCTTGGACGTATCCAGCTCTCCAGGTTGCGGTCGCCTTGCTCCTCATCTTCCAGACTATTAACAGCATCTGGAGTGAGCATCCCCCACTGACAAATTTGGGCTCCTTGGCAGCCTCTGATTGATCTTGTCGGAATGGTCTGTAACCCAAACAGAATCTATCTTCCTTCTTTTCCACTGGCAGCAGCTAGCCACAGCCTTGAGCAGTACCTTCTTCAACAACCTTCCGGACTTGCTGATAAGAGATGATGGAAGTACCCATCCCGTCCTCCTGAGATGCAGCTGATACTCCAGTAGCCTCATTAACATTTAGGGCCTCAAACCCTTGTCTCATTGTCTCATGGATTTCACCATCCATCTCAATATACTTGTACGTAGCCAGCTGGCTAACAAATACGTCTTCTTCACCACAGATGGTGATAATCTGTCCTTCTCATTCATACTTCAGTTTCTGGTGAAGGGTCGACGTTACTGCGCCTGCGGCGTGAATCCAGGGTCGACCTAGCAAATAGTTGTATGTCGGTTGTATGTCAATTACATAGAAAATGGTCTTGAAGACTTGTGGACCGATTATCACTGGTAACTCCACCTCTCCCAAAACAGATCTCTTAGAGCCATCAAAAGCCCTAACCACAAGATTGGTTGGCCGGAGAGCTATCCCATCATATTCTAGCTTGACAAGGGCTTTCTTAGGTAAGACATTGAGTGAAGACCCAGTGTCTACAAGCACATGAGATAAGACAGCTCCTTTGCACTCCAGGGTTATATGCAAAGCTTTGTTGTGGAGACGTCCTTTTGTTTTTAAATCAGCATCAGAAAAACCTAGCCCATGGCTAGTATTGACATTTGATACTACTGTTTCCAGCTGATTTACAGTGATCTCTTCTGGCACGTAGGCAGCATGCAGTACTTTGAGAAGTGCATCCCGATGGGCTTCGGAACACAATAGCAGTGATAGGATTGAGATCTTTGAAGGAGTCTGGTGTAGCTGGTCCATAACTTTATAGTCACTTCTCTTAATAATTCTCATAAACTCATCCACATCTTGATCGAAGGATGATTTGTGAGTTTCCTTTGGCGCAGATTCTTCCGGTATCACATTCTTCCCCTTGGCTCTGGTAGAAGCTTTTGCCTCTGAATTGGTTTTAGGGACTTGTGATGCGAAGAGACGTCCGCTTCGGGTGAAGCCTCCGCCTCCCCCAACATTATCCACTTGGGTAATGAGAACTGGATAATCAAGAAGGACTTTCTCTCCGTTGTAGTATAGATCACCACCATAATGCCATGGTATAGCACTGTCTTTGTCATATGGGATCGGCCCGGGCACCGTGATAGTGACTGGGCTTACTGCTGCAGTTGTTGGGACTACAATGGTCTGTGGATCATAAAAGATTGTTACAGGACCCCTGGTGGATGTAGGTGAAGGTGAATTGAAGCTTTGTTGAGATTGTTGTTGAGGTTAAAATTTGTTGGAACTCGGGACCGTTGCCGGGTCATAATAGATTGTGACAGTGGAAAGCTGGTAGAAGAAAATGCAGCCAATCTGTCAATGTATGTTCCTTGAAGAGTATTCATGAACATGTCTGCCATTTCTCTCTCAGACATGGGAGGTCGAACTGCAGCAGCAAGTTGCCTCCACCTTTGGACATATTCCCTGAAGCTTTCACGAGAAGATTGAGACATCCCCATTAGGAGGGTCCTGTTTGGAGCCATGTCCAAGTTGTACTGATATTGACAGATAAAAGCTTCAGCTATGTCTTTCCAGTTTCTTACTGTGGCTCTGGTCAGGTGAGAATACCAATCTCGGGATGCCCCAGTTAGACTATCCTCGAAGTAAAACATCCACAGCTTTTCGTCCATGGTGTATGCTTTTAACCTTCCCAAGAATGACTGAAGGTGGGTGCGTGGGCAGGATGTGCCATTATACCTTTCAAAACACGGGAGTGTGAATTTGTGAGGAATTCTCACCCCTTCCACCAGTCCCATGTCCATTACATCAAAGCCTAGGGAATTCTGGGATTCAAGAGACCTCAGCTTCTCTGTAATTTCATCCAGCCTACGGTCATAAACTTCGTCCCCAGCCCCAACAACTGTAAACTGTCTTCTTGAGGATCCTCTTGCAAGATCCTACCTCCAACAGTGTTACCCTGAGTATTCCTTATGACATTAACTTCTGGGTTTAGATGAGGCCCAAACTCTGGTGGATCAGTGCGAGGTTGCACGTGATCGTTGTTACTGGTACCTCCTGTACCTGGATGGTGTTCTTCAGGAGTCTTCCTTTCAACCAACTCCCTTAGCCTTTCCTGGCTCTGAGCTAAGCCAGTCATTACAGTCATGAATTGGGTCATCTGATTTCTCATCTCAACCCTCTCATTATCCATTTGGGTCCTTACTTCATTCAAGTCTTGTTGAACTTGATCCATCTGAATTCCCGGAAGGTTGTTTCGCGTCGGGTACCGGTGTATTCTGTTGACAGGGAACACTCTTCTGCGAGCAATGTTTCCTGAAACCACAACAAAGTGAGAAACAACAATAAAACAAAAACTTACAAAACAAAGAAAATGTTAGTATGCAATGCAGGATGCCTATTTGCTTTCCAGACCTCGAGGAGATGCTGATGATGTTGATAGATAAAGCCCACCATAAATTAGTACAAACTGATATATTACAAAGTGGTGAAAATACATAGTTTGATTACAATACATGCCCATGGCGGGTCAAAATGCATCAACAAAAGAAAAGTACAACAAGAGAAAGAAGTACAAGCAAAAGGATTAGACATCTAATCCAAAGTCATCCTCCCTGACTTCCTTCAGGAGGGCCTCAGTCACTGGACCCACTGGGTGCTCTGTAATAGTCCTGATGAGGAGGTTCCTGGTAGCAATGGCACTAGTTAACTTCTTATGCTTATCGTGATCCTTTGACCTCTTCAACCCCGCCCAGAGTTTCAATTCAGATATCTCCCTCTGAGCTGCCAATAAAGCCTCCTGATGCTTCTTCTCACTAGCCTCCAACTGTTCTATCTTAGCTTGAGTCCTTTGGTCTTCTTGTGCACGGGCTTCAGTGATCCTGATCCACCTAGCCTGGTTTTCCTCCAGATAATGCTCTGCCCTAGCCTTCTGATTCTTTGCTCCCTTAAAGCATTCTTCAGTACTAACTCCCCTGCCCTAGCTTTTCTGATGTAGTCATCCGTCTTCTCAATCTTGGTCAAGTGCTCAATCCTGAGCCTTTCCAATCTCTCATTATCTAGACGGCTGTCATTTCTCTCCCAGGGAGTCTTCTTCAAGGCTTTAGATAGCTGGGTATTCCTTCCCTTCAGTTTTTCAAACTCTTCCAAACTGACAGTAGATGCAGGTTGTACTGTAGAAGGTCCAGGTGTATCTTCTAAAGTGAATGGCATCCGGGTGATCTGAGCTTTGGTACGGGACCAATCAGAATACTGTGTTGAAGCAATGTTGTTGCACTTGCCAAGGATGGCTGTCCCTTTAGTCTGGATGTTGTCCCAAGCCCAGGCAGCTTGCCTGACAATAGCAGAGTTGGGTTGGATTTCACAGTAAAGAGTTTCAGCCACATCTTGTCCTCTGGGAGGATGAACCAAAGCATACCCTAATTGTCTCTTAAACAGTAAAGGGTTGTAGTTGATGCAACCCTTCACTCCTATCAAAGGCATATTAGGATACTGCCCATAGCTAGTAATGATGTCCTTGCCCTTGGTGCTCTGAGTGCATCATCTAATGTCTTCTGATATCAAGGCAATGAACCTCTTAGCCCAATTCTTTTGCTGATGAGGGTTCAAGAAGGTATCTGACTTTGGCAAGTGTCTTAGCAGCCAAGAGTAATAAAGAAGAGCACAACATCTGACCAGTCTTCCTCTTTGCTTCTCATTCCTCTGATGTACTGAGTAGTAGAAGTCTCCAAGCAAGGTAGGAACTGGGTTCCTCAATAAGAATAGGTGAATGGCATTCTTGCTCACAAACTTGAGCTCATCTGCAAACAAGATAACCCCATATATATTGAGGGCTAAAAGTGCACAGACAGACTTCCATTCTCCTATTGCAGCATGCAGGGTAGCTTGGGAGATCAAGAAGTCTAGGTGGAGGTCTGGAACACCAGCCTTGGTTGTCATGTTCTGATCAATGAGGGCAGGCTCCAAATGCAATGCCCTGGCTATGTCTTCATTTCTGGGAGCAAGCATCTCAGGGTTGAAAGGAATCCCTCTCCTGATAGGAACTCCTAACAACATGGAAAATTCTTCTTACAGGGGTCCCAACTGGAAATCAGGGAAAGTGAAACATCTGAGTGGAGGATCATAAAACTGCAAGCAAGTATGGATCATGCTCCTCCATGGCCATGTCCAATATGCCTCCATAATGCTCTCTGAACAGTGGGATATGGTCAGGTGTAATGAGGGACTGGACCTGCCTGATGCCAGTCAGGGTAGGCTCAAAGAAGTGATAAGTGATGTTGCTCTTTATTGAAGTGTCCATGGGTGCTGGTGAAGAAGCTGAGAGCAACTGCTGATGAAGATCAATGACTGAGATGCTGGAGATGGGTCTCTGATGAAGATGGCTGGAGAAGAGATCAATGACAAACTGGTGAAGGTGCTGAAGAAGATAGCTGAAGCAGTCTGAGCAGTAGAAGGGGTCAAAACCAAACCAAAGATAATATGATGGATACCCTGTAAATCAAATAAGCAAATGTTAAATGATGCAGAAATGATGTATGAAAATGATATGCAAAGGGTTTGTGATCAAGTGCTGGATCTGTTTATCTGCCTTGGTAAAAGCCCATGTATGTTCATAAGTCCGGATGGAGGCTTAGAAATCCAGTAACCAGGTGGGGAACTCAAATAAAGAGTCCTAAGTCCAGGGTAATCACAAGAACTGTCCAAAGTGATGCATTCTTAAACAAAACTAGTAACAGGGTATGATGTGGCCAAGGGTTCCTGCAAACCTGTAAACATCCCAACCCCCTCACATGTGATGTTCTAGAACAAGGATCCTCAGACTTGGATCAGTTATGAGAAGTGTAAACACTTCTAACCCGGAGGTACAGTGTTTACAATAACCATAAAATATCTTCCTCTAATTCAACTCAGATGCTGAAGGTAATAAAAAGGTCATCCAGACTTAACAGGCTTCCCAGATAGCCCTAGTACTACAGGAAATCTGTAGCACAGAGTTCTCAAGAAGAAACCCATGTCTGAACCGTGTTTAATATTCCCGCACCAGACCGAAATGGAATGGGAAAGAATATGAAGCCACTCTAGCCTATGTGTCACTCAGGTCCCAGGTATAGGACCTTAATCACTCAATGAAACCCCACCCACCAAAACAGACAAGAGCCAGCACATGATAATAACAGTATGAAGTATAAAAACTGTAAATGAAAGCAATAAATAAAGTTGTACAGAAAGCAATAAATAAAGCAAATAAATAAGCACAAGTAGCACATAACACCCCCAGCAGAGTCACCAAGCTGTCGCTCCCGAAGATTTGCGTCCCGGTACAAGCACGAACGGTCGACAAAAGGAGAGAATGAAATGAAGTGAATAGAGTCGCCAGCTAGGCATTTTTATCCCGAAGGAAAGGTAATGCTGCATAAACCTGGAAAGATATGGATAAGACGGTTGCGAACCAGAGAAACTGAGAAAGGGGGTTGGTTACAACCTGGGAAGGTATTAGCACCCAGATTGTCCGTCGTACTCGACGGGATCCACGCTCGAAAGATTATATTTAAAGGGGTAGTGTCTATGTTATATGTGTGCAAGAGATGGAAAAGGAATATACAAGTGTCAGTGTAAAAGAAGTGAAATGCTCAAGAACTGAGGCATTAAAAGAGAATGCTGAAAGAGGGGGAAGACACAGAGACTTTTGTTCGATAACAGTTAAGTTATGCCTACGTATCCTCTCGTGCAATGAAGAAGTCAGAACATCATAGTTCGACTCAAAGAGACTGGAAGATAAATTGACTTGTGAACTTCTTGCTTGTCTATGCTCAAGTGTATGACTCGTCTGGCTCGAGTGCTAACAGTTTTGCATTAGACGGAAGAAGCAAGTTCTCGTTTGTGAGTGAAGATGATGAGAAAAGAATCCCGGAGGAGACGATTATTGTTTTTTTTTGTGTTTTCAATATTTTATTGCTTTTTGTGTTTGTCATAAGTTAATAAGCTTAAGCCTAAACCAAGGGTTAGCACACTCATCATATCCTCCCTCTGATTAGGGATAATGAGAATACCTTAAGTATGAGATAAAGATCTCAAACTTAATTACCATGATGTAGGATTAAGATAATTAACCTAATTGTGATTATTTAGATATTTTTGGTGTTTTTGTTTAGTGTTAAGTAATGAGTTTAAGCCATAATCAAGGATTTAATGGACCCATTACACCATCCTAATAGAAGGATAATAGATGAGCACACTTAAGCTGAGGAAGATACGTCAACTTAATCCATGATTAGGGATTAACCTCATGACAAAACAAGCCTTTATTAAGTGGATTTTGATTAAGGGTGAGATTAATAAGTGAGTTTTATGGTTTGTAAGACAACTTGAGGGGGACTTGTCCATTACACTAGGGTTAGTCCTTCTTAACCAATAAAGGAAGAATTAGAACCCTAATGCAAGGCCCAAGTTACAAGCTATTGTCTTAGTGATTATTAAGATGGATTGATTAAGAGGTTTAAACAAATTAAGGGTTTAACACTTAGGATTAAAGTTATACACTCCATCCTAAGAGAAGGATGCAGGCATAACCCTAATCACAAAGTCTTAAAACCTTAAACGTTTAGTCTCTGATTATGAGATGAGAAGAGAGACACAAAGAAGACACAAAGGTAAAACTAAGGGGGGACTAATCAAAACCCTAATTATTTTCATTCTTGGATGTTCCTATGGTTTATGAGGCTTGCAAGAGATCTTCAGAGAAGCCACCAATGGAAGAAGCAGATGAAAGGAGGAGAAGCAGAAGAAAAAAGTTACTTACTTCACTGAAGAAGATAAGTAGCTTGGAGAAAGAAAGTGAATGATGAACATGAATGAGCAAGCTCACTCTAAAGCAAAAGGAAATGCAGCAAGGATGCATAAGAAAAGGATGAAGAGAAATGAGAAGTGAAGGCAAATTCACTTCTCAAAGTACTTACCACCTGAAATGGTTAGCATAAAGAAAGGAATGAAATGAAAATGGAATGTATGCAAAGATGCAAACCAAAACCAGAAGCATATACATGATGCAAATGATGCTATGAGATGATGCAAAGACATGTCAAGTGTTATGAATGTTCGTACAAGAGTTGAGAAGGCAAAGGAGCATGTTTTGAAGTCTGAAAACACATGAAAGTTCATGGAATGAAAGGAATGTACATCATGGAAAATGAATGAGGAAATGACCAAACATGATTCTAATGTGTCCTAAGATGTCTTATATGTTATGTGAGTTCAATAAATGTCATGGCAAGTTCATGAATGGATGCATATGCAAGATGTATGCAAATGAACATGAGAAATTAGGGTTTTAAAGCAACATGAGATGCAAAAGTCAAAAACAGAAGCAAAATATAAGATAAAAAATTTCAAATGAACTCAAAGGAACCCTAACCCCATATGATATCACACCCCAAAGGAGGAGGTCTAACTCTTAACCTAAAGAAAGTTGTGATTTTTCTAAGTTATCTAGGGTTTTAAGGTACCTTAAGGGGAAAAATGCAAATCAAATCAAAAATGCAAGATAAATTTGTTACAAAAATATGCTAGATACTACATGTTATATGAAGATCAATTCAAAAAGAACCAATGTCAAACCCTTCATGGTTAGGCAGAAAAGAATTCTTGAAGTTAGGGTTCAAAAATGGGAATTTTATGAACCCTAAATTCAAGAAAAATGTCAAAGAGTGTTCAAAACCAAAATTAAATTTGTATGAATGGTTTGAAAATGTTTCTAAATGTCCTAAGATGCAATGTGAATTTTTTTGGAATTTTCAGAAACCTAAATGATATTTTAATTAATTAATTTCCATTAATTAATTAATATAAACATTTAAATATTTTTTAAATGATTTTTTAATGCAAAAAATAAAAATAAATATTTTTTTGGATGAAGAAAAATATTTGAATTAAAAATGCAGAAGGAAAATATTTTTGGAAATTTTTAAGTATTTTAAATTAATTATGCAAAACAAATGATAAAAAATGAAATAAAAAAGAATTTAATGGCTGGTCAACTGATCCAAGGGTTCACATTTAAACTGAGGATGGAGGGAAAGACCTGGTGCGTATTTGGAGGGCTAGGATCGATTCTGGCATTTTTAATTTAATAAACCTAATTAAGTTAATAAATCAGGATTTAGGGTTTTAATGAAAGATCTGGACCATTCACTTACGCGCGGGAAGACAATCTAAGGGCCTACGTTCAAACTCACACTAAACCCTAAATTAAACCCTAATCTTTTTCAGGTGACCGGAACAGTGTTTCGGTCATCTTCTCCGGCAGCTCACTCTTGCTATCTCTCTCAATACGTAAAATAAACTCACCAAACTCTCCAGAAATGATCCCCACCTCATTCTAAACAAGATTCAACCAACAAATTTCATTTATTTCACATGAACATCAAGATTCGAAGCAAAACGGAAAATCACACAGATATTTCAGAAGCTTCATACATGCTTGTTTCTCACTCATTTTCAAAACAAAATAGATCATGATGATCAGCAAAGCACAAAGAACATTTCTATAACCTAAAATATCATTTCTGGAAAATTTGTTCTTGAGGTTACCAGAAGTGAAGCTTTCTCAAACTGAGTTATCTGGCCTCCTCTTTGGTGCAAACTGACTCCAATGATCCTCCTGATGAAGCTTTGATGCTTGGAAGGAGTTTGTAATGGCTGAAATGAGAGCTTGAACTCTTGTTGGCCAGAAATCGTATTTTGTGTAGAAAGGCTTTTTGGTTGCAATGAAGGGTGGGAAATGATCCTCTTGTGTTGCTGAGTTGATTGATGAAAAAAGTTTGGATTTTGAGTGTGTGAGCAGAGAGTTTTGAATGCTTTTGCAAAAGGGGTGATTTTTGAGAGCTTGATGATTCTGTGGTTTCAGGCTGGCTTGTTGTATGTTATGAGCTGTGTTTGATCCACATAACAAGCTTTGATAGGTCAGAGAAGTGGTTGTGGCCTATGGTGATTGGTATGGGCTCTCTTGCACAAAGTCAACAAAACTTGTACTTGAGGTATGGGCTCTCTTGCAGCTGGATTTTTGGCTTGTCTTGGTTCAGCAGAGATCAAGGAGAGCCATGGAATTTTTTTTGTGGTGATTCAGCAAGTGGAAGTATGGTTGTGTATCATTTTGCAATTTTTATGAAGTTTGTCCCCTTTGTGATTTCTTCATGTGCAAGTCATAGAATGAGATGATTCTTGGGCCAATTATGATTTTTAGGAAATGCACTATGTTGGTATGATGCTTAGAAGTGTATTAGAAGTCACAAAATGGCTTGGTATGTGAATTTGCACAAAATCCTCTTTGGTGTGAAAGTGAAAATTATGTGATTTTTGCCAAATTTGCCAAGCCATAACTTGAGTGCCAAATTTTTGGAAAGGGAATGATCCAATCTACAACTTTCATGACCAACAATTTTTCATTTGAAGCATTTTTGGTTGAGAAAGAGGAGGTTGAAAAACTTTCCCAAAATGGAAAGTTAACATTACAAGTCATTTCCATTTTTGGCAACTTTTGGTTTAGCTCAATTTTCTTCAATTTTGTGAACTTCCAAACACTTCAATGATCAAATAAAGATCATATAACTTCAATTTGATGAAAAATCCACTTTGGTTCCATTGTTGGGGGCCTCAGATGCCCTGATTTTGCTCTAACTTGCTCAAGAAGTTACCCAATGAACAAATGACTTCCATAATGAATTTCTTCATCAAACTTGGTACACATGATCCTTATAACATATTGAGACTATTATAAATAATAATGACAAAAAAATTTGGAGTTATGGCCTCTGAAACCAAAACCCTAATTTCAGGTCATCTGTGTAGTGAAACCCTAGCTCAGCTTCCATGCCTTGCCAGTTCTTGTGATTTCTTGACTTCCTTGATCTTTGAGGGATATAATATGATGATAGAACACACATGGACCCTCTTGGAATGATTGGAGACCTTTGGAGTGCCTCAGATGGATCCTTGGATTGCTCAGATCACAAACCCTAGATGCAGATGAACTTGAACTATGCAGTGCAACAAAAATGCAATATGAGATGGTATGCTTAAACTTATGCAAAGATGAAAGATCACAAGTCAATGGTGTGAAATGAGTGAGGGCAAATTTTGGGTGTTTACACAGTGTTCCTCTTATCCATTCCATTTCGGGATGATGTAAGAAGTACACATCCCATTAAGTAAGACTTAGGTACACTCTCATGTGCTAACCTCAAAGCAGAAAACTCCTAAAAAATACTGAACAAAGAATAATTGTCTCTCTTTCGGGACTTCTCTTCTCATCACCTTCACTCTCAACATAAGAACTTGCTCCTACTTGTCTCTTTGCAAGACGGTAACGCACTCGTTCCAGACGAGCCTGCAACACCTGAGCATAGGCATAAGCAGTTCAAGCCTTAAAAAACACAAAAAGTTTTTCTCCCTAGTTAGGGGAACTACGGGGTCTCTGATCCTCATTTCTTGATGAGGTACGTAGGTAGTAGGGTAGGGCCCATTTGAGCATTCTTTTATTTTCCCTACATTTTTACCCCTTTCTTTTCCTTCTTATCCAGCTTCAGTCTTTCTTTTTGCAGCAGCTTCATTTCTTACCCCTTTGAAATAGTTTCTTTGTAAGCGTGGATCCCGTCAGGTACGGCGGACGATCTGGGGTGCTAATACCTTCCCAGGTCGTAACCAACTCCCTAACCTAGTCTCTTTGGTTCGCAGGACCTTTGTCCTTTCTTTTCTTTTCCTCGGTTTGTGCAGCATTACCTTTCCCGTTTCTTCGGGATAAAAATGCCTAGTTAGAGACTCTACCTTCTCCACGCCACTTTCGCGTTTGTACCAGGATGGAAATCCAGGGAGCGATAGCTGGCGACTCTACTGGGGAATGAACCCAGAATTTATGGTTTCCCCTTTGAGAGTCAATCCTAGCGCTTGTTTGTTTTTGTTTCTTTGGGATTTTATTTGTTTATTGTTGTGTGTTTAGTTTACTGTTTT
Organism: Lathyrus aphaca; assembly: GCA_963966055.1. Classification (NCBI taxonomy): domain Eukaryota; kingdom Viridiplantae; phylum Streptophyta; class Magnoliopsida; order Fabales; family Fabaceae; genus Lathyrus; species Lathyrus aphaca. The sequence continues at coordinate 113,958,322 of OZ014523.1, read as the reverse complement.
ATTTACAGTTTTATTTTATAGCTTTATTTATCACTTTCAGTATTTTATTTTCATGCATCATATTATAATGAATTGTCTGGACTGTGCTGGTTTTCTTTTGGTGGGATGGGAGTTACTGAGTGACGAGCCTAGTACCAAGGCTCGAGTGCATCCTAGGACTTAGCATGGGCAGACATTGTACTTCCATGGTATTTCCCAATGATGAGTGGCGATGTGTTCCACACCTAGACTGCGACCGTCTTGGAAATATTATGTGTGGGGATTTCCTCCACTTTTGAGTACAGCTTTGATAGTTATGTGCATCTGGGGACCGATAATTGAGAACCTTTGTGGAAAAAACCCTCTCTAGTGGTGACAATGGCAGACCACATTCTGTGGCAAACCTATTCCCACCCGAGGGCCTACTGGGAACTCGCATAGGATGGCCTGGTTCTCTTATAGGAACTCAATTAAAGAATTTGGTCGTGTGACGATAGTATTGTATCTCAAGGGATGAATGTACTATTGTTTCTCGATTTCGGTGCTTGAAGCTGGGGACTTATAAAGGGATGCTTGTTTTTCCCAAACTCACGTTGAGGCCTCCCTGAGTAGTATATAATGCTTAACCGATTCCCTGATTTGGTCATGAGCCATTTCTTAGAGATGGTGAACATATTATTGTTATTCGGCTTTGAAAGTCTGTGATGTTTAACCGGAAGCACACCTGTGAGATTGGGAGGTGTTTACAGGTTTTACAGGAATCCTTGACCTCATCATACCGTTTTATATCAGTGTGATCTTATGTTCTGATCCGGTTATTATGGTTCTGGAGTTCTTGATCCTTTTGTTCTGAGTTATTATCTAGGATTATTATTCAGAGATCCTATGGTTTCAGATACCTGGTTTTTGGCTCAACATTCCGTATCTAGACAGGCACCGGTCACTGATCACATGCCAATTGCATACATGCCATCATAGCATTTCAGCAAACATGTTCAGTTATTTTCAAGGATCTCATATCTGAATCATGATGTTTAATTTTCTTCTATATCAAAATGTGAATCAAAGTAGATAGATTCCCTGGAAGTAACCGAACATGGCATCTCATAGCATTCATTCCATTTACATTTCATTTCAGTTCCACAAGCAGGGATCATCTGTTCTTTGTTCACAATCTACGGTTGAGGTCACAACTCTTGTATCAGACTTGAAGCAACTTTTGGACAGATCATGGACCCCGGGGAGAAAAGCTAGTTTGCAACAATAGCAGATGTTGGATTGATGAGAGGTCAGTGGGACCAACTTGTGGAGGATATGAAAACCTTGGAAAGGAAAAATGGCCGCAATTTTTCTCAAGCTCAACCAGCACAGATCCTTGTTGAGAACCTAGATGTTCGAGAGCTTCTGGACACCCGGAATGGACATTCTTCTTCTGTTGATTTCACAGACTATCACAGTTTTCCATTCACTCTACCAGGTTCCCAGGAGGAAACCCCTGTGATAAGAGTCAAAGATCCGCGAGTTGTTGAGAGGGAAGAAAGATTCCATATGTTGAATGAGAGGATTAAAGCCCTTGAAGGTCGTAATGTCGTTGATCTAAGTGTTGTGAACATGTGTCTGGTACACGGCCTTATAATACCTCTAGAGTTCAAAGTACCGAAGTTTGAAAAGTACAAAGGGGATAGTTGTCCAAGGCAGCATTTGGTGAGGTTTTGCAGAAGGATGACCTCATATGAGCATAATGACATATTAATGGCATCATCGGGTTGGTACATGTAGTTAGAGAGTAGTCGTATCCAGTCATGGTCAGACCTAGTCAATGCCTTTCTAAAACAGTACGACTACAATATTGACAGGGCTCCTAGCCGCATGGATTTGAAAGGTTTATCCCAAGAGAATGGTGAATCTTTCTGAGAGTATGCCCATAGGTGGAGAGAGGTAGTTGTTCATGTTCAACCCCCGCTTATAGACAGAGAATTGGTTGATCTTTTCATAGATACCTTGCAAGGACCGTACTTGGAGAGGATGGGTGGCAGTGGAACGTCGAGTTTCTCTAACTTGATGATAACTGGAGAACGCATTGAGAGTTTTCTCAAAATGGGGAGGATCCAAGTTATTTCGGAGGTCCCAACTGACGAGAATGAATATTTTTCCAGTTCGCAAGAAAAGGATGTAGTTGATGCAATCCGAGAAGTTCCACAAACTCCATTGACTTATCAACAGTACCCATGCATCTCAACTGCTCAGAGTCAACAACCTTCTGAATTTCCATGTCAGATGTCAGTTCTTCCACATCAACGATACTCTCTTGTTAATAGTGAACCTTCACAGTATCAACAACAACCATGCCAATAGAGGCATACTCTGCAACGGAGTCGTTACTACACTAAGAGGCCAAAAAGGTATTTTTATCCATTTTCAGTGCCATACAGTCAGATACTTCCACGCCTGATCGATAGTAGATTGATAGGGCCGAAGAAACTAGGTCTGGTGCCTTTTCCATACCCTCCAAGTTTTGATCCCAATGTTCGATGTGGTTTCCATGACAAAGCACCAGGGCATTCAGCCGAAGAATGCAAACCACTCAGGGATAAAGTTCAGGATTTGATTGATTCCAGGATGATCTCAGTGACGCCTCAGGGCATTCAAATCAGCAATGCTTTACTTGGTCATGTGGTTTCATCAGCTCATGTTATAGAGGAAATTATTGAGGATATGTGTGAAGGTGATTCTCAGATTGATTTTGAATAGCAGTTCTGAGGACGGTTGGCCCGAGAATGAATCAAGAATGGAAAACACAGCTCTCTGACATCAACAAACATTTAATTTATAAATTGAATTTTCATCCCTATTGATGGGAACTATGTTGCTCTGATTCTTCATTGGTCTTGGGTCAATAGAGATATGTAGGTAGATGATCGTCAGGTCTTTGCAAGCAACCTCATGTGTCAACTTTATTTCTCATTATTAATCTCTTCTTCAGACGTCTCGTGTCAGTGTTCAACGTTAGAGGCTTAAGGTCAGAATAATTGGGAATGAAGTATGGTTCTAGACATGTGACTATTTGATTGAAGATTTCAAGTTCATGGAAAAGTTGCTGACTACTGAAAGTCGCCAAGACTGATAAGTCTAGACAGAGTCAAGTCTCCTAAATGATGGCAATGTTCAGCTTCTTTACCTCGTTCTTATTTGTAGTTTTTATTGTTTGTTTAAACATTTGTATGCATGCATGAAACTTATTTATTTTTTAATGTTAATCATAGTGAAATGCACTTGTTTTTATTGAAGTAATCCATTTGTATTCACTCATAATTTTGTGTATGTGCATTCCAATACCAACTATCGTGCTTAAACTCCATGAAGGAGGATGACGAAACCAAAATGCAAAAATCTCCAACTGTGTGCTCTTGAGTAAGACCTTGTTGATGATGCACATGCATTGTTTCAAATCCACAATCACTGGAGATATAAGGGAGATAGACCTTCGCTAACCCCTTTGAGCCTTGAAGTATGAGTTTCTTTTCGCACGAAAAAACCCTTACATGTAACCCAGAGGCAGGGTAGGTGTTAGCTAGTTGGACTGAGCGTTCTAACTTTCATAAAGGAGTGCACATCTGAGGATCCATCACCTTTCATTGTACAAAGTCAAGAGGTCCAAATACCATAAACCATAATGATTATCCCTCATCAACTGAAAGTGAGACAGTCACAACCCTTACGAAGCAATCAAGATAAACAGTGTCACACGATTTGTTCAACAAAAAAAGAAAAGACTTGAAAAAAGAAATAAAAAAGCCCGCTAGGTCGAACTCGAAAACAAGCAACTTAGGAAAAAGTTAGGGCATCCCACTGGACTCCAATTGCAAAAGATTTAAAAGAATCAGTCTAGGCAAAAGTTAGGGATAAGCAAAATAATGCAAAAGAGAAAGACGAAAAGGATTACATAAGAAAGTTCCTTAAGCAAAGAGCAAATTTGTGTGATATAGAAACAAAAGACAAAAGACAATAGGGGTGATTGTTACTCCAATAGCCGTAGTGGTGCTCGAATCATTAGCAGTAATGGGTCCCTCAACCAACACAAAACCTTTTTTAGAGGCGAGTGCTTATGAAAGCTAGTTGAACATAAGACTGGAGAATATCACGAAGAGGGGTGGGAACAAATAAACTTCGAGCATATATCCTTTATTTCTATAATCGTGAACCAGGCCACGATACAACCCTCAAAATTCCTAACTGAAACAGGGTTAATCCGAGAGTGTACTACCGTAAGATAGCGTTCCTGACTCCTATGAGTTGTGCTAAAATATCTTTATTGGTATTGCATGTGCATGCTTTCTTTCAAAAACATCCATGTTGTATCTTAACTAGTGAGTCGTTCACAAAGGTTTGCAACATCGTTTCAATAAAATATTCAAGGTTAACATGTGTGTTGTATTAGAATTTTCATTATCAGAATAAAACATTCTTGCTTGCATATATTTGTTTGGAATCAAAGAAGTTCACATATGGAACCTCAGTCCAGAAGCTTAATCTCGCTGAGTTGAGAAGTCTAAAACTACTGAAGGATAATCAATCATGTCGAGGGGCACTTTTCCAAGAAACTCCATTGAATAGGGACTTTCCTAACCAGTTGGGTTAAATGCAGCCAGTCTGGGGCAATCACATTGATCAATCTATTAAAATTTAAGCCTGACTGGGGCAATTGCTTCGAGATTCAAATCTCTCAAAGAGCAATTAGTTTGGGCATTTCTTCAGAACACAGACAGTCAGAGTAAATCACTTTAAGGCTCATACTGGGGCAGGCCACCCCAAGAGCAGGGGAAGTCACTCTTTCCAAATGATTAATCAATCTAGCCTTGGTTCAGAATACTAGGGCAGAACACCCCATGATGATGCGAGAGCTTGGGGAAAATTCCTTCATGGACCATACAATTTGATGTAGTTAATTCGAGATCCGTCGAATATCTACAAGAGTTTGAAGACACTGAGGCATTTCGAATGTCAGGTTTTCTGTAAAATCCTTTAGAGATAGATCTTACAATATGCAAGGCAGTTCCCAAAATGAACGTCTAGTGATTGATTCCAACAGGGTGCGGGAAACATGTTTCCCTGATCAGAGAATTTCTCCTCAGTATATGTGTCCAGCCTCTCACTTTGAGTTGATTGTGGCAATCTTCACTTTGGTTTTCTTCGGACCTTGGGTCGATATTGGTGTTTTCTTTGGCCCTTGAGTCAATATCATCACTTCTGTTTCTCGGGCCTTGAGTTGATATCATCACACTTGTTTCTCGACCTTTGAGTCGGTATCATTGCTTTTGTTTCCTCGGCCCTTGAGTCAATATCATTTCCTTCATTTTCTCGAACTTTGAGTCGATTTTGTCATGTTGTTTCCTCGACTCTCGAGTCAATATTTGCTTCCCTTTTCCTCGACCCTCGAGTCGATGTTGTTGCCTTATTCCCTCGACCCTCAAGTCGATGTTGGTGCCTTATTTCGTCGACCCTTGGGTCGATGTTGTCGTCTTATTCTTTGACCCTTGTGTCCTTATTGTCAACTTGTTGCCTCGACCCTTGAGTCGATATTGCCGTTTCTTATGACCTTTGAGTCAATATCATAGTATTCACTTCTTTAACCCTTAAGTTGATACCCAGTGAGTCTGTCATAAAAACAAAAATCAATCAATCATATCACCATGGCTCAGCCATACTTTATTCATTTTTTTCCCGGGGCATGTATGCATATCCTTTTGCTTACAGGTAACAGTCTCATACTGAGCTCAAAAGCGAGATTGAAGTTTCGTCAAGCGTATGGGATGTTCTTCCCTCTTGACAATTAATAGACGTATCTATGGTTCAGAATACGGGGCCTAATATCTCATAGTGATATGAGGCTTTTCAGGAATCCTCGTGAGACGAATTCCTTCACAGACCATTTAGTCTGGGGAAGTTATGTCAAGATTCGACGAACCTCTCCAAGAGTTTGAAGACGCATGGGCCTTTTGGATGTCAGGTCTTTTGTAAAATCCTATTGAATTGATCTTCGAGCACTCATCTAGTCTAGAAAATGTAGGTGATAAGGTGTTCCCCAAGAATATTTTTCTCCCCAGCGAGAGATGCCTTACAATGATTATCTCCATTAGAAGGGGTGATCTTTGCATCATCCCTAGTAGAGCTCAAGTCGAATTATTCCCCAGCTGAGTCAGAGCAGGGTAATACCCCCAGCAGAACTTCAAGGTCAGTTGAACAGTTCACATCCTCAAGTGGAGTAATCATTTCACAGTGAAATATTTCCAACATGCAGTTGAACGCCTTGTGCCCCACAGAGTTCAGAATGTCAGAATCTCTCTCTAGGAAAGGTATTTAACCAAGCATCTCCCCACCCAAGTCGGAAGATCTTTGTTTCCCTGCAGAGTTTCATGATTGGGATTCATCCGTCATTGAAATATTCCCCAGAGAAGTCGCCAATTTATTTTTGGCCGGTGTGACAAGTAGTGCATACAGTTGTTCACATCTCATACCTCAGGCAGAATCAAGTATTTTTGGAGTATCTTGATCTCGTTCCTCAGCAGAATGTTAGTTAGAGTGTTCTCATCCCCAACGGAGTTACAAATGGTATTCTCCCATGCAGAGTTGTTACTCTCCTCTCAAACCAATTAATCTTGGTTTGATCGCGTCATCCAGTGTCAACAGACTAACTTCTAGTTGATCGAGTCGTCCAGTGTCAACGGACCAATCTTGGATTGCTTACCAATCTTGGAAGTTCCTCAAAGAATCTTCCAGCACATTTATAAATGCAGGATCCTATGCATGTCTATCCCATAAACTAATATGCACATTCTTAGTTATGGATTGCTTGATACCATTCCCATGTCAAATCGCTTGATCTTGTTTGGGTTGTAAATCGCTCGATGTTACAACGCCATTAAAGTCCATCGACGTTGTTGCAAGCCAGTAGTCTCCTTGCGTCATTCAAAAGACATTTCCATTGTGTTTCATATCACTATTCATAGCATCAGGGTTTTCAAGAAGGGTTTCTTTGGTTGGGGTTTACATCTCTTTTCTTATTCAGCAAAGTGCAAATTTTCTGGTGGTTTTTGGTATTCAATCACAGTTTATCTCGAATATCTGATAGTTGATGCTCTCATCCTTTTCAGATTAATAGATGATTAAATAGGGACAGCTATAACACCCCAAAATTTTCCCTCTCATTTTCATAACATTTATCATGTCATTTGCATACATAGCATTGCATCTCTGCAAAGAAAAATGAAGCATAGCATTCATTGTTGAAGCATAGAGCATGGCAGTGATTTCGCTTCAGATGTAGTCGTTCATTTATGATCCGATTCAGATGAATGTTTGACCTAATTTTGGTCAAACTATCAAGGAATTGCTTCAACTGTAAGTTATGTGTGCCAGTGGTTTATTCCTCAAATAATGTGTATTCAAAATTCAGGTTGTCGGGGGTTGAAAGTTATCTGGTTATCAAGCATTGGCTCATGAATGATTTAGATTAATTTGAAGTGATTCTGATCAGACGCTCAGAGGATGATTTATCCAGATTATCTTTTGTTTCATTTGTGAATTGTTTAATGGTAATGGTATTCTCTCTTATTAAGTGGTTTTTGTGGAAGCGATGCAAGAATGGTTTTGAGTTGGTGAATTGATGAATCGAGATTTCTTGGATATGGGCATGGTGGTGGTAATTGGTCCATTTCACAAAAATATCAAGTTCCATATCCATTTCTAAACCTTTTTTTTTTCAAATTATCCATTAAACCAATTATATTTATTCCCATTTTTCCTTACATTTATTTCTAAACCATATCCCTTTTTTCTAGTTTTTATTTTTAACCATAAATCATAATCCATATTTTCCTTTTTCTCATTCAATTTCAATAATCCACTTTAATCCCCATTTTTCCCTTAATACATTTTCTTGATAAGACTAACAAAAACCCATCAAATTCATTAGCCCAAATTTTCCTTGAGCCCATTTATGTGAAACACAACTAAAAATAAACAAAACAAATGCAAGTGGGGACAAGCTTCATATTTCATACGTGAATATCACGCCTTCATCATCCTAGCCAGACAAAGCTAAACAAGCCAAGCAACTCAACCAATCTTCCCATTCCAGCCAGCTTTATACACATGACATCCACCTTTCAACAATCCATCCTCATCTATACGGGCAACTCCCACGTCATCAAATATCATTCAAAGCATCACACTAGAAGCATCAAAACGCAGGCCATATGAAAACGAAACGCAAGGTATCACGCGAAAATTTGGCTAATGAAAATACAAAAATAATAACAAAAGTAAGCTAACAAAAAAACAAAAATAACATAATGCAGTGAGAGTCTTTGTGAGAAGAGATGGGATTCACACTTTTCATCAAGGGAATAACAAACTCAGAAGAGGACTAAAAAAGAGAATTGAATTGATTCTTCATCATCAATAATAGGTCGAACTCTTCATTCTTCTTCAGCACACAATGTCGAATCTGATCACTCTTCACTTAAAAAAAATAGAAAACAAAAAGAATCTTCATTGCTCTCAAAGTGAATACAAAAAAATGAATTCTTCCTTATTCGTTCATGGATCCGAAACTGAATTCTCCATCACCTTCATCGACAAATGGAAATCAATATTCTTCATCAAAACCGAGTACATCGCTCTTCTTCATCCATAAACAATAGTAGAAGTCCTCGATCGTTTCTCCAACACAACATGCGTCTTCATCATCTTCATTGAACGGCATCGGACTCAAACGTCATCAAACATCTTCATCAAACGCAGCTACAACCTTCAATCAAGGATTTCGCAATTTGCACCGAGCTTCATGATCTCGCAATTAACGCACCGAACCTTCAAAAACTTCAAATCAGATTCATCTTCATCAATAACCATAAAAGCTTCGGCTAACCATTCAGCTCGTGATTCCTTCCAATCTCATCAAGTTTGAAAGGTCGCTCCGACGTTGCAACTTGTATGAAAGAAGCATCACTCTCATCGTAACTTCGTCTTATTCACTCGTTTTCCTCAACTACGTTGTATGCCTCTTATCTTGTAGGTACGCCAATCTTGAATGAACCTTGTAGATGTGGCCTTAGGATTCCTTAAGAATTCTTTTTGTTTTGGTGGTTTCATATTCTTGCTTCTGTTATGCGCGATCCGGCTTGTGTTTTGTTTGTTCGTGATTAGCCGGAGAAGAATGGCGGCAGCTGCCGCCTTCTCCGGAGAGGTTGGACGGTGTTAGGTTTGAAGGAAAAGGAAGAATAGCGTGCAGAGAGAGACGTTTGCATTTTGTCTTATGAAGTTTATGAGCTTTCTATTTTTTTTTGTGGTTGAAAATATCATAAAACATTAAAGGTAATAAGATTCAAGATAAGATAATGGAGCTTTTGGTGATTCCCGTCCACACGGTCCTCCAGTAGGACCTTTTCATGTCAATTCCACGCGTGTAGGAACTTCATAGTACCATACACCTTCGTTTCCAGGACCGTCTGATGAGGATACTTTGGAGGAGCTAGGATCATGCGGCTTAGATGGAGTCAAACGGTGTTGACCGAAGCTCCACCATATGCTCCCTCAATCTTACTTGCGTTTGGGCTTAGCCCCCTACTATCATCACCCCTTATTCTTCATGGCCCATTCGTTTTGAACTGATTTGCTTACTCACAACACCCCTCCCCATTTTCCTCTCTTTTCCTTATTAATTACATACTTTTCTTTTTTTTTCTAAAAAATATCAAAACTCATTAGAAAATTCCACAAAAATTATTTTATTATCTTAACAGATTTTAGAAAATTTCCATGTTTTTATTTTCTGATTTCATTGTTTTTGATTTTTATATTGAATTTTCATTTGATTTCTTTTTCAATTGATGTCCACATTGACACCCTATCTTGTCCAATTTATATCTTCCACTTCAAGTAACATTTTTGCACCGTTTTTTTTGTATCATTTCAAGGACTCAGAAAAGAACCTAAAAATATTTTTGTCTTATTTTTTAAACTCATTTTATCCATAGTTTTAGGAGGCATTTTGTGCATTTTCCCTAATTGTTCATAAGTGACTTTGTGTGACCATTTGTTGGAGTATAATTATGAATTTTTGGGATCCATTTTGACACAATGTTTACTTCTGGTTAGTGACTTTGGAGACTTAGTTTTATAAGTTTCTCATGACCATTGCTATTTGTTTGACTCCTTACTTCTCAAGTAACTTTTGGTGTTTCTTTCTTCCATTCTTCTAACATAGTTTGAGGAAGGCATTTATGCCATCCTATTAGGTTCGTCTTGGTAGATATTATAGGTCCCCTATAGGTTTTAGGTTCTGAATTTGTTGATTTTGGTATGGTTTGTGACCTTCATCTTTGGTTTGTGATTTGTTTATATCTTCTTATCTTCACCTTATGCTTATAAGGTTCGCTAACCTTTGTTTTGTAGGGGGTATGGTAAGTCATGTGTGTGGGAGGGTATCCCACATACAACTTCTTCCTTCATATCTTTAAATTATTTCAAATTATAATTGTCTTAGCCATTGTGCTTTGCTCGTTTAACTTCATCATTCCTCCTTAGAAACAACTTATCTTCTCCTAAGAAGTAAGTTGTTTTCTAACTTCTTCTTCTTTGCTCCTTTCTTATTTTTTTTCTTCTTTCCTTCTTCTTCATTAGGATAGAACTCAAACCGCACTAACCTAGGAATCTCATGCATGATAAAACTTAGGATTGTTAGTCCCCCTAGTCTTTTACCTTTGAGATCCTTTTGGTTCTCTCTTTTCTTATCTCAGACAATAACTTCAAGACACTTATAACTGACAAGTCTTCTCATGTGCCACGAGACTTTACCATGGGGTACTTGCACACATCGCATTTCGAGGTGAGGTGTAGCGTATCTATCATGATGAATAAGTCTTAGCATGAGATCACTTCATAAGGAAAAGCTAAAAAACACTTTTTAACCAAAAACCACAAAAACACTTAATAAAGTTTAGCAAGCTAGTGTGTCTAAGCCTTTATCTGTGGGACTAGATTTGGGGATTTCCTCCATAGCTAAGTGTGCATCTTACCCATTCCATTTCAGGATGATGTAAGAAGTACAAATCCCATTGAGTAAGACTTAGGTACACTCTCTTGTGCTAACCTCAAAGCAGAAAACTCCTAAAAAACACTGAACAAAGAATGATTGTCTCTCCTTCGGTACTTCTCTTCTCATCACCTTCACTCTCAATGTAAGAACTTGCTCATACTTGTCTCTTTGCAAAACAGTAACGCACTTGTGCCAGACGAGCCTCCAACACCTGAGCATAGGCATAAGCAGTTCAAGCCTTAAAAAACACAAAACATTTTCCTCCCTAGTTAGGGGAACTACGACATCTCTGATCCTCATTTACCGATGAGGTATGTAGGCAATGGGGTAGGGCCCATTTGAGCACTCTTTTATTTTCCCTACATTCCCCCCCCCCCTTTATTTTCTTTCTTATCTAGCTTCATTCTTTCTTTTTGCAACGGCTTTATTTCTTACCCCTTTGAAATATTTTCTTTGCAAGCGTGGATCCTATCGGGTACGACGGACAATCTGGGGTGCTAATACCTTCCCAGGTCATAACCGACTCCCGAACCTAGTCTCTTTGGTTTTCAGGACCTTTGTCCTTTCTTTTCTTTTCCTCGGTTTGTGCATCATTACCTTTCTCGTTCCTTCGGGGTAAAAATGCATGGCTGACGACTCTACCTTCTCCACGCCACTTTCGTGTTTGTACCATGATGGAAATCCAGGGAGCGACAATTCCCAAAGAGCTTTGTGCTCCAATTCCAAGGGCGGGTGGCATGCCTTTCCATAAACAAGTTTGTAAGGAGACATACTGATTGGTGTAACGCCCCAATTCCGATTATTCCACTTTTGTTGAGTATTTTATTTAAATTGAGTGATAATTGTTTTAATTATGAAATTGGTGTGTTTATGTGATATGTTGATATGTTATATTATTTTACCGTTTTGAGAATTTTCGGGTAAAATTAGATTGGAGGGTATTTTAGACATTTGCTAATTAATGTTAAGTTAGAAAATTATGTAGAATTATAATTTTGAGAGAAAATGAATATTTGGGTGGAAAGAAAAGAAATAGGAAGAAAAGATATAAGAGTATGAAAGAGAAAAGAAAAGAGAGATAGAAAGAAAAATAAGAGAAAGAAAAGAGGAAGAAGAGAAAAGAGGAAAACTTGGAAATCTTCAAGATAGCTCCTAGGAATCAGAACAATCGGGTAAGGATGTGAAATCTTATTATCTTATCAATGTATATCATTATGTATGTGTTGTTTGGATGTTGTTTTGATTTGGTTGAGTTTAGGGTTTAAGAGTTTTTAGGGTATTTTTATGAAAAATCTTAAAATCGATAAATTAAACGGTTAGAAATCGATATAAATGCTTGTGAATGATCATGTTATGTGTAGAAATAATCAATAATAAGTATGGTGAGGTTACTAGGTGTTATGGGTGAGAAAAAGGGATTTTAGAAGTGATTTTTCTGGTTCATAGCAGGTACAATCGATTACAGCAGAGGACAAATCGATTGCACCATAGTCCAGAAGCAATTTTTGAAAATCTGGGACAGTGCAATCGATTGCATCAGGGTGCAAATCGATTGCACTCTGTAGCTTTTCAAAAATGAAATTGAAACGAGCGTATCTTTTGAACTGTAACTCTGTTTTGACCCCCGTTCGAAGCGTTAGAAAGATATTTCAATGCTATATTTGATGGAAGGAAAAAATATTGTTAAATGTATTAAATTAATTAATTTGTGAGATTAATTAATTTGTGATGTTTATTTATTTATGAGATTAGTGGAAAGAATTGTCAATATCATAACTTGAGTTTCGGTTGTCCGTTTTTGGTGTTCTTTATATCGATTCGAAGCTAAAAACATGTAGAAACTAATGATGCTAAAAGATGTAATTTTTAGCCGACTTTTACCCGACTTTTATGATAAAACGTAATTATGTTAGTTAAGGAATTGTGGGATTGATTGTGGTATAGTGGTTGTTTGGCAAATAAATGCATTTCGTGAAGTGAATATGAATGCATGTTGATATGAAAGGGTTCATTGTCCTTTGGCGTTATTGATGCGAATGTGTATAGTTTTTCTGTGATTGTATGAGATGAATGCATAATTATATTGTGAATATGTATGCATTTGCAAGAATGTTATGTGTCATTTTACATGTGAAGTATAATGTATACATTCTTGTGTTGTGGATTCAATGTGAATTCGTTGTAATATCGTGTGCCCATGTGGGGTGTGAGCAATGATTACAACATGATTGTGTGCCCATGTGGGGTGTGAGAAATCAGATTGTGTGCCCGTGTGAGGTGTGAGCAATCCATAAACATTGTGTGCCTGTATGGGGTATGAGCAATAGGTGATTTGATCACAAATGATTGTGTGCCCGTGTGGGGTGTGAGCAATCGGATTGTGTTCCCGTTAGGGTGTGAGCAATCTGTAACACCCCCAAATTTGCCCTCTTCTTTTTAGCATCATCATTATATCATAAGCCTCATAAGAATGTCATATCCTTAGCATTTTTTGCATAGAAAAATGAAGCATAACATTCACATGTTCTACCATAAGGCATATGATCAATCATCTGGGAATTCATGATTTTACAAGTCAAAGTCAACAGCCAAGTGACCTGGCAGGACCTTTTGTACAAGCTTCGTATCATGGTCAAAGCTCTAGGAGGATTGAGAATCAAGATCAGATTGGAATGGTTGGCGCAGATGTATTCTTGGATTTTCCCACCAAAAGGAGGGAAAATTCAAATTTTTCATGCGTTAACCGGTTAACGCTTTTGGTTAACCGGTTAACGGCTGCGAAAATTTGAATTTTCCAGCAAGAGAAGCATGCTTGTTTTGGCTCCATTTTTCATTTTTCTGATTTTATTTCTTTTGAATTAATTGGAAATTATGGAGAATGATCTAGAGAGTTTACCAAGCCTAATTCCAAAGCTAGATCCTAATCACCTTTCTAAGCTAGCTCCAAACCATTTTTTTGGACTCCAAACAATAATTTTGGGCCTCAAACCTAGATGTTATTTATCCCATTTCCCTCCAAACCAAAAAAGAAAAACTCTCTCATAATTCACACTTTTCATTTCTGAATTTTCACCACTCTCTCACTATTCTCTCATTTTCTCTCCCAATTTCCAAATCACTCAAAGTTCCTCTTCTTTTAAGATCATCAAACTTTGCATTGAAGTTTGTTGATCTTGGAACTAGACCTTCATCCATAGTTTCTTTGCATCCTTTTTTTGGTTTTACTACTGGTTCAGATCTGATTTGGTGGTTAGAAGTGCTTTTGGAACTAAGTTCTTGCATCAAGATCTTTTGCTTGCATTTATTTTGCATTGTGTGTGAAGAATAGCACCGGATCTTCGAAGTTTTCCGCGAGATTCACTATTTCCATCTTGAACAACATTTACCAAAGCATATCTCTCAGCTTTGTAGTTTGGTTAAGTTCAGATTCATCTCTGTTTTTAGCTTATTTGCATGTTTGTGTTGTAGGTCCACCATGTGCTTGTGTTAATTGCTTGTTTTGCTTGCATTGCTTGGTTGATTTGTGATTGGATCTACATGTTAATGTTCATGAACATAGTTATGTTTGATTAATGTGAATTGATCTTATTATCTCGTGCATAATTGATTGTTGGACTGTTGGTGGATTATGTGAAATAAGTTGTTTTAGACTGATCTTTTTCTGCAAGAATTTGCTGTTGTTCGCACATTGTTAACCGGTTAACGCGTCCTTTTTCTGACTTATTTGCTGCAGGTTTAGGTTGGTTAACCGGTTAACATTTTTGATTAACCGGTTAACACTGAAGCAGAATGGCATTTTTTAGTTGTTTTGAGTTTGTTTGCCTCTCATACTTGCCATAGTCTCCATGGATCATTGTGTGATCATTTTATATGCTTGTTTAGAGTAGTTTGCTTGCTGGTTAATGTATGCTTTCATTCCTTCGACACGTGAATTCATGTATTTTTAAAGCTTGGCAAGTTTGGTGACTTTGTTTTCTTGAAACTTTGAACATGTTAATTCCATGAATTGTGTTGATATGTTAGCATTGATTTGATTTGTTGAATATATGCTGGAAATTGTGCTAACATTTGTAGGTGCAATGGTAAGTGAAGTGTGGATGTTTATCCACATTTCAATACTTCATCTCTTCTTTTTTACTTTGCTTTCTATTTTGTGATTGTTGATGTGCCTTATGCCATCATGTGATTCAACTTCTCATCTTTCCCCTTTAGAAGCAACTTATCTCCTTTAAAGGAGTAAGTTGTTCTCTAGCTTTCTTCTCCTCTTCTTTTCTTCTTTTTTGCTCTTCTTCATTAGGATATCCTTCAAGCCACACTAACCTTAGGACCACATTTGCATGCTAACTTTAGGTTTAGTCTTTCCCCATTAGACGTTTACCTTTTGCTCCTTTGGTTCTTTCTCTTCTCATCTTCATACAAATCATAAAAAAACACCTTAATAAAGAAAGAAGTGACTTCTTGTGTAATAGCCTTATTCCATGAGGCATATGTATTCATTCCATCTTGGAATAGTACACTTGTCTAGCATGATGCACAAGTCTGATCATGAGGTCATCTTCATCAAGAAAGTCCTAAAAAACACTTCTTCTTCCTAATCACTAAGACACTTAATAACTTTAACAAGTTAGTGAGCTTAGGCCCTAGCCCTTGGAAACGAGTCTTGGATAAATTCTCCTTACTCGGTGTGCCTGTTCTATTATTCCATCTTGGAATGTAGTAGAAAGTACACATTCCATGGAAAAGAGCTTGAGTTCACTTTCTTGTGCCACACTCCTACAAGACTTCAAAAAAAACACAAACAAACAATAAGTGTCGTTCCTTCGGGACTTCTCTTCTCATCACCTTCACTCTGAACGCGAACTTGCTCCTACTTGTTATTTTGCAAGACGGTAACGCACTCGTCGTTCGAGCCTGCAACACCATAGTATTGACATAGGCAGTTGAAGCCTTAAGACACAGGCAGTCCTTTCCACCCCTAGTTAGGGGAACTACGGCATCTCTGATCCTCATTGTCCAAATGAGGTACGTAGGCAGCGGGGTAGGGCTCGTTCGAGCATACTCTTTTATTTTCCCTACATTTTCCCCCCTTCTTTCCTTTTTATCCAGTTCATTTCCTTTTCTTTGCAGCAGCATTCATTTCTTCACCCTTTGAAACATTTTCTTTGCAAGCGTGGATCCCATCGGGTACGGCGGACGATATGGGGGGCTAATACCTTCCCAGGTCGTAACCGACTCCCGAACCCAGTTTCTTTGGTTCGCAGGACCTTTGTCCTTCCTCTTCTTTTCTTTGGTTTGTGCAGCATTACCATTCTCGTTCCTTTGGGATAAAAATGCCTGGCTGGCGACTCTAACCCTCTTCCGCGCCACTTTCGTGTTTATACCAGGATGGAAATCTAGGGAGCGATAGCTGGCGACTCTACTGGGGACCGAAACCATAATCTCTGGTTTTCCCTTGAGAGTCTCTCCTAGCGCTTGCGTGTTTCTGTTTCTTTGGGTGTTGATTGTTTTTTGTTTCTTGTTTATTTTACTGTTGTTTATTTACAGTTTTATTTACAGCATTTATTTACTGCTTTCAGTATTTATTTTCATGCAGCATATATTATTATTGGACTGTCTGGCTGTGCTGGTTTTCTTTTGGTGGGATTGGGAACTGTTACTGTGAGATGGGCTCGTAACCGGGGCTTGAGTGCACCCTAGGACTTAGCGTGGACAGTCACTTTGGCTTCATGGCATCTTGCTATGTTGGTATTAGTGAGTTCCACACCCAGACTTGTGATTGTCTTGGAAGTGTTTTGATGCATGAATCTTTCTTGGATCATTACACGACCTCGATAGTTATGTGCATCTGGGGACCGATCATTGAGGACCTTTGTGCAAACATCCCTCTCCAGTGGTGATAGTGGCAGACCACATTTTGTGGCAAACCCATTCACACCCGAGGGCCCACTAGGAACTTGCATAGGATGGCCCGGTTCTTTTATAGGAACTCAGTCAAAGCATTTGGTCGTATGACGATAGTATTGTACCCTTCAGGATGAATGTACTATTGTTTCTCAATTTCAGCGCTCGGAGCTAGGAACTTATAAAGGATGCTTGTTTTTCTCGGACTCACGCTGAGACCTCCTTGAGTAGTACATAATGCCAAACGGATTCCCTGATTTGGTCATGAGCCATTTCTCGGAGATGGTGAACCTATTATTTCTATTTGGCTTTGAGAGTCCGTAATGTTTGACCCGGAGCACACCAGTGAGATTGGGAGGGGTTTACAGGTTTGCAGGAACCCTTAACCTCATCATACCTCATTACCGGTACAGTCCTATGGTTTGATATGGTTACATGGATTCTGGAGTTCTTAAGTCATCAGCTTTTTGATTTGGGGCTTATTTGAGATTGAGTTCTTGTTCATGGGGCTTTATTAAGAGGATTTTGGTTCTTGGTCACTTGGGTCCAATATTCAATATCCAGACAGTCCCAATTGTTGATCATATGCCTACATTGCATTTGCATCGCATCATACTTACATTAATTGTTTGTGTTTCCATTTCAGGTTATCATATATCCATTATACCCAGTTCTGGTATTTATTGTTTCTCCGGATGACAGAAGTCCAAGAGATACCTAGAAAAAGGAATGCTCATTACACTTTCCCGCAACCAAAAATTGAGGGTATTCAGAAATTGGTGGGCTTAATGAGTGACAAGGTTTCAGAGGATTTCAGAAGCCGATATGGGAAGATCTTGGGTTACATGAACAAGCATATTGTTGATCAGAGAGATAGCATCCACTCTTTGTTGCAGTTTTATGATCCTCAGTTGAGAATTTTTGTATTTTCTGACTATGTCTTGGCTCCTACTATGGAAGATATTTCTGACATCCTGGAGATTCCTATCAGGAATGGTGTTCCCTATTATGCTGCAGAGAAGTTTCCCCTGTACAAGGATATAGCAGGTGCTTGTCATTTGAATATGCTTAGAGTAAATATGGAGCTGGAAGCTAGTAAGGAGAAGGGATTTGCTCTGGATTTTCTCATTATGGAAGCTCATGTGTTTGCTTTGGGAGGGAAGTGGTTAGAATTCAGTGCATTGTCAGCATTAATGGTATATGGGATAAGTCTTTTCCCATGAAAGAAGGGTTGGGTAAGCTTGGAGGCTATCACCCTTTTCATTAAAGAAAACCCAGTGCATACGCTATTGGGGGATTTTTACTTTGGTGTCCATCACAGAAATGAGAAGAGAAAAGGGTACGTGAATTGTTGTGCTCCATAGTTTGCTGAGTGGTTTGCTAAGAAGCTTCCAAAGTCAGGACTGTTCAAAGATCTTAAGCAAGATTGGAAGTGGGCTAGAAGATTGATGGGGTTAACATTTGATGATATAGCTTGGGGTGTAGCAGAAACTTAGTAGGGAAGGAGTTTATTACAAGGTGTGGTGAATTTCCTTATGTGCCCTTGTTAGGTAGGAAGGGAGTAATAAGTCATAACCATGTGCTGTCTAGAAAACAATTTGGCTATCCACTGAAGGATCCTCCATCAGATGAGGAAGTAGCAAAGACTTTGTATCTTCCAGCTGAAGATAATGAGCAGTTGATTATCCAGGTCTCAAGCTTGGGAAACAAAGGTTAGGGAGTGTAAGAGAGAATTTGGAAAGGTGGACCCTAAGACTTATCCCCATTTTGTTGTTTGGATACAAGGTATGGTTGACACTTTCATCCTTCCATTTTCAGCTGAGGCTCCACTATATCCAAAAGAGGTACCTGTGCAAACCACTGTTTCTCTTGAATATTATAAGAAGTTGGATGCTCAATTGCACGAGGTTCGGGTAGAGAATTCTTAAATGTCTAGCTTGTATCACCAGGCCAATCATGCTAAAAAAGTAGAATACAGAGGATGCAGGTTACCCTAGAAGCTAAAGAAAAGGAGTTTGCTAGGAGAGAAGCTCATTTTCAGAGATTGGGTTTAACAGAATCAAAGAGAGAAGCGGAGCATAAGAAGACTTTGAAGACTCTTAGAGAAGCTCGTCAATCCATTACTTGGTTATAGGGCCAAAGGGAACAGGAGCAGAAGAAGTACAAAGAAAAGGAAGAGTTCTTTGAGGTGCAGATGGCATTCAAGAAAGAAGAAGTAGAACAAGTTCACAAAATATGAAGGGAAAATACTTAGCAATTGGTACAGAGCCAGCTAGCCTTGGAGGAAGCAATGAAGGAGATTGCAGATCTTAAGTTGAGAGCAGGCGTCAAGAAGAACCGAACAGAGGTGGGGGCTACAGAAGAGGAGTCTGAATCTTCCTTTAGCCTAGAGGTTTAGTTTATTGTTATTTGTATCCAGACTACCAACAGGCTTGTTGTAGGAATCTTGCTTTAGCTTTTTGTTTTTGTATTGATTTGTAACCCTTTGGGAATTTTGTTTATGTCTATGACTCTGGTTGTTGGTAGTTTGTTCATGTTATACAATGAGGCTTTCCAATTACCACTTCTGAATGAGCAAAGTTGTTTGTCCGAAGCCATCAGGATCTGAATACTCCTCAAAAGAGTTTGAAAAGCCAGTTTCAAAAAAGGAAATATGGAGTACTTTCTGTCAAAAATACCATAATTGGGGCATATTAATGCCTGAACATGGCGACATGAATAATTACATTACATGCATATAATGTGTTTGTTGTTTTTCAGGTGATCATCAATTTTCTAACGTTTATGTCAATTTCAGGCACTATAGCTCCCAAGAAGGTTCAGAGACAGTCAATTGTACACAGATACCCTACAAAAAGGTGAACAGAGAAACCAATGGATCAGATGCAAGCGGATCTGGATGACTTAAGGACAAAAATGGACAACTTCATGACCCTCATGACGGGGATGGGTCAAACGCAAGAGCGCTTGCACGAACTGGTAGAGAACAATCAAACCAGGAACAATGGGACAGCAGATAGAGGTAATCACAATGGGGTTGGCGCCCGTCACGTTGAAATCCCTGTGGTGCAACTAGGGGTGACTATTATCAATGATGGAGTGCATAACATGTAGATGGATGGGCAGGATGAGCAGTTTACTTTGCTGGATGAGGCGGAAGGCCAGGGGATTGACATGAATAGGAGATTTGAAGAAATGGCTGAGCAAATTCGCGCCATTCAGTCTCAGAGTTCTCTAGGGTTTGACATCAATGATCTGGGCTTAGTGCCAGGGGTGAGAATCCCTACAAGTTCAAGGTCCCTACTTGTGATAAGTACAACGGTACGGCTTGCCCGAAAACTCACCTTCAGTCTTTTGTGGGAAGGATTGTTGCGCATACAGATGATGAAAAGTTGTAGATGTATTACTTCCAGGATAGTCTTGTAGGATCTTCCTTGGAATGGTATATGAAGTTGAGCAGGCTCAATATTCGAAGCTGGAAGGATTTAGCTGAGGCGTTTGTGAAACAGTATCAGTATAATTTGGATATGGCTCCAAATTGTACCCAGTTGCAGACGATATCTCAGAGTGTTAAAGAAGGGTTCAAAGAGTACGCCCAGGGGTGGCGTCAGCTTGTTGCTCGAGTAAAACCTCATTTGTTAGAGAATGAAATGGAAGACATGTTTATGGTAACACTGCATGGTGTGTTTATTGAGAGACTGGCGTCTTGTTCAGCAACAAAGTTTAATGACAATTTGATAGCCGGAGAAAGGGTTGAAACTTTGCTGAAAATAGGGAAGATCAAAGATGGTGGTGCAGGTAGCTCAAGTGGTGTCAGAAAAGCTTTTAATGGACCTCCAAGAAGAAGGGAGGGAGAAACTAATGTTGTGTACGGCCGAGGTCGGGGCCGTGGATACAGGGGATCGTACGAGCAGGTGGCAGTTGTCACCATTCCCACAAGTCATGTTCAACAACCACAACAATAGCAGCAGCAACAATAGTCGCATCGCAATAACTATCAGCAAAGACCCTATTAACAGAGACAATCTTGTCCAACTAACAGGGTTCTAGAGGAAATCCCTATGACGTACACAGCACTACTACATAGATTGTTAGATTTGAACTTGGTTCAGTTGAGGACATTGGCACCACCACCACCTGGAGAACTTCCAGTGGGGTATGGTGCTAACGCAAGATGCGCATTTCACTCAGGAGCTCCCGGGCACTCAATGGAGAAGTGCAGGGCATTACAGCATAAGGTCCAAGACTTGATTGACTCGAAAGCAATTAACTTCGCACCGCCTCCAAATGTTACATCAAACCTCATTCCAAATCATGGAGGGGCCCGGATAAACGTTGTTGACAATGGCGAGAGGTTGAACCTGATTTTGAACGTGGAAGAAGTGATGACTTCATTGTTAGTGGTGAAAGACAGATTGCTGAAAGGGCAGGTATTCCCAGGGTGTGATTTTTACTGTGAGGGTTGTTTGAGTTTAGTTAATGGTTGCGGGTATTTGAAAGCTGGGTTGAAATATTTAATTGATGAGGGGTCTCTACAGTTTGACAAGGTCGACAATAGAAGTGATTGTGTGTCTACAGTAACAATTTATTTTGATCCTGCCGAAGTTCCTGCCCGGAGAGAGCCGGTGACTATCTATGTTCCAGAGGTGAGTCCAGTAACCATTACTGTTCCGGGTCCAGTTCCCTATGTTGATGACAAGGCCATTCCTTGGCACTATGGCTCAGACGTGTACATAGAAGGTCAGAAGGTGGAAAGTAAGACAGTGACAATTGACCTGACTGTTGTGAATGTCAGAGGAGTCAGTGGGTTTACACGGAGTGGGCGTCTCTTTTCTCCTCAAGCTCTTAGAGGTGATCCTGAAGTTGAAGCTGCTACAAAGGCTAAGGGTAAACGAATAGCAACTGAAGAGGTGACAACTCTCGTTACTAGTCAGGGCACTTTTGAAAAAGAAGTTGAAGAATTCATGAGAATAATTAAGAAAAGTGACTATAAGGTGGTTGAACAGCTGAATCAGACCCCATCTAAGATATCCATTTTGTCGTTGTTAATGTGTTCCCAAGCTCACCGAGAGGCTTTGTTGAAATTTTTGCAAATGGCATATGTACCACAAGAGATAACTGTTAACCAGTTAGAAGTTGTGGTAGCCAGTGTGAACGCCAGTCATGGGTTGGGGTTCACAGATAGAGATCTCACTTCTGAGGGATATAATCACAATAAGGCCTTACACATCACCATGGAGTGTAAGGGGTCTGTTCTATCACATGTCCTGGTAGATACAGGCTCTTCTCTCAATGTGCTCCCTAAGAAGGCCCTAATGAAGCTGAATGTTGATGGCATTGTTTTGCGACCCAGTGATTTGATTGTAAAAGCCTTTGATGGGTCACGGAGGTCTGTGTTTGGGGAGGTTGAGCAACCGGTAAAGATTGGGTCTCAGGTATTCAAGATTACATTCTATGTTATGGATATCCAGCCTGCTTACAGTTGTTTGCTAGGACGTCCTTGGATTCATGTTGTTGGCGCAGTAACATCCATGTTGCACCAAAAGTTGAAGTATGTGGTAGACGGCTAAGTTGTTACTGTATGCGGTGAAGAGGATATTTTCGTAAGCCATCTGTCGACCTTCAAGTACGTGGAAATGGACGGGGAGATCCATGAGACACTTTGTCAAGCTTTCGAGACAGTCAATGTTAGTACTTTGTCTCTGGGTGCTGCAGTTCAGAGCAATGAGAAAGAAGGAACTCCTATCTACTCCTACAAGCAAGCTAAGGAAGTAGTCCAATTCGGAAATGCCCAGGGCTGGGGAAAGTTGTTGGAAGTGGAAAAGAAGGATGACAAGTTTGGTCTCGGATATCAACCTGGTCAGTCCAGCTGGTCTCAAGGCAATAAGCCCATAACATTCACTAGTGCTGGAATGCTCGACTACAACAACATTTATGCAACAAATGAAGATGGGGATAGTGATTGTGACTTGGATAATTGGATTCACTCATGTGCACCTGGGGAGGAGCTTCGGAACTAGTCTGCTAAAGATGTTATTCAAGTTACTTGGCAGTCAAAGTAATTTTCTTGTTTCCATTTTATCATACTGCATGTCAAATCTTGCACTCTGCCCAAGGTGCATGGATCCATTTGTAAGGCCACCATGCTTTTAATGCATTTGTTTTCACCATAAATAAAGGACATTTTTCAAGCAAATTGTGTTCTCTTTCTTTCGTTTTTAAAATTTTTCACAAAAAACAAATAAAATGGCAATGTTTTCTTTTTCAGTGTTTTTGTGTGTTTGCGTCTCTTTTGAAAAAGAACAAATTCTGAAATAAGCACATCATTTGTGCAGTGTTGATCATTCGGATTCATGTGATAACGTTCCTGCTATGACTATGCATGACTTCGACAATCCTATCTACCAAGTTGATGAAGGGGTTGAGGAAGACTGTGAACTCCCGGAAGAATTGGTTAGATTGTTTAAACAAGAGGAAAGGGTCATTCAGCCTCATCAGGAAGAGATAGAGATCATTAACATCGGGTCTGAGGATGTAAAGAAAGAGGTAAAGATTGGGGTCAGTCTGCAGGCTGAAGTAAAGAAGGAATTGATTGGTATGCTACGTGAATATGTGGATATCTTTGCCTGGTCGTATCAAGATATGTCGGGGTTGGATACTGACATTGTTGTACAGAAGCTGCCACTAAAGGAAGATTGTCCTCCGGTAAAACAAAAGCTGAGAAGAACTCGCCCTGACATGGCGATGAAGATCAAGGAGGAAGTTCAAAAGCAGTGGGATACTAGGTTCCTTGCCGTAACTAGTTACCCACCTTGGGTAGCTAACATTGTGCATGTACCAAAGAAAGATGGCAAGGTCCGGATGTGCGTCGATTATCGGGATCTAAACAGAGCAAGTCCAAAGGATTACTTTCCATTACCTCACATTGATGTGTTGGTAGATAACACCGCTCAGTTCTCGATATTTTCTTTCATGGATGGCTTCTCCGAGTATAATCAGATTAAGATGGCACCGGAAGACATGGAGAAAACGACGTTCATTACCCCGTGGGGTACATTTTGTTATAAGGTAATGCCCTTTGGGTTGAACAATGTCGGGGCAACGTATCAACGAGCTATGGTAACTTTGTTCCATGGCATGATACACAAGGAAATTGAGTGTTATATGGACGATATGATTGCCAAGTCCCGGGACGAAGTAAAACACCTGGTTAATCTCAAAAAGCTATTTGACAGGTTAATAAAGTATAGATTGAGGTTGAATCCAAACAAGTGCATTTTCGGAGTGCGTTCTGGTAAATTGTTGGGTTTTATTGTTAGCCAAAGGGGTATTGAGGTAGATCCTGCAAAAGTAAAAGCGATACAAGACATGCCTGCACCAAAGATAGAAAAAGAAGTGTGTGGGTCTTTAGGGAGATTGAACTACATTTCACGGTTTATATCTCATCTAATTGCCACATGCGAGCAAATTTTCAAATTGTTAAGAAAAGAACAAACGGTCAGGTGGAATGAGGACTGTTAAAGAGCCTTTGAAAAGATAAAAGAATATTTGCAGGAGCCTCTGATCCTAATGCCTCCAGTTCCAGGACGGCCACTTATCATGTACTTGACTGTGTTAGAAGGGTCGATGGGGTGTGTGCTAGGCCAACATGACGAGTCTGGTCGAAAAGAGCATGCTATTTATTACCTTAGAAAAAGGTTTACCGACTGTGAATCACGTTATTCACTGCTAGAGAAAACTTGTTGCGCTTTGGCATGGGCTACTCGCCGACTGAGACAGTACATGTTGACCCATACCACATTGCTAATCTCAAAAATGGACCCTGTCAAGTATATTTTCGAGAAACCAGCATTAACCGGAAGGGTTGCAAGGTGGAAAATGATATTAACAGAGTATGACATACAGTACACTTCCCATAAAGCCATCAAAGGAAGTGTATTGTCAGATTATCTTGCACAGCAACCGCTTGAAGACGACTATCAGCCGATGAAGTTTGATTTCCCTGATGAGGACATCATGTACCTCAAGGCAAGAGATTATGAAGAACCACTTCCGGAGGAACGGCCCGACCTTGAATCTAAATGGAAGTTGATGTTTGATGGGGCAGTCAATATCAATGGATGTGGAGTTTGTGATGTTCTTATCACTCCCAGAGGTGTTCATTTTCCCTTCGCTACCAGAATTACTTTTGGTTGTACCAACAATGAAGCGGAATACGAGGCGTTCATAATGGGAATAGAGGAGGCTATTAATCTTCGGATTAAGACCCTCGATATATTCGGAGATTCAGCCCTCGTTATCAACCAGATTATCGGCAAGTGGTATACACTTCAGGAACATTTAATTCCTTATAGGGATTATGCCAGAAGACTGCTGACGTTCTTCACAACGGTTAAGCTTCAATATATACCACAAGATGAGAATAAATTTGTCGATGCATTGGCTACTATAAACACCCCAAATTTGCCCTCACCCATTCACACCATGGCTTGTGATCTCTTCATATGCATAAGTTCAATCATAGCATCTCATATCACATTTTTGAGTCACTGCATTACTTCTAAGTCATCTGCATCTAGGGTTTGTGATCTGAGCTATCCAGAGCCATTTGAGCCACTCCAAAGGTCATCAATCACTTCAAAGGGGTCCATGTATGTTCAAGAATCATGTTGTATCCCCATAAAGTCAAGAAAGTCAAAGAATCACAAGAGCTGAGAATGGCATGGAAGCAGAGCCAGGTTTAACTGCACAGATGACTTAGAATTAGGGTTTTGGTTTCAAAGGCCATAACTCCAAATCTTTTGGTCATTCTTGTTTCTATTGGTATCTATATGGTATAGGGATCATGCATATCAATTTTCATGAGGAAATTCCATGGGGAAGGCATCTGATCAAGAGTTGACTTCTTGAGCAAGTCAGTGCAAAATCAGGGCATCTGAGGCCCCCAATGACCCAACCAAAGGGTGTCCTTCATCATTTTGAATGTGTATGATCTTTATTTGATCATAGAAGAGGTTGGAAGTTCACAAATTTGAAGAATTTCAAGCCATTTGCAAAGTTTCCTTTTTGGGAAAATGACTTGTAATGGAAACTTGCCATTTTGGGAAACTTTTTCAACCCTTGCTTTTTGATTCAAAAATGCTTCAAATGGGAAAACTTTGGTCATGAAAGTTGTAGAATGGATCATTCCCTTTTCAAAAAGTACAAGAACTCATTCTAATTCATTTTGGATCAAAAGTTATGGCTTGTCAAAGTTGGACAAAATCACATAATTTCAAGTTTTGTACCAAGGAGGCATTTTGCAAAATGATATGATCAAGCATTCCAAAGACTTCAAATGTGCACAAACTCATTACAACATACTCACATGACCTCTAAAGATCAGAATTGGCCCAAGAATATTGCATTTTGGTGCCTTGAACTTCATGAATTTCCAAAAGGGCCAAAGATGTACCAACTTGCAAAAACTCATGAAGCCATGCCTCTACTTGTTACAGCTCATAGAATCTGATCCACATGAACTCCATGATCTCTGCTGAGCCCAACCATGCCCCTATCACAACCTCACACTTGCCCATACCTCAAGTACACCTAGACTTGACTTTTTGCAAAAACCCCCATACCAATCCCACAGTGCCACACCAACTATTTTGACCAATCAAGACTTTACAAACACACTTCAAGCAAGCCATTTCAACACACAACTCATCCTGATCTCTCCCACAAGCCAGCATTCTCAAAAACCTCCCTTTATGCATTTTATTTCGAATCACACAACACAAGCATCAAACATAAAAACAAACTCCATAGGATCACTCAGCATACTCCCCTGATCATTTCCCTGCCCTCATTCATCCCTGAAACCTCCTCAAACTAAATCACGATTCTCACCCCTCACTGAACAGAACTTGATCAATCTCACAAACCAATCATTTTAAACTCCAACCAAGCCTTGAAAACTTCTCAAGGGGATCATTGGAGGTGATTGGAAGCAAAGAGCTGGCCGGAAAGTTGCAAACTGAGAAAGCTCAAGCTCAGGTACCTCAAGAACATTTTTTCCAGAAATGAAAATTTAAGTTCTTAGATTGTTCCTTATGCCTTGCTGATCATCCTGATGTTTTCACTTTTTGAAATGGTTAAGATTTGAGTGTGTACTGGTTGCCTGAAACTTTTTGAAATGGAGTGTGTACTGTTTGAGAAGTGAATTTGCCTTCACTTCTCATAATCTCTTTTCATCTCTTTCATAATTCCTTTGCTGCATTTTTGTATGTGTATTGGATTGAGCTTGCTCATTCTTGTTCATCTTACCTTCTTCCTTCAAGCAACTTGTCTTCTTAATTGAAGCAAGTTGTTTTGTTTCTCTCTGCTCCTTCCTCCTTTCATCTGCTCCTCTCCTTGGTGGTTCTTTGAAGATCTTTCTCTCTTAAGCCTCACAAACCCTAGGATCTCCAAGCATGATAACAATTAGGGTTTTGATTAGTCCCTCATTTAGCTTTTACCTTTGTGTCATCTTTGAGTCTTCTCTTCTCATCTCATAATCAGGGACTAAACCCTAAAGGCTTTAAGGCTTTGTGATTAAGATTATGCATGCATCCTTCTATTAGGATGGGGTGTATAACTTTAATTTTAAGTGTTAAACCCTTAATGTGTTTAAATCCTTTAATCAATTCACCTAATAATCATCAAGACATCAAGCTTGTAACTTGGGCCTTGCATTAGGGTTCTAATTCTTCCTTAATTGGTTAAGAAGGACTAACCCTAGTGTTAATGGACAAGTCCCCCTCAAGTTGTCTTACAAACCATAAAAATCACTTCTTTATCCTATCATTAACTAAAGTCCACTTAATAAAGGCTTTGTTTTGTCATGAGGTTAATCCCTAATCATGGATTAAGTTGAGGAGTCTTCCTCAGCTTAAATGTTCTCATCTATTATCCTTCTATTAGGATGGTGTAATGAGTCCATTAAATCCCTGATTATGGCTTAAACTCATTACTTAACACTAAACAAAAACAACAAAAACATCTAAATAATCACAAGTAGGTTAATGATCTTAATCCTACATCATGGTGATTATGTGTGAGATACTGACTTCACACTTAAGGTATCCTCATTACCCCTAATCAGAGGGAGGATGTGATGAGTTTACTAACCCATTGGTTTAGGCTTAAGCTCATTAACTTATGACAAACACCAAAAATCAATAAAATATTGAAAACACAAAAACAAACAATAATCGTCTCCTCCGGGATTCTTTTCTCATCTCTCTCACTCACAAACGAGAACTTGCTTCTTCCGTCTAATGCAAGACATTTTGCACCTGAGCCAGACAGGTCATACACTTGAGCATAGACAAGTGAGCAGTTCACAAGTCAATTTATCTTTTCAGTCTCTTTGAGTCGAACTACGGTGTTCTGACTTCCTCATTGCACGAGAGGATACGTAGGCATAACTTAACAGTTATTGAACAAAAGTCTCTGTATATTCCCCCTCTTTCAGCATCATTCTATAGCCTCATGGTCTTGAGCATTTCATTCTTGTTCTTACACTGACACTTCACTTATACACTTCACACTTCTTTTACACTGACACTTGCATCCTTTTCAGCTTTGATACACAAATAGCATAGACAGTACCCCTTTAAAACACAAATCTTTTAAGTGTGGATCCCGTCGAGTACGGCGGACAATCTGGGTGCTAATACCTTCCCAGGTTGTAACCAACCCCCTTTCTCAGTCTCTCTGGTTCGCAACCGTCTTATCCATATCTTTCTAGGTCTATGCAGCATTACCTTTCCTCCGGGATAAAAATGCCTAGCTGGCGACTCTTGTATTTTTGAGTTCACCCCTGTGTGTTCTCGTCCCTTTCGCCGACCGTTCACGTCTGTACCCCTTCTGACCAGGTGTCATTTGGTGGGAGCAACAGCTTGGCGACTCTGCTGGGGACCCTTATACTGTAACTAGGGCTTCTGGTTCTTTTTGTGGGTTCCTCCTAGCGCTTGTTTGATTTGTGTTTACTGGGGTGTTATGTGCTAATTGTGTTTATATATTTGCTTTATTTACTGCTTTATGTACAGTTATTTATTGCTTTCTTTATAGCTTTATATACATCATACTGTCATACTGTCATCTGGCTGGATCTGGTTTATTGTTTTGGTGGGTGGGGTTCTACTGAGAGTTTGAGGTCCTATACCTGAGACCTGAGTGACACCTAGGCTAGAGTGGTTCATGTTCTTTCCCATTCCATTTCGGTCTGGTGCAGGAATATGAAACACGGTTCAGATGTGGGTTTCTTCTTGAGAACTCTGTGCTACAGATTTCCTGTAGTGCTAGGGCTATCTGGGAAGCCTGCTAAGTCTGGATGACCTTTATTATGACCTTCAGAAATTGAGGTGAATTAGAGGAGGTTCTTTTATGGTTATTGTAAACACTGTACCTCTGGGTTAGAAGTGTTTACACTTCTCATAACTGATCCAAGTCTGAGGATCCTTGTTTTAGAACACCACCTGTGAGGGGGTTGGGCTATTTACAGGTTTGCAGGTACCCTTGGCCACATCATACCCTGATACTTGTTTTAATTAAGAGTACCTCACTTTGGACAGTTCTTGTGATTTAACCCTGGACATGTGACTCTTTATTTGAGTCCCCCACCTTGGTTACTGGACTTCTGAACCTTCATTTGGACTTCTTAAACATACATGGGCCTTTTACATCAAGACAGATAATCAGATCCAGCTTGATCATAAACCCTTGCATATCATTTGCATATTCATCATTGCATCATTTAACATTTGTTTATTTGTTTTTCAGGGTATCCATATTACATCTGGCTTGGTTTTGACCCCTTCATCTGCATAGACCTCTGTTTCATCAGTCATCTGCTTCAGCTATCTTTATCAGTTGTTTGCTTCAGTTACCTTCATCATCAGCTTATCAGTGGTTCATCTCCAGTACCAGTTTTGATCTTCATCAGCACTTGTCTTCAGTTCTTCATCAGCAGTCATGGCACCCAAGAAGAGCAACATTTCATATCATTTCTTTGAGCCTGTGCTGACTAGCATCAGGCAGGTCCAGGCACTTATCACTCCAGACCACATCCCATTATTCAGAGAGCATTATGGAGGCATCCTTGATATGGTTATGGACCTGGATCCTTCTCAGAGGAGTTTGATCCACACTTGCCTACAGTTTTATGACCCTCCTTTGAGATGCTTCACTTTCCAGAACTTTCAGTTAGGACCTCTGCTAGAGGAGTTTTCATCACTGATTGGAGTGCCTATTAGGGGTGGGATTCCCTTCAACCCAGAGATGACTTCTCCCAGCAATGGAGAAGTGGCAAAAGCACTGTACCTAGAGCCTATATTGATTGAGCAGAACATGACAACAAAGGCTGGAATCCCTGGTTTGCATCTAGACTTTCTGACTTCTTAGGCTATCCTGAAGGCCTCCTTGGGAGAATGGAAGGCAGTTTGTGCATTGTTAGCCCTCAGTATATATGGGGTTATACTTTTTGCAGATGAGCCCAAGTTTAGCAGCAAGAATGCCATTCATCTCTTCCTTCTGAGGAACCCAGTACCCACCTTGCTGGGAGATTTCTATTATTCCATCCATCAGAGGAATGAGAAGCAAAGAGGAAAGTTGGTAAGATGATGTGCTCCTCTGTTTCACACATGGTTGCTCAAACACCTACCCAAGACTGATGCCTTCCTGAATCCTCACCAGCAGAAGAATTGGGCTAAGAGACTTATTTCTTTGACTTCAGATGACATCAGATGGTGCACCCAGAGCACCAAGGGCAGAGACATAATCACTAGCTGTGGGCAGTACCCCAATGTACCTCTAATAGGAGTGAAAGGTTGCATCAACTACAACCCTTTGCTGTTTAAGAGACAATTGGGCTATGCTTTGGTCCACCCTCCTAGAGTGCAAGATTTAACTGAAACCCTCTATTGTGAGATAAAGCCTAATCTAGCTGTTGTCAGACAAGCATCCTGGGCTTGGGACAACATCCAGACCAAAGGGATGGCCATTCTTGGGAGATGCAATAATGTGGCCTCAGCTCAGTATTATGAGTGGTCTCATGCTAGGGCTCAGATTTCTGGGATGCCCTTCACCATTGAGGATGCACCTGGACCATCCACAGTACCACCTCCAGCCACTGTCAGCCTGGAAGAATTTGAGAAGCTGAAGGAGAGGAATGAGAATCTGTCTCAAGCTCTGAAGAAGACCCTCTGAGAGAGGAGTGATGGTCGTCTAGACATCGAGAGGTTGGAGAAGCTTAAAGGGGAACATCTGGCCAAGATTGAGAAAGCAGAGGACTACATCAAGAAATCAAGAGTTGGAGAGCAAATATTGAAGAATGCCTGTAAAGAGGCCCAGTTTCAGAAGGCTAGGACTAATCTCTATCTAGAGGAGAGTCAAGCTAGGTGGGTCAGGATCACTGAAGCTCGCACTCAGGAAGATAAGAGAACTCAAGCCAGGATTGAGCAGTTGGAGGCCAATGAGAAGAAGCAATAGGAGGCTTTGCTGGCAGCCCAGAAGGAAATTTCAGAATTGAAGCTTAGGGCTGGTTTGAAGAGGTCAAAGGACCAAGACAGGCACAAGAAGCTGGCCACTGCTATTGCCACCAGAAACCTTCTTATCAGGAACATCACAGAGCATCCGGCTGGTCCTGTAACTGAAGCACTTTTGAAGGAGGTTAAGGAGGATGAGTTTGGATTAGATGTTTGATTCCTTTGCTTGTTGTTACTTCCATTTCATGTACTTTTCTTTTTGTGTTGTATTTTGACCCTTCAGGGGCATATGTTGTAAAAATAGACTATGTATTATTCACCATTTGTAATATATTTTAGCTTGTTCCCATTGTGGGGTTTCTTTTTCTCAACAACATCAAAGCATCCTCCTCGGGGTCTGGAAAGGTCAAAACCAAGAACCAAGCCGGATACCGTGGAAAACAAATAAGCATACTGCATTGCATACTATCTTTTGTTTTGTTTTGTAGGTTTTTGTTATTTTGTTACTAACTCTGTTGTGGTTCAGGAATTATTGCTCACCGTCGGGTGTTCCCTCTCAACCGTCCGCACAGGTATCCTACTCGCAACAACCTTCCTGGTATCCAAATGGATCAAGTACAGCAAGATCTGACAGAAGTCAGAACTCAAATGGCTAATGAAAGGCTGGAGATGAGAAACCAAATGACCCAATTCATGGAAGTAATGAATGGCTTGGCCCAAAGTCAAGAAAGGTTGGGGGCATTGGTAGAAAGACAAACCCCGGAAGAACCTCCTCTGGGAACTGGAGGAACAAGTAACAATGAAAGGGGTCAGCCTCATGTTAATCCACCAGTATATGGGCCTCATCTACATCCGGAAGTCGACATCCCGGGTAATGTGCAAGGAAATACTACTAGAGGAAGGATCTTACAAGAAGACCCCCAAGAGGAGCAGTTTACTGTAATGGGAGCTGGGGATGAAGTTTATGATAGGAGGTTTGATGAAATTGCTGAGAAGTTGAGATCTCTGGAGTCTCAAAATTCCCTAGGTTTTGATGTCATGGATATGGGGTTAGTGGACGGGGTAAGAATTCCCCACAAGTTTAAACCCCCGTGCTTCGAGAAGTACAATGGAACTTCCTGTCCACGAACTCACTTGCAGTCCTTTCTGGGAAGACTTAAAGCATATACAATGGATGAGAAATTGTGGATGTTTTACTTTGAAGACAGTTTGACTGGGGCTTCAAGGGAGTGGTACTCTCACTTGACCAGAGCTACTATCAGGTGCTAGAAGGACCTAGCTGAAGCTTTCATCAGACAGTACCAATACAATCTGGACATGGCGCCTAACAGGACCCTCTTGATGGGAATGTCTCAATCCTCCAGGGAAAGCTTTAGAGAATATGCCCAAAGGTGGAGACAGCTTGCTGCTGCTGTCCAACCACCCATGTCGGAAAGAGAAATGGCCGACATGTTTATGAACACTCTGCAAGGTACATATATTGATAGGCTAGCTGCCTTTTCTTCCACCAGCTTCGCTGACGTAGTAATAGCTGGAGAAAGAATTGAAAGCCTTCTGAAGATGGGTAAGATTTCTGATAATGGTGCAAGTTCGTCAAGTAATCCCAGGAAGTCTTTTGTGGGACCTAGAAGAACCGGTGAAACAAATGCCATTCATGCCGGCAGGGGCAGACCTCAGTATGTCCATAGATCAGTAGCAGCTGTCACTATTCCAGCTCCGATTCCTCAGCAACCAGCATATCAACCACAACAACAACCACACTATCAATAGCAAGTTCAGTATCCGCCACAGAGGACTTACAACAACAATACCAGCAATCAACAGCAAAGACCTTTTCAGCAAAGACCGTCACAGGCAAATAGGGTGATTGATCCTATCCCTATGCCCTATGCTGCCTTATTGCCGCAACTCCTGAAACTCAACTTGGTTGAATTAAGGACATTGGCACCACCAGACCCCTCTAATCTGCCAAGAAACTACGATGTCAACGCCAGATGTGCTTTCCACTCCAATGCACCTGGCCACAATACGGAAAAATGCAGGGCTTTACAAATGAAAGTACAAGACCTGGTGGATTCTAAAGCCCTCAATTTCGCACCACCTCCAAGTGTCACCAAGAATCCCATGCCCAATCATGGAGGGCCAAGAATTAATGCCATTGAGGAAGACAAGCCATCTTTCTTAATCACCAGTGTTGGACAGATTCGGACGCCTCTGGTCGAAATTAAAGCTCAGCTCCTGGAATGCCAGATGTTCCCCGG
Organism: Lathyrus aphaca; assembly: GCA_963966055.1. Taxonomy (NCBI): domain Eukaryota; kingdom Viridiplantae; phylum Streptophyta; class Magnoliopsida; order Fabales; family Fabaceae; genus Lathyrus; species Lathyrus aphaca. The sequence continues at coordinate 113,924,573 of OZ014523.1, read as the reverse complement.
GTGTGAGCTCGGTTGTGGTTATTGCAACATTTCGGTCAACGAGTGTGATAACTTGAGAAGCGGCATAGATGGTCTTATCAAAAGTGGTATACTTCAGATCACAACAACGGCACCTACAAATCCAGCAATCCCTTTGACAACAATTACTGACTCTTCTACAACTGCAACAACAATCATTCCGACCAATTCATCAATATCATCAACAATGGCTCCGTCCATCACTTCAACAAATCGGATGTCAACAACCATCTATTCTACAACATCAGCACCCATTTATTCAGCAGAATCTTCTACAACGCCAACAGAAATTAATGAAGATATCTCAGCAGTCACCATTTACTATGACCCATCAAATGTTCCTCCAAACAACAACTTTCAACAACAAACAGTGGCACCTCCTGCCAGGTCACCAGTCACCATTTACTACGATCCGCACACCATTTCAGTACCTTCCTCTGCAGCAGTCAGTCCAGTTACCATCATGGTGCCTGGACCCGTTCCATATGAAAGCAGTAATGCCATACCTTGGCATTATGGATCTGACCTCTACTGCAACGGAGAGAAAATCACTTTGGATTCTTCAACCTCTTCTCCACAAATTGATAATGTTGGGGGGCGGAGGCTTCACCAGAAGCGGACGCCTTTTTGCCTCACAATTGCAAAGACCTAATGCCGAAGCAGAAGCTGCTGCAAAAGCAAAGGGGAAGAGTGTGATACCTGAAGAACCGATCATCAAAGAAACTCAGAAGACATCTTTTGAGAAAGATGTAGACGAGTTTATGAGAATTATAAAGAGAAGTGATTACAAGGTGGTGGATCAGCTTCACCAAACTCCCTCAAAGATCTCCATATTATCCCTGTTGATGTGTTCTGAAGCTCACAGGAATGCATTATTGAAAGTCATGCACGCAGCATACGTGCCAGAGGAGATCACTGTTAATCAGCTAGAAACTGTGGTGGCAAATGTCAACACCAGTCATGGACTGGGCTTTACCAATGCTGACTTAACAACTGAGGGACGTAACCACAACAAGGCTTTACACATCACTCTAGAATGTAAGGGTGATGTCCTATCTCATGTACTGGTAGACACTGGGTCTTCACTCAATATCCTACCAAAGAAAGCCTTGGTGAAGCTGGAGTATGATGGCTTGGCACTGCGTCCAAGTAATTTAGTGGTTAGAGCATTTGATGGCTCTAAAAGATCAGTGCTAGGGGAGATTGATCTGCCTGTGATGATTGGCCCGCAGACTTTTAAAATTATCTTCTATGTGATGGACATTCAGCCGGCCTACAGCTGTTTGTTGGGTAGACCTTGGATCCATGCCGTCGGCGCTGTTACGTCTACCCTTCACCAGAAGCTGAAATTCGAGTGGGAAGGCCAAATCATCACCATCTGTGGTGAAGAGGACATCTTTGTTAGCCATCTGGCTACGTACAAATACATTGAGATGGATGGAGAAATCCATGAAACCATGAGCCAGGGATTTGAGGCCCTGAACATTAATGAAGCATCTGCTGTACTAGGGACCTCCATGACGTCTTATCAGCAAGCCAGGAAGGTTGTTGAAGAGGGTAATGCCCAAGGCTGGGGCAAACTGCTGCCCATGGAGAAGAAGGAGGACAGATTTGGGTTGGGTTACAGACCAACTCAACAAGATCAATCAGAGGCTGCCAAGAAGCCCAGTTTTGTCAGCGGGGGAATGCTCACCCCGGATGCAGTGAACAACTTGGAAGATGAGTCGGAAGATGAGCGCAACCTGGAGAGCTGGATACGTCCAAGGATCCCGGGGAGCCGTATCTCAAACTGGTCTTCCCAGGAAATTATAAGGGTTACTCCTGCAGAGTAATTATTATTTCCTGTATATTTTAAGCATGCATCAAGTCTTGCATCTTGCCCAAGATGACAAGACTCATTTTGTAATCGGGCCACCTTGTAATTTTGTGCAAACAGATCAATCAATGAATATCGGACATCTTTTGCAAATGAGTCTTTTTCTTTTCCGCTCACTGTTTTTCATTTTTCTTTTTGTACAAAAATAAAATGGCAATGTTTTCCAAAATGATAACTTCATTTCACTTTTTTCTAAAACAAGATTAAAATCGATCACTAAAATGAACAATCTAAACCCTTGCAGAGAGTGCCTTTCAGACTGCACCGACAACAACACGGCTATGACTTCGTATGACTTTGACAATCCAATCAATCAAGCTGATGAAGGGGTTGAAGAAGATTATGAGCTTCCTGAAGAGCTAGCCAGGTTGTTAAGACAAGAGGAGAGGGTTATCACTCCTCATCAGGAGGAGATTGAAACGGTTAATCTTGGTACCGAAGAAGATGTGAAAGAAGTTAAGATCGGGGCCTGCCTACAAGATTCAGTAAAAGAACAACTGATTGATATGCTTCGGGAGTATGTGGATGTCTTTGCTTGGTCTTATCAGGATATGCCAGGGTTGGACACCGATATTGTCATGCACAAGCTGCCTTTAAAAGAAGACTGCCCGCCAGTAAAGAAGAAGTTGCGCCGTACCCGCCCAGATATGGCAATGAAGATCAAGGAAGAGGTACAAAAGCAGTGGGACGTCGGGTTCCTTGCTGTGACTAGCTATCCGCCGTGGGTTGCTAATATTGTACCTGTGCCTAAGAAGGATGACAAGGTAAGGATGTGTGTAGATTACCGGGATCTGAACAGAGCCAGCCCGAAAGATGACTTCCCTTTACCTCACATTGATGTATTGGTGGATAATACGGCTCAGTTCTCGGTGTTCTCCTTCATGGATGGATTTTCAGGATACAATCAGATCAAAATGTCACCTGAAGACATGGAGAAGACCACTTTTATCACACCCTGGGGCACATTCTGTTACAAGGTGATGCCATTCGGACTAAAGAACGTTGGTGCAACTTATCAATGGGCTATAGTGACATTATTCCACGACATGATCCATAAAGAAATTGAATGTTATGTGGATGACATGATTGCCAAGTCCCTCACAGAAGAAGACCACCTGGTAAATCTGTTGAAGTTATTCAAGCGTCTGAGGAAGTACCAATTGAAGTTAAACCCCAACAAATGCACATTCGGGGTGCGATCTGGTAAGCTGCTGGGATTTATTGTAAGCGAAAAAGGGATTGAAGTTGACCCTGATAAAGTTAAAGCCATTCAAGAAATGCCTGCACCTAAGACTGAAAAGGAAGTTCGGGGGTTCCTAGGTAGATTGAACTACATTTCAAGGTTCATATCTCACCTTACAGCAACTTGTGAGCCTCTGTTCAAGCTGTTAAGAAAAGAAAAAACGGTCAGGTGGAACGAAGACTGCCAGAGGGCTTTTGAAAAAATCAAGGAATACTTACAAGAGCCTCCAATCCTTATGCCTCCAGTTGAAGGAAGACCTCTGATAATGTACTTGACAGTTTTAGAGGAGTCAATGGGGTGTGTGCTGGGCCAGCATGACGAGTCTGGTCGAAAAGAATATGCAATATACTACCTAAGCAAAAAGTTTACCGACTGTGAACAACGTTATTCACTGCTCGAGAAAACTTGTTGTGCTTTAGCGTGGGCTGCTCGCCGACTGAGACAGTATATGTTGACCCACACTACTTTATTGATATCAAAGATGGACCCAGTTAAGTACATATTTGAGAAGCCAGCACTTACCGGACGAGTTGCAAGATGGAAAATGATCCTCACAGAATATGACATCCAGTACAAATCTCAAAAAGCCATCAAGGGCAGTGTATTGTCTGATTATCTTGCTGAGCAACCCATTGATGATTACCAGCCTATGAGATTTGACTTCCCTGACGAAGACATCATGTTCATAAAAGCAAAAGATCATGAAGAGCCTGTTCACACTGAAGGTCCTGACCCAGAAAAAGAATGGACTATGATGTTTGACGGGGCTGTTAATATGAATGGTCGTGGTGTTGGTGCAGTGCTTATCACACCTAAAGGAGTTCATATGCCTTTCTCGGCAAAGCTCACCTTTAACTGCACTAACAACGAAGCTGAATACGAAGCTTGTATTATGGGTCTTGAGGAAGCCATTGACCTCAGGATCAGGACTTTAACTGTGTTCGGAGATTCAGCTTTGGTAATCAATCAAACCAACGGCAAATGGTACACCCACCAGGATCATCTGATACCTTATCGGGATTATACAAGGATGTTATTGACTTTCTTTACAACAGTCAAGCTTGAGTATATCCCTCGGGACGAGAATCAATTTGCAGATGCTCTTGCCACCATTTCATCCATGATCAAAGTTCAAGCTGCCAACTTCGTACCTCGGATTTCAGTGTCCAGACTTGACAGACCAGCATATATATTTGCAGCAGATGTTGTCAAAAATGATAAGCCTTAGTTCCATGATATCAAATGCTTCTTGGAGGATCAAACATACCCACCTGGGGCATCTTCCAATGATAATAAGACATTAAGAAGGCTAGCTGGTAGTTTCTTCCTGAATTCGGATGGTTCCCTCTACAAGAGAAACTTTGATATGGTACTCCTCAGATGCGTTGATAAGACAGAAGCAGGCTTGTTGATGCACGAAGTGCACGAAGGATCCTTTGGTACCCATGCAGGAGGGCATGCCATGGCCAAGAAGTTGCTAAGATCAGGTTATTACTGGATCACAATGGATGCCGACTGTTGTGCTTATGCCAGGAAGTGTCATAAATGCCAGATTTATGCGGATAAGGTGCATGTTCCTCCCAATCCTCTGAATGTGATGTCTTCACCCTGGCCTTTTGCCATGTGGGGCATTGATATGATTGGCAAGATTGAATCGACTGCTTCAAATGGCCACAGATTCATCCTGGTCGCCATTGACTACTTCACCAAGTGGGTTGAAGCGGCTTCTTATGCCAATGTTACAAGGCAAGTGGTAGCCCGATTTCTGAAGAGAGATATTATCTGTCGATACGGAGTTCCCGAGCGAATCATTACTGATAATGGTTCCAATTTAAATAACAAAATGATGGCAGAACTGTGTCGGGACTTCAAGATCCAACACCACAATTCTTCTCCTTACAGGCCAAAGATGAATGGCGCTGTTGAGGCAGCTAATAAGAATATCAAGAAGATTGTGCAGAAGATGGTAGTTACCTACAAAGACTGGCATGAAATGCTACCGTTTGCCTTGCATGGGTACCGTACGTCAGTCAGAACATCCACTAGGGCAACACCGTATCAACTTGTGTATGGTATGGAGGCAGTCCTACCTGTTGAAGTTGAATTACCCTCCCTGCGGGTATTAATGGATGTTAAGCTGAACGAAGCAGAGTGGGTCCGATCCCGATACGAACAACTGAATCTGATTGAAGAGAAGAGGTTAGCTGCAATCTGTCATGGGCAGCTGTATCAGAAAAGAATGAAGAAAGCCTTCGATCAGAAAGTCAGGCTCCGAGAGTACCAAGTAGGAGATCTTGTGCTGAAAAGAATCCTCCCTCCTCATACAGACCACAGGGGCAAATGGACTCCGAACTATGAAGGGCCATTCGTAGTAAAGAAAGTTTTCTCTGGCGGAGCACTCATGCTTAGCACTATGGATGGTGAAGACTTCCCGTCCCTTGTGAATTCAGATGCAGTTAAAAAATACTTCGCATAAAATGACCCGCTGGGCATAAAAACAGAATGTAAGTCCAGGCAAAAATAGGGCATCCCGGCGAGTCAAAAACAGAATAAAAGACTCGGGCAAAAATAAGGGAAAATAAACAAAAAAATGTACACCCTCTGAGTTGAAAAGCCGCATTGGACAACTCAGGCAAAAATGGGTATCCCGATGGATTGAAAACCCGAAAGGGCGATCCATGCAAAACAAGGGAATAAGCGAACAACTGCATTCTGAATTCGTCTGTATCACTTACAACTTGGTAAGCTTCGAAAGGTTCAAGCGCCGGTCAGAATCAGCCTTCTTCAGAAAGCAAGGCGAGAAGAATGTCAAGAGTCATACGAGTCATAGCGAAAGGGAAGCTCCCTGAAGCGTCATCAACATTGCCAATACCTCTTATTTCTCAATTTTTAACAATCTCCTCATTTTAGGGGATCTGTTTCTTTGACTGTATCTTGCCAATTCAGGGCACACGAATTAATAAAATCAGATTTTCAGTCACATTTTGTCCCGTACACTTTACCTTCATTTGCAAAATGTCCGATGTCGTTAATATATCGATTGCATAAATACAGATGCGTCTTTCTGAAACTACGTGCTTGCAGGAAATATACTTACTCCCGGGGGTATCTAAACTCCTATGATGGAATCCGGTAAGGGATACCTCGGGATTACTTGTGTGTTTCTCTATCTTTTCAGGATTGCAGGTATTCAAAAGCACAGCATGGGGCATGTAAGCTTCATCCCAGCTGAGTTGCCACTTGTTATTTCTCCCCAGCCGAATTGCCATCTACTATTCCTCCGCAGCCAATCCCCATACCAATCCCACAGTGCCACACCAACTATTATGACCAATCAAGACTTTACAAACACACTTCAAGCAAGCCATTTCAACACACAACTCATCCTGATCTCTCCCACAAGCCAGCATTCTCAAAAACCTCCCTTTATGCATTTTGTTTCGAATCACACAACACAAGCATCAAACATAAAAACAAACTCCATAGGATCACTCAGCATACTCCCCTGATCATTTCCCTGCCCTCATTCATCCCTGAAACCTCCTCAAACTAAATCACGATTCTCACCCCTCACTGAACAGAACTTGATCAATCTCACAAACCAATCATTTTAAACTCCAACCAAGCCTTGCAAACTTCTCAGGGGGATCATTGGAGGTGATTGGAAGCAAAGAGCTAGCCAGAAAGTTGCAAACTGAGAAATCTCAAGCTCAGGTACCTCAAGAACTTTTTTTCCAGAAATGAAAATTTAAGTTCTTAGATTGTTCCTTATGCCTTGCTGATCATCTTGATGTTTTCACTTTTTGAAATGGTTAAGATTTGAGTGTGTACTGGTTGCCTGAAACTTTTGCCATTTTTGAGTTTTGATTCGAATCTTGTTTTGTAGGTCATAGAAATTTATTTTGAGGGTAGGTTTAGATTCAGGGAGGTTAGGAGGTTTGATCTGGAGCTTTAGAGCTCCAGAAATAACCTAGAGAAGAAGTTGGCCATTTTCAGGTGAGGAGGTCACCAGAGAAGACGACCGGAGCTCGTCTCCGGTGACCTGAGAGTGATTAAATGCTAATTAGGGTTAGGGCACCAGGTTTGAATGTGAGCCACTGGATGTTGTTTCCCGCGCGCGTCTCAAGGGTCAGGATCATGTCATTAGTTGTTAATTAGGATTAATTTAATTAATTAATAAAATTAGCCAGATTTGAATCTGGGCCTTTGGATCTGGCGCGCAGTCAACCAGTCCAAGCCCAGATCAAATCCTGGCCTTCCCCTTTGCATACTTTCATTTATTTATATTTTTATTTCATTTTTATTCATTTGTTTTGCATATTTATTTTAAAATAGCTAAAATCATTAAAAAATTATGAAAATTTTTGTCAAAAGTTACATGAATTTTCAGAACACAAAAATATTTTTATTTTTATTTTTTGCATTAAAAATTATTTTTAAATCATTTAAATGTTTATTTTTAATTAATTAATGAAAATTAATTAATTAAAAACACATTTAGGTATTTAAAAAATCACAAAAAATTCACATAGCATTTAGAAACATTTAGAAACATTGTCCAACTCTCAAACCAAATTTATTTTTTGTTCTTGATGCCTTTTGATCATTTTCATTGGATTTTATTTCATTTCAAGGCAACATTTTATGTCAAACTTCAAAAATTTCTTTCTGCCTAACCATTGAGAGTTGGATGATGATTCTTCTTGCATTGTACTCTTCATAGCATGTAATTTATAAGATAAAATTGGTTGGATTTGATCTTGCATTTTCAATTTGTTTAGCATTTTTCTTGACAAGGTACCTTAAAACCCTAGCAATCTTAGGAAATTCATAACTTTCAATAGGTTAAGAGTTGGATCCTCTCCTTTGGGCAGTGAGTTTGTATAGGTTTAGGGTATCTTTGATTGCATTTTCAAATTTTTATCATGTCATTTGCTTCTGGTTTTGAATTTTTGCTTTGTGTGATGCATGAAACCCTAATTTGTGCCTTCCCTTGCATCCATCTTTCATTTGCTTGCATCCATTGACTTGCCATGACATTTTGTGCACTCTTTTGATTCATAATACATCTTAGGACATATTAGAACCATGTTTGATCATTGCATCTTTCATTTGCCATGTTGTATGTCCATTGCATTTCATAACTTTTCATGTACATCCATGGTTCAAAGCATGTTTCTTTTGCATCCATATGCTTGTTGGATCATTCCCATGCCTTGCCTTATGTTTGTATAATATCTTAGCATCATTGACATCATGTTTATGCTCCTGGTTTTGGTTTCCCTCATTGCACTTCATCTCATTTGCATTGCATTTCATTCCTTATGCTAACATTTCAGGTGGTGAGTTGTTTGAGAAGTGAATTTGCCTTCACTTCTCATAATCTCTTTTCATCTCTTTCATACTTCCTTTGCTGCATTTTTGTATGTGTATTGGATTGAGCTTTCTCATTCTTGTTCATCTTACCTTCTTCCTTCAAGCAACTTGTCTTCTTAAGTGAAGCAAGTTGTTTTGTTTCTCTCTGCTCCTTCCTCCTTTCATCTGCTCCTCTCCTTGGTGGTTCTTTGAAGATCTTTCTCTCTTAAGCCTCACAAACCCTAGGATATCCAAGCATGATAACAATTAGGGTTTTGATTAGTCCCCCATTTAGCTTTTACCTTTGTGTCATCTTTTAGTCTTCTCTTCTCATCTCATAATCAGGGACTAAACCCTAAAGGCTTTAAGGCTTTGTGATTAAGATTATGCCTGCATCCTTCTATTAGGATGGGGTGTATAACTTTAATCCTAAGTGTTAAACCCTTAATGTGTTTAAATCCTTTAATCAATTCACCTAATAATCATCAAGACATCAAGCTTGTAACTTGGGCCTTGCATTAGGGTTCTAATTCTTCCTTAATTGGTTAAGAAGGACTAACCCTAGTGTTAATGGACAAGTCCCCCTCAAGTTGTCTTACAAACCATAAAAATCACTTCTTCATCCTATCATTAACTAAAGTCCACTTAATAAAGGCTTTGTTTTGTCATGAGGTTAATCCCTAATCATGGATTAAGTTGAGGAGTCTTCCTCAGCTTAAATGTTCTTATCTATTAACCTTCTATTAGGATGGTGTAATGAGTCCATTAAATCCCTGATTATGGCTTAAACTCATTACTTAACACTAAACAAAAACAACAAAAACATCTAAATTATCACAAGTAGGTTAATGATCTTAATCCTACATCATGGTGATTATGTGTGAGATACTGACTTCACACTTAAGGTATCCTCATTACCCCTAATCAGAGGGAGGATGTGATGAGTTTACTAACCCATTGGTTTAGGCTTAAGCTCATTAACTTATGACAAACACCAAAAAGCAATAAAAGATTGAAAACACAAAAAAAACAATAATCGTCTCCTCCGGGATTCTTTTCTCATCTCTCTTACTCACAAACGAGAACTTGCTTCTTCCGTCTAATGCAAGACAGTTTGCACCTGAGCCAGACAGGTCATACACTTGAGCATAGACAAGTGAGCAGTTCACAAGTCAATTTATATTTTCAGTCTCTTTGAGTCGAACTACGGTGTTCTGACTTCCTCATTGCACGAGAGGATACGTAGGCATAACTTAACAGTTATCGAACAAAAGTCTCTGTATATTCCCCCTCTTTCAGCATCATTCTGTAGCCTCATGGTCTTGAACATTTCATTCTTGTTCTTACACTGACACTTCACTTATACACTTCACACTTCTTTTACACTGACACTTGCATCCTTTTCAGCTTTGATACACAAATAGCACTGACACTACCCCTTTAAAACACAAATCTTTTAAGCGTGGATCCCGTCGAGTACGGCGGACAATCTGGGTGCTAATACCTTCCCAGGTTGTAACCAACCCCCTTTCTCAGTCTCTCTGGTTCGCAACCGTCTTATCCATATCTTTCTAGGTCTATGCAGCATTACCTTTCCTCCGGGATAAAAATGCCTAGCTGGCGACTCTTGTCTTTCTGAGTTCACCCCTGTGTGTTCTCGTCCCTTTCGCCGACCGTTCGCGTCTGTACCCCTTCTGACCAGGTGTCATTTGGTGGGAGCGACAGCTACTCTTTCTTCGTCCATCAAAGTCTTGTGTTGGAACTATGTGGCCAGGATTGACATTTCCAGGCTCGACGCACTAGCTTATGCTTTCTCTGTAGACGCAGTGTCTGATGAGAAACCTTGGTATTTTGATATCAAGCTTTTCCTGAAAAAACAAGAATACCCAGCTAGGGCATCATCCAATGACAAGAAGACCTTGAGACGACTCGCTGATAGCTTCTTCTTGAATACAGACGGAGTTCTGTACAAGAGGAAATTTGACATGGTCCTGCTCAGATGCGTGGATAGACACGAAGCAGGCCTGTTGATGCAAGGAGTTCACAAAGGATCCTTCGATACTCATGCAGGAGGACATGCAATGGCTAAGAAGTTATTGAGATCAGGGTATTATTGGCTAACAATGGATGCAGACTGTTGTTCGTACGCCCGTAAGTACCATAAATGTCAGATATATGTAGACAAGGTGCATGTTCCTCCTAGCCCGCTCAACGTCATGTCATCTCCTTGGCCCTTTTCTATGTGGGGCATTGACATGATCGGGAAGATAGAGCCTACTGCTTCAAATGGTCATCGCTTTATCCTGGTCGCAATTGATTACTTCACCAAATGGGTTGAAGAAGCATCTAATGCCAATGTCACTCGCCAGGTGGTAGCCATATTTCTGAAAAGAGATATCATTTGCAGATACGGAGTGCCCGAGCGAATCGTTACTGATAATGGTTCCAATTTAAACAACAAGATGATGGAAAAACTGTGACGGGACTTCAAGATTCAGTATCATAATTCTTCTCCTTACCGGCTAAAGATGAATGGTGCGGTAGAGGCAGCTAACAAGAATATTAAGAAGATTGTGCAGAAAATGGTTATCACTTACAAATATTGGCATGAGATGTTACCATTCATGCTGCATGGGTACCAAATGCCAGTCAGGACGTCAACCAGGGAAACTCCATTCTCCTTGGTATACGGCATGGAGGCGGTCTTGCCTATTGAGGTAAAAATTCCTTCTTTACGCGTGATGATGGATGTGAATCTTGATGAGGCTGAGTGGGTACGTGCTCGATATAACCAATTATGTCTAATTGAGGAAAAGAGATTAGCGGCCATCTGTCATGGTCAACTTTATCAGAGGAGAATGAAGCAAGCTTTCGACCAACGAATACGTACTCGAGAGTATCAAGTAAGAGAGCTTGTACTCAAGAGGATCATTCCTCCAGGTTCAGATCACAGGGGCAAGTGGACCCCAAACTACGAAGGCCCATTCATAGTAAAGAAAGTTTTCTCGGGTGGGGCACTGATGCTCACTACTATGGATGGATAAGATTTCCAATCCCCTGTTAACTCGGATGCAGTTAAAAAATACTTCGCATAAAGGACCCGCTGGACACAAAAACAGAATTAAAGTCCAGGAAAGAAAAGGGCATCCCGGCGAGCTAAAACCAGAATAAAAACCTTGGGCAAAAGTTAGGGAAAATAAATAAAAAAATGTACACCCGTTGAGTTGAAAAGCCACATCGGACAGCTCAAGCAAAAAAGGGTATCCCGGTGGATTGAAAACCCGAAAGGGCGATCCACGCAAAACAAGGGAATAAGCGAACAACTGCAACCCGGGTAATCTGAACCAAATCATCGTTTCATATAGTCTAGCAATATCAGAAGGGTAGGAATCAGTCCCCTCATCTTCTTTAGCAAGTGAGGACAAGAATGGAAAGTCTTGAAGACATGTTGGTCATAGCAGGAAGGAAACTCATTGGAATGTTGTGTACATTGCCATTAGGATAGTTTCTTTTCTCAATTTTATGGTAGCTACCTCTTTCCAGGTAGTTGCTTCCTGATGTAAAACTTTGCCTATTCGGAGGTCCCTCAATAAATGAATATTCAGTCAAAAGTTGTGTTGCGTTTTTTTACTTTGTTTGCAAAAATGTCCTGAATTTTTGGCAAAAAGAACATTGCATTTGAAACATGTTGATTTTTCAAAAGAAAAATTGACATTGCAGGGAAACATTTAAAACTATCTTTGAGTGTCAGGTGACAATGGATGAATAGATCATACCATGCAAGTCCCCGGGGCACACGTGTGTATACTGTTGTTGCGGGTTTGGAAGGATGGTGTCATATCTTCCCAAGCAGAGAATGTTCCCCAGTTGAGTTAGAACAGGTGGGATCCCCGGCAAAACTCCTAGGCTAATTGAAGAGCTTTCATCCCCAAGCGGATTATCTTTCCACAAGTGAAGTATTCCCAGCAGGCAGCGAAACGCCTGATTTCCCCACAGAGTTCAAAATGTGAGAATTCGTTTCCCCGCAAGGGTTATCTAATCAAGCATCTTCCCCAGCCAAGTATGAAGATGGTTGTTCCTCCCTGCAGAGTCATGATTGGGATTCGCTCTCGTCATTGAAATATTCCCCAGAGAAGTTGCCAATTTATTTTTGGCCAATGTGATTATGCAAACGGTTATTCATCTCCCCAGCCAGAGTTAAGCATCGTCAAAGCCTCTTGACCTGGTTCTCCCTTGCATGGTTGTGGTTCTTGTTGCCAACCAGGAAATCGTTGTTGCTTGTATGCACGTTGCGGCACTCGTCTGTGTTTAACAGCTGTTTGAGGCTCGTTTGTGTCTCTAACACTTGTCTGTGTTTTGATAGTTGCTTTTGCTCATCTGCATTCCCCAGCACTTGTCTGTGTTTGATATTTTCTTGTTGCTCGTATGCACGCCCCGACACTCGTCTGTATTTGACAACTGTTTGAGGCTCGTTTGCGTCTCTAACACTTGTCTGTGTTTTGATAGTTGCTTTTGCTCGTCTGCATTCCCTAGAACTCGTCTGTGTTTGATATTTGCTTGTTGCTCGTATGCACGCCCCGACACTCGTCTGTGTTTGATAGTTGCTTTTGCTCGTATGTGCCCCAGCACTCGTCTGTGTTTGATATTTGTTTGATGCTCGGTTATTCGTTTGATGCTCATTTGTATTCCCTAACACTCGTCTGTGTATTGTTATCTGTTTGAAGCTCGTTTGTATTGTTTGGATACTTGTTTGTATTATCTCTCGCACTTGTCTGTGTTAGCTTATATCAATATGTGTTGATTCGATAATCACCCTCATACTCGTTTGTATTGCTACTCCAAATGCTCGTCTGTGTTGGATTTCTGGTATTCGTCTGTATAATCGCTTGAAGCGCTCGTCTGTGTTTCTTAGATCATCGTCTGATATTTGTATGTATCGTTGACATATGACACTCGTCTGTGTTCTCTTGATGATCATCCAATGCTTGTCTGTGTTGAAGAGGTTTGAAGTCCTGACAGTGGGATTAAACGTCAAAATGGCCACCAGTCCTGGCGTAACAGGTTATCTGAAGGAGGTTCGTCTGTCTTAAGCACCACTTATCTACACGAGATTCGTGAAGAGGGTTCGTCCAATCCTAATGTTGCACCTGGCGTAATAGGTTATCTGAGGAAAACTCGTCTGTCTTGGACCATATATCTACGAAGGATATATGAAGAGGGTTTATCTTTCCTAATTATCCATGTCTATCCCATAGAATTAAGTGCATCACCGGTCCTGGCGTAACAGGTTATCCGAAGGAGGTTCGTCTGTCTCAAGTCATATATTTTTGTAAAATGTATGAAGAGGGCTCTTTTGTCCATTCCTGGCATAACATGTTTATTTGAGGAGGGCCTGTATGTCCAGTTCCTGGCGTAATAGGTTTTCTTGAAGAAGACTCATATGTCTAGGTTTTTCTTATCCAGCATAATAATTCAATTTGGAAGGAGCTCGTCTGCTTTGTCTTCACTTCATTCACCCAGAGAGTTATTTGGTTGGGTTTATTTCCCATTGTCTACATTCTCCAACAGAGTTCAAATTTCAGGTTTCTTGGTATTCAACCACAGTTTATCTTGAACAGTCGAAAGCCCGTGCTATCGTCCTTTTCAGATTAACAGTTGCTTAAATAGGGGCAGTTGTAACACCCCCAAATTTTCCCTCTTCTTTTTAGCATCATCATCATATCATAAGCATCATAAGCATGTCATATCCTTAGCATGTTTTGCATAGAAAAATGAAGCATAACATTCACATGTTCTACCATAAGGCATATGATCAATCATCCGGGAATTCATGATTTTACAAGTCAAAGTCAAGAGCCAAGTGACCTGGCAGGACCTTTTGTACAAGCTCCATATCATGGTCAAAGCTCTAGGAGAATTGAGAATCAAGATCATATTGGAATGGTTGGCGCAGATGTATTCTTGGAGTTTCCCACAAAAAGGAGGGAAAATTCAAATTTTTCCTGCGTTAACCGGTTAACGCTTTTGGTTAACCAGTTAACGGCTGCGAAAATTTGAATTTTATAGCAAGAGAAGCATGCTTGTTTTGGCTCCATTTTTCATTTTTCTGATTTTATTTCTTTTGAATTAATTGGAAATTATGGAGAAGGATCTAGAGAGTTTACCAAGCCTAATTCCAAAGCTAGATCCTAATCACCTTTCTAAGCTAGCTCCAAACCATTTTTTTGGACTCCAAACCAAATTTTTGGGCCCCAAACCTAGATGTTATTTATCCCATTTCCTTCCAAACCAAAAACGAAAAACTCTCTCATAATTCACACTTTTCATTTCTGAATTTTCACCACTCTCTCACTATTCTCTCATTTTCTCTCCCAATTCCAAATCACTCAAAGTTCCTCTTCTTTGAAGATCATCAAACTTTTCATTGAAGTTTGTTGATCTTGGAACTACACCTTCATCCATAGCTTCTTTGCATCCACTTTTGGGTTTTACTACTGGTTCAGATTTGATTTGGTGGTTAGAAGTGCTTTTGGAACTAAGTTCTTGCATCAAGATCTTTTTCTTGCATTTATTTTGCATTGTGTGTGAAGAATAGCACCGGATCTTCAAAGTTTTCCGCGAGATTCACTATTTTCAGCTTGAACAACATTTACTAAAGCATATCTCAGCTTTGTAGGTTGGTTAAGTTCAGATCCATCTCTGTTTTTAGCTTATTTGCATGCTTGTGTTGTAGGTCCACCATGTGCTTGTGCTAATTGCTTGTTTTTCTTGCATTGCTTGGTTGATTTGTGATTGGATCTACATGTTAATGTTCATGAACATAGTTGTGCTTGATTAATGTGAATTGATCTTATTATCTCGTGCATAATTAATTGTTGGACTATTGGTGGATTATGTGAAATAAGCTGGTTTAGACTGATCTTTTTCTGCAGGAATTTGTTGTTGTTCGCATAGTGTTAACCGGTTAACGCTATAGGTTAACCGGTTAACGCGTCCTTTTTCTGACTTATTTGCTACAGGTTTAGGTTTGTTAACCGGTTAACGTTTTTGGTTAACCGGTTAACACTGAAGCAGAATGGCATTTTTGAGTTGTTTTGAGTTTGTTTGTCTCTCATACTTGCCATAGTCTCCATGGATCACAGTGTGATAATTTTATATGTTTGTTTTGAGTAGTTTGCTTGCTGGTTGATGTATGATTTCATTCCCTCGACACGTGAATTCATGTATTTTTAAAGCTTGGCATGTTTGGTGACTTTGTTTTCTTGAAACTTTGAACTTGTTAATTCCATGAATTGTGTTGGTATGTTAGCATTGATTTGATTTGTTGAATATGTGCTGGAAATTGTGCTAACATTTGTAGGTGCAATGGTAAGTGAAGTGTGGATGTTTATCCACATTTCAATACTTCATCTCTTCTTTTTACTTTTCTTTCTATTTTGTGATTGTTGATATGCCTTATGCCATCATATGATTCAACTTCTCATCTTTCCCCTTTAGAAACAACTTATCTCCTTTAGAGGAGTAAGTTTTCTCTAGCTTTCTTCTCCTCTTCTTTTCTTCTTCTTTGCTCTTCTTCATTAGGATAGCCTTCAAGCCACACTAACCTTAGGACCACCTTTGCATGATAACTTTAGGTTTAGTCTTTCCCCATTAGACTTTTTTATCTTTTGTTCCTTTGGTTCTTTCTCTTCTCATCTTCATACAAATCATAAAAAACACCTTAATAAAGAAAGAAGTGACTTCTTGTGCAATAGCCTTATTCCATGAGGCATATGTATTCATTCCATCTTGGAATAGTAAACTTGTCTAGCATGATGCACAAGTCTAATCATGAGGTCATCTTCATCAAGAAAATCCTAAAAAACACTTCTTCATCCTAATCACTAAGACACTTAATAACTTCAACAAGTTAGTGAGCTTAGGCCCTAGCCCTTGGAAACGAGTCTTGGATAAATTCTCCTTACTCGGTGTGCTTGTTCTATTATTCCATCTTGGAATGTAGTAGCAAGTACACATTCCATGGAAAAGAGCTTGATTTCACTTTATTGTGCCACACTCCTAAAAGACTTAAAAAAAACACAAACAAACAATAAGTGTATTTCCTTCGAGACTTCTCTTCTCATCACCTTCACTCTGAACGCGAACTTGCTCCTACTTGTCATTTTGCAAGACGGTAACGCACTCGTCGTTCGGGCCTGCAACACCTGAGCATTGACATAGGCAGTTCAAGCCTTAAGACACAGGCAGTCCTTTCCACCCCTAGTTAGGGGAACTACGGCGTCTCTAATCCTCATTGTCCAGATGAGGTACGTAGGCAGCGGGGTAGGGCCCGTTCGAGCACACTCTTTTTTTTTTCCTATATTTTCCCCCATTCTTTCCTTTTATCCAGTTCAGTTCCCTTTCTTTGCAGCAGCTTTCATTTCTTCACCCTTTGAAACATTTTATTTGCAAGCGTGGATCCTGTCGGGTACGGCAGACAACCTGGGGTGCTAATACCTTCCCAGGTCGTAACCGACTCCCAAACCCAGTTTTTGTGGTTCGCAAGACCTGTGTCCTTCCTCTTCTTTTCTTTGGTTTGTGCAGCATTACCATTCTCATTCCTTCGGGATTAAAATGCCTGGCTGGCGACTCTAACCTTCTTTCGCGCCACTTTCGTGTTTGTACCAGGATGGAAATCCAGGGAGCGACACAATCCATAAACATTGTGTGCCCATGTGGGGTGTGAGCAATGGGTGAACATCGTATGCCCGACGGGGAGTTACTTTAGGTAACGAGCGATGGTTCCAATAAGTTCCTGAGTGAACTTAAGATGATTGAGTCGGTACCGCATTGCATTTCCATAGAGTCGTGAGTCGGTCTCTATGATTTGCATTTATCACCTATAATCATGAATTGGTGAATAAACATGAATGTATATGTTTATGTAGAATGATGTGAATGGTGAATTTGTGCATGATGAATATACTTGATTGGTATATATATACATTGTGATGTATATGTGTGATTGGGGATGAATTGTGGTGAGAATGTGTATATGTGTATTTTTATGTTAAGATATATAATTATATGCATTGTTATTATGATAACATTTCTCACCCTTCTGCTGTTTTATGATGCTCTATGAGGCATTACAGAGTAGGTTTGCTGGAGGTCTTTTTGTGAAGTGTGTCTTTATTCTTTTGTCGGTCGGCTCTGATATGTAGCACCGGGTTGCTAGGGTCGGCTTGATGCCTTTTTGTGATGCATTTGTATATGTATCTTGGTGATGAATGTTTATGTAAACATGAATTATGTTGGTGAATCAACTTGATGATATATATATATATATATATATATATATATATATATATATATATATATATATATATATATATATAAGTTTTATGTTATTCAATGTTTATATTTTTCGCTTTCATTCTAAATATTGAGATGTGGGTGCAAGTATTTAGCTATTCCACTATTGCATATCTATTGTTGAGCAGGTGTTGGATGTTTTAATTTCATGTATAATGTGACATGCCCCTTTTATACTATGTTTAAATTATACTCTGATAAATTTTTAATATGTGCCTAAATTATTATTTGATTATTTGGGGGTATCGAAAGGGGGTGTTACAATTGGCATTTTGAATGTTGTAACACCCAAAATTCCCTCAAATAATTTTATTGAAAAATCAGAATAAAATGAAGCAACTCGAAATAAAAGGGTATTACTTTCAACATGAACTTGCTCATAAATAAGACATGTAACAAATAATAATAATTATTGCAACTTTAATTCAAAAATAAATCATTATTACACAACGGAAATTATTTATTTTGAATAAAATATAATTGTTTCACTTAATCAAACTAGCTTTCGCGTGATAAACAACTAAGGATTATTTTATAAATAAAAATATGCATAAGCGTTCTCGACTCTCAATGTTACATATCAGACCAGACTCCAAACTAAATTGAAGCATCTAGTCTTCACTACTACAACTTCTACACTACTCCAAATTACCTACACGTTACCCACGTAGAGGCAACATTCAAACAGAAGAGGTAAAATTCTTAAATCATCAAAAGAGAAGATGATATAAATACAAGGCATACATCATTAAGATTTTCACCATGTCTTAACATCCAACAAGAATAACACACCTAAACTTATATACCGAGTATCATCGATAATCATACAAGACAACAAACAACACAACCAATAAGAGAATGCAAATGAGACCCAACTAGACTCAATGCATGTGGTACCAATAACAATCCCTGTTTCATGATCCCAGTTCCCGCCAGAACTCTCGACCCATGTTTCATGGTCCAGTATGACTCTTATTTCATGATCACACCCACAACCCCTATTTCATGGTCACGTATGATCCATATTCCATAACTGCACCAACAATTGTGATTGAATTAAATCATGCCACCAACAACAATTCCATCAAGGAATTTAGATAGATGATAACATCTCATCCAGGCTCGCCATCCCACAACTTATGCACATGTCAATGCACCATCAATAACATCATGCAACAATAATTAAATGCACACATATAGCATTTCATCACTATATCAATATCGGTCAACACTCAACATGCATTGATTGAAACATACCTTGTTATGCAACTACGATATCTACACATCTTTGCATCATTTAATCATGCATTGCACTTTATCACATCAAACGTCAACAAAACATGCATATAATTCACCAATACATGTTTCTAATAGAGCTTGTCATAACAACTCAACGAAATCATCACACTACCACATAAACAACAGTTAATGCATTTACAAGTTATTGCACAACAACTAAACAATAACATCACACAACATCATAAGCAACAAATACAACACACATTCCTACAACTAACTCCCACATTTCGCAATTCAACATATAGGGACCAACACGAAAAACATATATGGCTCTTCGAATAGTTGTAAATCTATCATTAAATATAATTTTAGCATAAAGTACATGAAGCTAGCTTTCCAACGGTTCGAACGGCGACCCAAACAGACTTACGAGTCAAAAATAATGAATTTTCCAAAATTTCAAAATTAAGTTGTCGAGGGGACCTCACTATGCGAGCTGGAGCTAGCTAAGCAGGCCCCATAAACTAACCAAAAATTCATGTGATGACATCACTTCTCCCACAATGATTCTACACCCTTAAACTGCGGTTTTAATCCCAATAATCCCAGTTTAAGTCATTAAAACCCCTATCTATAACACATACAATATCCACAACAATTCAAACACAACAATTTAGTCAATTCCAAACATTTAGTTATAGATTCTTCCTAACAACCCTCATTAACCCACAAACAACAATCCATTGCATCAACCTGATGATTTTTACTCACATACCTACATCATCTAACCCTTGAGTGAATAAAGAAATCTCACCCTTACCTTATAGTGATGAGCTTTCTTTATCTTCAATGGGTTCTCCCTCTTCCTTCCTCTTACCCTAGCTCTTCCCTTTTTTCTCTTATGCTCTTTTCTTTTCTTTTCTTTTTCACGATCGATTCCAAATGATCATCTTCTCTCTAATTTTCTTCTTTTTATACTATAACCCTTAGACACTTTCTATGAACTTCCAATTAAGCTCTTACTTACTCACTTTAAATTACCACTAAGCCCTTTATATATTCACACTACTATTTCTATTATTATTATTATTCTTATTATAATATTATTATTACTTATTACTTATTCTAACTAATGAAATAATAACAATAATAATGTTTTTCCATCACATACTTAATTAAATCAATATCCAACTATTATTATAATTAAATAATTACTAATTAAAATAATCTAATTAGTCTTACTCCCTGTAACGCCCCGATTCGATTATTCCATTTTTGTTGAGTCTTTTATTTAAATTGAGTGATAATTGTTTAAATTATGAAATTGGTGTGTTTATGTGATATGTTGATGTGTTATATTATTTTACCGTTTTGAGAATTTTCGGGTAAAATTAGATTGGAGGGTATTTTAGACATTTGCTAATTAATGTTAGGTTAGAAGTTATGTAGAATTGTTATTTTGTGAGAAAATAAATATTTGAGTGGAAAGAAAGGAAATAGAAAATAGAATAGAAATAGAAAGAAAAGTTATAAGAATAGAAAGAGAAGAAAAAGAGAGAATAGAAAGAAATAGAAGAGAAAGAAAAGGAGGAGAAGAGAAAAGAGGAGAAAAAGAGGAAAAGTTGGAATTCTTCAAGATTGCTCCTAGGAATCGAAACAATCAGGTAAGGATGTGAAATATTGTTATCCTAACCTTGTGTATGATTATGTATGTGTTAGAATGATTGGGTTTTTGGTTTTGGAAGAGTTTAGAGAATGTTAGGTTTTAGGGTTTTTATGGGAAATCTAAGAAATTGGTAGATTAATCGTTAGAACATGATATAATCGAAGTATGATGATGAATACATGTTAATGATAATGTTTATGGAAGTTTATTTGGGTTTTAGAGGTGTTTGGGCTAACTATTGCGTAGCTGAGATGTTGTTGAAATCGCAGCTCTCGCTCAGCGAGTTTTCCAGAGATTTTCTCGCTCAGCGAGTGAGCCTGTCGCTCAGTGAGCCTGGGAGTTTTGGTTTGGTGTTTCTTTTGGTTCGTAACTTGAGTTTCGGTTATCCGTTTTTAGTGTTCTTTATATCGATTTGAAGCTAAAAACATGTAGAAATTAATGATGCTAAAATATGTAGTTTTTACCCGACTTTAACATGAATTTTCCGATAAAACGTAATTGAGTTAGTTAAGGAATTGTGGGATTGTTTGTGGTATAGTGGCTGTTTGGCAAATAAATGCATTGCGTGGAATGAATGTGAATGCATGTTGATATGAGAGAGTTCGTTGTCGTTTGGCGTAATTGATGCGAATGTGTATGGTTTTTTTGTGATTGTATGAGATGAATGCATAATTATATTGTGAATATGTATGTTTTTTCAAGAATTATGTATGTCATTTTGCATGTAAAGCATAATGTATGCATTCTTGTGTTATGGGATTCTATGTGAATCCGTTGTAACATTGTGTGCCCATGTGGGGTGTGAGTGATGATTACAACACGATTGTGTGCCCATGTGGGGTGTGAGCAATCGGATTGTGTGCCCATGTGGGGTGTGAGTAATCCATAAACATTGTGTGCCCGTGTGGGGTTTGAGCAATGAGTGATTTAATCATAAATGATTGTGTGCCCGTGTGAGGTGTGAGCAATCGGATTGTGTTCCCGTGTGGGGTGTGAGCAATCCATAAAAATTGTGTGCCCATTGTAAAAACCCCAAATTTTCCCTCATTCATTTCACACCATGGCTTGTGATCTTTCATGTTTGCATTAGCATAAGCATACCATCCCATATTGCATTTTTTGTTTCATTGCATAGTTCAAGTTCATCTGCATCTAGGGTTTGTGATTTGGGCAATCCAAGAGTTCACCTGAGCCATCCCAAAGGTCTTAAAGCATTCCAAGAGGGTCCACGTGTGTTCTATCATCATATTATGCTCCTAAAAGTTCATATAAGTCAAGAAATCACAAGAACTGGCAAGGCATGGAAGCAGAGCTAGGATTTTCACTGCACAGATGACCAAAATTAGGGTTTTGGTTTCAAAGGCCTTAACTCCCAAATTTTTGGGCCATTCTTATTTCTAATGTTCTTAAGATTTTATAAGGATCATGTGTACCAAGTTTGATGAAGAAATTCATTGTGGAAGTCATATGTTCACTAAGTAACTTCCTGAGCAAGTTAAGTCAAAATCAGGGCATCTGAGGCCCCCAACAGTGGAACCAAAGGGATACTTTCATCAAAATGAAGTTTTATGATCTTTATTTGATCTTATAAGAGGTTAGAAGTGCACAAGATTGAAGAATTTTGAGCCATTTGCAAACTTGCCAAAAATGGAAATGACTTGTAATGGAAACTTTCCATTTTGGGAAAGTTTTTTAACCTCCTCTTTCTCAACCAAAAATGCTTCAAATGAAAAATTATTGGTCATGAAAGTTATAGATTAGGTCTTTCCCTTTTCAAAAAGTACAAGAACATGTCTTGATTCATCCTAGAACTCAAGATATGGCCTTTCAAAGTTGGCAAAAATCCTAAAATTTCACGTTTCATGTCAAAGAGGGATTTTGCAAAATGGCATGTCCCAACATTCTAATGACTTCAAATGTGTACAAACACTTCATAACATGCCTATGTGACATTAAAGACTCAGAATTGGCCCAAGAATTAGGTCATTTCATGCCTTGAAACACAAGAAACATCAAAGAGGGAAAATATGCAAAAACCTTGTAAACCCTAGCATCAAGTGTTCCAGCTGCAATCTTTCAATCCAAGGGCTCTCCATGAACTCAGCTGAGGCCAGACATGCCCAAATACAGATCTGACTCGTGCCCATGCTTGAGGTACAACCAATGTTGACTTTTTGCATTTTACACCATACCAATCAAACTGAGCCACACCAACTCCTCTGACCAATCACACTTGCTTATACTAATCCTAAGGAACACAAAGAACACAACACACAAGCCTGAAACTCTCCATAGCTCAGATTACACAAAATCCCCTCAAAACTTCATCTCTTCGAATCTCTCAACTCAGCCAACCAAAATCCAAAATTCTTTCACCAATCATCTCCACATAACCCCAGGATCATTTCCCACCCCTCACATTGGCCTGAAACACCCTCTAACCAAAACACAATTTCAGCTTCCTCTGAATTGATACTCATAAAACAGCCTATATAAACTCCTTTCAAGCATTCCAAAAGCATAAGGGGATCAAGTGGAGTGGATTAGCACCAAAGAAGGGCCCAGAAAGTTCCAGCTTCAAGAACTTCTACTCAGGTAGCCATCAAGAACTTTTTTTCCAGAAATGCATTTTTAAGTTCTTAAATGAATCCTTGTGATGGGCTGATGATCCTGGTGTATTTATTTTTTAAAATGGTTGAATATTGAGCATGTATGAAGTCTCTGAAAGTTTTAACCCTAGAAATGTTTTGCTTCGATTTGGCTTCTTAATGCATGATAAATGATTTTTGTTTGGGGACTTGGGTTCTAGGATGTTAGAGGATCATTTTTGGGCAAGAAATTAGAGGTTTAGAAGTCTGTAGAAGATTTTAGGTTTTTGGCTCACCGGAGAAGATGACCGGAGCACTGTTTCGGTCATCTGAAACTCATTAACCCTAATCTGCGTAATTAAGCAAGTTTGAATAATGGCCCTTGGATCTAGCTTCCTGTGCGCGTTTCAGTGGCCAGATTCACTCATTAACCCTAATTTCTGGTTAATTAACTTAATTAAAATTAATTAGCTCAGGTGAGATCTCAGCCACCCATTCACGCGCGTTTTGTAACTTTGAATTCCAGCCTTAGATTGTGATTACCTTGAGTCAGCGCATCCTCAAATCTGGACCCTCCATCCCATTGACTTCACATCTCAACCCTCCATTCTGCATACTTTTCATTTTTCTTTTTATTATTTCCTATTTTATTTCATATATTTATTTAAAATAGCAAAATCCATTTAAAAATTCTGAAGTTTTTTGTCAAGACTTTTATTAATTTTCAGAAACCAAAAATATTTTTATTATTTTTTTTTCATTAAAAAAGTATTTTTAAATCATTTAAATGTTTTATTTAATTAATTAATTCATTTTAATTAATTAAAAATACATTTAGGTATTTAAAAATCACCAAAAATATCAGAGAGCATTCTTAGACATTTAGAAGCATTTACAAACTCACCTTACAAATTTCTTTTTGGTTTTGATCACACTTTGAGATTTTTTCAATGAATTAGGGTTCTTAAAAATGCTTATTTTCTAACCCTAACTTCAAAAATTCATAACCCTTGAACCAAGTTGAGTTTGTGAATGATTCTTTTTGCCTTGTTTTATGCATGTCCTCTAGTTTCCAAAAACATTTTTTGTTACATTTTTATCTTGCATTTTCAATTTGTTTAGCATTTTACATTGAGGATCACCCAAAAACCTTAGCAAACTTAGAAAATCCATAACTTCTTCTAGGTTTAGTTTCTGACCTCTCCCTTTGGATGGTAACCTATTATAAGTTTAGGGTTCCTTTGAGTGCATTTTCAATTTTTTATCTTGTGCATTGCTTCTGTTTTGCTCATGTGCATCTCATACTTCCATATAACCCTAATATTACATGTTCATTTGCATTCATCTTGCATATGCATCCATACATGAATTTTCCATGCCATCTCAAGCATTTGTATGTCATCTTAGACACCCTAGGACATGTTAGAACATAGCTTGATCATTTATTCATCCATTTGGTATTGCTTTGCATTCATAACATTTCATGAACATACATGTGTTTTCAAGGTTCTAACTTGCCTTCATTTGCATCCATCTCATGTATGATCATACATATGCATCATGTGTGACTTTGCATCATCTTATAACTCATTTTCCTTGCATATGCACTTCTGACTTTGATCATAGCACCTTTGTTTGTTGCATTTGCATTTCTTTTCTTCCTTTAAGTGTTCAACTAACATTTCAAGGGCTTATGGTAAGTTGTTTAAGGTGTGGATATGCATCCACATCTAACTTCTCTTTCTCTCTTATTTTTGTACATTATACTTGTGTTTGAAGTGAATTTCATTCACTTGTGCCTCTTCCTTTATTTTCTTTCTCTTAGGTTTATTTATCTTCTTAAATGAAGTAAATAACCTAATCCTCCTTTCTTCTCTTTTCATCTGCTTCTTCCTTGGTGGCCAGCTTGAAGACTTCTATTGAGCCTCACAAACCATAGGATAACCAAGCATGATAACTTTAGGGTTGTATATAGTCCCCCTTTAGTATTTTACCTTTGAGTCTTATTTGAGTCTCTCTTCTCATCTCTTAATCAGAGACTAAACACTTAAAGCTTTAAGACTTTGAATTAGGGTTATGCCTACATCCTTATCTTAGGATGGAGTGTATAACTTTAATCCTAAGTGTTAAAACTTTAATTTGTTTACACCTCTTAATTAAAACACCTAATAATAATCAAGACTTAAGCTTGTAACTTGGGCCTTACATTAGGGTTCTAACTCTTCCTTATGGTTAAGAGGGACTAACCCTAGTGTTTAATGGACAAGTCCCCCTCAAGTTGTCTTACAAACATAAAATTCATTTCTTAATCTCATCCTTTAATTAAAATCCATTTAATAAAGGATTTGTTATATAATGAATTTAATCCCTAACCTGGATTAAGTTGAGGTATCTTCCTCAGCTTAAGTATTCCCATTTATTATCCTTCTATTAGGATGATGTAATGAGTTCACTAATCTGTGATTAGAGATTAAATTCATTACTTAACACTAAACAAAAACCCAAAAACATCTAAATAATCACAAGTAGGTTAATGGTCTTAATCCTAATCAGGGAGGATATAATGAGTTTACAAGCCCTTGATTTAGGCTTAAGCTCATTAACTTATGCAAAACACCAAAAACAATAAAAGGCTGAAAACACAAAAACAAACAATAATCGTCTCCTTCGGGATTATTTTCTAATCATCTTAATTCACAAACGAGAACTTGCTTCTTCCGTCTAATGCAAGACAGTTAGCACTCGAGCCAGACGAGTCATACACTTGAGCATAGGCAAGCAAGCAGTACACAGTCAAATTTATCTTTCAGTCTCTTTGAGTCGAACTACGGTGTTTTGACTTCCTCATTGCACGAGAGGATACGTAGGCATAACTTAACTGTTATCGAACAAAAGTCTCTGTGTCTCCCCCCTCTTTCAGCATTCTCTTTTAAGCCTCAGTTCCTGAGCATTCACCTTTTACACTGACACTTGTATATTCTTTTCCAGCTTTTGCACACATATAGCACATACACTACCCCTTTTGAATACAATCTTTTAAGCGTGGATCTCGTCGAGTACGACGGACAATCTGGGTGCTAATACCTTCCCAGGTTGTAACCAACCCCCTTTCTCAGTTTCTCTGGTTCATAACCGTTTTATCCATATTTTCTAGGTTTATGCAGCATTACCTTTCCTTTGGGATAAAAATGCCTAGCTGGCGACTCTATTCAGTTCACTTCATTTTCTCCTTTCGCCGACCGTTTGCGCTTGTACCAGGATGCAAATCTTTGGGAGCGACACCCATGTGGGGTGTGAGCAATGGGTGAACATCGTATGTCCGGCGGGGAGTTACTTTAGGTAACGAGCGATGGTTCCAATAGTTCATGAGTGAACTTGAGATGATTGAGTCGGTACCGTGTTGCATTTGCATAGAGTCGTGAGTCGGTCTCTATGATTTGCATTTATCATCTATAATTGAGAATTGTTGAATAAACATGAATAATGTATGTTTATGCGGGGTGATAGAAATTGTGAATAAACATGAATGTATATGTTTATGTGAAATGGTGAAATTGTGCATGATGAATATGCTTGTTTGGTTTATATACATTGTGACGTATATGTGTGATGAGTAATGAATTGTGGTGAGGAATGTATATGTGTATTTTTAATGTTAAGATATATAATTATATGCATTGTTATTATGATAATATTTCTCACCCTTCTGTTGTTTTATGATGCTCTATGAGGCATTACAGAGTAGGTTTGCTGGAGGTCTTTTTGTGAAGCGTGTCTTCATTCTTTTTGGTCGGCCGGCTCTGATATGTAGCACCGGGTAGCTAGGGTCGGCTTGATGCCTTTTGTGATGCATTTGTATATATATCTGGGTGATGAATTTTTTATGTAAACATGAATATTTGATGAATCAAACTTGATTATATATATATATATATATATATATATATATATATATATATATATATATGTTTGATGTTGATAAATGTTTAGTTTCCGCTGTTATATTTAATGTTGAGATATGGGTGTAAGAATTAAATCCTTTTGTTGCAAGTTACCCAAATGTTGCATATCGTTATATGAGCAGGTGTTGTATGTTTTAATTTCAAGTATAATGTGACATGCCTCTTTTATACTACGTTTAAACTATACTCTGATGAAATTTTAATATGTGCCTAAATGATTAATTGGATTATTTTGGGGTATAGAAAGGGGTGTTACACTCCCCACACCACCAATCTCTACGTTATTAGTCATACACTCCCAAGACTCACCTTTTAAGGCCAATATCCTTCATTGCGGTACACCAAACCTAATTAACGCACAATAAACACACAGTCGATCATAACAATTCACAATTATTCACAAATAATAACCAAAATAAAAATGCGGCATTACAACTCTCTCCCACTTAGAATATTTTCGCCCTCGAAAATTTATCGGATACGAACTACCCCAGACACACTCTCGCATCCAAATGGTCAACTCCCATTCCATGAAAGGCACCACCACGAATAACACAAAACATGAAACTACCTTATCAGCGACAACAACAAGATGCAATGCTCACGCAATGCACTCGACGACCAACTTAAGATACAAAGAATAACCAAGTTAAGAACACACATGTTCACTACGAACCAGAACAGAACATGATCGTTACCATCAATATATATAACACTCCCCTGATTCCTTGTTATAGGAATTAGCTAATTGCACTCGAATCATCACCATAGGTAACTAGGCAACAACAAAGATAATAACACAAAATCCCATAACACAACATCAACGTAACCAAACTACCAACATCGATGTTACCTTCGTATGAACAAATTATGCTACATCACGCTTCCGCTGCACACTCTGAGTACTCGCAACTATCAAATCTACCAAGTCCACATCAAACTTCCAACCATCAAAATAGACATAATAAAAGACTTTCGACTTAACTCATCGGAAATTCCGACCAAACATGTATTCTAAACTCTTGTGATTACTAAACGCTTCGAACCCAAATCCATAAAAATAATACCTCTGAATATTCAACACAATTACAACCGCATCCAATTCTAAATCTTGAATAGGATAAATGTTTTCATGAATCCCCAATTATCGTATAGCATAAGCTACAAATTTACCATCTTGTATTAACACGTTGTCCAAACTCATCATAAACACCTACCAATACCATAACAACTATAATACAACATTCCAACAGCATAAGCTACATGTGTCAAATTAATTTCAACAAGAAAAATCATTTTTTCACTCCCAAACCTCACTAAGTGGCCATCACCCCTTGCTAAGCAATCTCGCAACTGCTTGGAAGAGGAAAAAATTTTCAAGACCCCGCTAAGCGAGAACTGCGATTTATGCAGAAAATCCCTGCGATAAAACTCATCCCCTACTGCGATTTAACATTCCCCAAACAGTTTTAACACCAATTAATCACAAAATTTTCATCAATACTCCACACCTAACCTATGCATATTAACCAAATCAATCCAACAAACCAATTCATCAATTTATACTCATACTAACTCAATTCTTCATAAACCCTCATCTAAATTAACACAACCAAAAACTCATCTTTACTAACCAAAAATCACACTTTGATAACTGAACATATAACTTCACTTTCAAAACTTGTAACTCAATTTTCAAATACTTTATATGTTCTTCTTCTGATTTTATAACAGATCAGAACATCCACAATGAACACCAGTTCCAACGTATCCAAACAAGTATGGAAGATACAATTCATACCCCCTATATACACTTTAAGACATTCTAGCCACTACTATTCTCTATCTGACATCCTTGGTTAAATCACGGTCTTACATTTCCATTTACTTCATCCTTGGATCATCTCTACGATGCTCCCAGTCTCATCTTAATCAGATTCTCGATTCATCACAAATCAAAACTCAAGTTATCCAAAACACAAATATGGGTTTCTATACTACTCACCGATCAACTCCTAACCTCATGTTATCATCCTCGAGTTCGCCTTATCTTTCTATATAGAAATCTGCATCGACTAATCAAAACAATCCTTAAGCACTTGGCTCAACTCCAAACAATTAACTGTGTAATATCCCGTATTTTATTTAAAGCTCTGAATAATATTAGTTGATAATAATATTATTTCGGACTACTCTAATAAATTTTAACGAAACTAAATAGAGTAATCTACTGGATATTATTTTATTAATTGACATTAGCTGACTTAGAGGTTTTATAAAATATCGGATTGAGAGACATTTTTGGATACTCTCTAATTTTTGACCCATTGGTCAAAATATAAGTTGTTATATATTTATATATAGAGAAAGAATATGAGAGGAAGAATAAGTTAGTAAGGAAAAGAAAAATAGAAAATAATAAAGAAGAGGAGAAGAGAAGAAGAAGAGAGAAAAACCCTAAAGCTTCATTTCCTCATTCTCGATCATCCGTTCGTCAAATCGACTCAATCTTTCCGCCAATCTTCTTCTCTCGGGGTGGGTTCTTAGTTAGAAACTTTTATCTTTGATTTTGGTTGAGTTTTAGAGAGTTTGTGATTTAGGGTTTTATTGGAAAATCTAAGAAATTGAAAGTTTAATGGTTAAAACTCAATTAAAACTTAACTATGATACTCATATATTGTCTATGAACATGTTTGGTTATGTTTTGCTGCATTAGTTGATGATTGGAGTTGAATTTGGGTTGGATTAATGATTTCCCATAAGCCTGGAAATTCCTTGAACTGGTATAGTTCGCTCAGCAAGAAGCCATCGCTCAGTGAGAGTTCCAGGAGAATTTTCACTCAGCGAGACCTGTAGGTTCCAACTTTGGTATTTAATTCATAACTTCTGATCCGGGTATCCGTTTTTAACGTTCCACATATCGTTTTGAAGCTAATGACATAATCTATCTTTTGATACCAAGAAATATTATTTTGAGCCGACTTTTACTCGACTTTAACCGACTTTTTCAAAAGACCAAAACTTTGATAAATTGGAAAGTGTGAGTCAATGGAAATAAGAAAGGTACGACTTGTGAGGTATCTAGGTTTACCTTAAGACCAAATGAGTTATAAATTTTTGTATTGTTTTAGGGTCCTCCATAAAGTCTTGATTAAGTCTCTCAACGGTTATCTTAGGTTTCGCAAGAGCATCCATAAAGACTTGAGGTACCGGTTGTTTAGAGGTGACTTGTGGTTTGATGAGTGTAGGTCAGGAGTCCTCCGTAAGGTTTTGAGTAAGCCTTAAGGTGGGTTGTCCTTAGTCCCATGTGAAGCATCCATAAGGACTTGAGGCAAGTGTTATACTAGTTATGTGTTAATCTTGAGTAAGTCTTGAGGTGGGTTACCTTATTCCTACGGGAAGCATCCGTAAAGATTGAAGAGATTGCTATGTTAAATCCTCCGTAAGATCTTAAGTAATCCCTGAGGTGGGTTGCCCTTAGTCCTACGTGAAGCATCCGTAAGGACTTGAGTTAGATGTTTCTCTTATTGTACATTGAGATCGTGTGTGGACCTTAGTTCCCCTATGTTTTTGGTCCTTGTGTGAGTTGGGTGTGAAAGTGTGTGAGTTTCATTTGAGAATAACCCTTAGAACCGAGAGAACTCTAAAATAGGGAAATCATTGAGATGTTTTATCTCACCCCATGTTGATGTTGTTATTTCAGGTACTTCAGGTTCCGTTAAAGGTAAGGACAAGGAGACTTGATTATCCTTACTGGTTGATGACTTTATCTTCCGTTGTGGGTTTTGAGATCTTCGGATCTAGTTCTTAGATCTTTTTGTAGTTGAACATCTTGTATTATTTTATAGCCTTGTTTAGTACCTTATGTTGTAGTGGTTATACTTGTAATGTGTTGCTAAGAACTTATTTGTATTTCAGTACCAAATTTCTAATATTATATATGAAAAATATGCTTTATGTATGTCTTTTGTATATGGTTATTACAGTTGGTATCAGAGCAGGTCGTATCCTCGACCTAGCCTTGAAATATTATAAGTGTTTCCTTCTGTTCATACACGTTGACTTGCGGTAGGACTAAATGTTATGTTTATGGTATTGAGCCTGATCAACTTAATCCTGTTTTGATGACATTTAGGAATATTGCTGGTAGGCGTGGAACACGTGCTCGACCCAGTGTCATTCCTCCCGATAGCGATCAAGCAGGTAGTGATGGGAATGATCATATGTTCCAATTTATGCAACAAATGCAGCAACAACAACACCAATTCATGCAAGAAATGATGCATCAGATGAGTGGGGGCCTTCACCCTCACGTGGTTGCTCCTGGAGTTGTGGGTGGAACATTTAGAGACTTCTTCCGCATGAACCCTCAGGAGTTTCATGGCGGATTGGACCCGGTTATGGCTCATGAATGGGTGACTAGAATGGAGAGGATATTCCAGATTGTGATTTATAGTGAAGAAGAAAAAGTGACCTTCGCGTTGTAAACACCCCAAATTTTCCCTCTTCTTTTTCTCACACCATGGCTTGTGATCTTTTCATATTACATTACATAAGCATATCATCTCACACTACATAGTTTATTTCACTGCATAGGTTGCATAGTTAGGGTTTGTGATCAGGAGAATCCAAAGAAGTAATATGATCCATCTCAAATGCCTTGAAGCTTGTCAAGAAGGTCCATGTGTGTTCTATGATCATAATATGCTCCCCAGGGTTCTTAAAAGTCAAAATGTCACAAAGCATTGCAAAGGTGTTCAAGCAGACTGAGCAATTTCTACACAGATAACCTAAAATTAGGGTTTTGGGTTGGAGGTCCTTAACCTCAAAAAATTTGGTCATTATTGATTATAATGGTCTTTATATGTTATAAGAAGCATGTGTACCAAAATTGATGAAGAAATTCATTGTGGAAGTCATCTGATCAACTGGTAACTTATTGTGCAAGAAAAGTCAGAATCAGGGCATCTGAGGCTACCACCAATGGTACCAAAGGGTCACTCTCATCATTTTGAGGTTCCATGATCTTTATTTGATCTTAGAAGTGGTTAGAAGTTCACAAGATTGAAGAATTTTGAACCATTTGCAAACTTTCCATTTTTGGACATGACTTGTAATGAAAACTTTCCATTTTGGGAAAGATTTTCAACCTCCTCTTTTTCTTAATCAAAAAGGATTCAAATGGAAACTTTTTGAACATCAAAGTTGTAGATTGTATCTTCCCATTTTCAAAAAGTACAAGAACTCCTCTTGATTCATCCTACAACTCAAGTTATGATATTTTCCAAGTTGGCAAAAATCACATAAATTTCAAGTTCATGCCAAAGAGGGAATTTTGCAAAATCAAGTTCTAAGCATTCTAATGACCTCTAATCCACCTCTAAGCATCATAACATGATAACACAACTTGCATTGACCAAATTTGTGTCTTGGTTCACAAGAATTCATGCCTTATTCTTCAAGAAAATCCAAAGTTGTGAAAGTGCAAAAGTTATGCTATCTCATGATCCAAGTGTTGCAGATCATCAAATTCAATCCAAGGGACCTCCACAAACTCAGCTGATCCAAGACAAGCCAAAGAACCAGCTCCGTCCCAGCCCATACTCATAGTTGCCAACTTTTGAATTTTTTGCAAAAATCCCCATACCAATCAAGTTGTGCCATACCAACTCTCTGAACCAATCACAATGCTTTATACAAACCTCAAGCAACCCAAAACAGATAACACACAAGCTCAGAACCTCACACACATTCAGAATCACAAAAATTGGCCAAAAGTTCATCTCTTCGAATCTCACAGCACAAGCCTCAAACTTCAAATATTTTTCCACCAATCAACTCAAAAGCATCCATAGAACACAAATCACCCATTGCCATGGCCTGAAAACCCCCATAACCAAAACATGATTTCTGCTTTGGCAGAACTGGAAATCTCAAAGGAGGCCATTCAAGCTTGTTCTAAGCATTCCATTCACTCAAGGGAGATCATTGGAGGTTGATTGCACAAAGAAAGAGGCCAGAACCCCTCAGGTAGCTCATTCAAAACATTTTTCCAGAACCCCTCATTTTAAGTTACAAATTGATTCTATATGCTCTCCTGATCATCATGATATGCTTACTTTTGAAAATGGTTGAGTTTTAAGCATTTCATAGCCTCCTGAAACTTTGCTCGTGTTTTGTTGTTTGCTTCGATTCAGCTGATTCATGAAAAATAAATGAGTTTTGTTGTTTGATTTGTGGTGCATGATGTTTAATGTTTGATTCTGGAGAGTTTGATGCGTTTTTATGACGTTTTGAAAGAGATAGGGTGATGGTGTCGCCGGAGAAGACGATCGGAGCTTACCTCCGGTCGCTTGAGATTAATTTTCCCTGATCCTATTTTATTTCCTAGTTTAAATTATGGCCTTTAGATCTTGCTTAATTAAAACACATGTGTGTTCCAGATCAACTCACTTAACCCTAATTGTAATTAATTAATATAATTTGTTTTAATTAGGTCAGATTGAATAATAGCCTTAGGATCACGCGCCAAATGGGAGTTTGAACCTGAGCCTTTGATCTTTCCTACCTCAAGTCTCGTGGACTTTGCATCTCAGCCTTTGATCCTCTCAACTTCAAATCCTGACCATTGCTTGTGCATACTTTTATTTTTATTTTTAATTATCTTACATTTCTTTTCTTGCATTTATTTAAAATAGAAAATTAATTTCTAAAATTATCATCCTTTGCATTTTCATTTCAAATATTTTTCAAAACTCAAAAACATTTTTATTTTTTATTTTTTCATTAAAAATGTATTTTTAAATCATTTAAATGTTTTATTTAATTAATTAATTCATTTTAATTAATTAAAAATACATTTAGGTATTTAAAAATCACCAAAAAAATTTATGAAGCATTCTTAAATATTTATAATAATTTACAAACTCATCACACAAATTTCTTTTTAGGTTTGATCATGTTTTTACAATTTACTTTGAATTAGGGTTTCTAAAATTGTCTATTTTCTAACGCTAACTTTAAAAATCCATTTATGATCAACCATGATGAGTTTTCATTTGGTTATTTTTGCATTGTTTCATACTTTGCATCTAGTATCTAGGTTATTTAACTCATAATTTTACATTGCATTTTCAAATTGTTTTGCATTTTTCATGAAGAATCACCCAAAAACCTAGCTAACTTAGAAAATTCATAACTTTATCTAGGTTTAGCTTCTGACCTCCATCTTTGGGGAGTGTTCTTGTGTGTGTTTAGGGTTTGTTTGAGTTCATTTTCAAATTTTTATCATGATGTATGCTTCTGTTTTGGTTATGTGCATCTCATACTTTCATAAAACCCTAATTTCTCATGTTCATTTGCATTCATCTTTGCATATCTCAATCACATGAACTTGCCATGACATTCCATGCACTTGTATGTCACCCTAGACATATTAGGACATGTAAGAACATTGCTTGATAATTTCTTCATTCATTTTGTATGCTTTGCATTCATTGCCTTTCATGTATGTTCATGCATTTTTCAAGCTCCTAACATGTTTGTTTTGCATCTCATCCCTTGTATGATCATTCATATGCATTATATATGATTTTGCATCATTTCATGACATATTTACATTGCATGATTGCTTCTGGTATTGGGCATTACATCATTACTTGTTGTATTTCATTTCATTTCTTTCCATATGCATCTCATACTAATCTTTCAGGGGCTCATGGTAAGTTGATCAGGATGTGGATGTGCATCCACATCCAACCTTCTTCTTATCTCTTCATTTGTATATTATATTTGTCTTTTAAGTGAACTTGTTTCACTTGTGCTCCCTTGCTCGTATCTCTTTCTTTTAGGTTACTTATCTTCTTCAGGAAGTAAGTAACCTATTTCCTTTCTTTTTCTCTTTTCATCTGCTTCTCTTCCTTGGTGGCCTTCTGAAGACTTCTCTTTAAGCCTCACAAACCATAGGAATATCCAAGCATGATAAATTTAGGGTTGTATATAGTCTCCCCTAGTCTTTTTCCTTTGATTCTCCTTGAGTCTCTTTTCTCATCTCATAATCAAGGCTAAACACTTAAAGCTTTAGGACTTTGAATTAGGGTTATGCATGCATCCTTATCTTAGGATGAAGTGTATAACTTTAATCCTTAGTGTTAAACCTCTAATTTGTTTACACCTTCTAATCAAAACACCTAATAATGATTAAGACTTAAGCTTGTAACTTGGGCCTTATATTAGGGTTACATCTCTTCCTTATGGTTAGAGGGACTAACCCTAGTGTTTAATGGACAAGTTCCCCTCAAGTTATCTTACAAACATAAAACTCACTTCTTAATCCTACCTTTAATTAAAATCCACTTTAATAAAGGCTTGTTATCTAATGAATTTAGTCCCTAACCATGGATTAAGTTGAGGAGTCTAACTCAGCTTAAGTGTTCTCATCTATCATCCTTCTCTTAGGATAGTGTAATGAGTTCACTAATCTTTGATTGGAGATTAAACTCATTACTTAACACTAAACAAAAACCCAAAAACACTTAATAATTACCAAAGTAGGTTAATGATCTTAATCCCATATCATCATGGTAATTAAGTTGAGATCTTCATCTCATGCTTAAGTAGGCTATTTATCCCTAATCAGGGAGGATATAATGAGTTTACAACCCTTGATTTAGGCTTAAGCTCATTATCTTACGCAAAACACCAAAAACAATAAAAAACTGAAAACATAAAAACAAACAATAATCGTCTCCTCCGGGATTATTTTCTCATCACACTCATTCTATAAACGAGAACTCGCTTCTTCCGTCTAATGCAAGACAGTCAGCACTCGAGCCAGACGAGTCACACACTTGAGCATAGACAAGCAAGCAGCTCACAACAAAATCATCCCAGTCTCTTTGAGTCGAACTACGTTGTTCTGACTTCCTCATTGCATGAGAGGATATGTAGGCATAACTTAACAGTTATCGAACAAAAGTCCCCAAGTCTTCCCCCTCTCCTCTTTCCAACTCTCTTTCCTTAGCCTCAATTGTGAGCACTCTCACTTTCCTTTTACACTGACACTCTGTACATCCTTTTATCTCTAGCTTTTTATGCACAGTTTAGCACATACATTATCCCCCTTTTAAACACAATCAAGTAAGCGTGGATCCCGTCGAGTACGATGGACGATCTGGGTGCTAATACCTTCCCAGGTCGTAACCAACCCCCTTACTCAATTTCTTTGGTTCGCAACCGTCTTATCCACTTTTTTCTAGGTTTATGCAGCATTACCTTTCCTTCGGGATAAAAATGTCTAGCTGGCGACTCTATTCAACCTCAACCTCCAACATCGTCGACGGTTCGCGTTTGCACCGGGACGAAATTCCGGGGAGCGACACGCGTCACATTTACTGAAGGGTCCTGCTGCTAGGTGGTGGGAGAGCGCTTCCAATTTGATGATGGTACAAGGGATTCCAAGAGTATGGCAACAATTTAAGACAATTTGTATGGATAAGTATTTCCCGAGTTCCTTGAGGACACAAAAGGAGTTCGAATATCAACAATTGAAGAAAAGGAGCATGATTGTAGCCAGTTATGCTGAGAAGTTTGAGAACATGGCAGCCTACTCTAGGCAAGCTATATATGCCCCTGACGAAAGGTGGAAAATTGACCAGTTCTTGTTTGGATTGAGGGCCGAAATATTACATAGTGTTTCACAACGAGAATTTACTACCTATTCCGAGATGTTGAGGCAATGCTAAGTCGCCGAGCATAGTCTAAAGAAAGTGCAAACAGAAGCCAGTGTTGGGAGAGCGGTTCAATGTGAGCGGGGAAGAGCCAATCAACCCTTTAGGCCAAGGCCTCAACCCTTCAAGGGAAAACAGGTGTCGAGTCCTAGATCCAGTGCTCCCCCGGCGTGCTCCAGGTGTCACAAGAACCATTTTGGAAGATGTGAGCAGAATGGTGTAATTTGTTATCATTGTCAGAAGGAAGGACACGTTGCTAGGGATTGCCCTCAGAGGAAGAATCATACTCAAGGGAGAGTTTATGTTATGGACGCCAGGAAGGCGAAAGGCGACAATTCCTTGATTGCGAGTAATTGTCTTGTTAACAATCATCCTTGTCTTGTTTTATTTGATTGTGGAGCTACGCATTCTTTTATATCTACTAGTTACGCGAAGCGACTTGGGTTGTGAATATTTCCTTTGTCTCCTCCAATGGTGGTTACTACCGCTATGGATGAAACTGTCGAGACACCCCTTAAGTGCGAGAATTGTACGTTGTCCGTGGATGATAGAATCTTTCAGATTGACCTCATTTGTTTTCCCTTAAGAAAATTGATGTTATCATGGGAATGGACTGGTTGTCTGCTAATTCTGTGTTTATTGGATGTGAAGAAAAGTTGATCCTCATTCCCTCTGTTGAAGTGCCTCCAAAATATGTTTTGATAACGATCCTAGAAGGTACGGCTGGAATGATAAATTTTATGTTTGATCAAGAGAAATTTGTTTTGCTTATCCTTACTAAAAAGGAGAGTAATGACCTGCAAGTTTTGAACATTCCAATAGTTTGTGAACTTCCCAATATTTTTCCTAAAGATGTCACTTCCTTACCTCCGGTAAGGGAAGTTGAGTTCTTAGTCGACCTAATACCGGGAACGGCTCCTATATTCGTTTCTCCTTATCGGATGGCGCCACTCGAGTTGAAAGAGTTGAAGTATCAATTGGAGGATTTGATGGCAAAGCATTTTGTAAGGCCTAGTGTTTCACCGTGGGGAGCTCATGTGTTATTGGTAAAGAAGAAGTATGGTGGAATGCGTTTGTGCATCGATTATCATAAGTTGAACAAGGTTACAATCAAGAATAAATACCTCTTACCAAGGATAGACGATCTTCTAGATCAATTGAAAGGAGCCTACGTGTTCTCGAAGATTGATCTGAGATCGGGCTATCACCAGATTCGTGTGAAGAGTTCTGATGTTCTGAAGGCTGCGTTCAGAACCCGTTACGGTCATTAGGAATTCTTAGTGATGCCTTTCGGTGTGACGAATGCTCCAGCTGTTTTTATGGACTACATGAATCAGATATTTCAGAATTATTTGGATCAATTTGTAGTGATCTTTATTGATGACATTCTTATCTATTCTCGTACTCCGCAAGAGCACGAAGAGCATCTAAGGATTGTCTTATCGATACTACAGGAAAAGAAACGTTTTGCTAATTTTAGTAAGTGTGAATTTTGGATGTCAGAAGTCAAGTTCCTTGGACATGTTATATCACAGGGAGGTGTAGCAGTAGATCCGTCAAAGATAGAGGCTGTAATTAATTGGGAGAGACCGAGAATGTTACCGAAGTGAGAAGCTTCCTAGGTTTGGCAGGTTACTACAGAAGATTTATTAAAGGTTTTTCTCAGATGGCGTTACCATTAACTAAACTCACTAGGAAGGACTTCGCTTATGAATGGGATTCCAGTTGTGATTAAAGTTTCATATGGTTGAAGGAGAAGTTGACAACTGCTTCAGTCTTGATTATTCTTGACCCTAACAAATCTTATTAAGTGTTTTGCGATGCTTCGAAGATGGGTTTAGGAGGTGTTCTCATGCAAGAAGGTCAGGTAGTTGCGTATGCTTCTAGACAGTTGAGAGTTCACGAGAAGAATTACCCCACGCATGATTTGGAATTAGCGGTCATGGTGTTTACCTTGAAAGTGTGGCGGCACTATTTGTATGGTGTGCGTTTTGAGATGTTTAGTGATCATAAGAGTTTGAAGTACCTCTTTGATCAAAAGGAACTGAATATGAGATAGAGGAGATGGATGGAGTATTTGAAAGATTATGACCTTGAGTTGAAGTATCATCCAGCAAAAGCGAATAAAATGGCAGATGCTTTAAGCAGAAAAGTGATTCATAGTGCCGAATTGATGGTGTTGGAGTATGCATTGTTAAAAAAGTTTTGAGATCTTAATCTTCAGTTTGTTTGGACTCCGAATGGTGTAATCATGGGAAACTTGAATATTAATTATACGTTGAGGAATGATATTCGACAAGCGCAAGTTTTAGATGAGAAGTTGCAAGGATTGTTACTCCAACCGGGTTTCGTGAGAGCATTAGATGGGATTGTCCTATTCAACCAAAGAATTTTCATTCCGAATGATGATGTGTTAAAGAGAAAGATTCTGGAAGAAGCACATAAAGGTTCTTTTACATTACATCTGGGTTCTTCGAAGATGTATCAAGACTTGAAGAGGGAGTATTGGTGGTCCGAAATGAAAAATGACATTGCGGTATTTGTGTCAGAATATGCGGTGTGTCAGTAAGTGAAGATTGAGCACCAAAGACCAGGTGGATTGTTACAACCTTTGGACATCCCAATTTGGAAATGGGATAGTATCTCTATGGACTTTGCAGTAAGTTTACTGAGTACTCGAGGTGGCTATGACTCTATTTGGTTGATTGTGGACCGACTAACGAAATCCGCACATTTCTTAGCCGTGAAGACTACATATAAGGCAAGTCAGCTTGCAAGGTTGTTTATTGCCGAAATTGTGAGATTGCATGGTGTCCCGTCTAGCATTGTGTCGGATAGAGATCCGAAGTTCACTTCGAGGTTTTGGAAGGCGTTTCAACAAGCCATGGTGTCGCTCCCGACAAATGAAAATGGATCAAATGAAGGTACAGACGCGAGCGGTCGGCGAAAGGGAACAGTGAGAACACACAGCCGTGAACTCACTGGAGATGAATAGAGTCGCCAGCTAGGCATTTTTATCCCAGAGGAAAGGCAATGCTGCATAAGCCTAGAAAGATACGGATAAGACGGTTTGCGAACCAAAGAGACTGAGAAAGGGGGTTGGTTACAACCTGGGAAGGTATTAGCACCCAGATTGTCCGTCGTACTCGACGGGATCCACGCTTAAAAGATTTGTGCTATAAAGGGGTAGTGTTAGTGCAATCTGTGTGTAAAAGAGCTGGAAAGCAATATGTACAGGTGTCAGTGCAAAAGAAGTGAAGTGTATAATGATGTGAAGTATGAAAGTGTCAGTGTAAGAACAAAGATGAAATGCTCAAGATAATGAGGCTAAAGAATAAGGCTAGAAGGAGGGGGAATATACAGAGACTTTTGTTCGATAACTGTTAAGTTATGCCTACGTATCCTCTCGTGCAATGAGGAAGTCAGAACACCGTAGTTCGACCCAAAGAGACTGAAAGGATTGACTGGTGAACTGCTTGCAGTCTATGCTCAAGTGTATGATCTGTCTGGCACAGATGCAAACTGTCTTGCATTAGACGGAAGAAGCAAGTTCTCGTTTGTGAGTGAGGGTGATGAGAAAAGAATCCCGAAGGAGACGATTATTGTTTGTTTTTGTGTCTTCAGTCTTTTATTGCTTTTGAAGTTTGTCATAAGATAATGAGCTTAAGTCTAAACCAATGGATTTAGTAAACTCATCACATCTTCCCTCTGATTAGGGGTAATGAGAATACCTTAAGTGTGAAGTCAGATTCTCACACTTGATCACCTTCGGTGTAGGGTTAAGATCATTAACCTACTTGTGATTATTTAGATGTTTTTTTGTGATTTTGTTTAGTGTTGAGTAATGAGGTTAAGCCATAATCAAGGATTAAACAGACCCATTACACCATCCTAAAAGAAGGATGATAGATGAGAGTGTTTAAGCTGAGGAAGACTCCTCAACTTAATCCATGATTAGGGATTAAACCCATGACAAAACAAGCCTTTATTAAGTGGATTCTAGTTAATGGTATGATGATGAAGTGAATTTTATGGTTTGTAAGACAACTTGAGGGGGACTTGTCCATTAACACTAGGGTTAGTCCTTCTTAACCACTTAAGGAAGAATTAGAACCCTAATGCAAGGCCCAAGTTACAAGTGTGATGTCTTGATAATTATTAAGTGAATTGATTAAGAGATTTAAACACCTTAAGGGTTTAATACTTAGGATTAAAGTTATACACTCCATCCTAAGAGAAGGATGCAGGCATAAGCTCAATCACAAAGTCTTAAAGCCTTTAGGGTTTAGTCCCTGATTATGAGATGAGAAGAGAAGACTCAAAGAGAGACACAAAGGTAAAACTAAGAGGGGACTAATCAAAACCCTAATTCATTATCATGCTTGGATGATCCTAAGGTTTGTGAGGTTTCCAAGAACAATCTTCAGAAGAACCACCAGGAAGCAGATGAACAGGATCAAGAGAAGCAAAGTGACTTGCTTCATTCAAGAAGTCAAGTCACTTGAAGAAAGAAAGTGGGAGAAGGAAGAATGAGCAAGCTCAAACTCAAACACAAGTAAGAATGCAGCAAGGTATGCAAAAGAAGATGAGAAGAAAAGTTATGAGAAGTGAAGGCAAATTCACTTCCCAAGTTTACTTACCACCTGAAATGTTAGAAACAAATGCAATGCAATACAAGATGGGATGAAATGATATGATGCAAGGCCAAACCAGAAGCACACACATGATGACTATGATGTTATGAAGTGCTGCAAACATGAGGCAAGGCAAAGGGAT
The DNA here is from genome assembly GCA_963966055.1 of Lathyrus aphaca. Lineage (NCBI taxonomy): Eukaryota > Viridiplantae > Streptophyta > Magnoliopsida > Fabales > Fabaceae > Lathyrus > Lathyrus aphaca. The sequence continues at coordinate 113,882,768 of OZ014523.1, read as the reverse complement.
GCTCATACAAGATCATGAATGCAGATGATGCAAGTTAAGAAGCATGAATAAGCATGGAATGTTATGAATCATACAAGACAAATGGCATGGCAAATATGTAATGCAATGATCAATGATGCTCCATACATGTCTTAAGATGTCAAATGAATCATAAGAATGCACAAAATGCAATGGCAAGTCAAATTATGCAAGGAAATGCAAGAGGGATGCAAATGAAAGCCCAAATTAGGGTTCATGGATCAAACATCAAACACAAACCAAAAACAGAAGCAAACCTTAATGTGAAAAATGGAAAATGGCCCTCAAAGAAACCCTAGACCTATAACAAACCACTGCCCAAAGGGGAGCTCTCAACTCTCAACCAAACTCAAGATATGAATTTTGCAAGTTATTAGGGTTTTTTAGGGTTTGTAACAAAAGAAATGCCAATCAATTAGAAAATGCAAGATCAATTCATGGCCTTTTTATCCTTGAAAATACATGTCAAATGGAAAACAATGCAAAAAGAATCAATGTCTTAACCTTCACCAAAAGACAGAAATGAATTTTCAAACATATGACCAAAATAATGCATCAAAAATGATTTAATTCAATGAAAAATTCTTAAAATGCATCAAGATCAAAAAAGAAATTTGGTTTGAAGGTTGGACAATGTTTCTAAATGTCTTAGAACATTTCATGAATTTTTTTGTAATTTTTAAATACCTAAAAGTATTTTTAATTAATTAATTCTCATTAATCAATTAAAAATAATCTTTTAAATATTTAAAAATACTTTTTTAATGATAAAAAATAAAATAAAAATATTTTTGAGTCATAAAAATTAATAAAACCTTAAAGAAAAAGTTTCATAATTTTTATGATTTTTTAGCTATTTTAAATAAATTATACAAGTTAAATGAAATAAATATGAATTAAAACAAATAAAAATGAGAAGTCAAAGGAATGAAGGGCCAGGATTGATCCTTGGTTCAAATGTGTTGACTGCGCGCGTGAATTGAAGGCCAGGATGCAATCTGATCAAATTAACCTAATTAATAATTAATTAAATTAATGAAAGGGATTAGGGCTAATGGAAAGGATCTGGGCCATTGAATTGAGAGGGAAGTCAACGAGTCAGCGCGCATCAACGGCCAAAATTCAAACTTACATTAATTATGGGGTTAAACCCTAATTACATTCAGGTGGCCGGAGAAGACCTCCGGTCATCTTCTCCGGCCAGGGGGTCACCTGAAAATCTTCAAAACCTCCCAAAACGCAAAATAAATGAAAACTAAGCTATGGGAAATGATCTCCAACACCTCACGAACTAAACCCCTCTCTCAAAACAAATTTATCTAACCTAAATCATCTGAATCGAAAGAAAGAAAAACTAGGGTTCGTGAGCTTCAAACAGCAATTAAATCCTCAAAACACATCCATTTCAAACACTAAAAGCATCAGCATGATCAGGAGAGTATAAGGAACAAGTTTGTAACTAAAAAAGAGATTTCTGGAAAAAAATATTTGGAGCTACCTGAGATTTGCAACCTCTGATTTAGGAACTTTCAGGCCCTTTCTTTAAGTGCAAGCTGCTCCTCTTGGCCCCCCAAAGATGTCTGGATGCTCAAATGGAGTTTAGATTTGTTGGATGATGAGTTTCGAAGAGAACTGCTTCAAGCTCAGTCAACAATGGCAGATGAGATTCTGGCTGATTCAGGCCATGGTGATGAGTTGTATGAGGTCTATGCAATGTGCAAAGAAGATTGGTGGTGTTGGTTTATGTGTTTGTGGGCTAGAATGAGGGATTCGAATGAAACTGCAAAAGGGAGTGTGAAATGGCAGTGAGGTGTTTTGGTTGTTTCAAGCTCTGGTTCTTGATGCTTTGTGTTCTATGGATCAAGGTGAGATGAATGGAGGAAAAAGATTTTGTGTTTGCAGGCTGTGTAATGAGATTCGAATGAAGTTGCAAGTTGGGGTGTTTTCTTGTAAGTGATGAATCTCTATGTTTCAGCCTTGGTTCTCATGTGATATGGTTTGCAAATTGAATGAATAAAATATTCTGATTGGTCTCTTGATGTGACTTGTGCAGCTGTGATAGGTGAGTTTGCTTTTGCATAAAATCCACTTTTGTGTAAGATAGGGCATGGTGTGATGCTAGGCAAGTACAAGTTGGGTGCTGGTGCAGCAAAAGGTGAGGGAGAGGCTAGCCCAAAGTCAGCTTCCAATGCTGCAACTTGTAGGAAGTGAATCATGAGTTTTTGCAACTTGGCTAGTTTATGTTTCACATGTGATCTTTGCATAACCAAACATGAAACCAAGGGCAAACTTAGTTCAAATCTGATTTTTAGGACTTAGAGGATGTTTACATGCTGGTTTGACATGAATTTGAGGCAGCAATCATGCATTGATTCAAGACTTAGCAAAATTTCACTTGGTGCATAACTTGAAAAACAATGATTTTTGGCAACTTTGCATGGCCATAACTTTTGATCCATGAAGAGTTAGATCATGTTCTTGTACTTTTTGAAAAGGGAAAGATGAGATCTACAACTTTCATGACCAAAGTTTTTCCATTTGAAGCCTTTTTTGATCATAAATCAAAGCTTGAAAATTGACCTAAAAGGATGCCTTCTTGAAAAGTCAACAAAACCCAAAAAGTCAACTTTTGCAAAAACCCTAAATTCTTGATTTCCATGAACTTCAAACTTCTTCCATGATCAAATAAAGATCATATACACTCAAAATGATGAAGATCACCCATTGGTTGGGTCATTGGGGGCCTCAGATGCCCTGATTTTGCACTGACTTGTCTGAAAAGTCAACCTTTGATCAGATGACTTCCCCATGGAATTTCTTCATGAAAATTGATATGCATACTCCCTATACCATATAGAGATCAATGGAAACAAGAATGACCAAAAAATTTGGAGTTATGGCCTCTGAAACCAAAACCCTAATTTTCAGTCAACTGTGCAGTTCATCCTGGCTCTGCATCCACTCAAACCCTAGTTCTTGTGATCCCTTTGCAATTTTGACTTTGTGAGGATGGAATATGATGTAAGAACACACATGGACCACTTTGATTTGATTGGTGGCCTTTGGAATGGCTCAAGATGCCCTGAGGTTGCTCAGATCACAAACCCTAGGTGCAGATGCCTTAGAAACTATCCAGTGAAACCAAAATGAGATGTGAGATGATATGATTGTGTATATGCATATGAGATGATCACAAGCCATGTGTGAATGAGTGAGGGCAAATTTGGGGTGTTTACAGCTGCCCCTATTCAAACATGAGTTAGCTGTGCAGGATGTAAGCGACGGCTTAACAGGCAAACAAGATAACTTGTGGTTGAATATCAAAGACAGTCCAAAATTTGCACTCACAGAAATGAAGAAGAAAAGGGACATAGATTGTAAAAGGAAAATAAAGTATATTGTGAAGTGTGGGCGACGGAGGACGACCGTCGAGCAGAGGACGACTGCTGGGTAAATAGCAATGCCGGGGACGGCCGACATGCTGGGAAAAGTGTGCGAAGTAAAGCTATGACGGGGACGGCCGACATGCTGGGGATAACAGGTAAAGCTAAGACGGGGACGGCCGACTAGCTGGGAAAAGATAAGATACCATGATGGGGACGGCCATCAAGATAAAGTAGTAGCATTCTCTGGGGATTGGTGAAACATGACGGGGACGGCCATCAAGTTCACAAAGGTAAAGTAACCAACGATGGGGACGGCCATCGGGTTAAAGAGAAAAGGGACCACGACGGGGACGGCCATCGGGTTAAAGAATAAATGAAATAAACAGATGATGGGGTACGGCCATCAAAGGTGAAGGACGATCACCTAGCAGGGGACGGCTGCTCTGTTGGGGATAAAAGAAATATGATGGGGACGACCATCAAAGGTGGAGGACGACCACCTGGCAGGGTACGGCTGCCGAAAATATCAACGATGGGGACGGCCATCGGATAGAAAAGGTCAACGATGGGGACGGCCATCGGACGAGCATGATGGAGGACGACCATCAAGAAGTGGAGGACGACCACTCAGCAGGGACGACTGCTCTCAGGGTTTCTCATAACACAGGACGAGTGTTAGATAACCAAAATCAACAATGGGGACGGCCATTGGATAAAGTGATGAAGGACGATCATCAAAAGGTGGAGGACGACCACCTAGCAGGGGACGGCTGCTAAAATCAACGATGGGGACGGCCATCGGATGAGCATGATGGAGGACGACCATCAAGAAGTGGAGGACGACCACTCAGCAGGGTACGGCTGCTCTCAAGGTTTATCCTAACACAGGACGAGTGTTAGATAAAAAGAAAAATGCTTGTTGGCGATCTACTGGGGATATGGTAAACACGGACGAGTGTTTATATCCAAGAAACAAAAGGTATAAGTGTTTGGTATTGTGTATAGATTAAAGATGCGGACGAGCATCCCTAAGACTATGATACGGACGAGTATCATGTAGAAACAAACTGACACATGTTCAGAGATGATGATACGGACGAGTATCAACTGGTTAACAGAGAACACGGACGAGCGTTGAATCCGAAAGAATCCTTCTGGGGAATAATAGACACGGACGAGTATCTATATTCAAGAAGACATAAGTGTTTGACACGGTGTATGGATTAAAAATGCGGACGAACATCCTTAAGATTATGATACGGACGAGTATCATGTAGAAACAAACACTAGACGCAATGTTCTGAGATGATGGTACGGACGAGTACCAACTGGTTAACAAAGAACAAGGACTACTGTCGAATCTGTGGGGATATGAGTGATGGTGTATACGGACGAGTATCTGTATAAGTGTACCATGAGTAGTGAGTATATGTATAGATGAGCATTATCTGCTGGGGAGAGTGACACGGACGAGTGTCAAGAAAGAAGAGTATAATATTAACAAGTATATGGGTGATGAAAGCGTAAGTGAACTTGCTGGGGATGTGACACGGACGGGTGTCAAGAAAGTGTATACAGGCATAGGCGACCATGCTGGGGATATGACACGGACGGGTGTCAAGGATGAGTGTATATGGGTATATGTGAGTGCAAAGAGGGTGTCTTTGGCTTTCTGCTGGTGATTTGACACGGACGGGTGTCAGGAAATATCTGCAATACTGGTGATCTTGTTTGTAAAGTATATTCAGGCAACCCGCTGGGGAAAGATGACACGGACGGGTGTCAAAAGGGGTTATGCACTGGTGTTTGTGATTTGAAAGGCAGCTGCTTTTGCTGGGACTCTGATGGGGATGTTTCTGTATATATTCTGTACGCTGACAGGTTGTCAATATTTACAAGTGTTCAATTCACAACATGACTTATGATTATGCTATGTATTTGATTTTTGCCGTAATGCTCCGTATTGGACGGAATGCTACGCTCTGAGGGTATAATATGATGCGAATGCTATGATTATGCAAAGAGGCACAGATCCGGGATTCGGATCCCGTTGCTGCAAAGATCTCTGGTTGATCTGCTTGAAGTGAACATCCCAGCTGGGGATGAGATCATTGGTAGATCTAATGATGTATCCGTTTGGGGATATAAGCCACTGATTGACATATCTTTATAATACGGGACCCAGCTGGGGTTTGTAGAAGCGTTCCTTTTTTTCTCTGTTGTGACTTCTTCGTGCGTTGCTCTTCTGAATAGAGGCCGGGGACTTTACAGGGAGATGATTCCCTGATTTCTGTATTCTGCTGAGGAAGGATGGCAACCCGGCTGGGGAAGTGAGAGGCAACTCAGCTGGGGAGAGCAATGGGAAGCAACTCAGCTGGGGATAGAGCATTTCGGATGCTGATATCTTTCGTTGGTTTGCCAGCTTGCTGAGATATACCTTGCATGCCCCAAGTTGCGTTCTGGATACCTGCAATCCTGCAAAGATAAGGAAACGCACAAATGGTCCCGAGGTACCCTTTACTGGATTCCGTCATAGGAGATAAGTACTTTCGAGAGTAAGTATATTCCCTGTAAGCATGTGCTTTATTTTTAGAGAAAGGCATCTGTACTTATGCAATTGTGTTTTTAGAGATATCAGACAATTCTTTGCAAAACATAAAAATGTAAAAAACGAGACATGACTGAAAATCTCATTTTATTAATTCATGTGCCCTGAATTGGCAAGATACAGTCAAAGAGACATATCTCCTGAAATGAGGAGAATGTTACAAATTGAGAAACAAAGTGCTGGCGGTGTTGATGACGCTTTGAGGAGCTTCCTCTCCTGCTATGACTCGTATGACAATGACGTTCTTCTCGTCTTGCTTTCTGGAGAGAGTTGATTCTGATTGCAGCTTGATCCTTTGGAGCTTACCAAGTTGTAGGTGATACAGACGAATTCAGAATGCAGTTGTTCGCTTATTCCCTTATTTTGCATGGATCGCCCTTTCGGGTTTTCAATCCATCGGGATACCCATTTTTGCCTGAGCTGTCCAATGCGGCTTTTCAACTCAGCGGGTGTACAATTTTTATTTATTTTCCCTTATTTTTGCCCGAGTCTTTTATTCTGTTTTTGACTCGCCGGGATGCCCTATTTTTGCCTGGACTTACATTCTGTTTTTATGTCCAGCGGGTTATTTTATGCGAAGTATTTTTTTAACTGCATCTGAATTCACAGGGGACGGGAAATCTTCACCATCCATGGTGCTGAGCATCAGTGCTCCACCAGAGAAAACTTTCTTTACAACAAATGGTCCTTCGTAATTTGGAGTCCATTTGCCCCTGTGGTCTGTATGAGGAGGGAGGATTCTTTTCAGCACAAGATCTCCCACTTGGTACTCTCGGTGCCTGACTTTCTGATCGAAGGCTCTCTTCATTCTTCTCTGATACAACTGCCCGTGGCAAATTGCAGCCAATCTCTTCTCTTCGATCAGACTCAGTTGTTCGAATCGGGCCCGAACCCATTCTGCTTCGTTTAGCTTAACATCCATCAGTACCCGTAGGGAGGGTAGTTCAACTTCAACAGGTAGGACTGCTTCCATACCATACACAAGTTGATACGGTGTTGCCCCAGTGGACGTTCTGATTGATGTGCGATACCCATGCAAGGCAAACGGTAGCATTTCATGCCAGTCTTTGTAAGTGACTACCATCTTCTGCACAATCTTCTTGATATTCTTATTTGCTGCCTCGACAGCGCCGTTCATCTTTGGCCTGTAAGGAGAAGAATTGTGATGTTGGATCTTGAAGTCCCGGCACAGCTCTGCCATCATTTTGTTGTTGAGATTAGAACCATTGTCAGTAATGATTCGCTCGGGCACTCCATACCGACAGATGATATCTCTCTTCAGAAATCTGGCTACCACTTGCCTTGTGACATTTGCATATGAGGCTGCTTCAACCCACTTTGTAAAATAATCGATGGCGACCAGGATAAATCTGTGACCATTTGAAGCAGTTGGCTCAATCTTGCCAATCATGTCAATGCCCCACATAGCAAAGGGCCATGGTGAAGACATTATGTTCAGGGGATTGGGAGGCACATGCACCTTGTCTGCATAAATCTGGCATTTATGGCATTTTCTGGCGTAAGCACAACAGTCTGCATCCATTGTGATCCAGTAATAGCCTGATCTTAACAACTTCTTAGCCATGGCATGCCCTCCTGCATGGGTACCAAAGGATCCTTCGTGCACTTCATGCATCAACAAATCTGCTTCTGTCTTGTCAACACATTTGAGGAGTACCATATCAAAGTTCCTCTTGTATAAAGATCCATCAGTGTTCAGAAAGAAACTTCCAGCAAGCCTTCTTAAAGTCTTCTTATCATTGGAAGATGCCCCAGGTGGGTACGTTTGATCCTCCAAGAAGCACTTGATGTCGTGGAACCAAGGCTTATCATCTTTAGCAATATCTGCTGCAAATACATATGCTGGTCTATCAAGTCTCGACACTGAAATCTGAGGTACAAAGTTGGCGGTTTGAACTTTGATCATGGACGAAATGGTAGCCAAGGCATCTACAAACTGATTCTCGTCCCGAGGGATATACTCAAGTTTGACTGTTGCGAAGAAAGTCAGTAACCTTCTCGTATAATCCCTATAAGGTATCAGATGATCTTGGTGCGTGTACCATTTTCCGTTGGTCTGATTGATTACCAAAGCTGAATCTCCGAATACGGTCAATGTTTTGATCCTGAGGTCAATGGCTTCCTCAAGACCCATAATACAAGCTTCGTATTCAGCTTCGTTGTTAGTGCAGTTGAAAGTGAGTTTTGCCGAGAAAGGCATGTGAACTCCTTTTGGTGTAATGAGTACTGCACCAACACCACGGCCATTCATGTTAACAGCCCCATCAAACATCATAGTCCATTCTTCTTCTGGGTCAGGCCCTTCAGTGTGAACAGGCTCCTCATGATCTTTTGCTTTAACGAACATGATGTCTTCATCAGGGAAGTCAAACCTCATAGGCTGGTAATCATCAATGGGTTGCTCAGCAAGATATTCAGATAGTACACTGCCCTTGATGGCTTTCTGAGATGTGTACTGTATGTCGTATTCCGTGAGAATCATCTGCCATCTTGCAACCCGTCCGGTAAGAGCTGGCTTCTCGAAAATGTACTTAACTGGATCCATTTTGGAGATTAATAAGGTAGTGTGGGTCAACATATACTGTCTCAGTCGGCGAGCAGCCCACGCTAAAGCACAGCAAGTTTTCTCGAGCAGTGAATAACGTTGTTCACAGTCGGTAAACTTTTTGCTTAGGTAGTATATTGCATACTCTTTTCGACCAGACTCGTCATGCTGGCCCAGCACACACCCCATTGATTCTTCTAATACTGTCAAGTACATAATCAGAGGTCTTCCTTCAACTGGCGGCATAAGGATTGGAGGTTCTTGCAAATACTCCTTGATCTTGTCAAAAGCTTTCTGGCAGTCTTCGTTCCACCTGACCGTTTGTTCCTTTCTTAACAGCTTGAACAAGGGCTCACAGGTTGCCGTGAGATGAGATATGAACCTTGAGATGTAGTTCAATCTACCCAAGAACCCTCGAACTTCTTTCTCAGTTTTCGGTGCAGGCATTTCTTGGATGGCTTTGACTTTATCAGGGTCAACCTCAATCCCTTTCTCACTTACAATAAACCCCAGCAGCTTACCGGATCGCACCCCGAATGTGCATTTGTTGGGGTTCAGCTTCAGTTGATACTTCCTCAGACGCTTGAACAACTTGAGCAGATTCACCAGATGTTCTTCCTCCGTAAGGGACTTGGCAATCATGTCATCCACATAACATTCTATTTCCTTATGAATCATATCGTGGAATAATGTTACCATAGCCCGTTGATACGTCGCACCGGCATTCTTGAGCCCAAATGGCATTACCTTGTAGCAGAACGTGCCCCAGGGTGTAATGAATGTTGTCTTCTCCATGTCTTCAGGTGACATCTTAATCTGGTTATATCCTGAAAATCCATCCATGAAGGAGAATACCGAGAACTGAGCCGTATTATCCACCAATACATCAATGTGAGGTAATGGGAAATCATCCTTTGGGCTAGCTCTGTTCAGATCCCGGTAATCAACACACATTCTTACTTTGCCGTCTTTCTTAGGCACAGGCACAATATTAGCAACCCACGGTGGATAGCTAGTTACAGCAAGGAACCCGGCGTCCCATTGCTTTTGTACCTCTTCCTTGATTTTCATAGCCATGTCTGGGCGAGTTCGGCGCAACTTCTGTTTGACCGGTGGGCACTCTTCTCTCAAAGGCAACTTGTGCACAACTATATCGGTATCCAACCCTGGCATGTCTTGATATGACCAGGCAAACACATCAACATACTCTTGAAGCAGATCTATCAGTTGTCTCTTCACTGAGTCTTGCAGGCAGGCCCCGATCTTGACCTCTTTCACATTTTCCTCTGTACCAAGATTAATCACTTCAATCTCCTCCTGATGAGGAGTAATAACTTTTTCCTCCTGTCTCAGCAACCTGGCTAGCTCTTCAGGAAGCTCATATTCTTCATCAACCCCTTCATCAGCTTGATTGATCGGATTGTCAAAGTCATACGATGTCATAGCTGTGCTGTTGTCGGTGCTGTCAGGATGGCACTCTCTGCAAGGGTTTTAATTGGTTCATTTTAGTGATCTGATTTTAGTCTTATTTAGAAAAGTGAAATGAAGTTATCATTTTGAAAACACCGCCATTTATTTTTTGTACAAAAAGAAAAATGGAAAAACAGTGAGCAGAAAAGAAAAAAGACTCGTTTGCAAAAAGATTGTCTGATATTTCATTAATTTAATCTTGTTTGCACAAAAGTACAGATGGCCCTGATTACAAAATGAGTCTTGTCATCTTGGGCAAGATGCAAGACTTTGATGCATGCTATAAAAGATACAGGAAATAATAATTACTCTGCTCGAGTAACACTTATAATTCCCTGGGAAGACCAGTTCGAGACACTGCTCCCCGGGACCTTTGGACGAATCCAATTCTCCAGGTTGCGCTCCTCTTCCAGCTCGTCTTCCAGACAGTTGATAGCATCGGGGGCTAACATTCCCCCACTGACAAATCCTGGCTCTGCAGCAGCCTTTGCTTGATGTTGAGTTGGTTTGTAACCCAACCCAAATTTGTCCTTCTTCTCCTCCACAGTTAAAATCTTGCCCCAGCCTAGGGCAGTTCCTTCCTCAACAACCTTCCGGGCTTGTTGGTATGACGACATGGAGATCCCCGAAACAGCAGATGCTTCATTCACATTCAAGGCTTCAAAACCTTGGCTCATGGTTTCAACAATCTCTCCATCCATTTCAATATACTTGTAAGTAGCCAGATGACTAACAAATATATCCTCCTCCCCGCAGATTGTGACAACTTGGCCTTCCCACTCATATTTTAACTTTTGGTGAAGGGTAGACGTTATAGCGCCAGCGGCGTGAATCCAGGGTCTACCCAACAAACAGCTGTAGGCGGGCTGAATGTCCATCACATAAAAGATAGTTTTGAAGGTCTGCGGGCCAATTGTCACAGGCAGCTCAACTTCTCCCAGAACCGATCTCTTCGAGCCATCAAAAGCACTAACCACCAGGTTGCTGGGTCTCAATGCCAGTCCATCATATTCAAGCTTCACCAGAGCCTTCTTTGGTAGGACATTCAGGGATGATCCTGTGTCCACCAGCACATGTGAAAGGACAGCTCCTTTGCATTCCATAGTTATGTGCAAGGCTTTGTTGTGATTGCGGCCATCCACTGTCAGGTCAGAATTGGTAAACCCTAGCCCATTGCTAGCAGTAACATTACCAACCACGGTTTCCAATTGGTTGACAGTAATCTCCTCGGGCACGTAAGCTGCGTGCAGTACCTTCAGTAGTGCATTCCGATGGGCTTCGGAGCACATGAGCAGTGAGAGGATGGAGATTTTGGACGGCGTCTGATGAAGCTGATCCACAACTTTATAGTCACTCTTCTTGATGATCCGCATAAACTCATCAACTTCCTGATCAAACGGAGTCTTCAGGGCTTCTTTGACAGCTGGATCTTCCTGCACCGGGCCCTTCCCCTTTGCCTTGGCAGCAGCTTCTGCTTCGGCATTAGGTCTTTGGACTTGTGAAGCAAAGAGACGTCCGCTTCGGGTGAAGCCTCCGCCTCCGCCCACATTATCAATTTGTGGTGCAGGTGCTGATGTTTCCAGAGTGATTCTTTTCCCTTCACAGTACACGTCAGAGCCATAGTGCCAAGGGATGGCCCTATTGCTTTCATACGGTACAGGTCCAGGTACTGTGACGGTAACCGGACTGATTGATGCTGCTGAAGGGACTGCAATTGTTTGTGGATCATAAAAGATAGTAACTGGTGCTCTAGTGGGAGCAGCATCCTCTGAATGGTAGGCGGAGTTATTTTCTGGATCGTAGAAGATGGTAACAGTAGAGACATCTTCATGATCGTTTGCTGGAGTTGTAGGAGGTCCTGATGGAAGGACTGTTGTTGTTGTAGATGGAGAGTCGAAATGGAATGAAGTTGATGTTGTAGCAGGAGAAACTGTTGAAAACTGATCATTTGGTAGGACAGATGAAGTACTTGCTGATGTTGTTGATGAATTGTCGGGAACAGTAGTTGTTGCAGTTGCAGTAGGGTCTGGAACCATTGTTGATGAAGCTGCCGGATGTGCCGGAAATGATGTAGTGATTTGTAAGAGGCCACTCTTGATAAGGCTGTCAATGCCATTCCTCAAGTCTTCACACCCATTCCATGAAATATTGCAATAAGGGCACCCCAGCTCACACCCTGGAAATATTTGATTTTCACGGAGTTGAGCTTTGATTTCCACCAATGGTGTCCTGATCTGATCCACACTAGTTATCAAATAAGACTGTTGGTCTTCTTCAATAGCATTAATCCGGGGACCACCATGGTGTGGCATTGGGTTTTTATTGACATTGGGCGGAGGTGCAAAGTTCAGAGCCTTGGAGTCCACTAAGTCTTGCACCTTCATATGCAGTGCCCTGCATTTTTCTGTACTGTGGCCAGGTGCGTTGGAATGAAAAGCACACCTAGCATTGGAATCATAGTTTCTTGGTAGACTGTTGGGATCCGGAGGTGCCAACGTTCTTAGCTCAACTAGGTTGAGTTTCAGAAGTTGTGGCAATAAGGCAGCATATGGCATTGGAATTGGGTCTATCACCCTGTTAGCTTGAGAGGGCCTCTGTTGGAATGGCCTCTGTTGATTGTTGTTGTTGGAGTTGTTGTTGTAGTTGTTTCTTGGAGGATATTGATTTTGCTGGTACTGGGGTTGTTGTTGGAAATTTTGTCGAGGAGGTTGATAAACGGGCTGAGGATGAGCTGGAGCAGGGATTGTGACTGCTGCTATTGTTCTTGGAACATACTGGGGCCTGCCCCTGTTGGTGTGAATGGCATTGGTCTCGCCAGATCTTCTCGGGCCTGCAAAAGGCTTTCTTGTACCACTGGACGAGCTTGCACCATTATCAGATATCTTACCCATCTTTAATAGGCTTTCAATTCTCTCCCCAGCTATGACAACATCTGCGAAGCTAGTGGACGAGAAAGCAGCCAACCTGTCAATATACGTTCCCTGGAGAGTGTTCATAAACATGTCTGCCATTTCTCTCTCAGACATTGGTGGTTGAACGGCAGCAGCCAATTGCCTCCATCTTTGGGCATATTCACGGAAACTTTCCCTTGACGACTGTGACATTCCCATTAGGAGAGTCCTGTTGGGTGCCATGTCTAAGTTGTATTGATACTGTCGGATGAAGGCTTCTGCCAGGTCCTTCCAGCATCTCACAGTTGCCCTTGTCAAATGGGAATACCATTCCCTTGATGCTCCAGTCAAGCTGTCCTCAAAGTAGAACATCCAGAGCTTCTCGTCCATTGTATAGGCCTTCAGCCTTCCCAGAAATGATTGCAGATGAGTCCGGGGGCATGAAGTCCCATTATACTTCTCGAAACATGGAGGCTTGAACTTGTGGGGGATCCTGACCCCGTCTACCAGCCCCATGTCCATGACGTCGAAGCCCAAAGAATTTTGAGACTCCAGTGACCTCAACTTTTCAGCTATTTCATCCAATCGCCTATCATAGGCCTCTTCTCCAGCACCCATGACTGTGAATTGGTCCTCCTGAGGATCCTCTTGAAGCACTCTGGCTGCAGTAGCCGTTCCCTGAACGTTTGCGGGGATGTGGATCTCAGGATGTAAATGTGGGCCAAACACTGGGGGATTAACATGTGGTTGCACCCTTTCGTTGTTGCTTGTGCCAGCAGTTCCTACATGGGGGTCCTCTTGAGTTCTTCCCTCTACCAGAACTCTAAGCCTCTCCTGGCTTTGAGCTAAATTATTCATCACTTCCATGAACTGAGTTATTTGGGTTCTCATCTCCACCCTTTCATTAGCCATCTGGGTTCTGGCCTCGTTGAGATCTTGCTGCAACTGGTCCATTTGGATGCCCGGAAGGTTGCTTCTAGTTGGGTACCTGTGTGGCCTGTTGAGAGGAAACACCCGGCGACGAGCAATACTGCCTGAGATTCACTACAGAGGTTAGTAACAATAAATCAAAACCTACAAAACAAACAAAAGGGTTAGTATGCAATGCAGTTGTGCTTATTTGCTATCAAGGGTATCCGGTTTGGTCTTCAGTTTTGACCCTTCCAGACCCTTGAAGATGATACTGCTGAAGTTGCTTCTGGAGTGAACTCAGATGGAAACCAACAAATATATTACATAAGATGAAACAAATACAACTTGTTCTTTCTTACAACACAAGCCCTCTAGGGGTCAAAATACATAATCAAAAAGCAAAAGTTCATGAAAAGAAATAGCAACAAGCAAATGATCAAACTCCGAGGCCAAACTCATCCTCACGAACTTCCTTAAGAAGTGCTTCGGTCACAGGATCAGTCGGACGCTCCGTGAGACCTCTGATGAGAAGGTTCCTTGTTGCAACAGCTGCAGTCAACTTCTTGTTCTGACTTTGATCTTTGGATTTCTTCACTCCAGCTTTGATTCTTAGCTCTGAATTTTCCTCCTGGGCTGTTGCCAGGGCTTTTTCCATCTGCTCCATCTTATCCTGAACTCTCTTGTCTTCTAGAGTACGGGCCTCAGTGATCCGGACCCACCTGGCCTGACTTTCCTTCAAGTATGAGTCTGTTCTTGCTCTTTGAAACTGGGCTTCTTTACAGGCATTTTTCAGAATTTGCTCACCAGCCTTAGACTTGTTGATATAATCCCCAGACTTCTCAATCTTGGTCAAATGCTCCACTCTCAACTTTTCCAATCTTTCAATCTCCCTCACACCTTCACTCCTCTCCCTGAGGGTCTTCTGCAAGGCTTGGGATAACTTCTCATTTCTGTCCTTCAAGCTTTCAAACTCCTCCAGGCTGACTGTTGCTGGAGGTGGTGCTGAAGATGACTCAGGCATGTCTTTGATGGTGAAGGGCAATCCTGAGATTTGGGCCCTAGCATAGGACCACTCATGATATTGGGCTGATGCCACATTATTGCACTTCCCCAGAATGGTGATTCCCCTGGTTTGAACATGATCCCAGGCCCAGGCAGCCTGTCTAACCGTTGCCAGACTAACCTTGTTCTCACAGTAGAGGGTCTCAGCCAAGTCCTTTTCCCTAGGAGCATGAACCAGTGCATAACCCAATTGCCTTTTGAACAGCAGGGGGTTGTAATTGATACTTCCCTTGACTCCTACCAAAGGCACATTAGGAAAATGCCCACAGCTAGTGATTATGTCTCTGCCCTTGGTACTTTGATTGCACCACCTGATATCTGCTGTAGTTAGGACAGAAAGTCTCCTGGCCCAGTTGCTTTGCTGGTGAGGGTTTAGGAATGCATCTGTCTTAGGTAGATGCTTGAGAAGCCAGGCATGGAATAGTGGAGCACAAATCCTCACTAACTTCCCTCTCTGTTTCTCATTCCTCTGATGTACTGAGTAATAGAGATCACCCAACAAGGTAGGCACTGGGTTCTTCAAGATGAACAAATGGATTGCACTCTTGCTGATGAATCTGGGCTCATCTGCAAATAACACAATTCCATACACACTTAAAGCCAACAGAGCACAAACAGCTTTCCACTCCCCCAGGGAGGCCTTCAGACTAGCTTGAGAGATTAAGAAGTCCAGCTGAAACCCAGGGACACTAGATTTAGAGGTCATGTGTTGTTCAATCAAAGCAGGTTCCAGGTGCAAAGCTTTGGCTATCTCCCCACTGCTGGGAAAATCCATTTCAGGATTGAATGGGATCTCCCTCTTGATAGGCAAACCAGTCAAAGATGAGTATTCTTCCAAAAGAGGACCCAACTGGAAGTCTTGAAATGTAAAGCATCTCAAAGGGGGGTCATAGAACTGAATGCAGGTATGAATCAGGCTCCTCTGAGACGGGTCCATGTCCATAACTAGGTCAAGTATGTCCCCATAATGTTCCCTGAACAAAGGGATGTAATCTGGTGTAATCAGGGTTTGGATCCTCCTGAGGTCTGACAAATCTGGTTGGAAGAAATGATAGGTGATGTTGTTCTTCTTTGGAGCCATGATGTTGAAGACTGGGTAGAGTGCTGATGACAATGCTGAGAAGAGAGAGAGAGCCACTGATTGGCTGGTGCTGAAGCAGACAGCTAAAAACTGAAACAGATGCTGGTGAAAATGGGTCAAAGCTGCAGATGGGGTCAAAACCAAAACCTGATGAACAATGGATGCCCTGAAAAACAAATAAGCACATGTTAATATGATGCAATGAGTATGCAAATGAAATGCAAGGGTCTGTGACAGAGCTGGATCTGAATAAATGCCTTGGTATAGATCCATGTGTGTCTAAGAATTCCAGATGGAGGTCTAAGAAATCCAGTAACCAAGGTAGGGGACTCAAATAAAGAGCCACATGTCCAGGGTTTTAGAATCACAAGAACTATCCAACATGAAGCATTCTTAACAAAGTCAAAGTAACAGGGTATTCTGAGGTCAAGGTACCTGCAAACCTGTAAACAGCCCAACCCTCTCACAGGTAGTGATCTAGAACAAGGATCCTCAGACTTGGATCAGTTATGAGAAGTGTAAACACTTCTAACCCGGAGGTACAGTGTTTACAATTACCATAACAATTCCTCCTCTAATTCACCTCAATTTCTGAAGGTCAATACTAAAAGGTCATCCAGACTTAGCAGGCTTCCCAGATCCCCCTAGCATTGCAGGAAATCTGCAACACAGAGTTCTCAAGAAGAAACCCATATCTGAACCGTGTTTCATATTCCCGCACCAGACTGAAAATTGACTGGGAAAGAATATGATTCACTCTAGCCTAGGTGTCACTCAGGTCCCAGGTATAGGACCTAAACTCTCAATGGAACCCCAACCCACCAAAACAAATAACCAGATCCAGCCAGCAACAATGACAGTATGATATATAAATGCAGTAAAGAAAGCAGTAAAGTAACTGTACATAAAGCAATAAACAAAAATAAATACAAGCACAAACAAGCACATAACACCCCAGTAAACACAAATCAATCAAGCGCTAGGAGGAACCCACAAAAAGAACCAGAAGCCCTGGTTGCAGTATAAGGTATCCCCAGCAGAGTCGCCAAGCTGTCGCTCCCGACAAATGAAAATGGATCAAATGAAGGTACAGACGCGAGCGGTCGGCGAAAGGGAACAGTGAGAACACACAGCCGTGAACTCACTGGAGATGAATAGAGTCGCCAGCTAGGCATTTTTATCCCAGAGGAAAGGCAATGCTGCATAAGCCTAGAAAGATACGGATAAGACGGTTTGCGAACCAAAGAGACTGAGAAAGGGGGTTGGTTACAACCTGGGAAGGTATTAGCACCCAGATTGTCCGTCGTACTCGACGGGATCCACGCTTAAAAGATTTGTGCTATAAAGGGGTAGTGTTAGTGCAATCTGTGTGTAAAAGAGCTGGAAAGCAATATGTACAGGTGTCAGTGCAAAAGAAGTGAAGTGTATAATGATGTGAAGTATGAAAGTGTCAGTGTAAGAACAAAGATGAAATGCTCAAGATAATGAGGCTAAAGAATAAGGCTAGAAGGAGGGGGAATATACAGAGACTTTTGTTCGATAACTGTTAAGTTATGCCTACGTATCCTCTCGTGCAATGAGGAAGTCAGAACACCGTAGTTCGACCCAAAGAGACTGAAAGGATTGACTGGTGAACTGCTTGCAGTCTATGCTCAAGTGTATGATCTGTCTGGCACAGATGCAAACTGTCTTGCATTAGACGGAAGAAGCAAGTTCTCGTTTGTGAGTGAGGGTGATGAGAAAAGAATCCCGAAGGAGACGATTATTGTTTGTTTTTGTGTCTTCAGTCTTTTATTGCTTTTGAAGTTTGTCATAAGATAATGAGCTTAAGTCTAAACCAATGGATTTAGTAAACTCATCACATCTTCCCTCTGATTAGGGGTAATGAGAATACCTTAAGTGTGAAGTCAGATTCTCACACTTGATCACCTTCGGTGTAGGGTTAAGATCATTAACCTACTTGTGATTATTTAGATGTTTTTTTGTGATTTTGTTTAGTGTTGAGTAATGAGGTTAAGCCATAATCAAGGATTAAACAGACCCATTACACCATCCTAAAAGAAGGATGATAGATGAGAGTGTTTAAGCTGAGGAAGACTCCTCAACTTAATCCATGATTAGGGATTAAACCCATGACAAAACAAGCCTTTATTAAGTGGATTCTAGTTAATGGTATGATGATGAAGTGAATTTTATGGTTTGTAAGACAACTTGAGGGGGACTTGTCCATTAACACTAGGGTTAGTCCTTCTTAACCACTTAAGGAAGAATTAGAACCCTAATGCAAGGCCCAAGTTACAAGTGTGATGTCTTGATAATTATTAAGTGAATTGATTAAGAGATTTAAACACCTTAAGGGTTTAATACTTAGGATTAAAGTTATACACTCCATCCTAAGAGAAGGATGCAGGCATAAGCTCAATCACAAAGTCTTAAAGCCTTTAGGGTTTAGTCCCTGATTATGAGATGAGAAGAGAAGACTCAAAGAGAGACACAAAGGTAAAACTAAGAGGGGACTAATCAAAACCCTAATTCATTATCATGCTTGGATGATCCTAAGGTTTGTGAGGTTTCCAAGAACAATCTTCAGAAGAACCACCAGGAAGCAGATGAACAGGATCAAGAGAAGCAAAGTGACTTGCTTCATTCAAGAAGTCAAGTCACTTGAAGAAAGAAAGTGGGAGAAGGAAGAATGAGCAAGCTCAAACTCAAACACAAGTAAGAATGCAGCAAGGTATGCAAAAGAAGATGAGAAGAAAAGTTATGAGAAGTGAAGGCAAATTCACTTCCCAAGTTTACTTACCACCTGAAATGTTAGAAACAAATGCAATGCAATACAAGATGGGATGAAATGATATGATGCAAGGCCAAACCAGAAGCACACACATGATGACTATGATGTTATGAAGTGCTGCAAACATGAGGCAAGGCAAAGGGATGCTCATACAAGATCATGAATGCAGATGATGCAAGTTAAGAAGCATGAATAAGCATGGAATGTTATGAATCATACAAGACAAATGGCATGGCAAATATGTAATGCAATGATCAATGATGCTCCATACATGTCTTAAGATGTCAAATGAATCATAAGAATGCACAAAATGCAATGGCAAGTCAAATTATGCAAGGAAATGCAAGAGGGATGCAAATGAAAGCCCAAATTAGGGTTCATGGATCAAACATCAAACACAAACCAAAAACAGAAGCAAACCTTAATGTGAAAAATGGAAAATGGCCCTCAAAGAAACCCTAGACCTATAACAAACCACTGCCCAAAGGGGAGCTCTCAACTCTCAACCAAACTCAAGATATGAATTTTGCAAGTTATTAGGGTTTTTTAGGGTTTGTAACAAAAGAAATGCCAATCAATTAGAAAATGCAAGATCAATTCATGGCCTTTTTATCCTTGAAAATACATGTCAAATGGAAAACAATGCAAAAAGAATCAATGTCTTAACCTTCACCAAAAGACAGAAATGAATTTTCAAACATATGACCAAAATAATGCATCAAAAATGATTTAATTCAATGAAAAATTCTTAAAATGCATCAAGATCAAAAAAGAAATTTGGTTTGAAGGTTGGACAATGTTTCTAAATGTCTTAGAACATTTCATGAATTTTTTTGTAATTTTTAAATACCTAAAAGTATTTTTAATTAATTAATTCTCATTAATCAATTAAAAATAATCTTTTAAATATTTAAAAATACTTTTTTAATGATAAAAAATAAAATAAAAATATTTTTGAGTCATAAAAATTAATAAAACCTTAAAGAAAAAGTTTCATAATTTTTATGATTTTTTAGCTATTTTAAATAAATTATACAAGTTAAATGAAATAAATATGAATTAAAACAAATAAAAATGAGAAGTCAAAGGAATGAAGGGCCAGGATTGATCCTTGGTTCAAATGTGTTGACTGCGCGCGTGAATTGAAGGCCAGGATGCAATCTGATCAAATTAACCTAATTAATAATTAATTAAATTAATGAAAGGGATTAGGGCTAATGGAAAGGATCTGGGCCATTGAATTGAGAGGGAAGTCAACGAGTCAGCGCGCATCAACGGCCAAAATTCAAACTTACATTAATTATGGGGTTAAACCCTAATTACATTCAGGTGGCCGGAGAAGACCTCCGGTCATCTTCTCCGGCCAGGGGGTCACCTGAAAATCTTCAAAACCTCCCAAAACGCAAAATAAATGAAAACTAAGCTATGGGAAATGATCTCCAACACCTCACGAACTAAACCCCTCTCTCAAAACAAATTTATCTAACCTAAATCATCTGAATCGAAAGAAAGAAAAACTAGGGTTCGTGAGCTTCAAACAGCAATTAAATCCTCAAAACACATCCATTTCAAACACTAAAAGCATCAGCATGATCAGGAGAGTATAAGGAACAAGTTTGTAACTAAAAAAGAGATTTCTGGAAAAAAATATTTGGAGCTACCTGAGATTTGCAACCTCTGATTTAGGAACTTTCAGGCCCTTTCTTTAAGTGCAAGCTGCTCCTCTTGGCCCCCCAAAGATGTCTGGATGCTCAAATGGAGTTTAGATTTGTTGGATGATGAGTTTCGAAGAGAACTGCTTCAAGCTCAGTCAACAATGGCAGATGAGATTCTGGCTGATTCAGGCCATGGTGATGAGTTGTATGAGGTCTATGCAATGTGCAAAGAAGATTGGTGGTGTTGGTTTATGTGTTTGTGGGCTAGAATGAGGGATTCGAATGAAACTGCAAAAGGGAGTGTGAAATGGCAGTGAGGTGTTTTGGTTGTTTCAAGCTCTGGTTCTTGATGCTTTGTGTTCTATGGATCAAGGTGAGATGAATGGAGGAAAAAGATTTTGTGTTTGCAGGCTGTGTAATGAGATTCGAATGAAGTTGCAAGTTGGGGTGTTTTCTTGTAAGTGATGAATCTCTATGTTTCAGCCTTGGTTCTCATGTGATATGGTTTGCAAATTGAATGAATAAAATATTCTGATTGGTCTCTTGATGTGACTTGTGCAGCTGTGATAGGTGAGTTTGCTTTTGCATAAAATCCACTTTTGTGTAAGATAGGGCATGGTGTGATGCTAGGCAAGTACAAGTTGGGTGCTGGTGCAGCAAAAGGTGAGGGAGAGGCTAGCCCAAAGTCAGCTTCCAATGCTGCAACTTGTAGGAAGTGAATCATGAGTTTTTGCAACTTGGCTAGTTTATGTTTCACATGTGATCTTTGCATAACCAAACATGAAACCAAGGGCAAACTTAGTTCAAATCTGATTTTTAGGACTTAGAGGATGTTTACATGCTGGTTTGACATGAATTTGAGGCAGCAATCATGCATTGATTCAAGACTTAGCAAAATTTCACTTGGTGCATAACTTGAAAAACAATGATTTTTGGCAACTTTGCATGGCCATAACTTTTGATCCATGAAGAGTTAGATCATGTTCTTGTACTTTTTGAAAAGGGAAAGATGAGATCTACAACTTTCATGACCAAAGTTTTTCCATTTGAAGCCTTTTTTGATCATAAATCAAAGCTTGAAAATTGACCTAAAAGGATGCCTTCTTGAAAAGTCAACAAAACCCAAAAAGTCAACTTTTGCAAAAACCCTAAATTCTTGATTTCCATGAACTTCAAACTTCTTCCATGATCAAATAAAGATCATATACACTCAAAATGATGAAGATCACCCATTGGTTGGGTCATTGGGGGCCTCAGATGCCCTGATTTTGCACTGACTTGTCTGAAAAGTCAACCTTTGATCAGATGACTTCCCCATGGAATTTCTTCATGAAAATTGATATGCATACTCCCTATACCATATAGAGATCAATGGAAACAAGAATGACCAAAAAATTTGGAGTTATGGCCTCTGAAACCAAAACCCTAATTTTCAGTCAACTGTGCAGTTCATCCTGGCTCTGCATCCACTCAAACCCTAGTTCTTGTGATCCCTTTGCAATTTTGACTTTGTGAGGATGGAATATGATGTAAGAACACACATGGACCACTTTGATTTGATTGGTGGCCTTTGGAATGGCTCAAGATGCCCTGAGGTTGCTCAGATCACAAACCCTAGGTGCAGATGCCTTAGAAACTATCCAGTGAAACCAAAATGAGATGTGAGATGATATGATTGTGTATATGCATATGAGATGATCACAAGCCATGTGTGAATGAGTGAGGGCAAATTTGGGGTGTTTACAACCACCAAATTACTTGGACGCAATGCCAAGCCATCGTACTCCAGCTTCACCAAGGCTTTCTTTGGTAAAACATTGAGTGAAGACCCAGTGTCTACCAGTACATGAGATAGAACAACACCCTAGCATTCTAGAGTGCTGTGTAAAGCCTTGTTGTGGTTACGCCCCTCAGTTGTTAAGTCAGCATTGGTAAAGCCCAGTCCATGACTGGTGTTGACATTTGCCACCACAGTTTCTAGCTGATTAACAGTGATCTCCTCTGGCACGTATGCTGCGTGTAAGACTTTCAGTAATGCGTTCCTGTGAGCTTCAGAACACATCAACAAGGATAATATGGAGATCTTTGAGGGAGTTTGGTGAAGCTGATCCACCACCTTGTAATCACTTCTTTTTATAATTCTCATAAACTCGTCTACATCTTGCTCAAAGGATGTCTTCTGAGTTTCTTTGACAACCAGCTCTTCAAATACCACACTCTTTCCTTTTGCTTTGGCAGCAGCTTCTGCTTCGGCATTAGGTCTTTGTAATTGTGAGGCAAAAAAGCGTCTGCTTCGAGTGAAGCCTCCGCCTCCCCCAACATTATCAATTTGTGGAGAAGAAGTTGAAGAGTCCAAAGTGATTTTCTCCCCGTTACAGTAAAGGTCAGAGCCATAATGCCAAGGGATGGCATTACTGCTTTCATATGGGACGGGTCTAGGCACCGTGATGGTAACTGGACTGACTGCTGC